>JANLIY010000007.1:2615472-3913444 GCA_029490685.1 Schizonepeta tenuifolia
TGTTGATAGGAAATATCCCACCTCTCTGCAAACCCGTTCCCGTACGCGCCAGCGTTGCTGTGAAAGCAATGTTGATCGTGTTGTAAAAAGGAAGCGCGGTCGTCCACCCAAGAATCTAACATATCAGAATGATGTTGCAGCATCACATTTGAAAAAGAAGAACCCCCCCTCCCAAAAAAAAAAAAAAATTCTCGCAACCGTGGGCCGTCATGTAGGGTTGGTTTAAGGTCGGGTCCTGATACACCGTATAAGAAATTCCGTAAATGGCATGAGGATGCCGTGACCAAGAGAAAGTAAGTGTTATAAAAAAATTACAGATTATTTGGATAAATTTGTTTTATTAATCTAACATTTTCTATGTCATCATCGTATGTAGTTCCTGTATGCTTAGGCTTCCCATCGTGTCGGTTGACCACTTGAGGCATGATGCATTTGATAGGTTGATGGATCAACGTGCATATCTATCCGACTCAATAAGCTATTTGACTTACTACTTTAAATTTAATGTGCTTGTGGTACTAATTAATTTGTTTTTTTTGTTTTATTTTGTCGAACATTGATCTCCTGCTGAATTTGATGCTTTTTAAAGCTGTTCGTGCGCCAGGAGATTTTCTATGTAGATGGACTTGCCTCAATATGCATCTAGTGGTATTTCTTTTTTTCATTATATTTTTTTGGTGACTTTTGTTTTTGATTTCATTTAATTCACTTATTATTTTTATTTTGGTTCAGCGAAAGCTAAAGATGGGGCGCGACCAGGCTATCCCTTTGTGGCTGAAATATGTATCGGGCCAATTTTCATGTTAAAGGAAAGTCCCGTGGTAAGAAGTAGATGTCATCTATGGAGTTTCAAACGTCTTTGATAATCATTGGGTTGCGTATGCGATTTATCTGAACCGTCAAGAGATCGTGGTGTACGACTCGATGTATGAAAGAGATTTGACGGGAGCTCTATCAGATATGGCATCATTTATTTCTTACCTCAACCTCAAGCATGAAGTAGAATTATGCATAGCACGAGCAGATCGGCGTATGACGCGACCGTCGTTTAGTCACGTACAAAATGCATTTATAATTCTCCTATTCCCACTACAAGGATCAGCTAGCAGCAAGTATAAGGTCGATCCCACGAGGAGTTGGTGTAGCTTTCTCTTTGGTCACGGGTCATCCAATGATTTTAGGTTCTGCACGGACTCGTCTTGGCCAAACAGGAAAAATAAATCAAAACTAAAGGATAAATAAAAGATAAAGACAAACCTGGATTTAGGTGTTGAGTCAATTGCATAAACAAGACATCTTCATTGATGCAAGGATATATGGTACGTATGTGTGTCAACAGTTATAGGCAAACCGCGTCATAGTCCTACTATCACGTTGTCACGCCTACAACCACGATCTGCCCAGCTCGTCCTTACTTGTGAATCCTACGTGGCATTCCAACCCCAGGCTTCCTAACTTACCTAACTAACCCCCGAGCATTCCTCAAGGGGCATAGATTTAAACAAGCAGCTTTGGGCATTAGACGAACATGTTCTGGCACTATGAGATACGAGGATCCCGCTCCGACTTTTTACCAGCGCCAGCGTACTTCGTTCGGCTCTGCCCAAGTTTAACTTGAGATTTGCTGCCCTCATGGAGCGTGAGGCAAACATCTCCCTGTCCATGTTGGTCTATGCTACCTCCCTTTTAAGGAATCTGCCGCTCTCCAATTACCCATTGGCCACATGAACTCTTGGCACAAACAGACCACTTTGAAAATCATTGCCTAACGCCTCGGGAACACACATATATATAGCTTTCCCCTTTCCCAAATTAACATCACGATTTAATGCTTATGTAGCGTCATCTTTCCCAAGCGCAGATTTGTATAACTACCTAGGCATAAAGTAAATAACAAGAAAAGAAAGAAAGAAATAAGAAAAAACTATAATTAAAATAAATCCAGACAATACCAACATCGCCGGCAACAAAGTACAAAAGTTAGTTTGCCCCCTGACACGCACCCGTCGTGTGGTACGATCAAAATACCTGTGTATGCCCCAGACGGACAGTACACGCTCCTATGCCCACTACCGGACTAGTTAGTCTTAGCGGTAAGCTAGGGTCGATCCCACGGAGAGTGATGAACCACCTTACTCTTCAGTGTACAAATCAAGTTGTCACGGTCTCAATTTGTATATCTGCACAATAAACTAAACGGAAATCAAATATTAAAGGGGGGTAAGATTTGGGGCAGGTTATGATCATTGTTGATATGTTAATTCGGTCATAGGCACACTGAAGATCCGTCCATGCTTCATATAAACTCAAGGCGTGGCCCAAAGACATTGGGGCGTTTCAAGAGTTCATACTCCACACTTGGGATGGTTGAATCCCTTGTTGTCGTCTTGGTCCGAAGGTCACGCTTCACCCCGGTCACAAGGCCGTGCTTCACTCCTCCTTAGATAGTAGTCATACCCGATCTCTCCAAGTATGACCCTCACCAACCTTCTCTTCCAAACTTCCCATGTCCGCACCTATAGAGTAGACATAACTCGCGGGATATCCATTTCCGGTACTACGTCCAACCGGTCATCGATATGTCTACGATACGCGAGATGAGTCCTTTGATCGATAACCATGGCTCAATGCCTCGTCACAGTTGATGGGTGATTGTTAGAGAAGCCCAAGACTGAAGAAGGTCGCAGTATCCCCTTGTCCATTCCTCACCATCCAGATCTACAGCACCATGTCAGGTGCTGCTTAGCTACTCGATCATGGGCACATCGAACGTTGCCATCTGTATTGCCCTGCCTTTGCTTGACATGGTACAGCTCCAACCGAGCGGTGATCACCCGTTAAGTCAGGACTGCCCATGAGTTCTGCTCAGATCTATCCGGAACTACTGGACTCAACCGATGGCACAAGTGCCTCACGAATGTTTCACATATCAACAGTCAATCATTTCCCATACCCATATCTCACCAAGTAGATTACTCACACATAATTAAATATATAATGATAAGCGAAAGAGAACACATGAATGAAAAGAAATACGAAATACTTGAATTAAAAGTACCTAAGGCAAACAACCTTGGATTTGTTCTTCACAGCGGAATGTAAATAAAATCAGATAAATTGTTTTGAACAGAAAATATAGAACTGAGAGTAAAAGTGTTTTCTTCGGACTAAGAACTGGAGAATGATCGATTAACCAACATTGTGCCAGCCGCTCCGGCTGGACTTTTATAAAGTAGCAATGGCAGCGAGCAAAACCCTAAGCGGGTAGACTGAATTGGCATGATTGGCACTTTCCATGTTGAGCGAGATTCTGATTATCTGTGATTGAATGGATTGATGATTGGCAATCTCCGATTGATTGATTATTTAGGGTAATGTGTTGACCTCCAAATTCTTCCTTCCATAGATGCTTGGCAGATATTGTGCGAATCTTCTTCCACGCGGCTTTCCTTCTTGAGCTCTGGTGACTGACTGGCAATTTCTGTAGTGGTCAAACTGGTTGCATGTTTCATGATTTGATTCTTCGTAGGCAAGGCAGTTGCAAGATCTTCTTTGTTGTTGGGTGCATTGCGTTAATACCACGAATGCGAATGATGAACAGCAACTTAGCTTCAGGGTTCACATGGAATCCTCTTTTCAACCTCGTCTCTTGCTTCAATTCATCTCCTGCTCTGCATACTCCTTTGCGTAGTCCTTGCAATCGACTGAATTCACTCCAGTTCTGCTCATTCTGACCACCTTTCCTCTGTTTGACTTGGACTGAGCTTTCTTCTTTCGAACAATAGTTTCCTTCCCCTGGACAGACACTAATGACACAAAAAGACATGAAAAATAGGGCTAAATGGCCCAAAAGTCGAAGACGCATCACACCTACACACTTAAACCATACTTGCCCTCAAGTATGTTGGTGGATTCACAAAGACGCCAAGAAGAGAGATGAATGAAAAAGAAATAAAACTTCAAGACACGAAAGTGCGCAATCAAATGAATCAGTTCGTGCATGCATGTATCAACCAGGTTAACATTCCACAACCCATTGAGCAAATACACCACATGATCACATTAGCAGTCTTCCTCACACACTCATGTGTATGGCTAGTGTTTACTCTCATTTCATGCTGCATTAGTTTTCCTATTAGCTTGTTTGAGAATTTATGGCTATCAGTTAGTCTGGTGCAGTTTATCAAAGAGTCTTAATTTGGTTGTAATGGGGCATACGGAGCAGGGTAAGGACTTTTGGACAGTGGGTTAAAACCTGATTCCAGTCACATGGACTGCTCTTTCAATATAAGTGCTCCCACTAATCCTCATACTCCTTTCTTTCTTTGGGGTTTATTTCTTCCTTAGGCATGTATTGATCTTTGATCACACTTAGAATTTTCATTCTTTTCATGTATGCCTTCTTCTTAAACTACCCCCTTTTTTTTACCCCTCTTTTACTTGTGTCTTTCCACTTAGAGCATCTATGTACCCTTCTTATCTTGTATAGTGTGGGAGACACACTCTTAATCAAATATCATTACAATGGCTTATGAAAGAAAAAGTGCTTCGGCTCAAAGTGGTTAACAATGGTTTATCATGCTCAGCTAGATAATTCTGGGGCTTCTAATCATGAATAAACTGCCCTTATCCTTTAATCTACACCACCAGCTAAAATCCACTAACAAGTTCTAGGATTACTAAGCAGCATGAACACACAGAAGATAGGAATGAATAGGCTCAATTCTCACAGGTAAGGACTTCTGTATTCCCTCTACTGCTATACATGTAATGCTGCTCAGCATATCATTCAAACCAGTCAAACCAAACAACATGCACACATTCCCCTAATCCATATATCATGCGCACACACAGACTCACAGACTTACTTTACACTAGACTCCAGCTGACACAAAACGTAAAAGTCAGAAATGAAAAGAACAAAAAAGAAAAATAAAACCTAAACTACAGATAGGGGAAAGGAAACTTATTCATTCTGGTCGGAGGCATCCTCCTCCTCTCCGTCCGCTTTTGCCATCAACGCCTCAAAGCCTTTCTTCATGCTGGTATTGATTGTCGTCATCTCTGCCCTCAGTATTGCCACTTCTGCACGTAGTTCTTTCAGTTCTGCCAGTACAGCCACCATCTCGCTGTTTGAGCGGCGCGGAACCGCCTGCTCATTCGCCTTGCTCGGCTCTGCTCTGCCTGCTGTGCCTTCTGGGTGGACCAGAGAGTAATTTCCATGCTCGTCCACCTCAACAATCCTCCATCTCACGAAGCGCCCTTGGTCCAGAAATCTTGTATCAGCAACTGCGAGATCATCTGGCTTCTCCAAGTCGAAATTGGTGAGATTCTTTGCAAGAATCATCGCCAAAGGGCAGAGTGAGAGGTGTTTGTTGTGGTGGGTCACGCCGAACTGAAACTGTTGCGCTGCTATGAACCCGAAGTTCACCCGTTTCTTCTCCATCATGCACCGTTTCTTCTCCATCATGCACCGTTTCTTCTCCATCATGCACCACGTTGGACCCCTCCAAACACCCGTAGAGGTTGTAAGCCAGCCACCTGTGGCAAATCTGTAGCGCTGGATCTCTGATCTCATTGGACTTGCTGTTGTTCTTTACATAGCGATTCCTGGTGGAGATGATTGACCAGTAGTGGTCAATCTGAGACTTCCATTCATCTGAGGCCACCGTCTCTGCCTCCTTATACTCATCCTCATACACCTCCCGTGGCTCGAGTACTCCGAGTTGAATGTTCAACTCATTGATGGAGAGAGGGAACATCCTGCCCCGCAGTTGAAAGCGCAGGGTGCCCGGAGTCTCGATACCCTATTTGCCGCGGGGTTTGAACTCCACTGTCGCCATGAATTCCTCCGACAGCTTCTTGAACGCAGGGTAGTTCCATTCCAAAACCTTTCCCCAGTCGATACCCTTGAAGTATCCCTCCACCTTCTCTTTGATTCCAAATGCTTCCAAGCTTTCTGTCAACAGGTAGTACCAAGGGAGGATCTCCCTATTTTGTAGGATGGCATACCGCTGGCTGTCTCGCGGTATGGTTGCTCCAGATGATGCAGGTCGTAGTACGCCTTTCCTCTTGGTTCCGGATTTCGTGGTGGTGACACTGGGTGTAGACTTCACAGGCGCTTGAATCTCCCCCGAGTTAGAGCTGCCGATGATCTCCACTCTCTCTATTTCTTCCTCTTCGATTTCCTTTGCTTCTCCTTCTTTTTCTCCTTCCTTTGCCTTCCCTTTTTTCTCAGCTGTAACCCTCCTCATCGTGCTCGTAGTACCAACCTTGCCCCCTAATTTGCTCTATTTGGACTTCTGCGATAAGGGGGGTTTCGAGGTTTCGAGCTTCCTCTTTGCTCCCACCCCTTTCTCCTTGCTTTGCAGGGTGATATCTTCCTGGGCCCGCACGGGAATGCTTTTTTCTGTCTCCTTCTCTCCCACTGGCTCTCCCCCTTGCTCGCCTTCTTGTTCCTTCTCTTCGTGGTCAGAAGTGGCCAGACCACCCTCCTTTGATTGAGATTGGGAGCGGGAAGAACTGGGGTCTGGAGTAGGCTCCTTTGGTGGAGGACTAGCTGCTTTCTTTCCGGCAGTTTTCTTCTTCGCTGCTGCTGCGGTAGTGGTGTCCTTGACCGCAGGCTTCTTCTTCTCTTTCTTCCTAGGCGGTTGAACATCTGGTTCTTCCTCGACCTGTACCTGCTCTTGGTCACCCGCAGCGCCTCCTTCTCCGGTGGGTTGCTTCTCCGGCGAGGGAATCTTCTCTTGTTCCTCTTCTTCCACACCCCGAGTAGGTGTGGTCTTTTCTGAACTGTGCACAGGAGTTTCCTCGGAAGTGGTGCTGCGCGTTTTTCTCTTCTCTCCACCGGTATAGATTTTGTAGCGGCTGGGCCTTTAGTTTGAGTACTGCCGGAGGCAGCGACACTTTTGTTCGTTCTTTTGTGCGCGGCTTTCTTGATTCTGACCATGGTGATGGTTGGAACTTTGGGGTTTTTCAGAAAGACGGCGAAGGCTGGTGAAGGTATGTGGAGTGAGAACTGGGTCTGCGTGTTTAAATGGCAGATTTGTAGATGACGGTTATGGTGAAGTGGAGAAAGTGGCTGAGTATATGGCGGTTATGGAGGCTGTGAGGGTTAATGGAGGAGGGTTTTCTCCTTTTAACTAATGGAGTGGTGAGGTGACAGTTATGGAAAGTCGAAACAATCAAGGAAATAAAATCATTACCAAATTTGAAATTCAAATTTCGTGCGAAATCCCAAGCGCTGCAGTTATATCCAGCCGTCCTTGTCAGATGCGCCTCCACGTCATTTCCTGGTTAGACCGTCCCTATTCCACACACCGGTTTGCCACTTACACACTTTGCATTGCAAAGTGGGTTCACAATTCACCCTGGACCTCCACCTACACACTTTGCATCGCAAAGTGGGTTCGAATCTCAAAATAGACTCTAAAAACACCTTGGCCCACATTCTCCAACTCTGACTTAGTCCAATACTCACTTAACTCAAAACAATTCTTTAATAACTAATTAAGGGAAAGCGGTTGTGGTCTTACCGACGACCACTCCTGGGTTGCCTCCCAGTCAGCGCTCTTGTTTAATATCTTGAGCTCGACTTCCAGCTTTGGCTCTTACTGATAAATAGGATCCAGTAAAGAACATTTCTCCTTGGTCTTCTTCAACTCTGAATAATCGAAGTACGGTTTCAAGCGATGACCGTCCACCACAAAAGTATCCTTTCCATTCAAATCATAAACTTCGACACTTCCATTTGGGAATAACTCCTTCACGATGTAAGGTCCTCCCCATTTTGATCTAAGCTTCCCACTCATCAACTTAAATCGAGAGTTGAATAACAACACCTTTTGGCTAGACCAAAATTCCTTCTTCCTAAGCTTTGCATCGTGGATTCTCCTCATTCTTTCCTTGTACAAAACTGCATTGTCATATGACTCCAACCGAAGTTCCTCCAATTCATTCATTTGCAACTTCCTTTCTTCTCCGGCCCTAGTCATACTGAAGTTGATTCTCTTGATCGCCTAGTAAGCTTTGTGTTCCACTTCTACTGGTAAATGGCATCTTTTTCCGAACACAAGCCTGAATGGTGACATGCCAATTGGAGTCTTATAGGCAGTGCGGTATGCCCATAACGCATCTCCCAGGTAATTGCTCAAATCTTTACGATTGGGATGAACCACCTTCTCCAATATGCCCTTGATCTCCCTGTTAGAAATTTCAGCCTGCCCATTGGCCTGAGGGTGATATGCAGTCATGACTTTATGTTTCACCCCCATTCTTTTGGTGAGTGCTCTAATGGTGGCATTGCAGAAATAAGATCCTTGGTCGCTGATGAGGATTTTTGGAACTTCAAATCTATTAAACACCTGCTCTCTCAAAAATTCTGCCACCGTATGAGCATCATTACTGGTTGTAGCCTTTGCCTCGACCCATTTGGATACGTAATCGACTGCCACCAAAATAAATTCATAATTTCCTGACTTAGGGAGTGGTCCCATAAAGTCGGTTCCCCATACATTGAAGATTTCCACAGGCATAATAGGCATTTGAGGCATTTCATCTTTTACGGTGATACCCCCTACCATCTGACACTTCGGGAAGCCCTGTACCCATTTCTTGGCATCAGCAAAGATTGTAGGCCAATAGAATCCACTATCCAATATTCTTTGCGCTGTTCTTCTTCCACCGAAATGGCTACTGCATGCTGTGCTATGGCATATCTCCAATATCTGAGCATGTTCAATCTCCGGAACGCACCTCCGTATGATTTGATCTGTGCCAATCTTCCATAAATGCGGTGCTTCCCAAAAATAAGAGCGAGCATGTGTCACCAATTTCTATTTTTCGAACTTGGTCTTCCCTGGTGGCACTTCCTTAGTAAAAAGATAATTTGCTATGTCTACAAACCAGGGTTCCTTCTCAGTCTGGGCATATAGAGTCTCCATCTCCATATGATCTCGTACGGCGTACAACCTCTCATCCGGAAAAGCATCTTCTATTGGTTCACCATCATTCTCTCCCATTTGTAGCCTGCTTAGATGATCAGCTACTAGGTTGGCTGCTCCCTTCTTATCTCTTATATCTAAGTCGAACTCTTGGAGCAGCAATATCCACCGGATAAGTCGTTGTTTTGATTCTTTCTTCGCCATGAGGTATTTCAAAGCAGCGTGATCGGTGTAAATGATCGCTTTTGTGCCCAGAAGGTATGATCTGAATTTCTCGATTTCGAAAACCACTGCCAACAATTCCTTCACAGTTGTGGTGTAGCTACACTGAGCTGGATTCAAAGTCTTCGAGGCGTAGTATATAACGTGGCTTTCCTTACCTTTCTTCTGCCCCAGTACTGCTCCAACCTCGTAATTGCTAGCATCACACATGATTTCGAATGGTATCTCCCAATCTGGCGGTTGAATAATAGGGGCTGATACCAATCTGTCCCGTAGATTCAGAAATGCCTCCTTACAGTCGTCATCAAAGTCGAACTGTACATCTTGTTGTAACAAACGGGTCATGGGTTGAGCAACCTTTGCGAAATCCTTTATGAATCTGCGGTAGAATCCTGCGTGGCCAAGGAATGCCCGTATGTGCTTGACCGTAGTTGGATACGGCAACTTGGCGATGGAATTGATTTTTGCCTTGTCCACTTCGATCCCCCTCTCCGATATGACATGACCTAGTACGATGCCATCCTTCACCATAAAATGGCATTTTTCATAATTGAGTACCAGACTTTTTTCCACGCATCTTTTCAATACTAACTCCAAATGATTAAGGCATGTGTCGAACGAATCACCATACACCGTGAAATCATCCATAAACACCTCTATGCAATTTTTCAATAAATCTGAAAAAATGCTCATCATGCACTGTTGGAAGGTTCCAGGTGCATTACAAAGACCAAATGGCATTCTTCGGTAGGCGAAAGTCCCGTACACGCAAGTGAACATGGTCTTTTCTTGATCTTCTTGAGCTATGAATATTTGCTTATATCCTGAATATCCATCCAGGAAGCAGTAATAGGCATTACCAGCTAGTCGTTCCAACATTTGGTCGATAAAGGGTAATGGAAAATGGTCCTTCCGTGTGACCATGTTCAGCTTCCGGTAGTCTATACAGACTCTCCACCCAGTTTGTAGCCTTGTTGGAACAAGCTCGCCTTTGTCATTCTCACAACCTGTATTCCAGATTTCTTTGGTACGACGTGAACCGGGCTGACCCATTGGCTATCGGATATAGGGTAAATTATGCCCAACTCCAAAAGCTTTAGGATCTCCTTAAGTACCACCTCTTTCATGACAGGATTCATTTTCCTCTACGAATCCCGTACTGGTCGTGCTCCTTCTTCCAAGTATATATGGTGCATACACTCTGTTGGACTGATACCCTTTATATCTGCCAGGGTCCAACCAATGGCTTCCTTGTTCTCTCTCAATACTCTGACTAGTCTTTCTTCCTGCACCATGGTTAGATCAGAACTGATAATCACTGGAAGAGTTTCCTCCGGTCCCAAGTAAGCATATTGCAAGTGTTTTGGCAGCTTCTTTAACTCTAAGACTGGGGCTTTCACAATCGAGGGCATCAGTTTCTCGTGTTGCCCATACTAAGAGAACAACTCCGGTTTGCCCTGTCCCGATCCTCCGATGGAGTACACTTCCAAGATAATATCTTTAATCTTCCTGTCAACCTCCACTGCTGCTTCCAAAGAGTGCTTTCCTTTAAAGAGACAACTCTATGATGGCCTCCTTCATCTCGGGGTCCTCTGTTTGCACGACATCTCGATCGGTCAGTCCGGCTTGTATCACCCTTTCTGTGGTGTCGCTTGAGCTGAATTCCAGGTTTTGCTCTTGCACCAATGGTTCGAATATGTCAATCATTTCTACAGACTCTAGTTCAGGTTTCCTTCTCATGGCTTCATAAATGTTGAATTCTTCCACCACGCCATCGAACTCACACGATAGAATTCCAGTCTTCATGTCCAGTTTAGTCCCTGCAGTCATCATGAATGGTCTGCCCAGTAGAATGGAGTTCTCCTTTGCTTCTGAACGAGTATCCAGCACGTAGAAGTCAGCAGGAAAAATCAGCTCTCCTACTTTGATCAGCACATCTTCGATAATACCTTCTGGATACGCGTTTGACCTGTCTGCTAATTGGATGACAACTCGGTTGTTCCGTAGTTCCCCCAAGTTAAGCCTGTTGAAAACTGCTAGGGGCATAACGTTTATAGATGCCCCCAAGTCCATCATGGCTTTGTCCATGTTCCTGCCCGCGATGTTGCAAGGGATAGTGAACATCCCCGGATCTTTCTTCTTTGGTGGCAGTTTCTGCTGTATAATGGCTGACACACTCTCTCCCATAATATATCGAACATCTTCATCAATCTTCATCTTCATCAATCTTCACCTTCCTCGAGCAGAGATCTTTAAGGAACTTGGCATACTTTGGAATTTGCTTAATCGCGTCCAGTAGGGGTATGCTAAGTTCCAATTTTCGAAAGATCTTCATCATATCATTGGCTTCTTTCTCTCTGGCTTTCTGTCGAAGTCTACCCGGATAAGGGGGTTCAGTCTGCTCATCACCATCTATTTCTCCTGTAATTTTGTTGCTGGTTCCCTCCTCTCTTTGCCGGTTAACTTCTGCCTCCGCCAAATTTTTTTCAGCTTGCTCATCATCCACCTCTGTGATTATCACTTGTGCCTGTTCTTTGTGGTTGATCCCTTGAGGTGGGAGCTTCCCTGTATTCTCTTCTACTTTCGCCAGCGCCTTCGCCAAATGACCATTCTGCGCGTTGGTTTGATTCATACCAGCTCGAATTTCATTGCGGAACTTCTCACTTTCCTTAGCCATACTCTCCATGGCCTCTTCCCATGGTGCTCTCCTCTGATGAGGCGGTTGATACACCTGCTGCTGCTGTGGTTGGTAGTGTTGTTGTTGTGGTGGGCCTCCCTGATATTGTCCTTGCTGTTGGTGCTGGGCAAATGATTGAGATGATCCCGGTAGACCTGTACCGTTCTGTTGTGGTTGACCATCCTGTTTCCATCTAAAGTTAGGATGATCCCTCCATCCTCTGTTGTACGTATTTGAAAACGGGTCATGCTTCCTCTAAAATCCTTCATTTCCCCTCATGGCATTTACGTCCATTATATCTTCACCAAAGTTGGGGCAATTTTCAGATTGATGCCCCACTGCATCACATAGGCCACACTGTCTAACCTTCTTCTGCATGGTCAGACCACTCAGCAGTGTCTTTATTTCCTTCATCTCCTTTTCCAGATTTGTCAGTTTATCTTTTTTCTCTCCTTTCTCTGGTATCTCTCTGCTTCTTTCATGTCCATCATCTCTGGATTCTTCTGCCATTGTTTCCAAGAGTTTGAAAATCTCTTGACGTGTTTTGCTCAGCAACGATCCATTGCATGCAGCCAATACCAGTCCTCGATCACTCCTCTGCATGTCCTTTACGAAGCTTTCCACTTGATCTTTTGGAGTGATCTGGTGATGAGGACAGTTGCTTAACAACTGTTTGAAGCGAGTCCAGTACTCATAAAAAGTCTCCAGCCCATCCTGTTTAATGTTTCGAATGTCCCATCGCATCCTTTCAACTCTTGTGGCTAGGAAAAACTCTTCCAAGAAACTCTGCTGCATTTCTGCCCAAGTGGTAACGCTTCCTTGAGGTAGATTGTACAACCATCTCCTTGCTCTGTCCACCAATAAGAATGGAAAACGAACCAGTTTCATATATTCTTGCTGATTCTCATTGGACTGATGCGTCACTGTCATTTCAAAGTCCTGGAGATGGGTATGCAGGTCGTCTCCTGGATATCCATTAAATTTCAGTAAGACCTGTATTAATGCAGGTTTCAAGTCGAACCGCTCAGGTGCGAAAGGATTCGTTGGTAAGGTGATCCCGTTCGGCCTGAGATTCAGATTAGTTGGGTAAGCCAACTGCTTGAGGGTGTGCGGCGGCTGTGGTTGTTCACCCATAGCGATGCGTCTCGCTATTCGTGCAAGTGCGCGTAGTCGTCGTTCAATTCGTTCAATATCTGGATCAAAGGTTAATGCTCTCTGTACTCGACGAGTTCCACGCATACACTAGTAGCGGAAGATGGAATGAGAAGAGTAAAACTGTTGCGCGTCACTCCCCGGCAACGACGCCAATTTTGACACATACCCGTCGTGTGGTATGATCAAAATATCTGTGTATGCCCCAGACGGACAGTACACGCTCCTATGCCCACTACCGGACTGGTTAGTCTTAGCGGTAAGCTAGGGTCGATCCCACGGAGAGTGATGAACCACCTTACTCTTCAGTGTACAAATCGAGTTGTCACGGTCTCAATCTGTATATCTGCACAATAAACTAAACGGAAATCAAATATTAAAGGGGGGGAGGGGGGTAAGATTTGGGGTAGGTTATGATCATTGTTGATATGTTAATTCGGTCATGGGCACACTAAAGATCCGTCCATGCTTCATATAAACTCAAGGCGTGGCCCAAAGACATTGGAGCGTTTCAAGAGTTCATACTCCACACTTGGGATGGTTGAATCCCTTGTTGTCGTCTTGGTCCGAAGGTCACGCTTCACCCCGGTCACAAGGCCGTGCTTCACTCCTCCTTAGATAGTAGTCATACCCGATCTCTCCAAGTATGACCCTCACCAACCTTCTCTTCCAAACTTCCCATGTCCGCACCTATAGAGTAGACATAACTCGCGGGATATCCATTTCCGGTACTACGTCCAACCGGTCATCGATATGTCTACGATACGCGAGATGAGTCCTTTGGTCGATAACCATGGCTTAATGCCTCGTCACAGTTGATGGGTGATTGTTAGAGAAGCCCAAGACTGAAGAAGGTCGCAGTATCCCCTTGTCCATTTCTCACCATCCAGATCTACAGCACCATGTCAGGTGCTGCTTAGCTACTCGATCATGGGCACATCGAACGTTGCCGTCTGTATTGCCCTACCTTTTCTTGACATGGTATAGCTCCAACCGAGTGGTGATCACCCGTTAAGTCAGGACTACCCATGAGTTCTGCTCAGATCTATCCGGAACTACTGGACTCAACCGATGGCACAAGTGCCTC
Organism: Schizonepeta tenuifolia; assembly: GCA_029490685.1. NCBI lineage: Eukaryota > Viridiplantae > Streptophyta > Magnoliopsida > Lamiales > Lamiaceae > Schizonepeta > Schizonepeta tenuifolia. The sequence goes on from JANLIY010000007.1 coordinate 2,629,553, forward strand.
ACGAATGTTTCACATATCAACAATCAATCATTTCCCATACCCAAATCTCACCAAGTAGATTACTCACACATAATTAAATATATAATGATAAGCGAAAGAGAACACATGAATGAAAAGAAATACGAAATACTTGAATTAAAAGTACCTAAGGCAAACAGCCTTGGATTTGTTCTTCACAGCGGAATGTAAATCAAATCAGATAAATTGTTTTGAACAGAAAATATAAAACTGAGAGTAAAAGTGTTTTCTTCGGACTAAGAACTGGAGAATGATCGATTAACCAACATTGTGCCAGCCGCTCTGGCTGGACTTTTATAGTAGCAATGGCAGCGAGCAAAACCCTAAGCGGGTAGACTGAATCGGCATGATTGGCACTTTCCATGTTGAGCGAGATTCTGATTATCTGTGATTGAATGGATTGATGATTGGCAATCTCCGATTGATTGATTATTTAGGGTAATGTGCTGACCTCCAAATCCTTCCTTCCATAGATGCTTGGCAGATATTGTGCGAATCTTCATCCACGCGACTTTCCTTCTTGAGCTCTGGTGACTGACTGGCAATTTCTGTAGTGGTCAAACTGGTTGCATGTTTCATGATTTGATTCTTCGTAGGCAAGGCAGTTGCAAGATCTTCTTTGTTGTTGGGTGCATTGTGTTAATACCACGAATGCGAATGATGAACAACAACTTAGTTTGGTCACGGGTCATCTAAAGGTTTTGGGTTCTGCACGGACTCGTCTTGGCCAAACCGAAAAAATAAATCTAAACTAAAGCATAAATAAAAGATAAAGACAAACCTGGATTTAGGTGTTGAGTCGATTGCATAAACAAGACGTCTTCATTGATGCAAGGATATATAGTACGTATGTGTGTCAACGGTTATAGGCAAACTGCGTCATAGTCCTACTGTCACGTTGTCACGCCTACAACCACGATTTGCCCAGCTCGTCCTTACTTGTGAATCTTGTGTGGCATTCCCACCCCAGGCTTCCTAACTTGCCCAACTAACCCCCGAGCATTTCTCAAGGGCTAGATTGAAACAAGCAGCTTTAGGCACTAGACGAACTCGTTCCGGCCCTATGAGATACGAGGATCCTGCTCCGACTTTTCACCAGCGCCAGCATACTTCGTTCGGCTCCGCCCAAGTTCAACCTGAGATTTGCTGCCCTCAAAGAGCGTGAGGAAAACCTCTCCCAGTCCCTGTTGGTCTATGCTACCTCCCTTTTAAGGAATCTGCCGCCCTCTAATTGCCCATTGGCCACATGAACTCTTGGCGCAAACAGACCACTTTGAAATCATTACCTAATGCCTCAGGAACACACATATATATAGCTTTCTCCTTGCCCAAATCAACATCACCATTTAATGCTTATGCAGCGTCATGTTGTCCAAGCGCTGATTTGTATAACTACCTAAGCATAAAGTAAATAACAAGAAAAGAAAGAACGAAATAGGAAAAGAACTATAATTAAAATAAATCCGGACGACACCAACATTGCCGGCAACAAAGTACAAAAGTTAGTTTGCCTCGAAAGGGCAAACTCTCAAACAAAAGAAAGAAAACCCTAGACTAAAGAAGATAAGAAACTAAAAAGATTCAAAGTAAAAGGGATACATATGGCTTGCTATCTAGGAGTATTTATAGAGGTGAAATTCTGGGGTCTTGGAGGCTCAGCCCATTAAGTAAGTCGGTTGCAACTAGGTTTGGGCGAGCTGTCTGCCAGCTGTTAGCTTCTGTTGACCAAGAGATTTTTCTTATTTAGTAGATTTGATCTTGAACGAATCTTCATGGATAAAGATGGAATTAATTCCTTCCTTGTTGGCTACTTGGATAAAGTTGATCTCTTACTTGGTCCGCACTCTTCCCTTGTAGAATCATCTCTTTCTTGCGCCGCACTCCTTCTTGATAAGCTGAACTGTCGCAGATCTCCATGCCCAAGACGTGTACTCCTGCCTCTTTTCTGTGCTCTGCCTTACGCCTTGGCCATTTTTTCATCTCTTCTTGCCCAAATGACTTGATCCCGCACGTTACTTGATTTAGTCAGGTTGTGAAGCGAGCAACTTTAGTTATGAATGTCTGCTTCCTTGGCCAAGCTACGAGCTTCATTTCCTTGCCCAAAGTGCTTCGTATCTGCGCCCAAAATGTCTGTTGCGGAATTTAGTCATATCTTGCCCATTTCTGCCCATATTTGTCATGGTTTGCCCTGTACGTCCCTGCCTTCACAATGTGTCCTCCCAGACACTAAAGACAAAAAAAAAATACACAAAACGACTCTATCTAGACCTAAAATAAGACTCGAAAATCATGCAAAATTTGGTCTTATCAGTGTAGCCCGATTCATTGAATGAAGCAGAAGTGGGATGTTGTGCCGTTTGAGCATACTCCTCAGCAGCCCAATGGACACGACTGTGGCATCATGGCGGTGAAAATTATCTAGTGTCTCACGTCAGGTACACCATTTGATGATGTTGATTGGTCTCAAACTCAAGAGTTGAGAAAGAACTATTGTGTTAAACTTTTCAATCATCAGATATGTTAATCCAGTGAAGTAATTTTATCATCTCATCACATTTTGCTGAATTCTTTTGTATTGTTGAAATACTTTCGACCAGTTTGTGATTTGAACATTTGTAATCCAGTGATCTTTTGTAATTCGAGTATATTGTACTGTTTAACTTTGTGGCTTAGTTATTGAACTCCACATCAACCCTTATTGTCCTGTTTAACTTTGTGGCTTAGTTATTGATCTTTTGTAATTCGAGTATATTGTACCCTAGTCTAGAACTTTGAATCAATAGAATGGATTACATTGATAATTCTTATGAATGTTGGCTGCATTAATAGAAGATTGGTTGTTTGCTTCCTTTAACCTCATAGGTTTATTTATTCACTTTTAGGTGCAATTACTTACTGTCCTTTGCAACCAAACTTAAATCATATAATTTGATTTCATTTAGCTCCAACTTTAAACATATATATCTATATTTTGCATGCCATTCAAGTTGTTTACTATATATGTCATTAGTACTAAATTTGTATTTCCAGTCTCTATTTTTCCTTTTTCTTATTACTAACTAAAAAAGGCATTGGAAGTGATTTTTAATAAAACATGATGATGTATTTGTTTATTTGAATGAAGTAAGAATATCTTTTGTTAACGATTTTGTAAAGTGTTATCTTCCAAATTGAATTTTATTAATATATTGGCAAAAATAGTTACAAAAAATAGAGGAAAGAAATCAAAGAAACAAAGCGATTAAAACTTCTCAACAACCTATACATATCTAACAAACGAAAGACAAAAAGTATGTGTGTAGATAGCATCCTTGATCTTGTCATGAGAAAATGTCCACCAACCGGATTCAACATCGGCTTCTGCCATCCTATCAGCAATGGCATTGCCCTCTGTATAAATATGTGAAGCTCGGAAAGTCATTTGGGAAAGAAGAGCCAAAACATGATGCCATCTAGACAAGAAATATCATGGAACCCTCTCCGACCTTGTATGAAACAAATTAATCACATATGAAGAATCCGATTCCAGCCATAAAGTATTCCAGTGTTTAGAAACTGCAATCTCAACCGCTGTTATAGCAGCAAGTAACTCAGCTTCGAATGCGAAACCCACTCCTTCTTGAACATGAAACAACCACAAACCATGACACGACAATTTCGAAAAACCCTGCCACCATGTAATATGTTCAGAGCATTTGTAATTGAGTCGTCTGTATTTACTTTGACCCAAGCTGGAGGTGGTGGAATCCAGAAAACCAGCACCTCCTTTGACGGCTCCGGAGCAACGTAAGGAATCTCTAATACCAAGGCTTCCTCTTGAGAAAAGCCTTTTTTGCCTAGCTTCGGAAAGCAAGCCACTACTTCTCTAACTGATGATCTCAAGTAGGTGATAATTGAGAAGGGATTTGCCTCTTTATCATCATAGTTACATGAATTACACATGATCGAGCACGACCATAAAGCTGTGACAACAGTAAAACGCCAAAGATAGCGTTTGCCACCCTCAAGAGAGAATGTCATTGCCGAATTCACAAAGGAGCAGATATCCGTCGAGTCAACAACATGTAAATTAAACCTACCAAAAATCCAAATCCATACTTTCCTAACAACATTACAATTCAAAAGAATATGATCAATTGACTCAAAATCTTTTTTGTACATTAAACAGATTGACGCACCCGCGTACCCCAAATCAAAGAACTTATCCATGGTGGGAAGATGGCCAAGCAAGGCCCTTCAGCACGTAATAGATCTCTTCTCTAGTATAAAATGAGCCCATATCCAAGAAGACCATGTAGGCTGCGAAATACATGTCGAAGATGGATAGAAGCAAGCTGAGATGTAAACTTACCAAGAAAAGATTTCGCCCAAACTCTAGAATCAGATGAGCCTGAAAATCGCACTTTTAAAATATCTTCAACAATCTCCTGATGATGAACAACAAAGCTCTCAGTGAAATGCCAAACCCTATCATAATAGTAATCTCCAACTGAGTCGGTCAGAATATGATGAAGTAATTCAGGAATTTCCATCCTTCCCACTAGTGTATACCCCAACCAGTTATCAAACCAGAAAGATGTATTACATCCATTTGCCAACACCATAACAGAATTTTGCTTCACCTCTGGAATCCAACGAGCCACCCCTCGCCAAATCGAAAAAACAACTGCAGATGATTTATGAGTAGAAAACCTAGTCAAGTACTTCTCCCTCATTAATTTAAAAGCATGCGAATCCTTGGTGAGAATATCCCATGCAAGCTGCATCACAAAGTTGTCATTGATATTGCGAAAACTTCGCACCCCTAAGCCTCCTTCTTCTCTTATGGCGCAGACCCTTTGCCAATATACTGGAAATGAATATCTTTGATTAACATCACCCTTCAAAATGAAGTTTCGGCAGCTCCTATCCATGCTTTTTAGAAAAGATCTGGGCCAGTGATATAATCGCATGGAGTGCACTGCCGTGCTATGGACGAGGGACTTCACAAAGCAAACTCTACCTGCAATAGTAAGTTGCTTTTCAAAGCCTCGATTAAACTTCCACATAATTTTATCCTTCATAGTAAAGTGTTATCTTCATTTGTGTGGTAATTTGATAATTATCTTACCACAAAATAATCTATGTAAGTTCGAACAAGTTTTATTTTTTTTTCCTTTTTGTACACATTTGATCTCAACATCCATAATAGGATGAAGAAGAGGCTATTTGATAGATAATTGAAATAAAAGAATAACAACTTAGATTTAATACACTGCTTTGTTACATTTGTCTATTGTGCTATATGTATCTATATATTTAGGACACCGAAAAAATTGTAAAGCAATTACATTTTGACACCTCTTAATCAATTTTGACCATTACCCTGGTTTTCAGCATAATTAATCCTATAGAATTATGTAATTAACCTCTCACACGATCTCTATCAAATAATGAACCTCTCTATTCTATCTCTCTAAAAAGTATTATCTCTGCAGCTCAAACATAAATAGACCCAACCATGTGCATCTTTGCCCAACTGATAAAAAAATTAACGAAATGGTGAGAATGAGAAGACATAAATATCTTTCTCATAATCATAAAAACCTCAACATTGCTTTCAAATATTTGTGTCCATGTTATAATAAACAAATAATTTATTGTATGTTTTTTTTTATTCGCACTCACAAATAATGTCGTTATTTACGAATGGGAAAGTCATCAATCGTATTGGACATAAAACTATAAGATGATGTAGCTGATATGAAAAAACTTGAATCTTATATGTGCATATGGAAGGTATCCTCTTGAACAATTTATAATTGGCTTGAGATTATGCATGATAAGGCCTTACGTAGAAATAGAAATCAATTCATGCTGGCAGTAAATGTTTTGTTCTCACCCTGTTAATCAGGAAATCCAAGAAGATGCTCTCCAGGCAAACCATTCAATATCATATTATGTTATGATAATTCCAAAATCTATTGAAAATCTAAACTTTGTTCTCCCACTCAAACTTTTTTCTTCAAATGCAAATGCTTAGAATTTTTAACTGAGGAAGATAATATGTTTGGGTTAATTATTTGTAAACAGAATTTACAATATGTATTTAGTCCTTAACTGGATCTGCAGCAAGAACATCATTAGTAAAACAAATACTTAAGTGATAAGAAAAAACTTGGATGTCAAGTAGAGATTGAAAAAAATGTTAAGAAAACTGAAAATGTACCCAAATTAACTTGCATTGTTGGCCCATTTTGTTACTTCTAAACCACGTGACAAAAGAAGCACACTATAAAATCTTAATTCAATTACCCATTTGTTATTTATTTATAAGAGCTACCCATTTGTTGTTATTAGAAACAACCGACAAGTTAATATTGAAGAAGTTGCAATAGATCTTTGTAAATTTCTGATGTTTTTAAATTGCAAACGCTTATGCCACCTTTGATCAATTGATGTTGCATACCTTGCATGACAATATGATATTATATTCTATTTATAAGTGTGAAATTTTATTTTCTCCATCAAAATTTTCAATTTCTTAAATAACATGCAAATAGAATCAATGAATGAATTAATCAATATTGTATTATTTAAAAATTGTAAATATGGTTACACGTTCCTATTATAGAGTTTTAAACATCATACATTTTTGTCGCGGGCTCAGCATAGTACTTTATAATTGAAACCAGTATGCTCATATGTAAATTGTTATTGAAATTTTGAAATTCATGCATTAGTGATGTGAAGGCTCCGAGGGTAGTCTCAAAATGGGTGCAAGTGGGGAAGAAAGATCCTCCTCCGGATGATGATAATAATATGAAGGGTAATGATGGAGGAAGTAAAGCTCGGCCAAAGAGTGCTCAAAATTCTGATGTTAGATCTTCGAATAGCATTGCTGCTTTAGCTGATAGTGAGGAGGATGAAGAGATTGAGATGGAAAATAGGGAGGGTGTAGCGGTAAATGCCATCAATCTACATAATACTTCACGCAGTATGGAGAATGTTGTTATGGAAGAAAAACATTATGGGAATACAGATTGTGAGGTGCATAGCTCTGATAATCCTATCATTAGTCCAAATCGGTTTGCTATTTTGGAGAATGTGGAAGCGAATGAGAAAGCAATAGATGAGAACTCTGTTGATTTGGAGAGGAATTTGGCCCTAGGAGTAGGGGAAAAAGTTCGGCCTTATGAAGAAAATCTAAATCAGGTTGATGTCCAATTGAAAGAGGTAGCAAGGGGGACAAAAGAGGATTTCATTGAAAAGGAAAAGGAGATCAATGCTGCAGTTGATGTTCCATGTTTGGAAAAGGAGAGGTCCGACTCAATTGAGGAGAATCATCAAAGGTTTATGGATCTTGCTGCAGAACAACGTGGGAATGAACATGAGTCTTCATCTAATACATCTAAGGATGATTGTTCATCGATCAATACTCCCAAAGTGGGGTAGTTGAGGGATCAAAAGTTGAAGAGGAAGCAAAAACCATCGGTTGTTGAACCAAAGGCCTCTGGGAAAGTGGTGGTAAGGCTGCCGGTCTCTTCCAAGAAATATAACACTAGAAGCACGGGCGGGGGATCTGCAAACATAGCGATTGTGGATGCTTCGGCCTCGCCGGCCTTCCAAGTTATGGATGCTGCTATGGATAGATTTTTTTGAAGGAGGTGACCTTCAAAATTCAAGTCTTTTGATTTTTTTTTCGGCGTTGCCGTTTCTTCAAGAGTTGTCGGATGGCTTCGATAGCTCGTTTTCAATACAGTGGCGGATTTAATTTGTTTTACTTTTAGGCCGCTGTTTAGTTAGATAACTAGTCATCTTAGTGTGAGAGAGGGCTAGATTATTTTTCTTTTTCCTTTTATTTTATTTTATTTTATTTTATTAACCCCCCTCCCTTAGATAGGCTTCTATTTTTTGTTTTTTGTTTTTCTATTTCTTGTAATTTTCTTTTATTCTATTCAATAATAATCTCAAATTAGGATATCCTCATAAAGCATTTCTCTCCACTAATTTTCAAATCTGATCACATATTCTTGTTCCTCGGAATTTCGTTCACGATCGTCTTTTATTTCATTAAAATCTGTTCAGTTTTGAGGGAGTTTTGCTCGTTTGCAATTCAAGGGTTAGGGCTCGCCACTGTAGCGATTCTGGCGAGGTTTTGTCACTGGGATTTGCACCGCCGGAGGTGGGGCTCTAGGTTTTGAACGTCGACTTTCTCATGGCGGCTGTCTCTCCAAGTTCAACGTCACTCTCTCCTCTTGCAGCGGCAGGAGTTGCTGTAACTTCTTCTTCTCCGATTAAAAGCCCGCTTCTATTAGGGCTTGGCGCATATGCTTTTCTGACGCTGCCCTCTCCAGTGCCTGGTTCCATTCGTCGTCTTGTTACGGCTTTCTCGTCTGAGGCGGCGGCTAGGGTTCGGGCTTCAGATGATGGCAACATGATTTTTCCACAGCAACAGCAGCAGCAGCAGCAGGCTTCTATTCCGCCTTTGTTGCAACAAGAGCCTTCTCCGGCTACTTCTCCTATTCTGGCAGCCTCTTCTCTGCAGATTTCACCAACGATGCCGGCTCCTGCTCCACTAAACTCAATTCATAGGATGCAGTGCCCCTCTTACGTGGCAGCTGTGGATCCGAAGCAGCAAATACCAAATATCCCGTTGTATAATTTCTCTAGCTATTTGCTGCCAATGATGAAAGGCGATCGTCTTTCGCTCTCGCTTCTAGAGTCTCTGTTTGAGCGAAGGGAGAAGCTGTTCCGAGAAACAGCGATGATAGGTTGTATCTTCTTGGAAAAAGGAGAACAACCTCGTCCTACAATGCATATCAAGGCGGAGTTGCAACAAGCTTGGAGTTTGAAGAAGCCTTGGAAGTTGGTGGCGATGGGGAAAGGCTGTTTTACAGTTCTTTTTTTCTGATTCCGCTGATTTTCGGAGGGTGAAGTGTCCATCTACAACAACAATTAGGGAGGTAGCTTTTCTCTGTGTAAATGGGTGGAGAATTTTGATCCTCATAAACTACGGCAGCATGTGGTACAGGTTTGGGCTCGAATTAAGAACCTTCCATATTATTTATGGGAGGCTGAGACGATTGCAACTGTGGCTCGTGCGGTGGGACAACCTATTGAGATCGATGGTATCTCAGTCAATGGAACTATGGGACTTTACGTACATATCCTATTGAGTTAGATATGAAAGAAGACAAAATTTCCGATCTTTGGATTGATAGGGGCTCGAAGTCTTTTAAGTTGGAGTATGAATATGAGAATTTACCTCCATTCTCCTCTATTTGTCAAATTGTGGGGCATAGAGTAGAGAAATGTCGCAGAATTTAGAGAGTAGATAAGAGGAAAGTGGAGAAGGTATGGGTGGAAGTAGGTGGTAGAGGCGCTACCGGAGTGCAGCAAAATTAGCTCCATGCTGCATCTTCGAGTGTGGCTAGTGGTAAAGTCCGTTCTACGCCTAATAGACGGGCAGAGGATGATGATGTGTTGAGGGGAAATAGTTTTGGGACGCTTTCTGTCCATGAGAGCGATGAGGAAGACATTAAGGAGCTGGAGATGGAGCCTCCTCCATCACAGAAATATAATGAGGCAACTGTTATTCTTCATGAGCAGCTGCAATCTTCAAATCAGCAGCAGGGTATGGATCCTCCAATTTTCTCTGATGGGTAAGGAGGTTGAGTTTCAACCATGATGGGCAGGTTCTTGAGGAGCGTGTCGTGGCTGGGTAGGTTAATGATGAAATAGTGGCAGATACACTTTTGCGAGAACGGCATGGTGTTCAGCCGATTTTGAAAGGAATAGAGGTTGGACAAGCTAGCTCCTCGAACAGGTATGCAGCTTTAGCTGTTAACAAATAGGAGGATATTGAAGGAATCGTGATGGAACAACCTAGTGGAGATGATGGAAGGAATGTGCTGGTTGTTCAACCAATGCAACATCAAAATATGGTCGATCCTTCGAATTTTTCTAAGAATTCACTGCAGCAGCAGCAAGATGTGGCAGCTGCTGCTCGAGATGCCTTTGATTCTGGTCAGCCTTTACAGTAGCAGCAACAATTGGAAGATGAGACAACTACTGCTCGAGTAGACAAGGCTTTGGATGATGCTTGTATGAGGGAAAGAGTTGCGGATCAGCAACTAGGCAAGATATCGGAAGAGACTCGTGTCTCTACTGATTTTTCTGCTGCAAATGATGAGTTGCAGCGGCATGGTGAAAAGGTGACGGATCATGTGGTGGAAGCCTCTCTGGGGCAACATACTAGGAAGACACGGAATAGAAAGCCTCAGGTGCCCTCCAAGATATATAATACTAGAGGTAAGGTTGGGGCCTCTGTAAACTTTGAGATTGTGGATGCTTCAGCTTCAGATGCTTTTAAGGCTATGGATAGCATCTTCCCTTAGTTGCGAAGAAAATTCTATGATGGTGACATTTCATAGTCGTCGCTTTCTTTGAGGATTGTTCCTCTTTGGTTTCTACAGTGGCAGATCTTCTTAGTTTCATTTTTAGGCCACTATTAGATAGTTATCTGGTCGTCTCTGTGGCAAAGACGGCTAGATTATTTTTTCTTTTCTTTCCTTTTATTAATCCCTCTTTAGATATGTTTTCTTTTTCTTTTTTCATTTTTCTTTTTCCTTTTATTGTAATTTTCTTTTATTCTATTTTAATAATAATCTCAAATTAAGATATCCTCATAAAGCAAATTGCTATTTGAATATGCAAGCAATCAAAACTAATAAATGAACATAAAAGGAAAATATTAATATACGTGACATTACAAAACAAAATTTAGTCCAATATTATTACAACATAACAGTAACAAAAATAACAGAACCACAAAACTCTGCAAAAATAAAACCTAACTTAACTCCACAACAGTAATTATCAAAACATAGATACAATACTATATACGTTAGCCTTCTAATTCGACGGTAACTACCCAAGAATCCGAAAAATGACCAACATTATCAACACAATATTGAATACAACACTGCAACCATATCTGAAATTTTTCCTTTCCAATTTTTTCTTCAACAATTTCTTTTGTGCTAGGTCTTATTTTATTCATTTCAGCTCTTACTTCATTAATTTGAGCTCTTATTTCGTTCATCCTTCTAACCTAATGTTGGGAAATTTAGTAAAGTTTTGATTGATTCCAAAACCAACTGACTCCAACCGAGTAGATGTTGTCATTTCCTAAAGTTAGTATTTAGGCTCGCTGTTTGAGCAATGTTGAGATTTTATCTTTACAGGACTCGAGCTGAAGACGACAACATGGCTTTACTCGGATATAACATTAGATGTAAGAAAGACAATTGAGCGTTCAAGCCAACTGTTCTGATATAGAACATCGGATGGAAGAAAATATCTGACTAATCAACTGTTCGTCAGATGTGACAATCCAACTGTTCAGATGGAACATCAGTTGCAAGACTCAATCCGATAGATCGACAACATGAAGTTCAACGCAGCTGAGGGTTCAAATGTTCCTCTTCAGACAGAATGTCAGATGAAGATATCGATCAGATGGAACATCAGCTGAAGACCACTCGGATGAAGACCAAAACTTCTCAACCGACTAAACAAGGTTGAAAAACTAAGGTTGAAATTTGAAATTCAAAAAGGAAGTCACGTGAAGGTTTGACGTTTTGTCATTACCTCATTTGGCCCAACACAAGGTTGTCTCAGATGGAAAGCAGAAGTTCACAGTTGCCAAATCGGGAAAAATCTGCAGAGATGAGAGACAAGCTATCGCTTTCACAGAACAGAGATCAACGGCTCATCCAACGGCTAGTTGATTCTCTCCGCCTATAAATAGAGGCCTTCATTCATTCATCAACACAAAAGACAGACAAGTGCGAGAAGAGAGTAAAAAGCAAAAGAAAGACTATATCCTGCACACAAGCTAAACTGCATTTAATCTCTAAGAACATCACTAGTTGAGAGTTCATAGAGTGTTAGAATATGTCTTGGTGTTTTCGATCTTAGTTTGAGTCTTAATTTGTTCAAGCTTAGATCCTAGCTCATTTCTTTGTTAGAGCTAGTAGTTGGAAACCCCACCCTTATACACATCCCCTAAAAAGGTTGTTAGGATCCTGCTCTTCCCGAAATTGAGTAGAAAGGTTGATAAGTACCCGTAAACTTATCTGTAAGGTTGATAAGTACCCGCAAACTTATCTGAACGGTTGCAAAGCCCGCATAAGCTTTGTGGTAGTTGTCCTAAAGAACTTGGACTGAGTTGTGTGGACTCACAACTCCCCGTGGACGTAGGAGTTCTCTCCGAACCACGTAAATCCTTTGTGTGTTTGTGTTTTCTGTTCAGTTAATTTTTGCATATCCAACTGACCAACTAACCAGCACTCAAAACTGCATCTTTACACTTCAACTGTTTTGGTTATTGACCAACCTTGCATCTGAACGTGAGTTATTTTATACGAGTTGTTATTTGTTTCCACCACATTCCGCACAGCACCACTCTTCCAGCTGACTTCTCTTACTCAGTTATGAATCCAGCTGAGTCCTTTTACTCAGTTGTAGTTTTTATCAGGGGGTTATTTTTAAAATTCCTAACTGGTGTATTCCCCCCCCCCCCCATACACCAGAACTCGTATCGGGACCATCAAGTTGTATCAGAGCAGTGGTTCAAAAGACTGCTGACTCTGTTTCATGAGGTGTGAATCGAGGTGTTTTTCTTTAGTGGTCAATTGAATAGATCTTTTTCACGCTAGTGCATATCTGCTTGCATTTGTTTCCTGTTTGTTGTGTACAGATGGATGTTAAAGACAAGATTGTTGTCATGTTCTCGGTTGTGAACTATACATCCTGGAAGACTCGGATGAAGAAGATCCTACTGTCCAAGCATCATCGAATGCAACAAGTGATTACATCCGGACCGATCACCATCATGGAAAAAGTCATTCGCACTCCTACAAATCCCAATGATGGGGATGCAACTGAGGTGATGGTTGAGAAAAAGCCAAAAGACTTCACTCCTCAGGAAGCGAAAGTGAGCCAGCTGGATATCTGGGCTCAGAGCACTATCATGTCCACAGTTGGACAAGACTATCTTCCATGGATAGAAGAGTGCAACACAGCTAAGGAGATGTGGGACATTTTGGCATCTCTTAGTGAAGGGAGTGATGAAACCAAGGAGAACAAGTTCTCCCATGCTTGTCAAGATTTTGACAACTTCTGTCTAAGAGTTGATGAAACCATTGATCAGTTGGAACTTCGGTTCATGGATATCATCCGAAGGATTCAGTCTATCCGACGAGGGAAATATACTTTGAGAGAAATCAACCTCAAAGTTTTACAAGCTCTACCAGCTGAGTGGGACATCTTCACCAACATTCATGAAAGCCGAGCTGATCTTGGAGAGATGGGAACTGACAGACTGTTCTCAATTCTGAAAAGAAACGAGTACAAGGTGAACCGACGAAGATCAACTCAGTCCTCGGGGCAGACGAGTCAACTTGAGGATGTTGGTTCTGGAACAAAGACAGTAGTACTTCGAGCTGACTATTCCAAGCTGCGAACATCAAGGGCAACAAGATCTGCGGACACAGCTTCGAAGGAGCCGAGCAGAGAAGAGCTGCGATAGAGTATAGCTGCCTTGTCAAAGAAGCTAGCTAACATGGATACTCGGTTCGGAAAATATAAGCAGTTCTATAAATCCAACTGAACTCTAGATAACTCAAAGCCTGTGACCAACAGTTGCTTTGAATGTGGCAAAGAGGGACACTTCAAAGCTGATTGTCCAGATCTTTCGAAGAAAGATAGAGAAGTGTTGAGGGCCAAACAAAATGCAAAGAACAAGGACATGGTTGCAGAAGAAGCAGCTGATGATATGGACATCTTCACCGACACCGAAGATGAGGACGAGCTGACTTCCACCAACAACGCTATCGGACAAGATCAATGTCTCATGGCATTTAGAACTGACCAGGATGATGCTGAGGTACATTCTAGTTCAGTTAATTTAAATTCTTCTAATGCTACTATCATGCAGGAAACAGTAGAGGAAGAGTTGGAACCTCTTGGGGTGACTTCCTAGAACTCAGTGAGGAATTGCATCAGCAATCGGTTGAGTTTAAGAATCTTCAAGAACAGTTTGCCAGACTTGAAGAATCCTTAATCGAAAAGGATGATCTGATTAAAAGTCAAACCGAAGAGATTGATAATCTCAAAAGTCAACTGAATGAGGCCAATCAAACTAAAGCTCCAATCGATGAGGAGTTGAAGGAGCAGATCAAGGAGCAACATGATCAGTTGAACAAGCAAGAGGCACAGATCGACCAGCTGATGAAGATGTCAGACGCACAGACCGAGCATATAGCTGTTCTTCTCAAGGATCTACAAACTGAGAAGGACAACTTGATAAAGCTATATCAATCATCCAAAATCATCGAGAATCTCATCAGTTACCAAAGACAAATGGATGACGTGTCTGGACTAGGTTACGACATGGTCAAGGATACTGGAATTCCACCCACAACCTTTATCAAGGCTGTGGATGTCACGATTGCCAAACCAAATACGGTTGAGTCTGTAACTCCCCAAATTAATCCAACCTCCACGTCACAGCAAGCACAACCAGCTAAGGGAACTGCAACTGAGAAAGGAAAAGGAGCTGTGATGGGAGAACTGAAGAATCCATCGGTTGGGATAACAACTGAGGGGGAATGTTCAAGGACTCAGAAGAGGAATCAGAGACGTCGAAGATACAATCAGAACCGACCTCTGAACCGACCTCTGAAGGGATGGAATCAACAGAACCGACAGGGATTCAACCAACAGAATCAACATTAGTTCCATCATCAGAACAACCAGAGGTTCCATCAGAGTCAACCGATGTGGAACAATTCCAACACCTGGAGATATTCATGCCAGAACATGAATCAACAACAGGGCATGAACAGCTGTCGTCAACAGTCAGGAAAATGGAATCAGACTCAGCCACAGAGATTCCAAAATGGCGTCTGACCTCATAGGCAAAACCAAAAGGGTCAGAAACGTCAACAAAGCAGGGGGAACACCTCTTCTCCTAAAGCTCAAATGGGAGAAATCAATCTCCTCACAAGAAATAGAATATCAACAATAACAACAAGCCTAAGGATGACCGAGGTGTTGTTATAGTTGATGGAGAAAGAAAGATAATTTGGAATGATAAATCTATCCGAATCTACAAGGAAAAATGACTCACAGTTCAAAGGGGAACTGGTTCTAACCCTCCAGGACCCAACTAAAATTGGGGACCTAAGCGTGTTTCTCTGTGCAGGAGCAGGAGGAACAACTGAGGAAGAATAAAGCATCACAAACCATGTGGGTGATGGACAGTGGATGCTCGAAACACATGACAAATCTGAGGGATTTGCTTGGAAGTTTCGTGGAGAAGGAAGGACTATCAGTTTCCTTTGGTGACAACTCAAAAGGTCACACCAAAGGCTACGGTACCCTTGAAACCAATCACGTGTCTATTTCCAATGTTTCATATGTTGATGGATTGAAGCATAACTTGCTCTCCATCAGCCAATGCTGTGATAATGGTTTCTCTGTCAAGTTTGATGCGCAGGGCTACAGGGTTAAAAATGTTGAAACAAAGCAAGTCATATTGTTGGGAAATTGATCCCCAACCGGGAATGTCTACTATGCCGATTGGAATAATAGTCCTCCTGAAACCTGTCTGTTATCGAAGAGCAGTTTAGATGTGAGCTGGCTGTGGCACAAAAGACTCAACCATTTGAATTTCAAGATAATGAACCGACTTGCGAGACAGGAACATGCAAAGGGCATTCCGAACCGTGTGTTTTCAACAACACATATCTGTAGTGTGTGTCAGTTGGGAAAGCTCGCTAGATCCTCCTTTCGGTTGAAAACGATTCCCTCAACCGACCGAGTATTACAGCTGATCCATATGGATCTCTTCGGGCCTGTTACACCCAAGAGCATGAATGGTAACGAATATACACTTGTTGTTACTGATGATTTCTCTAGGTACACGTGGACCATTTTCATGCGTCACAAGAGTGAAACCCGAGATGAGCTACCCGAGCTGATGGATCGGATATCAAACCAACAAGAGATGAAAATCATTGCTATCCGATCAGATCGTGGAACCGAATTCCTCAATGAAACCATCATCGAATATTGCGAGAAGCATGGAATCACTCATCAAACATCGGCTGCTACATCCATGTTGACAAGCTCAGCTCTGCCAAAGAGATTTTGGGCTGAGGCAATCAACACAGCTTGCTACACCCAGAACCGGTCTTTTCTGACCAAGCGGTTGGGAAAGACTCCATATGAACTATGGAGACGCAGGAAGCCTGATATTTCATATTTTCGCGTTTTTAGTTCTAAGTGTTATATTCACAACAATGGGAAGACTCAGTTGAAAACTTTTGACGCCAAGGCTTCAAAGGGCATATTTCTCGGATATGCCGCTCGGATCAAGGCTTATAGAGTTTTTAACAACAGCTCTCGTGTTGTGGAGATAACACCTCATGTTAGTTTTGATGAATCTACTTTTGAGTGCAGGGAACAGGCTAAAGGACTACAAACTGATCCACATGTTCCACCAGTTCTCACCAGATCGCAGGTTCTAAGGCAGAAGAATCTAGCTGAACCATTGGTGTGGGCAACCGAGGATGATGATCCTTGTTCCTCTGAAGATGAATGTTAGGACCCCAGCTCATCTCAAGGGGGAACTTCAGCTGATGTCACTCCAACTGTATCAGCATCCGAAGCCCAACCGAGCCTGGTTCAAAATATTGTCAATGTTGAGGATCCAGACTCAACAGCAAATGAATCACCAGTTCTGAAGATCTCAGCATCTCCCACAGCTCAGGTTATCCCATCAGTTGAAATTACGGAACAACCACTGTTGGAAGAAGAAGGAAGACGCAACAAGATATGGTATGAAGATCATTCCAAGGACAACATTATCGGAGATCCAGCCAAGGGTGTGCATACAAGGAGCAAAGTTGCAAATCCAGACTCAGCTGAGAAAGATTCCAGCACTTTCTGAGGAGTTGGCAGTTCTTGAGGAGTTCGAGCAAGCTGGAGATGTTGCCATGATCTCATGCTTCGTAGCTGATGTGCCAGAACCAAAGAATGTTGTGGAAGCTCTCAACTGTGTTCACTGGACAACAGCCATGCAAGAAGAGCTGAACAAATTTCTACGCAACTGTGTATGGGAGTTAGTAGAAAGACCAAATGGTGTCAAAGTCATTGGATTAAAATGGATTTTCAAGAACAAGAGAGACGCCATTGGATTCATCGTGAGAAACAAGGCAAGGTTGGTAGCTCAGAGATATTGCCAGCAAGAAGGAATTGATTTTGAGGATTCCTTCGCGCCAGTTGCAGGTTGGAAGCCATCCAAATATTCCTAGCCTATGCCGTATTTCACAAATTCAAGGTTTATCAGATGGATGTGAAGTGTGCCTTCCTCAATGGTGATATTAAGGAAGACGTTTATGTTGAACAGCCTCCCGGTTTTGAGACTGGAGATGGAAGAGTGTATAAGTTGAAGAAAGCTATCTATGGCTTGAAGCAAGCACCTAGGGCATGGTATGACACTCTCTGTGATTTTCTTCTGAAATCGGAGTTCAAACGAGGGTCAGTTGACAAAACACTGTTCACCATAAAAGTTGGAGAAGACATACTTGTTGTGCAAATCTATGTTGACGACATCATATTCGGTTCCAAGTGGGAGGATCTGTGCGAGAAACTCTCAACTCGCATGAAGGAGAAATTCGAGATGTCGATGATGGGCGAGATGAACTATTTTCTTGGGCTACAGGTGAAGCAGTAATCCAAAGGAATTTTTATTAATCAGTCCAAATATACCAAGGAGCTCATCGCAAAGTTTGGTTTGCAGTCAAGTAAAACCACAAGGATCCCGATGAATACTAACTGGAAGATTGAACCCGGATCTGAGGGAAAACTCGTGGATGCCAGTAAATATAGAGGGATTATCGGTTCTTTGCTATATCTAACCGCCAGTCGGCCAGATATATCCTACGCGGTTGGAGTATGTGCTCGGTTCCAAGTTCAGCCGAGGGAAGCACACATGTTGGCAGCAAAGAACATCATTAAATATCTGAAGGGTACTGTTAATGTTGGGTTGTGGTACCCAGCTGACGATAATATCCAACTGTCCGGATACTCAGATGCGGATCTAGCCGAAGATCGGTTGGACAGGAAGTCCACATCTGGACACTGTCAGTTCATGAGAAGCAAGCTAGTTTCATGGTTCTCCAAGAAACAAGCATGTGTTTCCACTTCTACAACCGAGTCAGAGTACTTGGCTGCCGGTAGTTGTTGCATGCAAGTGTTGTGGCTCAAGCAACAGCTGAGAGATTATGAAGTCGCAACTGGACAGGTTTCCATCCATTGTGATAGCTCAAGTGCCATTGCTATCTCTTTGAATCCTGTTCACCATTCTCGGACGAAGCACATCGACACCAACATAATTTTATCCGAGATCATATTGAGAAGAAGGATGTATCTGTGGAGAAGATTCCAACTGAGATTCAGAGAGCAGATATCTTCACCAAACCTCTAGCCGAAGCACGATTCAAGATGTTATGCGATCTTCTTGGATTGTTGGATCCATCAGATGAGGAATCAGCCGAGGTGAAGAGATAGATATCCATCTGAGGGGGAAGCTCAGATAAAGGGGGAATCTCAGATGCGGATCGCCAATATTGGACGAACTCGAGTCAGCTGATGGTATGCCACAACATTGGAACACAACTGATTCCGACATCAGCTGGCAAGTATCATTTATGGCTGAAGGTGTTTGTGTCTTAAATGAGAATGTTTGAAATAAATTCAAACATTCCTGAGCATGTCAGTTAGATTAAAATAGCCATCATAGCGCATTTAATGTAAAGTACAGCTGAACATCAATAGCCCTACTTTATAGTGCGACTGGGCTGACATAAAAACAGTTCACCTTCTCACGCACGGGTATTGGAACTCGGAATTCAACATCAGTCAAAGCTAGTCAACAGTCGCGAGATCTCAGCCGTTGATGGATTCGCACCATTCAACCTTGGCCATCGATTTCAAACGACCTACTAACCTATAAAAGGTGAAAAATCAGGAAGTGATTTCTTACCTTCTACATTTGTGTTTATCTTCAATAACTGTTCATCTTCGTCTCTGATTCTGTCTCACCATTTTCTGCAAGCTCTTGTTTTCTTCTCTCTATATAATCTTCACAGCAACACTAAATGGCACCAAAAGCTTCTTCGCAAGGAAAGAAGATGGCATCTTCTGGACCAGCCCTTATCCCGTCGTCATACGAGGAATCTTTTGATATGATTCTCTCCAAAATCCATTTTGAGCAGATTCTGTCGGAAGAAGCACTGGAGTCGCCGGTGTTATCTCCCCTAGCCGATCTTCTCAGAGAGAATGGTCTTCTGGATTGGGCAACGCTCTTCCCCACTCACCTACTCAGGCGACAAGTCGGAGAGTTTTACTTGAACCTGAAATCTCCCATCGACAGCCGAGATGGCCTCGTTTTAGAAATCTCCAGTCGTCAGCGAGACGTCCCTGCCAGAACTATCCGCCATGTCACCGTCTCCATACCAGTTTCCGATTTGCTACGCTCTATTATTCCACCAAATCTGACCGCCACGGACACCATCGAGAACATCACAGATGCAGATGCCGATCAAATTCTGGAGAATGCTCTCATTACTGCAGAAAAATTGAGGAGCAACATGCAGCGAATGAAGTTGAAGCCCGAGCATCGACTTTTGTTCGATGTTGTGTCCAAGGTTATCTTCGGATACAGCGGAGCCTTTGGAGACATCAGCCGACCAAAGCTCAAGCAGCTGATTGCTTTGGAGCACAAGCACAAGCACAACATCAACTAGTTTAAATACTTCGAACACCAGTTGATAATGGAAAAACAGAAGATTACAGAAACCACAACTGACTCCAGAGAGAAGTTGTTGAGTGTCAAGTGAACTCTCAACTTTGGAGTTAAAATCTCTGCCCTGATCCTTCTCGCAACAAAGGATCAGAACATGGTGTGGGAAGACTGTGAGGAGACCCCAGTTAAGAGACAGATGCTCTTCCCAACAGCCAAGAAGGCTCAGGATGTGATTCGGAGTGTTTATACTCCCAAAGAGAAAAGGGAAGCTGTGAAATCAGCTGAAGAAAAAGATACAGCTGAGGAGCTGCCTCCAGCTATCGGACGCACTTCAAAATCAACAGTCGCACGCTGACTCAGAGATGAGTCAGATAAGGAGAAAGAGGAAGAGCCAGCTAAGAAGAAGTTGAGGCTTCGTATCAAGAAGAAGTCAGTTGCAAAACCAGTTGAGGAGGAACCAGCTGAGTCGAGTCACTCAGTTGACAAGGATGCGTTCGAGATTGTTCCTCGTGAAAGTGAAACTAGGAAGGAGAACTCTCCCCATCAAGATGTGATGGAAGGGATGGAAACTGATTCAGAAGATGAGCCGAACATCTCCTCGGATGCATCTTCTTCATCCCAGGAATCCGAAGATATTCCAACCTCCCCCACGGCAGGAGCTGATGCCGTACAGCCCAAAGAGGTTCTCACAACCGACACACAGTCAGAAATTCCAAGCTCCCCGCTCGATGCCAACATTGTGACCACTTCTTCGGCCAATGTTGAGGAACCTCTCGATGCCAACATCCCCACACGGTCAGAAATTTTGAGCTCCCCGCTCGATGCCAATATTGAGACCACTTCTTTGGCCAATGTTGAGAAAACCCTTGAACCAATTCCATATGAAAATCTCTCTCCCTCCCCCATCGACGAAGAAGCTGATCGTCGAGCTGTCGCGCTGGAACATGAAGGTAAGTTGGCCTACTGCTTTCAGAAGCTGATCGAAATGTTCCCCGAGGTGCACGACATGCCCACATTTGCCGCGCTTGGAACTGAGCTGTTGTATCAATTCAACATCATATTCAGCCACTGGTATGTCAAGGAAGATACCATTAAGATACACAGCTGGAACCAGCTCAAGGCAGATGAGTCGCGAATAAGGGAATACTTCAACTACACCAACCTTGAAGTTGCGTACAACAACAAGGTTGCACTGCTGACTCATCAACTGGATATCAGCAAGGCAGAAGGAAGAGACACAAGGGAGATAGCCGAACAAGATTGTGTCGCCTTCCTTGACAACATACTGGTCAAGTCTGCTGATTTCATGGATGACCTTGACGCAGCCGCCGCAGCAGCCAAACAGGAAGAGGAAGAGCTTCAACAGTACCTGGCCAATCGCCAAACCATGGTCACTGTTGAACAGCCATCACCTTCTGACCAACCAACTCCAGCTGATCAGCCAGCTCCATCCTCAGATGAAATTTGCGAGCTGATCGCTGAGAGGGTCAATCTGCTGAGGAAGGAGATGCTTGCCAACATACAGCTCAACAAAGAAGAACAGATGAGGATGGTGGAAGCTCAGGATGAGAAGCACAAGAAGTTGCTGGAAGACAATGATGCGCTGAAGATGAAGCTGGATGATCTTTCAACATCCACCAGCAAAGACATCACCGACCTGAAGACAACCGTTCTGGGAATCAAATCCGAACTGAACGTGTTCAAGTCCATATCTGACTAAAATTTTGCCAAATCTCAACAGACTCAGGACGAAGAATGGGATTCTCGGTTCGAATCCAGATGGGCTGAGTTTGTCACCTTCCAAACTGAAGTCACTGAAACCTTCGCCGCCATGAAGAAAGCTGATGAAAAGCGCCGTGACAAGGAACTGGCGAAGAAGGTTGATGTGGAATGCGTAGTTGATGAGCTCTTCGACCGGATTCAGCAAGCTGAACAGAAACTCATCTCTCTGGATGGCTCAGTCGCAAGCCTTGTTGCTGATGCCAAAAAGGGGGAAGATGAGATGCAGAAAGATGAGACCCGGGAAGATAAGAGCCAAGAAGTTGAGGAAGAGATACCAGCTGGAAAGGAATCTCAGCTGAAGAAGACCCAGCCGAAGAAGACAGCTCAGAAAAAGAAGTCCGCTCCAAAGCCAACCGACAAGAAACAACAACAGCTGAAATCTATTGTTGTCGGAGGAGATGAAATGGCGAAGGACATGGAACAAGCAGAGGAGTATGGAGTTTCCTCCAACTCCATAGCCGAGATTGCAGCCGAGCTCGATGCTGAACTCAACGGTATTACAACCGAAGAGTGTATTGCTGCTGCTAAGGCTATGGATGTTCCGGAAAAGGACTACATGAATCCTGAATGGATCAAGAAGTTCGCAGCCAATCAAGCTTCAAGAGTGAACAAATTTGAAGAAGAGCTTGCCAAGGTTACCAACAACTTGGACAGGAATATTGCCTCCCGCAGCCGACGACGAATAGAGAAACATCAGGTGAAGGCTGAAGCAAGGATGAAACAGCAGAGACTGCCAGGGAAGATCAAGCTCCAGGGGACGCTTCAAGCATGTGGACAAGTGGATGCCAGCTGAATGGAATGATGATTGGGAATCATTCAAGCAAGAGTTTGTGAATGATTTCTATTACAGGAAGGGGTTCACAACCGAGGATCCGAGGAAAGCGTTCAAAGAAGCCCTGACTGAGCTGCACTCTGGGGATCCGGGCATGTTCAGCCAGTTCAGACGAGCAATGATTGATGCAAAGCTGGATATGAACACTGTCCCCGTCCCTCAGAAGGTCACATATCTTCCTCCATTCATTCCAGACACAAGAAATCCTAACCGACAGAAGATCGCAACTGAGGCAAGAAGAGTGTGTCATGAACATGGAGTGGATATTTCAAAGGAGTCAAATGCAAAAGAGATATTTTTGTCAGGATTTTCAGCAAGTATAGGCTGAAGTATTAGCCGAGATAGAAGATTTTGAGCAACTGATGTATTTTGATTTTTGTGCATTTCTATGTAAACATCAATTGTAATGAAAACTTTCATCATATATCCGATTCACCTTGACGTACAATCTCCAGTTGTCCAAGCTCTGAATCGCAAAGTAATTTCAATACCATGTTATAATTGTGCTAACCCTTTGATGTTTAATCTTATAGACTGTTTAGAATTTCAGCTGAGATTTTAGATAGGTCAGTAGGGTTTAGATCAGTAGGGTTTTGGCATCATAAAAAAAGGGGAAATTGTTGGGAAATTTAGTAAAGTTTTGATTGATTCCAAAACCAACTGACCCCAACCGAGTAGATGTTGCCATTTCCTAAAGTTAGTATTTAGGCTCGCTGTTTGAGCAATGTTGAGATTTTATCTTTACAGGACTCCAGCTAAAGACGGCAACATGGCTTTACTTGAATAGAACATCAGATGTAAGAAAGACAACTGAGCGTTCAAGCCAACTGTTCTGATATAGAACATCGGATGGAAGAAAACATCTGAGTAATCAACTGTTCGTCAGATGTGACAATCCAACTGTTCAGATGGAACATCAGTTGCAAGACTTAATCCGATAGATCGACAACATGAAGTTCAAGGCAGCTGAGGGTTCAACTGTTCCTCTTCAGACAAAATGTCAGATGAAGATATCGATCAGATGGAACATCAGCTGAAAACCACTCGGATGAAGACCAAAACTTCTCAACCGACTAAACAAGGTTGAAAAACTAAGGTTGAAATTTGAAATTCAAAAAGGAAGTCAAGTGAAGGTTTGACGTTCTGTCATTACCTCATTTGGCCCAACACAAGGTTGTCTCAGATGGAAAGCAGAAGTTCACAGTTGCCAAATCGGGAAAAATCTGCAGAGATGAGAGACAAGCTATCGCTTTCACAGAACAGAGATCAACGGCTCATCCAACGGCTAGTTGATTCTCTCCGCCTATAAATAGAGGCCTTCATTCATTCATCAACACAGAAGACAAACAAGTGCGAGAAGAGAGTAAAAAGCAAAAGAAAGACTATATCCTGCACACAAGCTAAACTGCATTTAATCTCTAAGAACATCACTAGTTGAGAGTTCATAGAGTGTTAGAATCTGTCTTGGTGTTTTCGATCTTAGTTTGAGTCTTAATTTGTTCAAGCTTAGATCCTAGCTCACTTCTTTATTAGAGCTAGTAGTTCGAAACCCCACCCTTATACACATCCCCTAAAAAGGTTGTTAGGATCCTGCTCTTCCCGAAATTGAGTAGAAAGGTTGATAAGTACCCGTAAACTTATCTGTAAGGTTGATGAGTACCCGCAAACTTATCTGAACGGTTGCAAAGCCCGCGTAAGCTTTGTGGTAGCTGTCCTAAAGAACTTGAACTGAGTTGTGTGGACTCACAACTCCCCGTGGACGTAGGAGTTCTCTCCGAACCACGTAAATCCTTTGTGTGTTTGTGTTTTCTGTTCAGTTAATTTTTGCATATCCAACTGACCAACTAACCAGCACTCAAAACTGCATCTTTACACTTCAACTGTTTTGGTTATTGACCAACCTTGCATCTGAGCGTGAGTTATTTTATACGAGTTGTTATTTGTTTCCACCACATTCCGCACAGCACCACTCTTCCAGCTGAGTTCTCTTACTCAGTTGTGAATCCAGCTGAGTCTTTTTACTCAGTTGTGGTTTTTATCAGGGGGTTGTTTTTAAAATTCCTAACTGGTGTATTCTTTCCCCCATACACCAGAACTTGTATCGAGACCATCACCTGTGCTTCCAAGTCGGCCTTCATCTTCTCCACATTTGCAAGTGCAGTGCGACGATTTCGGATTGCACATTCAAGCCTAGCTGCAGTTGCAATTTGTTTCTTGATTATTTCCAAAAGCACCTTCCTCACCTGCCCTTCATATGAAGGCTCATACCACAGAAAGTAGCCGCAGTCCGTCGCTGGCTGCACATAAAAAAACATGAAAATTAGTTGACTCATATGTTTGCCACGTTGGTGCGAATTTCTGATTATAAAAATGAGAAGTTCACCGTCTTCCACAGAGGACATCTCCAGAATCTCCTCCTTGGATTATCGAGAGAAAATGATGTCAACAAATGTCAACTTCCCTCTCCAAAATGTTATCTCCCATTCGACCATGATGAGCTACCAGTGCTTTGGATCGAATATCTTTCATTTCAAAATAGGTAGGATGCAGGAAAAATTGTAATGAAGAAACATTCTTCTTACTGACTAGGGTTTGTGGCAAATGTTGTTTGATGTGAGTGAAGGGGTTGAGATCAATATATATATGAGTTACTTTATTACATTGTATACATATTTAGGGTTTGGGCTATTTTTTATTTCCATTTTCCAGTTTTTCTTATTGGGCTCTATCCTAAAAAAATAGATTACATAATATCTTTCTGTGCATATTGTTACTAATTCCCAAAAACGATTTTAAACAATATAACAATAATGTGTTTAAATATAAAATGTAAAATTGTTGAACTAGTAATTATTCATAATTATTAAAATTTACTACTTTGGTAAATATGCATTTCATACTAATTTAATGCTTATTTGATAATCAAAGATATTAATAGTAGTTTGCTAATAAATTAATTATAATCATAAAAAAAAATACAATTTTGGACTTATACAAAAGATGTGGTAGGCCTCTATTGTAGGGTCCACCGGCCCTTTTCCTATCATATTATCAAAGCCATCTACAAAGTAGTTGTATTCCTTTTAATAGAGCTCAGTGCGACAAGTGCGACGTATATCAATCAATATCATGCACATGATGAAAATGGCGACTTCATTTGGTATGCACTTCAATTCCTTCAAGTATAATGAAATAATTTGATATATGTAAATACGTCATCATCTAAAAATTAATAGTGAATTAATTTAATTTTTTCGTCTTATATGCTTTTATCCCATCAAAGTCATTAATTTTATTACACTATGTCACAGCCCCAAATCCCGTGGGACGGCAGAAGTCGGGGTGCGACTGGGGTTGGATTAAAGAAGCGGGGAAGAAAGAGGATGAAGGAATAAACATACATACATAACAACTTATCTTCTATGAACAAGACTTTATTGACGAAAGAAAAGAGTTAATCTCGAAAGATTACTCGAGCAAGATACATCAAAAGCTTCTAAGTTATATTACAGAACTTAGACTACAGTGATTAATACACAACATCAAAAAGAGTTTAGAGTCTAGCAGCGGAATTCTGAACTATATACAAGAGTCTTCCTTAACTCTATTCAACTCTAACTCAACCGTCGCCGCTTCGTCGCTTCAACCTGCACATTTAGAAAACATATGCAGGGCTAAGTACAATAGTACTTAGTGGTCACGTTGCCAAAAACATAATCATAAGTATAGATAATCAGGCATTTCATTTCTGTAGCACATCGGGGTTTTTCATTAAAGGTCCGTGTCTACTAAACATTTTCTTTCTCTTTTTCATAAATTAGCTTGTGCAAGCAATTTTCATAGATGTTACGTTCAAATCTTGACCAGTCATAATTCACCGTGGCTGGCTACCCCTCAACAAGATACCACATACACCACAGGCTACAAAGTGCACTAACTCTGGAAAGCATAATAGCTAACTCAAAGCCGATCGTTAGTTAACCCCTTTTGATTAACTCATAAGGTACAAGAGAACTCATATAAAACACAAAACAGTTCATGCCATGATTATCACTTTGAAAACACGATTATCAAAGCGATAAAGAAAAGGTTTTCGAGCATTGCTCGTTTTATTTCATATATAAAAGAAAAGCCCACCTTGATTAAATACAGAACTTAAGACACGTGCTTCTGTCTTCTGGTCTGCGTCCTATCCTTGGTGTCGACTTCCTCCTTCTTCGTAAAAATTATATTTTAAAGCTCGGTCGCAAACGATAAACGAATACGAAAAAGTCGAGTTAAGTTTTAGTTCTTTAGACGATTTAGGCATTTGCACGCTAAACTAAACTCTTTTAGTTAAAAAGAAACGAGATACGAACGCATCTCGTTTGACACTCACTCGGTTCTGTACTCGACACTTTAGGTCGGTAAAAAGAAAGGTAGTCGATAACTTGAAACGACTTAAAAGATCGAAAGAGTTCGAGTTGAGAAGAATTCAACTTAAGAATCTAGCTTTGAAGGTTCACTGCACAAGGTCAGGTCAGTAAGTTTGCATGGAACAGGGGATTTCGAAACAGGGGTCGTGCCCTGTACCAAAAGATAGCCTCGGATGTGTAGTTTACTCTCCAATTCGCGGATCTCGATTCCAATAAACGAGCTAGGAGATATTGTAGTTTCCGTGGAAGGTCGCAAAACTGCCGAGTGAAACCCTAATGCTCGATAAAATCGATGCACATTTTTCTAGGTTCGTTCTATGTTATCGAACTTAAATTCTCACGAATTTACTGACTCAAAACAGTCTACTCGTATCATTATACGTGATAGACCCCTTTTCATTTCTCGTTTATAAACACGACGATCAAAACCTCGTCGTTCAAACTATACAATTACTAAACCAATTCAAGTTCTCGTTCAAATTCCTAACTTCTTGTTTCTACTTCTCGATTATAACTACAACTCATTTTTTTGATACTCGGACGAACATGTCGTCAACTACAAACTCGTTCATTAATCATTAATAATCATCAATATCCAATTAAAATCCTTAATCGTCTTTTCTATCAATACTTATTCTCGTCGCTTCGTCTCTTACCAAATTTCAAACGTCATTAGAATTCAATCAAATTCTACCACATTATTAATCATCTATCAAGGATCATAAATACGCAAATCACATCCTCGTATCAATATCTAATCTCGACTTAACGTCCGTCGTTCGTCTCTTACGATAAATTCTACGTTCTCCGTTTTCGTTCAAATTTTACGACAACGATTATCATCTAACGAGTATTACTAACATGCAAATCATAGTATCAAAATATTATCGAGCTCTAACTTATCGTCACATCTTCGTCTCTTACATTATTCATTTTATTTTTAGAAAAATCTCAATTAAATATATGATCGTCCTCATGCATCGTATATCTCATTTCCATTAAACAATCGAGCATATCATAACATTTACTATCCTAAATCGAGTCTCCTTCGTCTCTTAGGTTTCACATTTTATTTTTAGAAAAATCTAAAACAATTCATATGGTCAATTAACATCATAAGGAACACTAATCTATCAATCAAATGACAAAGAAATCGAGCACGAACAAAGCCCCATTTTTTTTGCAAAAAAATCGGTAATAACTAAGACAAGAGGTTCTTGATTTTTCTTCATGATTTGATCCGTAGAACTCGATTCTAAACATCCTAGAACATTTATCGAACAAGAAATCACATGCTATTTCATTCCCCTAATTTTCGAAAAAAATAAAAGATAGGGAAAAAGAGATTTGTTTGGTTCAAATGATAAACGAAGCTCTTACCTTTCGTAATATGAACTCGGATGTGGATTTGATCGGTAGATGGAAGAGTATTGATCTTGAAGAAAGCTTGAAGTGGAAGCTCCAATGGAAGAATGGAAGAAAAAAGAGAGTGTGTATGTGTGTGGGATGATGGCGGTATAAGGGAGAAGGAGAGAGGGATGGTGAGTCACTATGATGACTCATAAAGCTAAGAAAATATCCAACTAAAACATAGTGACTCGTTAAGAGTTGTTTGGCGTGGAATTATTTGACGATAAAAATTCGTTCCCGGCTCTTAAACGTCGATTTAAAAGTCGAAAAATACTTTCCTAGTTAATTACGGAATTGACGAAATCTAATTCGGCCGTTAGATTGGAAATAATTTACGTACTTGGAAAAACTAATTTGTTTTTCAAAATCCGAGAAAAAGTCGGGACATCACAGTCCAAAATTCGTCCGGAAAATCATAAAAACTAACTTTCTCCGGTGAACTCGTCTCGAAGAAAAAGTGAGTGTAAATTCTGACGGAATTTGATTCCGATTTTCCGGGCAAAAAACTTAACGGACGCGAAAACCCTAATACAGTAGTCGTTCGTCCGATTTCTGGAAATTATTTTCGGAAACGGATTTCACCGTAAATCTTAGAATTTAATTTCATGATCTTAGGCGTGCAAAGCCATAATTATTATTAACTTTCATTTTTTTAAAGACTGTAGAAAAAGTCTGGGGTATTACACACTAAGACTGTAGAAAAAGTCTGTGAATCGCATCTTTTTCGAAAAAAATATACTGTATCGAAGCTTATTAGTACAAATTCTAAATCCATTAAGCTTTTAGATATTCCTAACTATGCTACGTACCAGCATCATAGCTCTTAAGATATTTGTGAGGATATTGATGGTGATGCAAAAGCGAACTTGTAAAAACATCTAGTGTGACTCTATTCGTTGCTACTATGGATGAAATCAATATTCCTATATAACGATAAATATGAGATAACAAAATTAGAGGTGAGTAAAGCACTAGGACTAGTCATACATTTATGATATTCTTCATTCAATTATATCAACTCTCCAAACAAACACTTTTCACTTAGTGTCAACACTTTCTCTTATATGGTACGTTGGTTCATTATTTCATAATTTTTTTATGTAGTGAAAGGAAGATATATTCCATCTATACAAATACAGTGCATTTTTGTTACAAAATCCCTGACAACTAGGGTTTTTCCATGCTCTTCCGTCATTGCACACTGCGGATTCTTTACATTTAATTAGAGTGAGATTAAATTTGTATATCACTAGTAAAGTTGTATTGTCAAATTTACAGTGAATGGCCTTTAAATTAAAGTGCACACATTATCCGTATATCTATATATATTTGTTCATGATTTTATTCAAACTCCAAACATAGGTGTCATGAAACGTGTTTGCATTTTTTCATAATTATTCTATTTTTTATTTAATAAAATACAAAATAATTATTTGCACAAACAATAGTTGGATTTTCATTAGAAATAGAATATGCAAAACTTAACACATGCGCTAATTAGTCAACTGAAACAATAAGTCTACATTGAGGAGCAATCCAAAATACAAATCTTGTTGACCACATTTGACTTAGTAGGAATAGAGTAATACCTAACAACCACATTTACATCTAACACAATATCCAATTACGGGACAAAAGAAAGCTTCCATCAAATTGAACATGATGACCATGCACACTGTTACTACCTGCGAAATGCGGAAAAAAAAAAACGAGTACCACCTTCTTCACCCAAATGTCTTTAAATAGCTTCAAAGATGAGTTCTTACACATATGGATCTCCCAACCATAGGATGTCGGCTCCCGTCACTGCAGCCACGAGCCAGCGATAATCCACCCGACTCAGCCATCCATTGTGTAAGAGGTACCGGAGAATGGTGCAAATTTGGATGACTCTGTAGTGGACCATGTCATATAGTTTGTTTTCCTAGGCCAACATAAATAGAAACATCAGTAAATCCGATATTATTAAGGTAATGTGCGACTGAAAATTAATGATAAGTTACAAACCGAGTATGCAAAAATGAGGTAAAAGTCAAGACCGGCCTCCCTGACGTCATTTTCTTCATCAAAATGAAGCCCCCGCAAGTAAAGAAAGGAACAGAAGTTCTCGAAATCCATCTTGAACTCGAGGAGCTTTCACATGATATCAGCTTGCGATAGATTCGCCAATTACGGGTAGAAATATCCAGCGAGGCTCCTAAAATGCGCCACCTCCACCAGCACTGATCTCGTGCCCTCCGGCTCATAATTCCTCGCAATGGAGTGAAACTAATGCAGCAGAAAACCCTTCTCGAAGTAAGCCCATGGTCACAAAGGAATGTAGTCGTCTGCCATTTTCTCCGTCGCCTAAAGATGGGAATTTAGTGAGTTGGGTGTGGGGAAGAAAGAGAATGAAGAAGAAGTTGGATTTGGTAGATTTATTAGAAAGTGAAAAATTGAAGAATCTGGTTCGACATATATATTGGAAAGAGAATGAATCATAAGTTGGATTTAGCAAATTGCAGCAAAGGATGGGGCTTTGTCAATCTGCAAACGAAAAGTGATGTGGTTGCAGCCCTAAGACATTGCCTTCCAAATTAGAAAGCTCCATTTGATGTGATTAGTGGGGCCCGCGTGAAATCCTCTTGATGGTGCTAATCCCTTCCACTAACTTTATTCCCCATCACACCATCATATACATTACATGATCTATGTAACTATAAATTATTGATAAGGACTACCAGATCCCTCTGTAATAACCCTGTTTTCCTTTTTCAATGTGGTGTTATTGTTGTCTGTTTCCATTTTTTTGTTTACTAAATAACAATATAATTTATAACATTCAATAATCTAATTTCCTTAATTTAATCATATACTATTTACATTAATCGTGTTTATTAAATCTATAAAAAGTATATTATTGACCTATGTATAGTTAAGTACCAAAACGAATCACACACGTAATTGTATTCGCAACCTATTACTATAAAAGAACGAATTCATATAATATTTGATTTGCCTGTTATGTCCCTGAGATGTTTTTATTTCAATAGTATTAACGTAAATTAATATATTAAATTTATTATAAAATTAACATATTAATAATAGTCTTACATGTGTAACTGATCAATTTAAGGAATTAATTTGTAATATACCTTTTGTAGATTTTTAAATTTAGGGCTGAGGCTATATAAATTGGTGCTTAATGAATTTATTTTGTTAGAATTTATTGTACAATATATGTTGTGCTTAACTCGTATTTTTTTTGTAAATTTTTATGCATGTTATTAAGATGTAATCATAGGCTAATACTACTTTTATAATATTATTTTTTATTGTTAATTATTGTTTAACTTAGTGAAGACATATAATATTAAATTACACAATCATTATGTGCTAAAAGTTATTAGGTTTACTAATGTAGTTGTAAATTAATTTTTCAAAAAACTTTGTTATTATACATAATGAAGTTCAATGTTAACAATATACTAATCAATTACAACAAAAACCTTTTTTTAGCTACTAATATTGTCATACTACAGAGTTTTTCAAACACTTATCCTAATATCCGGTAATATCCCACTCATTTCAATATAATTATAGGTACAAACAATACAGAATAAAAATTAATAACCATGAGTACGAATAATAAACCATTTAGTGGTGAAAAAACTTTTTGTACCAATGTAGATTAATATTCAGGAGATCCAACCACATGATTTGATTATTCCATTCAAATCCGAGTAATAGAAGTTCCGTTACTACCTCTTATAAATTACTCTTGTCTTGTATTCCTTCTTGGGTTGTCCCGTAATTCTTACTTTATTTCTTTTTATTAAAAGAAATAAAGGTGTATTATGACCTAATTGAAATTTCAATGACGTGTACTTTACATATTTTTCATCTTATTCTTCACCATATTTTTTTTGTTCACTATTCGCTGTATTTTCTCACTACCAAATTTAGTTCACTATTTCTACTTAGTCCCATTAACTATTCAATCTCTTTACCCATTTTATTTCACGATAACTGATTCCACTAAACACACATTCTTCCCTTAATTGTTTTCTACTTAATTTTCATGCCCAAAAAAAAATCAGACAACAGTGATAACGGAGGTACGTAGTGGTAATTATGTCTACAACTCGTTCTCGTTCGAAACCTAAATCCGATACATGTTAATCATCTAATACAAAGTTAATTAAATTTAATCAATTAACTAAATAAAGTTAATTTAAATTAAGAGGCAAATGGCAATATAGCATTAGGGTACATGTTTTTATCAAATTTTGTCAAAAGTTCACTTTTGACAAAAATTGGGTAAAATTGTACCCTATTTGACTGAAATACCCTTAGTGGATGTTATGTAGGGTTATTCCATCATTTATTATTTTTCACATTCTCTCTCTTCCCTTTTTTTCTCTCTTCCCGCTTGTCTCTCTCTTCCTCTTCCTCTTCTCCGCCTCTATCCGTCTCGACCATTCCGCCACCGCGTACCAGAAAAACATCTTCAACCATTCCGCCGCCCATCCTTCCACTGCAACGATGTCACCGCGAACAAAAAAGGCGAAAAACAACCGGCATGATGTACAACGTTTCTCTCTTCTTCACTCTTTTCTTCTCCACCGTTCTTCATTCATCCTGTAATACCCCGGAAATTCCTTACAATCTTAAAAATTTAAAGTTAATAATAAAAATGGCTTTGCATGCCTAAGTTTACGATTTAAAATTCTAAGACTAACGGTGAAATCCGTTTCCGAAAATAAATTACGGAAGTCAGCTAGACGACTACTGTATTTAGGGTTATCGCGTACGAAAATGTCACAGCCCCAAATCCCGAGGGACGGCAGAAGCCGGGGTGCGACTGGGGTTGGATTAAAAAGCGGGGAAGAAGGGGGCTAATTGACTAAACATACATGAAAAACATCGATAAACCACGAAAAAGACTTGAATATAAATAAGAAAGAGTTAATCCCTAAGGATTACTCGACAAAAGTACAAAAAGAAGCTAAGTTCATATGTACAGACTTAGACTACAGAGTATTGTTCAAAAAGTACATCTCAAAAAGAAATACAGAGTTTGGCAGCGGAAGGATTCTAACTAAGCATCCTATCCTTTAACTCAACATCAACCGTCGCCGCTCACCGTCGCTTCAACCTGCACATTTAGAAAACAAAGCAGGGCTAAGTACAAACGTACTTAGTGGGCACGATGCCGAAATCATAATCATAAATATAGATAAATATGGCATTTCATAAGCGTAGCACATCGAAGTTTTATTGAAAGAATCCGTGTCTACTAAACATTTTCTGACCTTTTTCTCATAAATCACTCGCGCGAGCATTTTCTGACTAATGTTACGTTCAATCTTGACCAATTCTAATTCACCGTGGCTGGTACCCCTCAACAGGATATCACATACACCACAGGTTACAAAGTGCACTAACTCTGAAAAGCACTTAGCAGCTAACTCGGAGCCGATCGTTAGTTAATCTAAATAGACTAACTCTAAATCTGGAAAACACGAATGTTGACTCAGATAGGTACAAGAGAACTCACATAAAACATAAAACAGTTCATGCCATAATATCACTTTGAAAACACAGATATCAAAGCGATAAAGAAAGATTTTCCGAGCATTGCTCGTTTTATTTTGTATATAAAAGCCCACCTTGATTTACAGAATTTAAAGCAAAAGCTTCCAACTTTGGATCTTCCGTCCTTTCTCTACAGTTGGCTTCCTCCTTCATCGTAAAATAAACATACTTAAAACGGGTTGTAAAAGATAATCGATTAAAAAGAATCGAAGAGGTTTTAGTTGTTTCATTCTTTAGGCATTTGCACGCTTACTAGATTCGTTTTACTTAAACGGGAAACGAGACTCGTACCAATCTCGTTTAGAACTCGGAAGATCTCATACTCGACTCTCGGGTTAGTAGAGAAGGTAGTCGATAGATAAAACGGTTTAAAGATTATAAGAAACTAAGTTGGAAAGAATCAACTTAGGCGATTTACGTTTTAGTTCATTGAACGATTTATGAAATTTCTCGTTTATTACTTCCTTAATGAAAGGATAAAAGATAAGATCTCGACTGGTTTTCATCACTCAAGGTCTTGTACTTGACTCTAGGGTCAGTAGGGATATATTCGTTAGATAAAACGGCTTAAACGATTGAAAGAAACTAAGTTGTGAACTAAACAACTTAGAAAACAAGAAACTGAAATTTTCACTGCGCAGTCCAGTAACTCTGGAGGCTGTCCAGAACAGAGGATTTGGAAACAGGGGCTGACCTCTGTACCATTAGAAATTTTAGGAAGTCTAGTTCGCGCTCCAATTTACGGATCACAAATCCGATAAACGAGCTGGAAGTTATTACAGTTTCCGGTGAGGGTCGCAAAACTGCCGCGAAAACCCTAATTGCTTTATAGGTTCGACGTATAACGTCTTAGGTTCGTTCTAAGCTCTTCTATTCAATTTTTTTAGAAACTAGACTCTCAAGGCAGTCATCACGTACTTCTGTACCTGACGAACTCCTTCTCAAAACTTGCTCAAAAGCACGACGTTCTAAACGTCGGATTTCAACTAACAATTACTAAACCAACAAAAATTCAAAATGCGTTCTAATTCTCGACTATAACTATAGCCCATATTATATCAACTCGAAAGCTTATGACATCAACTAGAAAGTTGTTCTAAATTTCATCATAAACAATAATATAAACTTAGAATTCCCATCCGACTTCTCGATTATTAGTTACGACTAAAGGTTCGTCTCTTACGCAATTTTTCAAAGGTTGTCGGATTCTATTCAAATTTTACGACCTTAAACTACGTCTAACGTGAATCATTTTCATGCATGCAAACATATCATAACATCATTATAACTCAACTTATAAAGTGATCTTTACCTCTTATGTTTCATTAAACATTTTTAGAAAATTCTCAATTAAATTCTATAATTAACTAACATTATTTGCAACATAATTCAACTAACAAATCATCACTTATATCAAACATGTGGAAACTCCTAATTATCCTATAACTTTCGGTTTTCATACATATGTTAAGGGGATGATTTTCTTCCCCAATTAACTACATTTATTTACTAATCAACCTCTTTTATTATCAATTAATCAATTGCAAATCAATTATCAATTAACATACAAAAAAACCCCTAAATTCATAATTCAAACCCTAATTGACTTTCACAAAACATAGGGCTTTCAATTCTTTTTTATTCTAATCACTAATTAAACATCTATTAAACAAGAATCAACCATCAAAAGAAGAAAAATTAAAAATCCTACAACATGCCTAAAAATTTCGGTAATCATACAAGAGATAGGGTTTTTGGTTTTGATCAATTGTAAACCCTATTTAGTCTATCTAACACATCCAATTTCATTATTCCAAGATCACAACATCTATTCCAAAACTCTAAAATTTTGATCAAGAAGAAAAGAAAAAGAAAAGAAATCCAATTGGATAGAATTGTGGAGGAAAGAATTACCTTGAGAATTAAGGAAAGAAGTATAGAGTTTGAATGGATGGATTGACTTGTGTTCTTTCTTCTTATTCTTGGAGCTTGTCTTCAATGGAGGATGGAAGTGAAGAAGATGAAGAATGGAGGAGTAGTGCAGCCGACAGAGAGAGAGAGAGAAGGGAGGAAAATGGTTTGTTTAATTGTTAAGAAAACATGATATGATGAAAGGTTTGAACATAAGAAAAGTGAATATTAGGTGTCATTTAGTTAAGCAAAATCAACATGCATGTTCCCCACTAAGAAGGAAATGCCGACTGCCATGTAGTTTTTAGGAGGGTTACGGGTTTTTCCGGCGCGATCCGACGTTACGGAAAAACGAACGACGAAAAAAACGTTGCTCGGTACAAAATTGTCGCGATTCGATTTGACCTAAAATTCTAACGTGCGGAACTACATTGGAAAATAAATTTACAAAATTTATTTTGACAAAAACTCGGGACGACACAGTCCGAGTTTCGTCCGAAAAACAGAAAAACGAACTTTCTCGGGCGTGTTCGTATCACAATTGCGTGAAAGTAAAGATTAGACGGTTTTCCGTTCTGAGTTTACGAACTAAAAACTTTTCGGCTAACCCTAAATATAGTAGTCGTCTAGCTGACTTCTGTAATTTATTTTTAATAACGGATTCGACCGTTAGTCTTAGAATTCAAAAATTGTAAACTTAGGCGTGCAAAGCCATTTATTTAATTAACTTTAAAATTTTTAAGAACGTAAGGAATTTACGGGGCATTACATCCTACCCCCCTTGCGAAAAATTTCGTCCCGAAATTTGCTTACCTTCTGCAAAAAGATGAGGATATCGCTCCTTCATCTTCTCCTCGAGTTCCCACGTGGCTTCTTCTTGCCCGTGATGGTTCCATAGCACTTTAACTATTGGTATCGATTTGGTTCTTAATTCTTGAACTTTTCTATCCAAGATCGATATCGGCTTTTCTTCATAGCTTAGGTCAGATTCAAGAACTACGTCTTGCTAACTAATAACATGCTTAGGATCGTAAACATATTTTCTCAACTGAGAAACGTGAAAAACGTTATGAACGCTTCCTAGACTTGGCGGTAAGGCCAATCTATACTCGACTGATCCTATTCTCTCGAGGATTTCATAAGGTCCTATAAACCTGGGTCTTAACTTACCCTTAACTCCGAACCTAAGGATTCCTTTAGTCAGGGATATCTTAAGAAAAAC
The DNA here is from genome assembly GCA_029490685.1 of Schizonepeta tenuifolia. Lineage (NCBI taxonomy): Eukaryota > Viridiplantae > Streptophyta > Magnoliopsida > Lamiales > Lamiaceae > Schizonepeta > Schizonepeta tenuifolia. The sequence goes on from JANLIY010000007.1 coordinate 2,666,581, forward strand.
TTTATCTCCTATTTCAAACTCAAGGTTGGTTCGACGATCGTCGGCATACGACTTCTGTCGGCTCTGGGCCTCTTTCATTCTATCTCGAATCTGTCGAACTATCTCGATCATCTCATTGATTGCATCTGGGCCTAAGTTCTTTCTCTCACCTACTTCGTCCCAATAAAGCGGTGATCTACACTTTCTCCCATACAAAGCCTCAAAGGGTGCCATTCCTATTGTGGCCTGATAGCTGTTGTTGTAGGCGAATTCGACTAAGTGTAGAATTTCTTCCCAATTCGTGCCTCGGTCCAAAACCACTGTTCTTAACATATCGACCAAAATCTGAATCGTTCTCTCTGACTGTCCATCTGTTTGTGGGTGAAAAGCCGTACTGAAATTAAGCTCTGTTCCCAACTCTTTCTGCATCGTAATCCAAAATCTCGAGGTAAACTTAGCATCTCTGTCTGATATTATAACCTTCGGTATTCCATGCAGACGTACAATCTCTCTGACATACAACTGAGCTAGTCTCTCTGATCCATATGTAGTCTTAATCGGTAAGAAGTGAGCTGACTTCGTAAGTCTATCTATTATCATCCAAATTGCTGTGTTTTCTCTTCTCGACTTAGGCAAGCCTGTGACAAAGTCCATAGCTATGCCTTCCAATTTCCAATCTGGGATGTCCAATGGTTGTAGCAATCCATACGGTCGTCGGTGTAAAGCCTTAACTTGCTGACATGCTAGGCATCTTTCTATAAACGAGGCAACGTCTCGTTTCATTCCATTCCACCAAAAGTTTCTTCTCAAATCCTGGAACATTTTCGTACTTCCTGGATGTGCTATGTAAGGCGTATCGTGAGCCTCACTCAAGATTTCGTTCTTCAATTCGTTGTCATTTTCGGGAATACAACTCCTGCCTTCATAAAGTATTGCATTGTCTGGAGCCTCAGAATATCCTTCCGGCTTATCTGTCCTTATCCTTACTCGTAACTTTTCCATTGACTCGTCTTTTCTTTGAGCACTAATGATCCTTTCTCTCAAATCTGGTGTAGCCTCTAATGCTGCTATTTTACTTGTTATCGTTGCTGACGTGTCAAGCACTCTGATATCCATCTTCTCGAATTCTCGTACTAAAGTTTCTTCTTCTACGAAAAGACATCCTAACTTCGTTGGAGCCTTGCGACTCAATGCGTCTGCTACCACATTAGCCTTTCCTGGATGATAGTTAATTCCACAGTCATAATCTTTGACTAATTCGAGCCATCGTCTCTGTCTCATGTTCAGTTCTTTTTGCTCGAAAAAATACTTCAGACTCTTGTGATCGGTGAATATCTCAACTCTTACACCATAGAGATGGTGTCTCCAAATCTTTAGCGCATGCACTACGGCTGCAAGTTCTAAATCGTAGGTTGGGTACTCAACTTCGTGGGGTCGAAGTTGTCGTGAATCATAAGCTATCACTCGTCCGTCTTGCATCAAGACACAACCTAATCCATTTTTCGATGCGTCAGTATAAACCACATATTCTTTATTCATGTCTGAAAGTGCTAGTACTGGCGCTGTAGTTAAGTTTTCCTTAAGAGTTTGGAAACTCTTCTCGCACTCATCCGTCCACTTAAACTTGGTATCCTTCCTGAGTAGCTGTGTCATCGGGCGAGCGATTGTAGAAAATCCTTCGATAAACCTTCTGTAATAACCAGCTAATCCCAAGAAACTTCTAATCTCATTCTGACTTGTTGGTGCCTTCCAGTTGTGCACTGCTTCTACTTTGGCTGGATCCACCTTGATTCCTTCTGTCGATACTATGTGTCCAAGGAACATTACTTCCTTCAGCCAAAATTCGCATTTACTGAATTTGGCGTAGAGTTTCTCAGCTCTTAGTGTTTCCAACACTATCCGTAGATGTTCTTCGTGCTCCGTCTCATTCTTAGAGTAAATGAGGATATCGTCGATGAATACTAAAACAAATTTATCCAAGTAGGGGTGGAAGACTCTGTTCATAAGGTCCATGAATACGGCTGGAGCGTTGGTCAAACCAAATGGCATCACTAAAAATTCGTAGTGGCCATATCGAGTTCTAAAAGCGGTCTTAGGTACATCTTCATGTTTGATCTTGAGCTGATGATACCCTGACCTCAAATCTATCTTGGAGAAGACTCCTGCACCCTTAAGCTGATCGAACAGATCCTTGATCCTTGGCAAAGGATATTTGTTCTTGAGAGTGATCTTGTTCAGTTCTCGGTAATCGATGCACATTCTCATCGATCCGTCCTATTTCCTAACAAAAAGTACGGGTGCTCCCCAAGGTGAAACGCTTGGCCTAATAAAACCAAGGTCTAGTAATTCCTGTAATTGGATTTTGAGCTCTTCCAGTTCCCTCGGTGCCATTCTGTAAGGGGCTTTAGACTTAGGAGCTGCCCCTGGTTCTAAATCGATCGTGAAGTCCACATGACGATCTGGTGGCAATCTTGGTAGTACTTCTGGAAAAACATCTTCATATTCATTCACGACTTTTACGTCCTGAATGGTCTTCTCGGCTCCTGGTTCTCTAACTAGGTACACAAGATAGGCTGTGGTACCTTTCTTCTTCTGAGTTTCATGGCTTGAAGGGCCGATATGATTGGTACACCTTTACCCATTGAAATTCCGTGGAATTTGGTCGGTTCTTTACCCAGCGGCTGAAAAGAAATTTTTCTCTCGTTGCAGAGAATCGTGGCGTAATTCTCTGACAACCAATCCATTCCTATGATTATATCTACGTCCCACATTATCATAACATTTAGGTTGTTCGCTATAACCTTATGAGTTCCGATTTCTAGTTCTAGGTTAGAGCAAACATGCGTGGAAGTAGTGATCTCTCCTGAAGGTGTGGCTACTCTCATAGATTGTGCAGCTCTTATAGGTCTGATGTCTAAGTTATCGGCACATGAGCCAGCAATGAAAGAATGCGATGCGCCAGTATCAAACAATATCTTAATGGGGATATTGTGGAGTTTTCCCATACCTGCTAGATTGCCTTTTCCTTTGCGCTGACCGCTTTGTTTGATAGCGCATGCCCTCGCATTCTGTTGCTGCTGTGCATGCTACTGAAACTGTTGCTGGTTCATAGGCGGCTGCTGCGGCTGTGCTTGGATGGCTCGGAGAGGTACTGCTTGAAGCGTTTTAAGGCAGTCCTTTTTCATGTGCCCCTTCTGTTCACAGTTGAAACAGTTAGGGGTGCCTATCTGGCAGACTCCAGGATGGGCTCGGTTGCACTTCGGGCAGACAGGGATGGTAACCCTCCCTGGGTTATTCGCTCCCTGGTTAAAATTCCTCTGTTGCCCTTGCGGCTGGTTTAACTGATTATTGCCCTTCCATGGCGAGTTCTGCCTGTTCCCTTGAATGAACAACCCCGATTGGTTGTTTCCCTACCACGGCCTCTTGCCATTGTTGTTGTTGTTGGCAGGCTGCTGATAACCTCTTTTCTGTCCTCCCTGATTGTTGTAACCCTGACTGTATCCTTCGCTACCTCCTCCGTTCCATTTTCTCTTCCCTTGGTAGTTGCTGCTATTGTTGTTGTAGTAGCCTCGATTCTGATTCTGCGCTGGTGCTAACGCAGTTGGTACAATTTTTTTCTCATCAGGCACGACGGCCTCCATTTCTAGTGCTCTTCCCAGTATGTCTGAATAACCTAGTCCTCCATGACTAGCCAAAGCGATTCCCAATTCATGACGTTAACCTCCTTGAAATTTCTTTGATAGTTTCTCCTCAGTGTCGACCAATGTCGGTGCATACCTCATCAACTCGCAGAACTTGACGTCATATTCCGTCACAGTCAGCTTTCCCTGCTTCAAATTATAAAATTCGGCCTCTTTCTGTGCCCTATACGTCCTGGGAACGTACTTGTCAAAGAAAATCTCCTTAAACTCTTCCCACGAAAAACGAGCCAGATGCTCCGCATGTATCACCTTCTGTCTTGCTTCCCACCAGTAGTCTGCCGATCCCGTCAGTTGGAAAGCGACACACAACATTCTCTCCTCATCAGTGCATCTGAGGAGTTTGAAAATTTGCTCGGTCGACCTTACCCATAGCTCAGCATCGCTAGGGCTTCCAGTTCCATTGAACATTGGAGGGTTCCTTTTGAGGAAGAGATCCTCAATATCTCTACGGGGCGGTGGTGAAGGTGGGGGTGATGGTGACGGGGGTGGAGATGGGGATGGAGTGATATTCCGCTCATATTCCTATTCTTAGTTATTTTCTGGCTGACGTCCACCACGTCCTCTCGGCCTTCCAGGTCTTCGACCTCTCCTGTTGTTAACATTTCTCGGCGGCATTTTCTTTAGTCTAGAGAAGAATTGAAAATTCTCATTAGTTTCCTTTTGTTAATTACACTTAACACTTACTAGCTCGTTCTCAACTTAATCAAATTCATGGAACAACATATCGAACATAGCTTTGATATTATTTCATTAATCTTTTAACTTTCGAGTTAAACTTATTTCCTCGTTACACGAGTTCATTTAACATTCTGATTTTTTTTTATTACTTAATTCATAAGAATTTTGCTTGATTAAAAACCCTCTTTACGGGTTATATATATATATACATCCAAAAAGAATATTACTTTTGCCTCCAACGAGGACTTATACAAAAGGGTTAGACTACTATTAGTCTAAACTAGGCTGACTGCCTACTATTTACCAGGTGCACTAACAAACTGCACTCCGTATCTACTAGAGTACTAGAACGGAAACGATTCATAAAATTGCGTATCTGCTAGAGTACTACAAAAATTAACTAGTTACTGATCCGACTCTATATAGGACAAAAAACTATTACTACTACTGATATTTACCCATATCTATAAAGCACTGCCTAACTAAACTGCAGAAGAGACCAAAAACTACCCCGAAGTCTGCAAAATCCTAACAACCCTCCCCTGGGTCCTCCTCAGGGTCCTCCTCCGGATCCTCCTCCGGGTCCTCCTTCAGGTCCTCCTCCTCGGACTCCGAACCAAAAACCAGCTCGAGTGCCTGGTCCACCCTCAGAGTAGAACCGTCGTCAAGTGTGAGCAGGGTGGGTGAGGGTGCCTCAGAAACAGTCTCCTCCAAGTCGGAGACCAAGTAGTCCTCACTGGTCCTTCTCGCACGCTTCTTTAGTGGAAGAAGGTGCTCGGGAATTGAACCTGAACCCGACTCGAACTCCTCCCTAGAACGGACCCTGGACGGTCCTGCCTCCATCTGCTCTCGGGCTACTCTCCACTTCGTGCAGATCTCCTCGAGTGGCGTAAGTGGAGAAGGCAACTCTAACATGGTGGCGAGCTCCGCGTCGATCTCTCGGTAGTCTGGTCCCTCTCTGTACAGTCTCGTCTCCAACGGTCCCCTGATCCTAACACAAACATCCGGCACAAACGGTGAAGACAACTCCAACAGCGCGGCTGTCTCAGCGTCAACCTCTACAAAACCCGAGCCTGGGATCAACTCCTCAATCTGCTGTCCAACCGGTGGTGACTCTGGTGGAACTACCGTCTCCTCGTCCTCCTCTGGCTGCTCTAACTCAGCCTCAGGCTCCTCCTCCAGTACACCGTCTGGTGGCAACTCTAACAAAGCTAAGAACTCCGGGTCTAAGTCAACCTCCTCAAGCTCCGTCTCGGCTGGAAAGTGACTGTAGGGGATGTGTGGCTCTAAAGGAAGGGGAAGCATAAACCTGCTCTCAAAGAAACGCCTGTGCACACACAGGGCGAATCCGGCGTAGTTGCCGGTCGGCTCCGTGTCGTCGCCGAAAATCCCCAAGAAGTACCAAGCTGCACGGTGCGCCCATCCGCGCCACTCGTCCGGTAAGTGCATGATCAAATCTAATATCGTCTGACTCTCCCTGATCAGGTGTCTCACTGGGTAGTAGGCCGAAGAAAAATTACTAACGATCTGTCCCACATCCTCTTCTCCATAATCTACCTCGAACTCGTAGTACTCATCCTGCAACATATCAACTATGGTGCGCTCGCACGAGGCCAAAGGCTGGCTCTTCCGAGCCGTGACACGAGTCCTAGCCATCCTACAAAAGTTTTAAGGTAATCACGGATCAGTAACAGGTAGGAAAAGAAAATAACTTATCTTAACGAAAACATAAATTACAAAATGAATATTCCTTATTCAATTGTAATATCAACACTTAAGTCAACCACTTATTAAGACTTCTAGCAATTCAAGAAATTGCACTCAACAACATATATATTTATACATTCATAAAAGATTTTATTTTTATTCTTTTTATTTCACCATATTATTACTCATTTTAATTCTCTATTTCTTTTATTTCTTAACTCACTAACTCTTAACGATTTTCACTTATTAAAACAAAGTATATTTACTTCGTTCATGCTACTTATTCAAAAGTAACATCCATTTTCAAAAGAATTTGTCGTTTACGACTCTTGATATTCGTACTAATTGTAGTCGTCGCTCAAGACGAAAATATGGAATTTAATTCCATAAAAAGAAAAAGAAATATAACTTAAAAATAATTTCCTGGAAAAACTAAGTTCCAGTTGTCGTCTCGTTCATATCTTTCTTAACTCGAAGCCGAAAGCTTCTCAAACGTCTAATCGCTCCCTTCTTTTATTAACACGATTTATTAAATCATTTTTATTCATTTTATTTCTTTTTCCCTCGCAGGAAATTCTTGGACAACAAGTTCGACTTTGCCGAATCTTTATTCATGTCACTAAGCGCACGTGACATTCATCAGAGGAAGTCCTTCTCGCGTTAGGGATCTCCTTTCGAAATCATTTCAAAACAACGTTTCTTAAAAACGTCTAAGTTCTCGAAGAACCGGAAAGTTCTTAGGTTCCACGTCTACGTTCTCATTGAACCGGGAAAATTCCCTAAAATCTGACTATATTCTCGTATCCGCATAATTTTTTTTCATAAAAAGGAAATCATTGCGCAAATATTTTCACATAAGATAGTACTTCTACTATCGCATAATCATGTAAGTATAAAAATTATACTTCTGTAAAATTCTCATTTTTAAAACACAACTCATTCTCGTCTTCAAATTTTTATTGAATACTTGCTCATAAATTCCTTATTTAAAAGAAATCTCATTATAAAATTCTTTCATTTTTCCTCGTTGAGTCAACGTAGCGGGCGGTTGAGTTGACTTCTACGTTCTCAATCTTAGCATCATAGTCTAACTCTTATCTTATACTTGGAAAGACGACTCTGATCCAGAGTATACACAAATACCATGTCTCATGACTTGAAAGAAGACTCGATATAGAGTATAAACGAATACTCTATACTATTTCTCGGAGAAAGACTTGTATACAAATACCACTTTATGATATTACTTAAAAGAATGACACGTACTTGAAAGAATGACTCACACTAACTCATACTAGAAGATTGACTCAGAAGCAGAGCAGAAAACGAGCACTACTCTAATACCACTCTGTCACAGCCCCAAATCCCGAGGGACGGCAGAAGCCGGGGTGCGACTGGGGTTGGATTAAAGAAGCGGGGAAGAAGGGGGCTAATTGACTAAACATACATGAAAACATCGATAAACCATGAAAAAGACTTGAATATAAATAAGAAAGAGTTAATCCCTAAGGATTACTCGACAAAAGTACAAAAAGAAGCTAAGTTCATATGTACAGACTTAGACTACAGAGTATTGTTCAAAAAGTACATCTCAAAAAGAAATACAGAGTTTGGCAGCGGAAGGGTTCTAACTAAGCATCCTATCCTTTAACTCAACATCAACCGTCGCCGCTCACCGTCATTTCAACCTGCATATTTAGAAAACAAAGCAGGGCTAAGTACAAACGTACTTAGTGGGCACGATGCCGAAATCATAATCATAAATATAGATAAATATAGCATTTCATAAGCGTAGCACATCGGAGTTTTATTGAAAGAATCCGTGTCTACTAAACATTTTCTGACTTTTTCTCATAAATCACTCGCGCGAGCATTTTCTGACTAATGTTACGTTCAATCTTGACCAATTCTAATTCACCGTGGCTGGTACCCCTCAACAGGATATCACATACACTACAGGTTACAAAGTGCACTAACTCTGGAAAGCACTTAGCAGCTAACTCAGAGCCGATCGTTAGTTTATCTAAATAGACTAACTCTAAATCTGGAAAACACGAATGTTGACTCAGATAGGTACAAGAGAACTCACATAAAACATAAAACAGTTCATGCCATAATATCACTTTGAAAACACAGATATCAAAGCGATAAAGAAAGATTTTCCGAGCATTGCTCGTTTTATTTTGTATATAAAAGCCCACCTTGATTTACAGAACTTAAAGCAAAAGCTTCCAACTTTGGATCTTCCGTCCTTTCTCTACAGTTGGCTTCCTCCTTCATCGTAAAATAAACATACTTAAAACGGGTTGTAAAAGATAATCGATTAAAAAGAATCGAAGAGGTTTTAGTTGTTTCATTCTTTAGGCATTTGCACGCTTACTAGATTTGTTTTACTTAAACGGGAAACGAGACTCGTACCAATCTCGTTTAGAACTCGGAAGATCTCATACTCGACTCTCGGGTTAGTAGAGAAGGTAGTCAATAGATAAAACGGTTTAAAGATTATAAGAAACTAAGTTGGAAAGAATCAACTTAGGCGATTTACGTTTTAGTTCATTGAACGATTTATGAAATTTCTCGTTTATTACTTCCTTAATGAAAGGATAAAAGATAAGATCTCGACTGGTTTTCATCACTCAAGGTCTTGTACTTGACTCTAGGGTCAGTAGGGATATATTCGTTAGATAAAACGGCTTAAACGATCGAAAGAAACTAAGTGGTGAACTAAACAACTTAGAAAACAAGAAACTGAAATTTTCACTGCGCAGTCCAGTAACTCTGGAGGCTGTCCAGAACAGAGAATTTGGAAACAGGGGATGAGCCCTGTACCATTAGAAATTTTAGGAAGTCTAGTTCGCGCTCCAATTTACGGATCACAAATCCGATAAACGAGCTGGAAGTTATTACAGTTTCCGGCGAGGGTCGCAAAACTGCCGCGAAAACCCTAATTGCTTTATAGGTTCGACGTATAACGTCTTAGGTTCGTTCTAAGCTCTCATATTCAATTTTTTTAGAAACTGGACTCTCAAGGCAGTCATCACGTACTTCTGTACCTGACGAACTCCTTCTCAAAACTTGCTCAAAAGCACGACGTTCTAAACGTCGGATTTCAACTAACAATTACTAAACCAACAAAAATTCAAAACGCGTTCTAATTCTCGACTATAACTATAGCCCATATTATATCAACTCGAAAGCTTATGACGTCAACTAGAAAGTTGTTCTAAATTTCATCATAAACAATAATATCAACTTAGAATTCCATCCGACTTCTCGATTATTAGTTACGACTAAAGGTTCGTCTCTTACGCGATTTTTCAAAGGTTGTCGGATTCTATTCAAATTTTACGACGTTAAACTACGTCTAACGTGAATCATTTTCATGCATGCAAACATATCATAACATCATTATAACTCAACTTATAAAGTGATCTTTACCTCTTATTTTTCATTAAACATTTTTAGAAAATTCTCAATTAAATTCTATAATTAACTAACATTATTTGCAACATAATTCAACTAACAAATCATCACTTATATCAAACATGTGGAAACTCCTAATTATCCTATAACTTTCGGTTTTCATACATATATTAAGGGGATGATTTTCTTCCCCAATTAACTACATTTATTTACTAATCAACCTCTTTTATTATCAATTAATCAATTGCAAATCAATTATCAATTAACATACAAAAAAACCCCTAAATTCATAATTCAAACCTTAATTGACTTTCACAAAACATAGGGCTTTCAATTCTTTTTCATTCTAATCACTAATTAAACATCTATTAAACAAGAATCAACCATCAAAAGAAGAAAAATTAAAAATCCTACAACATGCCTAAAAATTTCGGTATTCATACAAGAGATAGGGTTCTTGGTTTTGATCAATTGTAAACCCTATTTAATCTATCTAACACATCCAATTTCATTATTCCAAGATCACAACATCTATTCCAAAACTCTAAAATTTTGATCAAGAAGAAAAGAAAAAGAAAAGAAATCCAATTGGATAGAATTGTGGAGGAAAGAATTACCTTGAGAATTAAGGAAAGAAATATAGAGTTTGAATGGATGGATTGACTTGTGTTCTTTCTTCTTGTTCTTGGAGCTTGTCTTCAATGGAGGATGGAAGTGAAGAAGATGAAGAATGGAGGAGTAGTGCAGCCGAGAGAGAGAGAGAAGGGAGGAAAATGGTTTGTTTAATTGTTAAGAAAACATGATATGATGAAAGGTTTGAACATAAGAAAAGTGAATATTAGGTGTCATTTAGTTAAGCAAAATCAACATGCATGTTCCCCACTAAGAAGGAAATGCCGGCTGCCATGTAGTTTTTAGGAGGGTTACGGGTTTTTCCGGCGCGATCCGACGTTACGGAAAAACGAACGACGAAAAAAAATGTTGCTCGGTACAAAATCGTCGCAATTCGATTTGACCTAAAATTCTAACGTGCGGAACTACATTGGAAAATAAATTTACAAAATTTATTTTGACAAAAACTCGGGACGACACAGTCCGAGTTTCGTCCGGAAAAACATAAAAACGAACTTTCTCGGACGTGTTCGTATCGCAATTGCGTGAAAGTAAAGATTAGACGGTTTTCCGTTCTGAGTTTACGAACTAAAAACTTTTCGTACGTGCTAACCCTAAATACAGTAGTCGTCTAGCTGACTTCTGTAATTTATTTTTAATAACGGATTCGACCGTTAGTCTTAGAATTCAAAAATTGTAAACTTAGGCGTGCAAAGCCATTTATTTAATTAACTTTAAAATTTTTAAGAACGTAAGGAATTTACGGGGCTTTACAGAAAAATTTTTAGTTCTGGAACTCAGAACGGAAAACCGTCTGATTTTTACATTCACGACATCGCGATACGAACTCGCCCTAGAAAGTTCATTTTTATGATTTTCCGGACGAAACTCGGACTGTGTCATCCTAAGTTTTCGTCGAAATTAAAATTTTAAATATTATTTTCCAAGTAAGTTTAATACGTTAGAATTTTTGGATGAATCGGAATGTGACGATTTTGTGCCGAGCTACATTTTTCGTTGTTCGATTTCCGTAACGTCGTATCGCGTCGGAAAATCGCCTATTTTCTCTCCCTGTCCCTCTCATGACCGACATTATACTCCCTCTCTTAAGCTTGATATTTTGATTTTTATATAGTATAAACCTATGACTATTGTCCTTTTAATTCCTACTTTACACCTAAGTCTAAATTAGAAATATCTAATACAAGTTAGTCATCTTCCTTACTCCTCCCCACCCCCAAAAACAGAACACACACACACTTACATTCACTCTCTCTTTTCTTTATTTCCTCCATTGTTGAAGATCAAGTTCTTGAGCAAGAAATTTCATTCAAGTCTCCATCCAACCATCGATTTCTATTTCTTCCTTTAGTAAAGCTCAAGGTAATTGTCTCCTCTACATTTCTATCCATACCAAATCCTTTTCTTTTTATTTTTCATTTGGATCGAAAATTGAGGATGATGGAATTAGATGTTTGATCTTCGATTAGTGTAATTGGATGTGTTAGATAAGATAATTAGGAATAAAATTGAAAGAAATCAAGAACCCTAATTACTAGGTGAATACCGATTTTTTAGGGCTTTCAATTAGGATGTTTGAATTCTTCAATTGATGTTATAATCATGCTTAGGAGGTGTTTAATTAGTGATTAGAACAAAGAGAAATCCGACAACTTTTAAAATCTCGTAAGAGACGAACAATTAGTCGTAATTAATAACCGAGAAGTCGAATAAGAATTCTAACTTGATAATATTGTTTATGATGGACTAAGGTATAACTTTGTAGTTGATGACATGAGCTTTCGAGCTATTTTAATATGAGTTGTAGTTATAGTCGAGAATTAGAACGAGAATTGGTTAACTTGATTTTTGGTTTAGTACATGTTAGTTGGAGGTCGATGTTTAGAACGTCGTGCAATTAGACGAGTTTTAAAAAGGAGTTCATAACGTACGGGAGTACGTATTGACTGCCTTGAGAATCAAGTTTCATGAGAAATCGAATACGAGAACTTAGAACGAACTTAGGAAGTTATACATTGTTTTTATCGAGCAATTAGGGTTAGCGCGGCAGTTTTGCAACCCTTTCCGGAAACTGTAATAACTTTTAGCTCGTTTATCGGATTTGAGATCTGTAAATTGGAGCGTAAACTAGACATCCCAAGCTTTCAAACGGTACAAAGCTCATCTCCTGTTTCCAGTTCCCCTGTTCTGGGCAGTCCCCAGAGTTACTGCCTTGTGCAGTGATTTTTCAGGATTTATTCTTCTAAGTTGTTTCTTTCGCAACTTAGTTTCATTCGATCGTTTAAGCCGTAATAACTTGACGACTATCTTCCTACTGACCTCAGTGTCAAGTATGAAGCCTTGAGTGTTAAACGAGACGAGTTAGTATCTCGTATCCGTTAAAGTAAAGAAATTTAGTTAAGCGTGAAAATGCCTAAATCGTCTAAAGAACTAAAAACTTAATTTCCTAAGTTGATTTCCTTTCCAACTTAGTTCCTTTGATCTTTTAAGTCGTATTGAGCTATCGAATACCTTCTCTACTGACCTAAGAGTCGAGTATGAGACCTTTTGAGTTCTAAACGAGATTTTTTCAATTCTCGTTTCCCGTTTAACTAAAAAGAAATTAGTAGCGTGCAAATGCCTAAAGAAATGAAACGACTAAAACCTATTTCGATTTTCAATGATCGATTATCTTTTACGACCCGATTTTAAGTGTTATTATTTTATGATGAAGGAGGAAGCCAGCAGTAAGGAAAGGACGGAAGATCGGGAGATCGGAAGCTAGTACTTAGTAGTTCTGTATCACAAAGGTGGGTTTTTATATATAAAATAAAACGAGCAATGCTCGGAAAATCTTTCTTTATCGCTTTGATATCTGTGTTTTCAAAGTGATAATTATGGCACGAACTGTTTTATGTTTTATGTGAGTTCTCTTGTACCTATCTGAGTTAACATTCGTGTTTTCCAGATTTAGAGTTAATCTAACTAGGTTAACTAACGATCGGCTCTGAGTTAGCTACTAAGTGCTTTCCAGAGTTAGTACACTTTGTAACCTGTGGTGTATGTGATATCCTGTTAAGGGGTACCAGCCGCGGTGAATGAGAATTGGTCAAGATTTGAACGTAACATACCAGAAAATACTCGGCCAAGTAAATTGTGAAAATCAGTCAGAAAATGTTTAGTAGACACGGGCTAATTTCAAATAAAACCCCGATGTGCTACAAATTATGAAATGCCATATTTATCTATACTTATGATTATGTTTCGGCATCGTGCCCACTAAGTACTTTTGTATTTAGCCCTGCATTGTTTTCTAAATGTGCAGGTTGAAGCGACGATAGCGGCGGTAGTTGAAGTTAAGTTGAGAAGATAGGATGCTTTAGCTTATGACTTACTTCCGCTGCAAAACTGTAAGTCTTTTGAGAATATGTATATTGAACAAATCACTGTAGTATAAGTCTGTAATCGTGAACTTAGATACTTTCGTGTACTTTTGTCGAGTAATCCTTAGCGATTAACTCTTCCTTTCTATTAGTAAAGTCTTGTTCATTGAATGTATGTTGTCTTTTATGTATGTTTAGTTAGTCAGTCCCCTTCTTCCCCGCTTCTTTAATCCAACCCCAGTCGCACCCCGACTTCGGCCGTCCCTCGGGATTTGGGGTTGTGACACATCCCCACTCATTTCAGCCACCGGCTGCAACATCCAGAATCACTACACCAACTATTGTCGCCGGAAATCCATAGATCTCGTCGGAAAGTCATAGATCTAAAATTGGGGTAATGAGTTTATTTGATTTTTTTTTAATTCATGATTTTTTAGCCTTGATTTTACTCATTTATAGGTTTTTCGTTGAGTTTGTGATGATTTCTAATATATTTGGGTTGAATTTCGAGCGATTTCGATGTATTTGGGTAGATTTCTGGTTTCTTTTTGTTGTAGCAGAGGTGCTGTTACTGTAAAACCTGTCGGTATGCGGTATGTATTTAGCAAAACGTACTGCGTACCCAGTTTGATTATCACTTGATTTCTTCGATTTCGTGGGTTTACTATGTTTTGAATGTCGATTGCGTACCCAGTTTGTTGAGTAGAATGCGAATTAGGGTACACACAAATTTGGGGAAAAATTGTACTAGGTGTACCGATACACACAGATATGTAATTTCTTGAATTGAGGATAGTTTGTTTTAATATTCTGAGATTATGCATGATGAATTTTGCATTCGGTTGATGTGAATATGACATTGTATGATTAAAATTGGTACGATTTTGTAAATGCATACCTAGTTCTAAAGCATATAAGTTGCAACTTGGTAAGCATTTGCAAATACGTACCAACATAACTAGTGTGTTCTTGGTAAACTCGGTACGCATTTGCAAATACGTACCGAGTGTACCAGTAATTTGATTTTTTGCTAGTACGCAATTGCAAAGCGTACCTACTTTACCAGTACACTCGGTACGCATTGTAAAAAACGTACCGGGTGTACTAGTAATATGATTGTTTGCTAGTACGTATCTGCAAATGCGTACCTACACTAAAAGTACACTCGATACGCATAAGCAAATGCGTACCTACTGTACTAGTAATATGATTTTTTGCTGCTACTTCTTTGCCAATGCGTAACTACTTTACTGGTATACTTGGTACGTATTTGCAAATACGTACCAACTTCACTAGTGCATTCCTGGTAAAATAGGTATGTTTTTGCAAATACGTACCGAGTGTACCAGTAATATGTTTGTTTGCTAGTACGTCATTGCAAATGCGTACATACTTTACAAGAACACTCGGTACACATTGACAAATACGTACCAAGTGTACGTGTAATATCTTTTTTGCTAGTACGTAATTGCAAATGAATACCTACTTTACAAGTAAAGTTAGTACGTGATGGTCCCGATACGAGTTCTAGTGTATGGAGGAGGGGGGAATACACCAAATAAAACTTTTAAAAATAATTCTTGAAAAACAATCACAACCGAGTAAACTGGGACTCAGCTGGATTCACAACTGAGTAAAAGTACTCAGTTGGAAGAGTGGTGCTGTGCGGAATGTGGTGGAAAATAACAACTCGTATAAATATAACTCACGCTTTTATGCAAAGTTGGTCAATAACCAAGTCAGTTGATATGGAAAGATGCAGTTTGTATGCTGGTTAGTTAGTCAGTTGAATATGCAATAAGTAACTGAAAAATAAACACAAACACACAAGGATTTACATGGTTCGGAGATAACTCCTACATCCATAGGGAGTTGTGAGTCCACACAACTCAGTCCAAGTTCTTCTGGACAAAAACCACAAAGCTTACGCGGGCTTTGCAACCGTTGAGATAAGTTTACGGGTACTTATCAACCTATCTACTCAATTCCGGGAAGAGTAGGGTCCTAACAATCCTTTTGAGAGGATATGTGAAAGGGTGGGGTTCCAACTAATAGCTCGAACAAGAAGTGAGCTATGATCTAACACTCTACGAACTCTCAACTAGTGATGTTCTCAAGGTTGGATCGAAAAACACAGAGACAGAATCTAATACTCTAGAACTCTCAACTAATGATGTTCTTAGAGGACAACTGTAGTTTTGCTTGAGTGCAGAATGAAGTTGTTCTTTCGCTCGTATATCTCTTCTCGCACTTGTCTGTCTCGTTTCCGTATGTCTTGGTGAATGAATGAAGGCCTTTATTTATAGGCGTAGAGAATCAACTAGCCATTGGAGGAGCCGTTGATCTCTGTTCTTTGAAAGCGATGGCTTGTCTCTCATCTCTGCAGACTTTCCGGATTTGGCAACTGAGTGCTTCTGCTTTCCATCTGAGACAGCCTTGTGTTGGGCCAAATGAGGTAATGACAGAGAGTCAAACCTTCACGTGACTTCCTTGTTTGAATTTCAAATCTTAACCTTTGACCTCCAACATTTGATAGTCAGTTGAGTCGTTTGATCTTCATCTGATTGGTCTTCAGCTGATGTTCTATCTGAATGCTTCTGTCTGAGTAAGAACAGTTGAACTCTCAGCTGACCTTGAACTTTATGCTGTTGGTCTAACTGATTGAGTCCTACAACTGATGTTCCATCTTGAACGCTCAGTTGTCCTTCTTGTATCTGACTCTGATCAGTTGGCTTCGAACACTCAGTTGTCTTTCTTACAACTGATGTTCTCGTGCATCTTCTCCCTTTGAATACATAGTTGACTTTTGCATCTTCCCTCTTTGAATGCTCAACTGTTGTTTTGAAACTTGAACGCTCAGGTGTTTTTCTTACACCTGATGTTCTATCCAAGTGAAGCCTTGTTGCCGTCTTCAGCTGGAGTCCTGTAAAGATAAAATCTTAACATTGCTCAAACAGCGAGCCTAACTACTAACATTAGGATCTGGCAACATCTACTCAGTTGGGGTCAGTTGGTTTTGGAATCAATCAAAACTTTAATAAATTTCCCAATAATTTCCTCCTTTTTGATGATGCCAAAACCCTTATAAAGTCCTTACAAATCAAACTGATCTAAATCCTACTGACCTATCCAAAATCTCAGCTGAAATTCTAGACAGTCTATAAGATTAAAACATCAAAGGGTTAGCACAGTTATAACATGGTATTGAAATAACTTTGCGATTCAGAGCTTGGACAATGAGAGATTGTACGTTAAGTTGAATCGTATAACTGAATAGTTTTTATTACAGCTGATGGTTACAAAGATAAGCACAAAAGTCAAAAGATACATCAGTTGCTCAAAAACTAACTGAGCTAAAACTTAAGCCTATACTTGCTAAAAGCTCTAACAAAAATTTCTCACTTAGCTTCTGACTCCTTTGATATGTCAACCCCGTGCTCTCAGCAGACTTGCCTTGCCTCAGCTGCTATCTTCGTTCGGTTGGGGTTTTGAGAGTCTGGGAGGAAGGGAGGCTGATAGGTAACCTTCTGAGGGACCGGAACTGTGTTCATGTCCAGTTTTGCTTCTATCATGGCACGCCTGAACTGGCTGAACATGCCCGGGTCCTCAGTGTGCAGCTCGGTCAGTGCTTCTTTGAAAGCTTTCCTTCTATCCTCAGTTGCATATACCTTTCTGTAGTAGAAGTCATTTATAAACTCTTGCTTGAACGACTCCCAGTCCTCGTTCCACTCGGCTGGCATCCACTTGTCTACATGTCTGAACCGACTTTGGACCTTAACCTTCCCTGGCAGCCTCTGTTGCTTCAGCCGAGCTTCAGCCTTAACTTGATGTTTATCTATTCGGCGACGGTTGCGGGAGGCAATGTTCCAGTCCAAGTTCTTGGTGACCTTGTCAAGCTCCTCCTCGAACTGGTTGACTCGCTTAGCTTGGCTAGCTGCGAACTTCTTAATCCAGTCGGGATTCATGTAATCCTTCTCTGCAACATCCATAGCCTTGGCAGCAGCAATACACTCTTCGGTTGTGATACCGTCGAGTTCCGAATCAAGCTCGGCTGCGATCTCGGCTGCGATCTCGGCTATGGAGTTATAAGAAACTCCAAACTGCTCCGCCTGCTCCAAGTCTTTTGCCATTTTAGCTCCACCTACGTCGGTTGGCTTGGGAGCGGACTTCTTCTTCTGTGTTGTCTTCCTCCTCGGCTGAGATTTTGCATCAGCTGGAATCTCTTCCTCAGCTTGGGTCTCATCTTCCCCCTGCATCTCATCATCCCCAGTCTTCTCTTCCCCCTTTTTGGCATCAGCAACAAGGCTTGCGACTGAGCCATCCAGAGAGGTGAGTTGTTGTTCAGCTTGTTGGATGCGGTTTAAGAGTTCATCGACCGCGCACTCTATTCCGACCTTCTTTGCGAGTTAGGAGTCATGGCGCTCTTGTTCGGCTTTCCTCAGTCCAGCGAATATTTCATTTACCTCAGTCTGGAAAGCAACGAACTCAGCCCATCTTGACTCGAACTGAGACTCCCATTCTTGGTCTTCAGTTTGTTGGGATTTGGTGAGGTTGAAATCAGAGATAGATTTGTAGACATTCAGCTCAGACTTGATCCCCAGAACAGTTGATTTCACGTCAGAAATGTCTTGGCTGGTGGAGGAGGAGAGTTCGTCAAGCTTTATCTTCAGTGAAACATTCTCCTCCAGCAGCTGCTTGTTTTTCTCCTTCTGTGCTTCCAACATCCTCAGCTGATCTTCTTTGTTTTGCTGGAAGTTGGCAAGCATCTCCGTCCTCAGCTGGTTTACCCTCTCAGCTATCAGCTCACAAATTTCTTCAGTTGAGGGTGCTGGCTGATCACCTGGAGCTTGGTGTTCAATCAGAGCTGGCTGGTCAACTATAACCATGGCTTGACGGTTGGCCAGGTACAGTTGAAGCTCCTCTTCTTCTTCCTTCGCTGCGGCGGCGGCTGCATCCAGATCATCAATAAATTCAGCAGATTTTGCAAGCATGTTGTCCAGGAACTTGATGCAATCTCGTTCGGCCTTTTCCTTCGTGTCTGTGCCTTCCGCCTTGCTCAGGTCCAGATGACGTGTCAGCAGCGCAACCTTATTGTTGTAGGTGACCTCCAGATTGGTGTAGTTGAAGTAATCTCGGAGGTGTTACTCGTCTGCCTTCAACTGGTTCCAGCTGTGTACCCTTATAGTGTCTTCCTTCACATACCAGTGACTGAAGATGAGGTTGAACTGGTACAGCAGCTCGGTTCCAAGCGTAGCAAAAATTGGCATGTCGCGAGCTTCTAGGAACATCCCGATCAGCTTCTGGAAGCAGTAGGCCACCTTGCCTTCATGCTCCATTGCGACGGCCTGACGATCAGCTTCGTCATCGATTGGGGAGGGAGATAGATTCTCATATGGTAACGGTTCAAATGTTTCATCAATGTTGGCCAAAGAGGCGGTCTCAACATTGGCATCGAGCTGGGAGCTCGGAATTTCGGACTCTGTGGGGAGGGGGATATCAACAGGTTCATCAACATTGGCCGAAGAGATGGTCTCAATGTTGGCATCGAGCAATAAGCTTGGAATCTCTGGCTGTGAGTCGGTTGTGAGTGCGAGAGGCTCTTTGGGTGGTACGACATCAGCTCCTGCCGTGGGGGAGGTTGGAATGTCTTCAATTTCCTTAGAGGAGGAAGAAGCATCCAAGGTCAGATCTGTTTCCATCCCTTCAGCCTCATCAGTTCCAACAGCGCGAGGAACGATCTCGAAGGCAGCTGCCTCAGTTGAGTGGCTCGACTCGGATGGCTCCTCAGCAGGTGCCGTCTCAGCTAGCACCTCCACAGCTGGTACCTCCTCCTCAGCTGGCATATCCTCAGCTGGCACAACCTCAGCTGGCACATCAGCAGCTGGCTCCTCAGCTGGAATATCCTCAGCTGGTGCTGCAACCGTCTTCTTGATCCTCACCCTCAGCTTCTTCTTGGCTGGTTCTGCCTCTTTCTTCTTCTCCGACTCATCCCTTAGTCGGCGTCCAGCTGTCTATTTAGATTTGCGGCTGACAGCTGGGGGCAGCTCCTCAGCTGTGTCACTTTCCTCAGCTGTCTTCACAGCTTCCTTCTTCTCCTTAGGAGTATACACACTCCTAACCACATCTTGAGCCTTCTTTGCTGTTGGGAACAACATCAGCTTCTTCACAGGGGTCTCCTCGCAGTCTTCCCAGACCATGTTCTGACCCTTGGTTGCGAGCAGGATCAGAGCGGAGATTTTGCAACCGAAGTTGAGAGTTCCCTTGACACTCAACAACTTCTCCCCGGATTCAGTTGTGGTCTCGGAGATCTTCTGCCTCTCCACAGTTAGCTAGTGTTCAAAATACTTGAACCAGTCGACGTTGTGCTTGTGTTTGTGCTCCAAAGCAATCAATTGCTTGAGCTTCGGTCGGCTGATGTCTCCGAAGGCACCACTGTAACCAAACAAGACCTTGGAGACAACATTGAACAAAAGTCGATGCTCCGCCTTCAACTTCGTCCTCTGCATATTACTCTTCAATTTTTCCGGAGTGATGAGAGCACTCTCCAGAAACTCATCGGCTTCCGTGTCAGTTATATTCTCAAGGGTGTCTGTAGCGGAATGATTTGGCGGAATGACTTGGCGAAGAAAGTCGGAAACTGCAATGGGGACGGTCACACGGCGGATGGTTCTGGTCGGAACGTCGCGTTGCCGACAAGAAACCTTTGTAACGATGCCATCTCTGCTGTTGATGGGCGATTGCAGATTTACGTAGAACTCTCCGACCTGGCGCCTGAGCAGGTGGGAGGGGAAGAGCTTTGCCCAGTCTAGTAGGCCGTTCTCTCTGAGAATATTGGCGAGGGGAGACAACACCGGCGACTCCAATTCATCCTCTGAAAGGATCTGCTCAAAGTGTATCTTCGAGACCAGCAAGTCGAACGATTCTTCATAAGATGTGGGGACTAGAGAAGGTCCGAAAGAAGCCATTTTCTTTTCTTTGGGTGCCATTTAATACGACTGAGAAGATATATATAAGAAGGAAAGAAAAACTTGCAGTAAATGGTTAGACAGAATCTGAGAAGATGATGAACAGTTACTGCAGATAAACACGAATGAGGAAGGTAAGAGATCACTTCCTGATTTTCCACCTTTTATAGGTTTTTAGCTCGGTTGAAATCGATAGCTAGGATTGAATGGTGCGAATCCATCAACGGCTGAGATCACGCGACTGTTGACTAGCTTTGACTTGACGTCACGAACCGAGTTCCAACCAGCGCGTGAGAAGGTGAACTGTTTTTCATGTCAACCGAGTTCCAACCGGCATCAATCGCACTATAAAGTAGGGCTATTGAGGTTTAGCCGTACTTTACATTAAATGCGGTATGTTGGCTATTTTAATGTAACTGACATGCTCAGGAATGTTTGAATTTATTTCAAACATTCTTATTTAAGATCATAACACCTTTAGCCATAAATGATACCTGCCAGCTGATGTCGGAATCAGCTGTGTTCCAATGTTGTGGCATACCATCAGCTGACTCGAGTTCGTCTGTTCAGCTGACGTCTGATCTCTTCGGTTGGCGATCCGCATCCGATGTCTTCGGTTGGCGATCCGCATCTGAGATTCCACCTTCATCTGAGCTTCCCCCTCAGATGGATATCTATCTCTTCACCTCAGCTGGTTCCTCATCTAATGGATCCAACAATCCAAGTAAATCACATAACATCTTGAACCGCGCTTCGGCTAGAGGTTTGGTGAAGATATCTGCTCTCTGAATCTCAGTTGGAATTTTCTCCATGGATACATCCTCCTTCTCAATATGATCTCGGATAAAATGATGTCGGATGTCGATGTGCTTCGTCCGAGAGTGGTGAACAGGATTTAAAAAGATAGCAATGGCACTTGAACTATCACAATGAATGAGAACCTGTCTAGTTGCGACTTCATAATCTCTCAGCTGTTGCTTGAGCCACAACACTTGCATGCAACAACTTCCGGCAGCCATGTACTCTGACTCGGTTGTAGAAGTGGCAACACATGCTTGTTTCTTGGAGAACCATGAAACTAGCTTGCTTCCCATGAACTGACAGTGTCCAGATGTGGACTTCCTGTCCAACCGATCTCTGGCTAAATCTGCATCCGAGTATCCGGTCAGTTGGATATTGTCGTCGGTTGGATACCACAACCCAACATTAACTGTACCCTTCAGATACTTGATGATGTTCTTTGCTGCCAACATGTGAGCTTCCCTCGGTTGAACTTGGAACCGAGCACACACTCCAACCGCGTAAGATATGTCTAGCCGATTGGTGGTTAGATATAGAAAAGAACCGATAATCCCTCTATACTTACTGGCATCCACGAGCTTTCTCTCAGTTCCACATTCAATCTTCCAGTTAGTATTCATCGGGATCCTTGTGGTCTTACTTGTCTGCAATCCGAACTTGGTGATGAGCTCCTTTGTATACTTGGACTGATTGATGAAAATCCCTTCTGGCGACTGCTTCACTTGTAATCCAAGAAAATAATTTATCTCGCCCATCATCGACATCTCGAATTTCTCCTTCATGAGATTTGAGAAATTTTCACACAGCTCCTCTGACTTGGAACCGATTATGATGTCGTCGACGTAAATTTGCACAACAAGTATATCTTCTCCAACTTTGATGGTGAACAATGTTTTATCAACTGACCCTCGTTTGAACCCCGAGTTCAGAAGAAAACCACAGAGAGTGTCATACCAAGCCCTGGGTGCTTGCTTCAATCCATAGATTGTTTTTTTCAACTTGTACACTCTTCCATCTCCAGTCTCAAAACCTGGAGGCTGTTCAACATATACATCTTCCTTAATATCTCCGTTGAGGAAGGCACACTTCACATCCATCTGATAGACCTTGAACTTGTGAAATGCGGCATAGGCTAGAAAGATTCGGATGGCTTCCAGCCTTGCAACCAGCGTGAAGGAGTCCTCGAAATCGATTCCTTCTTGTTGGCAATATCCCTGAGCTACCAACCTTGCCTTGTTCCTCACGATGAATCCAATGGCGTCTCTCTTGTTCTTGAAAATCCATTTTAATCCAATGACTTTGACACCATTTGGTCTTTCTACCAACTCCCATACACAGTTGCGTAGAAATTCGTTCAGTTCTTCTTGCATGGCTGTTGTCCAATGAACACAGTTGAGAGCTTCCACAACATTCTTCGGTTCTGGCACATCAGCTACAAAGCAAGAAATCATGGCAACATCTCCAGCTTGCTCGAACTCCTCAAGAACTGCCAACTCCTTAGCATATTGGGCATAAGTGTTGGAATCTTCCTCGGTTGAATCTGGATTTGCAACTCTGCTCCTAGTACGCACACCTTTGGTTGGATCTCCAATGATGTTGTCCGCGGAATGATCTTCATACCATCTCTTGTTGCGTCTTCCTTCTTCTTCCAACAGTGGCTGTTCCAGGATTTCAACTGATGGTGAATCCTGAGCTGTGGGAGATGCTGGAATCTTCAGAACTGGTGATTGATCAGCTGTTGAGTCTGGATCCTCAACATTGACAATATTTTGAACCGGGTTCGGTTGGGCTTCGGATGCTGATGCAGTTGGAGTGGCATCAGCTGAAGTTCCCCCTTGAGATGAGCTGGGGTCTTCGCATTCATCTTCAGAGGAGTAAGGATCATCATCCTCGGTTGCCCATACCAATGGTTCAACTAGATTTTTTTCCCTTAGAGCCTACGATCTAGTGAGAATAGGTGGAACTAGTGGATCAGCCTGTTGTCCTTTAGCCTATTCCCTGCACTCAAAAGTAGATTCATCAAAACTAACATGAGGTGTTATCTCTACAACACGAGAGCTATTGTTGAAAACTCTATAAGCCTTGATCCGAGCGGCATATCCGAGAAATATGCCCTTCGAAGCCTTGGCATCAAAAGTTTACAACTGAGTCTTCCCATTGTTGTGAATATAACACTTAGAACCAAAAACACGAAAAAATGAAATATCAGGCTTCCTGCGTCTCCATAGCTCGTATGGTGTCTTTCCCAACCGCTTGGTCAGAAGAGACCGGTTCTGGGTGTAGCAGGCTATGTCGATGGCCTCAGCCCAAAATCTCTTTGGTAGAGCTGAGCTTGTCAACATGGATGTAGCTGCATCCTTCAGCGTTCGATTCCTTCGCTCAGCTACTCCATTCTGTTGTGGAGTACGCGCAGCTGATGTTTGATAAGTAATTCCATGCTTCTCGCAGTACTCGATGATGGTTTCACTTAGGAACTCGGTTCCACGATCTGATCGGATGGAAATGATTTTCATCTCTTGTTGGTTTGATATCCGATCCATCAGCTTGGGTAGCTCATCTCGGGTTTCACTCTTGTGACGCATAAAAATGGTCCACGTGTACCTAGAATAATCATCAGTAACAACAAGGGTATACTCGTTACCATTCATGCTTTTTGGTGTAACTAGCCCGAAGAGATCCATATGGATCAACTGTAACACTCGGTCGGTTGAGGGAGTTGTTTTCAACCGGAAGGAGGATCTAGCGAGCTTTCCCAGCTGACATGCACTGCAGATATGTGTTGTTGAAAACACTCGGTTTGGTATACCTTTTGCATGTTCTTGTCTGGCAAGTCGGTTCATAGTCTTGAAGTTTAGATGGCTGGATCCTTGTCGGTTCTGCGGTCGGTTCCATTCTTTCTGAGGTTGGCTCTGAGGTCGGTTCAGAGGTCGGTTCTGAGTTCGGTTTCAATTGTATCTCCGACGCCTCTGGTTCCTCTTCTGACTCTTGGAACATTCCCCCTCGGTTGATGTCCCAACCGATGGAAAGTTCTGTTCTCCATCCACTGCTCCTTTTCCTTTCTCAGTTGTGGTTCCCTTGGTTTGTTGAGCTTGCTGAGAGGTGGAGGTTGGATTAATTTGGGGAGATTCAGACTCAACTGTGTTAGGTTCGACAACCTTGACCTCTACAGCTTTGATGAAGGTTGCTGGAGGAATTCCAGTATCCTTGATCACATCATAACCGAGTCCTGACACGTCATCCATCTGTCGGCTGTAACTGATGAGATTCTCGATGATCTTGGATGACTGATATAGCTTTATCAAGTTGTTCTTCTCAGTTTGCAACTCTTTGAGGAGAACAGCTATATGCTCGGTCTGTCCGTCTGACTTCTTTATCAGCTGGTCGATCTGAGCCTCTTACTTTTTCAACTGATCATGCTGCTCCTGGATTTGCTTCTTCAACTCCTCATCGGTTGGAGCATTAGTTCGGTTGGCCGCATTCAGTTGATTTTTGAGATTATCAATCTCTTCAGTTTGACTTTTAATCAGATCATCCTTTTCGGTTAAGGATTCTTCAAGTTTGGTGAACTGTTCTTGAAGACTCTTAAACTCAACCGATTGCTGATGTAGTTCCTCATTGAGTTCTTGAAAGTCAC
This sequence comes from Schizonepeta tenuifolia, assembly GCA_029490685.1. Taxonomy (NCBI): domain Eukaryota; kingdom Viridiplantae; phylum Streptophyta; class Magnoliopsida; order Lamiales; family Lamiaceae; genus Schizonepeta; species Schizonepeta tenuifolia. The sequence continues at coordinate 2,691,464 of JANLIY010000007.1, forward strand.
TCCAGGAGGGTTCTAACTCTTCATCCAGTTTCATGTTAGAAATATTGGAAGAATTTAAATTAGAAGGACTAGAGTGTACCTCAGTATCATCCTGGTCGGTTCCAAGTGCCATGAGGCATTGATCCTGACCAATAACGTTATTGGTGGAAGTCAGCTCATCCTCATCTTCAGTATCGGTGAAGATGTCCATGTGGTCAGCTGCTTCTTCTGCAACCATGGCCTTGTTCTTTCTAGTTTGTTTGGCCCTCAACGCTTCTCTTTCTTTCTTAGAAAGGTCTGGACAATCAGCTTTGAAATGTCCCTCCTTGCCGTACTCAAAGGAACCGTTGTTCACAGGCTTTGAGTTATCTCGATTTCGGTTAGATTTGTAGAACCTCTTGTATTTTCCGAACCGAGTGTCCATGTCAGCTAGCTTCTTTGATAAGGCGGCTATATTCTGTTGCAGCTCTTCTCTGCTTGGCTCCTTCGTGGCTGTGTCCGCAGATCGTGTTGGCCTTGATGTTCGCAGCTTTGAATAGTCAGCTCGGAGTGCTACTGACTTTGTGGCTGAACCAACATCCTCATGTCGACTCGTCTGGACCGAGGACTGAGTTGACCTTCGTCGGTTCACCTTGTACTCATTTCCCTTCAGAATTGAGAACAATCTTTCAGTTCCCATCTCACCAAGGTCAGCTCGGCTCTCATGGATATTGGTGAAAGTATCCCACTCAGTTGGTAGAGCTTGTAATACTTTGAGGTTGATTTCTCTCAAAGTATATTTTCCTCTTCGGATGGACTGGATCCTTCTGATGATGTATATGAACCGGAGCTCTAACTGATCAATGGTTTCATCTGTTCTCAGACAGAAGTTGTCAAAGTCTTGACAGGCATGTGAGAACTTGTTCTCCTTTGTTTTGTCGCTTCCTTCACTCAGAGATGCCAAGATATCCCACGTCTCTTTAGCGGTGTCGCACTCTTCTATCCAAGGAAGATAGTCTTGTCCAATTGTGGACATGATTGTGCTCTGAGCCCAGATATCCAACTGGCTCACTTTGGCTTCCTCTGGAGTGAAGTCTTCTGGCTTCTTCTCCACTAACTCCTCAGTTGCATCCCCATCATTGGGATTTGTAGGAGTGCGAGTGACTCTTTCTCTTATGATAATCGGTCTGGATGTGAGTACTTGTTGCATTCGATGATGCTTTGACAATAGGATCTTCTTCATCCGAGTTCTCCAGGATGTATAGTTCACAACCGAGAACATGACCACGATCTTGTCTTTAACATCCATCTGCACACAACAACAGAAGAAAAATGCAAGCAGATATGCACTAGTGTGATAAAGAGATCTGTTTAGATGACCACTGAAGAAAACACCTCGAATTCGCACCTTGTGAAACAGAGTCAGCAGTCTTTTGAACCACTGCTCTGATACCATTTGATGGCCCCAATACGAGTTCTGGTGTATGGGAAGGGGAATACACCAGATAAAACTTTTAAAAACAACTCTTGAAAAACAATCACAACCGAGTAAACTGGGACTCAGCTGGATTCACAACTGAGTAAAAGTACTCAGTTGGAAGAGTGGTGTTGTGCGGAATGTGGTGGAAAATAACAACTTGTATAAATATAACTCACGCTTTTATGCAAGGTTGGTCAAGAACCAAGTCAGTTGATATGGAAAGATGCAGTTTTTATGCTGGTTAGTTAGTCAGTTGAATATGCAATAAGTAACTGAAAAATAAACACAAACACACAAGGATTTACGTGGTTCGGAGATAACTCCTACGTCCACAGGGAGTTGTGAGCCCACACAACTCAGTCCAAGTTCTTCTGGACAAAAACTACAAAGCTTACGCGGGCTTTGCAACCGTTGAGATAAGTTTACGGGTACTTATCAACCTTACAGATAAGTTTACGGGTACTTATCAACCTATCTACTCAATTCCGGGAAGAGTAGGGTCCTAACAATCCTTTTGAGAGGATATGTGAAAGGGTGGGGTTCCAACTAATAGCTCGAACAAGAAGTGAGCTATGATCTAACACTCTACGAACTCTCAACTAGTGATGTTCTCAAGGTTGGATCGAAAAACACAGAGACAGAATCTTATACTCTAGAACTCTCAACTAATGATGTTCTTAGAGGACAACTGTAGTTTTGCTTGAGTGCAGAATGAAGTTGTTCTTTCGCTCGTATATCTCTTCTCGCACTTGTCTGTCTCGTTTCCGTATGTTTTGGTGAATGAATGAAGGCCTTTATTTATAGGCGGAGAGAATCAACTAGCCGTTGGAGGAGCCGTTGATCTCTGTTCTTTGAAAGCGATGGTTTGTCTCTCATCTCTGCAGACTTTCCGGATTTGGCAACTGAGTGCTTCTGCTTTCCATCTGAGACAGCCTTGTGTTGGGCCAAATGAGGTAATGACAGAGAGTCAAACCTTCACGTGATTTCCTTGTTTGAATTTCAAATCTTAACCTTTGATCTCCAATATTTGATAGTCGGTTGAGTCGTTTGATCTTCATCTGATGTTCTATCTGAATGCTTCTGTCTGAGTAAGAACAGTTGAACTCTCAGCTGACCTTGAACTTTATGCTGTTGGTCTAACTGATTGAGTCCTACAACTGATGTTCCATCTTGAACGCTCAGTTGTCCTTCTTGTATCTGACTCTGATCAGTTAGCTTCGAACGCTCAGTTGTCTTTCTTACAACTGATGTTCTCGTGCATCTTCTCCCTTTGAATACATAGTTGACTTTTGCATCTTCCCTCTTTGAATGCTCAACTGTTGTTCTGAAACTTGAACGCTCAGGTGTTTTTCTTATACCTGATGTTCTATCCAAGTGAAGCCTTGTTGCCGTCTTCAGCTGGAGTCCTGTAAAGATAAAATCTTAACATTGCTCAAACAGCGAGCCTAACTACTTACATTAGGATCTGACAACATCTACTCGGTTGGGGTCAGTTGGTTTTGGAATCAATCAAAACTTTAATAAATTTCCCAACAGTACGTATTTGTAAAAGCGTACCACTTGTACCAAGCAGTGTATGACTAAACAGTGAATATGAATTTGTTATTGATTTGTTGTTTCTCTTATTGCAGCATAACTAGACATATAAGAGGCTTGACCTCAGTACCTTGATATCCAAGGTAATGACTCATGGTTATGAGTCAATTTATGCCCACATCATGGAGGAACACACGCCAGCAATCCTTATAGATGTGGATGCAGGGAATGAATGAATGATGAAGTATAGTTAGTTTTTTATGAATATTAGTATATTGTGAATGGTTGAATATTGGTATTTCGTGAATATGTAGTTTGGATGACTATTAGCATGTGCTACTCATAATCTGTATATTTTGGATGACTTTTAGTATTTTTTTTATGAATTTGTGTTTTGGTACGAAAATTTTAATTCGTTACAATTGTTTCAGTACGTAAGGTAAGCAATTCTGAAAAATGCACCAATATTTACTAATATATCATGTACAACATATGTAAAAATGTACCAATCTTTACAATAATATTTAGTACGAAATGCATAAAAACATACCAATCAATAACACAATTAAAAACAATTAAACATTCAAAATAAAAACAGTAACAAACAGTAAGTTTATAATCGAATTCAATATATGTCCATAATACAAAAATTATCAACCAAATCTATGTAGATCTTGACATGTTAGACGAGTATGACCGGCACACACCACAAATCTTTATCCGGAATGGGCATCACATCAGCAACATAAATCTCGCACCACGTCGTAGTAGAATAATATTGATGCACATATGACAAAGAGGATTCCTTCTTAAACCTGAAAATGCCTAATAAATTAATACTTCGTCGAAGGCATATTTGGTACGCAATCGTAACTGCATACCAAGTGTACCACATCAGAACTGGTAACCAGGTACGCATTGGTCAATGTGTACTTGCTTACCAAGTTCTATTGTGCAAACTTGGTTTGCAATTGTACTTGCGTACCAGGTGTACCACATCAGAACTTGGTACGTAGGTACACATTGATCATTTTGTACCTGCATACCAAATTTTTTTGTGGTACACCTGGTACGCAATTGTAACTGCGTACCAAGTTTGCACAACAAAACATGGTAAGCAGGTATGCAATCCAGTACGAACTTACAAAAATGTACCAACTAATACAGATCTGAAATCGGAACGACAAAAGATTAAACTTGCATCATAATATATAGATGAAACTTTGTACGCATTAAGAAGTAGATACTGCGTATCAAGAAAACAAATTAAGGTACGCAGTACGCATTTCTAAATATGTACTTTATGCCTAGTAAACTTGGTACGCAATGGTAAATACGTAATGCATACCAAGTATAAATTAAGATACGCAGTACGTACGTAGTGGTAAATACGTACTGAGTACCAAGTAAACTTGGTACATATTCGTAAATACGTACTGCGTACCAAGAAAACAAATTAAGGTACGCAGTACGTATTTATCAATACGTACTGCGTACCAAGTGAACTTGGTACGCACCAGTACGCAATTGCAAAAACGTACCAACTCAAAACCATAAATCAAAATCGAAAATCAGAATTCATACTGCCGGAAAATTATCTCCATAGCTTTCTCGCCACAACCAAACATTACCGGAAAATTATAATCTGATGGTCCCGATACGAGTTACTGGTGTATGGGGGGGAGAGAATACACCATTTAGGATTTTAAAACTAAACTCCTGAAAAATACTTCAACCGAGTAAAAAGACTCAGTTGGAATCTCACAGCTGAGTAAGCAACCTCAGCTGGAAGAGTGGTGCTGTGCGGAATGTGGTGGAAATTAAACTCGTATAACAACTCACGCTTTTATGAAGAGTTGGTCAAAAACCAAAAAAGTTGAGAATGCACAGATGAGGTTTGTATGCTGGTTAGTCAGTCAGTTGAGAATGCAAGAAATAACTGAATAAAGAAAAATACAAGCACACAGAGAATTAACGTGGTTCGGAGATAAAACTCCTACGTCCACGGGGAGTTGTGAGTCCACATAACTCTGTCCAAGTTCTTCTGGACAAACCACTCAGCTTACGCGGTCTGAGCAACCGTTAAGGATAAGTTTGCGGGTATTTATCAACCTTTATTTATCGAATGAATAAAGGCCTTTATTTATAGGCGGAGAGTATCAACTAGCCGTTGGAGGAGCTGTTGATCTCTGTTCTTTGAAAGCGATGGCTTGTCTCTCATCTCTGCAGACTTTCCCGATATGGCATCTGTGCTCATCTGCTTTCCATCTGAGATAGCCTTGTGTTGGGCCAAATGGGATAATGACTGAACGGTCAAACTCTCACGTGACTTCCTTTTTGAAATTCAAATCTTAACAACAGACTTCCAACAAGGAGTGGTCGGTTAAGACTTTCGATCTTCAACTAACTTGTTCTTCAGCCGATGTTCTTATCTGATAACTAACAGTTGAACTCTCAACTGACTTCATCTTCAAGGCTGTTGATCTTCTCGGTTGAGTTCTACAACTGATGTTCCGAAACTGAACACTCAGTTGTCTTCCTTGTATTTGATCAGTTGGGTTCGAACGCTCAGATGGCTTTCTTTCATCTAATGTTCTCTTCCCCTTTACTGCTTCTCATCTGATGAACGCTCAGTTATTTTCCTAACAACTGATGTTCTGTCTGAGTGATGCCATGATGCCATGTTGCCATCTTCAGCTGGAGTCCTGTAAAGATAAAATCTTAACAATGCTCAAACAGCGAGCCTACCTACTAACATTAGGTTCTGGCAACATCTACTCGGTTGGGGTCAGTTGGTTTTGGAATTCATCAAAACTCTTAATAAATTTACCAACAATTTCCCCCGTTTTGATGATGCCAAAACCACTTACAACTTTAAACCACTACTGATCTAAACCTCACTAACTTATCTAAAATCTCAGCTGAAATTCTAGACAGTCTATAAGATAAAACATCAAAGGGTTAGCACAGTTATAACATGGTATTTAAAAGACTTTGCGATTCAGAGCTTGGACAATGAAGGATTGTTCATCAAGGTGAATCGAATATATATACTTGAAGTTTTCATTACAACTGATGATTACACAGATAGGCGCAAAAACCAAAAATTACAACAGTTGCTTGAAAACTAACTGAGCTAAAATTGTAGCCCATACTTACTAAAGATCCTAACAAAAATCTCTCTCTTGGCAGGTGACTCCTTAGAAATGTCCACTCCATGCTCCTTGCAAACCTGCCTCGCCTCAGCTACGATCTTCGTGCGGTTCGGGTTGCTTGAGTCTGGGAGAAGAGGAGGCCGATAAGTAACCCTCTTGGGAACTGGAACTCTGTTCAAGTCCAGGTTGGCGTCAATCATAGCCCGCCTGAATTGACTGAACATGCCAGGATCCCCTGAGTGCAACTCGGTCAGCGCTTCCTTGAACGCTTTCCTTGGGTCGTCAGTCGCGTAAACCTTCCTGTAGTAGAAGTCGTTCACGAACTCCTGCTTGAACAACTCCCACTCTTCATTCCACTCGGTCGGCATCCACTTGTCAACATGCCTGAACCGACTCTCTACCTTGGACTTTGTTGGCAACCTTTGTTGCTTCAACCGAGCTTCCGCCTTTGATTGATGCTTGTTGATGCGGCATCGGCTGCGGGAGGCAACGTTGCGGTCCAGGTTCTGGGACAACTTCTTCAGCTCATCCTTGAACTGGTTCACCCTCCTCGCCTGGTTGGCGGCAAACTTCCTGCTCCAGCTCGGGTTCATGTAGTCCTTCTCCTCTACATCCATAGCCTTGGCCGCTGCAATGCACTCTTCGGTTGTTATCCCGTCGAGTTCAGAATCCAACTCGGCTGCGATCTCAGCTATGGAGCTGTAGGAAACTCCAAATTTCTCTTCCTGCTCCAAGTCTTTAGACATCTCAGCTCCACCGACTTCAGTTGACTTGGGAGCAGCAGACTTCCTCTTCCTCAGCTGAGATTTGGATAATTGAGCAGCTGGCACTCCTTGTTCTTGGGTCTCTTCTTCTTCCTGCGCCTCAACCTCCGTCTCCTTCTCTTCCCCCCTTTTTTGCATCAGCAACAAGGCTTGCTACTGAACCGTCCAGAGAGTTGAGTTTATCCTCGGTTAGTTGAACACAGTTGAAGAGTTCATCGACCGCACACTCCAGCTCGATCTTCTTCACCAGTTCGGAGTCCTGGCGCTCTTGTTCGGCCTTCTTCAAGACAGAGAGATTGTCAATGACCTCTGTCTGAAAAGCAGCGAACTCAGCCCAACGCAACTCGAACCTGGACTCCCATTCTGCATCCTGTGTCTGTTGCGACTTGGCAAGATTTGAGTCGGCCAAGGATTTGAAGATGTTGAGCTCCGACTTTAATCCCAACAGAGTTGTCTTCAACTCCGACACTTCTTGACTGGTGGAGGAGGAGAATTCGTTCAGCTTGGTCTTCAGATCAACGTTCTCCTCTACCAGTTGTTGGTACTTGACTTCTTGTGCTGCCAACGCCCTCAGCTGGTCATCTTTTTGGTGCTGGAGGTTGGCAAGCAGTTCGCTCCTTAGCTGGTTGACCCTCTCAGCTACCAGCTCGCAGATTTCTTCGGTTGATGGAGCATGCTGATCAGCTGGAGGGGCTTGAGTGGTTAGAGCTAGAGGCTCAGCTGTGACCATGGCTTGTCTGTTGGCCAGGTACAACTTCAGATTTTCTTCTTCTTCTTTCACGGCTGCGGCGGCTGCATCGACATCCTCAAGGAAGTCAGCTGATTTAGCCAACATGCTGTCGAGAAAGTCGACATACTCCTTTCCAGCTGCCTCCCTTGTGTCTATCCCTTCAGCTCGACTCTGGTCCAACCGTCGAGTGAGCAGCGCAATCCGGTTGTTGTACGCCACCTCCAAGTTGGAATAGTTGAAGTAGGCTCGGATGCGGGACTCATCGGACTTCAGCCTGTCCCAGCTCTGCACCCTGATCGTATCTTCTTTGACATACCAGTGGCTGAAGATCAGGTGGAACTGGTACAAGAGCTCGGTTCCCAGAGTGGCGAAGATGGACATGTGGCGAGCCTCAGGGAACAAGCCTAGCAGCTTTTGAAAGCAGTAGGCCACCCTGCCTTCGTGCTCGAGCGCAACTGCCTGCAGGTCCTCCGCTTCATTAATTGGGGAGGGGGTAAGATTATATGGCTCAGGTTCAAGTGGTTCATCGGTGTTGGCCAAATAGTCGGTCGCAACATCGGCATCGAGCTGAGAGCTCGGAATTTGGGATTCGGTTGGCTGAGTGGTTTCAATGGTTTCCTCAACATCGGCCGAAGGAGCGGTCACGATGTTGGCATCGAGCAGAGTGCTCGCAATATCTGGTTGAGGAAGGGTAGAAAGAGCAAGAGGCTCTGGGGGCGGTACGGCATTATCTCCTGCCGTGGGAGAGGTGGTAACGTCTTCAACGTCCTCAGATTTGGAGGATGCATCCGACGTCTCCATGCTTTCAACCTCATCAGCTCCGGGGGCTCGAGGGACGATCTCGAACGAGGCGGCCTTAGCTGAGCGGCTGGATTCGGAAGGATCCTCAGCAGGTGTCGACTCAACCGGTGCCTCCTCCTCAGCTGGCTCCTCAGCTGGTACCTCAACTGGCTCCTCAGCTGACTCATCAGCTGGAACATCAGTTGGCTCATCAGCTGGCACATCAGCTGCCTTCTTGGTCGACTTCTTGAACCGTACCCTTAGCTTTTTCTGGGCAGGTTCCTCAGTTGACTTCTTTTCCGACTCAGCTCGTCGGCGTGCAACTTTGGACTTGGAGGGGCGAGCAGCAGCTGGTTCCCCCTCAGCTGTTGACTCAGCTGTCTTTCCCGACTCCCTCTTTTCCTTAGGAGTGTAGACACTCCTGAGCACCTCCTGTGCTTTCTTGGCTGTCGGGAACAACAACAGCTTCTTCAGCGGCGTCTCCTCGCAGTCTGCCCAGACCATGTTGCGGTCCTTGGTTGCGAGCAAGATGAGGGCAGAGATCTTGCAGCCGAAGTTGAGTGTCCCCTTTATACTCAGCAGTTTCTCTCCAGACTCGGTTGTAGTCTCAGAGATCTTCGACTTCTCCACCATCAACTGGTTCAAGAAATATTGGAACCAGTTGATTTGGTGTTGGTGCTCCAGGGCCACCAACTGTTTCAGTTTGGGTCGGCTGATGTAGCCGAATGCGCCACTGTAACCGAACACCACCTTCAACACAACATCGAACAACAGGCAATGTTCTGGCTTCAGCTTCATCCATTGCATGTTGCTCCTTAACCTCTCCGGCTCGATCAGAGCATCCTGCAGAAACTCATCCGTCTGCTCGTCGGTAATATTCTCCAGGAACTCGGTGGCAGTGTAGTTGATGGGAATGATGTACCGGAGGACATCGGACACATTGATAGGGAAGGAGACACGACGTATGGTCCTGGCCGAAACATCTCTTTGACGGCAGGACACCTCCGTAGATACTCCCTCTGTCATGTCAAGCGGGCGGGTGAGGTTGACGTAGAATTCCCCGACTTGTCGCCTGAGAAAGTGGGAGGGGCAGAGCTTGGCCCATTCGAGAAGGCCATTCTCTCTGAGTGTGTTGGCGAGCGAGGCCAATATCGGTGACTCCAGATCCTCGTCGGAGAGGATTTGCTCGAAGTGTATTTTCGATACTAGCATATCGAATGATTCTTCATATGTGGTAGGGACTAGGGATGGTACGGATGAAGCCATTCTCTTACTTTTTGGTGCCATTTGAGATCACTACAAAGAGAATATATAGAAGAAAGGAAAGACAATCTTTTGTAGAAAAGGGTTAGGCAGAAACTGGGAAGACGATGAATAGATAAATCAGATATGCACGAATGAGGAAAGTAGGAGATTTCTTCCTTATTTTTCGCCTTATATAGGTCTTTGACTCGGATGAAATCGACGGCTGGGGTTAAATGGCGCGAATCCATCAACGGCTGAGATTACGCGACTGTTGACTATCTTTGACTTGACGTTTTGATTCGAGTTCCAACCAGCGCGTGAGAAGGTGTACAGTTTATCTTGTCAGCCCATTCGCACTATAAAGTAGGCTATGGATGTTCAGCCGTACTTTACAATTAATGCGACATGATGGCTATTTTTAATGTAACTGACTAGTTCAGGAATGTTTGAATTTATTTCAAACATTCTCATTTAAGAACATATCACCTTCAGCCATAAATGTTATCTGCCAGCTGATGTCGAAATCAGCTGAGTTCCCATGTTGCAGCATACCATCAGCTGACTCGAGTTCGTCTGTTCAGCTGACGTCTGATGTCATCAGTTGGCGATCCGCATCTGAGATTCCCCCTTCATCTGAGCTTCCCCCTCAGATGGATATCTATCTCTGTTCCCCCGTTGAATCCTCATCTGATGGATCCAACAGTCCAAGGAGGTCACAAAGCATCTTGAACCGTGCTTCAGCTAGAGGTTTGGTGAAGATATCAGCTCTCTGAATCTCAGTTGGAATCTTCTCCATGGACACATCCTTCTTCTCAATATGATCTCGGATGAAATGATGTAGGATGTTAATATGCTTCGTCCGAGAGTGGTGAACAGGATTCAAGGAGATAGCTATGGCACTCGAGCTATCACAATGAATGGGAACCTGTCCAGTTGCGACTTCATAATCTCTCAGCTGTTGCTTGAGCCACAACACTTGCATGCAACAGCTTCCGACAGCCATATACTCTGATTCGGTTGTAGAAGTGGCAACACATGCTTGTTTCTTGGAGAACCATGAAACCAGCTTGCTTTCCATGAACTGACAGTGTCCAGATGTGGACTTCCTGTCCAACCGATCTCCTGCTAGATTTGCATCTGAGTATCCGGTCAGTTGGATATTGTCGTCAGTTGGATACCACAATCCAATATTAACAGTTTTCTTCAGATACTTGATGATGTTCTTTGCTGCCAACATGTGTGCTTCCCTTGGTTGAACTTGGAACCGAGCACACACTCCAACTGCGTATGATATGTCTGGCCGGCTGGCAGTTAGATATAGCAAAGAACCGATGATCCCTCTATACTTGCTAGCATCCACGAGCTTTCCTTCAGTTCCAGGTTCAATCTTCCAGTTAGTATTCATTGGGATCCTTGTGGTCTTACTTGTCTGCAATCCGAACTTGGTGATGAGCTCCTTTGTATATTTGGACTGATTGATGAAGATGCCCTTTTCTGACTGCTTCACTTGTAGCCCAAGAAAATAATTCATCTCGCCCATCATCGACATCTCGAACTTCTCCTTCATGAGGTTTGAAAATTTTTCACACAGTTCCTCCGACTTAGAACCGAATATGATGTCGTCAACATAGATTTGCACAACAAGAATGTCATTTCCAACTTTGATGGTGAACAGGGTTTTGTCAATTGACCCTTGTTTGAAACCCGAGTTCAGAAGAAAACCACAAAGAGTGTCATACCAAGCCCTTGGCGCTTGCTTTAGTCCATAGATAGCTTTCCTCAACTTGTACACTCTTCCATCTCCAGTCTCAAAACCAGGAGGCTGTTCAACATATACATCTTCTTTGATATCTCCGTTGAGAAATGCACACTTCACATCCATCTGATACACCTTGAACTTGTGATGTGCGGCATAAGCTAGAAAGATTCAGATGGCTTCCAGCCTTGCAACCGGCGCGAAAGAGTCCTCGAAATCGATTCTTTCTTGTTGGCAATATCCTTGAGCTACCAACCTTGCCTTATTCCTCACTATGAATCCAATGGCATCTCTCTTGTTTTTGAAAATCCACTTCAATCCAATCACCTTGACACTATTCGGTCTTTCTACCAACTCCCACACACAGTTGCGTAGAAACTCATTCAGTTCTTCTTGCATGGCTGTTGTCTAGTGAACATAGTTGAGAGCTTCCACAACGTTCTTCAGTTCTGGCACATCAGCTACAAAGCAAGAAATCATGGCAACATCTCCAGCTTACTCGAACTCCTCTAGAACTGCCAACTCCTCAGCATATTGGGCATAAGTGTTGGAATCTTCCTCGGTTGAATCCTGAGTCGCAACTCTGCTTCGTGTACGAACACCTTCGGTTGGGTTTCCGATGATGTTGTCAGTGGAATGAACTTCAAACCATCTTCGGTTGCATCTTCCTTCTTCTTCCAACTGTGGTTGTTCCGTGATCTGAGTTGGAGTCTTCAGAGCTGATGATTGATCAGTTGTTGAGTCTGGATCTTCAACATTGGCATTATTTTGAACCGGACTTGGTTGTGCTTCGGATGCTGATGCAGTTGGAGAGGCATCAGCTGAAGTTCCCCCTTGAGATGAGCTTGGGTCTTCGCATTCATCTTCAGAGGAGTATGGATCCTCATCCTCAGTTGCCCATACAAATGGTTCAGCAAGAAAGCTTGCAATCTGGTGAGAGCAGGTGGAACTTGTGGATCAGCCTGTTGTCCTTTAACCTGTTCCCTGCACTCAAAAGTAGATTCATCAAAACTAACATGAGGTGTTATCTCCACAACACGAGAGCTATTGTTGAAAACTCTATAAGCCTTGATCCGAGCGGCATATCCGAGAAATATGCCTTTTGAAGCTTTAGCATCAAAAGTTTTCAACTGAGTCTTCCCATTGTTGTGAATATAACACTTAGAACCAAATACACGAAAATAAGAAATATCTGGCTTCCTGCGTCTCCATAGCTCGTATGGTGTCTTTCCCAACCGCTTGGTCAGAAGAGACCGGTTCTGAGTGTAGCATGCAGTGTTGATGGCCTCAGCCCAAAATCTCTTTGGCAGAGCTGAGCTGGTTAACATGGATGTAGCTGCATCCTTTAGCGTTATGTTCCTTCGCTCAGCTACTCCATTCTGTTGCGGAGTACGCGCGGCTGATGTTTGATGGGTAATTCCATGCATCTCGCAGTACTCGATGATGGTTTCATTTCTGATCGGATAGAAATGATCTTCATCTCTTGTTGATTTGATATCCGATCTATTAGCTTGGGTAGCTCATCTCGGGTTTCACTCTTGTGGCGCATGAAGATGGTCCACGTATATCTTGAGTAGTCATCAGTTACAACCAGGGTATACTCGTTCCCGTTCATGCTCTTGGGTGTAACTGGCCCGAAGAGATCCATATGGATCAGCTGTAACACTCGGTCGGTTGAGGGAGTTGATTTCAACAGGAAGGAGGATCTAGCGAGCTTTCCCAACTGGCATGCACTGTAGATATGTGTTGTTGAAAACACTCGGTTTGGTATGCCTCTTGCATGTTCTTGTCTGGCGAGTCAGTTCATTGTCTTGAAGTTCAGATGGTTGAGCCTTTTGTGCCACAGCCAGCTCACATCTGAACTGCTCTTTGATAGCAGGCAGGTGTCAGGAAGACTACTGTTCCAGACAGCATATTAGACGTTCCCGGTTGGCGATTGATTTCCCAACAATATGACCTATTTTGATCCGACATCTTTAACCCTGCAACCATGTGCATCAAACTTGACAGAGAAACCATTATCACAGAATTGGCTGATGGAGAGCAAGTTATGCTTCAATCCATCAACATAAGAAACATTAAAAATCGAAACATGATTGGTTTCAAGGGTACCGTAACCTTTGGTGTACCCTTTTGAGTTATCACCAAAAGTAACTGATGGACCTTCTTTCTCTACGAAACTTCCAAGCAAATCCTTCAGATTCGTCATGTGTTTCGAGCATCCACTGTCCATCACCCACATTGTAGCAGACGTTTTATTCTTCCTCAGCTGTTTCTCCTGTACCTGCAAAGAGAAACTCGCTTAGGTCCCCAATTTTAGTTGGGTCCTGGAGGGTTAGAACCAGTTCCCCCTGGAACTGTGCGTCGTTTTTCCCTCTATACTCGGATGGATTTATCATTCCAGATCACTTTTCCTTCATCATCAATTATAACAACACCTCGGTTATCCTTAAGCTTGTTGTTAGTATTGATGTTCTGTTTCTTGGGAGGAGTTGGATTTCTCCCATGTTGAACTTTCGGAGGTGAGACTTTCCCCCTGTTTTGATGGCGATTTTTATCCTGTGTGATTTGTCTGGATGATCGGACGCCATGTTGGAATCTTTGTGGCCGATTCTGATTCCAACTCCCTGAGTGTTGTCTGTAGCTGTTCATGCCCCGTTGGTGATTCATATTATGGCATGAGTATCTCCAGTTGTTCGACCTGTTCCTCATTGGTTGACTCGGTTGGAACCTTTGGTTGAACTGGGGATGGAACCGCTGTTGATTCAGATGATTGAACCCTTGTCGGTTTTGCGGTCGGTTCCATTCTTTCAGTTGTTGACTCTGAGGTTGATGCAGAGGTCGGTTCTGATTCTGAGTTCGGTTGCGATTATGTCTTCGATGCCTCTGATTCCTCTTCTGACTTTTGGAATATTCCCCCTCGGTTGATGTCCCAACCGATGGAACATTCTGTCTTTCATCTACTACTCTTTTTCCCTTCTCAGTTGTAATTCCATTGGTCGGTTGAACTTGCTGAGAGGTGGAGGTTGGATTAACTTCTGGCGACTCAGCTGTGTTTGGCTCGACAGCTGTGACTTCTACAGCTTTGATGAAGGTTGCTGATGGAATTCCAGTATCCTTGATCACATCATAATCGAGTCCTGACACGTCATCCATCTGTCTGCTGTAACTGATTAGATTCTCAATAATCTTGGATGACTGATACAGCTTGATTAGATTGTCCTTCTCAGTTTGCAACTCCTTGAGGAGGACAGTTATCTGTTCGGTTTGCCCATCTGACTTCTTTATCAGCTGGTCGATCTGAGTCTCTTGATTTTTCAAATGATCTTGCTGCTCATTGATCTGCTTCGTCAACTCCTCATCAGTTGGAGCCTTAGCCTCGTTCAGTTGACTCTTGAGATTCTCAATCTCTTCGGTTTGGCTCTTGATCAGATCATCCTTTTCGGTTAAGGAATCTTCAAGTTTGGCGAACTGAGCTTGAAGACTCTTAAACTCAACCGATTGGTGATGCAGTTCCTCACTGAGTTCCTGAAAGTCACTATAGGAGGGTTCCAACTCTTCGTCCAGAGATTCATGCATGTTAGAAGTATTGAAAGAATTTAACTTAGCAGGATTAGAGTGTACCTCAGTATCCTCTTGGTCGGTTCCAAGTGCCATGAGGCATTGATCTTGACTGATGGCGTTGTTGGTAGAAGTCAGCTCATCCTCATCTTCAGTGTCAGTGAAGATGTCCATGTCGTCAGCTGCTTCTTCTGCTACCATGGCCTTGTTCTTTCCAGCTTGCTTGGCCTTCATAGCTTCTCTCTCTTTCTTTGAGAGGTCTGGATAGTCAGCTTTGAAGTGTCCTTTCTTGCCGCATTCAAAGCAACTGTTGGTCACAGGCTTTGAACTGTCTCGAGTTCGGTTGGATTTGTAGAATCTTTTGTATTTCCCGAACCGAGTGTCCATGTCGGCTAGTTTCTTTGACATGGCTGCAATGTTCTGTTGCAGTTCCTCTCTGCTTAGCTCCTTTGCAGTTGTGTCAGCTGATCTGGTTGGCCTCGATGTTCTCGATTTGGAGTAGTCAGCTCGAAGAGCAACTGACTTTGAGGCTGAACCAACATCCTCAAGTCGACTCGTCTGAACCGAGGACTGAGATCTTCTTCGGTTCACCTTATACTCATTTCCCTTTAAGATTGAGAACAATCTTTCAGTTCCCATTTCACCAAGGTCAGCTCGGCTCTCGTGGATATTGGTGAAAGTATCCCACTCAGCCGGTAGAGCTTGCAACACTTTGAGATTGATTTCTCTTAGTGTGTATTTTCCTCTTTGGATGGATTGGATTCTTCTGAGGATGTCCATAAACCGGAGCTCTAGCTGATCAATTGTTCCATCGGTCTTCAGACAAAAATTGTCGAAGTCTTGGCATGCATGTGAGAACTTGTTCTCATTCGTCTCATCGCTTCCTTCACTCAGCGATGCTAGGATATCCCACATTTCTTTGGCAGTCTCACACTCTTCAATCCAAGGGAGATAATCTTGTCCAACAGTGGACATAATCGTGCTTTGAGCCCAGATATCCAACTGGCTCACCTTGGCTTCCTCTGGAGTGTAGTCTTTCGGCTGCTTCTCCACAAACTCCACAACTGTATCCCCATCGTTGGGATTTGTAAGAGTGCGAGCTATTCTTTTTTTGAAGATGATCGGTCCGGAAGAGAGTACTTGTTGCATTCTGTGATGCTTCGACAGTAAGTTCTTCTTCATCCGTGTTCTCCAGGATGTATAATTTACTACTGAGAACATGACAACGATCTTGTCCTTGACGTCCATCTGCACACAACAACAGAACAAATATGCAAGCAAAAATGCACTAGCGTGAAAAAGATTTGTTCAGTTGACTACTGAAGAAACTTTCTCGAATTCACACCTCGTGAAACAGAGTCAGTAGTCTTTTGAACCACTGCTCTGATACCACTTGATGGTCCCGATACGAGTTACTGGTGTATGGGGGGGGGGAATACACCAGTTAGGATTTTAAAACTAAACTCCTAAAAAATACTTCAACCGAGTAAAAAGACTCAGCTGGAATCTCACAGCTGAGTAAGCAACCTCAGCTGGAAGAGTGGTGCTGTGCGGAATGTGGTAGAAATTAAACTCGTATAACAACTCACGCTTTTATGAACGGTTGGTCAAAAACCAAAACAAGTGAGAATGCACAGATGAGGTTTGTATAATGGTTAGTCAGTCAGTTGAGAATGCAAGAAATAACTGAATAAAGAAAAACACAAGCACACAGAGAATTAACGTGGTTCGGAGATAACACTCCTACGTCCACGGGGAGTTGTGAGTCCACATAACTCTGTCCAAGTTCTTCTGGACAAACCACTCAGCTTACGCGGGCTGAGCAACCGTTAAGGAAAGTTTGCGGGTACTTATCAACCTTACAGTTTAGTTTCCGGGTACTAAACAACCTATCTACTCAGTTGCGGGAAGAGTAGGGTCCTAAACCTTTTCAGGTGAAAGAAAATGGGGTTCCAACTAAAAGCTCGAACGTAAAATGAGCTATGATCTAACTCTCTACGAACTCTCACTAAGTGATGTTCTCAAGGTTCGATCTAAAGACACAAAAACTAACTAACTCTAGAACTCTCAACAAGTGATGTTCTAAGAGATTAAATTCAGTTCAGCTCGTGAAGAATATTGCTCTTTCTTTCGCTCTCTAGTTTCTTCTCGTGTGTGTGTCTTTTTTTTTTCGAATGAATAAAGGCCTTTATTTATAGGCGGAGAGTATCAACTAGCCGTTGGAGGAGCTGTTGATCTCTGTTCTTTGAAAGTGATGGCTTGTCTCTCATCTCTGCAGACTTTCCCGATATGGCATCTGTGCTCATCTGCTTTCCATATGAGATAGCCTTGTGTTGGGCCAAATGGGGTAATGACTGAACGGTCAAACCCTCACGTGACTTCCTTTTTAAAATTCAAATCTTAACAACAGACTTCCAACAAGGAGTGGTCGGTTAAGACTTTCGATCTTCAACTAACTTGTTCTTCAGCCGATGTTCTTATCTGATAACTAACAGTTGAACTCTCAGCTGACTTCATCTTCAAGGCTGTTGATCTTCTCGGTTGAGTTCTACAACTGATGTTCTGAAACTGAACACTCAGTTGTCTTCCTTGTATTTGATCAGTTGGGTTCGAACGCTCAGATGGCTTTCTTTCATCTGATGTTCTCTTCCCCTTTACTGCTTCTCATCTGATGAACGCTTAGTTGTTTTCCTAATAACTAATGTTCTGTCCGAGTGATGCCATGATGCCATGTTGCCATCTTTAGCTGGAGTCCTGTAAAGATAAAATCTTAACAATGCTCAAACAGCGAGCCTACCTACTAACATTAGGTTCTGGCAACATCTACTCGGTTGGGCTCAGTTGGTTTTGGAATTCATCAAAACTCTTAATAAATTTCCCAACAAAATCGAACACATGTAGCACTTTCTAAATGAATATCTAAGAATAAATCATAGCAAAATCGCAACAAATCGCCCAAAAATGCAGCCAAATTACAGAAAAAAAAACAGAAAAATTCAGCAAAAATGCAGCCAAATCGCAGCCAAATTGCAATAAAATCGCAACAAAATCGCAAGAGAGAGAGATGATGACGACGATGGAGCAACTTGCAGACAAAAATCGAGCACGACGACGACGATGAAAAACGAGTTGAAGTCTTCGATCGGTGAGAAGCTGAGGGAGGAAGAAGAGAGAGAAAAAAAAGAGAGAAAAACACGTGAGGTGAGGGGAAGAAGAGAGAAAAAAGAGAGAAGAAAATAAAAGTGAAAAAGTAGGAGAGAGAGTGTACTAGGATGGAATAAGGTATAAAATATAAGGGTACAAATGTCCAAAAAGTAAACATATGACAAAAATTGATAAAATTTGAACTAGTGACCTTTTTTGATATTACATTTCAGCTAATGACATATGAGTGCATTTCCTCTTAACTTAATCGTATTAGGAGTATCTAAAGTGGACCTTTATCCACTTATTCATTGTCCTTTACTATATATGACGTGTTACCCTTAGTCAAGTGGATAATTATAATACGAAGAATGATTGTACATTTTTATGTTACTGTAATACCCCGATCTTTCATAAGTCTTAAGTTTGTCTTAGTTGAGTTTATGTGCCCTAATTATATTCCTTTATGTGGTAAAAATTTCCGAGAAAATAAATTTTTCTCATGAAATTACTAAAATGCCCTTGAGTGTCTTTATGTGAATTTCTTCGTTTCGGTTATCCAAACTGACTGTATGATGAATTGATTGAGCATGATTGTATGAGTTTGAGTTTGAATTTAAATTTCAGGAAATTCTCAAAAATTTTGTTTTTAGATGAATAGTAAGTTTTCCCGAGTTTTCACTATTTATCGACCTTTTGTGAATTTCATTTAATTAGTGTCTTTTTAGTCTAAAAAGTATTTTAGAAGCCTTGAGACATGTTCGAGAGTCGTCTGAGATCGTCCGAGAGAAAATTCAGCTGAAGGTCCAGAAAACCCTAATATGAATAGTGAATTCTGACTTTTTCTTCATTTCTCGGAATTTCAATCTAAAAATTTTATTTCTGGATTCCTTGATTTATTTGGTGAAGTTTGAGATGAAGTAGAGAGTTTTCCGACGTCTAGAAAGAGACGTGAGTTTCCAATCGTTTGAGAGTTTATTGAAGTTTTTGATCTTTATTTGTTTCTAAGTATGTTAATTTTGATCCTTGTGTGATGATATGCTTGAAAGATGAGTGAAAAACCTTGGTTGTTTTTCTTTTCTGAGAGCCGATTTTTATGGCAAGAACTAGGGATTTTTTATGTTGATGAATTTGATTATTATTTGATCTTAGTTTATACCTTTGAATCCTTATATGATTATTTGCTTGAAGACTTAAGGAGAAAATTTGTGATATATATATGTATGAGTGCCGATTCCTTGGTTATTTTTATGGATTTTTGTGATCTTGATTCTAGTATGAGATTGATGATGAATATGAACTCTATAGATTAATCTAAGAAGATCTATATGCTTGATGAAATGAGAAAATTTTTCCCCTTTTATTCTTGTTGAAAACCGATGGAAATAAGGTGGAAGTAAGAAGAATTTTTGTGATATCTTTGATATGAATATGTGATGAAGTTGTTAATGATTTTGAGTAGAAAATATGCATGAAAATGGAAGCTAAAAGTTTTGATCATTTTATTTCCTAAATGCCGAAAATTTCACCAAATAAAGGATTTCTATGCCTAAGTTCTTGTCATAATTTTGATGATGAATTTGATAAATTTGAGTATAAAAATACATGTTAGAATGAATAAATTATTGATTGAAATCCTAAGAGTGCCGATTTAGATGTATGTTAGGAGGAGTTAATGATTTTGTTGTGATTTTGTGGTAATATTGTTGGATTAAGTGATAAAATGAGAATAAAAGCATGTTAGAAAAAGAATTAGAGAAGAAGGAATTTCTATAAATTTTTCGTTTAAAAATTCGAACCATATATGGGTATGAGTTGATAATTTTTTATGTTGAGTGTTAGTATAATTTAGTTTGATGATTAATAAGTGAATTTGTGTATATATCGAGCTTAAGTTTAGAAAGGATCAGAGAAAAGGAAACCGTTTGCCCAAAAACTTGAAGAATTCGAAGAAAATGAGGATTTAAAATTTCTTATGGAAATGATTAAGTGAACTAAGCGATAAAAAGAAGATAGATTAATGATGTAAAAATTTATTGAGGAATATTGGAACTTAGAATCGATTGAACCGGATTTCTACGAGAAAAACCCAAATATAACGATGAAAATAAGCCTAAGAAGAAGATTTGTTGTACTGAAGTTCATTGGATAATTCGAGCGAGAAATCGATCGATTGAAATTTTGATAAGAACAATAAAAACTTGAATTATTAAATTTGGTCAAGTATTTCACTAGAGTCCAAATTATATAAATTATCGAAGAGTATAAAATAAGAGTTGTTAATATTAACTTCGAATGAGTAATTAAATACCAAGTTTATGAAATTGAATTTAATTACGTTAGAGTTTTGGAATCGAGAAACGAGCAAAGGTAGATAAAATGCGAAGAAATCGAGTTATGTAATACCCCGAACTTTTCTAAGTTCCTAAGTGCATATTAATTAAATTAATATGTTTACATGATAAGTTTTGAGTGTTAAAATTTTTTGCGAAAATAATTTTTTCTGTAAAATGACGAAAATGCCCTTATGTGCTATAATGTGATTTTTCTCGTTTCGATTATTCGAATCGAGTATGTGATGAATTGATTGAGATTATTTATATGAGTTTGAGCTTGAGTATAAATCTCGGAGTTTTGTGAGAACTTTTATTTTTAGATGAATAGTAACGTAAATCGAGAAATCACTATTCATCGACCAACTCCGAATTTAATCTAATTAGTTTCATTTGAAACTAGAATTTATTTTAAGACTTTTGAGATAAGTCGGAGAACTTTCCAAGTTTGTTTGAAGAAGTTTTAAAAATAAATTACTTAATGACTCGTTTAGTCGAGCCGATTTTATGAACTTATTCGTTAGAAGGAATCTCGAGATAAAAATCAAATAATTGGATTCCTTAATTTATTTTGGGAGATATAAGACGAATTACAGAGAATTATGACATCGAGAAAGAGACGAGAAGAGTTATTAAAAGTTTTCTGGAATAAAATAAAATAACGGAGATGTTTTCTACCGGAAAATTAATTTACCGGGCAAAAATAGCAGTTAAAAACTGCATTCTTATCCATAATTATTATCCCTAAATCCTAAAACACTCTCATTAGAGAGAGTGAAGGCAACTCTCTCTCTCAACTTGCCAACACATAGATTCTTTTCTCTCTCAAATCTCTATCTCTCCATCTGTAATACCCCAGAAAAATTCTACTGTCTTAAAATGAAAGTTAATAATAATTATGGCTTTGCACGCCTAAGATCATGAAATTAAATTCTAAGACTAACGGTGAAATCCGTTTTCGAAAATAAATTACAGAAGTTAGTCAGATGACTACTGTATTAGGGTTTTCGCGTCCGGTAGATTTTTTCGTCCGTAAACTCAGAATTAAAAACCGTCAGAATTTACATTCACTTTTTCTTCAATACGAGTTCACCGGAGAAAGTTAGATTTTATGATTTTTCCGGGCGAAATTTAGAGTGTATAATTCCGACTTTTTCTCGGATTTTGAAAAACGAATTAGGTTTGCCGAGTACGTAAATTATTTCCAATCTAACGGGCGAATTAGATTTCGTCGAATTTGTAACCAACTAAGAAATCATTCCTCAACTTTTTAATCGTCATTTAAGAGCCAGAAACGAGATATTTCGTCTAACAATTCCTCGCAAAACGCTCCTTAGCGAGTCACTATTGTGATACCCCGAGCTTTTATACCTTTAGTGAGCGTGTTAACTAACCGAGTAAGTTAAAAGATGAGATTTGAGGAATAAAAATTTTCTTTTCTAAATAATCAGAAATGAGTAATCCACTGGAATACCTTATGTATTTTTGTGTGAAATTATCTATTCTATTTCTTGAGATGATGATGTGATATATTTGTTGAGTTTGTTTATATGAAAATGAGTATGAGATTAATTTTCAGAAAAACCCCGAAAAGTTTGTTTAAGAAGGAATAATGTTGATCGCCGAGAAAATTCTATGCGCCGAAGAATTTAGAATGGAGTAGAATTAAAACCTTTAAACCTAGAATTTCTTCTAAGGTCATTGAGATAGGATAAGAGCTTATCCGAAATAATTTGAGAAGAGTTACGAGGAATGAATCTTTAAAGGATTAATAACGGATTAATAAGCCGACTAATTTCTTTTAAGATTTAAAAGACTAGATGATCGGAACCGTTAATCTTTTAATTGAAATGTGAAATAGGATTGAGATGTTTTAGTGTCGGAAATGAGACGAAGCGAGATTAGACCCGTTCATAGCATAAAAGAATTAATATGAATCGTTTTATCCGGAAAACCTTTACGACCGGGTAATTAATACCCGTAACGACACGACGAGGACAAGTGTCACTCTCCCTCTCTCCCTCTCACGCCACCTCACCATCTCTCTCTCATCTCTCTCCAATTTCCTATAAGCTTAATCATTATGTCTCCCCACAATCTTAACAACAGATTGCATGCAAAAGCCATCCCATCAAACCAATTTTCAATGCTAATTGCAATGATGTTTATTCCATGTGTTGGAAAAATAAGCAAGCAAATGCATGCACTCTACACTCTCTCTCTCTCTCAATATCTCTCTATGTTCAAAGAGAAAGAATTCATTTCATCCAACATCAAGCAAAGAAAAAGAAAACTCTCCCTCTCTACTCTCTCCCTCCCTCACGGCATTCACACACACACACACATACACTTTGATTTTCTTCCATGCAAACCTTGAATTCAAGCTTAACATCCATGGAAATGAAGTGAAGAACATCATCCTCCATTTATTCATCCATACCTTCAAGAAAAAGGTAAAAATCTATCAAGTTCTTGAATTGAAATTCAATAATCATCCCCATTTCTCTTTAATTTTTGGCTCTTAAGCCCTAAAGAAATGGATGATTAATCATTATGTTATTCTTTTCTTTGAGGATTCAAGAAGAGTTCTTCCATATATCCAAGCTAAAGTTTGAAGCTCATTCTCCCCATCTTTCGATTCCAAGAAGCCAAGAGAAGAGATCCGATTTTAATTTTCAAAGTATGATGTTCCATTTGATTAATTGTATATATGTATATCTCTAAGCCCTAAAAGAAAGAAAACATGCATGCATGGTATTTATTTATGTTTAGGCAAACTTAGGCTGTTAATGTGAGAATTAAGTGAGAAGAAATCGTTAGGAGAATCGAACACTAGGATTTAATCGGTGAATTAAGAGAAGAAAAAGAATTTAAATCCCAAAAAAATTGGTTAATACCGAAAATTAGAGGAAAAATAGGAAAATATGAATTCTTTAAGTTATTGTTATCTTGATGCTTGATTTATGATTTTTATCATGTTCAGAATGAAGTTATATGCATGAAAAATTGAGAAATAAATTGCCCCAAAATATGCATAAATGTCGTATGTTTTGGAAGAAAAAGAAGGATTTATTTTGTTGATTTTGTTGATGATTTGAATGATGTGTTAATCATGAAATTATTATGTGATTTGTTAATGTAATCATACATGTTATTAAGTATAAGAAAAACAAGTTGCATGTTAAGTTTTTGAAGAAAATAAATTGTGATAATATAGAAGATTGAATGTTTTGATGTTATAATGTGTGTATAAATGTTAGTTGAAATCATAGATGAAAAGAGAAATTTTTTTAATAAAAGAATGAAGTTTAAAAGCTTTTAAAATATTAAGAATTGAAAAATGCATAAAAGGATATATCTAATATGTGTTCTTGTAGTAAAACTTAAAGATTTGAAATTTTTAATAAACTAAATCAAAAAGAAGTTTTATAATTAAAACTAATAAGATAAACTAATTTTTATAAGAATATTATTTGAAAAATAAAGTAAATTGTTAAGTAAGAAAGTGGTTTTAAGTTAAGAACAAAGAAGAAAAATTTATTAAATAAGTAAACAAGAATTGAAAAAAAATCGAGTTAAAGAGAATTAATTAATAAGAAGTAAAAAGAAGTTTTAATCGAATGGAGAAAAAAAATGCTAGACGAGTTAAGTTAAATACTCGTATAGTTAATCAAGAAAATAATAATGGAATAAGATGTCGAGTAATGGTTTTGAAAGAAATTAATTAAAATTAATTAATCGAGTAAGTTGTTTTCAAACCGTGCGAATTGAAAATAAAACCGAGAAGAATTGTCGAGTTAATAATTAGAAAAATAATGATTGAGTTGAGAAGTGAGAATCGAATTAGAAATGGAAAGGAAATCCTAATTTCATAAGAGTTTATTAATAATTGAAGAGAAATTGTATTAATTGAGTAAAAGTTTATAAAATACTTCATAAGATAACGAATTTAGAACAAAATGATGTCTATAAATTAAGAAGAGATAAGTATATTGTTTGAGTCTTTGTGAAAAGAAATTGCATAATCAAGTTAAGTTCTAATGTTTAAATTGAATAAATGTTAATGTGTCTTGAAATATGTTTGAATTATTTGAATTTATTATGTGATTGAATAAGTACTTAAATGCATGATATTAATTGTGATATGAAGAATTACTAAATTATTTGTATGCAAGATGATGGAATTATTGAATTGTTAAATCGAGAAGTGATTAAGTTTTTAAAAGAAAGCTCGAGTAATGGAATGTAGATAGACGACGTTTCATAAATAAGCGAGAAGTGTTAAGACATTGGTTTGTAATATTAACCAATCATCGAGTAGAATTAATGGTTTAAAGACGAGAGCACGAGATCCTTTAGAAAAGTTAAAGCGAAGAGAGAAACGACTCAAATAGAAGTCCTTCAGTTGAGTCCAGTACCTTTTGATCCGTCTTTGCGTATCTTATTTTCTTTATCGATGTCGAACTGTGAAGGATCGAGCCGGACGAATCATTAAGCAAGGACAAATAGCCCTTAAACCGCCTAGCTAGAATCTTCGGAAGTCAGGGGGGCTTTTCTGAACCAAAACTGCCGATGAATATATTTATGCTATTGAGTATTATTATGATTGATTTTAAATGCGATTGACTTGCCGTTTTTATTGAAGTTTGGTATGTGTTATCATCTGTTTATGTGAAGATGTTATTATCCTGTGAAAGGCAGGAAGCCCATGTGTGGTATGTTGAATGTTGAGGTGATTGTGAGCCTTGCTTCGGTTAGGCCGGTCACAGTGTTCGAGAAGGAGGCCTACTTCTCGGCACAGTAAGATTGATTGTGACAGATGATGCATACTATTATTATATGTTATGTTTGACTGCGCAGTCCGTTTAAAAGAAAATGTTTTTAACATGCACAAGTAAAAATGTTTTAAGTTATCTAAATACCTGTGATGTTCGGCAAGGCAAGTTCAGTTGTTATAGCTTTTAAAAGCATCTTCATCCAAATGTTTTGGCTTGTGTTCACTGAGTACGAAGTACTCAGCCCTACGTGTATTTCTAAACGTGCAGGTTGACTGGATGGCGATGGCATGGATACTTGGTGTTGTGGTGTGGTTATTTTGGTTGAGTCGAGTCGAATATCAGACTGACACTTGTACGTCTTCATACGTGCGAATGTTGGGTTTTGATGCAAGTTTCCGCTGCAACTCTTTTGAAATGATGTCTGTTGATACTTATACACTAATACTCATGTTTTTGATTCCGAGTGTTGTGCTCGATGATTTTGAATACTTGTTGAATTCTTAACTTCTTGACTTGTGCTTCCGAGCGACGAGCTCGTTGACTTTAAACGTTTTGTTGAATCTGGTTCTTGTTGACTTGGTATATTTTCGCACTCTCGTTTTTGTTGAAATCTTACCCCCGTCAGCATGAAATTCTTATCATTTTCTTGTATATATGTGATTTTGAAATGCTCAGATATTACTTCATTATGTCTTTGAAAGCCTTATTCGATTGCATTGCTTTTCATTAATGTTCCCCGAGCATGTTCCCCGTATTTGAGTTGATTGTTAGTTGATTAGGTTGTGTTGTTGTTCGTCAGTCGCACCTCGAGAGTCGGGGCGTGACAGGTTGGTATCAGAGCAAGGCTTTGATTGCTCTGAAGTCTGTTATTTCTTTGATGAGTCGAGTCTAGATTTAATTCCTAGACTTGTTTGAGTCAGTAAACCACACCAAGCTATCCTCCATCTCATCCGGCAACCAGGTATGTCTTATTTTCTAAAAGTTTTTCAAGTTAAAGTGATGTTTGAGTTATCAAAGTGTTGAGAATTTCTTTTAAGTTATTTATGAGTTATGATGTTTAGAGATAAAATGGTTAAGTTGATTAATAACTAGATTGCTTTAGAATGTCCTCCCCTTTGCGTGTACGTGTGGAAAAATCGGAAAGGATGAAACGCATGTACGATTGGTTACGTGATTTGGAATTGTCCGAATCCATGATCGAAAATCCCTCTTTGGAATGCAGAAATGAGTATGTAGTGGAATTTGTAGTATGCTCGATTAATTGTTTAAGTGTGCTTATGCGTTTAAAAATTCATATAGGATGGACGACAACGATTGGATGCAAGAGTACTTGCACGTGAGAAAGATGAGCACCGAGTCGCTAGCGGAATTTCTAGCGCGTTACCATTCGATATGGGGAAGAGTCCAGTATATGGACATAGGACCATTGGAAGGCATGATGCATTTAATTCAAGCTCTACCGCAAGAATGGAAGGAATGGGCAGCTTGTCTTATTCCACGATTTTTAGGCTACCGCTACTTCGATCGAACCTTATATGGCGATGTGAATGCGTTTATCTCCGCAATTTCAGCCCATTTCATGTCTTATGGTGCTCCTCCGCCAGAACCATATGATGACGATACTCCAAGTTTGCTAAATGAAATTGTTCGTGCTCCTCCATCGATTCCTCAAAATGACCCCGTCTTTCTCCAAATCAACTCGCCGCCACGAACTGTGCTTGAACCTCAAAATTCCCACTCAGATCATCTAATTGTAAGTGGTGTGCTTTGATTCATTATTTTGACCCTTTTGTTTTGTCTAACTTGCCAACATTGCAGCCGAGTGGATGCAATGGAAATCCTTCGTCGAATGAAGATCAGTTTGTCGCTTACATGTGTTGTCAGCAAATAACTTTTTCAAGTCATCCTGAAGCAGAATCCTCTAGGCCAGCCCGTTCAGGCAACGACATCGAGAACGAAAGTGAGCCAAATGATACAGCAATAGTAGGAAAAGGATATCTCCAAACCCTACCCAGTAATGTTTTTCCTACCCCTTTTGCTTGTGCATCTACCTCCCCAGTAAGGTAAGAAGACGAGCACAACCCTCAATTCGGCACCTCAGCTTATGCAGCTCCTTACCTTCGTCAAAAAGAGAATCCCAACACCCCGCCATGGGTTGAATCTGAGCTAGTTGCAATGAATTATACCTTGGAAGACTGTGAAGAAGCTTTGAGGGAAGCTGAGCGCGAGTGTTTCGCCATTGAGGATGACAACGTCGAGGAGGATGGTGAACAGTTTGTAGGTCAGATGCTTGAAAAAGATGAAGAAGAGGAAGAGGACCCCGAGGAGGACGAAGATCCCATGGAGCACTATGGAGTAGACTCCGATGCCGAGCAGTATGATGACAATGGGCCAAGCGAAAGTGATTCTTGCGTGTAGAAGTAATTTAAGGAAGCTGTTAAAATTTAAGTATTTTTATTCGTCTGTGTTGGAGAGACAAACTCTTTTATATTTTTCAGTTGTGATGTAATTTATGATCCAAGACTTGCATAACTTGATTAGGAAGAAGGGAAATTTTTCAAATGAATCCCTAATTGTTATAAGTCCTTGAAAAGGCCGCCGCTGGGCGATTTGAAATTAAGCCATTGGGCTTTTTGAAATTGAAATTTGAAATTCCTGAGTTATCAACTTGAATTGAGTATATGAATATGAAGTGATAATATTTTATTCTATGATTATGATTGATTGTTTTGAGAATATGTGATGATAATGTGAATGCTTGATGATTACTAGAAATTGAATGAGATGCATGTATATATGAGAAGTTGAAGTAATGAAATTATTTGATAAAGTTCTTGATTTACCTTTTAATTGCTTAAGTACTGATCGAGAATCGTATTTCTCCCAAAAGAGAAATGTTTTCAGAATCGAGAAAGGTTCCTAGTGAACTAAAGAATTAGAGTGGCTAAAGTTTTCTTGTTATAATTTTTAGAATGCCGCCGAGACGCATAAACGTCAGAATCCCTGAAGATAACCCTGAAGGACAGCGTGATCCTACCCCGCCTCCTCCGAATGAGAGACGAGTCGAAGAACTTTTTCTCCGACAGAATTCCCCAACCTTCGATGGTAAAGGCAGTCCAGCTGATGCTGAGGACTGGATTCATTCTCTTGAGCGAATTTTTCGTTTCCTTCGTTGTTCCGATCGTGAACGTCTGGAATGCATGACGTACCAGTTGAAAGGAACGGCCGACTATTGGTGGGAAGCGAAGCAAAGAATGTATTCTCCCAAAGAGCGTGAAGAGTTAACGTGGGATCAGTTTAAGGAAGCCTTGTATGAAAAGTACGTGCCAAGGAGTTATCGTAAGCAGAAATCCAATGAATTTACGAATCTGAAGCAAGGGAAGAAGTCTGTGGCCGAGTACGACCGAGAATTCTGTGATTTAGCATGATTTGCGTCTGATATGGTCGACACTGATGAGAAGATGTGCGAATTGTTTCGAGCAGGACTAAGGCAAGACATCCGAGTAGTTCTTGCTAGTCAAAGTGGTTTGACTTACGCTGAAGCTTTGAACCGAGCCTTGGATATGGAGTCGGCAATGCAACCGGAGAAAGAATCACATCCTCCAGCGAATCCTCAATTTCAAAGCCAAACAACCACGACTGTGTCTACTCAACAATCTCAGTTTGGCCAGTATGGAAAGAGGAAGGGCAAATGGAGTGGTGGAAACCACCCGAACAAGCGAAAGTGGCAAGGAAAAAGCCAACAACAACCCCAGAAGGGAAAAGCTCCGCAGATCAACCGAAGTAACATACCTATAGGACCCTTAGGATTCCCTCCTTGTGCGAAATGTGGCAAAATGCATCAAGGCGTCTGCAAAAGCGGGAGTAATGTTTGCTATACTTGTGGTCAACCTGGTCATTTCTCGAACCAGTGTCCGAGTAAGCAACAAGGGTTTAGAGGCGGAAGACCGAATCAGTTCCAGCTGTCGTAGATGAAAGCCATCGAGGCAGCCCCTTTGCAAAAGTTTGTCCCACGCCATCGTAAGCCGCTGCAACCAAAGCAGCAATCTCTACAGCAAGAGCCTCCGCATTTCCAAAGAGCGTACACGATTGAGCAGAAACCGCTGGAGAAAGAGAAAGGAAATTTGGCAGGTATGGGAAATCTTAATAGCATACCTGTTATTGTTTTGTTCGATACGGGAGCTTCGCATTCGTTTATATCTAGCATTTGTGTAGAGAACCTAGAATTGAAAGTAGAAGAATCAAACCAGGTGCTTAGTGTCGCAACCCCTTTAGGAAAGTCTGCATTAGTTTCGCGTGTTTGCTCGAATTTAGAATTTGAAGTCGGAAGTCGTAAGTTGATCACGAAATCCCTGAATGTGATCCAAATGCATGACGTGGATATAATCCTAGGAATGGATTGGTTAACCGAGAACTTTGCGACGATTCGATGCGATTTGAGGTAAATATCGTTTAAACCCCCTGGAGAAGAATCAACCATAGATTTCGGAGTGGAGAAGAGAATGAAAAAGAGCGTGCCAATAATTTCAGCTTTGAAAGCGCAGAGATTGATAAGGAAGAAAGATACACAAGTGTATCTAGTTTATCTGAATAAAGACAAGAATCAAGAGTTGAGTATCGATGACGTTCCAATCGTGAGAGAATTCAAGGATGTGTTTCCAGAAGTGTTACCAGGCTTACCCCCTGATCGTCAGTTGGAGTTTTCAATCGATTTAGAACCCAGATCAGCCCCGATATCCAAGGCCCCATATAGAATGGCTCCAAAGGAACTTCAAGAGTTGAAGATCCAACTGCAAGAATTGTTGGACTTAGGCTATATTCGACCAAGTGTATCGCCTTGGGGTGCTCCAATTTTGTTTGCAAAAAAGAAGGATGGTAGTTTGAGGATGTGTATAGACTACCGAGAGTTAAACAAGATTACGCTAAAAGACAAGTATCCTTTGCCAAGGATAGATGATTTGTTTGATCAGCTAAAAGGAGCCGGTGTTTTCTCCAAGATTGATCTAAGATCTGGATACCATCAACTGAAGATCAAGCCAGAAGATATTCCAAAAACTGCTTTCAGAACGAGGTATGGACATTACGAATTCATAGTAATGCCATTTGGATTAACAAATGCTCCAGCAGTATTTATGGATATGATGAAAAGAGTTTTTCACGAATATCTGGATAAGTTCGTGATTGTCTTTATAGACGATATTTTGGTGTATTCAAGAGATGAAGCCGAGCACGAAAAGCATTTAAGGATTGTGTTAGAAACGCTTAGAACTGAAAAGTTGTATGCCAAATTCAGTAAGTGTGAATTTTGGTTGAAAGAGGTAAATTTCTTAGGACATGCTGTTTCGTCCGAAGGAATTAAAGTCGACATGGAGAAGGTGAAAGCTGTGCAAGAATGGAAATCCCCGACGTCAGTCCATGAAATCCATAGTTTCTTTGGTTTGGCAGGATACTATCGGAGATTCATAGAAAGATTCTGCAAGATCGCGAAGCCGATGACGAGCCTGTTAAAGAAAGAGACAAAGTTCGAGTGGACGGAACAATGTGAAAGGAGTTTCCAAGAGCTCAAGACGAGATTAACTACAGCTCCGGTGTTAGCACTACCCGAGCCAGACAAAGACTACATCATATATACCGATGCATCTGCTCAAGGACTAGGATGTGTCCTAATGCAAGATGGAAAAGTGATTGCGTATGCTTCAAGGCAACTTAAACCTCATGAAGAAAAGTATCCAACTCACGACATGGAGTTAGCAGCTGTCATTCATGCTTTGAAGATATGGCGACATTATCTTTATGGAGCCAAGTGCGAAATATTTTCAGATCACAAGAGCTTGAAGTACTTCTTCGAGCAGAAGGAGTTGAACATGAGACAAAGAAGATGGCTCGAGTTGGTGAAAGATTACGATTGCAAGATATCTTACCATCCCGGTAAAGCAAATGTAGTAGCTGACGCGCTAAGTCGAAGGAGAAAGAAGGAAAATTCGGAAGGGACCAAATTAGGATTCCTTCTAACCAATGAAGTTGAATTGATAGAAGAATTTGGAAAGATGAGAATTGAAGTGCTTGTACCTCCGGCAACAGTAGACCAAGTGATTGCTACCTTGATAGTAATGCCTGACTTGAGAACCCGCATCGTAGAAGGCCAAAGAAGAGACAAAGAATTGGAAAAGCTATGAATGAAGGTGAGAAAAGAAGAAGTTAAAGATTTCTCGGAATCAAGCGATAATGCCTTGTTGTACCAAGGAAGAATTTGCGTGCCTAATGATGACAAATTGAAGAATGAAATAATGAGTGAAGCTCACGAAACCCCGTCTACAGCTCACCCTGGCAGCACGAAGATGTACCAAGACTTAAAGAAACAGTTTTGGTGGAATGGAATGAAGATGGATGTGGCATTGTTTGTTGAGAAATGCTTAGTTTGTCAGCAAGTGAAATCTTTGCATCAAAGACCATATGGACCTCTGCAACCATTACCAGTCCCAGAATGGAAGTGGGATGGAATCACAATTGATTTTGTGACAGGATTACCAAGATCAAGGAGAGAAAATACAGTAGTTTGGGTGATAGTGGATAGGTTGACTAAGTCTGCTCATTTCATACGTATTCCACACACCTATGGATCAGCCAAGTTAGCTGAGATCTACATCAAGGAAATTGTGAAATTGCATGGAGTGCCGAAGACGATTACTTCTGATAGAGATTCGAAGTTCACAGCCCGTTTTTGGGAAAGCTTCCATAAAGAGTTGGGAACTCAGTTGTAGTTCAGCACTACTTATCATCCCCAAACCGATGGTCAGTCCGAGCGAACGATTCAAATTCTCGAAGATATGTTAAGAGCTATCCTGTTAGATAAAGGAGTTGAATGGGAAAAAGTCTTACCTCTTGTCGAATTCACGTACAACAACAGCTATCAGAGTACGATAGGAATGGCCCCTTACAAAGCTCTTTACGGAAGAAAGTGTAGATCGCCGCTTTATTGGAATGAAGTAGGTGAAAGAAAGGTGATAGGGCCAGAAGCGATTGAAGAAATGATGGAATCTGTGCGCCAAATCCGCGAGAAGATTAAAGAAGCTCAAAGTCGACAAAAGTCGTATGCTGATAATCGAAGATCCAAATTGGATTTTGAAGAAAGAGATAAAGTATTTCTGAAGGTGTCCCCTTCGAGAGGAGTATATCGTTTTGGAGTTAAAGGAAAGCTTAAACCTCGTTTTATAGGACCATACGATATCCTTGAGAGGATTGGATCCGTATCTTATTGTTTAGCGTTACCGCCCAGTTTCGGAAGTTCGCATAACGTTTTTCACGTATCGCAATTGAGAAAGTACGTCTTCGATCCGAAGCACGTAATACGCCAAGAAGATATCGAAATGAAGCCCGATCTGAGTTACGAGGAGAAACCTGAGAAGATTTTAGATCATAAAGTTCAGCAGCTTAGAACGAAGTCGATTCCCTTAGTGAAGGTCAAATGGTGTCATCATGATGTCGAAGAAGCCACTTGGGAACTCGAAGAAAAGATGAAAGCAAATTATCCCGAGTTATTTTCTCAAGGTCAGTAAATTTCGGGACGAAATTTTTTTTAAGAAGGTGAGGATGTGATACCCCGAGCTTTTATACCTTTAGTGAGCGTGTTAACTAACCGAGTAAGTTAAAAGATGAGATTTGAGGAATAAAAATTTTCTTTTCTAAATAATCAGAAATGAGTAATCGACTGGAATACCTTATGTATTTTGTGTGAAATTATCTGTTCTATTTCTTGAGATGATGATGTGATATATTTGTTGAGTTTGTTTATAGGAAAATGAGTATGAGATTAATTTTCAGAAAAACCCCGAAAAGTTTGTTTAAGAAGGAATAATGTTGATCGCCGAGAAAATTCTATGCGCCGAAGAATTTAGAATGGAGTAGAATTAAAACCTTTAAACCTAGAATTTCTTCTAAGGTCATTGAGATAGGATAAGAGCTTATCCGAAATAATTTGAGAAGATTTACGAGGAATGAATCTTTAAAGGATTAATAACGGATTAATAAGCCGACTAATTTCTTTTAAGATTTAAAAGACTAGATGATCGGAACCGTTAATCTTTTAATTGAAATGTGAAATAGGATTGAGATGTTTTAGTGTCGGAAATGAGACGAGGCGAGATTAGACCCGTTTATAGCATAAATGAATTAATATGAATCGTTTTATCCTAAAAACCTTTACGACCGGGTAATTAATACCCGTAACGACACGACGAGGACAAGTGTCACTCTCCCTCTCTCCCTCTCACGCCACCTCACCATCTCTCTCTCATCTCTCTCCAATTTCCTATAAGCTTAATCATTATGTCTCCCCACAATCTTAACAACAGATTGCATGCAAAAGCCATCCCATCAAACCAATTTTCAATACTAATTGCAATGATGTTTATTCCATGTGTTGGAAAAATAAGCAAGCAAATGCATGCACTCTACACTCTCTCTATCTCAATATCTCTCTATGTTCAAAGAGAAAGAATTCATTTCATCCAACATCAAGCAAAGAAAAAGAAAACTTTCCCTCTCTACTCTCTCCCTCCCTCACGGCATTCACACACACACACATACATTTTGATTTTCTTCCATGCAAACCTTGAATTCAAGCTTAACATCCATGGAAATGAAGTGAAGAACATCATCCTCCATTTATTCATCCATACCTTCAAGAAAAAGGTAAAAATCCATCAAGTTCTTGAATTGAAATTCAATAATCATCCCCATTTCTCTTTTATTTTTGGCTCTTAAGCCCTAAAGAAATGGATGATTAATCATTATGTTATTCTTTTCTTTGAGGATTCAAAAAGAGTTCTTCCATATATCCAAGCTAAAGTTTTAAGCTCATTCTCCCCATCTTTCGATTCCAAGAAGCCAAGAGAAGAGATCTGATTTTAATTTTCAAAGTATGATGTTCCATTTGATTAATTGTATATATGTATATCTCTAAGCCCTAAAAGAAAGAAAACATGCATGCATGGTATTTATTTATGTTTGGGCAAACTTAGGCTGTTAATATGAGAATTAAGTGAGAAGAAATCGTTAGGAGAATCGAACACTAGGATTTAATCGGTGAATTAAGAGAAGAAAAAAAATTTAAATCCGAAAAAAATTGGTTAATACCGAAAATTAGAGGAAAAATAGGATAATATGAATTCTTTAAGTTATTGTTATCTTGATGCTTGATTTATGATTTTTATCATGTTTAGAATGAAGTTATATGCATGAAAAATTGAGAAATAAATTGCCCCAAATATGCATAAATGCCGTGTGTTTTGGAAGAAAAAGAGGGAATTATTTTGTTGATTTTGTTGATGATTTGAATGATGTGTTAAGCATGAAATTATTATGTGATTTGTTAATGTAATCATACATGTTATTAAGTATAAGAAAAACAAGTTGCATGTTAAGTTTTTGAAGAAATAAATTGTGATAATATAGAAGATTGAATGTTTTGATGTTATAATGTGTGTATAAATGTTAGTTGAAATCATAGATGAAAAGAGAAATTTTTGTAATAAAAGAATGAAGTTTAAAAGCTTTTAAAATATTAAGAATTGAAAAATGCATAAAAGGATATATCTAATAAGTGTTCTTGTAGTAAAACTTAAAGATTTGAAATTTTTAATAAACTAAATCAAAAAGAAGTTTTATAATTAAAACTAATAAGATAAACTAATTTTTATAAGAATGTTTTTTGAAAAATAAAGGAAATTGTTAAGTAAGAAAGTGGTTTTAAGTTAAGAACAAAGAAGAAAAATTTATTAAATAAGTAAACAAGAATTGAAAAAAAATCGAGTTAAAGAGAATTAATTAATAAGAAGTAAAAAGAAGTTTTAATCGAATGGAGAAAAAAAATGGTAGACGAGTTAAGTTAAATACTCGTATAGTTAATCAAAAAAATAATAATGGAATAAGATGTCGAGTAATGGTTTTGAAAGAAATTAATTAAAATTAATTAATCGAGTAAGTTGTTTTCAAACTGTAATGCCCCGGAAATTCCTTACGATCTCAAAAATTTAAAGTTAATTAAATAAATGACTTTGCACGCCTAAGTTTACGATTTTGAATTCTACGACTAACGGTCGATTCCGTTTCTGAAAATAAATTACGGAAGTCAGCTAGACGACTACTGTATCTAGGGTTAGTGCGTACGAAAAGTTTTTAGTTCGTGAACTCAGAACGGAAAACCGTATGATTTTTACATTCACGAAATCGCGATACGAACTCGCCCGAGAAAGTTCGTTTTTATGATTTTCCGGACAAAACTCGGACTGTGTTGTCCCGAGTTTTTGTCGGAATTAATTTTATAAATTTTATTTTCCGATTAAGTTTTATACGTTAGAATTTTTGGACGAATCGGATCGTGACGATTTTTTGCCGAGCTACGTTTTTCGTCGTCCGATTTTCGTAACGTCGTATCGCATCGGAAAAGCGCTTATTTCCCCTCCCTTCCCTCTCATAACCGATCTCTCTCTCTCTTACTTTAGCAAGATATTTCATTTTTGTATAGTTTTTACTTTTCACCTACTACTATTACTAACACTATTCACTTTACACCTATTTAACCTAAAGTATATAACCTTGTATCATATCAACTAAATCACATCTCCTCCCTCCCGCAAAATTTCGGCTGCCCTCTCCCTCTCTCCCATTCTTCTTCTTCCTCCATTGTTGAAGAAAGCTCCAAGTTCTTGAAGAAGATTTCACACAAGTCATCATCCAACCATCAAAACCTATTACTTCCTTTGTTAATCCTCAAGGTATTCATCTCCTCTTTAATTCTATCCATCCATCATCCATTTCTTTTTATTTTTCTTTGGATCGAAAATTTAGGGATGATGAACTAGATGTTTTGATCTTCGATTAGTGAAATTAGTTGTGATTAGATGTGAATTCTAGGATAGAAATTGAAGAAAAATCAAAAGCCTGTAATTACCGAATTTTAGGGCATTTGTGTAGGTTGATGGAATTCTTCAATTGATGTTAAATTCATGCTTAGGAAGTGTTTAATTAGTGATTAGAACCAAGAGAAATCGAAAGCCCTTTGTTTGATTGAAATCGATTTAGGGTTTAGGGTTTGAAATTGGGGATTTTGCATGTTAATGTGTAATTGGACTTGAATTGATTAATTGATGTTATAATAGGATGATTAAGAGTTAAATGATGTTAATTGATGAAGAAAAACACCCTCTTAATCGATGTATTAAAACCGAAAATAAGTAGAAAATTAGGGGTTTTCATGTGTTTGATTTAGATGATGTTTGGTTGATGGAATAAGGTTGTAATTGGTATTAATTGTTGATAGGAATTTATTTGAGAATTTTCTAAAATTACTTTGTGGGATGTAAGAGACGAAGAACTCGTCGTAAGTTGAAATATAGTGTTGATGTGAAGTGATTATATGCATGAAAGTGATTCTAGTTAGATGTTGTTTAATGGCGTAAAATTTGAACGAAATCCGACAACTTTGAAAATTGCGTAAGAGACAAACAATTAGACGTAATTAATAACCGAGAAGTTGAATGAGAATTCTGACTTGATATTATTGTTTATGATGGACTTGGGAATAAATTTGTAGTTGATGTCATGAGCTTTCGAGCTAATATAATATGAGCTATAGTGATAGTCGAGAACTAGAACGAAAATTGATAACTTGTTGGTTTAGTACTTGATAGTTGAAAGCCAACGTTTAGAACGTCGTGCTATTGGACGAGTTTTGAGAAGGAGTTCATCACTTACGGGAGTACGTGTTGACTGCCTTGAGGGTCCAGTTTCTTAAGAAATCGAATTCGAGAACTTAGAACGAACCTAAGACGTTACACGTCGATTCTATCGAGCAACTAGGGTTAGCGCGGCAGTTTTGCGACCCTCGCCGGAAACTGTAATAACTTCTAGTTCGTTTATCGGATTTGCGATCCGTAAATTGGAGCGTAAACTTGACATCCCAAAATTTCAAACGATACAGGGCTCATCCCCTATTTCCAGATCCCCTGTTCTGGGCAATCCCCAGAGTTATTGTAATGCGCAGTGAAATTTCAGTTTTCATTCTTCTAAGTTGTTTCGCTCGCAACTTAGTTTCTTTCGATCGTTTAACCCGTAATAACTAACGACTATCTTCCTACTGACCCTAGAGTCACGAAAGGAGCCTTGAGTGCTAAATGAGACGAGACCT
Source organism: Schizonepeta tenuifolia (assembly GCA_029490685.1). Taxonomy (NCBI): domain Eukaryota; kingdom Viridiplantae; phylum Streptophyta; class Magnoliopsida; order Lamiales; family Lamiaceae; genus Schizonepeta; species Schizonepeta tenuifolia. The sequence continues at coordinate 2,728,871 of JANLIY010000007.1, forward strand.
CATCTCGTACCCGTTCAAGTAAAGAAAACTAGTTAAGCGTGAAATTGCATAAGTCGTTTAATGAACTAAAACGTAATTTTTACTAAGTTGATTCTTTCCAACTTAGTTTTTTATGATCTTTTAAGTCGTTTTTAAGCCATCGACTACCCTCTCTATTAACCTAAGAGTCGAGTATGAGACCTTTCGAGTTCTAAACGGGATTTGTTCGAGTCTCGTTCCTGTTTAAGTAAAATGAATCTAGTAAGCGTGCAAATGCCTAAAGAATGAAACGACTAAAACCTATTTCGATTTTCTTTGATCGATTATTCCGTTTAAGTAAAATGAACCTAGTAAGTATTATTATTTTATGATGAAGGAGGAAGCCAGCAGTAAAGAAAGGACGGAAGATCCGAAGATTGGAAGCTAGTACTTCTTAGTTCTGTATTATGAGGTGGGCTTTTATATACAAAATAAAACGAGCAATGCTCGGAAAATCTTTCTTTATCGCTTTGATATCTGTTTTTTTTAAGTGATATTATGGCATGAACTGTTTTATGTTTTATGTGAGTTCTCTTGTACCTATCTGAGTTAACATTCGTGTTTTCCAGATTTAGAGTTAATCTAACTAGGTTAACTAACGATCGGCTCTGAGTTAGCTGCTAAGTGCTTTCCAGAGTTAGTGCACTTTGTAACCTGTGGTGTATGTGATACCCTGTTGAGGGGTACCAGCCACGGTGAATGAGAATTGGTCAAGATCGAACGCAACATACCAGAAAAATGCTAGCAAGCTAATTTGAGAAAAGAGTCAGAAAATGTTTAGTAGACACGGGCCTCTTTCAATAAAACCCCGATGTGCTACCTTTATGAAATGCCATATTTATCTATACTTATGATTATGATTTCGGCATCGTGCCCACTAAGTACGTTTGTACTTAGCCCTGCATTGTTTTCTAAATGTGCAGGTTGAAGCGACGTGAGCGGCAACGGTTGAAGTTGAGTTGAAAAGATAGGATGCTTTAGTTAGGACTCTTCCGCTGCCAAACTCTAAGTCTTTTGAGAACCTGTCTATTGAACAAAACTCTATAGTATAAGTCTATAAACTTGAACTTAGTTACTATCCTGTACTTTTGTCGAGTAATCACTCGTGATTAACTCTTTCTTTGTTATATTCAAGTCTTGTTCATTGATTGTTTGATGTCTTTTATGTATGTTAGTCAGTTAGCCCCCTTCTTCCCCGCTTCTTTAATCCAACCCCAGTCGCACCCCGGCTTCGGCCGTCCCTCGGGATTTGGGGCTGTGACACAAACCGTGCGAATTGAAAATAAAACCGAGAAGAATTATCGAGTTAATAATTAGAAAAATAATGATTGAGTTGAGAAGTGAGAATCGAATTAGAAATGGAAAGGAAATCCCAATTTCATAAGAGTTTATTAATAATTGAAGAGAAATTGTATTAATTGAGTAAAAGTTTATAAAATACTTCATAAGATAACGAATTTAGAACAAAATGATGTCTATAAATTAAGAAGAGATAAGTATATTATTTGAGTCTTTGTGAAAAGAAATTGCATAATCAAGTTAGGTTCTAAGGTTTAAATTGAATAAATGTTAATGTGTTTTGAAATATGTTTGAATTATTTGAATTTATTATGTGATTGAATAAGTACTTAAATGCATGATATTAATTGTGATATGAAGAATTACTAAATTATTTGTATGCAAGATGATGGAATTATTGAATTGTTAAATCGAGAAGTGATTAAGTTTTTAAAAGAAAGCTCGAGTAATGGAATGTAGATAGACGACGTTTCATAAATAAGCGAGAAGTGTTAAGACATTAGTTTGTAATATTAACCAATCATCGAGTAGAGTTAATGGTTTAAAGACGAGAGCGCGAGATCCTTTAGAAAAGTTAAAGCGAAGAGAGAACCGACTCAAATAGAAGTCCTTCAGTTGAGTCCAGCGCCTTTTTATCCGTCTTTGCGTATCTTATTTTCTTTATCGATGTCGAACTGTGAAGGATCGAGCCGGACGAATCATTAAGCAAGGACAAATAGCCCTTAAACCGCCTAGCTAGAATCTTCGGAAGTCAGGTGGGCTTTTCTGAACCAAAACTGCGGATGAATATATTTATGCTATTGATTATTATTATGATTGATTTTAAATGCGATTGACTTGCCGTTTTTATTGAAGTTTGGTATGCTTTATCATCTGTTTATGTGAAGATGTTATTATCCGGTGAAAGGCAGGAAGCCCACGTGTGGTATGTTGAATGTTGAGGTGACTGTGAGCCTTGCTTCGGTTAGGGTGGTCACAGTGTTCGAGAAGGAGGCCTACTTCTCGGCACAGTAAGATTGATTGTGACAGATGATGCATACTATTATTATATGTTATGTCTGACTGCGCAGTCCGTTGAAAAGAAAATGTTTTTAACATGCACAATTAAAATTGTTTTAAGTTATCTAAATACTTGTGATGTTCGGCAAGGCAAGTTCAGTTGTTATAGCTTTTAAAAGCAGCTTCATCCAAATGTTTTGGCTTGTGTTCACTGAGTACGAAGTACTCTGCTCTGCCTGTATTTCTAAACGTACAGGTTGACTGGATGGCGATGGCATGGATACTTGGTAGTGTGGTGTGGTTCTTTTGGTTGAGTCGAGTCGAATATCAGAGTGACACTTGTACGTCTTCATACGTGCAAATGTTGGGTTTTGATGCAAGTTTCCGCTGCAACTCTTTTGAAATGATGTCTGTTGATACTTATACACTAATACTCATGTTTTTGATTCCGAGTGTTGTGCTCGATTATTTTGAATACTTGTTGAATTCTTAACTTCTTGACTTGTGCTTCCGAGCGACGGGCTCGTTGACTTTAAATGTTTTGTTGAATCTGGTTCTTGTTGACTTGGTATATTTTCGCACTCTCGTTTTTGTTGAAATCTTACCCCCGTCAGCATGAAATTCTTATCATATTCTTGTATATATGTGATTTTGAAATGCTCGGTTATTACTTCATTATGTCTTTGAAAGCCTTATTCGATTGCATTGCTTTTCATTAATGTTCCCCGTATTTGAGTTGATTGTTAGTTGATTAGGTTGTGTTGTTGTTCGTCAGTCGCACCTCGAGAATCGGGGCGTGACAACTATACTTTATTAGATATTTCTCCTTCACTTTATGTTATATACAATGAGTCATCTCTCCCTTCTTTTCTCCTCACCATTTCCGCCACCACACACACTCCATTCTCTCTCTCATTTCTTCATTCATCCTCCATTAAAGCTCCAACTCCAAGCTCTTCCCAAGCTCGTAAGTCTTCCATCTACCGAACAATTCCAAATCCGAGTCCATATTATGCAAGGTAAGAACTTCGTCTCCAATATGAACTGAACACAAATCCTTTTCTATCTTTTTCATTTTTTCGAAAACTAGGAGATTAAGAAGCATGTTGTCTTTTAATCGAATCATGTTCTAGGATGTTTAGAATCGACTTCTATGGATCGAATCATGAAGAAAATCACTCCCCATTTCCTTAGGGTTATTACCGAAATTTTCATAATTTTTGGGGGTTTGATCGTAGCTCGATTTCTTTGATGTTTGATCGATAGATTAGTGTTCTATATGTTACTAATTGACTCTATGAATTAATTTAGGTTTTTCTAAAATTAAAATTCGAAACCTAAGAGACGAAGATTGGTCGATTTAGTATAGTAAATGTTATGATATGCATGTTATGTTTATGGAAGTGAGATATAGGATGTATGAGGATGATTATATATTTAATTGGGTTTTTTTGTAAAAATAAAACGAAAAACGTAAGAGACGAAGACGTGTCGATAAGTTAGAGCTCGTTAATATTTTGATAATATGATTTGCATGTTAGTAATGCTCGTTAGACGATAATCGTTGTTGTAAAATGTGAACGAAAATGGAGAACGTAAAATTTATAGTAAGAGACGAACGATCGATGATAAGTCGAAATTAGATAATGATATGAGGATGTGAATTACATATTTAGGAATCGTGATAGATGATGATCATAATCGGAAAGTTAGAACGAATTCTAATAACGTCGGAAATTTCACAAGAGGCGAAGAATCGAACCTAAGTACCGTTAGAAAAGACGAATAAGGAAAGTAATTGGATATTAATGATTGTTATTGTTAAATGAACGAGTTTGTAGTTGACGACATGTTCATCTGAGTTATGAAATGATAAGTTATAGTTGTGAACGAGAAGTAGAAACGAGAAGTTAGGATTTGTTTTGGTATAGTAATTGTATAGTTGAAGAGACGAGGTTTTAAACGTCGTGCTTATAGACGAGGAATGGAAAGGAGTTTATCACGTATGAAGATACATGTTGACTGCCTTGATGTGTAAATTTCGTGAGAATTTAAGTACGATAACATAAAATGAACCTAGAAAACCGTGCGTCGATTTTATCAAGCATTAGGGTTTCGCGCGACTGTTTTGCGATGTTTCACGGAAACTGTCATAACTTTTAGCTCGCTTAACGAAATCGAGATCTGTAAATTGGAGAGTAAACTAGACACCCGTACCTTTCTTTTGGTATAAGATTTGTCCAACCCCTGTTCTGTACAAGCTTACTTATCTGTGCAGAATTGTTCAGAAGCTAGATTCTTAAGTTAAAATTCTTCTCAACTTGAACTCTATCGATCTTTTAAGTCATTTCAAGTCATCGACTACTTTCTTTCTATTGACCTAAGTGACAAGTACAGAAATGAATGAGTGTCAAATGAGATGTATTCGTATCTAGTTTCTTGTTTAATTAAAAGAGTTTTAGTTTAGCGTGCAAAGGCCTTAAAAGCTTAAAAACGTAAAAGACTAAATCGTTTTCGATTTCCATTTTCATTTATCGTATCGACGACTTATCAAAGTATGACTATGTACGATGAAGGAGAAAGTCAGCACAAGGATAGGACGGAAGATTGAAGAACGGAAGCTCGATTAGAAGTTCTGTAATCTTTAAGGTGGGCTTTTATATATACCAGACAAAATGTGGGTTTTTCCACAAATCGAAAGTGATATTTATAGCTTTGATAACTGTATTTATCAAAAGTGATTATCAGGCATAAACTGTTTTATGTTTTATGTGAGTCTCTTGTACCCTTCTGAGTTAGCCGACCTGCTATCCAGAATTTATTAGTTAACCGACATATTAACTAAAACGATCGGACTTTGAGTTAGTCGACTTGCTTTCCAAAGTTAGTGTACACAGTAGCTTGTGGTGTATGTGGTATCCTGTTGAGGGGTAACCAGCCACGGTGATTCTTGTTGGGCAAGATTGAACGTAACATCTGTCAGAAAAATGTTTGGGCAAGCTAAATTGTGAAAATGATAAGAAAATGTTTTAGTAGACACGGGCATTTTTAAAGAAAACCCCGATGTGCTACAGAGATAAGAATGTCTGATTTATCAATACTTATTATATGTTTTCGGAAAAGTGACCACTAAGTACTTTATGTACTTAGCCCTACATATATTTTCTAAATGTGCAGGTTGAGCGACGGAAGCGGTGATGGTCGAGTAGGATAGTGATAGGAAAGAAGAACAGAGTCACATTCTACATTTATTCCGCTGCCAAACTCTAAACATTTTTGTATTATCTTGTATATAACTCTGTAGTCTAAGTTCTCTACTATAACTTAGTTTGCTTTTGGAGAACTATGTCGAGTGATCCTTCGAGATCAACTCTTTCTTTATCTAATGAAGTCAGGTTCATAGAAGTATTCTGTCATTTAATGTATGTTTATTCATTCATCCCCTTTCTTTCCCGCTTCTTTAATCCAATCCCAGTCGCACCCCGGCTTCTGCCGTCCCTCGGGATTTGGGGATGTGACACGATCTCCTCTCTCTCTCATATATTCCTATATCTTTTCTCATCATTTAGATGCATTCCCCATATTCCATATTCAATTCATCCTTATCTCATCTCTCTCTTCTCTCTCAAGCAACCAAGCAAACTCTACCTCTCTCTCTCCTTTCGGCAGCTTCTTTGCCGAGAAGCATAGTAGCAGCAAACCAGCAGTTTGCAGCTCTTTTCCTGTTGTTTATCACCTCCATGACTTCATTATCTTCACCATAATACTCTAGAGATCATCCCCTACCTCTCCATCATCTTCCACAGCCCTTAAAGTCGAAGAAAACGGCTGCAATAACTCAATCTTCTTCGCCGAAGAGCAGCAGATTTTTCACTTCGATTTCCATGCATATACCTAGCTTCTTGATGAAACCATACTTCAAGCTTGAGGATTCTATGATGTATATCATCTCCTTCATATCTAAGATCATCTAAGAAGTAAGTTCTATCTATTCCATTTCATTTTCAAGCTTGAAACAAGCTTAGAACCTTAACCCTTTCCATCGATTTTCTTGAAAGAAAATAAGGGTTTGATCTTTATTTTCAAAAGCCATGATCTTGATGCCTTGTATATTGTTTCATGCAAGGAAAGGAGTTGCCAAATCCATCATCTTTCATCCTCCAAGCAATCTAAAATCCAAGCCAAGAAGAGATAAAGTTCTATTTATTTTAAAGTATAATTTCATTCTTAAGATGTATATATGTATATGTAAACTAAGAAATAAGGGAAAACATGCATGATTTACTTTATGCATAGGCAAACCTTAGGATTATGATGATCTAAATGAAGATATAAGCATGATTTAGGAGTTAAAATGATAAAAGAAAAATAATATGCCAAGAAGCCCTAAATCGATGAAAAGAAAAAAATAGGCGTAATACCCGGCGTTTCTTTTCCGTCGAAAAATAAAAATTTTCTAAAAAATTAAGGCTTTGCACGCCTAAGTTAATGAATTTCAATTCTAAGACTGACGGTGAAATCTGTTTCTGAAAATAAATTCCAGAAGTCAGTGGAACGACTACTGTATTAGGGTTTTCGCGTCCGATAAAATTTTCGTTCGAAAACTCAGATCGAAAAACCGTCAGACTTTACATTCACTTATTTTGCGATACGAGTAAGTTAGTAAAAATCAGTTTTATTTATTTTTCTGCACGAAATTTGGACTGTGAAGTCCCGAGTTTTTATCAGATTTTGGAAAACGAATTGTCCTTTCCGACTAAGTAAAATATTCCGGAACTAATGGTCGTATCCATTTTTGTCAATAATGTGTCCGTCTAATAAAGTAATTGTTCATTTTAGTTTGCATTATTAGATCTGGAAAAGAATTAAGTTTATAAATAATATCTAGATATTAGTGAATAGTTAAACCTCCTTACTTTTGCTATAAATATCAAGTTGTCATCCATTTTTCTTCTTTCTTTTTCTCCTCAAAACCGCCAATCTCCATATCTCTCTCACCATTGAAGAGTTCTTCAAGTTCTTCAAGCTTTCAAGCTTCGTAACTTGTTTGTTTGTCGATCGATTTTAATTCCGATTGCATATTCGTAAAGGTAAGAGTTTCCTCTCGAGATTGAACCGAACAAAACTTCCTTCCCTCAACTTTGATTTTTTTGAAAATTTCACGAGAAGAAGCATGATGTTCTTTGATTAATTCATGTTATTAGATGCATAGAATTGGATTTCCATGGTTGGATTTAAGAAGAAATCATCCTCCTAACTAAATTAATGAATACCGAAATTTTTGAGAAATTTAGGGTTTTGATGTTTGGTTCGATTTTTAGATGATTAATTGGTGGATTCATGTTCTATATATTGATAGATTTATGCATGAATTATTTTAGAATTTTCTAAAAATAAAAATAAAAATGTAAGAGATGAAGAAGTGAAGATTTGAATGAGTAAATGTTATGTTTTGTATGATATAATGATAGAAATGATATGTAGTAGGTATGTGGATGATTATAGAATTTAATGGGATTTTTCTAAAAATACAATAGAAATCGTAAGAGACGAAAACTCGACGATAAGTTGAGATTCGTTAATAATTTGAGTATGTGGTTTACGTATTAGTAAATCTTGATAGATGATGAACGATATTGGAAAGTTTGAGCAAAATTGGAGAACGTCGAAATTTTAGTAAGAGACGAAGAATCGTCGATAAGTCGAGATTGGATAATGATTTGGGTCTATGATTTGAACATATGTTAATCTTATTAGTTAATGATCGTAATCGGAAAATTTGAACGAATTCTAAAGAAATTGGAATTTTTATAAGAGACGAAGAAACGAGTCTAAGTGTCGATAGAAAAGTCGAATAAGGAAAACTAATTTGATATTAATGATTGTTGTCGTTTGATAAACGAGTTTGTAGTTGACGATATTTCCATCCGAGATATGAGATGATATAAGTTATAGTTATGAACTAGAAATTGATGAATGAAATAGAAATTGAATTGGAAATGGTTTAGTAATTGGTAGTTGAAAGACGAGGAAATATACGTCGAGTTTTTAATCGAGAAATGTGAAGGAGTTTGTCATAAAAGATTGTACATGTTGACTGCCTTAAGATGGAATTTTCGTGAGAATAAAAGTGGTATATCATTAGTCAAACCTAGGAAGTCGTGCGTCGAGTTAACGAACACTAGGGTTCCACGCGGACTGTTCTGTGACCTTTCACGGAAACTGTTATAACTCTTAGCTTGCTTAACGAAATTGAGATCCGTAAATTGGAGAGTAAACTAAACATCCGTGGCTTTCTTTTGGTACAGAGTACATCCCCTATTTCGAAATGCTCTGTTCTGTATAAGCTCCAGAACTACTGCCTTGTGCAGGAAATTTCCAAAACTCATTTTCTTAAGTTGAATTCTTTTCAACACAATTCCTTAAGGCCTTTTAAGTCGTTATAAGTTATCGACTTCTATTATTTACTGACCTAAGTGTCGAGTAAGGAACCGAGTTAGTTCTAAACGAGAAGTGTTCAAGTCTCGTTTCTTGTAATCAAAAGAAATTAGTTAAAGTGCAAAGGCCTAAAAGGCATTAACCGATTTTCGATTACTTGTTCTTTTATCATTGCGACCAAGCACTAAAGCTGTTTTATTTGCAATAAAAGGAGGAAGTCGAGTTTAGAAGACAGGACGGAAGACAGAAGACGGAAGCTTTAGTTGTTCTGTAAAACGTTTGAGGTGGGCTTTTCTATCAAAATAAAATGAGCGTTGCTCGAAAGTGTTTACTTACTGCTTTAATAAGTGTGTATTAAAGTAACTATCAGTGCATAACTAATTATTTTATGTGAATTCTCTTGTGCCTCTCTGAGTTAGCCCACAGAGTGCTATCCAGAGTATTGGATTCTGAGTTAGCCCACAGAGTGCTATCCAGAGATTCCAACTAAACGATCAGATTCTGAGATAGCCCATAGAGTGCTATCCAGAGGAACAGATTCTGAGTTAGCCCACAGAGTGCTATCCAGACGATCGGATTCTGAGTTAACCTATAGTGTGTTATCCAGAATTAAGTGTACAACAATATAATTCTTACAAGTGTTTATGAAAAGATGCCTGATTAATCTATACTAAGTATGATATGTTTTCGGCAATGTGCCCACTAAGTGCTTTATGTACTTAGCCCTGCATGTTTGTTTTTAAATGTGCAGGTTGAGTGACGAAGGCGGAGGAGGTTGAGTAAAGGTCGTACTTAAGGAAGTAAAGTTTAGTTGAGCCTAAATTTCACATTTGATATGTGATATCATTCTACATTTTTCCGCTGCAAACTAATACACTTTTTGTTGTGTAACCTATCGGTCTAAGTTTTCATACTTTGAACCGAGCTTACTGAAACAAATATGTTGAGTGATCCTTCGAGATTGACTCCCTTTTTATTCAATGAAGTTAAGTTCATAGTAGTTTCTGTTATAAATGTCATTTATACAGTAATTTTCCCTTTCTTCCCCGCCTCTTTAATCCAATCCCTAGTCATACCCCGGCTTTGTCGTCCCTCGGGATTTGGGGCTGTGACAATAGGGAAAATAATTTTTTGGTGAGTTTTGATGCTTATTTGATGATATGATGATGATATATGCTTATTATAATTTTTCATGTGATTTATATGCATATATGTGTTGATGATAATTTTTGGTGAATTTATTGAATTTTTTTATGGATTAAATTGATTAAAAATAGAGAAATATGAATAAATTATGATTTATGAATTTTATGAGTTTTATGATGTTTATGAGCATGATGATATATGAAACTATGACCTAGATGTGTTTTTAAGTCATAATATGAATTTTATGAATTTTTATATAAAATTCGAAATATATGATATTATGGAGAAAAATGAATGATGATTTTGATGAAATATGATGATATTGTTGAGGATGATGATGTTAAGATGTTTAAGATGAATTTTTTTGAATGAGTATTCAAGCATGAAAAAAATTAAGAAATTGAGAAATATGATTTTTAAAAATTTTTATGGAATTTATTTGACTACAAATTGAAAAAAATGAAGAAAAATAGGTTTAAAAATAAGTATGATGTTCTTATTGTCAACATGAGTTTTTGAAGATGTGTTCTTCAAGTTCATGAGAAAAACTTGAAGATTTGAAGATGAATTAAATTAAATAGAAAATATTTATTTTTATATATTATTTTGAAAAATATATATTATATATATATTGAGGAATTTTATTAGATAAAAATGAAATAGAGAAATAAATGAGATATTGAGTATATTTGGAGTGATTTGAGTAGAAAATAAAATTTTATGACTTTTATTTCATAAAAATCGATATATATATATATATATATATATATTGTCACAGCCCCAAATCCCGAGGGATGGCAAAGCCGGGGTGCGATTAGGCGTTGGAGTAAAGAAGCGGGGAAGAAAGGGGGATGAATGAATAAATGAATAAACAAACATTAATAACAGAATAACTTCTATGAACAAGACTTCATTTAAACGAAAGAGTTGATCTCGAAGGATCACTCGACAAGTTGTTCGAAAAGGAACTGAGTTCATAGTACGGGCTTAGACCCAACAGATAGATAAATATTAACTTCAAAAAGATTGGCAGCGGAAAGCGTAAAGCTTGATACAAGTTCTTTATTCTAATTACGACTCTTAACTCAACATTACTCAACCTCCTGCCTCTCCCGTCACTCAACCTGCACATTTATAAAACAATGCAGGGCTAAGTACAAAAGCACTTAGTGGGCACATTGCCGAAAACATATCATAAGTACAGATAAATCAAGCATCTCATTTCTGTAGCACATCGGGGTTTTTCAATAAATTCCCGTGTCTACTAAACATTTTCTTTCTCATTTTCACAATATAGCTTGCGCAAGCATTTTTCTCAGATGTTACGTTCAATCTTGCCCAATAATTATCACCGTGGTTGGCCACCCCGCAACAGGGTTCCACACACAACGGCTATTGTGTACACTAACTTTGGATAGCAGGTCGGCTAACTCAAAGTCCGATCGTTTTAGTTAGCAAGTCGGCTAACTAATAATTCTGGATAGTAGGTCGGCTAACTCAGAAGGGTACAAGAGAACTCACATAAAAACAAACATTTCATGCTCTGATTATCACGTTGAAAACACAATTATCAAAGCTGTAAATAAAGATTTTCGAGCATCGCTCATTTTATTTTGTATATAGAAAAGCCCACCTTACTGATTACAGAACTATAATACGAGCTTCCGTCTTCTGTATTCCGTCCTATCCTTGGTGCTGACTTGCTCCTTTTATCGTAAATAAACAAACTTAAATAACTTGATCGCAACGATAAAAGAAACAGGAAATCGAAATCGGTTTTAATCTTTTAGGCTTTTGCACTTTACTACTTTCTTTTGATTAACTAATAAACGAGACTCGATCAATTCTCATCTACAAACTAACTCGGCTCATTACTCAGCACTTAGGTCAGTAGATAAATGGATGTCGATAACTTATAACGACTTAAAAGTTCACAAGGAACGAAGTTGAAAAGGATTCAACTTAAGAATTTAAGCTTCGGAAACTTTCTGCACAATACAGTAGTTCTGGAGTTTTCACAGAACAGGTCCCTTCGAAACAGGGGATGTTCTCTGTACCAAAAAAAAGCCACGGATGTCTAGTTTACTCTCCAATTTACGGATCTCAATTTCGTTAAGCGAGCTAAAAGTTATGACAGTTTCCGTGAAATGACGCAAAACAGTCCGCGCGAAACCCTAATGCTCGATAAAACTCGACGTACGATTCCCTAGGTTCGATTAATGCTATTCCACTTTTATTTTCACGAAAATTTTATCTCAATGCAGTCAAAATGCAATATCCCTTAATCGGGTTCACATTCACATCTTTTGATTAAACAAACGACGAGCATTTCCTCGTCATTTTCAACTAACCAATTACTAAACCAATTCAATTTCAATTTCTTTTTCATTCAACAACTTCTCGTTTATTAACTAAAAATCAAATCATCTCGTATCTCGGATGAAAATATTGTCAACTACAAACTTGTTCATCAAACGACAATAATCATTAATCTCGAATTGGTTTTCCTTATTCGACTTTTCTATCGGCATTTAATCTCGTTTCTTCGTCTCTTATTAAAATTTGAATCTTCTTAGAATTCGTTCAAATTTTACGGTTACGATCATTAACTATCAAGACTATCAAATATCCGAATCATAGACCTAAATCATTATTCATTCTCGACTTATCGACGATTGCTCATCTCTTAACAAAAATCCGACGTTATCCGATTTCGCTCAAACTTTACAACATCGATCATTATCTATCAAGAATCACTAATATGCAAACCATATACTTATGTCATTAACAAGTTTCAACTTATCGACGAGTTTCCGTCTCTTACGTTTTTCATTTTATTTTTAGAAAAATCCAATAAATTCTATATTCATCCTCAAACATACTACATACCATTTCTTTTATCAATTCATGCATATCATAACATCTACTACATCAAAACATCGATTCTTTCTCTCTTACATTTCTACTTTTATTTTTAGAAAATTCTAAATTAATTCATGTAGTAATCTAACATCACATAGAACACTAATTCATCAATCAAACAACAAGAAAATCGAACTAACAAAAACCCCTATTTCTCCCTAAATTTTCGGTAATCACATATAGGTTAGGAGGGATAATTTCCTTCGATTTCAAACCATAAAACCTAATTCTAAGCATACTATATCATGATTTAATCAAAGAACATCATCCTATTTCATCTCTAAACTTTTGAAAAAAATGAAGTTGATGGAATCGAATTTTTGTTCGGTTCATAATAAAGAAGAAGTGCTTACCTTATCGAATATGATCTCGGAAATAAAATCGATCGGTAGATGGATGACTTGTTGTAATACCCCAGAATTTCCGTACAGTCTTAAAAATTTAAAGTTATTAATAAAAATGGCTTTGCACGCCTAAATTTACGATTCTGAATTCTAAAACCAACGGTGAAATCCGTTTCCGAAAATAAATTACGGAAGTCAGTTAGATGACTACTGTATTTAGGATTATCGCGTACGAAAACTTTTTAGTTCTGGAACTCAGATCGGAAAACCGTCTGATTTTTACATTCACGAAATCGCGATACGAACTCGCCCGAGAAAGTTCGTTTTTATGATTTTCCGGACGAAACTCGGAGTGTGACGTCCCGAGTTTTTGTCGGAAATTAGATTTTAAATATTACTTTCCGATTAAGTTTATATATCGAAATTATTGGTCGAATCGGATTTTGACGATTTTGTGCCGAGTTATGTATTTCGTCTTTCGATTTCCGTAACGTCGTATCGCGCCGGGAAAACGCGTATTTTTCCCTTTTTCTTCCCCTCTTAGCCGACATCACACTCTCTCTTACACTTGATATTTCATTTTTATAGTAATGTGACTTTATGACTCACCACTTGAGATATTTAGTTAAAACTTTACACCTATTATCTTTGTTAGATACATAATACACAAATTAAGTCATCTCCCTCACTACTCTCTCTCCCAAAACCGAAACACACATACACACATACTATACTTCCATTTCTCTCCACCATTGAAGAAACCTCAAGCTCTTGGAGCAAGAAATCTTCACAAGTTCATCATCAAACCATCGAATCTTCTAACTTCCTTCATTAAACTTCAAGGTAATCTCCTCCTCTCTTACCCTATCCAATTGGATTTCATTTCTTTTCTTTTCTCATGAGGATCGATTTTGTTGATGAAGTAGATTAGATGTTTTGATCTTTAATTAAGATAATTAGATGGATTAGATATGATATCTATGATTAAAATTTGAAGAAAACCAAGAACCCTAATTTCTTTATAATACCGAAATTTAGGGCTTTCTAGTAGGATGTTTGGATTCTTCAATTGATGGTGTAATTAGACTTAGGAGTAGTTTAATTAGTGATTAAAACAAGAAGAAATGAAAAGCCCTATGATTATAAGTGAGGACCGAAATTAGGCTTAGAGTTTGAGATGGATTTTTGATTAATGTTGTAATGGTATTGATAATCGATTAATTGATGTTGTAGTAGTATGATAAATGGAGTAATGATGTTAATCGATGAAGAAAATCAACCCCCCCCCCTAATGTATGCTATTACCGAAAATGAGGAAAAGAAATAGGAGTTTATGTAGTTCGATCTTCGATTAAGGAAATGATGATGGATTATGATTTCTAATGGTATTAGTTGATATTAGGAATTAATTGGAATTATTCTAAAATTTTTATAGAAATCCTAAGAGACTAAGAACTCGAACTAAGTTGAGTTTAAGTAATGATATGGAGTGATGATATGTATAATAATGAATCTCGTTAGATGTTGATTAATGTTGTAGAAAATAAACGAATTCCGATAACTTTTGAAATCTTGTAAGAGACGAACAAGTGGACGCAAATAATAATCGAGAAGTCGAGTAAGGTTATTAACTAGATAATAATTGTTGGGAAATTTATTAGTATAAGTTTTGATGAATTCCAAAACCGGCTGACCCCAACCGAGTAGATGTTGCCAGTACCTAATGTTAGAATTTAGGCTCGCTGTTTGAGCAAAGTTAAGTTTTTATCTTTACAGGTCTCCAGCTGAAGATGGCAACAAGGCGTCACTCAGACAGAACATCAGTAGTGAAGAAAGACAACTGAGAGTTCATTTGTTCAGATGTAAACAAGGGGAAGTCTTCAGAACATCAGTTGAAGGAAACCAACTGAGCATTCATCAAATGAGAAACAGTTGAAAGGAAGAGAACATCAGATGAAAAAGAAATCATCTGAGGGTTCAAACCCAACTGAGTAAAGAAGTGGAAGACAACTGAGGGCTCAGTTTCAGAACCTCAGTTATAGAATCTGAACAAGGAGTTCAACTGTTTTGAAGTTCAAAGTCAGCTGAGAACTCGACAGATCGGAACATCAGCTGAAGATCACTCAGATGAAGGTCAAGACGTTCAACCGACAAACCGAAGTTGACTGTCAAAGATTTGAATTTCAAAAGGAAGTCACATGAGGGTTTAACCGTTCAGTCATTACCCCATCTGGCCCAACACAAGGCTGTCTCAGATGGAAAGCAGAAGAGCACAGATACCATATCGGGAAAGTCTGCAGAGATGAGAGACAAGCCATTGCTTTCAACCGATCAGAGATCAACTGCTCCTCCAACGGCTAGTTGATTCTCTCCGCCTATAAATAGAGGCATCATCTCATTCGAGAGGTAAGGGATGCAGATAGACACATAGACGACTAAAAATTCAAAAGCTTTCTCGAGAGAAATCAAAGCAAATCTGCAAAATCATCATCTAAGAGCATCAGCAGCTGAGAGTTCCAATTTGAGAGAACATTAGTAGCTGAGGGTTCCTAGAATTCGAAACTGTTTTTGATCTTAGGTTGAGTGTTTATTCGTTCAAGCCTTAGATCCAGCTCTCATTCTTGATCGAGCTGTAGTTGGATATCCTACCCTTTCTCACACCCTAAAAAGTGTGCTAGGACCTTACTCTTCCTGTAATTGAGTAGTCAGGTCATCAAGTACCCGTAAACTTGACTTAGGCTGTTTAGTGCCCGGAAACTAAACTGTAACGGTTACTCAGCCCGCGTAAGTTGAGTGGTTCTGTCCAGAAAAAACTTGGACTGAGGTGTGTGGACTCACATCTCCCCGTGGACGTAGGAGTTATCTCCGAACCACGTAAATCTTGTGTGACGTGCTTATTTTTTTTCAGTCCATATTGCATTTCTAACTGACCGAACTAACCAGCATTCAAACCTCTTTTGCACTTTTTCAACCGAGCTATTTTGGTTCTTGACCAACCGAGCTGGTTTGCATGAGTTGTTTTTAACGAGTTTATTTTCCACCACATTCCGCACAGCACCGCTCTTCCAGCTGAGTTTGCTTACTCAGCTGTGAGATCCCACCTGAGTCCTTTTACTCAGTTGAAGTTGTTTTCAAGTGTTAAGTTTTTCGAAAACTGAAAAATCCTAACTGGTGTATTCCCCCCCCCCCCCCATACACCAGTAACTCGTTTCGGGACCATCAAGTGGTATCAGAGCAGTGGTTCAAAAGACTGTTGACTCTGTTTCACGAGGTGTGAATTCGAGAATTTTCTTCAGTGGTCCACTGAACAGATCTTTTCACGCTAGTGCATTCTTGCTCGCATTTTTTTTTGTTGTCCTGTTTTTGTTTGTGCAGATGGACGTCAAGGACAAGATCACAGTCATGTTCTCTGTTGTCAACTATACATCATGGAGAACTCGAATGAAGAAGATCCTTTTGTCCAAGCATCATAGGATGCAACAAGTTCTCACATCTGGACCAATCGTCATACGAGACAGAATACTTCGCACTCCCACAAATCCCAACGATGGAGATGCAGTGGTGGAGTATGTGGAGAAACAGCCAGAGGACTACACTCCGGAGGAGGCCAAGGTGAGTCAGCTGGATATCTGGGCTCAAAGCACAATAATGTCCACGGTTGGACAAGATTATCTGCCCTGGATAGAGGAATGTGAGACCGCAAAAGAGATGTGGGACATCCTGGCCTCGCAAAGTGAAGGAAGCGACGAGACAAAGGAAAACAAGTTCTCGCATGCATGTCAAGATTTTGACAATTTCAGTCTGCGACCTGATGAGACTATAGATCAGCTAGAGCTCTGGTTTATGGACATCATCAGAAAAATCCAATCCATCCGGAAAGGAAAATACACTCTAAGAGAGATAAACCTCAAAGTGTTGCAAGCTCTACCGGCTGAGTGGGATACTTTCACAAATATCCACGAGAGCCGAGCTGACCTAGGTGAAATGGGAACTGAAAGATTGCTCTCAATCTTGAAAGGAAATGAGTATAAGGTCAACAGAAGGAGGTCGCAGCCCTCAAGTCAGACAAATAGAATTGAGGACGTCGGCTCAGCATCAAAGTCAGTTGCCCTCCGAGCTGACTACTCAAAGTCGAGATCGTCAAGGCCAACCAGGTCGGCTGACACGACTGCAAAGGAGCCGAGCAGAGAAGAACTACAACAGAACATTGCAGCGTTGTCAAAGAAGTTAGCCGATATGGATACTCGGTTCGGCAAATATAAACGTTTCTATAAATCAAACCGAACTCGAGATAATTCGAAGTCAGTTACCAATGGTTGCTTCGAATGCGGCAAGGAAGGACACTTCAAAGCTGATTGCCCAGACCTCTCAAAGAAGAAAAGAGAAGCACTGAGAGCGAAGCAAACTGCAAAGAATAAGGCCATGGTAGCTGAAGAGGCAGCTGACGATATGGACATCTTCACAGACACTGAAGATGAGGATGATCTGACCTCTACCAACAAAGTCATCAGTCCGGATCAATGCCTCATGGCACTTGGAACCGACCAAGATGATATTGAGGTACAATCTAATCCTGCTCGCTTAAATTCTTCCAATACTTCTAACTTGCAGGAATCTATGAACGATGAGTTGGAACCCTCCTGGAATGATTTTCAAGAACTCAGTGAGGAACTGCATCAGCAGTCGGTTGAGTTTAAGAGTCTTCAAGCCCAGTTCGCCAAGCTTGAAGATTCCTTAACCGAAAAGGACGATCTGATCAAGAGACAAGCTGAAGAAATTGACCAGCTGAAAAGTCAACTGAGTACAGCCAACCAAACTAAGGCTTCAACCGATGAACAGTTGAAGGAACAGATCAAGGCACAGAACGAACAGTTGAACAAGCAAGAGGCTCAGATCGACCAGCTGATGAAGACATCAGATGCCCAGACCGAACATATAGTTGTTCTTCTCAAGGATCTTCAAACTGAGAAGGACAACCTGACAAAACTATATCAGTCATCCGAGATCATCGAGAATCTCATCAAATACAGACGGCAAACGGATGATGTGACTGGACTCGGATACGACGTGGCAAAGGACACTGGAATTCCACCAGCTACCTTCACCAAGGCTGAGGAAGTCATGGTTGCCAAACCTAACACAGTTGAGTATGCAACTGAACAAACACCCTCACAACCGATAAAGGCAACTACGGCTGAGAAAGGCAAAGGAGCTGCAGATGGAGCGCCAACGAAACAGTCCCTGGAGTCTACAACCAAGGGGGAATGTTCCAAGACTCAACGGAGGAACCGGAGACGTCGGAGTCACAATCAAGCTCAAAATCGACAACATATCCAAGCTCAGAACCGACGTGATAACCGACCAACAAACCAATCACAGCAGAGATGGAACCAACAGAACCGACCAAGCTTCAACCGATATAATCAACAACGGTTCCATCACCACAACAATCAGAGGTTCCAACAGAGTCAACCTATGTGGAAAAGTTACGACAGCTATGGTTACTCATGCCACAACATGAATCAACATCCGGGCATGAACAGCCATCGTCAAGAGCCAAGGCAATGGAATCAGAATCAGCCAAGAAGATTCCACAAAGGCGTCCGACCTCACAGACAAACTCAACAGGATAAGAATTGCCATCAAAACAGGGAGAAAGCCTCACCTCCTAAAGCCCAACATGGGAGAAATCCAACTCCTCCCAAGAAACAGAGCATCATTTCAAACAACAAGCCTAAGGATAATCGGGGTGTTGTTATAATTGATGAAAATGGGCAGATCATTTGGAATGACAAGGCTATTCGAGTGTACAGAGAAAAGCGACGCACGGTTCCAGCGGGAATTGGTTCTAACCCTCCAGGACCCAACTGAAATTGGGGACCTAAGCGAGTTTCTCCTTGCAGGTACAGGAGAAACAGCTGAGGAAGAAGAAGGCGTCTACAACAATGTGGGTGATGGACAGTGGATGCTCGAAACACAAGACAAATCTGAAGGGTTTGCTTGGAAGTTTCGTGGAGAAAGAAGGTCCATCAGTTACTTTTGGTGATAACTCAAAAGGTTATACCAGAGGTTACGGTACCCTTGAAACCAATCATGTTTCAATTTCTAATGTTTCTTTTGTTGATGGATTGAAGCATAACCTGCTCTCCATCAGCATTCTGTGATAATGGGTTCTCTGTCAAGTTTGATGCACAGGGTTGCAGAGTTAAAGATGTCGGATCAAAGCAGGTGATATTGTTGGGAAATCGATCTCCAACAGGGAATGTATACTACGCTGACTGGAACAGCAGCCTCCCTGACACTTGCCTGTTGTCAAAGAGCAGTTCGGATGTGAGCTGGCTGTGGCACAAAAGGCTCAACCATCTGAATTTCAAGACGATGAACCGACTTGCCAGACAAGAACATGCAAGAGGCATACCTAATCGAGTGTTTTCAACAACACACATGTGCAGTGCATGCCAGCTGGGAAAGCTCGCTAGAACCTCCTTCCGGTTGAAGTCAACTCCTTCAACCGACCGAGTGTTGCAGCTGATCCATATGGATCTCTTCGGGCCAGTTACACCAAAAAGCATTAATGGAAACGAATATACTTTGGTTGTAACTGATGACTACTCAAGATATACGTGGACCATCTTCATGCGCCACAAGAGTGAAACACGAGATGAGCTGCCCAAGCTAATGGATCGGATATCGAACCAACAAGAGATGAAAAAGAATGGCATAACCCATCAAACATCAACCGCGCGTACTCCACAACAGAATGGCGTAGCTGAGCGAAGAAATAGAACTCTGAAGGATGCAGCCACATCCATGTTAGCAAGCTCAGCACTACCTAAGAGATTTTGGGCTGAAGCGATCAACACAGCATGCTACACACAGAATCGATCTCTTCTCACCAAGCGGTTGGGAAAGACGCCCTACGAGTTGTGGAGACGCAGAAAGCCAGATATTTCTTATTTTCGTGTTTTTGGATCTAAGTGTTATATTCACAACAATGGAAAGATTCAGTTGAAAACTTTTGATGCCAAAGCTTCAAAGGGCATATTTCTTGGATATGCAGCTCGGATCAAGGCATATAGAGTTTTCAACAACAGCTCTCGTGTTGTGGAAATAACACCTCATGTTAGTTTTGATCAATCTACCTTTGAGTGCAGGGAACAGGTAAAGGAACAACACGCGGATCCAGCTGTTCTACCAGTTCTCACCAGATCGCAAGCTCTTCGGGAAAAGAACCGAGCTGAACCACTGGTATGGGCAACTGAGGATGAGGACCCATACTCCTCTGAAGATGAATGCGAAGACCTCAGCTCGTCCCTAGGGGGAACTTCAGCTGATGTCCATCCAACTGCATCAGCATCCGATGCCCAACCGAACTCAGTTCAATCTATTGTAAATGTTGAGGATCCAGACTCAACAGCTGATCATTCACCAGCTCTGAAGACTCCAACTCAGATGTCTGAACAGCCACTGTTGGAAGAAGAAGGAAGACGCAACCGAAGATGGTATGAAGTTCATTCCACCAACGACATCATCGGAGATCCAACTGAGGGTGTGCGCACACGGAGCAGAGTTGCAAATCCAGAATCAACCGAGGAAGAATCCAACACTTATGCCCAATATACTGAGGAATTGGCAGTTCTAGAGGAGTTCGAGCAAGCTGGAGATATTGCCATGATTTCTTGCTATGTAGCTGATGTTCCAGAACCGAAGAATGTTGGGGAAGCTCTCAATTGTGTCCACTGGAAAACAGCCATGCAAGAAGAATTGAATGAGTTTCTACGCAACTGTGTATGGGAGTTGGTAGAAAGACCAAATGGTGTCAAGGTGATTGGACTAAAGTGGATTTTCAAAAACAAGAGAGACGCCATTAGATTCATTGTGAGGAATAAAGCAAGGTTGGTAGCTCAAGGATACTGCCAACAAGAAGGAATTGACTTCGAAGATTCCTTTGCACCAGTTGCAAGGCTTGAAGCCATCCGGATTTTTCTAGCTTATGCCGCACATCACAAGTTCAAAGTATATCAGATGGATGTGAAGTGTACATTCCTCAATGGAGATATAAAAGAAGATGTATATGTTGAACAGCCTCCTGGTTTTGAGACTGGAGATGGAAGAGTGTACAAGCTGAAGAAAGCTATCTATGGTCTAAAGCAAGCACCAAGAGCATGGTATGACACTCTTTGTGGATTTCTTCTGGACTCGGGGTTCAAACGAGGTTCAGTTGATAAAGCTCTGTTCACCATCAAAGTTGGAGAAGATATACTTGTCGTGCAAATTTATGTCGATGACATCATTTTCGGGTCCAAGTCGGAGGAGCTGTGCAAGAAATTCTCCGATCTTATGAAGGAAAAGTTCGAGATGTCAATGATGGGCGAGATGAATTATTTCCTTGGATTACAAGTGAAGCAGTCACCTGAAGGGATCTTCATCAACCAGTCCAAATATACAAGGGAGCTCATCACCAAGTTCGGATTGCAGACAAGTAAGACAACCAAGATCCCTATGAACACGAACTGGAAGATCGAACCAGGAGCTGAGGGAAAGCTCATTAATGCCAGCCAATATAGAGGAATCATCGGTTCGCTGCTCTACCTAACTGCCAGCCGACCAGACATTTCATACGCAGTTGGAGTGTGTGCTCGTTTTCAAGTCCAACCAAGAGAAGCACACATGTTGGCAGCAAAGAACATCATTAAGTATCTGAAGGGAACTGTCAATGTTGGATTGTGGTACCCAACTGATGACAATATTCAGCTGACTGGATACTCAGATGCCGACCTAGCAGAAGATCGGTTGGACAGAAAGTCTACTTCTGGACACTGTCAGTTCATGGGAAGCAAGCTGGTTTCATGGTTCTCCAAGAAACAAGCGTGTGTTGCTACTTCGACAACCGAGTCAGAGTACATGGCTGCCGGAAGCTGTTGCATGCAAGTATTGTGGCTGAAGCAGCAGCTGAGAGATTATGAAGTCTCAACTGGACAGGTTCCCATACATTGTGATAGCTCGAGTGCCATAGCTATCTCTCTAAACCCTGTTCATCACTCTCGGACTAAGCATATCGATATTCGTCATCACTTCATCCGAGATCATATTGAGAAGAAGGATGTGTCCATGGAGAAGATCCCAACTGAGATTCAGAGAGCTGACATCCTCACCAAACCTCTTCCTGAAGCCCGGTTCAAGATGCTGTGTGATCTTCTAGGACTTTTGGATCCGAGCTAAAAACTCATCCGAGCAGAAGAATCATCCGAGCTGACAAGGATTCATCCGAGCTGAAGAATCGAATATCGACTTAAGGGGGAAGCTCAGATGAAGGGGGAAGCTCAGATGAAGGGGGAAGCTCAGATACGAATTGCCAACTGAGGACATCAAACTTCAGCTGAGGAGATGAACTTGAGTCAGCCAATGGTATGCTGCAATAATGGAACAGACGTTAGCTGAACAGACGAACTCGAGTCAGCTGATGGTATGCGGCAACTGAGAAATTCAACAAATGAACACAGCTGATTCAGACATCAGCTGGCAGGTATCATTTATGACTGAAGGTGTTATGATATTAAATGAGAATGTTTGAAATAAATTCAAACATTCCTGAACATGTCAGCTAGACTAAACAAGCCATCATATCGCATTTAATGTAAAGTCTGGCTGAACACCTATAGCCTTACTTTATAGTGCGACTGGGCTGACACCTCAAACTATTCACCTTCTCACTCGCGCGCGTGGTATATCAGTCAAAATTACTCAACAGTCGCGAAATCACAGCCGTTAATAGATTCGCGCGATTTAACCCCTGCCGTTGATTTTATCCGAGTCAAAGATTATATAATACGGAAAATCAGGAAGTGATCCTTACTTTCTCTCTTCGTGCATATCTTTACTCACTATTCATCATCTTCTCAAATCTTGTTTCGCCATTTCCAGTAAAGTCTTTCACTCTTTCTTTGCATATATATCTCCTCGAGATGGCGCCCAAGTCAAAAGCTTCTAAAAAGATGGTTTTCTCAGAGCCTGCAACGTTCCAGGAATCGTTCGACATGGTGATGTCGAAGATTCATTTCGAACAGATATTATCCAGAGCGGCTCTCTCCTCGCCTGAGCTCGCTCCAATCGCCGCCATCCTCTCCGACCACCATTTGCTTGATTGGGCCACCCTCTCTCCAGCACTGTTGCTCAGGAAGCAGATCGTACATTTCTACCGTAATCTGCAACGAGTCGCAAATGACGGGCTTGTCACGATCATCCCGTGCAAGCAACGCCACTGAACCTTCCGAACAGTAGAAGACTCCGTTGTGGAGATAAAGGTGTCAAAGGAGCTGGAGAAGCTCATCCCCAGAAACCGTGAAGCCACAGACGTGGTGGGGAACTTTTCTGACAAGGAAGCTGATGCCTTCCTTCAAACCATTCTTCTTGTTCCCGAACCATTGAAGGGGAGCATGCAAAGAACAAAGCTGAAGTCGGAGCACCGACTTCTTTTCGATGTAATCTCCAAATGCATCTTCGCATATGGTGGAGCCTTCGGAGACATCAGCCGTCCTAAGCTCAAGCAGCAGAAGGCCCTGGAAGAGATGCGCCAGGTCGACTGGTTGGGATATATAGAGAGCCAGCTGGTGTCGGAGAAGCAGAAGATATCCGAGACGACAACTGAGTCCGGGGATGTTCTGTTGAGTGTCAAGGGGACTCTCAATTTCGGAAAAAAGATATCAGCCCTCATCCTCCAAGCCACAAAGGGTCTGCCACTGACATGGGAAGGGAGTGAGGACACTCCAGTCAGCAAGCTGTCACTGTTCCCCTCAGCCAAGAAAGCCAGGGATGTTGTAGAAGCTGTCTACACCCCCAAGGGTGTCCCCAAGCCAGCTGTGGAGGCAGCTGCTCGTCGACCTTCGAGGACCAAGCCGGCGAAGCGCCAGCTGGACGACGTAGCTGAGGAGGAAGAAGACGAAGAGGAGGAAGAGGAGGAACCTCTGCAGAAGAGGCCAAGGATAAGAATCATCCAGCCAGCGGCTAAACCATCCACAACAAGTCCAGTGGTGGTCAAGCCGGCTGAGGAGAAGGAGTCAACCGAATCCAGTCAATCGGTTGACCCAGCTGGGTTTATTCTTCAACCTCGCCAGGAGGACGTGGATGAGGAGGCAGGTGGAGACGTGGAGATCCAAGTGGTGGATGCCAGCTCCTCCTCAGATGACTCTTCTTCATCTGAGAAGTCCCACGACAGTCGGTCTAGAGCTGATGCCAGCCAGGTTAACCCACCTGTGACTGAAGAAATCCTCCAGCCAGCCAACTCTCCATCCAAAGAGGATCAGGTTCTCTCAACTGGTCCCCAGTCAGATATTCCGAGCCTCTCGCTCGATGCCAACGTTGTGACCACTTCTTCGGCCAACGTTGATGAAACCATCGAACCCTTAACCTTCGATATCGACCCCCCTCAGATCGATGAAGAAGCCAACCGTCAGGCGATCCTGGATGAATATGAAGGAAGACTCAGCTACTGCTTCCGCAAGCTGATTGGTATGTTCCCCGAGGCAACATCGATGCCTATTTTCTCTGTTCTCGGGACGGAGCTTCTATACCAATTCAGTGTCATATTCAGCTACTGGTACGTGAAGGAGGAGACCCTCAGGATCCATGGCTGGGACAAGTTAAAGGTCGAAGAGTCCAACCTGAGGGAGTACTTCGACTACCAGAGCCTGGAGGTGGCCTACAACCAAAAGGTGGCTGTGCTCCGACGACGTCTGGACAAAAGCATCCAAGAAGGGACAGACACCAGGGAGCTGTGCAACAACCCTGAAGTTGTTCACTTTCTTGATGACATGCTCGCCAAAAATGCCTCCTGCATGGACGACGTCGACGCAGCTGATGAGGCGGCCAAGAGAGAAGAAGACAAGCTCAAGGCCTACCTCGCCAGCCGATCTACCATGGTTGTCCTGGAGTCTGCTGCCCAGCCACAACCACCGCTCCTGCCCGGACCCTCCGATCAGCCAGCTCTCTCAACCGACGTCATCTGCGAGCTGATCTCGGAGAGGGTCAACCAGCTCAGGACGGAGATGCTGTCCAAAATCCAGCTGGGCAAGGAGGAAGAAGCTGATAGGATGCAGCAGCTGATGGCAGAAAATGTCAGCCTGAAGAATCAGCTAGATCACCTCTCCTCTTCTCTGCAGCACAAGCTCAAAGATCTCTCCACTTCTTCCAGCTCGGAGGTCTCGGCTCTAAGGAAGGCCGTTCAGAGCCTCAGCTCGGATTTCAACGTGTTCAAGACCGTTGCTGAATCTGACCTTGCAAAGTCCCAGCAGACTCAGGACCAGGAGTGGATGGCTCAGTTCGCCTCTTTCCGAGCTGAGTTCGTCTCCCTTCACAAAGAGGTCTCTGCGACCTTTGCAGCTGTGCAGCGAGCTGAGCAGGAGCGCCAAGACTTGGAGTTGGCAAAGAAGGTGGAAGAGAAGGACGCTGTTGAAGAGCTGTTTTCCCGCATTCAACAAGCTGAAGCCAAGTTGACCTCTCTGGATGGCACTGTTGCCACCCTTTTGGATGATGCCAAAAAGGGGGAAGACAAGGAGCCAGCAGCTGGGGAAGACAAGGAGCCGGCAGCTGGGGATGGACAAGGGAAAGTTGTTCTCCAGCAAGGAGAAGGAGTGCCAGCTGAAGCTGAAGGGTCGCAGCCCGAACTGGAAGTCTCCCACGACCTTGTAGCTGAGCTCACAGCCGAGCTCGATGCAGAACTTGACGGGATATCCGTTGAAGACTGTATCGAAGCTGCCAAAGCTATGGAGGTGCCTAAGGAGAAGTACTTGAATCCCTCTTGGATCAAGAAGTTCGCTGCTGATCAGGCCAAGAAGGTGGCCAAGTTCGAGAAGGAGCTCGCCAAGGTGGAGAAGAACGTCGACAGAAACAAAGCCAGCCGGAGTGTGCGAAGAATCAACAAGCACCAGATGAAGGCTGAGGCTAGAAAGTCGACGCATCAGCTACAGAAGAACGCTCCGCTCCCGTCTCGATACCCACATGTTGACAAGTGGATGAATGCGGAGTGGAACGATGACTGGGAACAGTTCAAACATGAGTTCGTCAATGACTTCTATTACAGGAAAGTCTACTCGACTGAAGACCCAAGGCTAGCCTTCAAGGAAGCCCTGTGGGAACTCAGCTCTGGAGACCCTGGAATGTTTAGTCAGTTCAAGCGAGCTATGCTGAATGCTCAGCTTGATCCCAACACTGTTCCAATTCCAAAGAAGTGCATATACCGCCCTCCGATGATCAAAGGCACAAGCACGCCAAATAGAAATACGATCTTAGCTGAGGCGAGGCAAGTATGCAAGGAACACGGCGTCAACACTGGGATTGAGTCGGAAGCGAAGAAGGAGATCTTCAACCGTATCTTCAACAAGTACGGTCAACAGTATTTCTGAGCTGTCAAAGTTTCTGAGCTGATAATGTTTTTAGATGTTGTAGTTTTTGAAGCAACTGTTGTATCTTTCTATGATTTGCGCTTAACTTTGTAACCTTCAGTGTAACAAAAACTTCAAAGTATATAATACGATTCACCTTGATGAACAATTCCTCATTGTCCAAGCTCTGAATCACAAAGTCTTTCAATTTCATGTTATAACTGTGCTAACCCTTTGATGTTTTATCTTATAGACTGTCTAGAATTTCAACTGAGATTTTAGATAAGTTAGTGAGGTTTAGATAAGTAGTGGTTTCAAGTTGTAAGTGGTTTTGGCATCATCAAAAAGGGGGAAATTGTTGGGAAATTTATTAGTATAAGTTTTGATGAATTCCAAAACCGGCTGACCCCAACCGAGTAGATGTTGTCAGTACCTAATGTTAGAATTTAGGCTCGCTGTTTGAGCAAAGTTAAGTTTTTATCTTTACAGGTCTCCAGCTGAAGATGGCAACAAGGCGTCACTCAGACAGAACATCAGTAGTGAAGAAAGACAACTGAGAGTTCATTTGTTCAGATGTAAACAAGGGGAAGTCTTCAGAACATCAGTTGAAGGAAACCAACTGAGCGTTCATCAAATGAGAAACAGTTGAAAGGAAGAGAACATCAGATGAAAAAGAAATCATCTGAGGGTTCAAACCCAACTGAGTAAAGAAGTGGAAGACAACTGAGGGTTCAGTTTCAGAACCTCAGTTATAGAATCTGAACAAGGAGTTCAACTGTTTTGAAGTTCAAAGTCAGCTGAGAACTCGACAGATCGGAACATCAGCTGAAGATCACTCAGATGAAGGTCAAGACGTTCAACCGACAAACCGAAGTTGATTGTCAAAGATTTGAATTTCAAAAGGAAGTCACATGAGGGTTTGACCGTTCAGTCATTACCCCATCTGGCCCAACACAAGGCTGTCTCAGATGGAAAGCGGAAGAGCACAGATGCCATATCGGGAAAGTCTGCAGAGATGAGAAACAAGCCATCGCTTTCAACCGATCAGAGATCAACTGCTCCTCCAACGGCTAGTTGATTCTCTCCGCCTATAAATAGAGGCATCATCTCATTCGAGAGGTAAGGGATGCAGATAGACACATAGACGACTAAAAATTCAAAAGCTTTCTCGAGAGAAATCAAAGCAAATCTGCAAAATCATCATCTAAGAGCATCAGCAGCTGAGAGTTCCAATTTGAGAGAACATTAGTAGCTGAGGGTTCCTAGAATTCGAAACTGTTTTTGATCTTAGGTTGAGTGTTTATTCGTTCAAGCCTTAGATCCAGCTCTCATTCTTGATCGAGCTGTAGTTGGATATCCTACCCTTTCTCACACCCTAAAAAGTGTGCTAGGACCTTACTCTTCCTGTAATTGAGTAGTCAGGTCATCAAGTACCCGTAAACTTGACTTAGGCTGTTTAGTGCCCGGAAACTAAACTGTAACGGTTACTCAGCCCGCGTAAGCTGAGTGGTTCTGTCCAGAAAAAACTTGGACTGAGGTGTGTGGACTCACATCTCCCCGTGGACGTAGGAGTTATCTCCGAACCACGTAAATCTTGTGTGTCGTGCTTATTTTTTTTCAGTCCATATTGCATTTCTAACTGACCGAACTAACCAGCATTCAAACCTCTTTTGCACTTTTTCAACCGAGCTATTTTGGTTCTTGACCAACCGAGCTGGTTTGCGTGAGTTGTTTTTAACGAGTTTATTTTCCACCACATTCCGCACAGCACCGCTCTTCCAGCTGAGTTTGCTTACTCAGCTGTGAGATCCCACCTGAGTCCTTTTACTCAGTTGAAGTTGTTTTCAAGTGTTAAGTTTTTCGAAAACTGAAAAATCCTAACTGGTGTATTCCCCCCCCCCCCCCATACACCAGTAACTCGTTTCGGGACCATCAATAATGCTTATTATGGACTAAGGAATAACTTTGTAGTTGACGACATGAGCATCCGGATTATTATATGATGAGTTGTAGTAGCAATCGAGAACTAGAAACGAGAAATGTTAACTTGACTTTGGTATAGTACTTGTTAGTTTGAAAGCCGATGTTTAGAACGTCGTGCTAATAAATGAGTTTTGAAAAGGAGTTCTTCACGTATGGGAGTACGTGTTAACTGCCTTGAGAGTGAAGTTTCGTGAGAAATTGAATACGAGAACTTAGAACGAACTTAGGAAGTTATACGTCGATTCTATCGAGCGACTAGGATTAGACGCGGCAGTTTTGCGACCTTTCCCGGAAACTGTAATATCTCTTAGCTCGTTTATCAGATTTGAGATCCGTAAATTGGAGCGTAAACTAGACTTTCCAAGATTTCTAACGGTACAGGGCTCATCCCCTATTTCCAATTCCCCTATTCTGGGCAGTCCCCAGAACTACTGCATTGCGCAGTGATTTTTCAGGAATTGTTTTACTAAGTTGTTTTCTTCGCAACTTAGTTTCTTTCAATCTTTTAAGCCGTAATAAGTTAACGACTATCCTCTCTACTGACCTAAGAGTCAAGTATGAAACCTTTCAAGTTCTAAACGAGATTTGTTCAAGTCTCGTTCCCGTTTAATTAAAAAGAAACTAGTAGCGTGCAAATGTTTAAAGAAACAAAACGACTTAAACCTAATTTTAATTTCCATGTTCGATTATCTTTTAAGACCGAATTTAAAGTGTGATTATTTTACAATGAAGGAGGAAGCCAGCACTAAGGAAAGGACGGAAGAACATAAGAACGAGAACCTGTTTTAGTAGTTCTGTATCATCGAGGTGGGCTTTTATATATAAAACAAAACAAGCAATGCTCGAAAACCTTTCTTTATCATTTTGATATCTGTGTTTTCAAAGTGATAATTATGGCATGAACTGTTTTATGTTTTATGTGAGTTCTCTTGTACCTATCTGAGTTAATATTCGTGTTTTCCAAATTTATGAGTTAATCAAAATAGGTTAACTAACGGTCGGCTCTGAGTTAGCTATTAAGTGCTTTCCAGAGTTAGTGCACTTTGTAACCTGTGGTGTATGTGGTATCCTGTTGAGGGATAACCAACCACGGTGAATGAGAATTGGTCAAGATTTGAACGTAACATACCAGAAAATGCTCGGCCGAGTAAATTATGAAAATGAGTCAGAAAATGTTTAGTAGACACGGGCTAATTTTAAATAAAACCCCGATGTGCTACAAATTATGAAATGCCAGATTATCTATACTTATGTTATGTTTTCGACATCGTGCCCACTAAGTACTTTTGTACTTAGCCCTGCATATGTTTTCTAAATGTGCAGGTTGAAGCGACGAGAGCGGCGGTGGTTGAAGTTGAGTCGAGTTGAGTTAAGAAGTTAGGAATGCTTTAGCTTATGACTTACTTCCGCTGCAAAACTCTAAGTCTTTTGAGGATATGTACATTTGGTGAATCACTGTAGTTTAAGTCTGTAATCTTTAACTTAGATACTTTCAAGTAGTTTCTGTCGAGTAATCCTTCGTGATTAACTCTTCCTTTTGATTAGTAACGTCTTGTTCATTGAATGTATGATGTCTTTTATGTATGTTTATTTAGTCAGCCCCCTTCTTCCCCGCTTCTTTAATCCAATCCCAGTCGCACCCCGACTTCTGCCGTCCCTCGGGATTTAGGGCTGTGACAGAGTGGTATCAGAGCAGAGGTTCGCTTTCTGCTCTGGTTATGAGTCAATCTTCTGGTCGGAGTCATTCTTTTTAGTGTTACCACAGAGTGGTATCGGAGCAGTAGTTCGTTTCCTGCTCCGGTTATGAGTCATTATTTTCTAGTATAAGTCATTCCTTCTAGTAATGCCACAGAGTGGTATTTGTATACAAGTCTTCCTTCGAGTAATAATATAGAGTATTCGTTCGTGCTCTATATCGAGTCTTCTTTTGAGTCATAGGATAGAGTATTTGTATATACACTAGATCAGAGTCTTTTTCAAGTAAAAGATAAGAGTTAGGCTATGACACTAAGATTGAGACTGTAGATGTCAACTCAACCTCCCGCTACGTCGACTCAACGAGGAAAAGGAAAGAATTTTAATGATGTGATTTCTTTTAAATAAGAAATTTATGAACAAGTATTCAATGAAATTGAGAATGAGAATGAGTTTTGTGCCAAAAATAAGAACTTTACGAAAGTATAATTTTTATACTTAGTATACTTTATGTGATTATGTGATAGTACGAGTACTATCTTATGTGAAATTATTTGCGAGATAATTTCTTTCTTATGAAAAATATTCGGACACAAGAATATAGTTGAATTTTAGGGATTTTTTCCGGTTCCATGAGAACGTAGACTTGAAACCTAAGGTCTTTCCGATTCTTTAAGAACTTAGACGTTTTTAAGAAACGTTATTTTTTGAAATGATTTCGAAAGGAGATCCCCGATATGAGAAGGACTTCTACTGATGAATGTCACGTGCGTAAGGTGACATGAATAAAGATTCGGCAAAGTCGAATCTTGTTTTAAAAATCCAAACAAGAATTTCCTGCGAGGAAAATAAAATAAAAATGATTCGGTAAATCGTGTTAGTAAATGGAGGAAACGATTAGACGTTTGAGAAGCTTCCGGCTTCGAATTAAGAAAGATATGAACGAGACGACGAAGATAGAATAAAGGGAATCAAAGCCAAATGAAATAAGTGAACGTTGCTTACGTGTAAGTAACTTAAATGACGTCATTCCGTTTCTTTTTCGTATCGTGTTTCAGTAGGGTTCGCCTTGATCGAACTCTACGAAGAAAATCGTATAGATTATTGGAAGTCGAGCACGAAGCTTGATTAAATTTTTCCATCGATCACCCGATTCTAGCGACGACAACTGGAACTTAGTTTCCAGAAAGTTATTCTTCAAGTTATATTCCATTTCTTTTGGAATGTATTTCATATTTTGTCTTTGAACGAAGACTACAATTAGTACGAGTATCAAGAGTCGTTAACGACAAATTCTTTTGTAAATGGATGTTACTTTTGAATAAGTAACATGAACAAAGTAGACGTACTTTGTTTTAATAAGTAAGAATCGTTAAGAAATGTTATTGAGAAAATAATAAAGAATTAAAGTAAGTAAGAATGTGGTAAGATAAGGAATGGAAATAAAATCTTGAATTTTTTAATTTTAATTATATATATATATATATATATATATATATATATATATATATATATGTTGTTTAAGTGCAATTTCTTGAAATGCTAGAAGTCGTGATACGTGATTGTCTTAAGTGGTGATATTACAATTGAATAAGGAATGTTCATTTTGTAATTTAAGTATTTCGTTGAGATAAGTTATTTCCCTACCTGTTACTGATCCGTGTTTCCTTAAAACTTTTGTAGGATGGCTAGGACTCGTGTCACTGCTCGGAAGAGCCAGCCCTTGGCCACGAGCGAGCGTACCATATTAGATTTGATACAAGACGAGTATTATGAATTCGAGGCAGATTACGGTGAGGAGGATGTGGGACAGATAGTGAGCAACTTTTTGTCAGTTTATTTTCCAGTACGGCACTTGATTCCGGAGAGTCAGGCGATATCAGACCTTATTGTGCACTTACCGGACGAGTGGCGCGGTTGGGCGCACCGCGTGGCGTGGTACTTTCTAGGGATTTTCGGCGACGACACCGAGCCAACCGACAACTACACAAGATTCGCCCTGTTTGTACACAGGCGATTCTTTGACAGCAGATTTATGCTTCCAGTTCCTTTTGAGCCACATCTCCCCTATAGTCACTTTCTAGCAGAGACCGAGTTAGAGCACCTAGACTTGGACCCAGAGTTTTCCGCCTTGTTGGAGATACCATCAGACTTTGTGCCGAGTAAGGAGTCTGACACGGAGTCAGAGCAGTTAGAGGAGGACGCGGAGCCCGCTGTTACACCAGAGTTACCGCCAGTTAGTACACAGATCGAGGAGTTGATCCCAGGACCAGGATTCGTAGAGATCGATGCAGAGACACCCGCTTTGTTAGGATTATCTTCACCGTTTCTACCTGACGTTTGTGTTAGAGTCAGAGGACCTTTAAAGACAGGACTGTTTCGGGCAGAGTCAGAGTACCGAGGGATTGACGCGGAGCTTGCCGCCATGTTAGAGTTACCATCTCCACTGACACCGCTTGAGGAGATCTGTGCGAAATGGGGTGTAGTCAGAGGTCAGATTGAGGCAGGACCATCCAGAATCCGTTCTAGGGAGAAGTTCGAGTCGGGTTCAGGTTCTGGTTCCGTTCCTGAGCACCTTCTTCCTCTGAAGAAGCGTGCAGTAGAGACTAGTGAGGACTACCTTGTTTCAGACCTGGAGAAGGCAGTTTCAGAGGCACCGTCACCACCTCTGCTTACACTTTTTGACGGCTCTACTCTGAGGGAGGACGAGGCACTCCAGCTCGTCTTTGGTTCAGAGTCTGAGGAGGAGGACTCGGACGAGGATCCTGAGGAGGACCCGGATGAGGATCCTGAGGAGGACCCGGAGGAGGACCCAGAGGAGGACTCTTAGGGTTTTTTAGGCTGTAGAGGGCAGTTCCGACTCGACTATAGTTTGCTGAGTAGAGCGTCGTAGACGCATGTTAGTAGTAGTA
Source organism: Schizonepeta tenuifolia (assembly GCA_029490685.1). NCBI lineage: Eukaryota > Viridiplantae > Streptophyta > Magnoliopsida > Lamiales > Lamiaceae > Schizonepeta > Schizonepeta tenuifolia. The sequence continues at coordinate 2,762,006 of JANLIY010000007.1, forward strand.
GTTCTTTTGTCCTGTACATAGTTGGATCAGTAACTAGTTTTTGTAGTACTCTAACGGATACGAAATTTTATGAATCGTTTCCATTCTAGTACTTTTAGTGAGTACGGAGATGCAGCCTATTAGTGCACCCCGTAAATAGTAAGCAGTCAGCCTAGTTTAGACTAGTAGTAGTCTAACTTTTTGTATAAGTCCTCGTTGTAGGCAAAATTAATATTCTTTTTGATGTATATATATATATATAAATGACCCATGAGAGGGTTTTTAATAACAAGAAAAATTTCCTATGAATCGTGTAATTAAATCAGAATGTCAATGAATTTGTGTGACGAGAAACTTAAGTCTAACTTGAAAGTTAAAAGATTACGAAGTTAATATCGAAACTATGTTCGATATGTCGTCCCGTGAACTTGATTAAGTTGAGAACGAGCTAGTAAGTACTAAGAGTGATTAACAGAAAGGACTAACGAGAATTTCTATTTCCTTAGATCAAAGAAAATGCCGCCAAGAAACGTTAACAATAGGAGAGGTCGAGGACCTGGTAGGCCTCGAGGACGTGGGAGACGTCAACAGGAGAATGACAGAGAACAAGAGCACGAACAGAATAATACCCCATCACCATCCCCATCACTATCCCCATCACCACCCCCATCACCACCACCTCCACCACCACCCCGTAGGGATATTGAGGACCTCTTCCTCAAACGAAACCCCCCGATGTTTAATGGAACGGGCAGCCCTAGCGATGCTGAGCTATGGGTGAGATCTACTGAGAAGATATTCAAACTCCTCAGATGTACTGATGAGGAGAGAATGCTATGTATCGCGTTCCAACTGACTGGATCGGCAGATTATTGGTGGGAAGCAAGGCAGAAGGTGATACCCGCAGAGCAGCTGGCTCGTTTCACATGGGAAGAATTCAAGGAAATACTATTTGATAAGTACGTACCCAAGACGTATAGAGCTCAGAAGGAAGTCGAGTTCTACAGTTTGAAGCAAGGAAAGCTGACCGTAATAGAGTATGACTCTAAGTTTTGCGAACTGTCTAGGTATACGCCGACTTTGGTTGATACCGAGGAGAAATTATCAAAGAAATTCCAAGGGGGACTACGACATGAACTGGGAATCGCGTTAGCTAGTCATGGGGGACTAAGCTACACTGACATTTTGGGAAGAGCATTGGAAATGGAGGCCGTCGTGCCTGATGAGAATAAAGTTGTACCAACTGCACCAGCTCCAGCACAGAACCAGAACCGAGGCTATTATAACAACAATAATAGCAACTATTAGGGAAAGAGGAAGTGGAATGGAGGAGGTAGCGGAGGCTACAATCAGAGTTTTAACAACCAGGGTAATCAGAAAAGGGGCATTCAGCAGCCTGGCCAGAACAATAACCACAACAACAACAACAACAACAACAAAAGGCCGTGGCAGGGAAACAACCAGTCGGGGTTGTTTATTCAGGGAAATAAGCAGAACGCACCATGGAAGGGCAACGGTCAACAGAACCAGCCGCAAGGGCAGCAACGAAACTTTAACCAGGGAGGAACTAACCTAGGGAGGGTTACCATTTCTGTCTGTCCTAAGCGCAACAGAGCCCATCCCGGAGTTTGTCAGCTAGGCACCCCCAACTGTTTCAATTGTGGACAGAAGGGGCATATGAAGAAATATTGCCCGAAACCGCTGCAAGCCATACCTCTCAGAGCCATACAAGCACAGCCGCATCAGCAAATGAACCAATAGCAGTTCCAGCAGCATGCACAGCAGCAACAGAATGCGATGGCATGCGCTATCAAATAGGGTGGCCAGCACAAGGGAAAAGGCAACCTAGCAGGTATGGGAAAACTTCACAACATCCTTATTAAGATACTGTTTGATACTGGCGCATCGCATTCTTTCATTGCTGGCTCGTGTGCTGATAACTTAGACATCAGACCTGTAAGAGCTGCACATTCTATGAGAGTAGCTACACCTTCAGGAGAGATCACTACTTCCACGCATGTTTGCTCTAACCTAGAACTAGAAATCGGAACTCTTAAGGTTAAGGCGAACAACATAAATGTTATGATAATGTGGGACGTAGATATAATCCTAGGAATGGATTGGTTGTCAGAGAATTATGCCACGATTCTCTGCAATGAGAGAAAAATCTCTTTTCAACCCCCGGGTAAAGAACCAACTGAATTCCACGGAATTTTCATGGGTAGAGGCGTACCAATTATATTAGCCCTTCAAGCCACGAAACTCATGAAGAAGAAAGGTACCACAGCTTATCTCGTGTACATAGTCGGGGAGCCAGGAGCCGAGAAGACCATCCAAGACGTAAAAGTTGTGAATGAATACGAGGACGTCTTTCCAGAAGTGTTACCAGGATTGCCACCAGATCGTCATGTGGACTTCACGATCGACTTAGAACCAGGAGCAACTCCTAAGTCTAAAGCCCCATATAGGATGGCACCGAAAGAACTAGAAGAGCTCAAAATCTAGTTACAAGAATTGCTAGACCTTGGTTTCATCAGGCCAAGCATCTCACCTTGAGGAACACCCGTGTTGTTTGTTAGAAAAAAGGACGGATCGATGAGAATGTGTATAGATTATCGAGAACTGAACAAGATCACACTCAAGAACAAATATCCTTTGCCAAGGATCGAGAATCTGTTCGATCAGCTCAAGGGTGCAGGAGTCTTCTCCAAGATAGATTTAAGGTCAGGATACCATCAGCTGAAGATTAAACCTGAAGACGTACCGAAGACCGCCTTTAGAACCCGATATGGCCATTACGAATTCCTAGTAATGCCATTTGGTTTGACCAACGCTCCAGCTGTATTCATGGACCTTATGAATAGAGTTTTCCACCCTTACTTGGACAAATTCGTTTTAGTATTTATCGACGACATCCTCGTTTACTCTAAGAATGAAAAGGAGCACGAGGAACATCTACGGATAGTATTGGAAACACTAAGAACTGAGAAACTCTACGCCAAATTCAATAAATGCGAATTTTGGCTGAAGGAAGTAATGTTTCTTGGAGACATAGTATCGGCGGAAGGAATCAAAGTGGATCCAGCCAAGGTAGAGGCAGTACACAACTGGAAGTCACCAACGAGTTCGAACGAGATTAGAAGTTTCTTAGGTTTGGCAGGCTACTACAGAAGGTTTATTGAGGGATTTTCTACAATCGCTCGCCCGATGACACAGTTACTTCGGAAGGAAACCAAATTTAAATGGACGGACGAGTGCAAGAAGAGTTTCCAAACGCTTAAGGAAAAGCTAACCACAGCGCCAGTATTAGCTCTTCCAGACGTAAACAAGGAGTATGTAGTTTACACCGATGCCTCGAAAAATGGATTAGGTTGTATCTTAATGCAAGATGGACGAGTGATAGCTTATGCTTCACGACAACTTCGACCACACGAAGTTGAGTACCCAACCCACGACTTAGAACTCGCAGCCGTGGTGCATGAGTTGAAGATTTGGAGACACCATCTCTATGGTGTAAGGGTTGAGATATTCACCGATCATAAGAGTCTGAAGTACTTTTTCGAGCAGAAAGAACTGAATATGAGACAAAGGAGATGGCTCGAACTAGTTAAGGATTACGACTGCGGAATTAACTATCATCCAGGAAAGGCTAATGTGATAGCAGACGCATTGAGTCGCAAGGCTCCAACGAAGTTAGGATGCCTTCTTGTAGTGGAAGAAACTTTAGTACGAGAATTCGAGAAGATGGATATCAAAGTGCTCGACACGCCAGCTACGATAACGAGTCAGATAGCAGCATTAGAAGCTACACCAGATTTGAGAGAAAGAATCATCAGTGCTCAGAGGAAGGATGAGTCAATGGAAAGGTTGCGATTAAGGATAAGAACAGATAAACCAGATGGATATTCTGAAGCTCCAGACAATGCGATCCTTTATGAAGGCAGAATTTGTATTCCTGACGACGATAACGAACTGAAAAATGACATTATGAGTGAGGCTCACGATACACCTTATACAGCATACCCAGGAAGTACGAAAATGTATCAAGATTTTAGAAGGAACTTCTAGTGGAATGGAATGAAACGAGACGTTGCCTCGTTTGTAGAAAGGTGTTTGGCATGTCAGCAAGTTAAGGCTTTACACCAACGACCGTATGGATTGCTGCAACCTTTAGATGTCCCAGAATGGAAATGGGAAGGCATAGCTATGGACTTTATCACAGGCTTGCCTGTGTCGAGAAGAGGAAACACAGCAATTTGGGTGATTATCGATAGACTTACGAAATCAGCACATTTCTTGCCGATTAAGACTACCTACGGATCAGAAAGATTAGCTCAGTTGTACGTCAGAGAGATTGTACGTCTGCATGGAGTACCGAAGGTCATAGTATCAGATAGAGACGCCAAATTTACCTCGAGATTTTGGATTACGATGCAGAAAGAATTGGGAACAGAGCTTAATTTCAGTACAGCGTTCCACCCACAGACAGAAGGACAGTCAGAGAGGACGATTCAGATTTTAGTTGATATGTTAAGAACAGTGGTTTTAGACCGAAGCGCGAATTGGGAAGAAATTCTACACTTAATTGAATTCGCTTACAACAACAGCTATCAGGCCACGATAGGAATGGCGCCGTATGAGGCTTTGTATGGAAGGAAATGTAGATCACCACTTTATTGGGACGAAGTAGGTGAGAGAAAGAACCTAGGCCTGGATGCAGTAAATGAGATGATTGAGATAGTTCGGCAGATCCGAGATAGAATGAAAGAAGCCCAGAGCCGACAGAAGTCTTATGCCGATGATCGTCGAACCAATCTTGAATTTGAAATAGAAGATAAAGTTTTTCTTAAGATATCACCGACCAGAGGAATCCTTAGATTCGGAGTTAAGGGTAAACTAAGACCCAGGTTCATAGGACCTTATGAAATCCTCGAGAAGATAGGACTCGTCGCTTATAGATTGGCCTTACCGCCAAGTCTAGGAAGTGTCCACAACGTATTTCACGTTTCTCAATTGAGAAAATATGTCTATGATCCTAAGCACGTCATTAGTCAGCAAGACGTAGTTCTTGAATCTGACCTAAGCTACGAAGAGAAGCCGATATCAATTTTGGATAGGAAAGTCCAAGAATTAAGAACCAAATCGATACCAATCATTAAAGTGCTATAGAATCACCACGGGCAAGAAGAAGCCACGTGGGAGCTCGAGGAGAAGATGAAGGAGAAATATCCTCATCTTTTTGCAGAAGGTATGCAAATTTCGGGACGAAATTTTTCACAAGGAGGGTAGGATGTAATACCCCAGAATTTCCGTACAGTCTTAAAAATTTAAAGTTATTAATAAAAATGGCTTTGCACGCCTAAGTTTACGATTCTGAATTCTAAAACCAACGGTGAAATCCGTTTCCGAAAATAAATTACGGAAGTCAGTTAGATGACTACTGTATTTAGGATTATCGCGTACGAAAACTTTTTAGTTCTGGAACTCAGATCGGAAAACCGTCTGATTTTTACATTCACGAAATCGCGATACGAACTCGCCCGAGAAAGTTCATTTTTATGATTTTCCGGACGAAACTCGGACTGTGACGTCTCGAGTATTTGTCGGAAATTAGATTTTAAATATTACTTTCCGATTAAGTTTAATATATCGAAATTATTGGTCGAATTGGATTTTGACGATTTTATGCCGAGTTACGTATTTCGTCTTTCGATTTCCGTAACGTCGTATCGCGCCGGAAAAATGCGTATTTTCCCTTTTCCTTCCCCTCTTAGCCGACATCACACTCTCTCTTACACTTGATATTTCATTTTTATAGTAATGTGACTTTATGACTCGCCACTTGAGATATTTAGTTAAAACTTTACACCTATTAACTTTGTTAGATACATAATACACAAATTAAGTCATCTCCCTCACTACTCTCTCCCCCAAAACTGAAACACACATACACACATACTATACTTCCATTTCTCTCCACCATTGAAGAAACCTCAAGCTCTTGGAGCAAGAAATCTTCACAAGTTCATCATCCAACCATCGAATCTTCTAACTTCCTTCATTAAACTTCAAGGTAATCTCCTCCTCTCTTATCCTATCCAATTGGATTTCATTTCTTTTCTTTTCTCATGAGGATCGATTTTGTTGATGAAGTAGATTAGATGTTTTGATCTTTAATTAAGATAATTAGATGGATTAGATATGATATCTATGATTAAAATTTGAAGAAAGCCAAGAACCCTAATTTCTTTATAATATTGAAATTTAGGGCTTTCTAGTAGGATGTTTGGATTCTTCAATTGATGGTGTAATTAGACTTAGGAGTAGTTTAATTAGTGATTAAAACAAGAAGAAAAGAAAAGCCCTATGATTATAAGTGAGGACCGAAATTAGGCTTAGGGTTTGAGATGGATTTTTGATTAATGTTGTAATGGTATTGATAATCGATTAATTGATGTTGTAGTAGTATGATAAATGGAGTAATGATGTTAATCGATGAAGAAAATCAATCCCCCCTAATGTATGCTATTACCGAAATTGAGGTAAAGAAATAGGAGTTTATGTAGTTCGATCTTCGATTAAGGAAATGATGATGGATTATGGTTTCTAATGGTATTAGTTGATATTAGGAATTAATTGGAATTATTCTAAAATTTTTATAGAAATCCTAAGAGACTAAGAACTCGAACTAAGTTGAGTTTAAGTAATGATATGAAGTGATGATATGTATAATAATGAATCTCGTTAGATGTTGATTAATGTTATAGAAAATAAACGAATTCCGATAACTTTTGAAATCTTGTAAGAGACGAACAAGTGGACGCAAATAATAATCGAGAAGTCGAGTAAGGTTATTAACTAGATAATAATGCTTATTATGGACTAAGGAATAACTTTGTAGTTGACGACATGAGCATCCGGATTATTATTTGATGAGTTGTAGTTGCAATCGAGAACTAGAAACGAGAAATGTTAACTTGACTTTGGTATAGTACTTGTAAGTTTGAAAGCCGATGTTTAGAATGTCGTGCTAATAAACGAGTTTTGAAAAGGAGTTCTTCACGTACGGGAGTACGTGTTGACTGCCTTGAGAGTGAAGTTTCGTGAGAAATCGAATACGAGAACTTAGAACGAACTTAGGAAGTTATACGTTGATTCTATCGAGCGACTAGGGTTAGCCGCGGTAGTTTTGCGACCCTTTCCGGAAACTGTAATTTCTCTTAGCTCGTTTATCGGATTTGAGATCCGTAAATTGGAGCGTAAACTAGACTTTCCAAGCTTTCTAACGGTATAGGGATCATCCCCTGTTTCCAGTTTCCCTGTTCTGGGCAGTCCCCAGAACTATTGCATTGCGCAGTGATTTTTCAGGATTTGTTTTACTAAGTTGTTTTCTTCGCAACTTAGTTTCTTTCGATCTTTTAAACCGTAATAAGTTAACGACTATCCTCTCTACTGACCTAAGAGTCAAGTATGAAACCTTTCGAATTCTAAACGAGATTTGTTCAACTCTCGTTCTCGTTTAATTAAAAAAAAACTAGTAGCGTGCAAATGCCTAAAGAAACAAAACGACTAAAACCTAATTTGAATTTTCATGTTCGATTATCTTTTACGACCGAATTTAAAGTGTGATTATTTTACAATGAAGGAGGAAGCCAGCACTAAGGAAAGGACGGAACAACAGAAGAACAAGAACCTATTTTAGTAGTTCTGTATCATCGAGGTGGGCTTTTATATATAAAAAAAAAACGAGCAATGCTCGAAAACCTTTCTTTATCGTTTTGATATCTGTGTTTTCAAATTGATATTTATGGCATGAACTGTTTTATGTTTTATGTGAGTTCTCTTGTACCTATCTGAGTTAACATTCGTGTTTTCCAGATTTATGAGTTAATCAAAATAGGTTAACTAACGATCGGCTCTGAGTTAGCTATTAAGTGCTTTCCAGAGTTAGTGCACTTTGTAACCTGTGGTGTATGTGGTATCCTATTGAGGGATAACCAGCCACGGTGAATGAGAATTGGTCAAGATTTGAACGTAACATACCAGAAAATGCTCGGCCGAGTAAATTGTGAAAATGAGTCAGAAAATGTTTAGTAGACACGGGCTAATTTTAAATAAAACCCCAATGTGCTACAAATTATGAAATGCCAGATTATCTATACTTATGTTATATTTTCGGCATCGTGCCCACTAAGTACTTTTGTACTTAGCCCTGCATATGTTTTCTAAATGTGCAGGTTGAAGCGACGAGAGCGGCGGTGGTTGAAGTTGAGTCGAGTTGAGTTAAGAAGTTAGGAATGCTTTAGCTTATGACTTACTTTCCGCTGCAAAACTCTAAGTCTTTTGAGGATATGTAAATTTGGTGAATCACTGTAGTTTAAGTCTGTAATCTTTAACTTAGATACTTTCGAGTACTTTCTGTCGAGTAATCATTCGTGATTAACTCTTCCTTTTGATTAGTAAAGTCTTGTTCATTGAATGTATGATGTCTTTTATGTATGTTTATTTAGTCAGCCCCCTTCTTCCCCGCTTCTTTAATCCAATCCCAGTCGCACCCCGGCTTCTGCCGTCCCTCGGGATTTGGGGCTGTGACACTTGTGATCTTGAGAAAAGCTTGAAGGAGTGTCTTCAATGGAAGAAAGTGAGAGATAAGAGAGATAGGTGTGAATGGCGGTAATGGTGTGTGGGAGAGAGAGGTGATGACAAGGTTAATACTATTTGATAAATTGATAAATATATAATTAAGTGATGACTCATGTATAATGGCGGTCTGGGGGGGATTTTATTGCCGGAAATATCTCATTTCTGGGTCTAGAACGACGTTATAAAAGTCAAAAAATAAATTCTTAGTCGGTTACGTATTCGACGAAATCTAATTCGACTGTTAGATTAGAAATAAATCACATACTCGGAAAACCTAATTCGTTTTTCAAAATCCGATAAAAAGTCGGGATAAGACAGTCTAAAATTCGCCCGGAAAAATCATAAAAATTGACTTTCTCCGGTGAATTCGTATCGAAGAAAAAGTGAATGTAAATCCTGACGATTTTGCGATCTGAGTTTTCGGACGAAAAATCTATCGGATGCGAAAACCCTAATACAGTAGTCGTTCGACCGACTTCTGGAATTTATTTTCAAAAACGGATTTCACCGTTAATCTTAGAATCAAAAATCCTTAACTTAGGCGTGCAAAGCCTTAATTATTAATTAAATTTTTATTTTAATGACGGAATAATTATCCGGGGTATTACATATATATATATTGAAAGAATGAAATAAATGAAAATATGAGTAATTATACAAAGAAAGATATTTCTTGTTAAATGATGATGTTAGAATGATGATAAATGAAGATAAGTATGAGTTTGATGTAAGTGTTAAAAAGAGAAATATAATATTTATATTAATAGTAATATTCGAGAATAAAAAGAGAATAAAATAAAAGAAAATAAGATTATCTATAAGATCATGAGTTAGAAATCATGAGTATGAGATTAAGAGTTAAGATGTTCGTATTTGAGTTCGTTTGTTTCAACAAGAAGTTGAAAAGAATTTCTATTAAAGAAATAATAGAAATAATAAGGAATAAAATTTAATGGAATATATATGTATTCATTAAAAATGAATATGTTTGAGTGATGTGCATTCTAAGTGATGTTTATATTCTTAAGTGTACTTTGATGTTTAGTTAATGTGACGAGATGAAAATCGAGTAAAGAAAAGTGATAGAAATTTGAGAAATGAGAAAATAATTATACTATGTGAGAAAAATAATATTTTTAAGTTTAAAATATATTGATGATGAGTTATTGATGTTATATGATGTGTTAAGTGATTCGATGATGTTAATTGAGTAGAATTAAACAAGTTTGCTTTTTCAATCACTTAAAAAGGAGTTAAAACGTAGAAGTTATCGAGCATCGAAGTTTTTAACTGAAAAACAGAGTTTTATTTAAATAAAAACGATAAATGAGTTTTAATAAGGAAAAAGAATAAAATAATAATTATTTTATATTAAAGTATTAAGTTGAGATCATATACGTATATGAGTACGTACATTTAGAAAAATGATGACGTATTTTGGGTCAAGAAATACGAAGTAGAAGTTTGAATATTAAATTAAAAAAATGATTATTATTTGAGTTTAATGAAATGATTTTCGTTAAGAGTTTGAAGTTATGAGATTATAAAAGATTAAAAGTCGAGTAATAACGAGTTATTGTGTGACTAAGCGAAGACATGAATTGTTTATGAAGATTCGTTATTATGTGAGTGAGTCTGAAATATGAGTTATTGTGTGAATATGAGACATGAGTTATTAAATGATTATGTTTAAGATGTGACATATTTTTGAAGTTTCAATATTAGATTGATATTGATGCTTGAGTAATGTGACGATGTTTGAGTTAAGATGTGAGTACATGTTTGTGATGTGAACGTTGATGTGAACGTTCGATTGTCGACGTAAATGTCTCATTATTGAGATAAGTGCTCAACTCTGAATGAATGATGTGTGATGTTATTAGTTGAGATGTGATGTTATGATTCGCTGAAATCATATAACTTAAATTCATGAAGATACGATTTGATTAGTAATGTATCGATTTACTTGAAGTTTAAGAAGTAACGAGAATCTGAGTTTGAGAAATTATTAAAAACCAAATAAAGACGATAAGCCGAGAAACCGAGAAAGATGTCGAAGTAGATGAAGTTAAAATGAGATAAGAAAGACCCGAGTCAAGTAGAAGTCCTTCAGCCGAGCTCTAAGTCTATCTTACATTTTACGAGATAATAATCTCATTTTTATTCGATGTTATTAATGAAGCATCGAGCGGGACAGAGAAATAGTCGGGAAGCGTAAAGTAAGCAACCTCGACCCAATATACCAAAAGTCAAGTGAGCTTTTTGAACTAAAACCAAATGATGAACGCGCTTACTATTTATGTATTATGTGCGCTTTTCAAATTGATTGACTTGCCTAAATGTTCTAAATGTTTTGGTATGTAATCATCTACGTGTTATAGTTGTTGATGGTCCTGTGGACGCATAGGATACATGTCCTGTGGATGCACAAGATAGTGGTCCTATAAGATACGGGACAATGCATGCATTAGGTGACTGTAAGCTTTACTTAGGTATAGCTGGTCACGGTGTTCGAGAAAGAGGCCTACTTCTCGACACCACAGTAAAATCAGTTGTAGTTTGATTCATACCTGAGTATAAATGACTGCAGTCAATTTCAGAAAAGTATGAAAATGTTTTTATGGCTGTCACAAGTGGTAAACTGTTTTTAAACGATTATATATTTAACCCTTGTGATGCAGCAAAAGAGGCAAGTCTAATCATATAGCTCTAATGAGCAGAGTTTTAAATGTTTTTGGCATGTGTTCAGTAAGTACGAAGTACTCATGCCCTGCATGTTATATCTAAAACGTGCAGGTTAGCTTGGGTGAGGAGGACGTGGTGTGCTTGAGCGGCTCATTGTTAATATATATATATATTTTGGAAGTTTGGCTTGAGGTTATGTGTCTTCATATATATAGCCTTCGAACTTGATGTTGATGTTTGTGTTCCGCTGCAACACTGTTATTTTGTTGTCTTTGACTGCATGCTCGAATTTCATAACTATGAGCTGTGTGCTCGAAAAAATTCCCTGTTTGTCTTTTAATGCGGCATGACTTGGATTCTCAAAATACTTATTATATTTTGAAGCCGATGTAAATTATTTGTGCTCCTTTATTTTGAAAATCACTTGAAAGCATGTTGATATTCGATAATGTTTATTGTCGACTACCCTCATTCTCGAGCATGATTCCTTGTAGAGTTAAGTTTATTTGACGGTTTCACCTTCACACTCCAATGGAGTCTGGTCGTTCCTACACACCAAATTTCGGGCTGTGACAAGTTAAAAGTTAAATTTAAAAATCATTAACTACGTATTAAGAAATGCGAATTATTTTGTTAAGTTTAGTAATTTTTCGAGTATGTGTCTATTCTATAAGAAATAATGACACATTTTACGAGAAAATAATGTAGACTTTATTCCGAAGCATGAATTTGATGATGATGAAAAAGAGGTCTAGGAATTTATCTCAGAGATATGAGATAAGTAGTTAAAAAGAGAAGAAATTTTCCTAATTTTTCTTTATGAAAAATCTAAGGAAATAGGTAGAGGAAGAAGAAGAATTTTTGTGATTTTCCTGATATGAATATGTTGATGAAGTTATAGATGATTTTGAGTAAGTATGGATGGATGAAAATGAAGAGAAAAATCTTAACCATTTTACCTCTATAAGTGCCGAATTTCTCATAGAATTTAGGACTTTTTGATGTGTTGTTTTGATGCTTGAATTGTTGATGAATTCGATGAAATTGAGTATAGGAATACATGTTAAAATCAAAGAGTGAAACTTGTTAACCAAATATTGACGAATGTCAATTTGAGTATATATGTGTGTGATTGATGATATTGTGATGATCTTGATGATTTTGTGATGATATTGATGATAATGTTTAGATTATGAGTATGATTGAGTGAGAAAATGAGAAGAATGAATGTTTATAATTTTTTCTTTGAAAAAGTCGAACCATAGATAAGTATAAATTGATGATTTTTGATGTTTGAGCTTGTAAGATGAATTTGATGATGAATTTGATCAAATAGAATTATTTTAAGTATGATAGAACTTGAAATTTATGAAAAAGATCAAGTATAAAAAATTAATTTCGTGCAGAAAATTTTACAGAAAAATCTGGAAAAGCTTTGATGATGTATGATGTAAACAATGTTTCCAAGATAAAATTGAGATTAAAACAAGTATAATAGCCTTTTGAATTTCTGAATTCAGAGTTCGTATGAAAAAGTTATACCAAAACGAAGTTTTTGTGCACAAATAGTCGATTTTCTAAAATTAAAATAAAGTTAAGTGAAAATATGAGACAATTGAACTTAGATAATTAAATCGAGCATGTTAGAACTTGAATCGAGCAAAAACGAGCCCTTATGCTTGAAATGGAATAAAAGTCGAAGCTTAAGAAAAATTAAATTAGGAGTTATTCGATTTATAAATCAAGAGTTGAAATTTATTAAATAATTGTTCGATTAGATTTATTATAAGCTAATCATGAAAGTTTGAGAATTTTAGGACATGTGCACGTTTTTCGAGACAATAGTGTCTTACTTTATTCCGAGAATTTCTGAACGAGGACTCGGATTTCAAATCCGATTTCATATTTGGATTTGTTAAATTTTTATAAGATAAATGAAACTATTTTTATTCAAAACCAAGAACTTTTATTTTTAAGTTGAAAAGTCGAGTAGTACCGAGTCAGTATGAGATAGTATTTTGAATCGTGAATGAATTTCTGAATATAAATTTGAGTATGAATGAATATATGTGAATTGCTAGAAATTTTCTAGAATATTTTAAGAAGTTTGTAAAATTTTTTATTTTCCGACTATTTAATTAAGTCGATCGTTTACCTATCTGTGAGTACTTGATTTGTGATGTGACAACTTGAATGTGAATGAATTATGTTTAAAGTAATCGAGATTTAATCTCGTAATTTTTAGAAGTCGTTTGATGTGTGAGATCGAGAAATTTTGAGTTTATGAAATGAATAGTGATTTCTCGATTTTGATTATTTGAATAAGTTCCAATTTGTTTGATAAATCAAGTTTGTTGAGTATAGATGTACGAGTCTAAGGAAAGTCTGTTGGTATAGTCTTTCAAGAGTCCAGGAGTTTGATTAGTCGAGTCGAGAAAAGTTAGAAAAACCTGAGTCAAGTAGAAATCCGAGTAATCGAGTTTAGATTTCGTTTTTTATATGAGAAATAGAACTCTTCCTTATAAGAATGTTAACCTTGAAGGAACGAGTGAAGTTCGATAGTAAGAAATGAGTGGAGTCCAGAAGTAAGGAGCGAGATGAAACAAGGTATTCCGAGCAAAACCACTGGATGACAGGTGGGCTTTCTAACTGAAACAAATCGATGAATGTGATTACTATTATCATATTATGTGAGTTTTTAAATTAATTGACTTGCCATTTTATCTGAGTTTTGGAATGCTTAATCATCTACTTGAGTTATTATCCTCTGTGAGACAGGAACAAACGTGTTGTTAATTGTTTGAAGTGACTGTGAGCCTTGCTTCGGTTAGGCTAGTCACCGTATTTGAGAAGGAGGCCTACTTCTCAACACAAGAGATTATATGGTAGATTGATTCAAACCTGCTATATATATTATCGTGTGCGCACACATTTTTAAAAAGCGAAATGATTTTCCTGCACGCACAAGTTAATTGTTTTATAATTCTAATACATGTGATGCAGCAAGATGGGCAAGTTCAATTATATAGCTCTATTGAGCAAGTTTTCAATTCATTTTGGCATGTGTTCACTGAGTACGAAGTACTCAGCCCTGCATGTTATTTCTAAAATGTGCAGGTTAGCTCGGATGATGATGGTGCGGTGTGCTTGGTGGCATTCATTATTTCGAATCAAGATTTGTTTAAGCTTGAGTTATATGTCTTCATACATATAATTTTGGGATTCGATATAACATTCCGCTGTAACACCGATATTTATTCGTATTTTAAACTCTTTCAACCTTGATATTTATTTGATGAGTTTCATGCTCAACAACTTATTTGATTTCCTCTCGACTCTTACATAACGAATTTATTCAAATGAGCTTTTGAAATGGTTAATTGAAAGCAAGTTAATCAATTGTTTTCGCTTTCAATAAATAATCCCTTGTATTCGAGTATGTTTCTTTATTTATTTTCCGTTGTTTCACCTTCACTGTGCAATATATTTTAGTCATTCTGACATACTAGAATTCGGACTGTGACAATCTCTATATGATGCAAAGAGATGCTTTGCACATTGGGAATAAGTTATGAGAAAATACATGCTTGCCCAAATGATTGCATTCTGTACAGGAAAATGTACGAGAAAGCTATCGAGTGTCCTACATGTGGCTTGTCAAGGTGGAAGAGGATTGGCAAGACAGATAAGTTAAATGTAGGGGTTCCTACAAAGGTGTTGTGGTATTTTCCACCAATACCAAGATTTTTGAGAATGTTTCGTAATAAAGCACTAGTAAGAGAGTTAAATTGGCATGCTAATAAAAGAAAATTTGATGGATATCTACGAAATCCAGCTGATGTACCTGCTTGGAAATTAGTGGATCAGGAATGGCTAGAATTTGCTTCAGAGCCTCGACATCTTACACTCACTTTCCGGCAGATTCAGAGTCAGAGCATGATGAGATAGATCCAGAGATGATTGCACAGTTGGAGATCCCTTCAGTGATGGTACCTAGTGTGGACACAAGGGAGTTAGTTGCAGAGACAGCAGATGGCCTAGGGTTACCCGCTCCTTTTCAGCATGAGCCTTCCATGAGATTTCAGGGACCATTTCAGTCAGGACCAGAGTATTTAGACACAGACGCAGAGCTTGCCGCCCTATTATAGTTTCCATTATCTTACAGACCCCTTGACGAGATTTGCTCGGAGTTGACTAGAATCAGGACAGAGTTTGAGGCAGGACCGTCCAGGGTCCATTCCAGAGAGGAGTACGAGTCCTGTTCACTTCCCGACCGCCTGCTGCCTCTGAAGAAGCGGGCATCAGTGACCTACTGGGACTACTTGGTTTCAGATTCAGAGATGACAGTTTCAGATATGCCTGCACCACCATCACTTACACTTGCAGATGGCACTACTTTGAGGGTTGACGAGGCACTCCAGTTTGATTTCGGTTCAGAGTCAGAGGATGAGGACCCGGATGAGGATCTGGAAGAGGACACTGATGAGGATTCGAACGAGGATCCGGACGAGGACCCCGAGGAGGATTAGGCCATAGTGGGCAGTGGTGACTTGACCGCAGTTTGTTAAGCAAGGCGTCAGAGACGCATAGTAGTATAGTAGCCTTTTGTTGTACATAGTCGGATCAGTAACTAGATAGTTTTGTAGTACTCCATCGGAAGCGAAATTTTATGAATCGTTTCCATTCTAGTACTTCCAGTAGTACGGTAATGCAATAGGTTAGTACATCCTGTACATGTGAGCAGTTAGCCTAGCTTAGACTCGTTGTAGTCTGGTTTTGTATAAGTCCTTGATAAAGGCAAAACTAATATTCTTTTTGATGTATATATATAATATACGTGACCCATGAGAGGGTTTTAGTCACAAGAAGTTTCTTATGAATCGTATAACTAAACCAAAATATCAAACGAAACTCGTGTAACGAGAGTTTAATTTAACCATTGGAGGTTAAAAGTTGAAAGAAATAGAGTCAAAGTTAAATTGTTATTCTCGTTTATGTGAAAGTATTAAGTGAGAAAAGAAAAGGGTTAGTGAGAAAATGAAGATTTAAAAGCAAGTACTAATGAGAAAATTTCTGTATCTTATAGTTTTAAAAATGTCCCTGAGAGCCGTTAATGATCGAAGAGGACCTGAAAATCCTAGAGGACCTGATAGAGGTCAAGAACAACGTATAAGCGAGGAAAGGCAAAAACACCCAACAACCTTTTCACTTCCCCTATCTCCGCAACGTCATAGCATTGAGGATTTATTCTTCGGAAGTAAACCACCATATTTCGATGGATCTGGTAATCCGAGTGAGGCCGAGCAATTGATACGTTCTATAGAGAGAATCTTTGAGCCGATTGGACTTAGTGATGAGGAGCGTCTAGCATGTGCTGGGTATCAGCTAACTGGACCAGCTAAATATTGGTGGAAGACTAGACAGAGAATTATGCCAGTAGAACAAGCGGCTCTAACCACCTGGAATGGTTTTAAGAAAGTGAATTATGAAAAGTATGTATCCGATCAAGTCGAGACTGAGGAGGAAATAGCTAGGAAGCTTCAGGGAGAACTTAAGTATGAACTGGGAATAGCAAATAGCCAGACAGGAGGGATTGATTTATGTTGAACTACTAGAACGAGTTCGAGAAATAGAGGCAGTAGTGCCTAATAAGGAGAAGGTGGTAAGGTTCACATCAGCACCAAACCAGACCATAACCCAAAATCTTCCCAATAATAAGGTTAACCATAAGGGTAAAAGGAAATGGGAAGGAAGTAGCAGCGAGTGTTACCAGCGCCACAACAATCAAGGGAAACAGAAAAGGGCTAGGCAAGGTTTCCACCAGCCAGGAAAAGGAAGTGACTATGGAAAGAAAGCAGGGCAAAGAAATAACCCAGAAAGGATTAAACAATCAGGACAGGGCAAGAGTAACAATCCATTAGATCAGCTGCAAGGGCAGCAAGGGAACAGGAATCAGGGAGGAAACCACACAGTAAGGGTTAACATTCATGTTTGCTCCAAATGTAATAAATCGCACTCTGGCATATGTCAGGTAGGCACTGACAACTGTTTCAACTGTGGACATAAGGGACATATTAGGAGAAATTGCCCGGAACCACTGACAGCAAATGGAACCAACCAGCATGATCAGCTCCCAACTCCAAAAAGTACTCAAGAAAAGATCCCTTCTCCAGCTTGCCCTAAGTGTGGTAAGAAACACCCTGGGATATGTCTAGCTAAATCTGGTGTTTGTTACAATTGTTTGCGTAAGGGACACGTTAAGAGGAATTGCCCAGAACTGAGGCAAGCGGCAAAACAGAAACAAGGAGTTTCTGCGTGTGCTGGACGTGATAGGGAGCCTGAGGGTGTATGTCTAGCGAACATGGATAGATGCTTTAACTGTGGAATGTTGGGGCATATGAGTAATGACTGCCCAATGCTGTTTCAAATGATAGTACCATTTCAGTACGACCAGCCTCAACCACTGATTACAGCTCAACTTCAGTCACAGACACAACTGCTACAACCACAACAGAATGCAGGAACTTACATGATTAGGCAGGAGGGGCATAGTGAAGGAAAGGAAGATTTGGCAGGTATTGGACGAACCTTATAAATTACCCTGTCATAAATTATTGACCCAAACTAGAACTTTCTACCAGTTTACTAGTACCTTTTTGACCCTATAGGGCTAAGACTAGAACGCTCTAATCGTAAAATAGGAACAACTGCGTTTCACGGAATGTTGATGGTCTCAGAGAATTGATCCCTTAGTTTCGTTAAGCATAGAATCTAATCTAGTGTCTTTTAGGATCATAACAAACAATTAGACATTAATATGATGTTCGATATATATATAATTTTAGGAATAGATTAGTTGTTTGAGAATTACCACGATTCTCTGCAACGAGAGAAAAATCTCTTTTAAACCCCGAGTTGGAAACCAACAGAACTCTATGAGAATTTCGATGGGCAAGAGGATACTTATAATATCCGCCCTACAAGCCAAAATGATGATAAAGAAGAAAATACGACCGTTTATTTTGTATACCTAGTTGGAGATCCAGGATCCACGAAGATCATTCAAACGTAAGTGTTATGAGCGAATATGGAAATGTTATCTTTCCAGAAATATTATTTGGTTTATCACCAGATAGTCGTGTAGGTTTCACGATTGACTTAGAACTACGAGCAGCTCCCAAATCAAAGGCCTTAAATAGAATGGTACCAAAAGGATTAGAAGAGCTTAAGATCTAACTGCAAGAGTTGTTAGATAATGTTTTCAAAAAAAAAAAAAAAATTATGGGCTATCGCAAGTAAAATAAGATAACTCTTAAGAATAAATATCCTTAAATGGGAATAGAAGACCCCTTCGATAAGCTTAAGAGAAACAAATGTATTGCAAGGATAGAATTAAGATCTAAGCATCGCTAGTTAATGAATAAGCGGGAGTTATACCCCAAAACTATTCTCCGAACCAGAAATGGTCGTCACGGAACAATAGTTACATTATTTAGTTGACAAACGCTCCCATAGTATTTACGAACCTCATGAATAGCGTTTTCACCTATAGTTAGAGAAATACATTTTAGTATTCTAGGACGACGATTTTATTTACGCTGAGAATGAGAAGAAGCACGAAGAACACTTGCGAATAGTGCTAGAACGCTTAGAGTTAAGAAATAAATGCCAAATTCAGAAGAGCGAGTCCAATCGGAGGAAGTAATGCTTCATGGATATATAGTATCGACGGAAGACATTAAGATAGATTTCTGCCAAGGTAGAGGCAATATTCAGATGGAAATCATTTACCAGTCCAAAGGAAATAGGGAGTTTCTTAGGTTTGGACAGTTAACATTGAAAGGAAGTGCTAATAGACACTTGAGAATTTTCGGTGATTACTAAGGCTTATGGCGCAACTACATAGAAGGAAAAGAATAAATGTACAGACAATTGTGGAATAGGAACGCAGACGTTCTAGGAAAAGGTGATCATTACCCCAGGTTCAACCCTCCCAGAAACGACAAGGAATGCGAGTTAGATACCAAAGCTACGAAGAACGGGTTAAGATGTGTAATAAATGCAAGATAAGAGAGTGATAGCTTATGCTTCACGACACAGTAACCTCAGGAAATTGAGTGTACAACCCACGACTTAGAGCTTGCAGCCGTAGTACATGCAATGAAATTTAGACACACCATCTATATGGTGTAAGGGATGAGATCTTCACAGACCATCAAAATTTGGAGTGTTTATTCGAGCAAGAGAATTAACATAAGACAAAGGAGATGGCTCGAACTAGGAAGATATTATGATTGTGAAAATAATTACCACCTAGGTAAAGCTAAGGGTAAGAATAGATACACTGAGTCGTAAGACTCCAACTAAGTTTAGGTATCTCAACATCGGAGAAGAAAACGCTTATACGAGAATTCGAGAAGATAGATATAGAAAAATGCATGATGCATCAGCATCGATCGCAGGGCAAATAACGACACAAGTAGCTATATCAAATTACGAGAAAGATTATAAGTATCAAGAGAAAGGACGAGTCAATGGATAAGCCTCGACTAAGGATAAGAATGGATAAACCAGACAGTGACTCTGAAGTAATGAGTTTGTGATAGAAATTTAAGAGTGGACTTAGTAATTCCGATGACAACGAATTTAAGAATTAAGAAAAGGGTTTTCAGTGGAATAGAGTGAAACGAGACGTTGTTTCGTTGATAGAAAGATGTTTAGTTTATAAGTAGGAGAAAGCTTTTCACTGACAACTATACGAGTTGTGATAACCATTTAGGTATTCCAGAATGGAAATGGAAGGATATGGTGATTTTATGACAACGAGATGTTTGTAGGTCATAAGGCAGAAAAGTTAGATACCAAACTTTAGTTTAGTACCGCTTCTCACCTCCAGTTGGATGGACAATCCGAGAAAATGATTCAGATACTCGTTGATATGCTAAGAACGATAAGATTAGCCAAAGAGCGAATTGAAGAACACGTAGCCAACAACCGAATTGTTGTAACAATAATTATTAAGCTACGATAGGTATTACGACTTACGAGACCTTGTAGAAGGAGAAGATTTACATAGCTGCCTTATTATTATAAGGTAGGTGAAAGCAAAAATTTAGGACCAGATGCGGTCAATGAAATGATAGAGATCATTCGATAGATTCGAGTCAGAATAAAACGAGTTTTAAAGAAGACAAAAGTCTTAAGTATATACGACAATGCGAACTTAATAATCAAGAAGGAAAATAAAAGCTCCTTAAGATTTCTCCGTTAATGAGAAACATTAGTTTCGTGTCAAGTTCAGACTTCGACAAAGATCTATATAATTAGCAAGTAACTTGGAAAAGATAGTTTCCAATACGAATAGTTATGGCTTTATCGCCAAGTTTATGAAATGCTTATTTTAAGTATATCTTTTTGAGAAGAAGTATGTACGTTCGATTCAATACACATAGTTGGTCAGCAGAGCGTTGATCTTGAATCGACTTAAGTTATTAGGAAAGATCGAAAACGATCTTGGATCAAAAAGCGCAAAGGTTAAGGAGCAAGTCAAGACGATTAGTAATAACGTTGTAAGATCATCACAGACAAAAGGAAGCCATATGGGAATTCGGAAAAGAGTTGAGTATGAAGTACTCCTAGCTGTTTAAAGAGGATATGCAAATTTCGGGACGAAATTTTTTGCAAGGGGGGTTGGATGTAATGCCCCGGAAATTCCTTACGATCTCAAAATTTTAAAGTTAATAATAATAATGGCTTTGCACGCCTAAGTTTACGATTTTGAATTCTAAAATCAACGGTGAAATCCGTTCCCGAAAATAAATTACGGAAGTCAGTCAGATGACTACTTTATTTAGGGTTATCGCGTACGAAAAGTTTTTAGTTCGTGAACTCAGAACGGAAAACCGTCTGATTTTTACATTCACGAAATCGCGATACGAACTCGCCCGAGAAAGTTCGTTTTTACGATTTTCCGGACGAAACTCGAACTGTGTCGTCCCGAGTTTTTGTCGGAAATTAATTTTATAAATATTATTTTCCGATTAAGTTTAGTACGTTAGAATTTTTGGACGAATCGGATCGTGACGATTTTGTGCCGAGCTACGTTTTTCGTCGTCCGATTTCCGTAACGTCATATCGCGTCGGAAAAGCGCGTATTTTTCCCTTCCTTCCTTCTCTTGGCCGACTTCTCTCTCTCATTTAGCATAGATATTTTCTTTTTATATGTTATTATGTGGACACCTAAGTCTTTACTATTTCACTTTATACCTATTAGGTTTTATTATACCTTATAACATATCAAACTAAGTCATATCTCCTCCCTCCCTCATAATTTTCGGCTGCACCTCTCTCTCTTTCTCCCATTTTCATTTCTCCATTGAAGATCAAGTTCTTGAGCAAGAATTTTCTCACAAGTCTTCATCCTTCCATCAAACTTCATTCCTTCCTTCATTAAACTTCAAGGTAATCCTCTCATCTATGTTTCTATCCATCCATCATCCAATTCTTTTTATTTTTCTTTGGATCAAAAATTGAGGATTGATGAACTAGATGTTTTGATCTTGGATTAGTGAAATTAGAAGTGTTTGGATATGAATTCTAGGATTAAAATTGAAGGAAAATCATGAACCCTAACTTCTATATATTACCGAAAATTTGGGGCATTTGTGTAGGATTTTTGAATCCTTCAATTGATGATAAAATCATGCTTAGGTAGTGTTTAATTAGTGATTAGAACCAAGAGAAATTGAAAGCCCTTTGATTGTTGAAACCGATTTAGGGTTTAGGGTTAGGAATTGGGGATTTTTCAATTTCTTGTTGCAATTGGACTTCAATTGATTAATTGAGGATATAATAGTATGATTAAGAGTTTAATGATGATGTTTGATGAAGAAAATCACTCTCTTAAGCTATGTATAAATACCAAAATTTATTAGAAATTTAGGGGTTTGATATGGCTTGGTTTAATTGATGAAATGATGATAGAATATGGTTTCTAATGATGTTAGTTGATAATAGGAATTTATTTAGATTTTTCTAAAAATATTTTGTGGGATGTAAGAGACGAAGAACTCGTCGTAAGTTGAGATATAGTATTGATATGAAATGTCTATATGCATGAAAATGAATCTTGTTAGATGATGTTTGATGATGTAAAATTTGAACGAAATCCGACAACTTTTAAAATCGCGTAAGAGACGAACAATTAGTCGTAATTAATAAGCGAGAAGTCAAATGATATTTCTAACTAGATAATATTGTTTATGATGGACTAAGGTATAACTTTGTAGTTGACGTCATGAGCTTTCGAGCTATTATAATATGAGTTATAGTGATAGTCGAGAACTAGAACGAGAAATTGTTAACTTGATTTTTGGTTTAGTACTTGATAGTTGAAAGCCGACGTTTAGAACGTCGTGCTATTGGTCGAGTTTTGAGAAGGAGTTCATCACGTATAGGGGTACGTGTTGACTGCCTTGAGGGTCAAGTTTCATAAGAAATCGAATACGAGAACCTAGAACGAACTTAGGAAGTTATATGTCGATTCTATCGAGCCACTAGGGTTAGCGCGGCAGTTTTGCGACCCTTGCCGGAAACTGTAATAACTTCTAACTTGTTTATCAGATTTACGATCCGTAAATTGGAGCGTAAACTAGACTTCCCGAGCGTTCTAGTGGTACAGGGCTGATCCCCTATTTCCAGTTCCCCTGTTTTGGGCAGTCCCCAGAGTTACTGCCTTGCGCAGTGAATTTTCAGAATTTATTCTTCTAAGTTGTTTCGTTCGCAACTAGTTTCTTTCGATCGTTTAAGCCGTAATAACTTGCCGACTATCTTCCTACTGACCCCAGTGTCAAGAAAGGAGCCTTGAGTGCCAAACGAGATGAGATCTCATCTCGTATCCGTTAAAGTAAAGTAATTTAGTTAAGCGAGAAATTGCATAAGTCGTATAATGAACTAAACTTATTTTCCTAAGTTGATTCTTTTCCAACTTGGTTCTTTATGATCTTTTAAGTCGTATTGAGCTATCGACTACCCTCTCTACTGACCTAAGAGTCGAGTATGAGACCTTTCGAGTTCTAACCGGGATTTGTACGAGTCTAGATCCCGTTTAAGTAAAATGAATTTAGTAAGCGTGCAATTGCCTAAAGAAATGAAACGACTAAAACCTTTTTCGATTTTCAATGATCAATTATCTTTTACGACCCGATTTTAAGTATTATTATTTTACGATGAAGGAGGAAGCCAGCAGTAAAGAAAGGACTGAAGATCAGAAGATCGGAAGCTAGTGCCTTTTAGTTCTGTATTACAAGGTGGGCTTTTATCTATATCAAATAAAATGTGGGTTTTTCTACAACTCGAAAGTATTATTTATCGCTTTGATAATTGTGTTTTTCAAAGTGATAATCTTGGCATAAACTGTTTCAACTATTTTATGTGAGTTCTCTTGTACCTATCTGAGTTAACCTTCGGGTTTACCAGATTTCTGAGTTAACATTCGGGTTTTCCAGACTTTTAGAGTTAATCTAACTAGGTTAACTAACGATCGGCTCTGAGTTAGCTGCTAAGTGCTTTCCAGAGTTAGTGCACTTTGTAACCTGTGGTGTATGTGGTATCCTGTTGAGGGGTAACCAGCCACGGTGAATTAGCTTTGGTCAAGATTGAACATAACATACTCTAAAAATGCTTGCGCAAGCTGCTTTATACAAATCAGTCAGAAAATGTTTAGTAGGCACGGGCCTTTTCAACAAAACCCCGATGCGCTACGGTTATAGAATGCCAGATTATTTATACTTATGAATTATGTTTTCGACAACGTGCCCACTAAGTACTCTTGTACTTAGCCCTGCATGTGTTTTCTAAATGTGCAGGTTTAAGCGATGGAAGCGGCGAGGGTTGAATAAAGTTGTCTTAGGAAGACTGTAGATAGCATGAACCATAAACTCTGCTGCAGAACTCTAGTGTTTTTGAAATACAGATATGTTATCGATGTAGACTAAGATCTGTCTTAACTTAGTTTCTTTCGGTGTACTTCTGTCGAGTAATCTTTTGAGATTAACTCTTCCTTTATGTAATTAAAGTCTTGTTCATAGTATGCATGATGTCTCTTATGTATGTTTAGTTCAGTAGCCCCCTTCTTCCCCGTTTCTTTAATCCAATCTCAGTCGCACCCCGGCTTCTGCCTTCCCTCGGGATTTGGGGCTGTGACACTTGGTATATTTTTGAAGATTTGAATATATGTTCTTGGTGTTCTAGGTGTTCTTGGTGAGAATTAAGAAGATTTGAAGATTTATAAAATTAATCTTGAAATAAAATAAATTAATTATTTAATTAATAAAATAATCGAAAATTTTGAGAATAAAATTAAATGGAAAATAAAGAGAAAAATTATGAAATTAATTATGAGACATGAAATTGAGTAAAAACAAAGAAAAATTATTCTTTGTTAAGTAATCAGAAATTAAAAGAAATAATAATTGGGAAATAAAAAGAGGAGTTTGAGATAAGAAAATAGAGTTAAAAGTTGAGTATAAAATTTGAAACGAGTTAGTCGAGGTTGAGTCGTTCAACCGAATGAGAAATAATAAGAAATTAATTTTAATTCTCTCTAAAGAGAAAAATAATTGAAGAGTCGAGCATAAGAAATTTAGTAAAGAGTTAAGTCGAGTTCGAGTTCGTTTACTCGTCTAATAACGAGATTAATGAAAGAGTTTGGGGATAAAAATAATGGAATTAAAAATTTATTAAATAATTTCTTAATAAAATAAGAAATAATAGAGTATGAGGATAAGAGTTAAGTTGAGCCTAGGTAATTGAATAATGATTTATTAATAATGAGATAAGTCGAGTAAGAAAAACTTGTGAGTATAGAGTTGAGTAAGAGTTATTCATTAAATTAGAAAAAATGAATTAAGTAAGTTCTTAATGTTTAATTATTAAATTAAATAAGAAGTGTTAGAAAAACGAGAGAAGAAAATTTCATAAGAATTGTTTTTGATATGAAAATCGAGGTTATTAAATGATGAGTGTTTAAAAGTTCGTTTATTGATAGTATGTCGAGTGTTGAATAATTGATGACGCTTGAGTGAAATTGATTGAGTTTGCTTTTCAAATCGTTTTAATTTGAAATAAGTCGATGAAGTTATCGAGTTTGGAATATTAAGAAAAGAAAACGAATTTCTATTAAATAAGAGTCAATTGAGAATAAAAAAAAGAGAAATTATAATAATAGAATAAGTAGATAAAATAATAGTACGTATGCGAGTATGTATACGTAGTTGAGAAAAGACGACGTATTTTGAAATAATGTCGTATATTGAGTCGAGAAATATTAAATGATTATTTGAGTTTTAAATTCTTATTACTTGAACTTTTATTCGCTTTATTGAAAAGACATGGAATTATTTTATGAGATCGAAGTTAACGTCTTTTCCAAAATTAGAGTCGAGCAATGTCGAGTAATTGCTAATCGAATTTGAAGTGTGAATCATGTTTGAGACAATATGTTTGATTAAATTCTACGTTGAATTTATTATACTTGATTGAATCTAAGTGTTTACGTGAAATGTTTGTAATTTATGATGAAATGACTTGTTCAAATTGTTGAGAATGTTTATATATGCAGCATGATTGATTGAAATGACGATTAGTTGAATCGAGAATTCGAGAGAAAAATTAAGTAATGTAGTCGAGATAAGTAATATTTCCTTAACTAGTGAGAAATTCTAAGTAGAAGTAATTTAGAAACGAGAATTTGAGACGAAGAAATTAATAACCGAGTAGAGTCGACGAATCGAGAACGAGGAAGTCAAGAAAGGATATTGATTTAAGAAAAGATAAAAATAGAGAGAGACGAGTCAAGTAGAAGTCCTTCAGTCCAAGCCAAAATCTACTTTACGTCTTACGCATCGGGAGTCTTAATCTTTATTTCGATGTCAAATTGTGAAGGACCGAGCGGGACGGGAAAGTAGCAAGGACGTTCACAAGAGTAAGCCACCTAGCTAGAATCTTCGGAAGTCAGGTGGGCTTTTCTAAAACCAAAATCTCCGATAAATGCTATTATTGTTATTGAGTATTATTATTATGTGAGTTTTTGAAGTTCAATTGACTTGCCGTTTTTACATGAGTTTTGGTATGCTTTATCATCTGCTTGAGATATGAATGCTCTGTGAAAGACAGGAACCCAAGTGTGGTATTTGAATGGTTTGAGGTGACTGTGAGCTTTACTTCGGTTTAGCCAGTCACAGTGTTTAAGAAGGAGGCCTACTTCTCGGCACAGAATTAATGTGGTAGATGATACATGCCTTTGTTGAGTATATATTATGTTTTGACTGTGCAGTCTATTCAGAAAAGAAAATGTTTTTGCATTCACAAGTAAACGATTTTTGTTGCATTAATACTTGTGATGCTTCGGCAAGGCAAGTTCAATTGTATAGCTCTAAGAGCAAGTTTTCAAATGTATTTCTAAACGTGCAGGTTAGCGGGATGTGGATGGCGTGGACCGCTTGGTGGTGTGTTTGTTTTGGTCGAGTAGAAAGTGGACTGGCAATTGCATGTCTTCATACATGTAGTTGTTAGGATTGAGTCGAGATTTCCGCTACAATGCTATGATATGATAATTGAAGTCTTTTGTTATGTTTTTTAGTATTACTCTGGTACTTGTTCTAATTCACGAGCGATGTGCTCGATACAATTTACCGCTTATCCTTTATTCTCGTTTCTTGTGAATTTGATATACTTATTCTGATTTGGACTTGATATGTAAGTTATCCATGCTCGTTGGTTGTTCTGTTTAAATTTTGAAGCATGCCTTGTTTGTTATCGCTCTCAGTTGAGATTTCCTCTTGTTTCCCGAGCATGATTCCCTTATGTGAGTTGAGTTAGTAGATGGTTTAGTAGTGTTAGTGTCGTTAGTCGCACCTCGGGAGTCCGGGTGTGACATGGATAAGGTTGATCTCTTACTTGTTCCGCACTCTTCCCTTGTAGGTTAATCTCTTTCTTTCTCTGCACTCTTTCCTTGTAGGTTGGACTGTCGCAGATTTCCATGCCCAAGACATTCACTTCTGCCTCTCTTCTGTGCTCTGTCTTACGCCTTGGACTTTTCACATCTTTTCTTTCCCAAATGATTTAATTCCACATGATACTTGATTTGGTCGGGTTGTGAAGCGAGCAACTTTAGTTCTGAATTTGTGCTTCCTTGGCCAAGTTGCGAGCATCATTTCCTTTCCCAAAGTGCTTCGTATCTGCACCCAAAATGTCTTTTGCGGAATTTAGTCATATCTTGCCCTTTTCTGCCTAGTTTTGTCATGGTTTGCCCTGTACGTCCCTGCCATCACAATGTGTCCTCCCATACACTAAAGACAAACAAAAATACACAAAACGACTCGATCTAGACCTAAAACAAAACTTGAAAACTATACAAAATTTAGTCTCATCGTGGAGCCTGTTTCAGTTTGTAGATGGCTTTCTTCAGTTTGTAGACTATGTCGTCACCAGTTTTGAAACAGGGAGGCTGTGCTACATAAATATCTTCTTTAATTTCTCTATTGAGAAATCCGCACTTCACATCCATTTGATACAACTTGAACTTGTAGAAGGCGGTGTAGGCTAGAAAAATCCGAATTGCTTCTAGACGAGCAACTGGGGCGAAGGAGTCTTCAAAATCTATTCCTTCTTGCTAGCAGTATCCTTGAGCTACTAGTCTAGCCTTGTTTCTCACTACACATCCAATGGTGTCTCGATTATTCTTGAATATCCACTTCATGCCAATCACCTTGACTCCTTCAGGTCTTTCAACAAGTTCCCACACGCAGTTTCTGAGAAACTCGTTTAACTCTTCTTGCATGGCCTGAGTCCAGT
Source organism: Schizonepeta tenuifolia (assembly GCA_029490685.1). Classification (NCBI taxonomy): domain Eukaryota; kingdom Viridiplantae; phylum Streptophyta; class Magnoliopsida; order Lamiales; family Lamiaceae; genus Schizonepeta; species Schizonepeta tenuifolia. The sequence continues at coordinate 2,790,167 of JANLIY010000007.1, forward strand.
GGATACATCCTAAAGCTTCCAAGATGTTCTTGGGTTCTGGCATGTCTGCTATAAAGCATGCAATCATGCTCGCATCTCCTGCTAGCTCCAGCTTTTCTAGTATCCTGAGCTCGTCAGCATACTGTGCTTCCAAAGTTGGTTCATCATCAGCTGAGATTCTTGACTGAGTTGGCTGAGTCAGGACGTAAGCTGTTGGATCTATAGCTTGAGCTGATCTTCTGGTTCGGACACTGGCTTGTAGATTTCCTATCACTGGATCTTTAACGTGGTCTTCATACCATCATTTTTGCTTCCATGCTCACCTAGCAGATTCGACCATAGTGATGGAATAGTTCGGTCTTGGAGATGTTGGAGGTGCCGAGCTTGGTGTTCTGACTTCTAGTGCAGTTTGATCCTCAGTTGGAGATGGAGGACGAACTGGGGAGCTGGCTGGTCTTGGACTGGAAGGCTGATCAGTTGTTGATGCTGGCTGAGCGTCAGCTAGAGGTGGCACTTGGTCAGCTGACTCTGAAGTTCCCCCTTGATCTCTGATGGGATCTTCATCCTCTCGTGAGAAGAATATACTTCTTCTTCCTCTGTTGACCTGATAAGCGGCTCTACGCGGCTCTACAAGATTCTTCAGTCTTTAGGCTTGAGATCTGGTCTCAGCTGGCCGGGTCAGTGCGTTTCCTTCAACTGCCTTCAGTTTAGCCTGTTCCCTGCACTCAAAAGTAAATTCATCAAAACTAACATGAGGTGTTACCTCCACAATTTTGGTGTCGGTGTTAAAAACTCTGTAAGCTTTAATCTTTGGTTTATATCCCAAGAATATGCCTTTGACAGCTTTAGCCTCGAAGGTTTTCAACTGAGCTTTCCTATTATTGTGAATATAACACTTAGAACTGCAAATACGAAAGTAGGAAATATTTGGCTTCTTGTTTCTCCATAGTTCGTATGAAGTTTTTCCTTGTCTCTTCATGAGGAGGGAGTGGTTCTGTGTGTAACTCATTGTTTTAACTGCTTCAGCCCAAAATTGTTTTGGTAAGGCTGAGCTTGTAAGCATGTAGGTTGCTGCATCTTTCAGCGTTCGATTTCGCCTTTCAGCTACTCCGTTCTGCTGTGGAGTTCTTACAGCTAAGGTCTAATGAGTTATGCCTTTTTTCTAACAATACTCAATGATGGTCTCATTAAGGAACTCAGTTACGCGATCAGATCTGATGGAGACAATGGATTTTCCTTGTTGGTTCGCAAGTCTATCCATCAGTTTTGGCAATTCTTCTCTTGTCTCATTTTTGTGCGCCATGAAATCACCCAGGTGTAACTCAAGTAGTCATCAGTGACTACGAGGGTGTACTTATTTCCACTCACACTTTCTGGGGTGACCGGACCGAAAAGATCCATGTGGATCAATTGCAGAGTACGATCGGTGGAAGGCGTCATCTTAAGACGGAATTATGCTCTAGCCAACTTTCCAAGACATGCACTGTAGTGATGCGTCATACTGTATTTTAAATCCAGTATTCCAACTGCGTGTTGTTGGCGAGCTAACTTGTTCATTGTTTTGAAGTTGAGGTAGTTGAGTCTTTTGTGCCACAGCCAGCATGTCTCTGAGCTGCTCTTGGACACAAGGCATGTTTCTGGTGAGCTACTCGACCAATCTATGTAGTAAACTCCACCTGATGAAAATCGTCTACCGTATAGAAGAATGTGCTTGGTCTTGACATCTTTCACCCTGCATACCTGTGCATCAAACTTCACAGAAAAACTATCGCACAGTTGGCCTATGGAGAGCAAGTTATGCTTCAATCCATCGACCAAGGAAACATTATTTATAGTCATTTGATGAGTTTTGAATGTACCTGATCCTTTGGTTTTACCCTGAGAGTCATCACTAAATATTACTATGAGAAGATTCCTCTGGTGTGTCATGTGCCTTGAGCATCCATTGTCCAACACCCAGACTGATTTTGCAGCTCTTCTCTTCCTCAGTTCATGTTGGTCCTGCAAAAACACAAGAAGAACTTTACGTACCCACGCTCAGTTGGGTCCTACAAGGTTAGTGACTTTTGTTTCCTTGATGACTCGAACTGAGGGATCTATTCAAATCAATCTTCTTCTCTATCCATATAGACTGTTAATTGTGTTGGTCTAGAAGCATGAGGAGTCCATTTTCTTGGTGGATATCTCTGTCTTGGTGGAGCACGGTATTGACTCTATTCTGATGGTCGATTTCTTCGTGGCTAGAACTATCTGGGAGGATGCCCAAACTGTCTTGCTTCATGAGCATACCCGAACTATGGATAACTAGGACCATTAATCTGTGAAGTTTTCATGTCGTTGATATGCTTGCTGGAAGTGATGAGGCACTTGGAATGTATGATGGTAGAAGTGAGAATTGTCCCAGTTTGGATGCCTCTGTTGATGATGCTGAGCTGAGTAGTTTGGCTTGCGCCTAGGCTGATTCTGCCTTGACTGCGAAGGTCCATTTCATCGATTCTCCCTCACTCTACGATCTCGGGGTCTTGATTTTCTTGAGGTTCTCTCAGCATCCTTTAAAGTACCGGCTTCATGCTCCTGAGGTTCTTCAGCTAGAACCTTCTTTCCTTTATCCTTCACAAGAGTCTCGACAATCTGAGGAATGACTGGAGTCTCTTGAACTATGACTTTGACTGAGTTCAGATGAATTTGAGGTGTCTCAATCGGGGATCCAGCTGCTTTGACGAACTGAGTTGACTGAGCTCCAGTGTCAGTTGTTAGATTGTATCCAAGACCTTCAACGCATTTGGGAGGTCTTTACTGGCTGATCATGCTCTTCAGAGCTGAGCTCCAGGTATGAAGGGATACTATCTTCTCATTTGCAAACTTCAGCTCCATTTGCAACTAAGAGATACCTGAGTCCTGGTCATGTTGATCAAGTGGATGACCTGACTGTTGATGGACTGAGCAACTTCTTCAAGGAGTCTGCGGTTTTCCTCCACGAGCTTCTGTATATCATGATCCATCATGATCAATTCATTGCTCATATTATCACACTCAGCTTCCAGTTCATTGCACTGTGCAACTTGTCTAGTGCACAATCTGCTAAGGTGTTTGACCTCATCCCATGATGGCTCTATGTCTTCGTCGCATTCTCCTGTACATTGGTTAACAAAAGAAATATTATTTGAGGGATGGAAACAAGATTTTACCTCGTCAGTTGACTCTTCTGGCAATGCCATAAAGCTCTGGTCTTTTCCTGCTGAGCTTCATAGTGAGTCAGTTTCTTATCCTTCTGACTCCGTGAATACATCGATGTCCTCGATGTCTTCCTCAACGATCATAGCTTTCGATTTCTCCTTGGCCTTTTCTCGGAGGGCTTTCTTCTCCTTCATGGAGAGGTCAGGATAGTTGGCTTTAAAGTGTCTTGGCTTTCTGTACTCAAAGCATCATTCGCTTTGATTCCTTGAGGAGGGTTTAGTTGAGTTACGTCTGCTCCTATTGATCCTCTTGTACTTCTCGATCCTATAATTCATCTCCTCGAGTTGTTTGGTCATCTCGTTGACCTTATTCTGAAGTTTGGACCTGCTCGGCTGATCCCTAGCTGAGAAGTCAGTGGACCATAAGGGTCTAGCGAATTTGGATCTGCCCGATTCAGCTCGAAGTGCCACTAGCTTGGCAGCTGAGCTCCGCTCGGTCTGTTCTGGTTTCTGAAGCTTACTTTGCCTCAATTGGAGGATATTATACTCATTTACCTTGAGCATGGAGAACATATTCTTAGTTGTAATCGAACTGAGATCATTTCAATTTTTATGGACGACTCTGTAGACCGCCCAGTCTTCGCCTAGTGCAGAGAGAACTTTCAAGTTCATCTCACACTGCGAGTATTTGCCTCTCCTAATACTCTCAATGTCCATATGGGCCTCTGTGAATCTCAGCTTCATCTTGTCGATGGACTCCCCGATTAGCTGAGAGAAGTTCTCGTACTTCTGACAGGCTAAGGTGAACTTGTTCTCCTTAATGTCGTCAGAGCCTTCACAGAGTACAGCTAAGGCCTCCCAAATATCTTTTGTTGTGGAGCAATTGATAATCTTCGGCAGGTAGGCTTTGCTGACGGTCGAAGAGATGACATTTTTTGCTATGTCATCTAATTGTGCAATGTCTCTTTCTTTCTTGGTGTACTAGTGAGCACATTTGGGTTCATCCTTCATTATCATCTCTCCTTCCCCTAAAGTGGTTTAAGGGACCAGCACTGACTGAGTCACTTAGATGGGACCATTTTCTATGGTCTTCCACATCATATGATGTCTGGCGGTCAATGTCATCTTCAAGCGAAACTTCCACGTGGGATAGTCATCCACAGAGAACTCCGGTAAGCTTCCTAGCAACATCGGGTTCATCTTTCCTACATACCACAAGAGATAAACAAGAAAATATGCAACAGAATGCTCTAAATGATTTCAGAAAAGATGTGTTTAGTTGACCACTGAAAAATCTACTCGACTCACACCTAGTGAATCAGGAACAATAGTCTTTTAAACGACTACTCTAATACCACTTGATGGTCCCGGTATCGAGTATCTGGTGTATGGTGAGGAAGAGAATACACCAGTAGAAATTTTCGTTATGCTCAAAGTCTTTTCACTGAGTTAAACTGCTCAGGTTAGTTGGCTCTACAACTAGAAAGTCAGTTGGAGCGGCTCTACAACTTAGTTGCTCAGTTGGAGCTGATCACATAGTTGGCAGCACAACTGGATCCTATGCGTGAAGATCAGCTGTATGCACCAACTGAGGTTTTAAACAGTTTTGCGTTGCGGAAGATGGTGAAATTTAGACTCGTTACAAAAATTGAAACCTTTGTGAAAATGGGGAAGGTCAAGTTCCAAGATTTAGTGCAGTTTGTAAATATGCAAGTTGTATGCAATATGTTGGGTCAGTTGGTTAGGTAAACTGAATGTAAATACAGAAGGTAAAGTACACAGTATTTTAATGCGGTTCAGAGATTGACCTCCTACGTCCACCACTTCCTTTTCAGGAAAGTAATCCACTAGATAAGCTTAAGCGTGCCTACCAAATGCCCCACTTGGATTACGGGTTCCAATCAAACCTAACCAATTAAATTACGGGTTCTAACAAGACCTTACAATACTTTTCCGGGCTAGTGCGCAGCCTGGGTCTTAGCTTTCAAGTTCTAAGGGACCTGGTCTTGGATTCCGAGTTCCAAGGGACCTGGTCTTTGATTATAGGTTCAAAGGGACCTAGTGACTTTGATTCCGAGTTCAAAGTCGGACCTAAGGGTTGGGGTTGATTAAGGGTTCAAAGGGACCTAGTGACTTTAATTCCGAGTTCAAAGTTGGACCTATGGGTTGGGGGTTGGGGATTTTCCAACTGGAAATCCTTCAACACTGTGGGAAGTGGAGGCTTCTACCTAAGACTACGGACTCGACCTACTGGGAGAGAGTCCGGTCAAACACAATGTAAGCGAGAACCTAAACTCTAGACTCGATCAAAGAAAGGGCTTTTTGAGAGACTAGATGGAAGAACAGAAGGAGGCTTGAATACTCTACTTCGACTGGACTATAGCTGAGGTCTTCTTGCTGAAGAGAGAGGTGGTCTGCTGCGGCGACTTCACTCTTGATTTTATCTCTCTCTTTTTTTTGTTCTTATGTCACTCTTGTGTCTGCACTGAGCTTTGGTGTGGAGACCTCTATTTATAGAGGAAGATCAAACTAGTTGTTAGAAAGAGCCGTTTGACCTCTGTTAAAAGCATGGCACTCCACCTGCTTTTCTAGAAACTTTTCTAAAATGGAAACTGCGACCATCACTCTTTGCACGTTGCTGTTGTCGGTCCATTTATGGTAAGTTCTCCAACTGACTTGTGCTTCCGAGTAGATTTGAATCTGGACTGCAACTCTTCCATCTTCAGCGCCTCTTCTCCGCTTTGTGACGTTTGACTTCAATACAACTTCTCTTCACGCTGGAACTGTATGCCTTCAGCTGCGTGGATCAGTTGAGGAGTTAACTGAGTTGCTGTCCAACTGAGTCCGTGCTTCACTTGAGGTTGAGGTCTCAACTGAGTTTGGGAGTCAACTGAGTTTGGATCTCAACTAACTTTGCGTCTCAGTTGAGTTCTTCACGAACTTCCTTCTTCAGTCCGGCTGACTTCTTCTGCTTGAAACTTGTAAAGATAAAAATCCTACGCTCAAACAGTGAGTTGTAGCTAAGATCAGACTAAAGGCATTCATTTACTCGGTTGGGGTCAGTTGGGGTTTTGGAATCGTTCGAAACCTTTTACTAATTTTTCCAACAATTAGTGGTCTAATAAATTGTTCCAAAATAATGGTTAGAATTTTCCTAACACAAAGTAAGAAAGGTTATTTTAGTAAAATAGGTTATTATTTATCTTTTAAAAATTAATGGTTAGAATTTACCTTTATGTTTTGAAAATGGTTATTTTTCCACATATCATATTGAAAATTAGTACTCCCTCCGTCCATTTTGAGTTGCCCTACTTGGGGTTCGGCACGGCATTTAAGGAGAGTTGAAAAAGTGTAAAAAGTGGAGGAAAAAAGACAATAAGGGTACTGAGATAGTGGGCTATTAAGTTGTTAATTTGTGGATTAGTAAAAGTAGGAGAGAGAAAGTGAGGTTGGTTTATTCCTTAACCTATTTTTTCATTCCTGTTTGTTTTTTTTTCATATTGCTTGATTGTTTTTTCTGTTTGGTTGTTTTTTCATGTCAGTTTTTTTTTTCTGTTCTTGTTTTTTTTTTCGAACTTGTTTTTTTTTTTTTCGAACCTATTTTTTTTTTATTGGAACCTGTTCTTGTTATCTCACATGTGAGATAACAAGAACAAACTCAGACCTCAGCAAATTGAAAGTAACTTTGCAGTAGAAATGAAATGAGAGGGAAAAGTGAAAGTTTGGAGGCAAAACTAACATTTCATTGAATAAAGAATTCTAAAAGTACATTGATACAACAAGTGATTTGATCCAAAAACATGGAGGGAAATTTGAAAAGCTAAAATCCAAAGGTCTCAACTCCTATAAATAGAAGAGGAGAGCAGATAGAATTCACAATACATCTTCACCATTTAACATTAAAAAAACTAGAAATACAGAAAATTTGCAGAAATGGCAGAAAACAGGAAAACAGGGGAGTTGAAGCCAGACCAGCTGAATGCCATTGCGCAGTGGCTTCTCTCACACAGCAGGGAGGGCAAACTGGAGTATGGAGCCAAAAAACAGGCTGCAGAGAAGTTCAGCATCAATGTGAAGACCGTATGGTCCATCTGGTCCAGGGCCAAAGCTCAACTTCAGCAGGGGGTTCCTATTAGTCTCCAAAGCAAGAAAATAGGATTAGTGAAGAAGAAAATCAAGCCATTTGATGCAGAAAAAATAAAAAACCTGTCAGTACTTCACAGAACATCATTCAGGAGTATGGCAGAATATTTAGATGTTAGTAAGAGCCAGGTTCATGTCTGGTACAAAGACAAAAAGCTGCAGGCTCACACCAATGCAGTAAAGTCCTTTCTCACTCCAGAAAACAAGTTATGCAGATTGAATTGGAGCATGAGTCAGCTAGGAAACATCATTGAGGGTGGGAAGATCAAGTTTCAGAGAATGCACAATGTAGTTCACATAGATGAGAAATGGTTTTATCTCACAAAAGCAAAGGACAGATACTACCTTGCCAAGGGTGAGAAAACACCATATAGGCAGCTTCAATCTAAGTCTCACATCTTAAAGATCATGTTCAGTTGTGCCATAGCTAGGCCAATCATAGATAAAGAGGGAACTGTCATCTTTGATGGAAAACTGGGAATATTTCCATTTATCACAGAGGAGCCTGCTCAAAGGAACAACAAGAACAGAATCAAAGGCACAATGGAGCTCAAACCAATGCAGTCAGTTACCAGAGAAGTAGCCAAACAACAATTACTCACTGAGGTAACCAATGCAATCATGTCATAATCTGTGGCATCAGCAGGGGCATAGCATCATTTTCCCACTAAGGAATCAAGTTTAGTATCTGCATTCTTATCACGCACATAAACAGGAAGCAAGCATGGCATCAGCAGGGGCATAGCCTCATTTGCCCAATCAACAATCAAGTGTAGTATCTGCATTCTTATCACACACATAAACAGGAAGCAAGCATGGCATCAGCAGGGGCATAGCCTCATTTGCCCAATAACCAATCAAGTGTAGTATCTGCATTCTTATCACACACATAAATAGGAAGCAAGCATGGCATCAATAGGGGCATAGCCTCATTTGCCCAATCAACAATCAAGTGTAGTATCTGCATTCTTATCATACACATACACAGGAAGCAAGATAATGCCTCACCACACACATAATCTGAATCAGGTGAAGTATCTGTATTCTTATCATACCACACTTCTCACGCAGGATTTGTTTTGCAGATGGTACCAGCAATTAAAAGCAAGTGGCCAGAAACTCTAGGAAAAGAAATATGGATACAGCAAGATAATGCCAAACCACACATTAAGGACAGTGATCCAGACTTTCAAGCTATTGCACACACAGATGGATTCCACATCCATCTGATAAACCAACCAGCAAACAGTCCAGATACCAACATAAATGACTTGGGGTTTTTTAGGAGCATCCAGTCACTGAAGAATAAGAAAGGTGCAGCAAATGCAGGAGAGTTGCTAAGGAATGTGGAGGAAGCATATGCAGAATACCCTCCTTGGAAGATTAACAAGATTTTCCTACAACTCCAACTGTGTTATGCAGAGATCATGAAAGTGAAGGGGTGTAATGACTACCCTATGCCTCATATGGGAAAAGACATCATGATCAAAGATGGAGTCTTACCAGATTCCATTGAAATTGATGTACAGCTTGTGAGAGAGAGTTTGGAGTACTTAAAGTTACATGGCATGGGGGAAGACAACTCCTACAACTTAGATGAATTAACAGAGGCATTAGATAGTGTGGGGCTGGAGCACTGAAGGCATGGAAGCTCATAGTGGTAGTACTCAGCAGACTAGTTTACAGGGACAAACAAAGTGCATTTTTTTGGTTTTTGTCTTGTTTGGAATGTAAACTAAACCAATGCAATCATGTAATGGTAAATGTGTTTTTGGTTTCGCTTATGCATCAACACAGGTAAAGGCAATGTATGAATGCAGAAAATAGAATCCATTTTCAACCACCACAAACCACAAATACAGAAAAATTGCATATAAGGGCATCACCAGCCATCACCATTTCATCAAATGCAGTATGAAATGCATATAAGGGCATCACCAGCCATCACCAACCCGAAAGTTTAAGAAAGAAATTACCTCACTGTCCGAATCCGATCCGGACTCAGCATGATCCTTGCCATCACGGCAGTATCGCTGGTATGGATCCAAACCATCCTCAGAGTCGGGCTCAGCCAAATGCTTGCCATCCTCGCCATCCAGCGCAACGGAGGGCTCCTCCGCCTCAACGGAAAACACAGGTTCCGGCACCGGGGCAACGGCAGGCTCCTCCGCCACCTCGGAGAACACAGAGTCCGGCACCACCTCAGAACGATGCATCTCAGGATCTTCGGTGAATGGAGAGGGCTCCCAGCCTGGTGGAATCCACAGATCCTCCTCGAACTCCGGCAAATCAGTGGGGGGAGATGGTACCCACGAGGGGGAGGGAGGGGGTGGCATCGACGAACTGGAGGGAGGGGTCGATCTCCACCCTCCCCCAGCCTTGCCGTCCTTCATCGACGCTAGGGTTCAGAGGGGTATAGTGTATTCAGACAAAGGTCGTGGCGGCGGGGAGTGAGAGTAGATCTAGGGTTCCAGAGAAAAAGAACGGCGGGGTGGGGAGCGTCGTCGCGGTGGAGAGGGAGAGGGTGAGAGTAGATCTAGGGTTCCAGAGAAAAAGGCCGTGGCGGCGAGGTAGGGAGCACTGTCGCGGCGGAGAGGGAGAGGGTGAGAGTAGATCTAGGGTTCCAGAGAAAAAGGCCGTGGCGGCGGGGTGGGGAGCGCCGTCGCGGCGGAGAGGGAGAGGGTGAGAGTAGATCTAGGGTTCCAGAGAAAAAGAACAGCGGGGTGGGGAGCGCTGTCGCGGCGGAGAGGGAGAGGGTGAGAGTAGATCTAGAGTTCCAGAGAAAAAGAGCGGCGGGGTGGGGAGCGCCGTCGCGGTGGAGGGGGAGAGGGTGAGGGAGATGGAGGGTTGCAGTCGATAGGGGGAGAAGGAGAGAGGGAAGCTTCGAGATGGGAATGAGAGAGAGGGAGAGTTGCAGAGAATAGGGAGAGTGAGAGAGAGTGATGGAAATTTCGAGAGAAATGAGAGAGAGAGAAGGTCTGCCGAAGAGAGTGAGAGGATAGAGAGTGTAGGGGTGGTTGGGGTGGGTTAATTAGGGTGGGTAATTAGATGGGATAATTAATGGGGTAATTTGTTAAGTGTGGGAAGGGGTAGTAATAATGCAAAAGTAATGAGGGTATATGGGTCAATTTGTTCAAATGAGGTATTTCAAAGTGGACACTTTTTAGAGGTCAAACAGGGCAACTCAAAATGGACGGAGGGAGTATATTAAAGCATATCTTGATAGATACTTGTTTCTATACAACAATTCTATACAATACACCCAATTTTTGTCTTTAGTGTATTTTGTCTTTTAGTGTTTTTTTTCCTTTTTTTTAATTTCCAGATTTTTTTGTTCATTTTTTTATTTTTTAAAAATTTCCAGATTTCTATTCCTTCTTTTTTTCTCTTTTTTTTTCTGTAATATTTCAGTTTTTTTCTTATTTTTTTATTTTTTTATTTTCCAATTTCTTTCTCTTTTTTTCCTTTTTCTTATTTTCGAGATTTTCTTCTTTTATTTTATTTTCCAGTTTTTTTTTCGCCTTTTTTTTTTGTTTGCACCTTCATTTTTTTTTGCCTTATCGGATTTTTTGTTTGCCACTTCTTCTTTAGTCAAGATTCGAACGAGGGGAGCCGAAGGCCTCAGAGCGAGCCGAAATAATCCAAATTTCTATTAGTAATCGGAGCGAAGGCAGAGCCGTAAAATCGAAGCCGAAGGCGGAGCCGCAAAATCGAAGCAGTATAACATGTCATATTCAAAAGTAGACATTGTCGTGACGAAATATAATAATTGTGAAACTTTACATTTCTTAATGACAATGTTTACTTTTTCAACGACAATAATTATCTTAACGTTCGAATAAAAGTAGAACTTGTCAAGTTCAAAAGCAGACATTGTCGTGACGAAATGTAATGATTGTGAAACATTACATTTCTCAGTGAAAAAGTTTACTTATCAACGACAATTACTTTAACGGTTAACTAAAAGTAGAACTTGTCATATTCAAAAGTAGATGTTGTCGTGACGAAATGTAATGATCGTGAAACTTTACGTTTCTTAATGACAATGTTTACTAAAAAATTTGGAAATAAAAAAAATCTGGAAATAAAAAAGAAAATCAAAAAATAAAAAAATACCAAAAAACCAAAAAACAAAAATAAAATCTGTAATTAAAAGAAAAAGGTTAACATAAACCTGAAATTGAAAAAAAAAATGTTATAAAAACTTAAAAATAACGGGCGCATGCATCACATGCGCCGCACGTGGAGGCGCGGGCATGTGATGCACGCGCCACACCCACGGTTGCATAGTATGCAACCGTTGCATCAGAATACGCCACATCTTGATATACCAAACCATAAGGTATAGATGGACCAGATTGATACCTATACTTGATATGCGTATATAGATATTAAATTAATCCTAAGTGTTCCTCTATCCTTCCCGCTAATTATGCCTATATTTTTCCTTAAACGGATATCTCACTCAGCTTATTTATATTCAAATAAAAAAATAATTAACTTTTCAAAATACTTTAAAATTGATAGTACCTACCAACTTGTATCTTCTTACATTTATTCTTAATCTACTGCATACCCACTACTGCATACCCACCACTGCATAAATACAATCACTGGGATAGAGGAGGTATATGTTTATTTAGCTTAAATGGCGTGATTTTCATGTAATTTCTGTGAGTTGCTCCTTTTATTTTTATTTTTTATTTTTTCCTACCGTGCTTACATATTATTTCCCAGCTAATCAGTACTATCTACTGCATACCCACCACTGCATAGATACAATCACTGGGATAGAGGAGGTATATGTTTATTTAGATTAAATGGCGTGATTTTCATGTAATTTCTGTGAGTTGCTCCTTTTATTTTTATTTTATTTTATTTTTTATTTTTTCCTACCGTGCGTACATATTATTTCCCAGCTAATCAGTACTCAATACCCATATTCACTGTATTAGAATATGATATTTCGTTCATTTGATTGGAAATAAACCCACATAATCACATGTGTGATTTAAATAGTTTAACTGTGATGAATAATGATGCCCTGTTGATCATATTTATCAAATGAGTGATATATTATTCGTTCAAATTTAAGGTAATATTTATGAGAGATCCAATATATTACTCACCTCTCATGAGCACCGTTCGTTGGCACCATCTTCGATTTTCTTATATTAACATTATTTTATTGAATTTTTGATATTGCATTTTAACTTAATACCTTAAAAATGTTATTAAAATCATTAAATAAAAAAATAACATAAAAATCAATGCTTGATTTGTTTTCCCTTTTAACTTCAAAGAAATGAATAAATAAACAAATCAAGCATTGATTTTTATGTAATTTTTTTATTTAATGATTTTAATTATACTTTTTAAGGTATTAAATTAAAATATAATATCAAAAATTAAATAAAATAATATTAATATATACAAATCGATGGTGGTGACCACGAACAGTGCTCACGGGAGGTGAGTAGCATATCAGCTTTCGTATTGATCAATCATAAAAATATAATCATACTTATCACATGTTACCAATTTCGTACTTCAAACCAAATGTCACCCTCAAATCATGACCAAAACACACGTATGTAAAGCTCAATTAAAATTCAAAAAATCAAACATAGATAGAGGTCATATTTAAATTCATTTTCTCATAAGAAACGAGAAGTAATCTGAACAATTGATCTTTATAAATCTACAAATTAATAATGTATTGTAATAATCCATAAAATATATTGTTTTAATGCACAAAATGCATTATTCTCTATTTTTTACCGAAAAATGTTTGTACATGAACTAACCCATACATATTTGTAGGACGATGCTATTCGAATATAGTATGTCCAGACATAACCGGTTCGATCAAGAAAAAAATCGGCGGTATTCCCCATATTCACTCCCCCTCATAATTTTCACTTTCATGGACATAAACATCTTCTCTTCTCTTCTAATTAATAAAGAAAAATATTAATTAAAAAATGATATAAAATTAATTTTTTATTTAATCAAACTAGTTATATGCGGATATATTATGTCCGAATAGATTTAAATATGTCCTGATAGATTTATTGATATTTGTAATGACATTTACACAATGGTATTATGACTTAAATACATTCTCTCTCCCATAATGGCTAAATTTTCAGCAGTGGGAAAATGAATGGTTCCACTTTCACATTTGCAGAAACCCTATCGCTTTTTGGACGCATTTCATTCCTACTTATCTTTTTCAAACTCATATTTGCCTCATCTCCTATAATATCCATAACTTTAATCATAATCCTTGCCCAAAGAAATTCCGATAAAAAATCATCTAAATTTCAACAAATTAAATTAGCCATGGAAGAAGAAACTCAAACAACAAACACAGAAGCACCGTCATGGCCGGAGTTGCTCGGCAGCAACGACTGGAAAGGCCTACTAGACCCCCTCGACCTCGACCTCCGCCGTCTCATCCTCCGCTGCGGCGACTTCTGCCAAGCCACTTACGACGCCTTTAACAACGACGCCAACTCCAAATACGCCGGCAGCAGCCGCTACGGCAAGAAATCCTTCTTCGACAAAGTCATGCTGGATTCCGCCTCCGACTACCAGGTCATCTGCTTCCTCTACGCCACCGCCCAGGTCAGCGTGGCGGAGGCCGTCTTCCTCCACTCCCTCTCCCGCGAGGCGTGGGACCGGGAATCCAACTGGATCGGCTACATCGCCACCACCACCGACGCCGTCACCCGCGCCCTAGGCCGCCGCGAGATCTATGTCGTCTGGCGCGGCACCAGCCGCAACTACGAGTGGATCAACGTCTTTGGCGCCCGCCCCGAGTCCGCCGCGCAGCTGCTTCGCGGCGGCGGTGGTAGCGGCGGCGGCGGCGGAAGCAGCAGTAGCGATGAAGATGATGACAATGTGCCGAAAGTGATGAACGGATGGCTCACGATCTACGTCTCCACAGATCCGAAATCTTCCTTCACGAAATTGAGCGCGAGATCGCAGCTGCAGGCGAAGATTGCGCAGCTGAGGGAAATGTACAAAGGCGATCGCCTCAGCATCACGCTGACGGGGCACAGCCTCGGCGCGTCTCTGGCAATTCTGTCGGCGTTCGATCTGGTGGAGAACGGCGTCGCCGGCGACATCCCCGTGGCGGCGGTGGTGTTCGGGAGCCCACAGGTGGGGAACCAGGCTTTCAAGGAGAGAGTGGACCGGTATCCGAATCTAAAAATCCTGCACGTGAAGAACAAAATCGATCCGATCCCGCTCTACCCGAGCGCGATTCTCGGGTACAGAGACGTCGGGGTGGAGCTGGAGATCGACAACAGGAAATCGCCGAGTCTGAAGGATTCGAAGAATCCTTCGGACTGGCACAACCTGCAGGGGATGCTGCACGTGGTGGCGGGATGGAATGGGGCGGAGGGGGAGTTCGAATTGAAGGTGAAGAGAAGCGTGGCGCTGGTGAATAAATCGAGTGAGTATTTGAAAGATGAGTATTTGATTCCCGGTTCGTGGTGGGTAGAGAAGAACAGAGGGATCGTTCGCGATGAAAACGGAGACTGGCTTCTGGCGCCGCCGGACGATGAGGATCAGCCGGTGCCGGAGTTCTAATCAAATCTGTTCTGTTTGTTTTTCAACTCTGTTTTCTTCGTTTGGCGATCTCGGTCTTGGTATTCTATTTCTATTGTTTGGATTTTGTATTTCCAATTATATAAACAGCTAATTGTATTCTTTATTATTTTTTCTTTGTTTTGGCAATTCATGTTTACGTGGCACTTGTTGCTCTCAGAAGCTGGAGGGTTGGAAATCGGATGAGATCTTCAATCCTCAAATTTATGTCACAAATGTGTGCCACTGTAAAGTAGAATGTAACGCGTCGAAAATTGATAAGAAATATGTTCTGTTATAAAGTAATATGTAACGCGTTGAAAATTGATAGGAAATATATTCCACTATAAAGTAATATGTAACGCATCGAAAATTGATGGGAAATTATTATTTAATAAAATTAAAAAATTATTAAATGTTATAATACTATATGATAGCATAAAAAGGTCGTTAATTAATTTTTTTTTTACTAACCTCGTTTAATATATATAGAACATATCAGAAATTTGATTAGAAATATTACATATTTTTCGTCCATAACTTATATAGTGACACTCATCATTTAAACCTAATGCACCCTCAATTTTACAGATTATTTTCAAATCTCTCTTTCTTTTCAAAATCAATAAGGGACAAAAACATATTTGGCTCTTAAAGAGGTTGTCTCATATCGATTTTGTATGAGGATTGTGGTAGATCTTTTTTTATAGCAAATGAAAAGAATATTTTTTTGAAGATCGTCTGTAAGAATGAAGGTGAAGCTAAACATCCAACATTATTAGATTAACATACAATTTTTTTTAAGTTGAACCGCCAGCCCACAATTGACTCGTCTACTCCCACAGGTCAACGTCGGAACTAGCCCATCGACTATAGTTTTAATTTTTGTGGGCATATCTAGTGTAAATAATAAAAGAGAATATCATGTGATATAACCAAAATGTGCATTAAACTATAAATTTTGGCTCATCTTCTTCATAATTATCAATTATAGTCATTATTTTCAATTAATGACCTACCTACCCTTATCTCTATCCCATTCGGATCCATTCCAAACCCGCTTTAATCAATTAACCATTCACTTTATTGTATCTCTATATCTCATGCGGTCTCCTTCATTCTCTGCAATTCTTCTCTCTCTTTCCCATGCCACCGCCTCTCTACCCGATCCACACCACAACAGCTGACCATCATCATTCCAATTAGCCTAATCACCTTCGTCACTGTCACCAAAACCTCCAACTTCTTAATCTCTTCCGTCTTCCGCTTCAACACCACCATCGACATCCCCTCTTCCTTCAACTCTCGCGAATCCCCTCCTCCGTCGGCATCCCTCTCTGCCACCTCCCGCCCAATCACCTCCGTCTCTCCGTGTGTTACTTCGTCAACCCCACTTCCCGCTGCTCCTGCACAGAATCCTCAGCCACAAGCAGCAGCCACTGATTTCCCACCACAGGTAGTTGTTTATCCTCTACCGTAGCCGAAAGCTACTGCTGCAGAAACACCTCCGACGTCGCGTTTACTCGCATTGTTACCTGAATCCCCCAATTAATTCAAGCTGTCTAAATTTGGGAATTTAGGGATTCGAATGGGTAGATCATTTTGTTTCGGATTGGAATTGATTTTTTAGATCGATGTATTGGATTCTATTCTTAATTTGGTTCAGCTTATCAAGATTAATAATAATTCGAGAAACTTTATGTACTATGCTTGGATTGATTCTAGTATCAATTTTTCGTTTCAATAGAAGTGAGTGATCAAAAATTGGGATTGTGTATTTGGCTGCGGCTTGAGTGCTACAATGGGAGCAATGGACGACAGTGGTAGATTTAGGATAATTTGCCTCAAAATTTTAATGACCCGCTCATAATTTAATTGAGACAATTTTGTCATCTGTTGTGGGGAAGGAGGACTATGAAGCAATGTATCCCATTCCCTATTCTTATTTACAGCTTTCTTGTTGTTGTTTTGTTATGTTGCAAGTGGTGTGTTTTTGGAACAAATTGGAATAATTCGAACAAATTAGAATATTCGTTCCAATAGTACCACGTCATAACTTGAAACATCTAGAACTAATTAGACAATTTATCCCAATTGTATCAAATCTGGAACATATAACTTGAAACATCCGGAACCAATTAGACAATTCGTCCCAATTGTACCAAATCTGGAACAATTGACACTAATAAGGCTAAATTTGTACCAGATGTACTAGAAAAATTGGTACTAATAAGATTAAATTAGTACCAGATGTACCAGATGCCTGATACCCGGCCCGAACCGACTCGCGCCCGCCCGCATCAGACCCGACCCGCTCTGCGTTTCATAATGGTATTTTTGTCCCAAATTGAAAAAAATGCCAAAATTTATATTTTTGAAGAAGGTGGGCAAAAATTTATATTTTAATGACCATTATGGCTATTTCAAAATTTGTCTCATAATGAAAAATACAAAATTGAATTTCAAAAATAAAATTAAAATTGTATAATTGTTCGTAATTGACCCGTCAGGGTCGGAACTAGCCTGTCGACTATGGTTTTGATTTTTGTGGGCATATCTAGTGTAAATAATAAAAGATACAGAATTAAATTGCAAAAATAAAATTAAAATTGTATAATTGTTCGCAATTGACTGGGCTACCCTGTTCAGTGTCGGAACCAGCCCGTTGACCATTGTTCTGATTTTTGTGGGTGATGAGTCCTTATTTTGTGTCTTTTTAGTGTTTGTCTTAGGTAGTTTAGATCGAGTCTTTGTGTGTGTTTTGTCTAGTTTTAGTGTATTGCATGATATATTTTGGGCAGGAGGGTGTTTGCTACCTTGCAGGAGGAAATTGGACAATACATGGATAGAAAGCTTCATTTCTGGAAGCAGGTCAGGCAGAGCGATATCGGTCAAGACAAAGATAGGTGGAGCGCTTTGGTCAGCTGGCGAGTTTCTCTTTTAGGTATAGAAAGATAAGGAGAAGATGATCTAACTTAAATATCTTTCCTTATCCGACTAGATTTAGGATCCACAAGGGATCTCTTGGAGATAGATGTGACTTGCCATGTTGATGGCCGTGGTTATCAAGACTTACTTGCATCCAAGGTAGCTCGTAAATTCTTTCCATGTCAAGGACCGGGGGCCCAAAGCCTAAGTACTCGCCTATAAATACTAAAGCCTAGTTGTTACGAAACACGCCATCTTTTATGCTTTCATTCCCTGTAATTCATTGAGCGATTGTTAGGAGAAAAACAAGTCCTACTGGCAAACATTTATTTGTGTTTTGTTCATCGGCACTTTTGGCCGTATTTCGCTTTTCACGTACTTAGTAAGTTTTAATATAGTTATTCTTATGAATTCCTTTAATTATTGTGTTCATAGTTTTATTATTATGTCTAGCTAAGTTTTTATACTTGATCTGGGCAAGATAGTTAGGTGATAACTTATGCTTGAGAGGTCTAATTTGTGCTAGATAATTGCATGCATATGTTCGTGATATGTTAATGAACTTGTTCAAATATGAGATAATACGATTAAGAGATTAATAGGCCGTTAATCACTTAAGACATATTAGATCACTAATCAATTGGGATGTAGGAGTGTTTTCCATTATCATCTCGATTAAGATCGATTAACATTAGAGGAAGGTGTCTACCAAAATGGGCTAGACGTGATGATTCCTTGTTGGGCCTTTCTAGTGATTAATGCTCCTTGGGCAAGTGACTAAACGATGACTCCGACAGAGGTATTGCCCAAGGTAGAAAGCCAGCGGTGCGTCACCAACTAAGTGAGGATAGGTAAGGGAAGGGTTTGTTGAGAGCGTGACGAGTAAAAAGGGATCTCGACATTCAAGTCCTATAATTAACGATGCATGCATGTAATGAATATATTTGCACCAATGACCAAGCTAGGATTTTCACTTAACAGTGTCTTAGTCTAGATCAAGTCATTTTTATTATTGATCAAGTTATCTGTTTCTTTTCAGTGTTTACTTAAGTTCTCAAATTGGGCAAGAGAGTCCTAGTGACCAAGATAGCAACATCCAACTTTCTTTATAGGTGGAGGAGGTTTCAAGAGATAGTGACAATCAACTCCTTGTGGATCGACCTTGTACTTACTTGCTAACTATATAGCTGTGAGGATAGGCTACAAATTCATTTTGAGAGTGCGAACGACAGCCTTGTCAAAATTGGCGCCGTTACTAGGAAGCTGATTTTGTAACTATCTCTTGAGAGAGAGAGACCCTATGCATGTTTAGCTCCGACCCTGTTTGGATCGACGGTGAATTGAGATATCATCCCGACTCGGAGAAGTACATCAAGGAGCAGAAGAAACTAAAGAGGGAAGCTGAAAGAAGAGCACGAGAGGAGGAACTGGCGAGTGACGAGGAGAGGTCACCACCATAAACTTCAGATTGCGAACAGTCTAAAGAAGAGGAGATGGCACGATAATAGGCTGATCCTGAAAAGACTCTGAAGGAAATCATGTTTCCAACAGATGTCAATCTGAATCCAGCAGGCATCACCTTGCCTGCTATCACTAACAGTTGGGAGCTGAAATACTCTCTGATACAAATCTTGCCGAAGTTCAGTGATATGCCCGGAGAGGATCCACAGCGCCATTTGCTGGACTTTGAGATGGCAATGCGTACGGTGCACACTACTACTACCGAAAACACACTGAGGGAATACATTAGCCACCTGACGTTTTCATTTTCACCACAAGATGGAGCCAGGGAATGGTTGTACCAACTACCTCAGGGCAGCGTAACATCTTGACAACAGATGCAGCAGAGTAACATCTTGGCAACAGATGCAGCTTAAGTTTCTTGAGCAATATTACCCCTTTGCCCAGATCCAGAATGCTAGAGCTGCAATCCAGAACATAAAAATGGGCAATGGAGAATCTATCTATGATTACCACTTGAGGTACAAGAAGTTGATTGCAAGGTGCCCTCAGCATGGTTTGGGCGACAAGGATTTAATCACTGCCTTCATAAACAGATTAAGGCAGTCTGAAAGAGATTGGATAGATGCAGCTTGTGGTGGTAACGTTATCAACAAACCACCAAGTGAAATATTCAAATTATTTGCTGAGATGGCAGATAGGAAGAGAAACCAAGATGAAACCATCGTACCCAGGACGCATGAGCCGACCAGCAGTGTTCCCAAATTTGATATCTCGGTATCTATGATGAAAGAAATGATGAACCAGAACAAGAATAATGCCACTAGGAATGAGAATCCTAGACAGATACTGAAAAAGAGGGTTATGAAGTGCGAACTTTGTGCTGCCAACAATCACCCCACGGATAGGTGTCCATCACCGTACTAAGATGAAGAAGTTAATGTTGTTGGGCAACCGTACCAACAAGGAGATGCTGGGCAGCGAAGGAACTTTAACAATGGACCTTGGAGACCCAATGGCAATTTGAGATATGTGAATAATAACTATCTCAACGCACCTCAACAAGCGCAACTACCACAACAACCCTATGTACCTCCATATAATAGAGATCAACCAAGAGATACTCCGAGGAGTGAAGTGGAGAGACTTGCAGCTAAACAAAGAAAGGGGTATCAAGAGTTAGACAGTTATCGCATGGAGACAAGGGGAGGCATGAGAGATATTAATGGGATATTGAGCCACTTAGTAGAATCGATCTCTCAGATAAAGTTAATGTTGAGTGGAGGAATGAGAAAACTACTGTCTCAAGTCGAGATAAAGAAGGCTCAAGTGAATGCTATTACATTGCGTAGTGGAGCTAAGCTGCCTGAAGTAAGAGTGCCTGACCATTACGTACCTCAAGAAGCTGCACCTGGGCAACAACGGTCTTTTGGGCAAGATGCTAATATTGAACAAGAGGGTGAGCTTGAACCAGAAAAATATGAAGAGGCACCCATGGGGTCAAGTGATGTTGAGGAACTATGGCAAGAATTGTCAGTTGAGAAAAGGGCACAGGTTGAAAGGCAGGCGGCAGACGTAAGAAGGAAAGCTGAGCTCGACGCTGCCGAAATTAGAGCTAAAGTAATGAAGGAGGCTGAGAACGTGACCAACTTGAAACCTTACGAGCCAAAAGCTCCTTACCCAGGACAATTTGCAAAGGATAAGGAAGCTCAAAAGATGAAGCAACTGACCAAAATGTTTCAGAAGGTCGAGGTCAACATACCCCTCTTGACCGCCTTACAATCTATGCCCAAGTATGCCAAGTTTTTGAAAGAATTATGTACAAGAAAGATCAAGTACATAGACGATGCAAGGTTCCAAGTTAGTGAGAATGTATCTGCAATATTACAAGACGCCCCATGCCGACCAAGTGCACTAACCCTGGGATGTTCTACATTCCTTGCAATATTGGAGATATGAAGATTGAAAAGGCTATGTTGACTCTTGAAGCATCGATTAATGTCATGTCCAAATCGATGTATGATGACCTAAGGATGGGGCCACTCAAACCAACAAGGGTGGCTATTCAATTAGCCATAGGTCGACTGTATGGCCTGAAGGGATTTTAGAAGACGTCTTGGTCAAGGTAAGAGACTTAATTTTTCCAGCGGATTTCAATATTCTAGATATGGGGAGATCGTCACACAAGGCACTAGTTATGTTGTTAGGAAGACCATTCTTGAAGACCGCTCGCACAAGAATCAACTGCGATACGGGAAAGCTCACATGTGAGTTCGGAGGATAAGTAGTGTCATTCGACATCTACAATACACTAAAACAACCTAGTGACACAGAGCTGGTGCATAGCATTGAGCATATCGACCAGATGGTGGATGAATTCTGGCCAGAAATAGCAATAGAAGATATAAGGGGATAACAACCTATAAAAGGAACGTGTAAAAGAAGTCCTGGTGGAGTACAAGCTGGCCATTGGTTGGACATTGGCTGACATAAGGGGCATAAACCCCACTGTATGCAGACACCACATCTTGCTCGAGGAAGATGCCGTGCCCATTAGAGATCCTCAAAGAAGACTGAATCCAGCAATGAAGGAGGTAGTGATGAAAGAAATCTTGAAGTTTTTAGACCTGGGGATCATCTACCCGGTCTCTAACAGTAGATGGGTAAATCCAGTGCACGTCGTGCCCAAGAAGTCTGGAATTCAAGTGGTGGAAAATGAACAGAGAGAAATGGTGGCTACAAGGCTGCAAACAGGATGACGAGTATGCATTGACTACATGAAGTTGAATCAGAAGACCAAAAAGAACCACTTACCGTTGCCTTTTATCGATGAGATACTTGAAAGGTTGGCGGGTAACAAGTACTTTTATTTTCTAGATGGTTACTCGGGCTACATGCAAATCTAGGTCGCTGAGGAAGACCAGGACAAGACCACTTTCACTTTCCCATTTGGTACATTCGGCTATAGAAGGATGTCTTTTGGTCTATGCAACGCTCCTGGCACATTTCAAAGATATATGATGAGCATATTCTCAGATTTGCTCGAAACCTGCAAAGAGGTATTCATGGATGACTTTACTTTTTATGGATCGGATTTTGACAAGTGTTTAAGTAACTTGGAAATGGTACTAAAAAGATGTGTGGATAAGAGTTTGGTCTTAAACTATGAGAAGTGTCACTTCAAAGTCAAGGAGGGCATAGTCCTTGGGCACGTCATATCAAAACGAGGGATAGAGGTTGACGGAGCATTGTCGTCACACACTTCGTACAAATAATATTTATAAACACCTCTAGCCCAACAAGGTAGTAGTCAGCGGCAAGTGGGATCGTACCTAAGGGACCTGGTGTAATCTGTTCTTCCGATGTTGCTCAACAAAAGGGTTTTGGTCACGAAGTATCTAAATAAACTGTACTCAACAAGTAACAATATCAAATAACAAAAGAGTTTGGATTGGGTTTCGAATCCATGATCCTAATTACTCTTTACTCATTCATTGGTGCAAAGATATTCAATTAAATGATTTTATTACTTAGTTTAAGACAGATTAGTTTATACCCTAAGATCACGAAGTCACGATATAAACACACTTAGCCTATGTCTAATCAATTTTACAGATCTTGACCAGAAGGCAAGATCTCCTCTCTTGATCAGCAAAGTCACGAAGACACTTCAGTAACGATGCTGCCCAACAGGCATTTAAGAAACAGACAGACC
This sequence comes from Schizonepeta tenuifolia, assembly GCA_029490685.1. Lineage (NCBI taxonomy): Eukaryota > Viridiplantae > Streptophyta > Magnoliopsida > Lamiales > Lamiaceae > Schizonepeta > Schizonepeta tenuifolia. Next base: position 2,813,165 of record JANLIY010000007.1, read on the forward strand.
GATGACAGCCAAGGGATAGGTCAATACCGATTGCTCTCCAACACCCTTTACCTTCTTGGGCACGAAAGACACTCTCGTGTTAATCCCAATTTCTGTTAATAACTTAATCTCAATATCTAGTTGGTGATCAATCAACCTCAATATCAATTAAATCTAGAATTAATCCTAAGTGTTTCGGGAACAAAATCAATTAACGAACTTAACCAATTAGACCTTACGAGTTTGAACGAGTAATTTAGAATCACTTCATCTACATCCAACCCAAACAATAAACTTAGCTAGACATAATATTAAATAAGAACACAAAGCAAATAAAGGGAAACATACTTATCATAAATCTGGAAACGGGTTGCTGCCCAAAAGCGTAGTCAGCAACCAAGGTCTTGGCTTCACGCCAACAACTAAACTTAAAGCAGTAAAAATACGAAATAAAAGTAAATTGCCCGTAGGACTTGTTTCTTCCTTCATTTCTCTCAACCTAGAATACAGAACTAAGAATAAAATCCCCTCTTACACAATGGAATCGGCCATATATATATAGGCGATGGAAATTAGGGTTTAGGGAAGTTTTCTTGTTGATGAAGGACTCTTCCATGCATATCACATCCGCCCTCTCTCTTCATGCATGCACGATTCTTCTTTCCTTGCGTGGTAGATATCTCCTTTGATTAGGCTCAGCTAGAATAAGGAAAGAAAGATCCAATCCTTATCCTATTCCTTGAAGGAAAAGAATTCTGCTGCTACTGGTCCGACTCTGTTCCTGCCCTTTATCGTCTGCATCCTGAATTGCTTCCGGTCTTGACCAAGATCCTGGCTCCTTCGAGTACTCTATCTGTTGGCTTTAAGGATATGGGGGGTACTTTCTGACTTGTAGATTGGATATTTTGATTTTGCCTAGCTACAAGCTTCCAGCCCTATTATTGACTCGATCGTATTTGCCCAGCATCCACCTGTTCTTCCCTGCACATTATCTCTCGACTTACGTGTCCTTCCAGACACATATTGACTCGATAAAGACTAAAAACACAAGAAAAATACAAGAAAAGATGGACACAAATATGGGTTCATCACACCCACACACTTGAATTACACTTGCCCTCAAGTGTATGGTTGCAACTTGCCCAAAAGATTCAAATATAGAAAAGACAAAACAGAAAACACAGACTCAAAAGATCAGCTCATCAACATGTCAGTCAAAACAGGATATGTAAACAGATATTTCCATCAAAAAGGTCAAGATAGAGTTATTGGGCAACATGGATATCCTTACCAGCACTCATCTCTCAAGTGTATATGGTTAAGTGTATACGCTCTTGATCAACATCAACAAAGTTTTTCCATAGGCTTGCCTGCCCTCTACATCTCTACTTCTTTGAACAAAATCAAACTACTTATCCTTAGGTCTTTAGCGGGTTGTAATGTGGCTTAAGGCAAACGGTAAGGACATTTAGGAACTAGCAAAGTCAAGAACTAGGTTCTCGAGCAACAGATTGCCCTTGATTCCTTACTCCTCCTCATCTAGCACACTTATTCTTTTCTGTACCTAATTTCTCCTTATTTATTATTTTTTTCCTTTTTCTTCTTTTTTTTTTCTTTTTCTTCTTCTTTTTTTTTCAACCCAACACCTCTATCGTAGGTGATAATGCCCAGTAAGTGCTACCCAACATTTCCTTCCTTCCCTCGTTCTTCTAGACCTGAGTTCTTGACCGGGACGGCTTAAAATTCAGGCTTCTATAAGTGATTAGAAAGAATTATCATCAAGCTCAAGGGGGCTAATCAAAGGATAAATGTCAAGGTAGGGAATTTTTAGGCCATGGGCTTCTTTGAACAAAAATTGCCTAATTCATCTAAGTAATCCGACTAAGTTACATGAAGCTTTAATTAAGAGATGCAAGAAAGTTCTAGATCAACACGTGTTAACTGATCATTATCACACAAGAAAGAATAATGATGCATATGTATATAGCATTTGAAAGCTCGAATCCTCACAGTTAATGCCCAATATCTCATTCTGTCCTACCTATTTACATACGGCATCATCTATAAACCTATTCCAACTTTCATGCTAACATGCTGATCAATAACACAAACACACTTTAAAAACACAAACTGACACCCCAACACCCACACACTTTGCCTTAGGCAAAGTGGGTAAAATATTGGGCAACAATACAAAAAAAAAAAAAAAAAAAAAACTGACTCAACAAATACGAACTCACATAACCGAGAAGGGAATAAGGTCTTCACCACACAATTTGTTGGGCAAATTGTGGGTGAAATCAATAAAATCGCCCTCTCAACCAACAAGACATAACAAAACATAAAACAAGCACAAAACACAAAAACGAAAAAATAAAAATAAAAACCTAAACTAACAAAAAGGGGAGGAACACAAATCAAAGAGAAGATTCAGGTGGATACCTGAATCCTTGGTGTGCAAAGAATGCCACCTGGGTATCCCTGATCTCGGTCATCAACCTCTTCACATTGGCCAGTCTGGTCTCGATCTCGATGTTGGGCAGCACCGCTGCACTGGTGCTTGCCTCCTCCTTCTTGCCCAAGGGTGGTAGCCTGGTGGATTTTGGTTTGTCATGTTCAACAAACACGTACATGCCATTCTTTATCTCAATATCATTCATCTTCTTCAAGGCAGCTTCTCCCAGCTTGCTGACCACCATCACCGACTTTCCTTTCAGCTCACCGTAGACCCCGACTCCATGCGCAAAGGCTGTCACAACATGGCCACAAGTGCATCCCAGAGATTGCTTTGCTAGAACCGTCTTGAGCTGCTCACCAAGGAATGCCGCAAAGTTGACCCTGGTCTTGGTGTGCATACACCACAGTAAATACCGCTCCCTGTTGCTCAAGCTGTTGCCACTATCGCTCTTGCCATACAAGTTGTAGGCAAGGATACGATGACAAAGCCTAAGGGCGTGAGTTTTCAGCTCGGTTCCCTTGTTGTTGGCCCCATAGTACGGCGTTCCATTCCCGATCTCCTTCCACTGCTCCTCGTAAGCCACATCTTCCGGGGGTGGCACCTTAGTCTTGGCCTCCATGAACTCCTTCTTGGCCAAGTCTCTCAAACTCACCATTCCCAGAATCTGATTAAAGGCACTAACATGAAAGTCATACTTCTCGCCCAACAGCGAGAAAGAGATCATGCTCACCCCATTCTCTGGATCACTTGTTAATGCCACCGTGCTGTACACCTCCTTAACCTGCTCCTCATAGACCTCCACATGCCATTCCAAAAACTTGCTCCAGCCTATCCCTTCAAACAACTTCCTAACTTCCTGGGCAACACCCAGGTTCTCGTAGAGTTTGAAGTCGAGAACCCTGGGCGCAGTCACCTTCCACTCTCTGGGCTTCCTACACATCATCACTGTAGGACCCCTCCTCTTCTTTCTGCTCTTTCCATTTGCTGGGGTAGACTGCTCATCATCCCCTTCCTCTTCAACATCGTCCCCTTCTTCTTCTTGTTCGCTGGCAGCCATTCCCTTTGAAATCGACGGCTGAAAAGACCCGACGTCCGAAGCAGCAGACTTGTGCTTCTTCGCCGGCGTCCCCTTGCCACCGTAAGGGCATTTTCTAGCTGCCTGGGCTCCTTTCTTCTTCGGGCTTTCCTTGGCCTTGGTCTTCGCCTGCACCAACGCCTCCGCCGCTAACCTTGCCACCTCTGCTTCAATGGCCTCATCAATTTCATCTCTGCCATTGTCGCCCTCTCTCTCATCACCTTTCTCCTCCTCTTCATCCTCGCCGTCATGTTCTTCCTCTTCTGCTTCTTTCTCTAACTCCTCTTGCGCGAAAACCTGCTTCGATTGCGTCTCCTCCTCCTGCTGCTTCTCCGCCTCTTCCATTAGGCTAGGGTTTTCATCGCTCATCAGAAGCGTGGCATCAACAAGCGGGCTTTTGGGTATGGTGGTTCCGATGGTGATTTCGGGATTTTGGTCGGCAGAAGGGTTGGTGGGTTCCATGGGTAGTTTTCTCTTGGTGGTGATTTTGGGCTTTGCGGTAGTGGTAGTGGGGTGTTCGGTGGTGAGGTCAATGTTGGTTCCGGTAGGGATCTTGTTGAGCTTGTTTTTGGGACGAGTAGACACTATTATAGGGGATTTGAGAGTTTTGATGGAGAGAGAGAAGAGAGAAGATGAGAGGTTGCAGACTTGAATTTGAAATCGGGTAGTGGGGGTATAGACGTGGTAGGGTGGTTTTAAAGGGCACGTAGTTTTAGGGGTGCAGTAACCGCCCCAAAAGTTGTTGACCAACAACTTAGCTCTTGCCCAAAAGACCTTGCTCCACTCCCACAGTTCCTTCCCTTACAGTGGATCCTGATCTACAACATGCATCTTGCTCAACATCTCCTGCATATTTAAAAACACAAATACACTCCGGAAACAAACTTTCCCCTATGGTTAGGCTCGAACATAAAATGCTTCAAAATTAAATACTCTGAAATAAAATACTTAAAGCATAAACTAGCTAATTTTTTTGGATTTTCATAATTTGTGTACGAAAATAAAGAATAAACGAAAAAAAATAACGAAAAAATTAAAAACTAACCAGGTTGCCTCCTGGACATCGCCCCATTTAAGGTCTTGGGCACGACACCCCCCTCTTTAGAAGTCAGAGGTCCTCCTCGACAGGAAACCCAAATGGTTGCCCCTCAACAACTCTTGCCCAATATAGGCCTTCAAGCGCTGGCCATTAACTTTAAAAATCTTCCCGTTCTTGGGATCCTTGATTTCAACAGCTCCATTTGGGAATTGAGCTTGTACTTCATAAGGTCCTGCCCACTTGGTCGAGAGCTTCCCTGAAGTGAGCCTGAACCGAGTTTGATAGAGCAGCACTTGTTGCCCAAAATGGAACTCCTTTTCTTTAATCAAGAGGTCGTGGGTCTTCTTCATCCTTTCCTTGTATAGACCGGCATTGTCATAGGCTTGGAGTCTGATTTTGTCGAGTTCCTGGATCTCGAGCTTCCTTGATTCACCTGCTTCATTCCAGTCGAGGTTAAGTTGGGCAACAGCCCAATGTGCTCGATGTTCCAGCTCCACGGGCAAGTGACATCTCTTACCATAGACCATGCGATAAGGGGGCATGCCAAAAGGTGTTTTGAAGGCAGTCCTATATGCCCACAAGGCATCATCCAAGCGCATACTCCAATCTTTCCTTGTTGTGCCCACGGTCTTCCTCAAGATCGTCTTGATTATTCTATTGGACAACTCCACTTGTCCATTGGCTTGTGGGTGGTAGGCTGTTGACACGCGATGTGTAACTCCATACTTCTTGAACAAGGCGTTCACCGTCGTGTTGCAAAAATGAGAACCTTGATCACTAATGATAGCTCGAGGTACACCAAACCTATTGAAAATTTGAGTTCTCAAAAAATGAGAAACCACCTTTGAATCATCCTTGTATGAAGCACGTGCCTCTACCCACTTCGAGACATAATCTACTACCAATATGATGTACTTGTTGCCTTTGGAACTCGGCAACTCGGCAATGGTCCCATAAAATCCATCCCCCATATATCGAACACTTCCACGGGCAAGATCGGGATCATGGCCATCTCGTTCCTTCTTGTGATGTTGCCTTCCCTTTGGCACTTCTTGCACATCTTTACCCACTCGTAACAGTCTTTAAACAATGTTGGCCAATAAAAGCTACACTCTAAAATCTTCCTTGCAGTACGTTGGTGCCCAAAGTGTCCCCCATACTCCTTGTTGTGACAATGCTCAAGAATACTTCTTTGTTCTTTATCTTCGACACACCTCCTTATTATCTTATCTGCACATTCCCTCCATAGATATGGTTCGTCCCAAATGTAGAAATGACTCTCATGTTTAAGCTTGTTCCTCTGATAACGCCCAAGATCTGAGGGAATTTCTCCAGTCACCAAGTAATTCACGATATCAGCATACCATAGTTCATCTTGGGCAAGACTCAGGTGCTCATCGGGAAAGGTCTCCTTGATCGGCACCCCATCGTCTGGCTGGAGGATTCGACTTAGGTGGTCGAAAACTTGATTCTGGGCACCACTTTTGTCTTTGATCTCTATGTCAAATTCTTGCAACAAAAGAATCCATCTAATCAATCTTGGCTTGGACTCCTTCTTGCTCAACAAGTACTTCAGCGCCGCGTGGTCTGTGTATACTATGGTCTTGCCTCCAAGCAAATAGGATCTCAACTTCTCAAAGGCGAATATGATGGCCAAGAACTCCTTTTCCGTGGTGGCATAGTTGCATTGGGCTGGGTTCAACATCTTGGATGCGTAATAGATGACATAGCTCTCCTTTCCGCGCTTTTGTCCAAGAATTGCTCTTACGGCATAGCCACCGGCATCACACATTAACTCAAAAGGCATCCCCCAATCCGGAGGTTGGATAATGGGGGCGGTGATCAAGTTCTCCTTCAAGGCATTGAATACCTTCTTGCAGTCTTCATCGAACTCCCATGGTACTTCGTTTTGTAGTAGTCTCGTCATTGGTTGGGCGATCTTGGCAAAGTCCTTGACAAATCTTCTATAGAATCCAGTATGCCCTAGGAATCCTCTTAACTCCTTCACCGATCTTGGGTAGGGCAACTTGGCGATAATGTCGATCTTGGCCTTATCCACCTCAATACCTTTTCCTGAGATAACATGCCCCAAAACGATTCCTTCTTTTACCATGAAATGGCATTTCTCATAGTTCAACACAAGGCTCTTCTCAACACATCTCTTCAAGTCTCGATCCAGGTTGTTGAGGCATGATTCGAAGGTCTTGCCGTAGACGGTAAAGTCATCCATGAAGACTTCGATACACTTTTCAAGAAGGTCTGAAAAAATGTGCATCATACACCTTTGGAATGTCCCTGGTGCATTGCATAATCCGAACGGCATCCTCCTATATGAAAATATGCCAAACAGGCACGTGAATGTGGTCTTGCCTTGATCCTCGTCAGCAACCCAGATCTGCATGTAACCAGAATACCCGTCAAGAAAGCAGTAGTAGTCATTACCGGCTAACCTCTCAAGCACCTCGTCGATAAAGGGCAAAGGAAAATGGTCCTTCTTTGTCTTTTGGTTGAGCTTTCGGTAGTCTATACGCACTCGCCATCCGGTTTGTAGTCTCATGGCTACCATCTCGTTCTTGTCGTTCTGAACAACTTGGATTCCTGACTTCTTGGGCACCACGTGCACAGGACTCACCCACCGGCTGTCAGACACGGGGTAGATGATCCCCAAGTCAAGAAGCTTGAGTATCTCTTTCATCACCACTTCTTTCATGGCTGGATTCAATCTCCTTTGTGGATCTCGTATGGAGGCAGCATCTTCCTCAAGCAAAATGTGATGAACACAGTCTAAAGGGTTAATGCCCTTGATGTCAGCCAACGTCCACCCTAATTCCTCCTTGTACTTGCTCAGCACCTCACCAACTCTGACCTCCTCCATGCTTGATAACTCTGATGATATGATCACGGGCAAGGTCTCGTTCTTGCCGAGATATATGTACTTCAGGTGCTTGGCCAAAGGTTTCAACTCCAATGTAGGGGCTTTTTGTAATGGTGGCATCAACTTGTCCTCCGGTTTCAACTCAGGGATGTTGAGTGGTTCGAACCCCTGAGACTGCATGTTGCCCGGAATCCTTGCATAACTGCATTCCTTCACATCCGCTGGTTCTTCGTTCTAGGCAAGATCCTCTTCTATTTGTAAGCTGGCATTCTCCTCAAGAACTGCTTGTTGCCAAAATTCCTCTACTAACTCTTCGGTCTCATCATGTGGTAACTCCTCAAGTTTTTCATCAAACTCATCAAGGGGTTTTTGGTCCCCTAAATTCTGATCCTCATCTTCATCCGTAGGGTAGTCCACGTCGGTGGAATTAAAGCTATGTCCATAGACTGATTCTTCCCAAAATTCTTTTTCACTCTCGTACTCATCTCCTTCGTAAAATTGCATCAAGGCACAATCTTCCTCATTATCCTCATGCTAATCAGAATCTAGGTCAAGATCCTGAATTAGGTTGAATTCCGCCTGGATTGCATCTTCATTGTCTTCTACGAAACAACTTAAGCTATTCAATGTCTCCACTTGCTTTCCACATGCACTGAGGGTGTTGAGGTGTTCCAGGGCATCATCCTAATTTTGCCTATAAGCATCGAACTCTGCTACTTCTCCCGCTACTTGGACTGTCAACTTTCCTATATCGCAATCAATCTTGGTACATGTTGTCCTCAAGAATGGCCTCCCGAGCAAGATCACTGGATTCTTGATTGCTTTCTTTTCCATGTCAAGAACATAGAAGTCGGCTGGGAACAGAAGATCCCCCACTTTGACCAACACGTCCTCCAACACTCCATCGGGGTAGACTGTGGATAAATCTGCTAATTAGATGGCAACACGTGTAGGAAAAAGAGGTCCAAATCTCATCTCGTCGAACATGGCTCTTGGCATCACATTTATCAAAGCTCCAAGATCAAGCATCGCCTTGGGTATTGACGTAGTACCAATCGTGAATGGGATGGCGAACATGCCAGGATCCCTCTTCTTGGTCGGGATCTGGGAATTCATTAGTGCTGACAAATTCTCCACATGGAAACGAGCATTGTCTGGGTACTTGGTCTTCTTCAAGCACATCTCTCGCAAAAATTTTGCACACTTTGGCATAGATTGTAATGCCATCAACAATGGCAGGTTGATCTTCACTTTCTTGAACACCTCCATCATGTCCTCCAACTCCTTCTGATCACGATCGAGGGCAAAACATCTTGGATATAGGATCTAAGCCTTAGTGGTGCGAGGAACAGTCCTCTTGGCCAAAGCCTCTGTTTCTTTCTCAGCCTTCAAAGATTCCAACATCACGTTATCTTTGTCAAATCCCAGCTTAGATCTCTCCATCTTTACATAATCAAACAAGGCTTCATCCTCCTCATTATCAAAGACTGCGTTCTTGTTGGCCTTTATCCCTTCTTCTTGCTTTGCCTTCAACTCCTCGTAGATGTCATTGATATCTCCTGAGCTCATTTTAGTTTCCTCTACTCGAGCTGATTCCTTAGGTTGGGTCTTGGGCAACATCTCTAGCAAATTCTTCCCGCTGCACAACGTTACAGCATTGACTTGCTCCTTGTTGACCTCTACCTTGGTAGGAAGTCTTCTTGGCTTGTCATCTACCAACCTTGACAAGGTTTGGTTGATATGAGTCAATTGAGCTTGAAGGTTGTTGGATTGTCCTCGACTTTCTAGTTGGAAGTTCTCGAAGTCTCTCCTCAGCTTTTGGTTCTCATTGGTAAACCTATCAATGGTCTCCTTCATGAACTCCGTCTTCGCTGGTTCTCGATGTGGTGGTACATAGTTATTTTGCTGTTGAGGCTGTTGTTGAGGTGGACGCACATATTGCTGCTGAACAGGCTGCTGCGGTTGTTGGTGGGCAGGAGGCATTTGATAGTGGTTGTTGTCATACCTCAGGTTCTCGTGTTAGTTCTGCCTATAGCCGTAGTTGTTGTCATAGTTGTTGTTATTGCCATACTGGAACCTTTGTTGCCCACCGTCTTGCTGGTTCTGACCTATTGCCTTTGCCTCTTCTCCTTCTTCCACGAACCAACTGGGACATTCTGAGGTGACATGTGATGTTGCCTGGCATACTTCACATCTCTTCACAGCTCTTTAAACTTCCTTGCCATCTACCTTCTTCTTCAAATCCTCCATTTGGCCAGACATCTTGGTCATGAAGTCTTTCATGGTACTGACCAAGTTGTCTTGGTTTCCTTTGCTGCATTCATACCCTCCTTTTGGGATATCATCTTCATCTCGTGATTGTTCAGCCATGGCGGCTATTTTCTTGAATACTTCAGATGGTAGTTGATCGACTATTGCTTCTCCACATGCTGCAATTATGTATTTCCTCTCTGATGCCCTTAATCCCTTCAAGAAATGCTCAATTAAATCAATATCCTCAATTCGATGTTGAGGACATCTTGCCGACAACTGCTTGAATCTTTCATAATAGTCGTATAATGACTCATTTCCCCCCATCTTGATCGATGAAATAGCATTCCTACCACTTTGTATCCGGCCAACGGGTATGTATTTGTCAAGAAAGGCCTGCTGCATTTTGTTCCATGTGTCAATGCTTCCCTCTGGCAAGGTGTAAAGCCACTCACGTGCCCCATCAAGAAGTGAGAACGAAAACGTGAGCAACCTTACGTAGTCAGAAATGGTGTCTTGGGCAGCATCTTGGTTCCTCATAACTTCAGCATCGTTCATAATAACTTGTCTATCCCCATTGTTCCTGGTAGTAGTGGCATTGTTCCTTACTGTGCTAATTGCCATCTCAAAGTTTTGAAGATGAGTTTGGGGATCTTCTCCAGGATGATCACTGAATTTGGGCAGTATGTGTATCAGCGAGTGCTTGAGCTCCCAGTTGCCATTGATGATGGGCAACTGGATACTTGATGGTCTGATTCCCTTGTTGTCAGGGAACATGATCTGACGGATGGTTCTCTCCAGTATTCCTGCCATGATTGTTGATGTTTCTGCTTTTGAACTAGATGTTGACTTCTCACTGTCTGTACTTGCTGTTGAACAAGATTCCACTTCCTGCTCAGTATCCTGGTCATCTGTCAAGCTTTGCGACTCTGAAGGTTCATTGATGCCTTCCTCCAGATCTCTCTTCTTCTTGCGTTGTTCTGCTCGATTTCTCCTAGCTATCACCTCCGAGCAAGCACCGTGATCTTGTGGATCTCTGTCACTCCGTAGATGTAGCTTGGGCATAAACCGTGCTCAACTCAAGCTAGAAGAACAAACTAGCTTAAAACCAAGTCCCCGGAAACGGCGCCAATTTGACGGAGCATTGTCGTCACACACTTCGTACAAATAATATTTATAAACACCTCTAGCCCAACAAGGTAGTAGTCAGCGGCAAGTGGGATCGTACCTAAGGGACCTGGTGTAATCTGTTCTTCCGATGGTGCTCAACAAAAGGGTTTTGGTCACGAAGTATCTAAATAAACTGTACTCAACAAGTAACAATATCAAATAACAAAAGAGTTTGGATTGGATTTCGAATCCATGATCCTAATTACTCTTTACTCATTCATTGGTGCAAAGATATTCAATTAACTGATTTTATTATTTAGTTTAAGACAAAGATTAGTTTATACCCTAAGATCACGAAGTCACGATATAAACACACTTAGCCTATGTCTAATCAATTTTACAGATCTTGACCAGAAGGCAAGATCTCCTCTCTTGATCAGCAAAGTTACGAAGACACTTCAGTAATGATGCTGCCCAACAGGCATTTAAGAAACAGACAGACTGATGACAGCCAAGGGGTAGGTCAATACCGATTGCTCTCCAACACCCTTTACCTTCTTGGGCACGAAAGATACTCTCGTGTTAATCCCAATTTCTGTTAATAACTTAATCTCAATATCTAGTTGGTGGTCAATCAACCTCAATATCAATTAAATCTAGAATTAATCCTAAGTGTTTCGGGAATAAAATCAATTAACGAACTTAACCAATTAGACCTTACGAGTTTGAACGAGTAATTTAGAATCACTTCATCTACATCCAACCCAAACAATAAACTTAGCTAGACATAATATTAAATAAGAACACAAAGCAAATAAAGGGAAACATACTTAGCATAAATCTGGAAACGGGTTGCTGCCCAAAAGCGTAGTCAGCAACCAAGGTCTTGGCTTCACGCCAACAACTAAACTTAAAGCAGTAAAAATACGAAATAAAAGTAAATTGCCCGTAGGACTTGTTTCTTCCTTCCTTTCTCTCAACCTAGAATACAGAACTAAGAATAAAATCCCTCTTACACAATAGAGTCGGCCATATATATATAGGTGATGGAAATTAGGGTTTAGGGAAGTTTTCTTGTTGATGAAGGACTCTTGCATGCATATCACATCCGCCCTCTCTCTTCATGCATGCACGATTCTTCTTTCCTTGCGTGGTAGATATCTCCTTTGATTAGGCTCAGCTAGGATAAGGAAAGCAAGATCCAATCCTTATCCTCTTCCTTGAAGGAAAAGAATTCTGCTGCTACTGGTCCGACTCTGTTCCTGCCCTTTATCGTCTGCATCCTGAATTGCTTCCGGTCTTGACCAAGATCCTGGCTCCTCCAAGTACTCTATCTGTTAGCTTTAAGGATATGGGGAGGTACTTTCTGACTTGTAGATTGGATATTTTGATGTTGCCCAGCTACAAGCTTCCAGCCCTATGCCCATTCGCATCATATCACCATCTCAACAACAGATTTTCCATCGGATTTGCCCAGCATCCACTTGTTCTTCCCTGTACATTATCTCTTGACTTGCGTGTCCTCCCAGACACATATTGACTCGATAAAGACTAAAAATACAAGAAAATATGGACAAAAATATGGGTTCATCAGAGGTCGACAAAGCCAAGATCGATATCATAGCCAAGTTGCCCTACCCGAGCAACGTGAAGTAGTTGCGTGGCTTCCTTGGACATGCAAGATTTTGTAGGAGGTTTGTCAAAGATTTCACTAAGATCGCGTAGCCCATGACCTAACTATTATAAGGAGAAGTGGAGTGGAACTTCGATGAAGACTGCAAGAAGGCATTTCACACGCTAAAGGAGATTTTAGTGTCAGTGCCCATCATTCAACCACTGGATTGGGGAATGCCATTTGAGTTGATGTGCGATGCAAGTGACTACGCAGTAGGAGCAGTTCTTGGACAAAAGAGAAGAAGAGTGAATCATGTCATATACTATGCATCCAGAACTCTCAATCTTGCCCAATGCAATTATTTCACTTCTGAGAAGGAATTACTAGCTGTGGTGTTCACTGTTGAGAAATTTCGATCATACTTTCTAGGGGGCAAGACCATAGTCTACACTGACCACTCCATCCGGAAGTTCCTCATGGCCAAGAAGAAGACTAAACCCAAATTGATAAGGTGGATTCTGTTACTTCAGGAATTCGATTTGGAAATCAAGGATAAGGCTGGAACCCAGAATCTAGTGGCTGATCATCTAATTCATATAATCCAACAAGTTAATATCGAGCCAATCAAGGAGACTTTCCCAGATGAACACCTTGCTCTTGCCCAAGACAACCCTGATCCGTGGTATGCCGACTTGTGCAACTATATTGTCTTGGAACGACTTCCAAGCAACCTCAGCTTATATCAAAAGAACAAGTTGAAGGTGGAAAGTCGATATTACATATGGGATGAGCCATATTTATGGAAAATGTGTACTGACCAAGGTATCTGTAGATGTGTTGATGAGAAGGAACAAGCAAGCATCCACGCAGTCATTCCAAGGTGTGTGGGGGACATTTTGGACCAAAAAGGACTGCAAGGAAGATATTGGATTGTGGGTTTTATTGGCCCAATATATTTAAAGACAGCTTTGAATGGTGTAAACGGTGCGTTCAATGCCAAAAGGAGGGCAACATCAGCAAGAATAATGAGATGCCCATGACCCCAATCATGCCTGTGGAAGTATTTGATATATGGGGAATGGATTTTATGGGGCCATTGCCCAACTCAAGAGGGAATCTATACATTTTGTTGGCAGTAGATTACGTGTCTAAATGGGTGGAGGCCAAGGCAACATCAACCAATGACTCAAAAGTAGTTGTGGAATTCCTCAAGAGCAATATCTTTAGCCGATTTGGTGTATCTAGGGCGATCATCAGTGATGAAGGAACGCACTTCTGCTATGGAGCTATCAAGGGGTTGATGAATAGATATGGAGTGCATCATAGGATTTCGAATGCTTATCATTCTCAAGGAAATGGTCAAGCGGAATTGTCTAATCGCATTGTGAAGGCTGTCTTGAGAAAGACAGTTAGTCTGACAGGGAAGGATTGGAGTTTGCATCTTGAGGATGCACTGTGGGCATATAAGACAGCTTTCAAAACTCCATTAGGCATATCACCCTACAGAATGGTCTTTGGGCAAGATGTGCCACTTGCCTGTGGAAATAGAGCATAGAGCGTATTGGGCAGTTCAGAAGATGAATTATGATTGGGATGAAGCTGGCCAAACTAAGAAGCTTCAATTGCAAGAACTCGAGGAAATTCAACTCAATTCATACGACAGCTTCGTGTTGTACAAAGAAAGGATGAAGAAGGCTCACGATGTGTTGATCAAGGTCAAGAAGTTTGAACCTGGGCAACAAGTGCTACTATATCAGTCCAAGTTTAAACTCATGTTAGGAAAACTATCAACTAAGTGGGTTGGTCCATTCGAAGTACAAGCCACATATCCAAATGGGGTTGTGGAAGTAATGAATGCTAGCACGGGAAAGATTTTCAAAGTCAATGGAGAAAGATTGAAGGCTTTTTTTGGCCAAGTCTTGGAGAAACCAGAGGAATACTTGAAATTCCTTTGTGAGATGGAGCCCTGACTTGGGCAAGGAGGACGTCGTGCCCACGATGATAATTGGGGCGCTAGCTAGGAGGCAACCTGGTATGTTTATTTTAATTTCACGTTTTTCTTATTTAGTTTCTAAAAAAAAGGAAGATAGGGATTAAAATAGCCATAATTTTAATGTTTTTCATCAAATTTAGGCGTATTTTAATTCCATTATGGGTAGAAATGTCTAACCATAGGATAAGAGAACTTTTACCTTGTGTATGGTAGTATGTTTGTGACTTGCAGAGAATAGGTACTGGGCGAGAGAAAGAAAGAGGATTTGGCACTTTGCCTTGAGCAAAGTGTGTGCGTAGGAGGGCAAGAACGGCGCTCTGGGCTAAGCAATGGACTTGGGCAACACAGCTGACGAGATAGTAACTGCCACACCACGTGGGATGTGACAACTGCACTCAAAACCTACCCCTAGCCCTATAACCGTCTGCCACCCTACCACGACTATCCCTCTAAACCTTTCCACTTCCCCACATAAACCATCAATTCAAAAACTACCATAATCCACTGATGAGACCATATTTTATATGCTCATCATGTGTTTTTAGGTGTAGATCGAGTCTAGTTTTGTGTCTTTTTAGTCGTTTTTGTGTTTGGGAGGACACTTTTGGTAGTAGGCAGGGAAGGACAGAAACTTGGGCATTTGGGATAGATTTGCACGTGAAAGTGAGCACATTGATACGATGCAATGGTCAAGGAGCTCTGCTCTCAGCTAGAGATACCGAGGGCGGAAGGCACAAGAGAAGCAGAAGGAAGGAAGAGTATGGAGGTTCTATATGTTGCAGCTGGTATGGCATCATTCGGAGGATCAACAAGGAAAGGATTTATGCCTTAGAGGAGAAGCAATTAAGAAGACAAGTCCTACCCAGACTAAGAGAAAAGGGGATAAGGATGGATTGTTTCCGATAAGGAAACAAATCTATCCTGATCCTACTCAGCCAAGGAAGGAAGTCGCCAACTGGTGTTTGAAGGCCTATTTTTGGGTTTTTAGGGTTTCGACCCATGATCCTTGTAATCTATAAATAAGTTCATTCATGTAGCCTCAAACAACTTTTACACAATTTTATCACGCACAATTTAGTTTATAGCAAGATACAATTTACTTTTCTACTGTTAAGTCCCAATTTGGGCAGACTATCGTTTAAGTATTTATTCAAGTATGTTTTCTTTTATCGATTTCGTTATTGTTACTTATTTTATGTCTAGCTAAACCTATAGATCTGAGTTTAGGTAAAGGATATGTGATTTAAGTGTTTTATAACTAGTGTGGTCTAATTGGGAAAGATAGCTATATATATGTGTGTTTCCAAGGCGTTAGGCAATGATTTCAAAGCAGTCTTTGAGCCAAGAGACCATACTACAAATGGGCAATTAGAGTGCGGTAGATTCCTTTAAAGGGATGTACCTTAGACAAACAGGGACCGGGAGAGGTTTACCTCACGCTCCTTGAGGGCGGCAAATCTCACGTTGAACTTGGGCGGAGCCGAATGAAGTACGCTGATGCTGGTGAAAAGTCTAAGCGGGATCCTCGTATCTTATAGGGCCAGAACGAGTTCGTCTAGTGCCCAAGGCTACCTGCCCATACTACACCCATTTTGTAGGATCCTCGGGGGTTGGGTTGGGCAAGTAAGAAGGATTGTTTAGGGATTCAACTGAATTCTCAGAAGTAAGGACGAGCTGGGCAAGTCATAGCTGTAGGCATGACAACGTGACAGTAGGACTACTACACGGTTTGCCTATAACCGTTGACACACACACGTAGCGAATATCTCTACACCTATGATCGAGTTACACTTATTCACATTGAATCGAACCTAAATCCAGATTGCCTTTTATTACTGATTGTTACTTGTTTTATTTCAGCTTTTTCTTTGTTTCACTTTGCCCAAGGCGATAGTAGAAATAGACCAAACTAACATTGTGATAGGATACTTCAAGAGAATATTGCATCAATTTCTCGTGGGATCGACCCTTACTTACCGACTAGCTGATCCTAGAAAGTGGGCAAGGAAAATACAAATTGTAGTTTTCCGCGGCTAAATGACGGTCACGTTAACATTGGCGCCATTGCCGGGGAATTGATTTTGTGGTATTCTCTTTCATGTTTGTTCTTTTGATTTTTGTCACGCCCCGACTCTCGAGGTGCAACTTACGAACAATAACACAATCTAATCAACTAACAATCAACTCAAATACGGGGAACATGCTCGGGGAAACATTAATGAAAAGCAAAGCAATCGAATAAGGCTTTCAAAGACATAATGAAATAATAATAACTGAGCATTTCAAACTCACATATACACAAGAGTATGATAAGAATTTCATACTGACGGGGTAAGATTTCAACAAAACGAGAGTACGAAAATATACCAAGTCAAGAGATCCAGATTCAACAAAACGTTTTAAAGTCAACGAGCCCATCGCTCGGAAGCACAAGTTAAGAAGTTAAGAATTCAACAAATATTCAAAATCATCGAGCACCACACTCGGAATAAAAAACATGAGTATCAAAGTATAAGTATCAACAGACATCAATTCAAAAGAGTTGCAGCGGAAACTTGTATCAAAACCTAACATTTGCACGTATGAAGACGTACAAATGTCAGTCTGATATTCGACTCGACTCAACCAAAAGAACCACACCACACCACCAAGCATCCATGCCATCGCCATCCAGTCAACCTGCACGTTTAGAAATACAGGCAGGGTTGTGGATAAAGATGCTTTTAAAAGCTATATCAATTGAACTTGCCTTGCCGAATATCACAAGTACTTAACAATTTAAAACAGTTTTACTTGTGCATGTTAAAAACATTTTCTTTTAAACAGACTGCGCAGTCAAACATAACATATAATAATAGTATGCATCATCTGTCACAATCAATCTTACTGTGCAGAGAAGTAGGCCTCTTTCTCGAACACTGTGACCGGCCTAACCGAAACAAGGCTCACAGTCACCTCAATCATTCAACATACCACACGTGGGTTTCCTGCCTTTCACAGGATAATAACATCTTAACTAAACAGATGATAACACATACCAAACTTCAATAAAAACGGCAAGTCAATCGCATTTAAAATCAATTATAATAATACTCAATAGCATAAATATATTCATCAGTAGTTTTGGTTCAGAAAAGCCCACCTGACTTCCGAAGATTCTAGCTAGGCGATTTAAGGGCTATTTGTCCTTGCTTAATGATCCGTCCGGCTCGATCCATCACAGTTCGACATCGATAAAGAAAATAAGATACGTAAAGAAGGACAAAAAGGCGCTGGACTCAACTGAAGGACTTCTACTTGAGTCGTTTCTCTCGTCGCTTTAACTTTTCTAAAGGATTTCGCGCTCTCGTCTTTAAACCATTAACTCTACTCGATGATTAGTTAATGCTACTTAACCAACTTCTTAGCACTTCACGCTTTAATTATGAAACGTCATATATCTATATTTCATTACTCGAGTTTTCTTTTAAAAACTAAATTAATTCTCGATTTAACAATCAATAGCTCAATCATTTTGCATACAAATAATTTAGTAATTCTTCATATCACAATTAATATCATGCACTTAAACACTTATTAAAACACATAATAAATCCAAACAAATCAAACACACTTCAAGACACGTTAACATTTATTCAATTTAAACATTAGAACTTAACTTGATTATGCAATTTCTTTTCATAAAGACTCAAATAATATACTTTATCTTTTCTTAATTTATAAACATCGCCTTGTTCTAAATTTGTTATCTTATGAAGTATTTTATAAACTTTTACTCAATTACTACAAATTCTCTTTTAATTAATAATAAACTCTTATGAAATTGGGATTTCCTTTCCATTTCTAACTCGATTCTCACTTCTTAACTCAACTACTATTTTTCCAATTATTAACTCGACAATTCTTCTTGTTTTATTTTCAATTTGCACGGTTTGAAAACACTTACTCGATTAATTAATTTCTTTCAAAACTATTACTCGACATCTTATTCTATTATTATTTTCTTGATTAACTATACGAGTGTTTAACTTAATTCGTCTAGCATCTTTTCTCCATTCGATTAAAACTTCTTTTTACTTCTTATTAATTAATTCTTTTTAACTCAATTTTCTCAATTCTTGTTTATTTATTTAATAAATCTTTCTTCTTTGTTCTTAACTTAAAACCACTTTCTTACTTAACAATTTCCTTTATTTTTCAAAAAAATATTTTTATAAAAACTAGTTTATCTCATTAGTTTAATTATAAAATTTCTTTTTGATTTAGTTTATTAAAAATTCAAATCTTTAAGTTTTATTACAAGAACACTTATTAGACATATCTTTTTATGCATTTTTCAATTCTTAATATTTTTTAAAAGCTTTTAAACTTCATTTTTTTGTTACAAAAATTTCTCTTTTCATCTATGATTTCAACTAATACTTTAGCACACATTATAACATTAAAACATTCAATCTTCTATATTATCATAAATTGTTTTCTTTCAAAACTTAACATGCAACTTGTTTTTCTTATACTTAACAACATGTATGATTACATCAACATATCACATAATAATTTCATGATCAAAACATCATTCAAATTATCAACAAAATCAACAAAATAATTCCTTCTTTTTCTTCCAAAACACACGGCATTTATGCATATTTTGGGGCAATTTATTTCTCAATTTTTCATGCATATAACTTCATTCTAAACATGATAAAAATCATAAATCAAGCATCAAGATAACAATAACTCAAAGAATTCATATTTTCCTATTTTTTCTCTAATTTTCGGTATTAACCAAATTTCTTCTCACTTAATTCTCACATTAACAACCTAAGTTTGCCTAAACATAAATAAATACCATGCATGCATGTTTTCTTTCTTTTAGGGCTTAGAGATATACATATATACAATTAATCAAATAAATTAACATACTTTATAAATTAAAAATCGGATCTCTTCTCTTGGCTTCTTGGGATCGAAAGATGGGGAGAATGAGCTTCAAACTTTAGCTTGGATGTATGGAAGAACTCTTCTTGAATCCTCAAAGAAAAGAATAACATAATGATTAATCATCCATCTCTTTAGGGCTTAAGAGCCAAAATGAAAGAAAAATGGGGATGATTATTTGATTTTTGAATCAAAAACTTTGATGGATTTTTACCTTTTTCTTGAAGATAAGGATGAACTAGATGGAGAATGATGTTCTTCACTTCATTTCCATGAATGTTAAGCTTGAATTCAAGGTTTGCATGGAAGAAAATCAAATGTGTGTGTGTAGTGTGTGTGTTTGCCGTGAGTGAGGGAGAGAGTAGAGAGGAAGAGTTTTCTTTTTCTTGTTTGCTTGAGAGAGTTCGAAAGTGAGAGAGAGATGGTGTGAGTGAATGAACTTTTCTCTCTTTGAATAGGATGCATGAATTTGAATTCCAACATAAGGAATAAGGAATGATGACAATTAGTGTTGGAACTTGGTGTGATGTGAGCGATAGATGGAGTTGATGTGATAGTATTTGCATGTAATCTTTTGTTAAGATCATGGTGGAGACATAATGATGAAAATTTGCATGGAAAATTGGATAGAGATGGGAGAGAGATGGTGAGGTGGCGTGAGAGGGAGAGAGGGAGAGTGACACTTGTCTTCGTCGTGTCATTACGGGTATTAATTACTCGGTCGTAAAAGTTTTCCGGATAAAACGATTCGTATTAATTCATTTATGCTATAAACGGGTCTAATCTCTCCTCGTCTCATTTCCGACACTAAAACATCTCAATCCTAATTCACATTTTATTAAAGGATTAATGATTCCGATCATTTAGTCTTTTAAATCTTAAAAGAATTTAGTCGGCTTATCAATTCGTTTATTAATCCTTTAAAGATTAATTCCTCATTACTCTTCTCAATTTATCTCGGATAAGCTCTTAACCTATCTCAATGACCTTAGAAGAAATTCTAGGTTCAAAGGTTTTAATTCTACTCTATTCTAAATCCTTCGGCGCATAGAATTTTCTCGGCGATCAACGTTATTTCTTTTTAATTAAACAAACTCTTCGGGTTTTTATTTCTGAAAATCACACTCATTCTCATATAAACAAACTCAACAAATATATCACATCATCATTTCAAGAAATTGAACAGATAAATTCACACAAAACACATAAGACATTCCAGTCGATTACTCATTTCTGACTTTTTAGAAAAGAAAAATTTTATTCCTCAATTCTCATCTTTTAACTTACTCGGTTAGTTAACATGCTCACTAAAGGTATAAAAGCTCGGGGTATCACAATTTTCTTTTATGCTTATCCCTAACCCTGCAGAGAGTTCGCAAGCTTGGTACGACGATAATATCAACCGAACACTAAGGCAGATTAAGGTGGAGGCAAGGAAAAAAGCGGAAGAAGAGGCACAATGTTTGGCGATTTTGGAGAAAGAGCGGAACTCTTTGGAAAAGCTAGGCGATACACCAATTGAGAAGCAGTACTCCTTAAATAGCGAAGAAAAGGGAAGTTTACAAGAGGAAGCAATGGCTGTGAACGAATAAAAGACTATGAGAGAGATGGTTTTTCCTAGTACACTGAACCTGAGGCCATCAGGCATCACTTTGCCCGAGCCGACGAAGCCCTGGGAGCTGAAATCCTATTTCATCCAGCTCCTACCCAAGTTCAGCGATTATCTAGGGGAGGACCCACAAAGGCACTTACAAGATTTCGAGATGACATACAGAACGGTTCCTACTGAGGGGAACCTAGATGAGTATGTGAGGCTAATCGCTTTCCCGTTCTCTTTACAAGACGAGGAAAGGGAGTGACTTTACTCTTTGCCCACGGGGAGTGTGAAAACATGGCAAGAGATGCAGCAAAAGTTCTTGGAGAAATGTTTCCCAGCTATACGTATTCAGGCAATGAGGAAGAAGATCACTGGCATCAAGATGGGCATTAATGAGACGTTCTATGACTATTGGAACATGTTCAAACTTATGCTTGCAAAATGCCCACAACATCAGATTCCTGAGTACGATTTGGTCTAGTGCTTTGTGGGAGGACTTTGAATTGGAGAGAAAGCCTTGGTGAATGCAGCTTGCCAAGGAACAGTCATGAATAAGCCTCCAAGTAAGATTTTCGAGATCATTGGAGAAATGGCAGAGGAGTCTAGGATGGATGAGGTCGGCGAACTGCCCAAGGCGACAACAGGAACCCCATCGCGAACTGATGAAAAGATCAATAAACTAGCTGCGCACATGGAGTCTCTTATTACTCTAATGGCTGGTAACAACAAGAAAGCGGTGAGGGCATGCGGGATTTGCACAGCGGTCACACACCCAACGGATCAATGTCCAACACTTTATGAAGAGGAGCAGGTGAATGCTATAGGTTTCAATACCAATCAAGGGAGGCAATATGATCCAAATTTCCAAGTTTATAACCCCGGATGGAGGAACAATGAAAATCTGAGGCATGGGAACAACAATTATCAGCAGTTTGGGCAACAGGCACAGAAACCTCAGCAGCAGTACCCACCACGTGATCCGAATAAGCCATCGTTGACTGAGGTGGTGAATGGCCTAATTCGAGATCATACCAAGGCACAACAAGAGAATGAGCAATTTAGAACGGAGACACGGGGTGCAATTCAACATATCACTGCCCAATTGGCACACCTTGCCAATGCCTTGGGCAGGATAGAGAAGAAGCAAGGTGAGCTGCCAGCCCAAGTGGAGGTGAACAAGGCTCAAGTTAATGTTGTTACGCTTAGAGGAGGGAAGGTGTTGCCCAAGAGAGTTCAAATGCCGGATTCTGAAACTCTTTTGCCCAAGGAGAAAGAGTTAGAGGTCGAGTAGAAGGAAAAGGAGAGCAAAAAGATGAATGATGGGATGAAGAGGTATCTCCCGAGCCTAAATATGTTAAGCCCGTACCCATTATTCGAACACCTATTCCATGTAGGTTGAAGCGGACTAAGATGGACGAAGAGATGGCTGATATGATCAACATTTTCAAAAAGGTTGAGATAAACCTACCGCTTCTCGCTGTACTTCGCAACATGCCCAAATGCGCGAAGTTATTGAAGGATCTTTGCACAAGGAATGTTCGGAGTTATGATGGAGCAAAAGTTGTCGTGGGGGAGAATGTGTCGGCAGTCATCAAGAGGAATTTGCCCAAGAAGTGTCGAGATCCCGGCATGTTCACTATCCCATGCCAAATTGGAAACATGAAGATTGAGAAAGCCATGTTGGATTTGGGCGCGTCGATCAACGTCATGCCTTTATCCATGTATGATGAGGATATTATGGGACCATTTCGAACTACTAGGGCGGTTATCCAATTGGCGGACAAGTCACAAGTGCATCCTGAGGGCTAGGGGTGAGCATCGGTAGATCGGTCTGACCAACCGACCAAATTATGTTGAACCGCGGGCCGAACCGACCAAAAAATTTTGAACCGAACCGCACCGATGAGGGTGCTTGAACCGACTTTGAACCGAACCGAAAATATTCGGTCGGTTCGGTCGGTTTATTTGAACTGATGTAAAAAAAACCTGTTGCATGCTTCAATTAAAAAAAACCTGTTGCATGCTTCAATTAAAAAAAAAAACTGCTTAAATAAAGTAAATAACAATGTCTACAAACATTACAACAAAATATTAAAATAAAATTCCAAATTGGCAATTTCCACCATCAACAATTCAACGTAATAATAAAGTACACAAAATGATAAATGATTGCAAACTAAGTCTTATCTCTTAAGAGTACAACATCAATATTCTTCAAAGTTCAAATCAAATAACATAAAATATATAGCTTCAATGCTCAATCCTTAGCTTCAAATCTCTATGGCATCAACATTTGCAATAAACTCTTCACCACCAATTCCAAGACTTCTCAAAGCTACAAAAATGAAAACAAACAAATGATCAAATAAGTACAAATTAAACAAAGAGATAAAAATAAATAATTACAAATTAAATCAAACCTTCTTCATACTTTTGAATGCCCTCCAAATCCTCCTTAAGTGAAATAGGTTGTTTTGACTTCCTTAACCAATCTTGAGTGCAAACAAGACTCTCAACAATTCTAGGAGCCAACGAACTCCTAAAGGAATCAAGCACCCTACCCCCGGTGCTAAAAGCCGACTTGGATGCAATCGTAGAAATAGGTACCGAAAGTAAATCTCGAGCTAGGAGAGCTAGAATAGGCAATCTAGGTTCATTTACCTTCCACCAATTTAGTATTTCAAAATTCTTTCCATTATCGGCCTTCTCACTTAAGTAGACATCCAAATCATTGGATACTTCATCTTGTCCGGCCTTTTGTTCATTGTACATGGCAATCAAAAGGTAAGGAGATGATGAAGAACCCAAATCACGTGAAGTATTTTCAGCTTGTGTAGCATCACCCGAAGATGGATCATTCAACACTTTATAAGCATCATACAATTGGTAGAGCTCAATTTTCACATCCCTTGCAATATCCCTACCAATTTCTTTCCCAAACACTTCCATAAGTATGAATTCTAGGACTCCAAACTTGTATCTAGGATCAAGAAGAACACAAAAGAAAATGATCTTCTTCATATTTTTCGGATCACCCCAATACTTATCAAATTTTTCTTTCATCTTCACCTCCATTTCTCTCGCTTCCATGTTTGAAGCTTTCACCCATTCTTTCAACAAACAACACATATTGCTAATCTCATGCAAGAAAACATTTGAAGTGACATACAACGACCCGGAGATTCTATTAGTCAAGTCAAAGAAAGTTTGCAACACCTGTGTGCAACTTTCTTGCATTCTCTCAATCCAAACAATCGGGAACACCAAGTGGAAGATCAACCTTATAAAAGGAATCTTTCGATTCATACACATCAAAAGCTTTTTGAAACTTAATTGCAGCATCCAACATCAAATAAGTAGAATTCCATCTTGTAGCCACATCCAAACATAAAAGACTTTTGATTGAAATATTCTCCTCCACTTAACATTCTTTAAATCTAACACATCTAGCAGGAGAATGCCTAACAAATCGAACTGCTTCCCTTATCTTTTTAATTGAAAGATCTAACTTTTTCATCCCATCTTGCACAACCAAATTAACAATATGAGCAACACACCTCATATGCAAATATTTACCTCCCGCCACACAACAACCACGAGTAAGCAATTTATTTCTCAAAGCAACAAGACAAGTATCATTCGAAGATGCATTATCAATAGTCACAGAAACCACCCTCTTAATTCCCCACTCACGCAAAACACCATCAATTTGCCTACCCATATCATCACCCTTATGACTCTCATAGTACAAAAACTTATGATTTTTTTGTCAACTTCCACTCCTCGTCAATCCAATGGGCAGTGATACACATATAATTAATTCTTTGCAAAGATGTCCAAGTGTCTGTAGTAATATACACACTTTGACCAAATTTTTTGAAAAAATCAATCAAGGACTGCCTTTCATTTTGAAACAACTTAAAAACATCACATGAAATAGTCTATCGAGAGGGAATAGTGAACTTAGCTTGTAATGCAGCAACAAATACCTTAAACCCTTCACCCTCTACAATTGTAAAAGGTAGTTCATCCTTGATTATCATTTCAACAAGTTTAGTCCTACAAAGTTGTTGATCAAATCTCCAACTAATCAAACTACCTACTACAACAGACTCATCACCCCCTTCCTGAACATGTATTGGCTTTACAGACAATTGTGATTGCTTTAAATCCGAAACATTAGCTCTATCAGGATGGTTTTTGCATTTCATCATATGAGTATTAAGTGAGGTCGTACCATTAATACCGGAGTCAGCATAGTAGGAATTAGGACAGTACTTGCATTATGTCTTTTGCCTCCCATCTTCATCTTTGAACTTTGTGAAATGAGCCCATGCATTCGATTTATTCCGTCCACTCTTTTTTCTCTTTGAAGTTGTTGTGGTCCGAGTGGACTCTTTTGGAGGGGGAGGTGGCATTTCCTTTTCAGTGGTCGGAATGAAATCATTTGTATCCGTAGAGGGCTGTAAAATTTCCATTTCTTTTCGATTTTCAGCCATTAGTGTTGCTGTAAATGAACAAATATATAAAACTATTAGCTAAGAAGCAGAGATAATAAAGATAATAAACCAAAGATAATAAAAAAACTGAACATTGAATCTATTGTCTGCATTAAACCAAAGATATAACCTGCTTTTCTACTCTATGTTTTTTTTCCTAAAGAGTAGTACATATACTGCCTCCAGTACCATGTCAATCTTTTTTTTTTTAGCATACAAGTCAATCTTTTTGCCTAACATTATCTAATTTATCTTAACATCTTCTATCGTCATCTCTTCCGGCTTCCATTTCTAAGTGTAATGAATTAGCTATTTATACAACATTTAACACCAATATATTACTCAACCAGATACCAACGTAGCTGTCTTCTACCATTCTATGTTAAGAAAAATTATACAAAATCACAGCTCAATAGGATGCAGCTAAGAAAAAATTATTTCAGGAAATCAAAGAAGTCAGGGAAAAATCCAAATTGCAAGTTAGAGCATTGCCCCATGTTAACATACAATAAAATCGAAAGTAACACCAGTTCAGTAGCTAAGAAGAATTCTAGAATAAGAACCAAATTTTAATTTGCTCTGAAAAAACACGTCCAATAATTATAGACATTTCCATGTATCATCCATCAAGATGAAAAACAAAATAAAAAGAATGCAGTAGAGGAGACGAAATGAACCTTTTCCGTGGTGCAGCAGGACTAGGGCTGCGGGAGCTGCCACTATGAGAAGGAGATGAGGAGGAGGAGAAGGATTTAGAGCGAGAGCGGGAGCGCGACCTTGAAGGCTCGAAGTGGAGTGCCGCCGCCGGAGTGGATGAGTCGTCGAAGAGGACGAGCCGCCGGAGGACGAGCCGCTGGCGAGTTGAGATTGAGAGATTGAGAGATTGAGTCTGAAATTGAGACTTGAGAGATTGAGAGGCTAGAAACGGCGCACGCTGAATAAAGTTTAGG
Source organism: Schizonepeta tenuifolia (assembly GCA_029490685.1). NCBI lineage: Eukaryota > Viridiplantae > Streptophyta > Magnoliopsida > Lamiales > Lamiaceae > Schizonepeta > Schizonepeta tenuifolia. The sequence continues at coordinate 2,839,543 of JANLIY010000007.1, forward strand.
AGAAATAGCTTTATGGTTTTAGTTTTTTAACTTAGTAAATTATAATATCTATATAATATATTATGTATTCGGTCGGTTCGGGGCCGACCAAATGAATTTTGACAAAACCGAACCGTGAAACGAGAACCGATTTTCAGCATTTCAAAAACCGAACCGACAACCAAAGCTTGCAAAAACCGGGCTGAACCGACCAAAACCTATCGGTCCGGTCGATTTTATCGGTCCGGTCGGCTCTGTGCTCACCCGTAATATCCCGAACTTTTCTAAGTTCCTAAATGCATATTAATTAAATTAATATGCTTATATGATGAGTTTTGAGTGCTAAAATTTTTCGCAAAAATAAATTTTTCTGTGAAATGATGAAAATGCCCTTAGGTGCTCTAATGTGATTTTTCTCGTTTCGATTATTCGAATCGAGTATGTGATGAATAGTTTGAGCTTATTTATATGAGTGTAAGCTTGAGTATGAATTTCGAAGTTTTCTGAGAACTTAAATTTTAGATGAATAGTAACGTAAACAGAGAAATCCCTATTCATCCAACTCCGAATATAGTCTAATTAGTTTCATTTGAATGTAGAATTTATTCTAAGACCTTTGAGATAAGTCGGAGAATTTTCCGAGATCATTTGAAGAAGCTTTAAAAATAAATTGCTTAACAACTTGTTTAGTCAAGCCGTTTTTATGAATTTATTCGTTAGAAGGAATCTCGAGATAAAAATGATATCATTGGATTCCTTAATTTATTTTGGGAGATATAAGACGAATTAGAGAGAATTTAGATGACGAGAAAGAGACGACAAGGGTTTTAAATTGTTTGAGGGAATAAAGTGGAATAACGGTGATATTTTCTACCGAAAAATTAATTTGCTGGGCGAAATTAGCAGATAAAAATCTTTGATCTTATCCCTAATAGTAACCTAAATGCTAAGCATACTCTCACTATGGCAAGTGTATGCCACTCTCTCTCTCTCAAGCCTCCAAGTACATCTCCCTCTCTCTCTCAAATCTCTCTCTCGGATTCTCTTCTCTCTCTCCAATCTTCCCAAATCTTTCCACATGTTAAATGCTTCTCTTTACTATACAAACTCTCATCCATCATCCTTATCATCTATATATCCATTTCTCTCTCCCTAAACTGAGCCAAAACAACAACATCACTCTCTCTTCCTCTCGGTTTTGACTGCCGAAGAAGAGCAGATTTTTCGCAGCTCTTCATGCAGCTGCTAAAACCTCTATCATCACCTTCAAATCATCATCTTCACGTGATCAATATCATGAGGATCATCTCCTCTTTCACCCCTTCTTCATAGCCTTCACCAAGAAGAAGAAATAGAGCTGTAACAGCTCGATACTTCACCAATTGAAGAAGGGCAGTTTTTGGTAGCAGATTTGCAGCCCTTCATGTAGCTGCTCCTACCCCCTATATCTTCATCCTTTTCGTGTAAACACCAAGAGGAACCTTTCCTCCTTCATCTCCTTCATCATCCTTGCCTTGGAGTTGAAGAAAACCAGCAGCATAAGCTCAGTTTTTACAGCCGAAGAGCAGCAACCTTCGACAGTTTTTCTCCAAGCATACAACCTCTTTTTGTTGAGTTCATGCTTCATGCTTGAGGATCCATTGATGTGTATCATCTCCTCCATCTATAAGATCATTTGAGAAGTAAGTTTCTATCCATTTCATTTCGTTTTTAAGCTTGAAATAAGCTTAGAATTTCAGCCCCTTTCCATTGATCTTCTTGGAAAGAAATAAGGGTTTCAACCCTATTTTTCAAAAGTTATGATCTTGATGTCTTACATATCTTTTCATGCAAGGAAAGGAGACACAAATCCATCATCTTTCATCCTCCAAGCAAGCCAAAATCCAAGCCAAAAGCCAAAAAGAAGAGCTTAAGATATTTATTTTTAAGTATGATTTCATTTCATTCTTAAGATGTATATATGTATATGTAAGTGAAAAAATAAGGGAAAAATGCATGATTTACTTTATGCATAGGCAAACCTTAGGGTTGTGATGATGAGATGATGATCTAAATGAAGATATAAGCATGATTTAGGAGTTAAAAGGATGAAAGAACATAAGATTGGTAAAAATCCCTAAAAATCGGCTAAGAAGAAAAAATAGGGAAAAATAATTTACTGATGAGTTTTGAAGCTTAATTGATGATATGTTGATGATATATGCTTATTATGATTTTTCATGTGAATTATATGCATATATGTGTTGATGTTAATTTTTGGTGAATTTATTGGATTTTTAATGAATTAAATTGATTAAAAATAGAGAAAATATGATTAAATGATGATTTATGAATTTTATGAGTTATATGATGTTTATGAGCATGATGATATATAAAAATATGATCTAGATGCATTTTTGTAATGAAATATGAATTTTATGATTTTGAGGAAAAATTCGAATTAAGCATTATTTTGAGAATAATGAAATCTTGATGATTTTGATGAGATATAATGATATTGATGACTATGATGATGTTGATATGTGCTAGATAAATTTTTGTAATGAGTTTATAAGCATGGAAATTGAGAAAATATGAAGCTATAATTTTTAATATTTTTTATGGAATTTATGGAAGAAAAATCAAAGAAAAATAGGTATAAAAATAAAGATGAGTATTTTGAGGTTAATATGAGTTTTTGAAGATGTGTTCTTCATATTCATAAGAAAAACTTGAAGATTTGAAGATGATATAAATTAATTAGAAAAATAATTATTTTTAATTATTTTAATTCGAAGATGTGTTCTTCAATTGTGTATCAATAATGTATGATGATATTAGTTGAAATTTGATGTTATGATATGACAAAAATCATATAACTTGAGTTATGAGAAGTCAAGACGAGTTAAATAGTAACTTATCAATTTTCGTGAAGTTTGAGATGTGTAGAAACCCGAAAATTCGAGCCTAAAAATTTCGTTTTAAGTATCTAAAAATTTAATTAGAATTAATCGGATAATAGAACGGTCACTTATTCCCGACAAATTTTATACGTCTAAAAAATTAAAAAAAAATTAGACGTCATTTGCATTGCATAGCACGAGCATTCATATTTTATTATTCGAATAAAATATATCGATATTATTATTGCCTATGCAATAATGTGATTAATTAGAAATAATTAATTAAAAGATAAATTATATATATATAATATATAAATATGAAGCGTTTTTTTATTTGATTTTGTAAAAGAATTAATTTATAGAATAATATGGATATTGGTCTCGTTAAGACCGAAATAATTAATTCTATTTGTATGCGCGATCAAAACTTTGATCCGATTAATAAATATCGTATTACGGAACGAAAATTGAAATACTATATAAAAGGAAATTATATAATATAATAATATATATTATATATATGTAAATGATTGTGTGTGCCACGGAAATTAGGTGTGTGTGCGCCGTAGATATGTGCGTGTGTATAAAATTAGTATTAGATAAGAAAAGAAAAAAAAAAGAAATAAGATTAAGAAGAGAGAGTGAGAAAAATGGCAGAAGGGATAAAGGGAGAAAAGATTTTGTAGCAGATTAAATCTAAATATAATCATCACGCTTTTCCCTTCCCCCAAAATCACCACCGTAATCCCCAATCAGAATAAAATAGAGTAATGATATTCCTAGTTGCCTACAGATTCCCCCTCCCCTTCATTTACGTAAAGAAAAAAAGGTTGCAGATGAAACTTTTCACCATCTCTGCAAATCACCTTCTCCTCAAGCCCTAACCCCTTCTTCCTCCACCACCAACTACCACCATCTATCACCATCGGAACCACCACCACCACCATCTAGTCAAGCCGGAGAAACGGGCAGCCGTGAGGGAGGAAGGAGAAGGAGAGAGAACCGAGAGTAAGAGAGAAGGGAGGAGAAGAAGGCTAGGTATAAAGTCTAAACCCTCGTTTCTCTTATTTCTTCCTTCTTTTCAATATCTTAGAAGCATGTTTAGGGAAAGAAAATGGTGGAATCTTTGATCTTGGTGTGAAGAAGATGATGTTTATGTGATTTCATAGTGTAGTGATGGCAAATATGATTTTGTATGGTCTTAATGCTTATTGTGAAGTTATACTCGATTATATGCATTCTAGGAAGAACATGACTTAGGAATGTATGTTTTTCATAATCATATGGTTGCTATAGATGATATGTGAGTGTGTTTAAGGCTGAAAACCGAGTATATTGCTGCTGTGTTGGTGTTTTGAGTTTGAATAAACGAAGCTTGGAATGAACCGTGTGCAACGTATGAAACTGCACTGCTCTGATTTGTCCGTTTGAATATGATAGGTTTCGAATTTGAATCTAAAATTTTTATATGTTGTAGATAAGCATGTTAGGATGGTTATGTAAATTTTTCAGAATTTTTCGTTGAAGCATGTAAATTTGGTGGATTTAATACTCTACTGCTCTTGTTAGAAAATCTAATCTGCGCAGAAAAATGTATAAGTATTTTTCTCCTTTGATTCGTAACTTTTGAAGGCTTAGCCTTTTGGAAATTGAAACTAGACATCCTAAGGATTTTAAGTTGATATTTCTCATCCCTTGTGGCCAAATGAACGATTTTATATTGAATTTTCAAGTGGACTGTTGTGCAGTAGAACTTTAATGTTTGGCGGATTCACTGATCTGCAAACAAGGCCCCGTTAGGGCAAGTAAAACCTTATATTTTTGAAGTGTAGTGACTTCTGGAAATTCTATTATGTGTTAGGAGCATCCTATAAAAATTTCAAGATATTTTGAGCTCGTTTACTATTTTAATCGGAATTTACGGTGATGATCGTCTTGAAGAAAAATCTGCAGAAAATGAATGATGTGTTATTTTATGATAATTTCGGTTTTTGGGTAAAAATATGACCAAATTTCATATCAAGACATGTTATAACATTTTTATAAGTTAAAGTGATGATTTATGAATTAATTGATGAATATAAGAAGTTATATTGTGTGCTAAGCGATTAATTATTAAAATCGGGCTAATGTTGTTGGACTTATTATTTTTATGAGAACTCTAGAGATATTGGGCCAAGTATCACTTTATGAATGAGTAAAGAAAAAGATTCGGTTGGGCCTAGACAATATGTTAAGCCCAACTTATTATAGTGTATGAGTCCAATGTGTTATATAATGAATTGGACTTGGGCCAATGAGCCAAAGTTTTCAGATTTGTATGTACTTGGGCCAACTTAATAAATTGTGTGTGTGGGCTATGTGGTTCGGGCTCGAATTAAAATATTGTGGGCTTTTGAATTGATTTCGGTTGGGCCCAGATTTATTTTAAAAATGGGCTATATTCTTTAAAATTGAAGGAGCCTAGTAACATAAAATTGGACCTATGTTGTTATAATATTGTTGGATTGGACTATACTAAGTTAATAAAAAGAAATATGAAATGGGCTTAGTCTTATATAGTTAATGTAATTATGATAGTCCAATATGACTTGTTATGTGTGATATGGACCCTTAGTCCATATCTATATGTAATTAAATGTGAAGTTGTATATTATATGATTAATGTTTATTATTATTATTTATGCATGATTAATTAATTATTATTTATTATTAATAATTAATTCTATAATAATTTGTTAATTGATATTTTAATTATATGTCTTAATTAATTAATTAATTATATGTATTTAATAATTAATTATTAATTAATTATATGCATTTAATAATTAATTATTGATTAATTAATTATATCCCTTAAATAATTAATTAATTCTTTATTAATTAATTTATATGTCTTTAATAATTAATTATTAATTAATTATATATCTTTAATAATTAATTAATTCTTAATTAATCGATTAAAATGATCTAAGTCAATTGAATAATTGTTATGTATTTAATAGTCAAATGAATATCTTACATGCTTTAAAGTGTGATCATATGACATGAGATAAGCGATTAATCAAGTGTACATGAATTAATATGATGTGATGTAAAGTATATAGTATGCATAAGACATCTATGTGACTCACGTTACACAACATGCATGACATACATGCTATAACTCGGGAATAAGCTTGACCTAGGACGCTAAGACTTTAGACACTTTTATGCTTGTGAACCTAAGTGTTTAAGACAACTCTTGTAGGACCGAGCAATCCCTAATTCGAGGACTAGTCAAACGAACTTGAACCAAGGTGGGTTTCTATTTTCAAACTGTGGGATTACAAACTCCCACTGAGGTAACTTTAGGGTTATTAAACCCAATGCTTTCAAAGTGTGATATGCATGCTAAATGTTTTATGCTCAATTGCTTGTGGTTTACCTATGTTGAAAGTTTTATAATACGATCGGCCTTGTGCTCCGTACAAGCCAAGGTAGTGTACACATGAAGTTATGACGGTTCGGTTGGAGGGAGTGGCTCCCCTCTAATTGAACCGGGTGGTAACCCAAGAATGTGAGATGCTCTATGGTTCGAACCGTTAACTGTTTAAAAAAAAAAAAAAACCTTATGTGAAGGATATTTTTACCAAAGTAACCCCCTTCCATAAGAATGAAGCATGCTATATCTTCTGAAAAATTGTTTTCAAAATGGGGCACGGAATCCACTGAGTGCTTTCGTACTCAGCCCCCTGCATTGTTTTCCCTAATGCAGGTTGATCAACGTGGAGGCGAAGGAAGGGGGTGTCGATGTCGCTATTGTCCGTCTGTTCGTTTTCAAGTAATTACCGTGTCGGTCTTTACGACCATTGTTGTGTCTTTAATAAGGCTTATGCCACCAAACTCATGTTACCTCTTATGTTCTAATCATCTACTTGTAGATGGTTATCTTTTGAAACGCTTCCGCAGTGCGGGGCCGATGTCCTCATACATCGACCCCAGTTATGTTATGCTAGGGCATCGATTTTGAACAATTACATACCTTTCCTTTATTATCCCAAACACTTGTCATTTCGATATTTTTTTTTCAATAAATAACTATTTGTTATCATTTATGAATCATGATTATATGGTTTCACCCCACCCACTATGTGACGGCTCGGACGGATCCGCATAGGCCGGGTCGCGGGTCGTCACAAGATGTTATATTAGAAACGAGAATCTGAATTTGAGAAGTTATTAGAAACCAAGTAAAGACGATGATTCAAAAATGAGAAATCGAGAAAGTTATCAAAGTAGATAAGCTAAGGAAAACTATAGTCAAGTAGAAGTCCTTCAGCCGAGCCCTAAGTTTATTATACGTTTTTCGAGTAAGATAAGCTCGTTTTTAGTCGATGTTATTATTGAAGGGCCGAGCGGGATTGCGAAATAGTCGGGAAAGCGTAAAGTAAGCAACCTCGACTTCAATATATCCGAAGCAAGGTGGGCATTCTGAACTAAAACCAAATGATGAATGCGCTTACTATTTATGTATTGTGTGCGCTTTTCAAATTGATTGACTTGCCTAAATGTTTTAAATGTTTTGGTATGCAATCATCTACATGTTAATTATTAAAAGTCCTGTGGCCGCACGGGATAAAAGTCCTGTTTATGCGGGACCGATGCATGCATTGTATTGAGGTAACTGTGAGCTTTACTTCGGTTTAGCCGGTTACGGTGTACGAGAAGGAGGCCTACTTCTCGACACAACAGAAAGATCAGTTGTAGATTGATTCATACTTGAGTATAAAAATGACTGCAGTCGATTTCAGAAAAATGAAAATATTTTTATGGCTGTCACATGTGTTAAACTATTTTAAGACGATTATATATTTAACCTTTGTGATGCAGCAAAAGAGGCAAGTATTTCAATCATATAGCTCTAATGAGCAGAGTTCAGTTGTTTTTGGCATTGTGTTCACTGAGTACGAAGTACTTAACCTTGTATGTATTTCTAAACGTCCAGGTTAGCTGTGGATGAGGAAGGTGCGGATGGTCTAGGTGGTGTGTTTTCTGTTGTGAGTTCAGTCGGTGATTACATGTCTTCATACATGTAATTGTCGAGAGTAGTGATGTCTTCGGCTGGATTGTGTCTATATTTTTGAAATACTCTATTATGTTGATGCTACAATGAGCAGTCTGCCCGAGTCAAAATAGTACTTTTAGTTTCGTTTGCTTATTATTCTGAATGACGTGAAGTCAAAATACTTAACGCAAATTTTTGAGAAACCGTTGTAAATTCAGTATGCCGTTTCTTGTTGAGATCGGTTGAAAGCATGTTCTTATTCGTTGCTACTTTCATACCTTATTTCCTTATTAATTCTTTGTCAAGTCGAGTTTTTGGTTTATGGTTTCACATTCTTAATTCATTCAGAATTAGTATTTAGTCGCAATTCGAGTGAGTTGTGACAAAAGTGAGATATTTATTTGATGGTTTCACCTTCACACTCCAATGGAGTCTGGTCATTCCTACACATCGGATTTCGGGCTGTGACATCACCCCTACTAAGGGCATTCTAGAAGATGTCTTAGTCAAAGTAGAAGATTTGATCTTTCCAGCAGACTTTTATGTGCTTAGCATAAATCGGAGATTTGATGGCGAATGGTTGCGTGAAGGAGAGTATGGGTCTGTGCGCCGTTTCGGTTTTGCTCGTTCCAAAGAAAGATGCATCTTTGAGCATGTGTTGTGATTGTAGAGCCATCAACAATATCACGGTAAAGTATCGCTTTCCTATTCCTCGTTTAGATGATATACTTGATGAGTTGCATGGTTCTTGTGTGTTTTCCAAGATTGATTTGTGTAGTGGATACCATCACATTAGGATTAAGGAGGGTGATGAGTGGAAAACTGCCTTTAAGACAAAACTTGGTTTGTTTAAGTGTTTGGTTATGCCTTTTGGTTTGACTAATGCACCCAGTACTTTTATGCGTATTATGAACCATGTTTTGCGTGCTTTTATAGGTCGATTTGTTGTGGTTCATTTTGATGATATTCTCATTTATAGTAAGAGTCATGATGAGCATGTTGAGCATTTGAAGGCTATTTTGGATGCACTTAGAAAAGAGAAGTTATATGCTAACCTTAAGAAGTGCGTCTTTAGTACGAACAAGCTTGTGTGTGCTGAGGTTCATATCATCTTGGTTTTATTGTTAGTGTACAGGGTGTACAGGTTGATGAAGAGAAGATACGGGCTATCCAAGAGTGGCCTACGCCGAAGAATGTTGGAGAAGTTAGAAGTTTCCATGGACTTGCTAGCTTCTATAGGCGGTTCGTACCTCATTTTAGCAGTGTGGCAGCACCTTTGACGGAAGTTATCAAGAATAGTGTGGAGTTCAAGTGGGTCAAAGCGCAAGAAGATGCGTTTCAGCTTTTGAAGCATAAATTGACTCATTCCCTGGTACTATCTCTTCCTAACTTTTCTAAATCTTTTGAGATTGAATGTGATGCATCTGGTGTTGGTATTGGTGCAGTTTTGATGCAAGAAGAAAGGCCCGTTGCGTATTTCAGTGAGAAGCTCAATGGACTGACATTTAGTTATCCTACGTATGATAAGGAGCTGTACGCGTTGGTGAGAGCCCTCAAAACGTGGCAACACTATTTGTGGGCTAAGGAGTTTGTTATTCACACCGACCATGAGTCCTTGAAGCATTTGAAGGGGCAGAATAAGCTGAACAAGAGGCATGTAAGGTGGATGAAGTTCATTGAGACGTTTCCTTACATCATCAAATACAAGCAAGGTAAAGAGAATGTTGTGGCTGATGCACTTTCTCGGAGGTATGCCTTGATCTCTACTTTAAGTTGCTTGGTTTTGAGTGTCTTAAGAGTTTGTATGAGCATGATGCTGAGTTTGGTGAGATTAATCGAGCATGTGAGTGATCTGCTAGTGGTGAGTATTTTAGGCATGATAACTATCTTTTTAGGAAGAATAAGTTGTGTGTTCCTAAGTGCTCTATACGTAATTTGTTGTTGCTTGAGTCTCATGGTGGGGGTCTGATGGGGTATTTTGGCATTGCTAACACTTTAGTTGTTCTGCATGAACATTTCATTTGGCCTTATATGAAGCGTGATGTTGAAAGAATTTGTTATAGATGTGTTACATGTAAGCAAGCTAAGTCTAGAATAAACTCCCATGGTTTGTATACACCATTGCGTATTCCTGCTGCACCTTGGATTGATATTTCTATGGATTTTGTATTAGGTTTGTCTAGGACTAAGCGTGGTAGTGATTCTATTTTTGTTGTGGTTGATAGGTTTTCTAAGATGACACATTTTATTCCATGTCATAAATCTAATGACGCATCTCATATCGCTGACCTGTTCTTTAGAGAGATTGTTAGATTGCATGGCATGCCTAGGACTATTGTTTCTGATAGGGATTCGAAGTTTTTGAGCTACTTTTGGAAGACTTTGTGGTGTAAGTTGGGTAGTAAGCTCTTGTTTTCTACTACTTGTCATCCACAAACTGATGGTCAAATCGAGGTATAAATAGGACTTTGTCTACTTTACTTCGTGCTATAATTAAAAAGAATATTAAGTCTTGAGAAGAATATTTGCCGCATGTTGAGTTTGCATATAATCGTTCTGTTCATTCTGCTACTCAGTTCTCGCCATTTAAGATTGTTTATGGTTTTAATCCTTTGACTCCATTAGATTTGTCTCCTTTACCTGAGCATAAACATACTGATCTTGATGGCCGAAAAATGGCTGATTTTGTAAAACAGATCCATGAGAAGGCAAGGATGAACATAGAGCGATGCACTGAGCATTATGCCAAACAAGCAAACAAAGGGCATCGTAAAGTGGTGTTTGAACCTGGTGATTGGGTATGGTTGCATGTGCGCAAGGAGAGGTTTCCATTGCAGCGAAGCTCTAAACTACTTCCTCGAGGCGATGGTCCATTCCAAGTTTTGGAGCGCATCAATGATAGTGCTTACAAGTTGGACTTACCCGGTGAGTATAATGTGAGTGCTACTTTTAATGTTACTGACTTGAGTCCTTTTGATCTTTCCAGCAAACTTTTATGTACTTAGCATGGGCAAGATGGGAGGTGACGCATCGGGTATGCTATTGGGAAGACCATTTATGAAGACAGCCAAGATCAAGATCGATTGCAACACTGGGCAATTGACGTGTGAGTTCGATGGAGAGAAACTAACATTTAATATCTTCAAAGCAAAGAGCCTTCTCAAGACACTAAGGCGGTTAAATACATTGACCATGTCGAGCAGTCAAAAGGGAACATGTTGCCTCAGAATGGAATGCATGGTCTTTTGAATGAAGTCTAGGAAGAAGAAACTGTCGAACATGTTGCCCAAGATTCATGGAAGAAGAAAGTCAAAGGCAAGATGAACTTAAAGGGTGAATCTGAAGGGCAATCCCCACCATCATTCCCATGTGTGCCCGTATCTTGGTTAGGAAAAAAGCTGAATGAACAAGCACCGAGGATGGAACCCAAACCCTTGCCCAAGCATTGGAAGTACATCTACCTGGGGGAAAATAATACTATGCCTGTGATAGTCAATTCTGAGTTGAGTGTTGAAGAAGAACATATGGTGGGCAGCAGTCTAGGGCAAGAAAAGGAATTTCTAGGCTTGATCTCAAATGATAAGAAAGGCATTACCCCCAATAGCTTACATGATGCCCGAGATTGAAACTAATTCTGTTAGGAATCCTCGAACTAAGCGTGATCAGATTATGGAAGAAGAAGCCACCAAGGATATTTTGAGATTGTAAGAATTGGTATTATATACTCTGAACCTGACGGCGAGTGGCGAAGACAAGAGCTCATTGTGCCCAAGAGGATGAATGTTGAAATGATAGAGGATGAGGATGAGGACATTGTGGGCATAAGACTGAAAAGTGGATGGAGAGTTTTTATTGACCATCAAAAGTTGAAGAAGATAGCTTGTAAACACCCTTACAAGTTGCCTTTTATTGACAAAATTTTGGGAAAATTGACCAAGCCACATGACCAGCAAATAAGGGTAAAGAAGTTTGAAGCTGGTCAGAAGGTACTTCTCGCTCTGGCATGACTCAAGTTATTACTGTGCAAGTTGACAACCAAGTGGGTCGGTCCATATGAAGTCCAGCCCCAGTTGCCCAATGGAAAGGTAGAAATAAGGAGTTTGATGCAAATGGAAAGGGAAAGTTCTCAAGATGAGTGACGAGAGGTTGAAGGCCTACCATGGGCATAATGCAAATGATCCAGGGGATCCCCCTGATCCCACTGGTCAGAAGGCCAATTAGGAGAAGAAGTATTACGTCATGCCCATGACATGAATTGGGGCGCTGGCCAGGAGGCAACCTGGTAAGTTTTTCTTTATTTTTATTTTTCTTTTAATTTTCGTAATTTCCATTTTCGTATTTTATTTTTAACCTCAGAATAGTAGTTATTGTTTAGAAGAAGAATTTTTGTCTAAGTGTGCAGGTTATATGCATGAACAAGGAACAAGGCAGAATGGAGACTCGGATTGACCAAGAGGAAAGGTATTGGTTCCTGGGCAAGACGAAAAAGGCGGGATGATGTCAGCACATCAAATCACCTTAAGCGGTTGTCAGATGGGCTGCCCATTAACCCATTAAACCCTACTTTCTACGCATATACACAAACATAACCTACCCTCTCTCTCATAATTCAAATTTCAAAATATTCAACCGTCTCTTCATCTTCCTCTCTCTCTCAAATTTGCAACAAAACTCCCATTCCTTCATTATGAAGAACACACGAAGCAAGAAAAACCCTAAAACACCTTCTAAAAGCCAAACTCACTACGCCAAAAATGCTCATAGATAACGGATTTATCCGTTATCTATGTGCGAAATCGTCCGTCAAGTATAATGGTGTTATCTATGTCGCGCTCATACATAACAGATTTTTATCCGTTATCTATACTATTATACATAACGTTTGTCATTTAATTAATAACGTGTAATTATCCGTTATCTATACCCTTTTACATAACGTGCATGATCGTTACGAAAGATGATGTTTATCCGTTATCTATACTATTATACATAACGTTTGACCTTAAATTAATAATGTGTGATTATCCGTTATCTATACTCTTTTACATAACGTGCATGATCGTTATGAAAGATGATATTTATCCGTTATCTATACTATTATACATAACGGAGTAGCCGTTATGTATATTTGTTTTTTGTTACACAACTTTTAATTATAATTTATTTGAAAATAAAATTAATTCTAAAACAACAAAATAATAAAAACCATCATTAAATCATGTCATAACATTCAAAATATTCATACAACCACCATCCGAATAGAGTTAACAAAAACACAAGTTCTATAAGTCGTACGTCCAAAGAACGATTACAAAAACACAAGTTTAACAAAAACACAAGTTCTGTAGGAGAATACAACATCTCTTCTCCTTCCCCGTCTCTTTTCCACATTATGGAAAGCATCTCCAGTCTCATTTTCACATCATGGAAAGCATCTATAGGAGAATACAACAAAAAACACAAGTTTGCAGCCACACCGCAAAGTGACGAAATTATAAAGCATTCAATAACATGAACTATGTGAACTCAAAATCTGAAACTATACTAGTGATATAAAACACACCCAACAAACAATATCCAGTAGCAATGAAACACATAGTATCCCAAACACATTTTCCAAAGACAACTTTTTTCCACTTCTTTTCTTTTCCTGTGTCTAAATAATTAATGTTAAGAGTTATTAACAATTCCCAAATAAAAAGTTTAAGCAAAAACACAATATACACCATCGAAGAGAGAGAGAGAGATAAGGAAGGGGAAGAGGATGAGAAAGAGGTAGAAGAAAAGGTGCAACTAGTGTTGGTGACAAGGTTAAAGATGCAATAAAAGCAATGAACTTCCAAAACGTAATTAGAAAATAGTAACATGTCACGCCCCGACTCTCGAGGTGCGACTTAACAACAACAACAAACTTAAACACTAACTCAAATAAGGGAACATGCTCGGGGAAAACAAAGATGGAATATAAGGCAATCGACTTGGTTTTCAAAAGCATAATGAAATAACTATCGAGCATCTTAACTTCACTACAACAGGAATTCAAACAAGTAATTCATGCTGATGGGAAAGGAATTCCAACAAAAAGAGAAAGCATACGAATATATATCAAGTTAAAGGATTATGTTCAACAACAATTCAAGTTACGAGCCCATCACTCGGAATTACAAGTTAAAGAGTTACGAATTCAACAAGTATTCAAAGTCTTCGAGCACAACGCTCGGGATCAAAAACATGAGTATTAAAGTACTAGCATCAACAGACATTAGTTCAAAATGATTGCAGCGGAAACTTGCATCAATACCCAACACTTGCACGTATGAAGACGTACAAATGCCAGTCTGAAATTCTACTAAACTCAACCAACAAAACCAAACCACACCACCAAGTATCCACGCCATCGCCATCCAGTCAACCTGCATGTTTAGAAACACACGCAGGGCTGAGTACTTCGTACTTAGTGAACACAAGCCAAAACATTTGAATAAAGATGCTTCTTAAAGCTATAATAATTGAACTTGCCTTGCCGAACATCACAAGTATATAAGCAGTTTTAAAAATAGTTTACTTGTGCATGTCAAAACGTTTTTCTTTTAAAACAGACTGCGCAGTCAAATATCATATAATATAACAGTATGCATCATCTATCACAAACAATCTCACTGTGCCGAGAAGTAGGTCTCCTTCTCAAACACTGTGACCGGCCTAACCGAAGCAAGGCTCACAGTCACCTCAACATATACCATACGTGGGTTCCTGCTTTTCACAGGATAATCACATCTTCATATAAATAGATGATAACACATACCAACTTCAATAAAATGGCAAGTCAATCACATTTGAAAATCTTATAAAATTTATAACTAAATCTCGTCGATAGTTTTGGTTCAGAAAAGCTCACCTGACTTCCGAAGATTAGCTAGGTGGCCTAGGGCTATTTGTCCTCGCTTAATGATCCGTCCGGCTCGATCCTTCACAGTTCGACATCGATAGGAAAATAAGATATATGAAAGACGGACACAAAGGTGTTGGACTTTAACTGACGGATTTCTATTTGAGTCGTCTCTCTCTTCGCTCTAACTTTTCTAAAGGATCTCGCGTTCTCGTCTTTATATTATTAACTCTATTCGAATTGATTAACTTTACTACTCAACATCGTATACTTTTCTCGTTCTAATTAATAATGTCATCGTCTATATTCTATTACTCGAGCTTTCTTTCAAAGGCTTTAATCAAATCTTGGTTTACAATTCATAACTCAATCATTCAATTATTTTTCACAACATAACTAACATCATGCATTTAAACACTTATTCAATCATATAATGAATTTACATAAATCAAGCATACTTCAAGACACATTAACATTCATTTAATTTAGATCTTAAAATCTAACTCGATTATGCATTTCCTTTTATGGAGGCTTAAACTATTAATTCTATCTTTCTTACTTATATAGACAACGCTTTATTTTACATCCGTTATCTTATAAGATATTTTATAACTTTTATTCAATTAACAAAATTTCTCTTTAATTATTATTAACTCGTATAAAATTAGGATTTTCTTATTCATCTTTAATTCGATCCTTATTTCTTATCTCGACTATTGTTCCTCTAATTATTATCTTGGTTTATCTTTTTATTCGCTTGGTTGGAAACAACGTACTCAATTAATTATTTAATTAATCTTCTTTCAATTTAATTCTCGACATCTTATTTTATTCTCATTTTCTTGATTAACTTATACGAGTATCTATCTTAACTCGTCTAACATCTTTTCTTTACTCGATTTAACTTTCTTTTTACTTCTTATCGATTAATTCTTCTTAAATTCGGTTTCTTTATTTTTGCTTATTTCTTTAATAATTTCTTCTTTACTTGTTTTAAACCTTTAAGCTATTTCTTACTTAATAATTTCTTTATCTTTTGATAAACATTTTTATGAATTAGCTCACTTTATTAGTTACATTATAAAGGATCTTTTTGTTGTAGTTTAGTAAAAATTTCAAGTCTTTAAATTTTTATACAAAGAAATTTAATTAATATCTCTTTTATACATCTTTTATCTTTTATTTAATTAAAAGCTTTTTAACTTAAATCTTTTCATCAAAACATCTATCTTCATTCCACATTTAAACTAACATTAATATACTTAAACATCCAATCTTTTTATTATTTTTACAATTAATTTCTTTCAAAACTTCAACATGCAAACTTATTTTCTTAATTTAAACACATGTATGCTTATACTAACATAACATACAATCATTCTATTGATCAAAACACCATTCAATTCATCAATAAAATCAACAAAATAAAAAGCTCTATTTTCTTCAAAACTCACGGCACACACATGCATATTTTGTGCATTTTATTTCTCAATTTTTCATGTATAAAATCTCATTCTCAATATGATAAAAATAACAAATCAAGCATAATAATAATAATAACTCAAAGAATTCATATTTTTCCTATTTTTACTAAAATTTTCGGCACTTATCAAATCTTTAGGGTTTTAGTTTCTTTTTCTTGTCTTAATTCGCCGATTAAAATCTAATGCTCGATTCTCCTAACGAATTCTTCTCACTCGAATATCACATGCACATCCTAAGTTTGCCTAAACATAATTTAAATAACATGCATGCATAGTTCTTTCTCTTAGGACTTATAGACATACATATTTACAACTAATCAAATGAATTTCATACTTAATTTAAATGGGAATCCTTCTCTTGGCTCTTGGAATTGAAATGGATGGAATGTAAAGCTTCAAAGCTTGGACTTGAAAGGAAGAAGGAAGTCTTCTTGAATCCTCAAAGAAAAAGAAGAATATGGAATTAATCATCCATAGGGTTTAAGAAATCAAATAAAGAAAAGTGTTGGATGATTCTTGAATTTAACTTCAAGAACTTGGAAGATTCTTACCTTTTCTTGAGAATATGGATGAAATGAATGGAGATTGATACTTTCTACTTCATTTCCATGGATGGAGAGCTTGAATACATGGTTGCATGTAGAGAAAAATCAAGAGAGGTATGAGAGAGAGGGATTGCCGAGAGTAGAGATAGTAGAGAGGGAGAGAGTTTTGTTTTTCTTCTTGTTTGAGAGAGAGAAGTCGAAAGAGAGAGAGAGATGGAGTGTGATGAATGAATTTTCTCTCTTTTGAATATGTTGCATGCAATTTGAATTCCAACAAAAGAATAAAGTGTGATGGCAATTAGCATTGGAAGTTGGAGATGTTTAAAGTGATTGATGGTTAGATGATGTGATGTGGTTTGCATGCAAACTTTTGATAATATCATGGAGAAGACATAATCATGATAATTAGCCTTGGAAATTGGAGAGTGATGGGAGAGGAAGAGTGAGGTGGCGTGAGAGGGAGAGAGGTGGATGACACATGTCGTCGTCGTGTCGTTACGGGTGTTAATTACCCGGTCGTAAAGGTTTTCCGGATAAAACGATTCGTATTAATTCCGTTTTGTGCTATTAACGGGTCTAACCTCTTCTCGTCTCACTTCCAACACTAAGCATTTCAACCCTATTTCACGTCTCAATTTAAAAGATTAAAGGATTCGATCATTTTAGTCCTTTAAATCTTAAAAGAATTTAATCGGCTTGTCAATCCGTTTATTAATCCTTTTAAAGATTAACTCCTCACTTCTCTTCTCAATTCTCGGATAAGTTCTTACCTTATCTCAGTGATCTTAAAAGAAATTCTAGGTTCGAAGGTTCTAATTCAATTCTATTCTAGGTTCATCGGCGTAAACATATTTCTCGGCGATTAACGTTATGTTATCTCAATCAAGCAAACTTCTCGAGATTTTTCTGGAATTTAATCTCATACTCATTTTCATATAAACAACTCAACAAGCATATCACATCATCATCATCTCAGATAAATAGAACAGATAAATTCACACAAGATTCACAAGGCAATTTATACGTTTTATTCAATTCTCTTCGATTAGAAAAGAAAAATTTTACTCCTAAATTCTCATCTTTTAACTCACTCGGTTAATTAGACGCTCTCTAAAGGTATAAAAACTCGGGGTATCACATCCTCACCCTCTTAAAAAAAATTTCGTCCCGAAATTTACTGACCTTAAGAAAATAACTCGGGATACTTTGCTGTCATCTTTTCTTCGAGTTCCCAAGTGGCTTCTTCAAGATCATGATGACACCATTTGACTTTCACTAAGGGAATCGATTTCGTTCTAAGTTGCTGGACTTTATAGTCTAAAATCTCTTCGGGTTTCTCTTCGTAGCTTAGATCGGGTTTCATCTCAACATCTTCTCGGCGTATTACATGCTTCGGGTTAAAGACGTATTTTCTCAACTGCAATACGTGAAACACGTTATGCGAACTTCCAAAACTAGGCGGTAACGCTAAACGATACGATACGGATCCAATCCTCTCGAGGATCTCGTACGGTCCTATAAAACGAGGTCTAAGCTTTCCTTTAACTCCAAAACGATATACTCCTTTTGAGGGGGATACCTTCAAAAACACTTTATCTCCCTCTTCAAACTCCAACTTGGATCTTCGATTATCGGCATATGACTTTTGTCGACTCTGAGCTTCTTTAATCTTTTCACGGATTTGACGTATAGATTCTATCATTTCCTCAATCGCTTCTGGCCCTAACACTTTCCTTTCACCGACTTCATTCCAATACAACGGCGATCTACACTTCTTTCCATAAAGAGCTTCATACGGGGCCATTCCTATCGTATTCTAATAGCTATTGTTGTATGCGAACTCAACAAGAGGTAAAACTTTTTCCCACTCGACTCCTTTATCTAACAAGACGGCTCTCAACATATCTTCGAGAATTTGGATCGTTCGCTCGGACTGACCATCGGTTTGAGGATGGTAAGCTGTGCTGAACTGCAATTGGGTTCCCAACTCTTTGTGGAAACTTTCCCAAAAACGGGCGGTGAATTTCGAATCTCTATCTGAGGTAATCGTCTTCGGAACTCCGTGCAACTTCACAATTTCTTTGATGTAGATCTCGGCTAACTTGGCTGATTCATAGGTATGTGGAATAGGTATAAAATGAGCAGACTTCGTCAACTTATCCACGATTACCCATACTACTGTATTTCCTCTTCTTGATCTTGGCAATCCCGTCACAAAATTCATTGTGATTCCATCCCACTTCCACTCTGGGACTGGTAATGGTTGCAGAGGTCCGTACGGTCTTTGATGTAAGGACTTCACTTGCTGGCAAGCTAGACATCTTTCAACAAACAATGCCACATCCGTCTTCATTCCATTCCACCAAAACTGGTTCTTTAGATCTTGGTACATCTTCGTGCTGCCGGCATGAGCTGTATATGGGGTTTCATGAGCTTCACTCATTATTTCGTTCTTCAACTTGTCATCGTTAGGCACACAAATTCTTCCTTGGTACAACAACGCATTATCGCTCGATTCTGAAAAATCTTTAACTTCTCCACTTCTCACCTTCCTTCGTAGCTTTTCCATTTCTTCGTCTCTTCTCTGGCTTTCTAAGATACGGGTTCTTAAGTCAGGCATCACTACTAAGGTAGCAATTACTTGATCTACTGTCGCTGGCGGTACGATTACTTCAATCTTCATCTTCGCAAATTCTTCAATCAGCTCGACTTTATTGGTTAAAAGAAATCCTAACTCCATTTTATCCGAAATTTCCTTCCTTCTCTTTCTACTTAACGCGTCGGCTACTACGTTCGCTTTACCGGGATGGTAAGATATCTTGCAATCGTAGTCTTTTACTAGCTCAAGCCATCTTCTCTGTCTCATGTTTAACTCTTTCTGTTCGAAGAAGTATTTCAGGCTCTTGTGATCTGAGAATATTTCACACTTCGCTCCATAAAGGTAATGTCGCCATATCTTCAAAGCATGAACGACGGCTGCTAATTCCAGGTCATGGGTTGGATACTTCTCCTCATGAGGTTTGAGTTGCCTGGAAGCATATGCAATCACTTTCCCATTTTACATTAGCACGCATCCTAGTCCTTGAGCAGATGCATCGGTATAAACAATATAGTCCTTATCTAGCTCGGGTAGGGCTAGAACTGGGGTTGTCGTCAATCTCGTCTTGAGTTCTTGAAAACTTTTCTCACACTCTTCCGTCCATGTGAACTTCGCTTCTT
The DNA here is from genome assembly GCA_029490685.1 of Schizonepeta tenuifolia. Lineage (NCBI taxonomy): Eukaryota > Viridiplantae > Streptophyta > Magnoliopsida > Lamiales > Lamiaceae > Schizonepeta > Schizonepeta tenuifolia. The sequence goes on from JANLIY010000007.1 coordinate 2,859,588, forward strand.
TCTTCAACAGGCTCGTCATTGGTTTCGCGATCTTAGAAAATCCTTCAATGAATCTCCGGTAGTATCCTGCCAAACCAAGGAAACTACGGATTTCATGTACTGACGTCGGGGACTTCCAATCCTGCACAGCTTTCACTTTCTCCATATCCACTTGGATGCCTTCGGACGAAATGACATGTCCTAAGAAATTTACTGCCTTCAACCAAAATTCGCACTTACTGAATTTGGCATACAGCTTTTCCGTTCTAAGCGTTTCTAACACGATCCTTAAACGCTCTTCATGTTCAGCTTCACTCCTTGAATACACCAAAATGTCATCTATAAAGACAATCATGAACTTATCCAAATATTCGTGAAAAACTCTATTCATCATATCCATGAACACTGCCGGGGCATTTGTTAATCCAAATGGCATTACTATGAATTCGTAATGTCCATATCTTGTTCTAAAAGCAGTCTTTGGAATATCTTCTTGCTTGATCTTTAGTTGGTGGTATCCAGACCTTAAGTCAATCTTGAAGAAAACACCGGCTCCTTTTAGCTGGTCAAACAAATCATCTATCCTTGGCAAAGGATATTTATTCTTCAACGTAATCTTGTTTAACTCTCGGTAGTCTATGCACATCCTCAAACTACCGTCCTTTTTCTTAACGAACAAAATCGGAGCACCCCAAGGCAATACACTCGGTCGAATATAGCCTAAGTCCAACAATTCTTGCAGTTGGATCTTCAACTCTTGAAGTTCCTTTGGGGCCATTCTATACGGTGCCTTGGATATCGGGGCTGATCCGGGTTCTAAATCGATTGAAAACTCTAGCTGACGATCAGGGGGTAAGCCTAGTAATACTTCTGGAAACACATCCTTGAATTCTCTTACGACTGGAACGTCGTCGATACTCAACTCATGATTCTCGTCCTTATTCAGATAGACTAAATACGCTTGGGTACCTTTCTTCCGCATCAAACTCTGCGCTTTCATGGCTGAAATTATCGGCACGCTCTTCTTCACTCTCTTTTCCATTCCGAAATCTATGGTTGACTCTTCTCCAGGGGATTTAAACGATATCTGCCTCAAATCGCATCGAATCGTCGCAAAATTCTCGGTTAGCCAATCCATTCCTAGGATTATATCAACGTCACGCATCTGGATCACATTCAGGGATTTCGCGACTAACTTACGGTTTCCGACTTCAAATTCTAGATTCGAACAAACATGCGAAACTAACGCAGACTTTCCTAAAGGGGTTGTGACGCTAAGCATCTGATTCGATTCTTCTATTTCTAGTTCTAGGTTCTCTACGCAGATACTAGATATAAACGAATGTGAAGCTCCGGTATCATACAAAACAATAACAGGTATGTTGTTAAGCTTTCCCATACCTGCCAGATTTCCTTTCTCCTTCTCCTGCGGTTTCTGTTCAATCGCGTACGTTCTTTGGAAAAGCGGCGGTTCTTGCTGAGGAGGTTGCTGCCTTGGCTGCGGCGGCTTACGTTGACGTGGAACAAACTTCTGCAGAGGAGCTGCCTCGATAGCTTTCATCTGCAACGGCTGGTATTGGTTTGGTCTTCCGCTTCTAAACCCTTGTTGCTTACTTGGGCACTGGTTTGAGAAATGACCAGGTTGACCACAAGTGTAGCAAACGTTGCTTCCACTCTTACAAACGCCTTGATGCATCTTTCCGCATTTCGCACAGAGAGGGAATCCTAAAGGTCCGATGGGTAGGTTGCCTCGGTTCGTCTGCGGTGCCTTTCCCTTCTGGGGTTGCGGTTGGCTCTTTCCTTGCCACTGCTTCTTGGTTGGTTGATTTCCACTATTCCACTTTCCTTTCCTCTTTCCGTATTGGCCGAACTGGGGTTGTTGAGCAGACGGGGTCGTGATCATCTGGCTTTGAGGTTGGGGATTCGCTGGGGGTTGCGATCCTTTTTCCGGTTGCATTGCCAACTCCATATCTAAAGCTCGGTTTAAAGCTTCAACGTACGTCAAACCACTTTGGCTGGCGAGAACCACTCGAATATCTTGCCTAAGTCCTGCTCTAAACAACTAGCACATCTTCTCGTCGATGTCGACCATATCAGGCGCAAATCGGGCTAACTCGCAAAATTCCCGGTCGTACTCAGCTACAGATCTTTTTCCTTGCTTCAGATTGGTAAACTCGTTGGATTTCTGCTTACGGTAACTTCTTGGCACAAACTTTTCGTATAAGGCTTCCTTAAACTGATCCCATGACAATTCTTCGCGTTCTTCGGGAGAGTACATCCTCTGCTTTGCTTCCCACCAATAATCTGCTATCCCTTTTAACTGGTACGCCATGCATTCCAAACGCTCGCGATCGGAACAACGGAGGAAACAAAAAATTCGCTCTAAAGAACGAATCCAGTCTTCGGCATCAGCCGGACTGCCTTTACCGTCGAACGTCGGGGGATTTTGTCGGAGAAACAGCTCTTCGACTCGTCTTTCGTTTTGAGGGGGCGGAGTAGGGTCATGCTGCCCTTCTGGATTATCTTCGGGAATCCTGACGTTTCTACGTCTTGGCGGCATTATAAAGATTAAAACAAGGGAAAAACTTTAACCAATCTAAATCTTTAGCTTACAGGGAGCCTTTCTCGATTCTGAACACATTTCTCTTTTGGGAGGAACACGATTCTCGATCGGTACTTAGAACAATTAATAACAATTTAAAATTTTCTCAAATAATTTATTACTTCAATTCTCATATATACATGCATCTCATTCAGTTTCTAGTAATCGTCACATACTCATATCATCACATATTCATATCATCATCATAGGTTCTTGAAACAATCAATCATAATCACAGAGCAAATATCATCACTTCACACTCAAATATTCAATTCGATTCAATAACTCAGAAAATTCAACTTCAATTCAAAGAACTTAATGTTTCAACTTCCATTCGCTTAACAGCGGCCTTCTCGAGGACTTATAACAATTTAGGGAATTTACTTCAAAAAAATTTCCCTTTTTCCTAATCAAGTTATGATAGTCTTCATCACAGGTTACAACACAACTAAAAAAAAATAAAAGAGTTCATCTCTCAACACACTCGAATTAAAAACGATTGAATTCAACAACTTTCTTAGAATACTCCTACACACAGGAGTCATCTTCACTTGGTCCGTTATCATCATAATGTTCCGCTTCGGAATCCACTCCGTAGTGCTCTATAGTCTCCTCATCTTCTTCAGGGTCCTCTTCCTCCTCCTCTTCTTCTTCATGCATTTGACCTTCAAATCGCTCATCATCTTCCTCGACATTATCATCCTCTATGGCGAAACACTCGCGCTCGGCTTCTCTCAAGGCTTCTTCACAATCTTCCAAGGTATAATTCATCGCAGCTAGCTTAGATTCGATCCATGGCTGGGTATTAGGATTCTCTTCTTGGTGACGGTGGAGAGCTACATCGGTGGAAACGCCAATCTGGGAGTCATGCTCGTCTTCTGGCCTTGACGGAAAGATAGGTGTAAAAGAGGTAGGAAAAACATTGTTAGGTAGAGTCTGAAGATATCCGGTTCCTACAGTCGCTGCATCAACGGTTTCACTTCCATTCTCTTTATCGTCGCTTGAGCGGGCTTGACTAGAGGATTCTGCTCTAGGATGGCTTAAAAAGGTCGCTTGCGGATGATTCAAATAAGCAGCTATTTGGTCCTCATTTGAAAAAGAATTTTCATTACATCCATTCGGCTGCAATGTTGATAAGTCAGAAAACAAAGGAATCAAGAAAATTAAATTAAAAGCACACCACTTACAAATGGATAATCTGCGAGGGGATTCTGAGGTTGAAGATTAGTTTGTGGCGGCGAATTGATGTGGAGAGAAACAGTTCCACTTGGAGGAATTGGTGAAGGATTACGAACAAAGTAATTCAATAGACTTGGAGTATCATCTTCATAAGGTTCGGGCGGAGGAGCGCCATAAGACATAAAACGAGCTGAAATTGCGGAGATAAAAGCATTCATGTCGCCGTATAGAGTTCGGTCGAAATAACGGTAGCCTAGAAATCGAGGGACAAGAGATGCTGCCCAGTCCTTCCATTCTTGTGGTAGAGCTTGAATCAGGTGCGTCATGCTTTCTAACGGTCCTACGTCCATATACTGAACTTTTCCCCAAATCGTATGGTATCGTGCTAAGAATTCTGCTAAAGACTCATTATTTTCCATTCTCGCGTATAAGTACTCTTGCATCCAATCAACGTTGTCCATCCTATACGAATTTTAAACGCATAAGTACACTTAACAAATTATCGAACATATTACGAATTCTACTACATACTCATTTCTGCGTTCCAAAGAGGGATTTTTGGGCAATTCCAAATCACGTAACCAATCGCACACACGCCTTATTCTTTCCGATCTTTTCACACGCACTCGCAAAGGGGAAGACATTCTAAAGCAATCTAGTTATTAATCAACTTAACAAATTCATCTTAAAACATCACAATTCAATAAATAACTTTAAAGAAATTCTCAACATTTAATAACTCAAATATTATCTCAACTTGAAAAGAAAACTTTTTGAAAATAAGACATACCTGGTTGCCGGATGAGATGGAGGATAACTTGGTGTGGTTTACTGACTCAAATAAGTCTAGGAATTAAATCTAGACTCAACTCATCAAAGAATAACAGACTTTTAGAACAAATAAAAGCCTTGCTCTGATACCAACCTGTCACGCCCCGACTCTCGAGGTGCGACTTAACAACAACAACAAACTTAAACAACTAACAATTAACTCAAATAAGGGAACATGCTCGGGGAAAACAAAGATGGAATATAAGGCAATCGAACTTGGTTTTCAAAAGCATAATGAAATAACTATCGAGCATCTTAACTTCACTACAACAGGAATTCAAACAAGTAATTCATGCTGATGGGAAAGGAATTCCAACAAAAAGAGAAAGCATACGAATATATATCAAGTTAAAGAATTATGTTCAACAACAATTCAAGTTACGAGCCCATCACTCGGAATTACAAGTTAAAGAGTTACGAATTCAACAAGTATTCAAAGTCTTCGAGCACAACGCTCGGGATCAAAAACATGAGTATTAAAGTACTAGCATCAACAGACATTAGTTCAAAAGGATTGCAGCGGAAACTTGCATCAATACCCAACACTTGCACGTATGAAGACGTACAAATGCCAGTCTGAAATTCTACTAAACTCAACCAACAAAACCAAACCACACCACCAAGTATCCACGCCATCGCCATCCAGTCAACCTGCATGTTTAGAAACACACGCAGGGCTGAGTACTTCGTACTCAGTGAACACAAGCCAAAACATTTGAATAAAGATGCTTCTTAAAGCTATAATAATTGAACTTGCCTTGCCGAACATCACAAGTATATAAGCAGTTTTAAAAACAGTTTACTTGTGCATGTCAAAACGTTTTTCTTTTAAAACAGACTGCGCAGTCAAATATCATATAATATAACAGTATGCATCATCTGTCACAAACAATCTCACTGTGCCGAGAAGTAGGCCTCCTTCTCAAACACTGTGACCGGCCTAACCGAAGCAAGGCTCACAGTCACCTCAACATATACCACACGTGGGTTCCTGCTTTTCACAGGATAATCACATCTTCATATAAATAGATGATAACACATACCAACTTCAATAAAATGGCAAGTCAATCATATTTGAAAATCATATAAAATTTATAACTAAATCTCGTCGATAGTTTTGGTTCAGAAAAGCCCACCTGACTTCCGAAGATTAGCTAGGTGGCCTAGGGCTATTTGTCCTCGCTTAATGATCCGTCCGGCTCGATCCTTCACAGTTCGACATCGATAGGAAAATAAGATATATGAAAGACGGACACAAAGGTGTTGGACTTTAACTGACGGACTTCTATTTGAGTCGTCTCTCTCTTCGCTCTAACTTTTCTAAAGGATCTCGCGTTCTCGTCTTTATATTATTAACTCTATTCGAATTGATTAACTTTACTACTCAACATCGTATACTTTTCTCGTTCTAATTAATAATGTCATCGTCTATATTCTATTACTCGAGCTTTCTTTCAAAGGCTTTAATCAAATCTTGGTTTACAATTCATAACTCAATCATTCAATTATTTTTCACAACATAACTAACATCATGCATTTAAACACTTATTCAATCATATAATGAATTTACATAAATCAAGCATACTTCAAGACACATTAACATTCATTTAATTTAGATCTTAAAATCTAACTCGATTATGCATTTCCCTTTATGGAGGCTTAAACTATTAATTCTATCTTTCTTACTTATATAGACAACGCTTTATTTTACATCCGTTATCTTATAAGATATTTTATAACTTTTATTCAATTAACAAAATTTCTCTTTAATTATTATTAACTCGTATAAAATTAGGATTTTCTTATTCATCTTTAATTCGATCCTTATTTCTTATCTCGACTATTGTTCCTCTAATTATTATCTCGGTTTATCTTTTTATTCGCTTGGTTGGAAACAACGTACTCAATTAATTATTTAATTAATCTTCTTTCAATTTAATTCTCGACATCTTATTTTATTCTCATTTTCTTGATTAACTTATACGAGTATCTATCTTAACTCGTCTAGCATCTTTTCTTTACTCGATTTAACTTTCTTTTTACTTCTTATCGATTAATTCTTCTTAAACTCGGTTTTCTTTATTTTTGCTTATTTCTTAAATAATTTCTTCTTTACTTGTTTTAAACCTTTGAGCTATTTCTTACTTAATAATTTCTTTATCTTTTGATAAACATTTTTATGAATTAGCTCACTTTATTAGTTACATTATAAAAGATCTTTTTGTTGTAGTTTTAGTAAAAATTTCAAGTCTTTAAATTTTTATACAAAGACATTTAATTAATATTTCTTTTATACATCTTTTATCTTTTATTTAATTAAAAGCTTTTTAACTTTAAATCTTTTCATCAAAACTTCTATCTTCATTCCACATTTAAACTAACATTAATATACTTAAACATCCAATCTTTTTATTATTTTTACAATTAATTTCTTTCAAAACTTCAACATGCAAACTTATTTTCTTAATTTAAACACATGCATGATTATACTAACATAACATACAATCATTCTATTGATCAAAACATCACTCAATTCATCAACAAAATCAACAAAATAAAAAGCTCTATTTTCTTCAAAACTCACGGCACACACATGCATATTTTGTGCATTTTATTTCTCAAATTTTCATGTATAAAATCTCATTCTCAATATGATAAAAATAACAAATCAAGCATCATAATAATAATAACTCAAAGAATTCATATTTTTCCTATTTTTACTAAAATTTTCGGCACTTATCAAATCTTTAGGGTTTTAGTTTCTTTTTCTTGTCTTAATTCACCGATTAAAATCTAATGCTCGATTCTCCTAACGAATTCTTCTTACTCGAATATCACATGCACATCCTAAGTTTGCCTAAACATAATTTAAATAACATGCATGCATAGTTCTTTCTCTTAGGACTTATAGACATACATATTTACAACTAATCAAATGAATTTCATACTTAATTTAAATGGGAATCCTTCTCTTGGCTCTTGGAATTGAAATGGATGGAATGTAAAGCTTCAAAGCTTGGACTTGAAAGGAAGAAGGATGTCTTCTTGAATCCTCAAAGAAAAAGAAGAATATGGAATTAATCATCCATAGGGTTTAAGAAATCAAATAAAGAAAAGTGTTGGATGATTCTTGAATTTAACTTCAAGAACTTGGAAGATTCTTACCTTTTCTTGAGAATATGGATGAAATGAATGGAGATTGATACTTTCTACTTCATTTCCATGGATGGAGAGCTTGAATACATGGTTGCATGTAGAGAAAAATCAAGAGAGGTATGAGAGAGAGGGATTGCCGAGAGTAGAGAGAGTAGAGAGGGAGAGAGTTTTGTTTTTCTTCTTGTTTGAGAGAGAGAATTCGAAAGAGAGAGAGAGATGGAGTGTGATGAATGAATTTTCTCTCTTTTGAATATGTTGCATGCAATTTGAATTCCAACAAAAGAATAAAGTGTGATGGCAATTAGCATTGGAAGTTGGAGATGTTTAAAGTGATTGATGGTTAGATGATGTGATGTGGTTTGCATGCAAACTTTTGGTAATATCATGGAGAAGACATAATTATGATAATTAGCCTTGGAAATTGGAGAGTGATGGGAGAGGAAGAGTGAGGTGGCGTGAGAGGGAGAGAGGTGGATGACACGTGTCGTCGTCGTGTCGTTACGGGTATTAATTACCCGGTCGTAAATGTTTTCCGGATAAAACGATTCGTATTAATTCCGTTTTGTGCTATTAACGGGTCTAACCTCTTCTCGTCTCACTTCCAACACTAAGCATTTCAACCCTATTTCACGTCTCAATTTAAAAGATTAAATGTTTCGATCATTTTAGTCCTTTAAATCTTAAAAGAATTTAATCGGCTTGTCAATCCGTTTATTAATCCTTTTAAAGATTAACTCCTCACTTCTTTTCTCAATTCTCGGATAAGTTCTTACCCTATCTCAGTGATCTTAAAAGAAATTTTAGGTTCGAAGGTTCTAATTCAATTCTATTCTAGGTTCATCGGCGTAAACATATTTCTCGGCGATTAACGTTATGTTATCTCAATCAAGCAAACTTCTCGGGATTTTTCCAGAATTTAATCTCATACTCATTTTCATATAAACAACTCAACAAGCATATCACATCATCATCATCTCAGATAAATAGAACAAATAAATTCACACAAGATTCACAAGGCAATTTAAACGTTTTATTCAATTCTCTTCGATTAGAAAAGAAAAATTTTACTCCTAAATTCTCATCTTTTAACTCACTCGGTTAATTAGACGCTCTCTAAAGGTATTAAAACTCGGGGTATCACATAACAAGACCAAGGAAACATACAAACAAAGTAGTGTAGAAGGTTACTCACTTCCAAACCTTTATAGCTCTATCTCTGCTGCTTGATATTAGTAGCTCAGCAGTAAGAATTGTTTTTCCTGTTAACCTCATTGCTTTGGCAAAGACACAAGAATGATGCTAGCATTGCAAGGAGGCCCCAAACCTGATAAAGAATAAGAAATAATTGGTCAAAATAACATCTACAGAAAATAGATCACATGACATGATTTCCAAGAACGAAAAGCTAGTTAATCTTATGCCATAATTTCTAGACTGATGTTAAGCTATTTGAGGCTACTTGTGCCATTTATTTGACATTTAAACCACACTAATTAAGATCAAAAAGCACACACCCTTTTCTAATTCGAATGCAGACAAATGCTACTGGGAAGTTCACATCTATTAAACCTAGTTGCTGCAGGTTAACTGATAATTCTCTTCCAGTAGCTGTGACCCATCCTCCTTGGATGGACTCGAAGCAGGATAAACAAGTTTAAGTAGCAGTATACAAAATCAAGTTTGAAAGCTCACCTGAGAGGACCACAAGATCTAAGCCACTTCCCCCACAATATGAAGTACAGGGCAGTTATACCACCATTTATCACAGAAGGGGCTATCTAAAAGGAGTAAGAACAATAAACAAATGAGTAAACATATTCATATATCAAAGTTCAGCTAAAAAAAGCAAGGAACAAGCATAAAGGGAGGCAGTAGGCTACATGATAACTTGAGTATTAGAAAGAGGCCTACATACAATGGAGTTTGCCTACATCCAAGCAACAATATCAGATAAAAAATAAGAAATAATAAACTTCAACTTGTAACCATTTTAATTGTATGACATATTTATACAAAATTAAGATAACTCATCTATGTACACTCTCAAGAACAGAGTTTGTGTCTCAGTAGAGTAGATTTCTCAATGATAATCTCTTGAATACAACATTTCCAATTACTTATTACAAATCGTAGCAGCATTTTATGGCGCTTAACAACTATCTCCCTCGTTTTCTCAATCACTCTCAATAACAATTAGGATAATTTGGTAGCAGCATTTCACACAATAAACAATTGAAGTACACCTTCTAAAGGATTTCGACAATTAGTAGTATCAACAGTAATTTGGTGAAGCAGAATGATAAGTAATACAACCAATTTTGTTCACATATTTTTGAATTATAGCAAAATTATCCAAGATCCCAAAAACAACACACTAGTGCAAAAAAAGGACATCCGAGAACAAACATAATATGCATCAATTCAACTGATCTCAAATTTAATTGAAATCTTAAAAAAGAATAATCATCAAACCTTATGCTTAGCTTTAGCCGTCCCAGACTGCGACAGCGCCACCAATGGTGGAATACTCCCAAAACTGCTACCACCCCGACCAAGAAAACCGAAGTTTCAACCCCTACTCCAAAACATTCACTAATGGAATGCTCATCTGCAAACCCTAAGAGCCCGGAACCAGTACCCCAAGAGGAGATAGCCAGTATCTTGACCGGACTGACGACACCATCACTTCAAGACCTCGAACCAGCTGCATCGAAGAGCAAGCAGTCCCAATCTGTGGGCAGGGAGGCGTCGCAAGTCACAACGGAGTCTGAGCATGCAGAGAGAGATGCCCTAATGGAGGATGCAGAAGTTTTGAAGGACGACCTCAATGACTTCGTAGATGAGTTGGAGTCGTTGGAGCCATTGGAGCCGTCACCTAAGCACAAAAGGGAGATGATGATGGTTAAGGAGGAGAAAGGGAAGGTCTTGGCAAAGAAAGTGGAGCCCAAACTGAGCATTCCGGGGCGCGCGTCCAACATCGCGCTCGGGAAGAGGCCAGAGCGAGGGATTATCTTGCCCAAGCTAGTAGATCTAGGTGTGCTGAAGGCGTTGGGAATTGAGAAGGAGGTGTTGGTGATGTTTGAAGGAATAGGATGGTTGGATTTTTTGCTGTGGAATAAGAGGGTCTATCCTGACCTTGCCCGAGAGTTCATCAAAACTCTGCAAGTTCGCTACCCTGGGAAGGTGTAGCCCATGAACAAGTGCATGAGTTTTAAGTTGATGGGCGAGTCTCTCAATTTGTCTGTGAATGAGTTCAATATGGCGTTGGATGTAGTGGATTTTCGTGGTACTTTGTCTGAGGAGTAGAAGAATGCTTATCGGAGCATACCAAGCATGAACGCTGAGGAGTGGGATGCAATTTGGAAAGGAGTTGGGCAATGGAGAGGAGTTTAGAGCGGGGACGGCTAAGGGGCACATGTTTAAGGATGATGTGGTGCGTGTTTGCCACCGAATTCTTGCCTTCAACTTCTTTGGCAAGAAGGACAATAGCAATACGGTCGCCCAGCAGGAAATCTTCATCCTATGGTGTATGGTGCACAAGAAGCGAATCAACTTTAAGGCCTTTGCCACCGGCCACTTCATTTCTACACACCCCAAGCAAAGAGTATCCTTTGCCCATCTTCTGACTGTGTTAGCAAAGAAAGTTTTTGGTTTTGATGAGAAGGAAACTACCATGAAGGCCATGCAAAAGGAGTATCTTGACCTGGACTATCTAAGGGCAATGCAAGTCTGTGGCTATGATGAGGATGGGCGTTTGGTGTTCATGGTCCCTCCTGAGGAGTATACTGCCCCATCCCATACCGAGGTTAAGAAAGTTGTTGTCCCGGAGGCAAAGCAAAGCGAATCCTTGACCAACTGGTCAAGTTGGAAGAAGGAAGTGCCCAAGTGGAGCAGCTTGTCTAGGCCAATCAGCAGAACCAGCTTGAGATCCTTGCAACCTTGAAGAAACTGTCCCTCCGTGTCGAATCCAAGTTAGGATCCGACACACCTGCTACTTAATTTGTCCTCCCTTTGTTTTTATTAGATTAGGTTTTTTGTTTTGTTTTTGATTTTTAGTTTTTTTTTGTAAAGTTTGTAGTTTTTAATGTTTGAGTCTGTATGTTTCTGCCCTTTGTAATTACCCACTTTGCCCAAAGCAAAGTGGGTGGGTATGGAGGGCAGATTTGTGTTAAGAATCTTTGTTTTTGTTTGTGTTTGAGTGCTTTCCACCTACACTCGGCCGAAGGCCTAGTGTGTGGATGGGAGGAGCGTCTGTTTGTGAAAGGTTGGCATGCTAGGTTGATATGGTTTGAGTATGATCTTTGAGCTTAATATATATGCAAACATGTTAGAGTACTTGAAGCATGATAGTATGTGGTTAGGGATGACAAAAGAACAATTTGAGCATAACCCTGTGAGAATTTGAGCCTAACTGCAATATCCCTTGCCCAATGCAGTTTTATTTCTTGTGATTATTTGACATGATCATTCGGAAGCCACCTAGAACTTACCTATTTTCTGTTTTAAGACCCCATTGACATAGAATAAGAAGTACTTAGAGGATTTAGGCAATTTTGTTTCTTTTAGCCCAAATGAGCCTGAAAAGCCTACCCTATTGTAATTCTTTTGTTAGCCCCTTTTGAGCTTAACAATAATTTCTTTGATTTACAAATATTAGCCTTGAAATAATAAAAAAAAAGAAAAGAAAAAAAAGAAGAGAAAAAGGAAAGAAAAAATAAAATGAAAAAAATATATAAAAAAAGAGAATAAAGCCCTAAGGTGTATTGTGCTACGGCCCAAAAAAGAAGGTGGAGGGAAGAAGATAAGGTTAGCCAAAGCCTAGATCTAAATACTTCTAACATATGCCTTAAGCCCAATTACAACCTAATAAAGACCTAATGATAGGTGCTGATTAATCTAGTCTAAGGGGTGGAGAAGTTAGAAGGCAGGCAAGCCTATAGTGTGGCAAAGATGACATGTCCTGAGTGTAAACACGAGCCTATACACAAGAGTGAGAGTGTGGTGAGAAACAACTTCTGCTCAATCGTTCCTTTTTTACCTAACTGATTATCGTATTGATTGTTTCTACTTGCTTGTGCTCATTTAAATTGATTATGCTCATTCTGATCTGTTGATTTTGTCAAGCTAACCTTTGTGTTTGTGATTGTTGAGTCTTTGTCTTTTAAGTCTTTTCTGTTTGAGTCTATATGGCGATTCATACACCATACTTGAGGACAAGTATGACTTTAAGTGTGTGGGTATGATGAGACCATATTTTATGTGCTCATCATGTATTTTTAGGTGTACATTGAGTCTAGTTTTGTGTCTTTTTAGTCTGTTTTAGTGTCTAGGAGGACACTTTTGGTAGTAGGCAGGGAAGGACGGGAACTTGGGCATTTGGGGTGGATTTGCGCATGAAAGTGAGCACATCGATACGATGCAATGGTCAAGGAGCTCTGCTCGCAGCTAGAGATACCGAGGGCGGAAGTCCAAATACATAGAAGCTGCTCCGTACTAGTCGGTATAACCAATCCAGACCGCTCGCAGTCATTCCAAACAGGTCAAGATGGAAGGAGTACTTTGGGCAAGGCGCAGGAGAAGCAGAAGGAAGGAAGAGTATGAAGGTTCTATACATTGCAGCTGGTATGGCATCATTCAGATGATCAACAAGGAAAGGATTTATGCCTTAGAGGAGAAGCAATTAAGAAGACAAGTCCTACCTGGACTAGGAGGCAAGGGGATAAGGATGGATTGTTTCTGATAAGGAAACAAATATATCCTGATCCTAGTCGGCCAAGGAAGAAAGTTGCCAGCTGGCGTTAGAAGGCCCGTTTGTGAGTTTTAAGGGTTTCGACCCATGATCCTTGTACTCTATAAATAGGTTCATGCATGCAGCCTCAAACAACTTTTACACAATTTTATCACGCGCAATTTAGTTTATTACAAGATACAATTTACTTTTCTGCTGTTAAGTCCCAGTTTGGGCAGACTATCGTTTAAGTATTTATTCAAGTATGTCTTTTGTTATTATTACTTATTTTATGTCTAGCTAAACCTATAAATCTAGGTTTAGGTAGAAGATATGTGATTTAAGTGTTTTATAACTCGTGAGGTCTAATTAGGCAAGATAGTTATATATATGTGTGTTCCCGAGGCGTTAGGCAATGATTTCAAAGCAGTCTGTTTGAGCCAAGAGATCATACTGCAAATGGGCAATTGGAGTGTGCCCGATTCCTTAAAAATGAGGTAGCTTAGACTAACAGGGACTGGGAGAGGTTTGCCTCACGCTCATTGAGGGCGGCAAGTCTCAGGTTGAACTTGGGCGGAGCCGAACGAAGTACGCTGATGCTGGTGAAAAATCAGAGCAGGATTCTCGTATCTCATAGGGCCGGAACGCGTTCGTCTAGTGCCCAAGGCTGTCTATCCATACTACACCCCTTTTGTAGGATCCTCGGGGAATGGGTTGGGCAAGTAAGGAGGATTGTTTAGGGATTCCACTCAATTCTTAGAAGTAAGGACGAACTGAGCAAGTCGTGGCTGTAGGCGTAACAACATGACAGTAGGACTACGACACGGTTTGCCTATAATCGTTGACACACATACGTAGCGAATATCTCTGCACCTATGATCGAGTTACACTTATTCACATTGAATCGAACCTAAATCCAGATTACCTTTTATTACTGATTGTTACTTGTTTCATTTCAGCTTTTACTTTGTTTCACTTTGCCCAAGGCGATAGTAGAAATAGACCAAACTAACATTGTGATAGGATACTTCAAGAGAAAATTGCATCAATTCCTCGTGGGATGGACCCTTACTTACCGACTAGTTGATCCTAGGAAGTGGGCAAGGAAAATAGAAATTGTATTTTGCCATGGCCAAACGACGATCCCGTCATCCACTTTCCATCCCCAACCCCCCAATTTCGGCCTTCAGTAGATTTCCTCCCCAAATTTAAACCCTAACAATCCCACCATGGTATCCACATGCCCTAAAAACAAACTCAACAAGATCCCTCACGGAACGTATATCGACCTCGGTGAACTAGAATCGCCGTTGTCGGAGGTCTCTTTGGCTGCAGAAGACCCAGTATCTTGGGTGGTGCCGTACCCTCTCACAGCAGAAGTAGAAGAAATCATCAGCAGTGCACTTGCTGAGACGATGGTGGTACCGGAGAAAGTGAGATCAGAAGCAGTTGCTCCGGTGGGGGAAACTGTTTCCACGTCGGAGAAAGTTGCTGAGGAAGCAATGACGGAGAACACGCAGCCGGAACCAGAGGAGAAAGAAATACATCAGGACGACGATGTGGAGATGGAGGTTCTTGAGGAAGAAGAGGGAGAGCAGGAAGAGAAGAAGGAATCTGCTGATTCCCTTGACAAACTGTGCGCAGAAGTAGAGCGGGATGCAGAGAAGAGAAAGGAGAAGGGGAAGAAAGGCCAACTGGGAAAGGAGGCCAAGAAGAAGAAGACGAAGGCAGTCACGTCTGAAGCCACCTCGTCATTAGGTGGAGAGTCGTCCACGGAGGAGAAGAAGGTCACCACACCTTCGTCCAAGAATCCAAGAAAGAGGCAAAGAGTGGTGGAGTCGGAAGACGACGAAGATGTCCAGATAGTGGGGGAGAGGATAACAAGGTCCGCCGCTCGGAGGGTCAAGAAGGAGGAGTCCGAGTCGCAAGGGAAGAAGAAGCTCAAGAAGACGGAAGACCTGGCCGCCAGGAAGGTTTTCGTGCCCAGGGAGGTTGACTTTGGCGACCTGGACTCCCTGGGCATAGCATTGGAAGTGAGGGCCTTGTACGAGGGATATGGATGGGGAAGATTCCTGACGCTACCCTGCCACGTCTATGAAGACTTGGTGAGAGAGGTGTACGGATCAGTGGAGTTCGTACTGGATGGAGAAGAAAACTTGGCTTCGATCAAGTTTGTGTTGAACGGGTAGCCGTTTATGGCTGGGCTGAACGACTTGAACCAGATTTTAGGGTTCGCCATGATGATGGAGTTGCAGAAGCTGGAGTTTACGAGGGCAGGAAAGAAGGTGCCAGTGGACTTGCCCAAGGAAGAGTGGATCCGGATGTGGAAGGAGGTCAGTGTGGGAACAGAGTTTAAGTCGGGAGACAACAAACATCTGATCTGAAGACGCCAGCCCTCCGCATTGCCCATAGGATTCTTGCCTACAACATGTTTGGCAAGGGAGATAGCGGAAACTCGCTGGCCAACAAGGAGGTTTAGATACTGTATTGTATGTTGACCAGGAAGAGGCTGAACTTTGCAGCCTTCTTGATGGAGCAGCTAAGGGCAGTAACGGCCAAGGCAGGGCAGAAGTACTCGTGTGGGCATTTTGTTACAGCCTACATTGGGGGTTGAAGCCTCAGGACGAGGTGATGGATTTTGAGGTGACACCGGCTGACGTGCTCAACATGGAAAGGTTGAGCAGGATGAAGGAGGTGGTGAAGCATGGAAAAGGATGGTGTCTGTTGGAGGCGCATGAAAAGGATCAACCAGCCTCAGCATGCTTGCCACCCAAGAAGTCAGCCAGGTTGGCCAAGAAGGCAGTGATCGATGAGGAGGAAGAAGATGATGAGGAGGAGGTTGAGTCTCCTTCTGCACAGTTAAATAAAGTCTTGGAGAGGCTGGGCAAGACTGAGGAGTTGCTCAAGGAGCTATGGAATGGGTAACTGATCATGCAGGCTACTCTCAACAGCCTTGCACGCCACTTGAAAATAGGGTCAGCTTCTGATCCTTCTGCTTAATTATGTCCTCCTATTTATTTGTGTCGTAGTTTTTTTTTGTTTTTTTTTTGTTTAGTGTCTTTTTGTTTTAGTTGTCTTGTGTCTGTGGAGTGATATGAACCTCGGCACACGTGGAAGACTTCAAACTGGATAGACAATCGATGGAAATCCCAAAATCCTCTGAATCAGTTTCTTGAAGTGAATTAGGCGAACGGCTGTTTCCTAAAACCCAACGATAAGACGACACAACAACTCAGGGATGCTGAATGACATATAACGAGGGATGATTGACTCGCTGATTCGCCGGATAATGAACTCGCCTTGGCAAAACCAAAAGGAATTCGAGAACTCTCAAGAGAGAATATAACTCACGAAATATATGTATCAAAGGTGATAAAAAAACGTCTCATACATGGCCTATATATAGGCGAAATCAAACCCTATTCTAAGAAGAAAACTACTTAATGGATGGGCTTATAATAATAACCCAACTAACTAATCAACTAAACAAGCCCAAAATAACAAAAATAATAAAACTAACGCTAATGGACTCAACTAAACGAATTATGCGCCAACTCGCACTCTTTTTTCGGCTCGACCAACTCCTTGGACTTCACCTTGTCTGCCTCTTTTTGCATTTGCATTTGATCCTCATAAACTTGTTTAGGAGTAAGATGAACAAGTGATACCTTCTTCTGCTTATACTCAAAGGTATATTTGTCGGTGAAGCCATCATGAGTAACTCGTCTATCAAACTACCACGGACGTCCCAACAAGATGTGGCTCGCCTGCATTGGAATCACATCACACAACACTTCATCTTTATACTTTCCAATGCGGAAAGGAACCTTCACTTGCTTTGCCACTCTAATAACGTTGGATGCATACAACCACTGCAATCGATACGGCTTGGGATGCTTCACCGCGATCAGGCCCAATCTCTCAACCATGTTTGCGCTAGCCACATTCGTGCAACTTCCCCTATCAATGATGATGATGCACACCTTATCTCGAACATGGCACCTCGTGTGAAAGAGGTTCTCTTGTTGCTCTCTCTCATCGGGTTGAGTTTGGGCACTCAAAACCCTCCTAGTCACGAACAACTGCCCACCAGGAGGTAAAATCTCTTCAACTTCTTCGTTGGACTCCTCTAAAGCTGGCATCTCCGGATCACGATCCTCATCATCGGTCACCACTTCACCATCATCTCTCAAGATCATGATTCTTCTATTCGGACACTCACTCATGATATGCCCAAATCCTTGACACTTGAAGCACTTCCTATCTCGATTTCAGCTATCAGAGGTTGCTGGTTTGGCCTGATTTGCTGAACTGGAAGTCTCAACTCGGGGCTTAAAGAACAACTTCTTCTCCTCTGTCGGTGGCGCCTCCTTTTTCCATTGGTTTCCTTTTGATGAGGAACGACTAGAAGGTAACTGGGATTGCCTCCAACTGGTCGGACTCTATCTCTGATTGTTGCTGTTGTTGCCCCTCCTCTTAAGCTGACTCTCTATCTTTATTGCCAAGTGGACCATGTCTTCCAACTCAACATACGTCTGCAACTCCACTCTATTTCGAATGTCCCGCTGCAAACCAGCTAGAAATCTCACCATAGTCGCCTCACGTTCCTCCACAACATTGGCTTGAATCATGGCGATCTCCATCTCCTTAAAGTACTCATCCACACTTCTACTGCCTTGCTTCAAATTTTGTAACTCGTTGTAAAGCTCTCGGTAATAATGATTTGGAATAAAATGCTTCCTCATCATAGCCTTCATTTCACGCCAAGTCTCAAAAGGTGGCTCTCTATTTCTCCGCCGACCGGTCACCAACTGATCCCACCAAACAAGTGCATAATTCGAAAACTCCACCGCTCCCAACTTCACCTTCTTTATCTCTAAATAGTTATGGCAGTCAAACATAAGCTCCACCTTTCTTTCCCATTCAAGATATAGCTCTGGATCATTTTTCCCTTGGAAGGAGGGAATGTTCATATTGATGTTGCCCAGATAGTTATCCTGAGTACCACCTCTATGCCAGTTGCCCTCTTCATCTTTGTCAAACTCTGTATCTTCTACATAATCATCATACTCAGCACGTCCTCCTCCTCTACCGTGGCCTCTACCACCACGTCCTCCTCCTCTGCTGCAGCCTCTACCACCACATCCTCCTCCTCTACTGCAGCCTCTACCACCATTGGAGCCAGTATCTCTAACCTGCGACTGTTCGATTAGGTCAAGTCTGTCATATACCACTTCCATCTTTTATTCCAACATCCTCCCCAATTCTGATGTAAGTGCCTCCATCAGTAACTTCACCTTTGGATCACCAACAGGCTGATTCGCCTCATCTGCAACCTGCTTACCATCTTTAGACATCTTGACACAGAAATAAAGGTTAGTAAAACAGAATCCTCACCACCTCACAAGCACTCGTGTATCACTCAATAATGAATCACTCAGCACTCGTGTATCACTCAATTATAGCTCTTTTCACTCTAATAATCTCACCTCTCTTGTCTTTTTCCACTCAAATTCTCTCTCAAGGAATCAAATCCTCTCAATCTACCACTTGAATTCACCACCAACAAACAACAAAACAACCAAAGACACAGAAAACTGGAAACAAGAATAGAAAGACACGAAGAAACGAAAACTAAAAACCAAAAACATGTTGCACAGAAACCAACGACTCTACACGACCTAAGGAACCCGAAAAACACTACGATACGCAACCAAAAAGTTGGAAAAAGTGCATGTAGAAACTGCTCCAAAAGACTCTACACGACCCAAGGAACCCAAAGAAAAAAACTGCCAACAATGAATTTCGGAAAATTTTGTACTTTTTTTTTGTACCCTCTCGAAACGAGGATATCAAAAATGAAGAATATGACGAAATTCTAAGTGATGTGCCTTTGGCGACCACTTTTATGTCAAACTGGAATTTTGTAGTAGTAGGCGTGTAAGATGAATATTATGGTCTCTTAGGGCGTAGATTATAGTAATGATAAGGTTCGGATGGAAATTGTAGAGTAATTATAGTAGAAGTCGTAGGATATGGAAGTATGGGCATGTATATGGTAAGTATGTGTAGAAGGTATGGGAAATGTATGGAAGGATATAGATATGGTAAGATATGGTTGACTCGATATGGCAGGTTCTAAGGAAGACGCGGTACGAATCGGAATACGATACGAATCTGGACGATATTTGTTTTTTTTTTATGCGGATTGACGAGCCCATATTCTGTGCTCTTGTCGTGTGTGTTTTAGGTCTAGATCGAGTCTGTTTTAGTGTCTTTTATGCCTGTTTTGTGTCTGGGAGGACACTTGAGTTGGCAGGGCAAGGAAAGGCAGGTATTGGGCAAGACTGGAGTTAAAATATGCAAAAAGAGAAGGAACTGGCGATACGAGACAATGACCATAGTAGCCGTGCTCGTGGCTCAAGCTACCGAGGGCATAAGTCCAAATCAAGATGAAGAGCTGCTCCACTTTTAGTGGTATGGTCAATCTAGACGTTTGCGTGTTTCACTCTAGAAGGCAAAGTACAGACTACCGTGGGCATGACGGAATGCTCGAACGACGAAGAAGAAAACAAAACTTATAGCTTGAAAATCGCGCGGAGAAAACAAAACCTTGTCTTAAACTATGGTGGAGTTGGAGGATAAAATTATATTTATTTTTTAAAATTGACTTTTCTTTTTCCACGTGGAAGCATTTGGGAAGGGTGATACATATGCACCTCAGGTAGTAACCAATGTTTTTAAACCCGGCCCGGACAGGCCGGTTCGACCGGAAAACCCGCGAACCGGTCATGTGGCCAGGTCGGTTTAGATAGAAACTAAAATGTGACCCAACCCGAAGCGAACCGGTAAAAACCGGCGACCCGGTGGCCCGAAAAAACCGGCCAATTAAAAAAAATTAAAAAATGACTTTCTAACTTCCGACGTTCCGTTTCACTTTCACAAATTCACAAATTCACAATATATTTACTTTTGGAGTTTGGATTGCTATGATATAACTACTCCTTTTTGTTTTCAATTAACTTTTATCATTTAGTGTTTTTTTTTTAAATTTAGTCTACATATATATATGTATGTGTGTGTGTGTGAAAATATTAAATTTTAATTGATTAACAGGTTATCCGGATTTTTTAGAACGGTTCAACCGGGTCGAACCGGTGACCCGGTGTTACGGGTCGGCCATTCCAGCCCCTTACGCCGCACCCAATTCTGGTCAGGGGCTTCCTTTCCAGCCCCACGGCGCCCCGGAGGGCGGATGCTTAAGCCCCGCTCAAGCGGGCATCCCAAACACCAAGTGCCGCAAGCCCCGGAGCATCTCGATGGCGACTTTCAAGCTGCCCGTCATGCATTGGTGCTAAAGTTCTAGGTGTTAGGATCTTTTGTAAAACTTGTTGTTCCACAACCTTTTCAATGGTTAGTGCTACCACTTGAGTATTTTGCTATTTAACATCTATAGGGGGAATAGAGTTGCGAACAAATATTGAGCTAGTGTTGTCTTGGGGCCCCCCTCTCCAATCCAACAAACATTGTAAATTGTTGCCTTGTTGCCAAGTTGTACTACGCTTTGTTTATTAATGAAGATTTACATTGCGCACGTGTTTGCTTACCTTGCGGGACCACTAAAGCACCTTCGGGTGTGATTGCGTCGTCTCCGCCCAAACCTTCGAGTGAGCGAGACAATTGAGAGGCGGAAGTAGTTGTTGGAGACAACTGCTAGCCGCACGGAGTGCTAACTACGTTACCACAAAAGCACCCCGTGACAGGTGGTATTAGAGCTTCGGCTCGTGATCCACAGACCGAGGCAGAAGCGATGGCATCGTCGGGATCGAGGGCAGAGGCCGACCCGCGACATAGTTTGGCTACCAAACCGAGATTCGAGGCCCTAGAGAGTGCCTTCGATGTGTTGAAATTCAACCATGAATCCTTGGAGGAAAAGGTTGAAAATTGGGAAGCGTGGGTGCAAAACCACACTGCGAGGATGGAAATATTGGAGGGCGAGAATGCCGAACTCCGTGCCACAATTGAAGAGAGCCGTCAAGCATGGCGGGAAGTGTCGGAAGCCGGTGAGACGGCTAGGGCGAGCGTAGGAGAACTACGTCGCACGATTGAGGCGCTACAAAATGAAGTTATGGTGCTCAGGCGAGCCAACAACAATCGTCGGGAGATTGAGGACTTACAGAATGCTGTGGCCACGATAAACTGGGCATTGGCCAACAATGCAGGGCCAAGGACCGGAGGGAATGGACCAAAGAAGAGAGTTCCCGATCCGCGCTCATTTGAGGGCGTTCGGGATGCCAAGGAAATTGGGAACTTCCTCTTTGACATGGAACAATATTTCCAAGGAGCCGACATCCGAGACGAGAAGGATAACAGCCTCTATGTACCTACAAGGCAATGCCAAATTATGGTGGCGAGGGGTATTTGAGGACGTCCAGGACGAGAGACGCACGATGAACTCGTGGGAGGAAATGCGGGAAGCCATCATGGACTATTTCTTCCCCAATAACGTTGCCATCAACGCCCACGCCGCACTGAGGGAACTGAAGCATACGAGATCAATCAGTGATTATGTTAAAGCTTATGCCGATATCCTTTTGAACCTACGTGATATGGATGAGACCTCAAAGCTGAACCAATTCCTTGTGGGATTGAAACCGTGGGCAAAATCGGAGTTGCAGCGCCAACAAGTCACTACCATATCTGCAGCATTGGCCGCCGCCGAACGTTTAAACGACTACCACACGGAACCCCGACAAAAGCCTAACGCCCCAAGTGGGAGCCAACAACGTGGCACCAGAACTAAGTCGTTCAAACCGAACTTCACTAGAAGCGAGGGAGGTAAGTCATCTCACTCCCAAGGGAGCACTCAGTATAGTTCCAATCGAGGGAGACCCCAATCTTACAACCCAAGCGGAGCACCACCGAAGAGCAATGGGTGCTTCATATGTGCGGGTCCGCACCGAATGGCGAATTGCCCTAAGAGACAGCTATTGAATGCAATGGAACAATGTTTTGGAATGATGACTCCTTCCAACAAGAAGGGGAAGGAACCTGTGGCTCCATCGGAACCCGAAGAAGAGGGTGAGGAACAAGAACCCGAGACCGAGGAAGAAGAAAATCTCAAATCGTTCTCTTACCGATGCAATGCTATGGCAAGGGTTGCAGCCCAAAAGGGCACAAAAATGAAGAAAAGCACGAAGACGGCGCCATCACTGTCAAACCAACTTGAGGAAGGACAGACGGCGAAATTGACCCGTGAGAAAGGGTTAATGTTCGTCGATGTGAAAATCAATGGAAAGCCGGTGAGGGCCATGGTGGACACGGGAGCTACGCATAACTACCTTGCTAGCTCTGAGGTAGGAAACCTTGGCCTTGTGCTTGAGAAGGGAGTAGGGCGGGTGAAAGCTATCAACTCGGCCCCTCAACCTATCGCTGGAGTGGCCAGGGCCGTAAATATCAAGGTAGGGCCGTATGAAGGACGGACAAATTTTTCTGTGGTCATGATGGACGACTTCAAACTAATTTTGGGCTTAGACTTCTTGCGAGATACAAAAACAGTAGTGATGCCGCACGCCGATGTCCTCATGATGATGGGGAACAAACCGTGTGTGACACCAACCGTGTCGCCCAAGATAAGTTCCAAGCCACTATCGGCGATGCAGTTCCTAAAAGGGTGTAGGAAAAACGAACCGTCGTTCCTATGTACCCTCCGCGTCGAAGAAATCGAAGAAAAGTCGGGGCCGATCCCCACGAGCGTGAAGAGACTCCTTATGGAATTTGAAGATGTGATGCCCGATGAGTTACCTAAGAGGCTGCCACCGAAGCGGGCGATTGACCATGAGATTGAACTCCTACCAGGCACCAAACCACCTGCCCGAGCACCGTACCGAATGTCGTATCCTGAACTTGAGGAATTGAGGAAGCAACTGAAGGAGTTACTTGAAAGCCGACTCATTCGACCCGCTAGGTCGCCATTTGGAGCCCCAGTTCTATTCCAGAAGAAAGCGGATGGCTCCTTACGAATGTGTTGCGACTACCGTGTGCTTAATAAGTTAACGGTGAGGAATCGATACCCGATCCCGCTGGTGTCCGAGTGTTTTGACCGCCTCAGCCGAGCCAAGTACTTTTCAAAGATCGACCTGAGATCGGTCTATTGGCAAGTTTGAATCAAAGAGGGCGACGAGGCGAAGACAACCATTGTGACAAGATATGGTGCCTACGAGTTCCTGGTGATGCCGTTTGGCCTAACGAATGCGCCAGCCACATTTAGTACCCTGATGAACCAAGTTCTCCATGGATTTTTGGATGAGTTTGTGGTGGTGTACTTAGATGACATAGTGGTCTATAGTGAGTCCCTGGAAGATCACTTGGTACATCTTCGGAAGGTCCTTGCGCGGTTACGGGAGCACGAGCTCTATGCCAAACCTTCGAAGTGCTCATTTGCCCAAGATAAGATTGAGTTCTTGGGTCACATAATTGAAAGAGGCAGGATAAGAATGGACCCGAAGAAGATCGTGGCCATCTAAGAATGGAGGACCCCGAAGGATGTGCATGAAGTACGCTCCTTCCTTGGGTTGGCTAATTACTACCGAAGGTTTGTTAAGGGGTACTCTGAGATTGCCTGACCCCTGACGGATCTCACGAAGAAGACGGAAATATGGGAGTGGTCGGAATCCCACCGCGAAGCTTTTGGAAGATTGAAGAAGGCAATCACAACTGACCCTGTGCTTGCCCTACCAGACATGCGGAAGCAATTCGAAGTGGAGACGGATGCCTCAGATTATGCTATTGGGGGGGTATTGATCCAAGACGGTCACCCTGTGGCCTTTGAGAGTCGGAAGCTCAAGGAGGTAGAGAGAAAATATCCCGTCCACGAGAAGGAGCTACTCGCAGTAGTCCACTGCTTAAAACAATGGCGGCACTACCTGTTGGGTCTCCCTTTCACCGTGAAGACCGATAATACAGCGGTGAGTTATTTTCTGACTAAGCCGAAGTTGACCGGAAAACAGGCACGATGGCAGGAGCAGCTTGCCGAATTCAACTTCGCACTCGAGTATCAGGCGGGAACCAGCAACCAGGTTGCAGATGCCCTTAGTCGCAGGGCTGATTTGGAGAACCCACAAATAGTAGCCGCGTTCGCAGCAAGTAAGGTCACCACTTCTCTAAAAGACCAGATACGGGAGCTTCTGCCTAAGGATACGACGGCTCAGTGTCTGGTCGACCTCGTTAAGCAAGGTAAGGCTCGACAATTCTGGCTCGAGGACTGCTTACTCAAGACAAAGGGAAACCGCCTTTACGTTCCAAAAGGTGGGGATTTTTGCAAGTCAATCTTGGCCGAATGCCACGATACCTTATGGGCCGGACACCCTGGCGAAGACCGCACCACGTCCTTAATTCAAAGGGCATACTTTTGGCCGCAAATGCGTGACGACGTTGAAGCACACGTC
Organism: Schizonepeta tenuifolia; assembly: GCA_029490685.1. Lineage (NCBI taxonomy): Eukaryota > Viridiplantae > Streptophyta > Magnoliopsida > Lamiales > Lamiaceae > Schizonepeta > Schizonepeta tenuifolia. Next base: position 2,884,510 of record JANLIY010000007.1, read on the forward strand.
CGCACTTGTCTTATCTGCCAGCAAGATAAGGCGGACCGACAGAAGAAAGCCGGATTACTCCAACCACTCCCCATTCCTGAGCGACCATGGGAGAGTGTGTCGATGGACTTCATCAACGGTCTACCTAAAGTTGGAGAATTGGATGCCATCATTGTGGTGGTAGACTGATTCTCAAAATATGCAACCTTCATCCCAGCCCCCAGGGTTATCACTGCAGAAGGGACTGCTCTCATCTTCTTCAAAAACATTGTTAAATTATGGGGACTGCTGAAGGATATTGTTAGTGATCGGGACTCCCGATTCACGTCTAACTTTTGGGCTGAACTCTTCAAACTCCTCGGCTCCAAACTAAACATGAGCTCGAGTTTTCACCCTCAGTCCGATGGCCAAACAGAACGCTTCAACTCTATGCTAGAAGAGTATCTTCGGCACTTTGTGAGCGCCAATCAGAAGGACTGGGTGAAGCTCTTGGATGCTGCCCAACTCTGCTTCAATGCTCAAAAGAGCTCCGCCACCAACCGGAGCCCCTTCGAGATTTGTACTGGGCAACAACCGCTACTCCCACACACTATGGATGCGCCACCGAGAGGAAGAGTCTCTTCGGCGAGGAACTTCACGCAAGAGTGGGAGCAAAACATTGACTTGGCCCGGAGCTGCCTCGAGAAAGCCCAACGGCGGATGAAAATATATGCCGATCAAAAACGTCGGTTCCTTGAGTTTCAAGTTGGTGATCAAGTAATGGTTAAGGTGCCAGATCCACGACTCTCTAAGTCATCTCGAGGGCGTGACCCTCGCTTGATGCAAAAATATATTGGCCCCCTAACTATCTTACGCAGGGTGGGCAACGTCGCCTACAAAGTGGAACTCCCTCCATGGTGGAAGCTCCACAACGTCATCCACGTCAGCCAACTTAAACCATACCGTGCCGACACACAAGACGCCAGCCTCAATGAGCCCAACCGCCCCCAGCTCCGTCTGGCTAACGACACAGGGAAGCAAGTAGCTGAAGCAATCTGCAACCACAGGGATACTGGACCAAAACGGAACCGCCACCGCGAATACTTGGTAAAGTGGCAGGGACGTCCTGCTGAAGAGAGCACGTGGGAGACTGCGACAAAGCTACGAGCATTTCAACCACTCCTCGACACCTATTTGAGTTTAATGGCGCCGAGGACGGCGCCAACTTAGGTGGGGGAGAGCTGTTACGGGTCGGCCATTCCAGCCCCTTACGCCGCACCCAATTCTGGTCAGGGGCTTCCTTTCCAGCCCCACCGCGCCCCGGAGGGCGGATGCTTAAGCCCCGCTCAAGCGGGCATCCCAAACACCAAGTGCCGCAAGCCCCGGAGCATCTCGATGGCGACTTTCAAGCTGCCCGTCATGCATTGGTGCTAAAGTTCTAAGTGTTAGGATCTTTTGTAAAACTTGTTGTTCCACAACCTTTTCAATGGTTAGTGCTACCACTTGAGTATTTTGCTATTTAACATCTATAGGGGGAATAGAGTTGCGAACAAATATTGAGCTAGTGTTGTCTTGGGGCCCCCCTCTCCAATCCAACACACATTGTAAATTGTTGCCTTGTTGCCAAGTTGTACTACGCTTTGTTTATTAATGAAGATTTACATTGCGCACGTGTTTGCTTACCTTGCGGGACCACTAAAGCACCTTCGGGTGTGATTGCGTCGTCTCCGCCCAAACCTTCGAGTGAGCGAGACAATTGAGAGGCGGAAGTAGTTGTTGGAGACAACTGCTAGCCGCACGGAGTGCTAACTACGTTACCACAAAAGCACCCCGTAACACCCGGTGACCCGATTAGTTGACCAGTTCGCTTGCCGGGCCGGTTTTTAAAACATTGGTAGTAACCTCCGCAACGTGCATGTGGATGTGGTTGCTTGACAAAATTACTGTTTAGAACACAATTGTGAGAAAAACAATATTTTAAGCGTTTAATTGATATTTGAAATAATTTAAAATAAAATTATAAAAAAAGTTAATCATTTGACTATTTAAATGAAAATTACCCAACTTTTTAACTTATTTCTTATTTTGTCTTTTGAACTTTGTTCATGAAATAATACACATGAAAATTAAACAGAATAAGTAGATCGATTGGACCGAACCTGGAGTCGCACTTGAAAAAATTGATCCGGTTCATCTTTACTCTCTCTGCTGATGATCTGCTGCAGTACCATTTCGTGGGTTTCTTGAGTCTTCAATCAAGGTAAAATCTTTACTTGCACGAAACCCTAGCTCCACGAGTCCCAATTTTATTTCATTGTTGATCCCGCCTTTTTTTCTTCAGTTTCGGTAAACAATATCTGATATGTTGATTTTATATTGAATTAGTTTGTGAATTTTGCGGGATTTTCTATTATTGCAGCGAAGAAAAAGGAGTTGATCAATGGCCACGGTTGATGTGATCAAATGCTGTCATGATTCCATCCGGCAAGTAAGTTGCAGCTTCTTTTTTGTTTGTTTGTTTATTTGTTTTGCTTTTACACTGGAGTTTGTTGATAATTTCTGTTTGAAATGAATTGTACATTTTTTTTGGAACTGTACATTTTTGTTTATTGTGTTATCATTCTTGTGAAATTTCTAAACAAACGGTTTGGGTTAACTTCATTGATCAATTAGAATTGTTTTAGGGGGGATTATGGGTTTTGGGACTTATCTAATATTTTTTGATCAATATGATATTTCCAGGCGTCGGAGAATATTAAAGATGCAATTGTGTATTTGGATGCTGGAAGTGCTGAGAGCTTCCAGTTTCTTGGTGTGTTCCCCTTGCTTTTGGATTTAGGGGCACGAGCTGTTTGTAGCTTGGAGAACATGTTGGCTGTTGATAAGGTGCCGTCTTACAACCTGTTCGTTTTTGTATCACCTTTAATTTGTCATTGTATCATGGAATTGCTCATATGGATCCAAAGTCTGTGGATGTATGATATCTCTTTCTTGGAATTATAGCTTGTATCCTTTGTAATGTCATAGGATGGAGCTACATCTCTTATCATTTTTTTTTTCAGATTTCAATATAAATCAATTAAAAATTTATGGAAGAACTCTTTTAGTTAGTAGTATGGACACTCTAGTTTGCCGTTGTGTTCTACTTTTGTTTATGCTGGCCACTATGAACAAGAGTTCCATTGTGAAGACTGATTAACTTGGTTGGTTTATGTGGATTTATCTTCCATTGCCTTCTATGTCAGTACCATTATGCTGTATTTTAGAATTCTCATTGAACTTATTTTCTAGGTTGATCACTTGCATACCAGTTCTGATCCTGGCAATAAGATTGTGGTCATCACATCGCGGCTTCTCAGTGATGCACATCGCTATATTTTACGTTGCCTGAGCACACTGCAAAATGTTATCCACTGTGCAGTATATACATCCATCTCAGAGGTCTTCTTTTGAATTATTTTTGGTAGCCATACTTTTTTGATTTTATCTCAATAGTTCAGTTATGGTCCTGATTATAATGTTCTGTACTCCTATATAACATTGCCTGATTGAGTGGTTGAGTATTTATGTTGCAAAGTTAATAAAAGTGACTTGAATTCTGTGGGATTTATATTACAATATTTAGTTATACGGATTGAATATCATTATTAGTCAAAATAAAAACTCTGTGTTGCAGCTTACAGGTTTTGGAGGCTTACGGGTTTATTTAAGTCGGGGTAGATAGGGTAAATAGTCTTTCAGAAGCTTCCGGACATCTCACGACGTATACAGGCACCACATTGAAATCCTAAATGATCTTTCTAGAAATTTTTTCTGTTGTTGAGAGGAACTCTAACTTAGATGCTATCTGTTGAATGTTTCGGTCTCCTAAATAGTATATTGTCGATAAAATATAGACATCAATCTGTGTCTTAATTGCCACATTGCAAATTAGTGCACTTCTGTAGTTCTTTTTGAGTCTGTGTAGATTGCCCAGAGTCGCAACGTCTTACTGACCTTCATTCTTAGCAAGGTTTCTCAACATCTGATGCTCTGTTGATTTAGACCCCATCTCACTGCTATTGCAGTCTCTCACTGATAAGACTATTCTACCAAATTTGTCTCCTGCAAATACATAATTTGAGTTTATAGTGTGTGAGATGCTAGCATCACGCACATAGGCATTAGTGGAGGTTGCTGTCTGGCAATGGCGGATCCAGGATTTTTTATTTTAGTGGTTCAAAATATTATGGAGCTTGAAGAATTGGTCAGGGGGTGGGGTTGCAGGGTGGTGGGCCGCCATGCTCGGGGGTTCGGGGGCAAAGGCCCTGAGCCAAACTTTTTTTTTTTTTTTTTTTTTTTGAACAACATTGCAAGGAAATTTAAATACCGCGTGACGGAGGACTCGAACCCGTGACCTTTGGCCCGGGCATTAACCTCACTACCACTAGGCTAACACACACACCCATGAGCCAAACTTTTTAAGCTGCTGTAATGTCCATTTTTATTTTGGCTTAGGCTTGTTTCCTAGTATGACTAAGATTATGGCTTAATTAATTGCTATATATTGTTGTCCTTCCATTGTAGTTGTAAGTTGTAACCGAAAAATACATAGTAAAAAACTCTAGCTTGACACGTCGTAGTTACATATCGTAAACAGATTGAGTAAATAATTCTTGTGTGTTTAAAGTAGTAAAATCCGAAAACCATTGTTCAATTATACAACTAAGCAACGTTTCACAGTTACAAAAACAATTATTTCTTTATCGTCAGCTATATTCTCTTTTTTTCCCTTCTCTCCAATCTCATTATACTTCTATAATTCTCACTTAAAAATTGGAATTCACTTGAAATTATAAACGGCCTCATGAAAATCAGAAAATGGGGGTACAATTTTTTATTTTTTTTTATCATAGCTTTAATGTATACATATATACTAATAAAAATTAATTAATTTTGGGGGTGCAGCTGCACCCCCTTGTTCTAACGTGGCTCCGCCACTGCTGTCTGGTTCTCGTCAGCATTTTTCGCTTTTACGATGAGCACAAATGCTGTCTTATGATTTCTGATATATTTATTTTGATGGTTTTACCTTTAGCAGCTTTCTGACAATCATATCGGTTTTTGAGATAAGTGAATTAGCAATTTCTCTTCATGAAGATAAGTGATTAATGACTGGAAATCTTCGTTAGTTGCACCAACCAATAGTTGCCCTCATTATTGTCTTTTCCTAGTCACTGTTGCAGGACAAGAATGTGAAGGTTCATATTCAGATACCCTCATATATAGTCTTTGTAATATAGGTGGCTCACTCAGCATATCCTGATTCACCTCTCGGCCCAGATGCTTTCCGTGAATATGAATCTTTACTAAATCAAGATTACGAGGAGCTTGTTAAGAATCGGGAAAGAGCTTGCATTGTGCCTGACAAAAGTGGACTTAAGGAAGGTACTCCATCTGAAGATGAAGGGTGGTCGGAACTAACTGAGATTGATGATGAGATTTCCAGAGATTATGGCATTTCAAATGCAAAACCTCGAGAGGAAGATTACGTTAGTGGCTACTCGGAAGATGTTGGACAAAAATTGGTGGTCTCGGTGCATCACTTCCCTCTGATTTTGTGTCCTTTGTCACCCAGAGTCTTTGTCTTACCTTCAGAAGGATCTATTGCTGAAGCTAGCTTATCTGCTGAGCATGAGAGTTCGATAAGCTCTGGCTTGCCTCCATTAAGTACGGGGAAACTTGCTGATGTTGAGGATGTCAGTCCTGGGGCAAATCTTACAGCTCAATTTCTCTATCATTTGGCTTTAAAGGTAATAAAGCTTTGCCTTTCCAAGATCTTCTGTTATGAAGGTCATGTCGATATGAACATTTTGATTTTCAGTGAATTTGCTTTGCTATATCGATTAGGTTTGTCAAGGATAAAGGATGCAGAACCAAATGTATTCTTGATAACAAAAACCAGAGATAATAAACTGTTCATCATGTACCTAGTGGACATTATAGAAGTACTTATACTGTGGCATAGAGGTAGAAGTTTTCTGTTTATCAGTTTAACAGAGATTATGACCTTAAAAGGTTGAAGTAAGTATATTTCTTGTCAATTATGTTAATGCTGAATGTTAAAATTGTCTCTTTGATAATGTTATATTTTTTCTATCTAAAACTTGCAGATGGATCTGAAACTTGAAATATTTTCTCTGGGTGATTTGTCAAAAAATGTAGGAAAGCTTTTGACAGATATGTCTAGTCTCTATGATGTTGGTCGGCGTAAAAGATTAGCAGGGCTACTGCTTGTCGACCGTACACTTGATCTTCTTACTCCATGCTGTCATGGAGATTCACTTGTGGATCGGATGTTTTCATCTCTTCCTCGTATGCTACCAGTAGCTTCCTTAAACCAGATGAGAGGTTCCCAAAGTCAACTCAAAACTGGTCCTCTCAAAGTTGAGCGTGCTCCTCTTGCTGTACAGATACCACTTAAGAAATTCATTGTTGAAGAAGATAGAAAAAGTAATTTTCAGCTTTTGGAAAATATCGAAGCATTTTTGGACGGGTGGAATACTTTCAAATCAGATGCTCCAAGTGTTGACTTCATGAAGTTCAGAAAAAAATTGAATGATGAAAGTTGCTTTCAACTCAATGAGAGTAAACTTTTGCACGGGTCCTTTGTCTCGACTGATAACTTCCGTGGAGCATCATACCTAGAAGCAATACTTGAGCGGAGGACAAAAGATGGGATAATGCTGATCAAGAAATGGCTTCAAGAATGTCTACGTCAGGAGAATATAACATCTAATGTAAGAATTCGTCCTGGTTTAGCTTCTAAGTCGGAGTTACAGTCTCTGCTTAGAGAACTGGCCAAAAGTCAGTCCTCATTAGTGAAAAACAAAGGGATTATTCAGTTAGCAGCTGCCACAGTGCATGCTTTAGATGAATCACATTCTGCTAGTTGGGATGCATTTAATAGCGCTGAGAAGATTTTGCACGTAAATGCTGCGGATACGAGCCAAAGCCTTGCTGCTCAAATCAGTGACCTCATAAATAAGACTGTACTAGTGGCTTCTCAGGGTCAAAAGCACAACGCCACGGGCAAATCTCAGGGCTTATTTACTCTTGACGATGCACTGCTCCTGGCAGTTATTGGGTATATATTAGCTGGTGAGAATTTCCCAACCTCTGGTTCTGGTGGTCCATTTTCATGGCAAGAGGAGCATTTCATGAAAGAAGCTATTGTAGATTCCATTCTCGAGAACCCCACTGTATCAAGACTAAAGATTTTCCAAAGTTTGTCCGAAGATCATGAAGGCACCTTACAGAAAATAAAATCTGATGAGCACAAGGAAGATCCTACGGCTCACTCGGATGGCTTCGATCTTGATGACGATCAGTGGGATAGTTGGGGCGATGAGGACGCTGATAAAGACACGAGTAAAGAGGAAGCATATGGTGACATGCAGTTAAAGCTAGAGCTTCGAGACAGAGTGGATAATCTTTTCAAATTTCTTCATAAATTGTCCAGCATGAAAGGAAATTCAGCACTGAGAGAAGGAATGTCGGCTCTGGAAAGTAGACGCTATGATGATCCTTCTTCAAGTAAGGGATTGCTCTTTAAAATCCTGACAAATATCTTAGACCACAATGATATACCTGGGATGGAGTATCACTCATCTACGGTGGGGCGCCTTTTCAAAAGTGGATTTGGAAGATTTGGCCTCGGACAGGTATCAATTATTTGATCACGAACATATACTATATCTTGTAAAGATTTTCTTGTTAATAGTGAGTTATTTTTTTGCATCCAGCAGGCTAAACCTAGTCTATCAGAGCATAATGTTATCTTGATTTTTGTTATTGGAGGCATAAACGCAGTAGAGGTTCGATTTCTTCAACCCCCTTCCTTTCATGTCTTTTATGCACCATTCTTTCTGATCTATGTATAGTTATTATATATGATGCTTATTTTCTCGTTGCATTGCGAAGGTGAGGGAAGTGCAGGAGGCGATAGCACGGAGCAGCAGGCCTGATGTTGAAGTATTACTTGGAGGAACAACTTTTCTTACCCCAGATAATATGCTTGAATTACTTTTTGGCGACTATTCTCATATCTAAAGGCTACTTTGTACAATTAATTTTGCTCTGGGAGTTGCAGGTTCATAGTTGTAAGCCTGCTTTCCTATTTCATGTTTCGTTTTTATCAACTGTTGTAAAAAGGGATAAATGTTAAAAGTGTAATGTAACAGAGTAAAATTTTAGCGTTAAGATTCTTGAAATTTTGTGAGCATTTTCAATGGTTTGCACTATTTTGCGGCAAAAATAATATTACAAGTATACAGCAAAATTATCAAGTCATTTCTAGCACTCTGCTCTATATTTCACACAAAAACAGAATATTTCAAGAATATTTTTTTTTTGTTTAATCTTGAAAATTTATTTATTTATTTTTTGTCAATTAATAAAGATTTGTAGCATGAAATATTTATATTAATGAAAAGTAATAGCCAATTCATTACATTAGTATACAAAATACGATATATTATAAATAAATAAAATTACAAATCGAATAATTGAGGAAAAATAGAACGAAGAGCCCCATTTTAAAATCCCTCAAACGAGTGCGAAAATTATTGCAACGACTTTAATTTTTATGTGTTTATGTGTAATTGTTTGTTTTTAAATTTCCCTTATATATTACATAATTAGATTTCTTTAATAATTTTAATGTTGGTGTTATATATTTAAAAACATAACTACAATAAAATATTTTGAGATAAAATAGTTAAAGAATAAGAAAAGAACAAATATAACAAAGAAAAAAAAGTAAAGTAATGAACAGTTTGCTCCAAATTTAGAGCAATACTATTCAAATACACAAATATAGAGCAATTATAGTGCTGAGCTGGAGAAGGATTTTGCAGAATTTTGCTCCACATTTGGAGATTTGAAGCAAGGCTAGAGATGTCCTTAGTAAAGTTTGTTTTGACGATGTTTAGTAGTATTTGCAACTAAGTCTCTATAAACTAGAATGTCAATCAGATCAATCTACTCGGTTATATGTCAATTTTAATGAGGTGGCACGCTATTAGTATTAGGTTTGTACCAAATCACGCTGAATTTTTTTCACCTTTGAAATAGTTCCGTCGTACAAGAAAGTTTATCAAAAAGATTTAGCATGTATAATCTCTCATCCAAAGCAATTGCCTCGTATTAGATGAAAAAAGTTCTCTTATGGCTCACACCCGATATGAAAATAATTACTCCATATCACTTTAATTATTTTATATCTTTTTGCTAATACATGTGTCGAAAAGAGGTGTACCAAATATATTTTCAGGACAGATAAGAAGCAGATACATTTCCCTGAAATAATAATATTTTTAACGTAAGAATGAATATGGTGACTACATTTAAGATAAAGAAAACAAATATTTGAAACAATACATCACCAGTAATGAAATTCAACTGCCAAGTAATGAGAAAAATATCAAGTAATCGAGCCAATTCACTCGATTTTCGGACCAATCCTACTATGTTGTTAGACTATTCGGATCAAATTATCCATTTCGACCTGAATTGACATTCATATATGACTATGGCGGTATAGATGAAAATAAAAGAGATGCGGGGGATGTAGGTGCAAAAAAGATGAAAACTGTCAAGAATCGGTCTCCGCGCCACAGAAGATGACAAACGCAACCTGACCTGAGAAAGTGAAAGAAAATCAGAGGGGAGGAGAGAGAAAAAAGAGTCCCCCACTCCCCTCCCAGTAACACAGGTGCCCCATTTGTCACTACAGAGACTTCACATTTTCATCCCTTTCTCACACCTTCTCATTTTAATATTCTTAAATTAATTGGCCGTTTGCAGCAATGGGAGCTGAGAACGAAGAGGATGAGCGCACTGCATTGCTCGCAATCTTAGTTTTTGCATCTTTTGCCGTTGCTTCAGTTCTTGTAACCTTAACTTACTACTGTTACTTGCGGTACAAACTCTCCAAGCGCGCCAAGATCCAACAAAAAGGTTAGTGCTACCCTTTTCAAAATCCTTTTCCTTTTCTTTTGGTATGCTTCAGTAAAATCTTTTCTGAACATGTACAACTCTAGCACTCTTACAATCTATAAAAATGTAATCTTGGCTGATTTTACAACGTGGGCATGCTGGATGAGATGAAAAAATCTATCTTTTTTGTTATTTTAGACAGTTTATTTGAAAATCCTGTTGAAGAAATTAGAACTGAAATTTGTAAATGTGGTCCTTCTGTCGGTTCTAATTTATTATCTGGACAGCTAAAAATGTGGGGCTTGGATTGGGGTAGATGGAAATACTTTTGCAATTACTCCAACAATGTAGAAAAAACAGCTATGTCCCAAAACTTAGCTATTCCTAATTTATCATTTGCGAATGTGTTGTAATGTGTAAACTGAAGTGGGTTGATTGTGAGTGCTATTATCTTCACATTTAAGTATATACCAGCACGCTATTATCGATTTTCTGTCTGTGTGTTTCTGTGTGTGTTGTGTTTTTGATTATGTGTTTCTTTGGCTGTTTGTGCTATTGAAATTGTAAGAGAACCATGATGAGAAAGATAGCAATTTTGGCAACATCCAAGTTGCTACAGAGAGAGGACTTCAGGTCTTTACATACAAGCAGCTGCATTCTGCAACTGGTGGACTTGGGAAGTCTAATGTGATTGGCCGCGGTGCATTTGGGCTGGTGTATCGAGGAGTTCTTCAAAATGGAAGGAACGTTGCAATTAAGTTGATGGATCAAGCTGGAAAACAGGGTGAAGATGAATTTGCTGCAGAGGTTGGATCTCTTTGCTGAGATTTCCTAGTAAAGTTTGTGGTGTGGAGGCTTGTCTAACTTTTTTATGTGAGTTTCTGTTGATTTGTTTTCATTGGCTTCTAATTAAATGAAATGATAGGTAGAGTTGTTGGGCCGGCTATCTTCTCCATATTTGCTTTCGTTGATTGGCTACTGTTCTGGAATTAACCATAAACTGCTAGTTTATGAGTTTATGGCCAATGGAGGACTGCAGGAACATTTGTATCCCATCAGTGGTAAGTTTTTTGTTTTATTTTATTTCTTTTAGCTCAAATTGTTTATTCACCTATACATTGTGCAATTTTACAATACCTTTTGTGAAGTAGTAGATTATGATTCATGTGAAGGGGCAAAGTTGGTTGCTCTTCATTCACTTGCATTTAATAGTAGAATTTGTACACCAAGCTTTAAATTCGAAATCCTCTTTAAACTCTTCTTTCTGTAATGAATATTAAATTATTCCATTTGTAATCATTATTTTATTTTCTTGAAATTACTCATAATGTTGCTAAATACAAACAATTATATGTCAATTTTTTTTAATAAAAAGTTTAGCTGAAATAGGCCTGTAATTTCGGAATTGGCAGATACATCTCACAATCACTCAGTTGTATTTGGAAGTCCATTAATGAGGCTCTTTATCCTTCATTTGTTTCTTTCGAGTCAGAAATTCTTAAAATGTTTATTTTGCATCCATGATCATTACCATTTTATTTTCGAAGCTATGCTTCCATCTAGTTGTTGAATTGATGCATCGAAATTGCTTTCATCCTCAACTCTCATGTTCCACATTATGCATGCAAATATCATATTATGTAACTTGTTTCTTATTGTGGAAGATCTAATCAATTCTTCAACTCTTCAACTTATTTCCTGTATGCCTTGGTTTCTAAAGGTACACCATGAGACTTGTTACATTATTATCATATTTTAAGCTCCTTTTTATGTCCAACGCTAATGAAAAGGTCTGTGAAATTTGTGACCTGTTTGCTTGGTACTGAAATGGAACTACATGTCTCTTATGTGTTCAAGGGTCGATTGATTTGCTTATCTTTTGTCAATTAGCTTGATTTATTTGATAATACTAGGTTTCAACTTGATTGGAATCATTAGATTATGATGAAGGTGCTCTAGTTTATGCATGAAATCAACGGATGAAATGAGCTCTGAGATACTGGTTTGTTTGATGAAACACTCAGGTAATCGAACTGTGCCTTCAAATCTAAACTGGGAAACTCGACTACGAATAGCTCTAGAGGCTGCCAAAGGTTTAGAGTACCTCCATGAGCATGTCAGCCCCCCCGTAATTCATCGAGACTTCAAAAGCAGTAACATTCTCCTCGACAAAAACTTTCATGCCAAAGTCTCTGATTTCGGACTGGCAAAGCTTGGGCCTGAGAAAGCTGGCACACATGTTTCAACGCGAGTCTTGGGCACGCAGGGATATGTAGCACCTGAGTACGGGCACTTCTCTTAAGGGAGTTTTTACTTTGGGGGATAATTTAGACTTTAGATTGATAAAAAAAACATAGGTTAATCCACCACATACATTGATGGAATAGACAATTTTGATCTGATCATCTTATCTTAATACATCCCCCAAAATAGACGTACCTTTACTGTTTTATGTACTATAGATCAGTATGTTCCCTCTTCAATTTAGATGTTTTCTAATTCTTGTTTTCTGCAGATATGCGTTAACCGGGCATCTAACTACAAAGTCGGATGTCTACAGCTATGGAGTCGTCCTCTTGGAGTTGCTAACGGGCAGAGTTCCCGTTGATATGAAGAGGCCTCCCGGTGAAGGCGTTCTTGTATCTTGGGTTCGTTTCTAACTCATTTCTGGTTTAAACCAGTCGTTCCGTTCATCAACCTTCAACCTAACATGGAATATTGTTCTCTTGCAATGTTGTAATGTGCATAGGCATTGCCCCGCCTTAGGGATAGGGAGAAGGTCGGAGAAATTATGGACCCGGCAATAGAGGGTCAGTATTCAATGAAGGAGGTGGTTCAAGTGGCGGCGATTGCTGCAATGTGCGTGCAACCAGAGGGTGATTACAGGCCGTTGATGGCCGACGTTGTGCAGTCATTAGTCCCCTTAGTGAAGCATCATAGACCGACAGCAGCAGGAGCAGGTGCTAGTGCTATGCCATCTCCTAAGGCGTAAGACTTAATTTGGGTGAAAAAATTATTCCAGATTTTGTTCCACTCTTTAATGTTTTGTAATGTAACCTAATTAGGCAAACCTGCATTCCACTCCAATGTGCGTGATTCTCTACATCAAACTTTTATGTAATTAGTATAATTAATGTGCACTCGCACGTTAAAAATAATAATTATTACAAAGTTCAAGATAAAATTCATGACTCATACTAATTAGCCATTTGATTTAGAATTCAAAGTATAATACACAAATCTTATCAAGTGCTTACTATGAAAAAGAAACTATTCTCTCCAAGTAGATTAATATTCATGTTTTGCATTCGTTGCATAAGAAAACACATTATAAAAAAATTATACATTATTGTCATTGTCTAATTTTAAAATTTTTTATATATGTCAATTCATCGTTCTATTAATTAAGAACATAGAATTAGTTTCAATCTATTCACGTCGTTGTAGCTGGTTTTATCTACGACACAATGTAGACTATAAATGTATGCTTATATCAAAATAAAAGAAGAATGTAGAGCAAATTAAATTCCATCCATATCTTTAAGCAGAAGAATACTTGTTGTCAACTTATGATACTCACGCAATTATTTTGTTTCTATCTCGGCTTATAAGAATGTTTATAAAATTGTCAAGTCATGTAAAACAACAAAATATGATGTCACATAATCATAGATTGTCAACTTCTAATAACATAGAACAAAAGAAAAATGTAGCTATCTCCATAATCTTTAGACATAAATAATCATTCATCTCATACAATGAATATCATGTTGATCTTCCTAAAGTAAAAAAAGAATAAATCCTAAAGATTTCACTTCTTTTTGTTCTTTCAAACTTGAACTCATTAAATCAAATTTTGAACGATCATACAACACAATCCAAAAGAAAAAGGATTGTCAATAACAAACAAAATCGAGAAAAGAATAAAAAACAACTTATCATAAAAAAAGAATCCTGAACAGTTCGATCTTAAAGATATATGACTGTTCTTCAAATTGTTGCTCTAAAAATTAAAAAAAAATTAATAAAGTGGCTTCTTCTTGCTTCTGTCGAGAATAAAAAGAATATATTAACAAAAAAATAATTAAGTATACCACACAAGTATATGTATAGAGAAATTACATTAATATGGTTTATCATGAGATACTACTATACGTTTACGTTTTGAAATATGCAAATGCAGTAGATCTTTTTGATGGACCATGAGTGGGAATAGAATTAGTGTCAAGTTTTGGTACCTCGAAAAGATTAAATAATTCACACGGATTGATTGAGCCTAAAAAATATTTAAGAATTTTAAGTTGCTCAGTTGGGAGATTGGAGGCAACTTGAAGTTACATAAGTAAAGAAAAAAATGCTACACAATAACGTGAGTAAAATCACGTATGGACGAAATAATAAGATTGATATTACATATTAACAAGGATATAAATACATGATAGGTATATTAATAATATATTTCTTTCACGTTATAATATAATATAAGGTAAATAATATATATTATCAATAAGGTAAGTTTGTATTTCTTACGACATATTATATATTATATCTTATAGTACGTTATTGTCCTTAATTTTTGATAAGTAGTAAGGATATTTTAGGGATTCAAATTTTGTAAAACAAGTTTTTTTTTATATAAGTATAGATTTAATGATTAGTTTTACGTATATATATTTATTGTACTCCTTCCTTACCGCAATAACTGCTGCTTTTTTTTCCAGCACATGTAATAAGTAGAAAGTTGTTTAAAGGGTATAATGATAGAAAATGGTGGAAACCCACAATTTGACTTTGTAAGAGAAGCATATTTCTTTATAAGAAAATTGGTCAGTTGTTATAGGACAATCAGGCCCGGTAAAGAAATGTGGTCACTTATTCCAGAGTGAGTACTTCTTATGTTGTGTTCTATTTTATGTTTGTTTTATTTTTGTAATTGTCACACTAAATTTCGAAAACCGTGTTACAGTTGACTCGAAACCAAAACTTTTATCTTCATGTATTAATCACACTATACGTAAGCTATCGAAGTGCCACACACTACGGTGCATCTTGTGTAGCGCAAGCAAACCATTTGGCTGCACACTCAACAAAAACTTCGAATTTAGTACGGAAAAAAATAATTATTACTTTAGTTGATAATGAGGTGCAATTTAGTTAATAAAATAGACAAAATTTTTGGTGCATGTTCTCTACCGTGCAACATTCGATCCGGACTCGTTCGACCCGGCGTGTGAGATGCACGCGCGCGCCTCCACACGCGGTGCGTGTATCTCACGAGCTACAGTAATTTTTTTTTTCAGATTTTCTTTTCCAGAAATTTATTCCCCCTCTTTTTATTGTTTGCCTCTTCAATTTTTATTTGTTGCTTCTTCTTTAGTCAAGATTCGAGCGAGGGGAGCCGAAGCCCTCGGAGCGAGCCGAAAAAATTCAAATTATTGTCCGCCGATTATCCTTATATTAGTAATCAGAGCAAGGCGGAGTCGTAAAATCTGAGCCAAAGGCTCCGTCGGACAAAAAATAAATTGAAATTTAAAAAAAAAAAAAAAAAAAAGTTGTCAAAGGGGGTTGACCCGGGTCAAGCGGGTCGGGTCGGGTCGAACAAATGGGTGTTGCACGTTGCAGAATCTGCACCCAAGTGCTACTCAATAAAATATTTTTCCTTCCAACTTATGGTCGGGATCGAGTCATATATGTGTATTGAAACTGTAAAAATATTAGTTTACTTTTTCAATTTAACAATTTCATCGCTTTTTCTACATTCTTTAATCTTGTTATTGTTTGGCTTTATATTTTTTTCTAGTATGTTTTAATTTTTCAACTTGTGATTTATAATTTATGAGTGTTTCGTGTTATTTCTTTTACTTTTTAGGTTTATTTTAATTTTCTACATAAGCAAGCTCATGCAAATCTTGATAAATTTTCCAAGATTTTTGACATCTATAAATATGGGGATGTAATCCCCCCAATCTATTGATAATTGGACACTTCTAGTTCTACGTGCTAAATTATTATGAATATGACAAAGTCTTCCCTGCGACGGTCTCTTGCTAGAGACCGGCACGTGGGGCACGCGCGCGTGTGTTACGCAGCGAGTGCACCTCACGCGCTCCTTCTTTTTTATTTTTTTTATTTGCTGATTTCTTTTTCTTTAATTTCAGATTTTTTTTTACCTCTTCGTTTTTTTGTTTGCCGCTTCCTTTTTTATCAAGATTCGAGCGAGGAGAGCCGAAGGCCTCAGAACGAGCCGAAAAAATTCAAATTGTTGCCCGACGATCTTTATATTAGTAATCGGAGTAAAAACGGAGAAAAAAAAATTGAAAAAAAAAGGAAAAAAAAAACATCAATCCGGTCTCTATTAAGAGACCAGTCTCATAATGTAGGCTACTAGTTTGTTGGTGTAAAATAGTGCAAATGTGTTGTTATTTACTTATTTAGTCAGATGTACTAATGGACAGTCTGTATTATTTCTTTTTCTTTTTTGAGGAAAAAATTAAATTGACTGTGTTAATTAGTCAATCTTGGAGTAATTTCTTTTTGGAATTTATCTTTTATGCCTGACCTATGATCTCCGTCCAAAACAAAGGTAAGACTTCCATTTGAATCAACGCGGGGTTGAAAATAAAGTTGTCTGTATCATTCAGGCCGTGAGCAGCGGCGATCGTCACGATCGTGCTCGCTCATATGTCACGTCATAACAAGCTCGCGTGCTCGTAATTATTTAAATTTTTTTCTATTTTATTTTTATTTTTACTTTTTTATTTTATTTTTGCATAATTAATAGTACTAAATTATACTTCCTCCGTTCACGAAGTGGTTGCCACATTTTAGACGACACGGGTTTTAAGAAAATGGCAGGTAGTAATGAATTATAGTGAGTATTATTATTGGTGGAGTAAGGGTCTTACAATAAATGTGAGTGGAGTAGAAAAAGTGGCAACCATTTCGTGGACAAACTTAAATGGCAAAAGTGGCAACCATTTCGTGGACGGAGGAAGTATTAAATTGCATAATTAAATTAAAAGAAACATAATTAAAAAAAACCCTAATACAATGACATAATTAAAAAAAAATCCTAAGAACTAAAAAAACCGGACACATCGAGGTTCCAAACCGCCAAATGCTTGAACGCCTCGCCGTGCATAGGGACCCATTCATTGAGCGTCGAATTCACCAACATCCCCTCAGTAACGCCGACCTGAACTTGATTCCGGGTAGTCCGATACATCGCGTGGAATAACCCGAAATTGATCTTGACTCGGGACCAGTGGTGATGCAACTGCGTCGAGATGCGCTCCACTGAGTACTATGGGCGATTCGCGTTGTAGCGAGTCGCCACTCTCGTCCACTGGGCTGTGTTGCTGCCGCCTCCATTCTGGACATAACCACGCCCACGCCAACTCTAATGTTTCGCCATTGGTATATGGATGAGAAGCCATCGTCGGAGTGATCGACGGAGATCGCCGATTGAGAGAGAGGGAGAAGGAGAGGTGTGATGTTTGAGGGCGGGGAAGAGGGTATTTATAAGGGTAAAATGGAGAATTAAAAAAAATATTTAAAAATTAAACGTTGCAATCGCCAACGGTCGCCTGGCGATCGTTCTGCGATCGTCACGTGTCCAAAAGCCTGCCAGCGCGCGCGATGCCGAGCGCCACGCTCGGCAGTGATTCTCTGGGGGTGCAGACGCGTTCGCACACGCGCCGCTGCGAGCCGTCTCAAAACAAAATCGGCCAGGGACTTGTAGTGGTGATGATATTTTTATTTCTTTACATCTTTAAATACATTTAATAAATTTATTTAAGAAATAAAATAATTAAGGAAAAGTTCTCCCAAATGATGAAGTTTATATGGTATGCGTCAACCAATGCAGTACTTATTTTTCCAGTATACACCAAGTAGTTCTCAAAAAATATATACACCAAGTAGGCCTTTATATGTATAGGGTGCGTTCACTTGGATTGAAAATGAGGAAAAATGATGTATAATATATATTATTTTACTTTCTTATATCTTTTTTGGTTTCGATTTAAAAAAAATTCAGGCAGGAGGTATAAAGTTTTAGGCAACCCATTTTTCCTTGCCCAGAGTATAAATTTATACCTCTGAAATGAAGGTTTACTATTATATCTCCCATGTATTTTAGATATTTTCTCTTTTATTCATCAATTTATCCTAAGTGAGATATAAACATTTATCACTCCAACCAAATAAGATATAAAAAAACTTATGGTCTCCAAAATCAAGTATAAATTTATACCTCGTAATATTATCCCTCCATTTAAAAGTATATATTTGTACTCCTAAGTGAACACCTTAACGTTTACCAATTGTACATGTAAATTAATTTCCATTAAAAAAAGCATTGCGAGTAGTACTAATTATAGGGGGAGTCTCCATGTGTGGTGGATGCTAGGATTGCATGTTAAATTTTATACAATTGTTATGTTTTAAATTTATACTCATCGATAATTAATAAATATAATTGAGTAATAAATTTTAATTATAATTAATTATCTCTCGTTATCTTCTAACTAATTTGTTGGGAAATTTAGTAAAGTTTTGATTGATTCCAAAACCAACTGACCCCAAACCGAGTAGATGTTGCTATATCCTAATGTTAGTATTTAGGCTCGCTGTTTGAGCAATGTTCAGATTTTATCTTTTCAGGACTCCAGCTGAAGACGGCAACATGGCTACACTCTGATAGAATTTCAGATGGAAACTCGGATGTGGAACATCAGATGTAAGAAAGTCAACTGAGCGTTCAAGCCAGCTGTTCGAATATAGAACATCGGATAAAAGAAAACATCTGAGTAATCAACTGTTCGTCAGATGTGACAATCCACCTGATCAGATGGAACATCAGTTGCAGGACTCAATCTGATAAATCAACAACATGAAGTTCAAGGCAGCTGAGGGTTCAACTGTTCCTCTTCAGACAGAATGTCAGATGAAGGTAGCGATCAGATGGAACATCAGCTGAAGACCACTCGGATGAAGATCAAACGTCTCAACCGACTAACCAATGTTGAAAGACAAAGGTTGAAATTTGAATTTCAAATAGAAAGTCACGTGAAGGTTTGACGTTCTGTCATTACCTCATTTGGCCCAACACAAGGTTGTCTTAGAAGGAAAGCAGAAGTTCACAGTTGCCAAATCGGGAAAATCTACAGAGATGAGAGACAAGCCATCGCTTTCACAGAACAGAGATCAACGGCTCTTCCAACGGCTAGTTGATCCTCACCGCCTATAAATAGAGGCATTCATTCATTCATCAAGATACACGAGATAGAAGAGACAGAAGAGCGAAAGAACGACGATATACTGCACACAAGCTAAACTGCAATTATTCTCTAAGAACATCACCAGTTGAGAGTTCATAGAGAGTTAGAATCTGTCTTGGTGTATTCGATCTTTGTTTGAATCTTCCTTTGTTCAAGCTTAGATCCTAGCTCACTTCTTTGTTAGAGCTAGTAGTTGGAAAACCCACCCTTATGCACATCCCCTAAAAAGGTTGTTAGTATCCTGCTCTTCCCGAAATTGAGTAGAAAGGTTGATAAATACCCGTAAACTTATCTGTACGGTTGCAAACCCGCGTAAGCTTTGTGGTAGCTGTCCTAAAGAATTTGGACTGAGTTGTGTGGACTCACAACTCCCCATGGACGTAGGAATTCTCTCTGAACCACGTAATTCCTGTGTGCTTTTGTGTTTTCTGTTCAGTTACTTTCTGCATTTCTAACTGTCCAACTAACCAGCACTCAAAACTGCATCTTTACATTTCAACTGATTTGGTTGTTGACCGACCTTGCATCTAAGCGTGAGTTGTTTTATACGAGTTATTTTTGTATCCACCACATTCCGCATAGCACAACTCTTCCAGCTGAGTTTTCTTACTCAGTTGTGATTCCAGCTGAGTCGTCTTACTCAGTTGTGGTATTTTTCGGGGGTTGTTTTAAAATTTCTATCTGGTGCATTCCCCCCTCCCCCCATACACCAGAACTCGTATCGGGACCATCAAGTGGTATCAGAGCAGTGGTTCAAAAGACCGTTGTCTCTGTTTCACGAGGTGTGAATCGAGGTGTTTTTCTTCAGTGGTCAACTGAATAGATCTTTTTCACGCTAATGCATTTCTGCTTGCATCTGTCATCTGTTTGTTGTGTGCAGATGGATGTTAAAGACAAGATTGTTGTCATGTTCTCGGTTGTAAACTATACATCCTGGAAAACTCGGATGAAGAAGATTCTACTGTCCAAGCATCATCGAATGCAACAAGTGATTACATCCGGACCTATCACCATCATGGAAAAAGTCATTCACACTCCTACAAATCCCAATGATGGGGATGCAACTGAGGTGACAGTTGAGAAGAAGCCAGAAGATTTTACTCCTGAGGAAGAAAAAGTGAGCCAGCTGGATATCTGGGCTCAGAGCACTATCATGTCCACAGTTGGACAAGACTATCTTCCATGGATAGAAGAGTGCAACACAGTTAAGGAAATGTTGGACATTTTGGCATCTCTTAGTGAAGGGAGTGACGAAACCAAGGAGAACAAGTTCTCCCATGCTTGTCAAGACTTTGACAATTTCTGTCTAAAAGTCGATGAAACCATTGATCAGTTGGAGCTTCGGTTCATGGATATCATCCGAAGGATTCAGTCTATCCGACGAGGAAAATATACTTTGAGAGAGATCAATCTTAAAGTATTACAAGCCCTACCAGCTGAGTGGGACACCTTCACCAATATTCATGAAAGCCGAGCTGATCTTGGAGAGATGGGAACGGACAGACTGTTTTCAATCCTGAAAGGAAATGAGTACTAGGTGAACCGACGAAGATCAACTCAGTCCTCGGTACAGACGAGTCGACATGAGGATGTTGGTTCCGGAACAAAGACAGTAGCACTTCGAGCCGACTATTCCAAGCCGCGAACATCAAGGGCAATAAGATCTGCGGACACAGCTTCGAAGGAGCCAAGCAGAGAAGAGCTGCAACAGAGTATTACCGCCTTGTCAAAGAAGCTGGCTGACATGGATACTCGGTTAGGAAAATACAAGCGGTTATACAAATCCAACCGAACTCGAGATAACTCAAAGCCTGTGAACAACGATTGCTATGAATGCGGCAAAGAGGGACACTTCAAAGTTGACTGTCCAGATCTTTCGAAGAAAGATAGAGATGCGTTGAGGGCCAAGCAAAATGCAAAGAACAAGGCCATGGTTGCAGAAGAAGCAGGTGATGACATGGACATCTTCACCGACACAGAAGATGAGGACGAGCTGACTTCCACCAACAACGCTATCGGACAGGATCAATGTCTCATGGCATTTGGAACTGACCAGGATGATGATGAGGTACATTCTAGTTCAGTTAATTTAAATTCTTCCAATGCTACTAACATGCAGGAAACAGTAGAAGAAGATTTGGAACCCTCTTGGGGTGACTTCCTAGAACTCAGTGAGGAATTGCATCAACAATCGGTTGAGTTTAAGAATCTTCAAGAACAGTTTGTCAGACTTGAAGAATCTTTAACCGAAAAGGATGATCTGATCAAAAATCAAATCGAAGAGATTGATAATCTCAAAAGTCAACTAAATGTGGCCAACCAAACTAAGGCTCCAACCGATGAGGATTTGAAGGAGCAGATCAAGGAGCAGCATGAGCAGTTGAACAAGCAAGAGGCACAGATCGACCAGCTGATGAAGATGTCAGACGCACAAACCGAACATATAGCTTGATGGTCCCGATACGAGTTCTGGTGTATAGGGGGGAGAATACACCAGATAAGACTTTTTAAAACAACCTCCTAAAAAATAACTCAATCGAGTACAGAAGCTCAGTTGGAATCACAACCGAGTAAGAAACACTCGGTTGGAAGTGATGTGCTGTGCGGAATGTGGTGGAAATAAACTCGTAAAAATTAACTCACGCTTTTATGCACGATTGGTCAAGAACCAAGATAGTTGAGAAATAATGCAGTTTGTATGCAGGTTAGAAGATCAGTTGAATATGCAAAAATATAACTGAAAATAAACACAACACACAACGATTTAACGTGGTTTGGAGAGAACTTCTACGTCCACGGGGAATTGTGAGTCCACACAACTCTGTCCAAGTTCTTCTGGACAAACCACACAGCTTACGCGGGCTGTGCAACCGTTAAGGATAAGTTTGCGGGTACTTATCAACCTTACAGTTTAGTTTTCGGGTACTAAACAACCTATCCACTCAATTCCGGGAAGAGTAGGGTCCTAACACTCCTTTTGAGAGGAAGTGTGAAAAAGGTTGGTTCCAACTAAAAGCTCGAACACGAAGTGAGCTATGATCTAACACTCTACAAACTCTCACTAAGTGATGTTCTCAAGGTTCGATCTAAAGACACAGAAACTAACTCTGGAACTCTAGAACCCTCAACAAGTGATGTTCTAAGAGATTGAATGCAGTTCAGCTCGTGAAGAATTTTGCTCTTTCTTTCGCTCTCTGGTTTCTTCTCGTGTGTGTGTCTTCTGTGTCTTTGAATGAAGGCCTCTATTTATAGGCGGAGAGAATCAACTAGCCGTTGGAGGAGCTGTTGATCTCTGTTCTTTGAAAGCGATGGCTTGTCTCTCATCTCTGCAGACTTTCCGGATTTGGCAACTGCGTGCTTCTGCTTTCCTTCTGAGACAGCCTTGTGTTGGGCCAAATGAGGTAATGACAGAGAGTCAAACCTTCACGTGACTTCCTTATTTGAGATTCAAATCTCAACAACAGACTTTCAACAAGGATGGTCGGTTGAGAATTTCGATCTTCACCTGACTTGATCTTCAGCTGATGTTCTCTCTGAAAGCTTCTGTCTGAACTCTCAGCTGAGTTGAGCTTCATGCTGTTGATCTTCTTGGTTGAGGTCCTACGACTGAGTGTTCAGTTTCTGAAATTGAACACTCAGTTGTCTTCCTTGTATCTAATCAGTTGGGTTTGAACGCTCGGGTGACTTTCTTTCATCTGATGTTCTCTTCCCTCTTTCTACTTCTCATCTGATGAACGCTCAGTTGTTTTCCTTACAACTAATGTTCTATCGCTTGAGTGTAACTTCCCCCTTTCTCAATGCTTCATCTAATGAACGCTCAGTTGTTTTCCTCACAACTGATGTTCTATCCGAGTGAAGCCTTGTTGCCGTCTTCAGCTGGAGTCCTGTAAAGATAAAATCTTAACAATGCTCAAACAGCGAGCCTAACTACTAATATTAGGATCTGGAAACATCTACTCGGTTGGGGTCAGTTGGTTTTGGGATCAATCAAAACTTTTAATAAATTTCCCAACAATTTTCCCCTTTTTGATGATGCCAAAACCCCTGGTACAAATTCTAAAACCCTTATAGATCACAAATGATCTAGATCTAACTGACTTATCTAAAATCTTAGCTGAAATTCTAGACTGTCTATAAGATTGAAATATCAAAGGGTTAGTACAGTTATAACATGGTATTGAAATAACTTTTCGATTCAGAGCTTGGACAATGAGAGATTGTTCATCAAGGTGAATCTTATAACTGGATAGTTTTCATTACAACTGAAGATTACAGAGATAAGCACAAAAGCCAAAAATTACAACAGTTGTTCAAAAACTAACTGAGCTAAAATTGTAGCCCATACTTGCTAAAAATCCTAACAAAAATTTCCCTCTTAGCTGCTGATTCCTTGGAGATGTCAACTCCGTGCTTCTTGCAAACTTGCCTCGCTTCAGCTGCAATTTTTGTCCGGTTAGGGGTGTGGGAGTCTGGGAGGAAGGGAGGCTTGTATGTGACCTTCTGAGGGATGGGGACAGTGTTCAGATCCAGTTTAGCATCTATCATTGCACGTCTGAACTGACTAAACATGCCCGGATCCCCAGTGTACAGTTCGGTTAACGCTTCTTTGAAAGCTTTCCTGGGGTCGTCAGTTGCGTAAACCTTCCTGTAGTAGAAGTCGTTTATGAACTCCTGCTTGAACAACTCCCATTCCTCATTCCACTCGGTCGGCATCCACTTGCCAACATGCCTAAACCGGCTCTGGACCTTAGACTTCCCAGGCAACCATTGTTGCTTCAACCTAGCTTCAGCCTTTGATTAATGTTTGTTGATGCAGCGTCGGCTGCGGGAGGCAACATTGCAGTCCAAGTTTTGGGACATTTTCTTCAACTCCTCTTCAAACCGGTTCACCCTCCTCGCCTGGCTGGCGGCGAACTTCTTTATCCAGCTCGGGTTCATATAGTCTTTCTCCTCAACACCCATAGCCTTGGCAGCAGCAATGCACTCTTCGATTGTGATACCGTCGAGTTCAGAATTTAGCTCGGCTGCGATCTCGGCTATGGAGTTGTACGACACTCCAAACTTCTCTGCTAGATCCAAGTCTTTTGACATATCAGCTCCACCGACTTCGGTTGACTTGGGAGCGGCCTTCTTTGTCTTCTTCCTCAGCTGAGATTTTGCTGCAGCTGGCATCTTTTCCTCGGCTTGGGTCTCTTCTTCTTCCTGCACCACAACATCCGCCTCCTTCTCTTCCCCCTTTTTGGCATCAGCAACAAGGCTTGCTACTGTGCCATCCAGAGTGGTGAGTTGATTCTCGGCTAGTTAAAGGCGGTTGAAGAGTTCATCGACCGCGCACTCGAGCTCCACCTTCTTCGCCAATGCAGAGTCCTGGCGCTCTTGTTCGGCTTTCTTCAAGGAAGAGAGGTTCTCGATGACCTCAGTTTGAAAAGCCACGAACTCAGCCCATTGCGACTCGAAGCGAGATTCCCATTCAGCATCTTCAGTTTGTTGGGACTTGGCGAGATTGGAGTCGGCCAAGGATTTGAAGACGTTCAGCTCAGACTTCAATCCCAACAGAGTGGACTTCAGCTCCGACATTTCTTGACTGGTGGAGGAGGAGAATTCTTTCAGCTTGGTCTTCATTGCAACATTCTCCTCCACCAGTTGCTGGTTCTTCACTTCTTGTGCTTCCAACACCCTCAACTGATCTTCTTTGTGTTGTTGGAGGTTGGCAAGCAGCTCGGTTCTCAACTGGTTCACCCTCTCAGCTACCAGCTCACATATTTCTTCAGTTGTGGGAGCATGCTGATCAGCTGGAGGGGCGGCTTGTGCAATCAGTGCTGGTTGCTCAACTGTCACCATGGCTTGGCGGTTGGCCAGGTATAGTTGCAGCACTTGTTCTTCATCCTTAGCTGTTGCGGCGGCTGCGTCCATATCCCCGAGGAAGTCAGCTGACTTGATCAGCATGCTGTCAAGAAAGTCAATGCAATCCTGACCAGCTGCCTCCCTGGTGTCTGTCCCTTTAGCTCTGCTCTGGTCCAGCCGACGAGTGAGCAGCCAATCCTATCGTTGTAAGCCACCTCCAGGTTGGAGTATTTGAAGTAGGCTCGGATGCGGGACTCATCTGACTTTAGCCTGTCCCAGCTCTGCACCCTGATTGTATCTTCTTTCACGTACCAATGGCTGAAGATCAGGTGGAACTGGTACAAAAGCTCGGTTCCCATAGTGGCGAAGACTGGCATGTCGCGAGCTTCAAGGAACAAGCCCAACAGCTTCTGGAAGCAGTAGGCCACCCTGCCCTCGTGCTTCAGCGCAACTGCCTGAAGATCATCTTCTTCATTTATTGGGGATGGGGAAAGATTATATGGCAAAGGTTCAAAAGGTTCATCGATGTTGGCCAAAGAGTCGGTCGCAATATCGACATCGAGCTGAGAGCTCGGAATATTGGATTTGGATGGGAGGGGGGTTTCAATTGTTTCCTCAACATTGGCCGAAGGAGCGGTCACAATGTTGGCATCGAGCAAGGTGCTCGGAACATTTGGCTCTGGTTGGGTAGAAAGAGCAAGAGGCTCTGGGGGCGGTACGACATCAACTCTTGCCATGGGGGAGGTGGGTACGTCTTCAACGTCCTCAGATGAGGAGGATGCATTCGACGTCAAATCCGTCTCCATTCCGTCAGCCTTGTCAGCTCCGGTGGCTCGAGGAACAATCTCGAAAGTGGCAGCCTCAGCTGAGCGGCTGGACTCGGAAGGCTCCTCAGCAGGTGTCGACTCAACCGGTGCCTCCTCCTCAGTTGGAGCTTGCTCCTCAGCTGGTACCTCAACTAGCTCCTCAGCTGACTCATCAGCTGGCACCTCAGTTGGCTCATCAGCTGGCACATCAGCTGGCTTTTTAACCAACTTCTTGAACCGTACCGTCAGCTTTTTCTGGGCAGGCTCCTCAGCTGTTTCCTTCTCCGACTCAGCTCGTCGGCGTGCAGCTTTGGACTTGGCGGGGCGAGCGACAG
The DNA here is from genome assembly GCA_029490685.1 of Schizonepeta tenuifolia. Lineage (NCBI taxonomy): Eukaryota > Viridiplantae > Streptophyta > Magnoliopsida > Lamiales > Lamiaceae > Schizonepeta > Schizonepeta tenuifolia. Next base: position 2,910,712 of record JANLIY010000007.1, read on the forward strand.
CTGGTTCCCCCTCAGCTGTGGACTCAGCAAACTTTCCAACCTCCTTCTTCTCCTTCGGAGTGTACACACTCCTGAGCACCTCCTGTGCCTTCTTAGTTGTTGGGAACAGCAGCAACTTCTTGACCGGCGTCTCTTCGCAATCTTTCCAAACCATGTTGCGACCCTTGGTCGCGAGCAAGATCAGGGCTGAGATCTTGCAGCCGAAGTTGAGCGTCCCTTTCACACTCAACAGCTTCTCTCCAGACTCGGTTGTTGTCTCGAAGATCTTCGACTTCTCCACCATCATCTGGTTCAGGAAGTATTGAAACCAGTTGATCTGGTGTTGGTGCTCCAAAGCCACCAACTGCTTCAACTTGGGTCGGCTGATGTCGCCGAACGCGCCACTGTAACCGAACACCACCTTAGAAACAACATCAAACAGCAGGCGATGTTCTGGCTTCAGCTTCGTCCTCTGCATGTTGCTCCTCAACTTCTCCGGCTCGATCAGAGCATTCTGCAGAAACTCATCGACGTGCTTGTCGGTTATGCTTTCCAAAAGCTCAGTGGCTGTGTGGTTGACGGGGATGATGTATCGAAGGACATCGGAAACATCGATGGGGAAGGTGACACGGCGAATGGTCCTAGCCGGAACGTCTCATTGGCGGCAGGAGACCTCTGTAGTCACTCCTTTCCTGTTGTCGAGGGATGCTTGCAGGTTGACGTAGAACTCCCCGACTTGTCGCCTGAGCAGGTGGGAGGGGCAAAGCTTGGCCCATTCGAGGAGGCCATTCTCTCTGAGAGTATTGGCAAGGGGAGCCAACACTGGTGACTCCAATTCCTCGTCGGAGAGGATCTGTTCGAAGTGGATCTTCGACACCAGCATGTCGAATGATTCTTCGTATGAGGTAGGGACAAGGGAAGATCCAGATGAAGCTATTTTCTTGCTTTTGGGTGCCATTTATGATTACTGCAAAAGGAATATATAGGAAGAAGTAAGGGAAATCTTTTGCAGAAAATAGTTAGACAAAATCTGGGACGATGATGAACAGTTATAGAAGATAGACACAAATGAGGAAAGTAGGAGATTTCTCTTGATTTTTCGCCTTATATAGGTTTTTGACTCAGTAGAGATCGACGGCTGGGGTTAAATGGCGTGAATCCATCAACGGCTGAGATCACGCAACTGTTGACTATCTTTGACTTGACGTCATGCACCGAGTTCCAACCCGCGCGTGAGAAGGTGTACAGTTTATCTTGTCAGCCCAGTAGCACTATAAAATAGGCTATAGATGTTTAGCCGTACTTTACATTTAATGCGACATGATGACTATTTTAATGTAACTGACTAGCTCAGGAATGTTTGAATTTATTTCACATAGCATCTTGAACCGCGCTTTGGCTAGAGGTTTGGTGAAGATATCAGCTCTCTGAATCTCGGTTGGAATTTTCTCCATGGAAACGTCCTTCTTCTCAATATGGTCTCGGATGAAATGATGTCGGATGTCGATGTGCTTCGTCCGAGAGTGATGAACAGGATTCAAAGAGATAGCAATGGCACTGGAGCTATCGCAATGAATGGGAACCTGTCCAGTTGCAACTTCATAGTCTCTCAGTTGTTGCTTAAGCCACAACACTTGCATGCAACAGCTACCGGCAGCCATATATTCTGACTCGGTTGTAGAAGTGGCAACACATGCTTGTTTCTTGGAGAACCACGAAACTAGCTTGCTTCCCATGAACTGACAATGTCCAGATGTGGACTTCCTGTCCAACCGATCTCCGGCTAGATCTGCATCTGAGTATCCAGTCAGTTGGATGTTGTCGTCGGTTGGATACCACAACCCAACATTTACAGTTCCCTTCAGATACTTGATGATGTTCTTTGCTACCAACATGTGAGCTTCCCTCGGTTGAACTTGGAACCGGGCACACACACCAACCGCGTAAGATATGTCTGGCCGACTAGCGGTTAGATAGAGCAAAGAACCGATAATCCCTCTATACTTACTGGCATCTACGAGCTTTCCTCAGTTCCAGGTTCAATTTTCCAGTTAGTATTCATCGGGATCCTTGTTGTCTTACTTGTCTGCAATCCGAACTTGGTGATGAGCTTCTTAGTATACTTGGACTGATTGATGAATATTCCTTCTGGTGACTGCTTCACTTGAAGTCCAAGAAAGTAGTTCATCTCGCCCATCATCGACATCTCGAACTTCTCCTTCATGAGATTTGAAAATTTTTCACACAGTTCCTCCGACTTAGAACCGAATATGATGTCGTCGACGTAGATTTGCACAACAAGTATATCTTCTCCAACTTTGATGGTGAACAGGGTTTTGTCAACTAACCCTCGTTTGAATCCCGAGTTCAGAAGAAAACCACAAAGAGTGTCATACCAAGCCCTGGGTGCTTGTTTCAAACCATAGATTGCTTTCTTCAACTTGTACACTCTTCCATCTCCAGTTTCAAATCCAGAATTCTGTTCAACATATACATCTTCCTTGATATCACCGTTGAGGAAGGCACACTTCACATCCATCTGATATACTTTGAACTTGTGAAATGCAGCATAGGCTAGAAAGATTCGGATAGCTTCCAGCCTTGCAACCGGCGCTAAGGAGTCCTCAAAATCTATTCCTTCTTGTTGGCAATATCCTTGAGCTACCAACCTTGCCTTATTCCTCACGATGAATCCAATGCCGTCTCTCTTGTTCTTGAAAATCCATTTTAATCCAATGACTTTGACACCATTTGGTCTTTCTACCAACTCCCATACACAGTTGGGTAGAAATTCATTCAGTTCTTCATGCATGGCTGTTGTCCAGTGAACACAGTTGAGAGCTTCCCCAACATTCTTCGGTTCTGGCACATCAGCTACGAAGCAAGAAATCATGGCAACATCTCCAGCTTGCTCGAACTCCTCAAGAACTGCCAACTCCTCAGCATATTGGGCATAAGTGTTGGAATCTTCCTCGGTTGAATCTTGAGCCGCAACTCTTCTCCTTGTACGCACACCTTCGGTTGGATCTCCGATGATGTTGTCTGTGGAATGGTCTTCATACCATCTTCTGTTGCGTCTTCCTTCTTCTTCCAACTGTGGCTATTCCGTGATCTGAGCTGGAGTCTTCAGAACTGGTGATTGATCATCTGTTGAGTCTGGATCCTCAACATTGATAGCATTTTGAACCGGGCTTGGTTGAGCTTCGGATGCTGATGCAGTTGGAGAGGCATCAGCTGGAGTTCCCCCTTGAGATGAGCTGGGGTCCTCGCATTCATCTTCAGAGGAGTATGGATCATCATCCTCGGTTGCCCAAACCAATGGTTCAGCTAGATTCTTTTCCCTTAGCGCTTGCGATCTGATGAGAGCAGGTGGAACTTGTGGATCAGCATGTTGTCCTTTAGCCTGTTCCCTGCACTCAAAGGTAGATTCATCAAAACTAACATGAGGTGTTATCTTCACAACACGAGAGCTGTTGTTGAAAACTCTATAATCTTTGATTCGAGCAGCATATCCAAGGAATATGCCTTTCGAAGCCTTGGCATCAAAAGTTTTCAACTGAGTCTTCCCATTGTTGTGAATATAACACTTAGAACCAAAAATGCGAAAATATGAAATATCTGGCTACCTGCGTCTCCATAGCTCGTATGGTGTCTTTCCCAACCGCTTGGTTAGAAGAGACCGGTTCTGGGTGTAGCATGCTGCGTTGATGGCCTCAGCCCAAAATCTCTTTGGAAGAGCTGAGCTTGTTAGCATGGATGTAGCTGCATCTTTCAGTGTTCGGTTTCTTCGCTCAGCTACTCCATTCTGTTGCGGAGTACGCGCAGCTGATGTCTGATGCATAATTCCATGTTTCTCGTAGTACTCGATGATGGTTTCATTTAGAAACTCGGTTCCACGATCTGATCGGATGGAGATGATTTTCATTTTTTGTTGGTTCGATATCCGATCCATCAGCTTGGATAGCTCATCTCGGGTCTCACTCTTGTGTCGCATGAAAATGGTCCACGTATATCTTGAATAATCATCAGTTACCACAAGGGTATACTCGTTGCCATTCATGCTCTTTGGTGTAACTGGCCCGAAGAGATCCATGTGGATCAGCTGTAACACTCGGTCGGTTGAGGGAGTTATCTTCAACCGGAAGGAGGATCTAGCAAGCTTTCCCAACTGGCATGCACTGCAGATATGTGTTGTTGAAAACACTCGGTTTGGTATGCCTCTTGCATGTTCTTGTCTGGCAAGTCGGTTCATAGTCTTGAAGTTCAGATGGTTGAGCCTTTTGTGCCACAGCTAGCTCACATCTGAATTGCAAGCAGGTGTCAGGAAGACTACTGTTCCAGTTAGCATAGTAGACATTTCCGGTTGGCGATCAATTTCCCAACAATATGACCTGCTTTGATCCGACATTTTTAACCCTGCAACCCTGTGCATCAATCTTGACAGAGAAACCATTATCACAGAATTGGTTGATGGAGAGCAAGTTATGCTTCAATGCATCAACATAAGAAACATTAGAAATCGAAACATGATTGGTTTCAAGGGTACCGTAACCTCTGGTGTAACCTTTTGAGTTGTCACCAAAGGTAACTGATGGACCTTCTTTCTCCACGAAACCTCCAAGCAAATCCTTCAGATTTGTCATGTGTTTCGAGCATCCACTATCCATCACCCACATCGTTGTTGACGCTTTATTCTTCCTCAGCTGTTTCTCCTGTTCCTGTACAGAGAAACTCACTTAGGTCCCCAATTTTAGTTGGATCCTGGAGGGTTAGAACCAGTTCCCCCTGGAACTGCACGTCGCTTTTCCCTGTATACTCAGATGGATTTATCATTCCAGATCACTTTTCCTTCATCATCAACTATAACAACACCTCGGTTATCCTTAGACTTGTTGTTAGTAGTGATGTTCTGTTTCTTGGGAGGAGTTGGATTTCTCCCATTCTGAGCTTTTGGAGGAGAGGCTTTCCCCTTGTTTTGATGGCGATTCTTATCCTGTTGAATTTGTCTGTGAGGTCGGACGCCGTGTTGGAATTTTTGTGGCTGATTCTGATTCCAACTCCCTGAGCGTTGTCTATAGTTGTTCATGCCCTGTTGGTGGTTCATGTTGTGGCATGTGTATCTCCAGTTGTTCGACATGTTCCTTGTCGGTTGACTCGGTTGGAACCTTTGGTTGAACTGATGATGGAACCGTTGTTGATTCAGATGATTGAACCCTTGTCGGTTCTGCGGTCGGTTCCATTCTCTCTGATGTTGACTCTGAGGTTGATTCAGAGGTCGGTTCTGGTTCTGAGTTCAGTTGCGATGGTGTCTCCGACGCCTCTGATTCCTCTTCTGACTTTTAGAACATTCCCCCTCGGTTGATGTCCCAACCGATGGAACGTTCTGTCCTCCATCTACTGCTCATTTTTCCTTCTCAGTTGTCGTTGCCTTGGTCGGTTGAGCTTGCTGAGAAGTGGAGCCTAGTTTGGCTTTTGGAGACTCAGCTGTGGTAGGTTCGACACCCTTGGCTTCCACAGCTTTGATGAAGGTTGCTGGAGGGATTCCAGTATCCTTGATCACATCATAACCGAGTCCTGACACGTCATCGATCTGTCGACTGTAACTGATAAGATTTTCGATGATCTTGGATGACTGATATAGCTTGATTAAGTTGTCCTTCTTAGTTTGCAACTCCTTGAGGAGGACAGTTATCTGCTCTGTTTGTCCATCTGACTTCTTTATCAGCTGGTCGATCTGAGTCTCTTAATTTTTCAACTGATCTTGCTGCTCCTTGATCTGCTTTGTCAACTCCTCATCAGTTGGAGCAATAATTTGGTTGACTGCATTCAGTTGACTCTTGAGATTCTCAATCTCCTCTGTTTGACTCTTGATCAGATCGTCCTTCACGGTTAAGGATTCTTCAAGTTTTGAGAACTGTTCTTGAAGACTCTTAAACTCAACCGATTGCTGATGTAGTTCCTCACTGAGTTCTTGAAAGTCACTCCAGGAGGGTTCCAACTCTTCATCCAGTGATTCCTGCATGTTAGAAATATTGGAAGAATTTAACTTAGTAGGATTAGAATGTACCTCACTATAATCTTGATCTGTTCCAAGTGCCATGAGGCATTGATCCTGACTGACGGCGTTGTTGGTGGAAGTCAGCTCATCCTTATCTTCAGTGTCAGTGAAGATGTCCATGTCGTCAGCTGCTTCTTCTGCAACCATGGCCTTGTTCTTTCCAGCTTGCTTGGCCCTCAACGCTTCTCTCTCTTTCTTCGAGAGGTCTGGACAATCTGCTTTGAAATGTCCTTCCTTGCCGCATTCAAAGCAACCGTTGGTCACAGGCTTTGAACTGTCTCGAGTTCGGTTTGATTTGTAGAATCATTTATATTTCCCGAACCGAGTGTCCATGTCTGCCAGCTTCTTTGACAGGGCGGCTATGTTCTGCTGCAGTTCCTCTCTGCTTGGCTCCTTTGCAGCTGTGTCTGCAGATCTTGTTGGCCTCGATGTTCTCGATTTAGAGTAGTCAGCTCGAAGTGCAACTGACTTTGAGGCTGAACCAACATCCTCAAGTTGACTCGTCTGAACCGAGGACTGAGATTTTCATCGGTTCACCTTGTACTCATTTCCCTTTGGTATTGAGAACAGTCTTTCAGTTCTCATCTCATCCAGGTCAGCTCGGCTCTCGTGGATGTTGGTGAAGGTATCCCACTCGGCCGGTAGAGCTTGTAACACTTTGAGATTGATTTCTCTCAAGGTGTATTTTCCTCTTCGGATGGACTGGATTCTTCTGATGATGTCCATAAACCGGAGCTCTAGCTGATCAATTGTTTCATCTGTTCTCAAACAAAAGTTGTCGAAGTCTTGGCATGCATGTGAGAACTTGTTCTCCTTTGTCTCGTCGCTTCCTTCACTCAGCGATGCGAAGATATCCCACATCTCTTTGGCAGTCTCACACTCCTCTATCCAAGGCAGATAATCTTGTCCAACTGTGGACATGATCGTGCTCTGAGCCCAGATGTCCAACTGGCTCACCTTGGCTTCCTCTGGAGTGTAGTCTTCCGGCTGCTTCTCGACAAACTCCACTGTTGCATCCCCATCGTTGGGATTTGTAGGAGTGCGAGTGATTCTCTCTTTGATGATGATCGGTCCGGACGAGAGTACTTGTTGCATCCTATGATGCTTCGACAGTAAGATCTTCTTCATCCGTGTCCTCCAGGATGTATAATTTACTACCGAGAACATGACCACGATCTTGTCCTTGACGTCCATCTGCACACAACAACAGAACAAATATGCGAGCAAATATGCACTAGCGTGAAAAATAGATCTGTTCAGTTGACCACTGAAGAAACTTTCTCGAATTCACACCTTGTGAAACAGAGTCAGTAGTCTTTTGAACCACTGCTCTGATACCACTTGATGGTCCCGATACGAGTTCTGGTGTATGGAGGGGGGGGGGGAATACACCGGATAAGACTTTTTAAAAAACCCCCTAAAAAATAACTCAATCGAGTACAGAAGCTCAGTTGGAATCACAACCGAGTAAGAAACACTCGGTTGGAAGTGATGTGTTGTGCGGAATGTGGTGGAAATAAACTTGTAAAAATTAACTCACACATTTATGCACGGTTGGTCAAGAACCAAGACAGTTGAGAAATAATGCAGTTTGTATGCAGGTTAGAAGATCAGTTGAATATGCAAAAATATAACTGAAAATAAACACAACACACAACGATTTAACGTGGTTCAAAGAGAACTTCTACGTCCACGGAGAGTTGTGAGTCCACACAACTCTGTCCAAGTTCTTCTGGACAAACCACACAGCTTACGCGGGCTGTGCAACCGTTAAGGATAAGTTTGCGGGTACTTATCAACCTTACAGTTTAGTTTTCGGGTACTAAACAACCTATCCACTCAATTCCGGGAAGAGTAGGGTCCTAACACTCCTTTTGAGAGGAAGTGTGAAAAAGGTTGGTTCCAACTAAAAGCTCGAACACGAAGTGAGCTATGATCTAACACTCTACAAACTCTCACTAAGTGATGTTCTCAAGGTTCGATCTAAAGACACAGAAACTAACTCTGGAACTCTAGAACCCTCAACAAGTGATGTTCTAAGAGATTGAATGCAGTTCAGCTCGTGAAGAATTTTGCTCTTTCTTTCGCTCTCTGGTTTCTTCTCGCGTGTGTGTCTTCTGTGTCTTTGAATGAAGGCCTCTATTTATAGGCGGAGAGAATCAACTAGCCGTTGGAGGAGCTGTTGATCTCTGTTCTTTGAAAGCGATGGCTTGTCTCTCATCTCTGCAGACTTTCCAGATTTGGCAACTGCGTGCTTCTGCTTTCCTTCTGAGACAGCCTTGTGTTGGGCCAAATGAGGTAATGACAGAGAGTCAAACCATCACGTGACTTCCTTATTTGAGATTCAAATCTCAACAACAGACTTCCAACAAGGATGGTCGGTTGAAAATTTCGATCTTCATCTGACTTGATCTTCAGCTGATGTTTTCTCTGAAAGCTTCTGTCTGAACTCTCAGCTGAGTTGAGCTTCATGCTGTTGATCTTCTTGGTTGAGGTCCTACAACTGAGTGTTCAGTTTCTGAAACTGAACACTCAGTTGTCTTCCTTGTATCTAATTAGTTGGGTTTGAACGCTCGGATGACTTTCTTCATCTGATGTTCTCTTCCCTCTTTCTACTTCTCATCTGATGAACGCTCAGTTGTTTTCCTTACAACTGATGTTCTATCACTTGAGTGTAACTTCCCCCTTTCTCAATGCTTCATCTAATGAACGCTCAGTTGTCTTCCTCACAACTAATGTTCTATCCGAGTGAAGCCTTGTTGCCGTCTTCAGCTGGAGTCCTGTAAAGATAAAATCTTAACAATGCTCAAATAGCGAGCCTAACTACTAACATTAGGATCTGGCAACATCTACTCTGTTGGGGTCAGTTGGTTTTGGGATCAATCAAAACTTTTAATAAATTTCCCAACATAGCTGTTCTTCTTAAGGATCTACAAACTGAGAAGGACAACCTGATAAAGCTATATCAATCATCCAAAATCATTGAGAATCTCTTCAGTTACCGACGACAAATGGATGACGTGTCTGGACTCGGCTACGACATGGTCAAGGATACTGGAATTCCACCCGCAACATTTATCAAGGTTGTGGATGTCACAGTTGCCAAACCAAATACTGTTGAGTCTGCAACTCCCCAACTTAATCCAACCTTCACGTCACAGCAAGTACCTACAGCACAACCTGCTAAGGGAACAACAACTGAGAAAGGAAAATGAGCTGTGGTTGGAGAACTGAAGAATCCATCGGTTGGGATGACTGGGATAACAACTGAGGGGGAATGTTCTAGGACTCAGAAGAGGAACCGGAGACATCGGAGATACAATCAGAACCGACCTCAGAACCGACCCCAGAAGGGATGGAATCAACTGAACCGACATGGATTCAACCAACAGAATCAACATGAGTTCCATTATCAGAACAACCAGAGGTTCCATCAGAGTCAACCAATGTGGAACAGTTCCAACAGCTGCGGATATTCATGCCAGAACATGAATCAACAACCGGGCATGAACAGCCATCGTCGACAGCCAGAAAAATGGAATCAGACTCAGCCACAAAAATTCCAAAATGGCGTCCGACCTCATCTGCAAAACCAAAAGGGTCAGAAACGTCAACAAAATAGGGGGAACGCCTCTCCTCCTAAAGCCCACAATGGGAGAAATCAATCTCCTCCCAAGAAACAGAACGTCAATAATAACAACAAGCCTAAGGATGACCGAGGTGTTGTTATAGTTAATGGAGAAGGAAAGATAATTTGGAATGACAAATCTATCCGAATTTACAGGAAAAAACGACCCACAGTTCAAGGGGAAACTGGTTCTAACCCTCCAGGACCTAACTAAAATTGGGGACCTAAGCGTGTTTCTCTGTGCAGGAGTAGGAGGAACAGCTGAGGAAGAATAAAGCATCACATACCATGTGGGTGATGGACAGTGGATGCTCGAAACACATGACAAATCTGAGGGATTTGCTTGGGAGTTTCGTGGAGAAAGAAGGACCATCTGTTACCTTTGGTGACAACTTAAAAGGTCACACCAAAGGCTACGGTACCCTTGAAACCAATCACGTGTCTATTTCCAATGTTTCATATGTTGATGGATTGAAGCATAACTTGCTCTCCATCAGCCAATTCTGTGATAATGGTTTCTCTGTCAAGTTTGATGCGCAAGGCTGCAGGGTCAAAAATGTCGGAACAAAGCAAGTCATATTGTTGGGAAATCGATCCTCAACCGGAAATGTCTACTATGTAGATTGGAACAGTAGTCCTCCTGAAACCTGTCTTTTATCGAAGAGCAGTTCAGATGTGAGCTGGCTGTGGCACAAAAGGCTCAACCATCTGAATTTCAAGACAATGAACCGCCTTGCAAGACAAGAACATGCAAAGGGTATTCCGAACCATGTGTTTTCAACAACACATATCTGCAGTGCTTGTCAGCTAGGAAAGCTCGCTAGATCCTCCTTTCTGTTGAAAGCGATTCCATCAACCGACCGAGTATTGCAGCTGATCCATATGGATCTCTTTGGGCCTGTTACTCCCAAGAGCATGAATGGTAACGAATATACACTTGTTGTTACTGATGATTTCTCTAGGTACACGTGGACCATTTTCATGCGTCACAAGAGTGAAACCCGAGATGAGCTACCCAAGCTGATGGATCGGATATCTAACCAACAAGAGATGAAAATCATTTCTATCCGATCAGACTGTGGAACCGAGTTCCTCAATGAAACCATCATCGAATATTGTGAGAAGCACGGAATCACTCATCAAACATCGGCTGCTCGTACTCCACAACAGAATGGAGTAGCCGAGCGAAGAAACCGAACGCTGAAGGATGCTGCTACATCCATGTTGACAAGCTCAGCTATGCCAAAGAGATTTTGGGCCGAAGCAATCAACACAGCATGCTACACTCAGAACCGGTCTCTTCTGACCAAGCGGTTGGGAAAGACTCCATATGAACTATGGAGACGCAGAAAGCCTGATATTTCATATTTTCGCGTTTTTGGTTCTAAGTGTTATATTCACAACAATGGGAAGACTCAGTTAAAAACTTTTGACACCAAGGCCTCGAAGGGCATATTTCTCGGATATGCCTCTCGGATCAAGGCTTATAGAGTTTTTAACAACATTTCTCGTGTTATGGAGATAACACCTCATGTTAGTTTTGATGAATCTACTTTTGAGTGCAGGGAACAGGCTAAAGGACAACAAGTAGATCCACATGTTCCACCAGCTCTCACCAGATCGCAGGTTCTAAGGCAGAAGAATCTGGCTGAACCATTGGTATGGGCAACCGAGGATGATGATCCTTGTTCCTCTGAAGATGAATGTGAAGACCCCAGCTCATCTCAAGGGGGAACTTCAACTGATGTTACTCTAACTGCATCAGCATCCAAAGTCCAACCTAGCCCGGTTCGAGATATTATCCATGTTGAGGATCCAGACTCAACAGCAGATAAATCACCAGTTCTGAAGATCCCAGCATCTCCCACGGCTCAGGAAATCACGGAACAACCACTGTTGGAAGAAGAAGGAAGACGCAACAAGAGATGGTATGAAGATCATTCCAAGGACAACATCATCGGAGATCCAGCCAAAGGTGTGCGTACTAGGAGCAGAGTTGCAAATCCAGATTCAGCCGAGAAAGATTCCAACATTTACGCCCAATATGCTGAGAAGTTGGCAGTTCTTGAAGAGTTCGAGCAAGCTGGAGATGTTATGATTTCATGTTTCATAGCTGATGTGCCAGAGCCGAAGAATGTTATAGAAGCTCTCAACTGTGTTCATTGGACAATAGCCATGCAAGAAGAGCTGAATGAATTTCTACGCAACTGTGTATGGGAGTTGGTAGAAAGACCAAATGGTGTTAAAGTCATTGGATTAAAGTGGATTTTCAAGAACAAGAGAGACGCCATCGGATTCATCGTAAGAAACAAGGCAAGGTTGGTAGCTCAGGGATATTGCCAACAAGAAGGAATTGATTTCGAGGATTCTTTCGCTCCTGTTGCAAGGTTGGAAGCCATCCGAATATTTCTAGCCTATTCCGCATTTCACAAATTCAAGGTTTATCAGATGGATGTGAAGTGTGCTTTCCTCAACGGTGATATTAAGGAAGATGTTTATGTTGAACAGCCTCCCGATTTTAAGACTGGTGATGGAAGAGTGTATAAGTTGAAGAAAGCAATCTATGGATTGAAGCAAGCACCTAGGGCTTGGTATGACACTCTCTGTGGTTTTCTTCTGAACTCAGGGTTCAAACAAGGGTCAGTTGACAAAACACTGTTCACCATAAAAGTTGGAGAAGACATACTTGTTGTGCAAATCTATGTCGACGACATCATATTCGGTTCCAAGTCGGAGGAGCTGTGGGAGAAATTCTCAACTCTCATGAAGGAGAAATTCGAGATGTCGATGATGGGTGAGATGAATTATTTTCTTGGGCTACAAGTGAAGCAGTCATCAAAAGGGATTTTTATCAATCAGTCCAAATATACAAAGGAGCTCATCGCAAAGTTCGGTTTAAAGACAAGTAAAACCACAAGGATCCCGATGAATACTAATTGGAAGATTGAACCCGGATCTGAGGGAAAACTCGTGGATGCCAGTAAGTATAGAGGGATTATTGGTTCTTTGCTATATCTAACCGCCAGTCGGCCAGATATATCTTACACGGTTGGAGTGTGTGCTCGGTTCCAAGTTCAGCCGAGGAAAGCACACATGTTGGCAGCAAAGAACATCATTAAATATCTGAAGGGTACTGTTATGTTGGATTGTGGTATCCAACTGACGACAATATCCAACTGTTCGGATACTCAGATGCGGATCTAGCCGGAGATCGGTTGGACAGGAAGTCCACATCTAGACACTGTCAGTTCATGGGAAGCAAGCTAGTTTCATGGTTTTCCAAGAAACAAGCATGTGTTGCCACTTCTACAACAGAGTCAGAGTATATGGCTGCCGGTAGTTGTTGCATGCAAGTGTTGTGGCTCAAGCAACAGCTGAGAGATTATGAAGTAGCAACTGGATAGGTTCCCATCCATTGTGATAGCTCAAGTGCCATTGCTATCTCTTTGAATCTTGTTCACCATTCTCGGACGAAGCACATTGACATCCGACATCATTTTATCCGAGATCATATTGAGAAGAAGGATGTATCTGTGGAGAAGATTCTAACTGAGATTCAGAGAGCCGATATCTTTACCAAACCTCTAGCCGAAGCACGATTCAAGATGTTATGTGATCTCCTTGGATTGTTGGATCCATCAGATGAGGAATCAGCCGAGGTGAAGAGATAGATATCCATCTAAGGGGGAAGCTCAGATGAAGGGGGAATCTCAGATGCGGATCGCCATCCGAAGACATCAGACGTCAGGTGAACAGACGAACTCGGGTCAGCTGATGGCATGCTGCAATATTGGAACACAGCTGATTCCGACATCAGCTGGCAGGTATCATTTATGGCTGCAGGTGTTTTAAATGAGAATGTTTGTAATAAATTCAAACATTCCTGAGCATGTCAGTTAGATTAAAATAGCCATCATAGCGCATTTAATGTAAAGTACGGCTGAACATCAATAGCCTTACATTATAGTGCGACTGGGCTGACACAAAAACAGTTCACCTTCTCACGCGCGTGTGTTGGAACTCGGAATGTGACGTCAAGTCAGAGTTAGTCAACAGTCGCGAGATCTCAGCCGTTGATGGATTCATGCCATTCAATCTTGACCATCTATTTCAAACGACCCGCTAACCTATAAAAGGCGGAAAATCAGGAAGTGATTTCTTACCTTCTATACTTGTGTTTATCTGAGTAACTGTTCATCTTCGTCTCTGATTTTGTTTCACCATTTTCGGCTAAGTTCTTCTTTTCTTCTCTCTATATATAAACCTCTCTGGAATACAAAATGGCACCGAAAGCTTCATCTCAAGGAAAGAAGATGACATCATCAGGACCAGCTCTTGTCCCATCGTCGTACGAGGAATCATATGATATGATGATATCCAGAATCCACTTCGAGCAGATTCTATCAACAGAAGCACTGGACTCACCGGTGTTATCCCCTCTCGCCGATCTTCTCAGGGATAATCGTCTTCTTGAGTGGGCGATGCTCTTTCCCACCCACTTACTCAGGCGACAGGTCGGAGAATTCTACATGAACCTGCAACACGAACAGGGAGTAGGCCTCGTTTCAGAAATCTCATGTCGACAGCGCGACGTCCCTGCCAGAACTGTCCGCCGTGTTAACTTCCACCTACCTGTTTCCGAGATGCTTCGCTCCATCATTCCACTGAATCTGACTGCCACAGACACCGTCGAGAACATCACAGATGCAGATGAAGATCAATTTATTGAGAATGCTCTTATCACTGCAGAAAGATTGAGGAGCAACATGTAGCGAACAAAGTTGAAACCCGAGCATCGACTTCTGTTCGATGTTGTATCCAAGGTTATCTTTGGATACAGCGGAGCTTTTGGAGATATCAACCGACCCAAGCTCAAGCATCTGATAGCTTTGGAGCACAAGCACAACATCAACTGGTTCAAGTACTTCGAACACCAATTGACAATGGAGAAGCAGAAGATTTCAGAAAATATAACTGATTCCGGGGAAAAGTTGTTGAGTGTTAAGGGAACTCTCAACTTTGGAGTCAAAATCTCTGCCCTGATACTTCTTGCCACGAAGGATCAGAACATGGTGTGGGAAGACTGTGAGGAGACACCAGTTAAAAAGCAAATGTTGTTCCCAACAGCCAAGAAAGCTCTTGATGTGATTCGGAGTGTCTACACTCCCAAAGACAAAAGAGAAGCCGTGAAATCAGCTGTGGAGAAAGATACAGCTGAGGAGCTGCCTCCAGCTGTCGGCCACTCTTCCAAATCGACAGCTGCACGCCGACTCAGAGATGAGTCAGATAAGGATCAAGAGGAAGATCTGCGTAAGAAGAAGTGGAAGGTTCGTATCAAGAAGTCAGTTGTCAAACCAGCTGAGGAGGTACCATCTGAGTCGAGTCACTCAGTTGAAGCGGCTGCGTTCGAAATTGTACCTCGCGAAAGTGGAACAAGGAAGAAGAGGTCTCCCCATCAAGATAGGATGGAAGGGGTGGAAACCGATCCGGAAGATGAGCCGAACATGTCCTCGGATGCAGCTTCTTCATCCAAGGAATCCGAAGATGTTCCATCATCCCCCACGGCAGGAGCTGATGCTGAACAGCTCAGAGAGGTTATCTCAACTGATCATCAGTTAGAAATTTCGAGCTCCCCACTCGATGCCAACATCACGACCCAGTCAGAAATTCCGAACTCCCCACTCGATGCCAACATTGCGACCTCTTCTTTGGCCAATGTTGAGGAAACTCTTGAACCCATTGTTGAGAAATCTCTTGAACCTATTCCCTTTGAAAATCTCTCTCCCTCCTCCATTGACGAAGAAGTTGATCGTCAAGCTGTCGCGCTGGAACATGAAGGCAAGTTGGCATATTGCTTTCAAAAGCTGATTGGTATGTTCCCCGAGGCGCGCGACATGCCCACCTTTGCCACACTCGGAACTGAGCTGTTATATCAATTTAACATCATTTTCAGCCATTGGTATGTCAAGGAAGATACCATCTGGATACACAGCTGGAACCAGCTCAAGGCAGATGAGTCCCGTCTGATGGAATACTTCAATTATTCCAACCTTGAGGTTGCATACAACAACAAGATCGCACTGCTGACTCGCCGTCTGGATATCAGCAAGGCAGAAGGAAGAGACACAAGGGAGACAGCAGAACAAGAATGTGTCACCTTCCTTGACAACATGCTGGCCAAGTCTGCTGAATTCGTAGATGATCTTGATGCAGCCGCAGCAGCAGCAAAGCAGGAGGAAGAAGAACTTCAACAGTACCTGGCCAATCGCCACGTCATGGTTGCTGTTGAACAGCCAGCACCAGTTGAACAGCCAGCACCAGTTGAACAGCCAGCACTCTCCTCGGATGAAATATGCGAGCTGATCGCTGAAAGAGTCAATCAGCTGAGGAAGGAGGTGTTAGCCAACATCCAGCTCAACCGCGAAGAACAGCTGAGGATGATGGAAGCTCAGGAGGAGAAACACATGAAGCTGCTGGAAGAACATGATGCGATGAAGATGAAGCTGGATAACTTCTCAACATCCACCAGCAAAGATATCAATGACTTGAAGACAACTGTTCTTGGAATCAGATCAGACTTGAACGTGTTCAAGTCCATCTCAGAATCCAATCTTGCAAAATCTCAATAGACGCAAGACAAAGAATGGGATTCTCGGTTTGAACAGAAATGGGTTGAGTTCGTCGCTTTTCAAACAGAAGTCACTGAAACCTTTGCTGCAATGAAGAAAGCTGATCAAGAACGTCGGGATAAGGAACTGGCGAAGAAGGTTGATGTGGAATGCGCTGTAGATGAACTCTTCAACCGGATCCAGCAGGCTGAACAAAACCTCACTTCTCTGGATGGCTCAGTCGCAAGCCTTATTGCTGATGCCAAAAAGGGGGAAGATGAGACGCAAGCTGAAGAAGGGATGACAGCCAGAAAGGAATCTCAGCGGAAGAAGACAGCTCCAGCTCCGAAGAAGAAGCCAATCGACAAGAAACAACAACAGCTAAAATCTATTGTTGTCGGAGGAGAAGAAATGGCCAAGGACATGGACCAGGCGAAGAAGTATGGAGTCTCCTACAACTCTATAGCCGAGATTGCAGCCGAGATCGATGCTGAACTCGACTGTATTACAACCGAAGAGTGTATTGCTGCCGCTAAAACTATGGATGTTCAGGAGAAGGATTACATGAATCCAGAATAGGTGAAGAAATTCGCGGCCAACCAAGCAACAAGAGTCAACAAGTTTGAGGAAGAGCTTGCCAAGGTTACCAACAACTTGGATAGAAATGTTGCCTCTCGAAGCCGACGACGCATAGAGAAACATCAGGTGAAGGCTGAATCAAAACTGAAGCAGCAAAGACTGTCGGGAAAGATCAAGCTCCAGGGACGCTTCAAGCATGTTGATAAATGGATGCCGGAAGAATGGAATGATGATTGGGAATCATTCAAACAAGAATTTGTGAATGATTTCTACTACAGGAAGGTGTTCGCAACTGAGGATTCTAGAAGAGCTTTTAAAGAAGTCCTAACCGAGCTTCACTCTGGGGATCCGGGCATGTTCAACCAGTTCAGACGTGCTATGATTGATGCAAAGCTGGACATGAATACCGTCCTTGTCCCTCAAAAGGTTACTTATCTTCCTCCATTCATCCCAGAGACAAGAAATCCTAACAGGCAGAAGATCGCAGCTGAAGCCAGAAAAGTCTGTCAGGAATATGGAGTAGATATCTCGAAGGAGTCAGATGCCAAGAGAGAAATTTTTGTCAGGATTTTTGGCAAGTATGGGCTGAAGTATTAGCCAAGATAGAGTTTTTGAGCCACTGATGTATTTGATTTCTATGCATATCTGTGTAAACACATCAGCTGTAATGAAAACTTTCTTCATATATCCGATTCACCTTGATGTACAATTTTCCAGTTGTCCAAGCTCTGAATCGCAAAGTTATTTCAATACCATGTTATAACTGTGCTAACCCTTTGATGTTTAATCTTATAGACTGTCTAGAATTTCAGCTGAGATTATAGATAGGTCAATGAGGTTTAGATCAGTAGGGTTTTGGCATCATCAAAAAGGGGGAAATTATTGGGAAATTTAGTAAAGTTTTGATTGATTCCAAAACCAACTGACCCCAATCGAGTAGATGTTGTCATATCCTAATGTTAGTATTTAGGCTCGCTGTTTGAGCAATGTTCAGATTTTATCTTTTCAGGACTCCAGCTGAAGACGGCAACATGGCTACACTCGGATAGAATTTCAGATGGAAACTCGGATGTGGAACATCAGATGTAAGAAAGTCAACTGAGCGTTCAAGCCAACTGTTCGAATATAGAACATCGGATGAAAGAAAACATCTGAGTAATCAATTGTTCGTCAGATGTGATAATCCACCTAATCAGATGGAACATCAGTTGCAGGACTCAATCTAATAAATCAACAACATGAAGTTCAAGGCAGCTGAGGGTTCAACTGTTCCTCTTCAGACAGAATGTCAGATGAAGGTAGCGATCAGATGGAACATCAGCTGAAGACCACTCGGATGAAGATCAAACGTCTCAACCGACTAACCAATGTTGAAAGACAAAGGTTGAAATTTGAATTTCAAATAGAAAGTCACGTAAAGGTTTGACGTTCTATCATTACCTCATTTGGCCCAACACAAGGTTGTCTCAGAAGGAAAGCAGAAGTTCACAGTTGCCAAATCGGGAAAATCTGCAGAGATGAGAGACAAGCCATCGCTTTCACAGAACAGAGATCAACGGCTCTTCCAACGGCTAGTTGATCCTCACCGCCTATAAATAGAGGCATTCATTCATTCTTCAAGATACACGAGATAGAAGAGAGCGAAAGAACGACGATATATTGCACACAAGCTAAACTGCAATTATTCTCTAAGAACATCACCAGTTGAGAGTTCATAGAGAGTTAGAATTTGTCTTGGTGTATTCGATCTTAGTTTGAATCTTCCTTTGTTCAAGCTTAGATCCTAGCTCACTTCTTTGTTAGAGCTAGTAGTTGGAAAACCCACCCTTATACACATCCCCTAAAAAGGTTGTTAGGATCCTGCTCTTCCCGAAATTGAGTAGAAAGGTTGATAAGTACCCGCAAACTTATCTGTACGGTTGCAAAGCCCGCGTAAGCTTTGTGGTAGTTGTCCTAAAGAATTTGGACTGAGTTGTGTGGACTCACAACTCCCCGTGGACGTAGGAGTTCTCTCCGAACCACGTAATTCTTGTGTGCTTTTGTGTTTTCTGTTCAGTTACTTTATGCATTTCTAACTGTCCAACTAACCAGCACTCAAAACTGCATCTTTACATTTCAACTGATTTGATTGTTGACCGACCTTGCATCTGAGCGTGAGTTGTTTTATACGAGTTGTTTTTGTATCCACCACATTCCGCACAGCACAACTCTTCCAGCTGAGTTTTCTTACTCAGTTGTGATTCCAGCTGAGTCGTCTTACTCAGTTGTGGTATTTTTCGGGGGTTTTTTTAAAATTTCTATCTGGTGTATTTCCCCCCCCCCCCCCTCCCCATACACCAGAACTCGTAACGGGACCATCATAATTAAATCTTATTACTTCGTAATTTCTTTAATTAGTACGTTCTATTCATTTTGATCTATCATTTCCTTAAATAGACGCCAATCAATTAATTTGTCTAATGAAAGAATTAACAATACAAAATCGTGGTAGACCCATCCACTTTCTATCTTTTTTTATTGAAGTTTTTGCCTTCAATTGTAAGAAAAGTGTATTTTTTCTTTTTCAAAAATAAAAACTTATAGTGAACATTAATTATTAGACAATGTCAAACTTATTATATATTTTCCAATCGCACAATTATATGAGGAAAATCCGAGGCTGCCACTTGAAAGTGATAAATATTGGTCTAGTGTAATATTAAGTCGTAAACCAAGAGAGTGAGAGTGACCACACAATTTCTTTTGCATGCATCATGCATGGAATGGACGACTTGATCTGTAAGAGTCAACTCATCTAACTTTATATGCATGGAGTGGTGGCTCTTTTTCTTGCCTCGTCTAATTCTATCGTCTTCTGAATTCTAATCCTAGATCGATCCTCTTGTGCTAAACTCCAATATAGACGCGTTTTTCCGGCAGCAGCAAAATTAGAAAAAATAAAATATTGTTCACATTGGCAGGTGCGTAGCCAGAAAATTTTGGTGGAGGGGGCTTCACTAAACTTTTAAATTTTTCCTGAGCTTAAGAAAAGCATTACACAAGTATATAGTATAAAATAAATAATAAAATTATAGAGTAATGATATTCGGACACATTGTGGCCAGACACACGCGCTAAAAATGATAATATAGGTTTTGAAAATAGAAATATATCTTAATTGGGAAGCATAAACCCTGGGGGGAAATGTGATTATTACTATTTTTACAGTCAACTTTTCTTTTTTCACACGTGTGGCTGACTACAGTGTGTCCGTATATCATTACTCAAAAATATATTAGTAACAACAAGATATAAAAGAAAACTTACCGTTTGATCACGGTTGCTGCTATAAAAATGAAATAACGAGGAGGACTGAGAGAGATGAAAGAATGAAAGAGGAAACTTGTCTTTTGTCCGTCAAATTTTAAGTTCAATAAATTGTACTGTTATTTTAAAAATTAAAAAAATATTTTTTTTCCTTACAGAAGAAGTGCTAATTCTATAAATTATTTAACTTTTCATTTTTCTTTAAACACTTGGCCTGGCCCACAAATATTTAATTATTAGTTTTTTTTCATCTCTTCCATGTTCTTCTTCATCAAATTGGCGCCGCCATTGTTTACAGTTTTCACCTCTGCAATTTTTTCCCACTAGCTCAACTCTCATCTTCATTTTTCCGAAGTCACAGAAATTGCTCCATTTGTTCGTCGAAGTTAGCATGGACTGACCCTAATTGTTTCCAAAAATAGTCAGAACCATAAGTAAAAGATAAATAAATAAAAAATCATTGCCGTGGGCTTGAGTCAACCCTAGCCCAAGCATGGCTCTGCCCCTGCATATTGGTGCGTTTTGGGAACAAAAGCAATAATATATGGCAAAGAGAAGGTCTCCCCTGCGCGCGACTTGCCGTCTGCCATGCGACGGGGTCCAGGTCAGATTGACTTGGTCAACCCGAGTTTGGCCTATTGATCCGGTCAATTTTTTTCTTTCGAATTTTTTTTTAAAATTTTAGGTTTTTTTTCCCTGGCCCCGCTTTCGCTCCGATTACTAATATAAGGATAATCGTCGGGCAACAATTTGGACTTTTTCGGCTCGCTCGAATATTGACCAAAGGAGAAGCGACAAACAAAAAAACGAAGAGGCAAACAAAAAAAAGAGGAAAAAAAGATTTAGAAATGAAAAAAAAAAATCTGAAAAAAAAAATCATATATATATATATATAGCAGGCGCGTGCACCCCACGCGCCCCACGCGCAGTCGCATGGGGTGCGTCAAGTCTTATACAAGTTTTTACCTATTTGGCAAAATCTCATATGCGACCGGTCGCATATGATGTGACGACGCGTGGCTTGTGCACGACACGTGCCCGCTTCCCACGCACACGCGCCAATTTTTTTTCCGATTTTTTTTAAGATTTCCGTTTTTTCTTTTGTTTTTTTATTTATTTGAATTTCAGTTTTTTTTTTCAATTTTTTTTTTTTAAATTCCACATTTTTTTTTATTTGCCTCTTCGTTTTTTTGTTTGTCGGTTCTTCTTTAGTCAAAATTCAAGCGAGGGGAGCCGAAGTTCTAGGAGCAAGCCAAAAACAATCTGAAAATTAAAAAAAAATCAGAAAAAAAAATTAATCTTGACCCGTTGACCGGGTCAAACCCGACTCGGATCCGGTCTCTTGGGAAGAGACCCGTTACATGCAAGTCATGCTCATAATAATTATATATATATATATATATATATTGCTAAATTTAATTTCTTGCCATGTATATAAATAGATACTACAAACTGCATGCAAAAGAAACCATCAATCAGTTTTCATGGCTTGTCTCAGAAATACTTTGGTGATCCTAATTTCCATTACAACACTTGTTGTTTGCTGTTGCAAAGCACAGCTCTCCCCCAACTTCTACACTTTGTCATGTCCTCCTCTCCAACCCATTGTCCGAAATGCGATGAGGGAAGCCATTAATCAAGAATTAAGAATTCCTGCATCTATCCTTCGTCTCTTCTTCCACGACTGCTTCGTAAACGTAACCAGATATATATATATATATATATGCATCTCTCTCTCTCTCTCTCTCTCTCTCTCTCTCTCTCTCTCTCTCCAGTGTTATCAATTGATTGAATTAATTCTTTAATTTGGTTATATATTCGTCGAACAGGGGTGTGACGCATCGTTGCTGCTGGACGATACCGCTACATTCACCGGAGAAAAGAACGCTTTGCCTAACCAGAATTCGGCAAGAGGATTCGAAGTAATTGACACCATTAAAACTCGAGTTGAAGCTGCTTGCAATGCCACAGTTTCCTGCGCAGATATTCTTGCCCTTGCTACTCAACACGGAGTCGCCTTGGTATGTACCTACTATACATCGAGTTGGGATCAATATTAATTTTTTTTTAATGATTTATTAGATATATATGCACTATTCAAGATAACAAATAAAATTAATTTCTATAATTGATTAGCATGCTAGTGGACAATAATAATTCCTTATAATTAAACAAGTTATTAATTTATGGAGCACAATATAATTAAAAACAAATGTGACGTGGTCCAGATGGGAGGGCCGACGTGGACAGTCCCATTAGGGCGGAGGGATGCAAGAACAGCCGACCAGAGCGCCGCCAACACGCAGTTGCCGCCGCCGTCTGCAAATCTCTCCGCCCTCATCTCCATGTTCTCCGCAAAAGGCCTCTCCGCCCGTGACATGGTGGCGCTATCAGGCGCCCACACCATCGGCTTCGCGCAGTGCTTCACCTTTCGCAGGCGCCTCTACAACGAAACCAACATCAACCCTGTGTTCGCCGCCAACCGCCGCGGCGTCTGCCCCGCCTCCGGCGCCGACAGCAACCCGGCCGCCCTTGACGTACAGACGCCGAACCGGTTCGACAACAGCTACTACGCGAACCTGCTGACTCGGCGCGGGCTGCTGCACTCGGACCAGGAGCTCTTCAATAACGGATCAACAGATTCGTTGGTTAGGTTTTATAGTAACAATTTAGCTGCATTTAAGAATGATTTCGCTGCTGCGATGGTGAAGATGGGGAATATAAGCCCGTTGACAGGGACTGCTGGAGAAATTAGAAGGAATTGCAGGGTTGTTAACTAAATATAATTAAATGTAATATCTAAAGTTCTTCATTTTTCATAAGTTGATCACATAATAAAAAGTTGAATAATACTTTACCGTTACTTATATTTCATTTAAATATTATCATTGTTCAAAATCCTTAGGAACATGCATGCACTAGCTATTTGCATGTCAAATTAATTTCTCCATGATAAGAAAAATTGACCATGATAAAGACCATTACTTCAATACATGTCAAGTAGGGTAGAACTTGACTTGTGTCACGAAGTTTAGGTGAAATTAAAGGATCAATCCCATAAAATGTTTCAAAACCATCTATACCTTTAAATTTTTTGTTTCTCCAACTCTTTTTCAACATGTTCTAATTTAATCATAATAGATGGAATTCAAAGAACTGATCTTTCTATGTCCTTCACCACTCTAATGCAAAGTGAAAACTTGTTCTTAGTCTGGAAAATGAAAGCAAAAGTAGATGATCACGAGGAAGAAGGAGAAAATAAGAGAGAAGAAAAGATCCCACAGAATGTTGAGTGTTTGGTTAACATAGATCTAGTAGGGTGAAGATGGTGATGCAAAACAAGAAAGATGGATATGTCGTAGATAGAAAAATTGTGTAGAATTTGCCATTTCAGCAAAGAGCCTCTATCCAAGAAGTTGGGACTTGTCTCACTTGGTGGTTACTGCAAGTGGAGTTAGGTTCTTCTCATCAGCATTGGGATGAGCCAGTTATGGTTTACAAAGGAGGCAAGTATAGTTTATTGTTAGTTTTACCCTGGAGAGGTGTCAAAATATCGGGTTTGGCTGGTCAATTGGCCGGACCTGTTTTTCAGTGGGTTAAGTTTTGCCCCAAATCGAGCCCACATGCCCAATCGTGCAGGATACGAGAGAGGTCGGTCCGAGCTAGTTTTGACACATTTAATTTTAGAGGACTCCAGTACATAAGTTTGTACCGTGCAAATTTATCCATGACCCGCCCCGACCTGCCACGCGCCAGCTCCGACCCGCGCGTGAGATCCACGCGCCGCGCGTGGGTCTTTGGCGCCAATTTTTTTTATTATTATTATTATTTTCAACGGAGCCTTCGGCTCTAATTTTACGGCTCCGCCTTCGCTCCGATTACTAAAATAAGGATAATCGGCGGGCAATAATTTGGACTTTTTCGGCTCGCTCCAAGGCCTTCGGCTCCTCTCGCTCGATTTTTGACCATAGAAGAAGCGGCAAACAATAAAAAAAAAAACTGAAAAAAAAAGTCTGGTCAAAGAGGGGTTGACCCGGGTCAAACGGGTCGGGTCGGGTCAAACGGGCGGGTATTCTACGGTGCAACAATTGCACCAGAATTTTTGTCTTAATTTTATCGATAATTAATTCGTTTGCATATATGGATGTGAATTTCTAAACAATTAGTGTATTGAAACTGACTTGTTTATATTGTCTAGGACAATCCATCGCCCTGTTGGTAAAATTAAAATTTTATGTAATATTGTATAGAAGTATCAATAAACTGTTTGTCTAAAAGGGGTTCTTAATTAAAAGCTTGATAAAGAAAATTGTGCTCCCCGTCCCACTATAATTGGACATAGTATTCAATATACATTTTTTTTATTTTTGGGCATTGGTCCCTCTTACTATGTATGGTGACCCTTACTTCTCTTACCGCAAACTTATTAAAAGTCGTGATATCACAAACTATGTCCAAATATGATGGACGGAAAAAGTACCCTTAATTAACGCGGTAGATTGAGGGGTCAAAATTAAAGTCCGATCGACTTGCATTTTAATTAGAATGGTCCATTCGTTAATAAGCCTAAAATATTAAGGCATAGAGACTAGTCGTTGACAGACCGAAAGCCCTCGACACCAGTGTCAAGCGGGCTTATAACAAACTTCAATCTGGGCCAACTAGAAATCTCCCTTGGGCCTTTTTGGGTCCGACCAGGCTCGATAGTTTGATGCTATTTAACGATGAAGTTCTCTAATTAAACAGCTAAATCAAAGTATATGAGAATGAGAGTATCTATTGTTCCTTGCTTATTTTATCAGGATTTGCGAAAAAAGTTAACAATTTGGTATTTATGATGGAATTGGATGAGATACGCTTGGTGGCAGCCATTCTAGACTATTCTCATGTGATCATCTATTTTAAATTAGGCATGTTTGATTTTGGCTGCATGCATCGTGGGCTTGGACCGGATAAGTACAAGGCTTGCATGCTTATTATGCAAGTAATGATCTTGATCGTTGATTCTTAAATCGAGGGTTGAGATTAAGTGAGCTCGATTAAAACCCTAGGATAAATATACTTTCATTTGTAGATGAGATGTATGACGATTGTGAGAAATTGGGGTTGAATGAATACACGAGAGCTGTGAGAACTAGAGTTCTAGTTTTCGATCCAACTTGTGGGTAGAATAGTTGGTGAGTGATCTTGTGTTGTAATCATCTTCTTGGAGTGATAATAAAGAAGTTCTAACTCTTCAGTGGACGTAGGCAATTACCGAACCACGTAAATCCTTATGTTCTTTTCTTTGCATGCAAATTTGGGTTCATAATTGTTAGATTCGTTCCTCGTTTTATTGCTATTTGTTTTACAAATTGGAACCAACTCACTTGATACGAATCTACAATGGCAACAACAAGGTTTGATGCAGAGAAATTCTCCGGCAAGAACGACTTCGGTCTATGGAGAATTAAGATGAGAGCTATGCTGATCCAACAAGGTCTTGTAGATGCTTTGAAGCTAGTGGTGAAGTCATCGGAAAAGAAAAAGGAGAAGGAGACTAAAACAGACAACAAGTCTGTGGAGATTGTTGCGCAAAAGAGAGCTGAATCATGGAGAAAGCTCATAACGCAATTGTTCTATGCTTAACTGATAAAGTTTTGCGTGAAGTAGCAAAGGAGACCACTGCAGCTGGTGTCCTGGCCAAGTTAGAAAGTTTAAACATGACAAGTCTCTTGCAAATCGTCTGTATATAAAGCAAAGGCTCTATTCCTATAAGATAACTAAGAAGAGAGGCATTGAGGAGCAGCTGGAGAAGTTTAACAAGTCTCTTGATGATTTCGAGAATATAGATGTTCAGATTGAAGACGAAGGATGCCATGTTGTATGGCAGAGATAGCTCTATTGTCACATCCCGGTTCCCATAAACCGAGACGCGACAGAGGGGAATAAAGAAGCAGGAAAGAAAGGGGCATACTTTTTGCACACATAACAATTATTCATATATTTAATGAAGTGAGGCGACAAAACCGCGCTACACCCATTAAAATAAAATATGGGGTAAACCCGTGTCTAGCATAACAAAAGGAGTCGACCATCCACTTCACCAAATGATGATATCATGAGGAAGTGGGAATTCGAGCGTCCAAGAGAAGCTGATCACAAGGCACTCTCCATAAAAGTAATAAATAACACATTGAGACATATTCAGAGTTGCACAATTAAATCACATAGCGGAAGCATACATTGGCTACAACAATAACCTCTTCCTCAGCCTCGCGTCCCATCACTGCCTCTCGACCTGAAAATATTTGAAAACATTTGGGGCTGAGTACTAGTGTACTCAGTGGGCATGTGCCATTTTGGAAAAATAATTTGGAATCTTAGCAGATTATCCATTTAACATGGTATGCATCAGAGGGTTTTAAAACAGAAATCCACCCCTGACCATACAAAACATATTTTTTTGATGCATGATGTGACGTTCGATCTTTATACTCGGACTAGGCACCATAGCTATGGTTACCATAGTCTATTTGACTTGTATCTAGGACAGAGTCCGTGGAGTAACACAGTCAACATTAACATAGGCCACGAGCCTTAGCTCAAGACCGCTAGCTACAATACAAATGGAGATCAACCCATTGCATTGCAACGTGGTGCGCACAATACTCAGCTAGTACCTGTGTACTCACTAAGTATCTCGATCGATTAACTAGAGTATATCACGTGAAACGCACATGAAAATATTTTATGGATAACTGAATTTTTATGCTATTCTAGAGTTTAATAACTCAAACATAGCTTTCGAAAAGATTACCCACCTGATTGAAAATACCAATGCTGACCTTAACATCAAGACATCATTATCACACAAGCAGATACGATGAGCTTATATTGTAAGATAAATGAGAGAGAATAGAAAACTGAACGACGAAAATGAAAATCTTAAGCGTCTATTTATAGGAAGAAGCAAGTAGGTGTGCAGTAAGCTACTGCGATGCGAAAGTAGCTGAGCAATAAGCTGCTGCGAGGTGGAAGCTGCTGCAATGCAGAAGCAGCTACAAAGCAGAAGCTGCTGAGCAGTAAGCTGCTGCGAGGCGAAAGCTGCTGCGCAGTAAGCTGCTGCAAAGCTGAAGCAGCTGCGAGGCAAAAGCAGCTGTGCAACAACTTATGTTTTAAAACCTTTAAACGTGCATAACTTTTTCATGCGAAATCTTTTTTTAGCAAACTTAGCGTCTATAGACTCGGAATAAAATACTCTACACAACAACTATAAACATGATATGTCTATTTTCATAAAAAGATAAAAGACTTTTTTTGCTGTGAAAATATTTTTAATATACTTAGGAGTGTTAACTTATTTAATACTCTATTTGGAAAATCCGGGATGTTACATCTAATCTCTAGAAGAGGTTCAGAATGCATTGAGAGCTAAGGAATTACAAAAGCAGGTTGGTGGGAGTCATAAGGATTCAGCATCAGAGAGCTTAAATGTGAAGAAATTCAAGCCTCACGAGTTCAAGAAGCCTGCAGGTGATTCAAAGAAGCAGCATTCTCAACCCAATTCAAATGAGATAGATCAGCAAGAGACCAGAAAATGCTATTAGTGTAAGAAACCAGGACACATCATGAAGGATTGTCCTACTTTCAAACGAAAGCAAGAGAAGGATAAGAAGAAATGAGGCAATTCTGCTGATGTAACTCATAGTGAAGAAGCAGGAGAGGTGATGAATGTGATGGACAGCTGACGCGACCGTCGTATAGTCACGTACAAAATACATTCATAATTATCCTATTTCCCACTACCAGGATCAGCTAGCAGTAAGTATAGGGTCGATCTCACGAGGAGTTGGTGTAGCTTTCTCTTTGATCACGGGTCATCCAATGGTTTAGGGGTTTGCACGGACTCGTCTTAGCCAAACAGGAAAATAAAACTAAACTAAAGCATAAATAAAAGATAAAGACAAACCTGTATTCGGGTGTTGAGTTAATTGCATAAACAAGACGTCATCATCGATGCAAGGATATATGGTACGTATGTATGTCAACGGTTATAAGCAAACCGCATCGTGGTCCTACTGTCACGTTGTCACGCCCACAACCACGATCCCCACCTCGTCCTTACTTATGAGAATTGAGTGGAATCCCTAAGCAATCCTCCTAACCTGCACAACTCACCCCCCCGAGGATCCTTCAAAAGGGGCATAATATGGACAAAAAGCTTTGGGCACTAGACGAACCCGTTCCGGCCCTATAAGATACGAGGATCATGCTCCAACTTTATACCAGCGTCAGCGTACTTCGTTTGGCTCCGCCCAAGTTCAACCTGAGATTTTCCACCCTCAAGGAGCATGAGGCAAACCTCCCCCAATCCCTGTTGGTCTAAGCTACCTCCCTTTTGAGAAATCTGTCGCCCTCCAATTGCCCACTCGCCACATGAACTCTTGGCACAAACAGACTGCTTTGAAATCATTTCCCAACGCCTCGGGAACACACATATATATAGCTTTCCCCTTGCCCAAATTAATATCACGATTTAATGCTTATGTAGCGTCATCTTGCCCAAACGTAGATTTGTATAACTACCTAGGTATAAAGTAATGGCTAGAAAAGATAGAACGAAATAGGAAAAGAACTTTAATAAAAATAAATCCGGACGACACCAACATCACTGGCAAAATACATATGACTTGCTATCTAGGAAAATAAAGAAAACCCTAGACTAAAGAAGATAAGAAATTATAAAGATTCAAAGATAAAGAAGATACATATGGCTTGCTATCTAAGAGTATTTATAGAGGTGAAATTTGTGGGTCTTAGAGGTTCAGTCCATTAGGTAAGTTGATAGCAGCTAGGTTTGGGCGAGCTGTCTGCCAGCTGTCAATCCTTCCAACAACTTCTGTTGACAAAGAGACTTTCCATATTTAGCAGATTTGATTTGGACGTATCTTCATGGATAAAAAAGAAAATAATTCATTCCTTATTGGCTACTTAGATAAGGTTGATCTCTTACCTGTTCTGCACTCTTCCTTTGTAGATTGATCTCTTTTTTGCTCCGCACTCTTTTTCGATATGTTGGACTATCACAGATTTCCATGCCCAAGAAGTGCACTTCTTCCTTTCTTCTCTGCTCTGCCTTTCGCCTTGGCCTTTTTACATCTCTTCTTGCCCAAATGACTTGATCCGGCACGGTACTTGATTTGGTCAGGTTGTGAAGCAAGCAGCCTTAGATCTGAATGTCTGCTTCCTTACTCAAGCTGCGAGCTTCATTTTCTTACCCAAAGTGCTTCGTATCTATGCCCAAAATGTCTTTTGCAGAATTTGGTCATATCAAAATGACTCGATCTAGACCTAAAATAAGACTCGAAAAATCATACAAAATTTGGTCTCATCAACAGCTTGATCCAGAATGTCTGGGTAATTGATTCAGCATGCAGTTTCCATATGTGTCCTAACAAGCATCGGTTCCATGAATTGCAAGCAGATGAAGAAGGATCTATTCTCCTTGGTAATGACTAGACCTGCAGAGTGAGAGGGATTGGTAGTGTCAGGATGAGAATGCATGATGGAGTTGTTAGAATACTCACTGATGTGAGATATATTCCTGACTTGAAAAGAAATCTGGTTTTTCTTGGACTATTGGAAGCTAAAGGTTTTAGCTTTCACTCTCAGCCTGGAGAATTATATGTGTGCAAAGGATCTACTGCAGTGATGAAAGGTGTAAGGAAGAAGAAACTATACCACTTGATAGCTGAAGTTTTACATGGTGAATCAAATGCAGTAGTGAGTCCTAATCTTGATCTTTGGCACATGAGGTTGGCTCATATTAGTGAAGGTGGTCTTAATGAGTTGAATAAACAAGGTATAATCTAGATAGAAGGATCAAAGAAGTTGGAATCTTGTGAAGAGTGCATCTTGGCTAAGAGCACTAAAGCTCCATACTCAGCCGGGAAGCACACTTCATCTGGACCATTGGATTATGCTCATAGTGATCTATGGGGTCCAACCAAATCAAGGTCTTTTGGAGGAGGTAGATGGTTTATGAGTATTATCGATGATTACTCAAGGAAGTTGTGGTTGTTTGTACTCAAAGACAAGACTGAAGCTTTTGATAAGTTCAAGGAATGGTGCATTGAGGTGGAGGTGGAGAAAGGCACAACTCTAAAGTGTCTGAGGACAGACAATGGTCTTGAGTTTCTAGCAGAGAATTCCTTAATTATTGCAGACAGAAGGGAATGAAGAGACATAGAATGGTTCTAAACAACTCATAGCAAAATGGAGTTGCAGAGGGGATGAATAGAACCATTCTAGACAGAGTTAGAAGCATGTTGATTAGTTCAGGTTTGTCAAATGGATTTTGGGTGAAGCTGCTTCAACTGCGGCATATCTAATCAACAAGAGCCCTTCATCAGCAATTGGTTTTAAGACTCCTGATACGAGATGGTATGGAAAGGATGGTGATTATTCTTACCTGAGAGTTTTTGGATGTAAAACATATGCTCACATCAAGCAAGGAAAGTTAGAGCCTAGAGCTCTAAAATGTGTAATGTTGGGATATCAGAAAGGAGTTAAAGGATACAGATTGTGGTTTATTGAGCCTAGAAAGCAAAAGATAGTTATTAGTGGAGATGTGGTATTTTTGGAGAATGAGATGACATGTCTTGATAACGGTAAGGTGAAGCTAACAGTTAACAAATCTACTACAAATGATACTAGATTGAAGGTGGAGTTATCTTGATGAAATAACACTAGCTCCAAGAGTGAATTTCAGGATCAATTCTTTTCTGATGAAGATGATGGTGATGTCATTGAAGATCCGGCAGAGCATGATAATCTGAGAAGCTACCAATTGGCCAGAGATAGGGAAATGAGAACTATCAAACCTCTATCAAGATATAGTGATGTAGATGTTGAGTATTTTGCATTCTGTGTTGCTCAAGAGCTGGAGTACTTAGAACCTGGGACTTTTAAGAAAGTTATAAGTTGCAAGGAGAGAGCAAAATGGTGGAGAGCCATGAGAGAAGAGATTGAGTCTTTACTAAGGAATGGAACATGGATTTTAGTAAAGAGAACTTCTCAGAAAACAGTGGGATGTAAATGGATTTTCACGAAGAAGATTGAAGTTGCTGAGGTGAACTGGATTAGATTCAAGGCAAGATTAGTTGCAAAAGGATTCACACAGAAGGAAAAGATCTACTTCAATGAAGTTTTCTCTCCAGTTGCGAAACATAGCTCAATAAGAATTCTGTTGACAGTGGTAGCTCAGTTTGACTGGGAATTGCAGCAATTGGATGTCAAGACTGCTTTCCTTCATGGGGAACTAAAAGAAACCATTTATATGAACCAACCTGAGGGTTTTATCAAACCAGGAGATGAAGAGAAGGTCTGTTTATTGAAGAAAAACCTATATGGTTAAAGCAGAGTAGCAGGCAATGATACAAAAAGTTTGATGATGAAATTAAGAAGATTGGATTCACCAAGTCTAAGCATGATAGCTGTGTTTATATCAAGAAAAAAGATGGTTTAGCTGTAGCATATATTCTATTATATGTAGATGATATGTTGATAGCAGGACCTGAGCAAGAAGAGATTAACTTGATCAAACAGGAGCTGCAGATTACTTTTGAGATGAAAGACTGGGGAATGCAAGAAGAATTTTGGGAATGGAGATCATCAAAGACAGGAAAGCCAAGAAATTGTGGTTGGTTCAAGAAAATTATGTTGAGAAGATAATTAGGAAATTCAGAATGCTTGATTCGAGAGAGGTTTCAACCCCTTTATCTCAACAGTTCAAATTATATGTAGAACAGAGGCCTAAGTCTGAGGCTGAGAAGAAAGAGATGCAGATGATTCCATACTCTAACATAGTAGGAAGCCTCATGTATATGATGGTCTGCACAAGGCCTTATGTTGCTCATGCAATGAGTGTGGTGAGTAGATTCATGTCTGAACTAGGAAGAGATCATTGGATTTCTCTTAAGTGGATTTTAAAATATTTGAAGGCTGCTATGAATAGAGGGATTTTGTTCAAAGCAGTTGAAGACAGTAGAGATGATCCTTTGATGGGGTATTTGTGATGCAGATTTTGCTTTAAATCTGGATACAAGAAAGTCACAAACAGGTTATATTTTTACTCTCTTTGGTTCAGCCATAAGTTGGAAGTCTAGTTTGCAGTCTGTGGTGGCATTGTCTACTACTGAGTCTGAGAAGGAATATGGCTTAGAGGAATTGTTGCAGATTTTGGCATCGATTAAGATACAGTTGCTATCAATTGTGATAGTGCTCTACATCTAGCAAAGCATCAAGTGTTTCATGAGCGCAATAAACACATTGATGTGAAACTTCATTTTGTAATAGATGAGGTGGAGAAGGGTGTGGTTCGAGTTGTCAAGGTTTCTACTGAGCATAATACTGCAGATATGCTCACTAAATCATTGTCAGCTTCCAAGTTCAATCATTGCTTGGAGCTGGTGAATGTGATTTCTCATTAAGTTGAGATGTGAAGCCCTGTAATGGTGCAAAATGGAGAGGAAGATCAGTTTTTTGTTATCACGAGTTGAAGCATTGGCCAAGGTGGAGATTTGTTGGATTTTGGCTGCATGCTTCGTGGGCTTCGACTGGATAAGCACAAGGCTTGCATGCTTATCATGCAAGTAATGATCTTGATCGTTGATCCTTAAATAGAGGGTAGAGATTAAGTGAGCTCGGTTAAAACCCTAGTATAAATATACTTTCATTTGTTGATGAGAGGTATGCCGACTGTGAGAAATTGGGGTTGAGTGCATACACGAGAGCTGTGAGAACTAGAGTTATGGTTGTCGATCTAACTTATGGGTAGAATAGTTGGTGAGTGATCTTGTGTTGTAATCATCTTCGTGGAGTGATAATAAAGAAGTTCTAACTCTTTCGTGGACGTAGGCAATTGCCGAACCACGTAAATCCTTAGGTTCTTTTCTTTGCATGCAAATTAGGGTTCATAATTATTAGATTCGTTTCTCATTTCATTGCTATTTGTTTTACAAGGCAAAAAATCTGTACATTGTAGAACCCCAAAAATTCGAGCCTAAAAATTTCATTTAAGTATATAATATAAGTAGAATAAATTGAACAATAGAACGGTCATTTATTCCCGATCAATTTTAAATTTTTAAATTTTATTAAATTTAGACGTTACATGTATTGCATAAACACGAGCATACATATTATGATTAGAGTGATATCAAGATTATTGCTTATGCAATATAGTGATTAATTAGAGATAATTTATCAAAAGATGAATTATATTTAAATGAACTATTTGCCTAGTTAATTCAAGGAAGATTTAGTTTATGGAATAATATCGACATTGGTCTCGTTAAGATCGAAATAATTAATTCTACTCGTATGCTCGATCGAAACTTCGATACGTCAAATAAATAACGTATAACGGAACGAAAATCGAAATATCTTATAAAAGGAAACTAGTTTATAACCTATCGAAAATCAACGGGAAATTATGTTTCAAAAAATTAATAAAATTATTAGATAGTAATATGTGATAAATTAAAATAAAACATAGTACTCTCTCCGTCCCAATTGCAAGGTCTCGCTTTCCTTTTTGGGGTGTCCCAATGCAAGGTCTCATTCCAAAAATAGAAACAAATTAACTATTCAAAAGCTATAGGACCCACAACTTTTCATCCATTTACTCTTGTTTCTTAATACTCGTACCCAAAGAAGTGAGACCATGCTATTGGGACGGAGGGAGTACTTGCTAATTATATTTGTGTTCAATCATCTAATTATACAATTTACTAAATCCGTTTAGAATTTATACGTACTTAAACATATTTCAAATTCAATTAAAAAATAATTTTATCACATATTTACATCTCAAACCCATATAGTAATGTCTGTTAAAAATTCTAATTTAATCTACCCTCATTTCTTTAACAATTTTCAAAGCTCTATTCTTCTCCATAATTTATGTGGGCAAAAATATATTTGACTCTCAAAGATATTGTCCCAAGTCGACTTTGTATGAAAATTGAGATGGATCATTTCCATTGCAAACATTGATTAAAAAAAGAAAATAATTTTGAATATTGTTTATAAGAATGAAACCAATCATAAATATCCTACATTATGAGTTCAACATTACATTAACAAAAAATATAAAAAAAAGTTGAACCACCACTTCGCAATCATCTCGTCTACCCCACGGTTCCGACCCGAAACCAACCTGTTAACTACGATATTGATTTTGTAGAAAATTATTGTAAAAGATAAAGTTAAACTATAAATTTGAAATTGCATAATTTATTAAACTCGTTTAGAATTTATATAAACTTAAATTTAATTTAAAAGTGTCTGTACTATTCGTTCTCGTCCCTAATTTATATACAGAATAATATTCGCTAATTAATTGAACTCATTTGAATTAATTATGTAAAGAATCAAATATTATGATAAAATTTGTTGCAATAAAAATGTAATATCCCATTTTCCTGATAATTGAATATAAATAATTTTAGTATTTCATGAGTGAAAATAATTACTTTTATCTAAGTGCACGTGAATTACTTGCAAAACAATTTTATAATTTCGACATCATGAGGTGATTTAATTATTTTCCTATATGTGATTTAATTAAATAGCAATTAAGTGAATTGTATGAATATATGATTATTTGGTGTTACAATATATAGAGTGAAGATAAAGATGATCTATTAATATATGTTTGTTAGAGGAGTTATTGTAGAATTCTAGCAGTTTTAAAGATAAAATTATTAATTCTAGCAATAACTTTTAAAAGTTATTAATTATAGCAATTTATGACTTTACCCTTATTCGAATTCTCATTATTTTTTATGTGAATTTTCAGTATTTTTCATGTGAATTCGAATTAGATACGAAATCAAATAAATTGTAATGTGATTTCACATTATTTTTCATGTGAATTCTCATTATTCTTCATGTGAATTCTCATTTTTATGTGAATTCGAATTAGATACGAAATCAAATATTCACATTATTTTTCATGTGAGTCCCCATTTTTTATGTGAATTTCTGCATGTGAAACCATTATAATGTAATTTCACATTATTTTTCATATGAAACTACACAAATTATAATGTGATTTCACATATTTATTCATGTGATTTCCCACAGATATATTTGGGATCACGACTTTTAATTTAAAAAACGAAAATTGATATAGAAGAAGGAAAAAAGGGTAAATAAATCTATAATTGCTATTATTTGATAGTTTAAAAAAATATTGCTATAATTAATATTTTAAATTTTAGAATTGTTATTTCTGCATTTTACCCTTGTTAGAGTGGGCGTTTCCAGCCAAATTAAACAGAAGGAAGTAAAGTTTAAAAGTTTAAGATAATTTTTAGTTCTAAATATATCCATAATTTATTTATTTAATTGTTTCAAATGCTTGGAAAATTAAGAACTCTTCACGTGTCCCCCGACCAAATATTGCCACCTTTCTCTCATCTAACACCTAAACAGCCAAATAATTTAACTCTATCCTTTAACTATTGTCAGAGATATACTAAAAGAGGAAGCAACATATAGAATTATAAAAAGAAAAGAAAAAGAAAAGAGAAAACAAAACAGTAAAATGAAAGTTAACAGATAGAAGTCGAAAGACGCGAGAGAGAGAGAGAGAGACAGAGAGAGAGAGAGACAGCCAGAAATTAGAGAGTGAAATCGGGTAGAGGGACAGTAGAGAATTGAGAGGCTCGACCGGTGAGAAGAAAGAGAAGGAGAGGGAAATTTCTTCAAAGGTGGTTAATTACTCTTAATTCTTTCAATTTTTGAAATTAAGATGAATATGATAGGGGATTTGGTTGAAATGTTATGCTCTAACATGCCTACGTTCGATTGTTGTTCAATTTGAAAATTTGGAATTTGAAGTTGGATATTTTGAATTTATCGAGTATGTGCCTTTGTGATCATGCAAGCCAACTGTCTGAGAAAATGTGCAAAGAGGAAATGAAGAAAGCAGAAATATAATTTTTATAAGCTTGAAAATTGTTTATATGATTGGAGTGTTTACAGCCTGGTTTATTTCTTTTAAATACAAGATTATGTTTGAATTATGCATACGTGTATACTCTTTGATAAAGAATTGAGAATTTTGAAGTATATCATAAAAGAAGATTTTTTTTTCGTTGGTTTACAATCTGCCAAATTTGAGCAGTCTGCCTTTAAACAATAATAACTTTTTGGCTCGTTTAATATTTTTGAGTACTGCTAATTTTGGAAGAAAATAGACTCGTGTACCTTTTTAGAGGTATATAGCACACCTCTTAATTCATAATACATCAAATCAGTTAAATGGTTTAAGTGGACTGTTGTGCTGGGTATATTGTGTTATTGAAGTGACATGATGTGATAATATTTACATCTATCCATGCTGATATGAGTAGAATTTAAAAAAATACAAGCTCAATATGACCAAGTGTTGTTAAGGCTTAGGTTTGGCTAAGTAATGACACTTTTGTAGGCTCGTTGGAAGGAGAGAATAAAGGAGTTCTTTGAAACCCAATGCAAGTTATATCATTACTTATCAGGTGGGTTTTTCTTTCTAAATGTATGTTGAGTTATTGAGCTCAATTTTTAAGAAATTACAAATGTTATCCGTGAACAAAATGTTTTAAGTGCCTTCTATGTATTTAAAGCTCTTATATTATCGATCGAGACGCTGTGATAACCTAACACGTTAGATGAGTGTTGTGTACACTCCCAGAGTCATGATATGCAATGGCCGATCACCATTGTGTTCTTGACACAGATTTGTGACTTCTTGGAGCTTCGGCTCGAGATTCACCCAGAGAACTCTTGGAGCTTCGGCTCAAGGTTCACCCAGTTATAAGAGTAACACTAGATCGTCACAAGCAGCAAGGCCTTGAGTATGAGTAAAAATTTGAATGAACTTAGAAGTGTTTTTGTTTTGAAATCTTGTAAGTGTCATTAGTTGTTACAGATATGCTACTCTACAGTTTATGATTTATGATTTCAGAAAATATTATGAAATGAATTACCCACTGAGTGCATTAGTGCTCAGCCCAAAGGTTACAAATGTTTTCAGGTCTTGGAGCACGTGCTGACGGATTGAACTGATGCTAGGATTCAGGATTTGAGATGTGCTTCCGCTAGTTTAAGCTTTTGAAGCCTAGTTGATGTATATAGTATTGGTAGCATTTCTATTTTTTTGGATTCGACTAGAACTTCGATCTTCTCAGCTTTTATCTTGTAATTATTAGTGTATAATATACTAGATTACTTGAATAAAGTCTTGTGTTCTAAAAGTGAGGCATGACAAAAAAATCAAATACATGTCACATAATAATTTGATGAATAAAATTCATATTATATATTCAACCGTCGATTTGTAACGGTCTGTCTACCTTACAGTTTCAAGTCGAAATTATCCCGTTATGTTGAACTGCCATAATTGAATCGCCCCATTATGTTGAACTGCCGTAACTGAATCGGTTTGTTTACCCCATCAGAATCAGCTTGTTGACCATGATCTTAATATTTGTGCACAATATAAATGAATGAAAAATGCACGACATGTATAATATAAGTACTAGGTTATATAATAGGACTTAACAACATATTAAATTTTTAATAAAAGTTAAGCTATTTATTTGACCAACCGATTAATTGAGCCCCATTTTATAGATAATTTTTAAAGCTCTTTTACTTCTCAAAATCGATGTGGCACAAAAATATATTTAGCTCTCAAATAAGTTGTCCCACGTCGATTAGATATGAGAATTGTGATTAATTATTTTAACAACAAATATCCTTTTGTCCCGTAATTATTTATAGAAGAAAAATAATTATGAGAATTGTTGTGATTCGTTTTGACAGCAAATATCACTTTATCCCATATTGATTTAGAGAAAATATTTAGAGGAAAAAATTGATTTTCATTTGTATCTAAAAATATTTACTCCTATGATAAAAAAATATAAATATTTAGTTGCCCAATTAACTGATTGGACGAATTAAATTAGTGCATGGTGCACACTGCAAAGAATGAGAAAATATACATTGATTATATGTATTTATAAGCTCTTCAATAAATGGAGATTGACTTAAAAAGTGATGTGGATACAAGATTTATAGTTAAATATTTTTCTAAATGGATAGGATTAATAATTAAAGAGAATTAGTCAAATATAGCCACTCCTGAAAAGAAAAGTGCTAATATAGCCACGTTTTTAAAAACGATCAAATATGGCCACACATACACGACTTGCATACACGACCAACATACACTACCATGTATATTGGTCGTGTATGCTGGTCGTGTATGCTGATATGGTCGTGTATGCTAGTCGTGTATTCAGGTCGTGTATGCTGATATAGTCGTGTATGCTAGTCGTGTGTGCATTATTGTGTATATTGCTATGGTTGTATATGCTAGTCGTGTATGCATGGTCAGCATACACGACCAGTTTAGGTCGTGTATGCATGGCCATATTTGATCATTTTAAAAAAAGTGGCTATATTAGCACTTTTCTTTTCAAATGTGGCTATATTTGAACTTCTCCCATAATTAAATATACATAAAAGAAACAAATTAATAAATGATATATTAGTTTATATAAGAGCGAAGATTACCATATAAGAAAGAGACGTCCTTTAATTGAAATTTTACTCCTTAATTAATTTATGGAGAAAAAAATTAAATAAAAATGAGTTATAAAGATGAGAAGATCATCATCAAACACATAACTAAACGCATTTCATCATGTATACACATAGGCAACACATCAATAACGATCTCAAACCTTTTTAAGCATAAACATCATAATTTAACACATATTAATATAGCTCTGAAAATTTGCAGCACATAGCTGTTCACCGTAAAATTATTTAAAAATCAAATTTTAATCCTATGATAGTGAACCTTATCATTTTAGAATCTATAAGAAGTCTAGAACACACTCCAACAAGCTATGTTATCATTCTCTTAATCGTTTCCAGTTATTACGACATCTTTCCTACTTAATTAGTTTTTTGACAGATTCTGCACAAGTTACAAAATCAAGCAATTTGACTTACTTATACTTAAAACTTGAGGTTGATTTTTATACACATTACAACCAACATTCAAGGCTTTGATTAACAAGTGATAGAACTTCAATGACTAGGTTGAGAGAAATGAGTCGTTCATTGACATGCAAGTGCAGCCATTCAAGATATCAAACAACCTTTCCATACAAAAACGCCCCCAACTTAGATTAAAACACATAAGACTTAACCCTTAGCTCATATAAACGTGATTAAAAAGGTTTGGACAGAGATTTACCACCCTATTATCCCATTCTTACTATCCTAACATGCTTCTAATCATACAAGAATCAAGGCAAAGATAAAAATCAAGTTATACCTCTTCCTCTACTATATTCTTCCTTCTCTTTCTCCTTCACGGTTGTTCCTCCCTCTCTCTCTTTCTGCCCGTTTCTCCGGCTTTCCTAGATGGTGGTGGTGGCGGTGGTGGTTCCGGTGGTGATGGAAGGTGGCAGATGGTGGTAGAGATTTGGGGCTAGGGTTTTCTTGTAAGTGAAGATGAAAGTTGCAGAGAAGAAAGAGAATGAGAAGTTCATCTGACCTTTACGGTGGTAAAAGAGGTAGGAAGAATTTCTAGATGATAGACTATTATTATTTCTACTGAATTCCAATTGGCTCATACGGATGGTGAATTTTTGGAAACAAGGAATGATCATCGTAATGTTGGGATTAAGATTTCTACAAGGATTTCCTTTTCTCCTCCAGCCGTCTCTCTCTCTCTCGTAATTATTTCTTCTGCTTTAATTAGCTAATTATGATAATTTATTTTTATTTAATTAATCTTTATCCTAATCACACTCATAACACACGCACACATACACACAACTCATGCGCACATACACACAATCTCACGTGCATACACATTCACTTACATATATATATTATTATATTAAATAATTATTTTTATATATATTATATTAAAAGGAAAAAGATTCATATTTTGAAAAAATCCTATGTAGCACCCTTCTTAATCCTCCATTCTTATTTATCTAAATTCTCAATTTTTTTTAATTTTTTAACATAAAATAATAGATTTTAAATATCTACTAAAATTTTGTGTCCCACATCGGTTATTCAATGAAACATCACCTATTGAAAAACCTATAAATACCTAGAATTAATGTGTATTTTCTCATCTTTTGCACCACAAGTTTTATTTGGCCCATTTATTTACCAGTCGGCCGAATAAATAACTATATTTTTATAGTTAAATAATTTAATTTAATTTAACCAATTTTTTAGTTAACCGAATAAATAATTATCTTTTTTAGGGAACCAACTTATTTGTTGGCCGAATAAATGGTTCCAAATTCGAATTTGTGAGACTATTCGCAAATCCGAATCAGTATTCGAATTGACTTCAAATATTTTTTTATTCGTATTCAATTCGTAATGATATTCGCGAATGTCGATTCATCGGTTTGTTTCTTTAAGTTTATTATAAACATATTATTCGAATATTTGATTCAAAATTTTATAAATTTTTTACACTAGATTCGCAATTTTGAAGGAAATTTTCTTAAATATATTTCACCTAAGAAACAATTAAACATTCAATTCAATAATAAATGTCAGTGGCACCCCCAAACAATTCTTTCTTCGGAAAAATCTTATCATTCCTATTTATCTAAATTCTCAAATTTTATAATTAAAAAATAATAGTTATCATATTTTATGAAATGTAATACTAATATCTCCAAAAATTAACAAGATAAAATCTTTTTCATTAGATTTTCATCCAAATAAATTTTATACGCATATTTATCAAAAGATTACTGTTCAAAGAATTAAAGCATATCTCGACTTATTATCCTCTTATCATCTTTATAACTAGAGGTGTTCACGGGCCCGGAACCGCCGGTTCTGGTTCGAAAATATTGGAACCTGAACCGGCTCGCCAAGTCACGGTTCCGGTTCGGAACCGGCCCGTGTAGTCACGGTTCAGGTTTCGGTTCCAACCCGCCGGTACCGGGTCCGAACCGTCTAATTTTTTTTTTATCATTGAAAATATAAATTATATTGTATTTCAAACTCATAATCATTAATATAATGTATAGAATCAATATAAAACAAAATATATCTTCATTTATACAATGTGTGATCAATTAAAAATCTTATATTTTCACACGGTTCAACGGTTTTGAACCGGAACCGCCGGTTCATATTTGAACCTTATATAAATATTTATTTTCTTTTTGGTCTTTTTCATTCCATTTATCATTATAATTGTCATTTTTGCTTTTCTAAACCATACAATTAACATGAATTAATACAAAACATATTTTAAAACTAAAAAAAGAAAGAAAAAATAAAAAATCGTCGGAACCGCCGGTTCACGGTTCCTATACATTTGAACCGGAACCGGCCCGTCCTACATACGGTTCCGGTTCGGAACCGGCCCGTTGACCACGTTCCGGTTCAAAAACCGTTGACCACGATTTC
Source organism: Schizonepeta tenuifolia (assembly GCA_029490685.1). Taxonomy (NCBI): domain Eukaryota; kingdom Viridiplantae; phylum Streptophyta; class Magnoliopsida; order Lamiales; family Lamiaceae; genus Schizonepeta; species Schizonepeta tenuifolia. Next base: position 2,952,380 of record JANLIY010000007.1, read on the forward strand.
GGTTCCGGTTCGAACCCGCCGGTTCCGGTTCGGATGAACACCTCTATTTATAACTCATTTTTTTTATTTAATTTTTTTCCTCCATAAATTAAGGAGTAAAATTTCAATTAAATGACGCCTTTTTCTAATATGGTAATCTCGCTTTTATATAAACTAATATATCATTTACTAATATATCATTTAGAAGTCATGATTTTAATCTCATAATTTTCTCAAGTGGGTAAGAACCCTTTAATGATTTTATAAGAAAATTCTGTGGCAAAATTCCAATTTCTGTATAGGTGTTTGAAAATCTGTTGTAGAATCTTTAATATTGAGAATTTTCATGAATGATCTGTTGGAGATGAAAATAGACTTCCTAATTTCTGGAATGATAAGAAATTCAAAATGTGGTTAAGAACTTGAGTCTTGGTGAATTAATCTTTATAAGCCTTTGTGCAGTCAAGACTTAAGAATTCCAGATTTTCGTCTAAAAGTATGAGTTAATTTAAACTTCTTAAGTACAAGATATGTAATACCCCGAACTTTTCTACATTATTGATTGCGTATTAAATAAGATTATATTCCTATATGATGAGTTTTGAGTGCTAAAAATTTTCAAGAAAATAAATTTTCTTGTGAAATGACAAAAATATTCTTACGTGCTTTGATGTGATTTTTCTCGTTTCGATTATTCGAATCGAGTATGTGATGCATTGCTTGAGCATTATTATATGAGTTTGAGCTTGAGTGCGAATTTCGGAATTTTCTGAAAACTTTTACTTTTTGATGAATAGTAACGTTAACCGCAAAATCACTATTCATCGACTGACTCTGAATTTAGTCTAATTAGTTTCATTGGAATCTAGAATTTATTTGAAGACCTTTGAGACAAGTTGGAGAATTTTCTGAGAACGTTTGAACGAAGTTTTAAAAATAAATTGCGTAACGGCATAATTGGCCGCGCAGTTTTTATGTTTTCTTCATTAGACGGAATCTTGATCTAAAAATTAGATAATTAGATTCATTAATTTATTTTGGGAGATATAAGACGATGTAGAGAGAATTTTGATGTCGGAAAGAGTTGAGGAGAGTTATTAGACGTTTGAGGGATATTTTCTACCGGAAAACTTTTATTCCAAGCGTTTTTAACAGATAAAAGTTTGCATCTTATCCAAAATAGTGAGTTAAATTGCAAAACCACTCTCATATGAGAGAGTGAGGACCACTCTCTTTCTCCTTGTGCCAACAAAATTGGCCCCTCTCTCTTTCCCCCTAGCTCTCGATCTCATCTCTCTCTCTCTAATCTTCCCATATCTTCTCACATGTTAAATTCATCTCTCATCATCCAAATCTCTCCCTCATCTCTCTTCTCTGCCAAAGAACACCAAGAGTAACAGCTCTTCCCTTCGTTTCCATTTTCTGCCGAGAAGAAGCAGCAAAAACCAGCCACCCTCTCATCTTCATCCTTGTCGTGAGCAACAAAGGAGCAGCCCCTCCTTCTTCATCTCTCTTTCTGCCGTGGGAAGCAAGAAGAGAAGCAGCCCTTCGTCTCCTTCTCACTGTCGAGCAGCAGCAACCACAGCTCTTCAACCCTTTTTCCTTTCATCTTCATCGGCAAACCCTACACACATATACATATAAGCTCTTCCATGGATCCATGCTTGTTGCTTGAGGATTTCTTGATGTAGATCATCACCTCCACCTTCAAGATCATCTAAAGAAGTAAGCTATCCTCTTTATCATTCTTTTTCAAGCTTGAAACAAGCTTAAGAACTTCCCTATATCCATTGATTTTTCTTAGATATTAAATGAGGATTTGATCCTTATTTTTCAAGCCATGATCTTGATACCTTGTATATATTTTCATGCAAGGAAAGGAGTGAAAAATCTATCATATTCCAATCCTCCAAGCTACCGAAATCATCAACCAAGAAAATAGTTTAAGTTTTATATTTTTAAGTATGATTTCATCCATTTAATTGTATATATGTATATGTAAGTGAAGAAAATAAGGAGAATGTGCATGATTTACTTTATGCTTAGGCAAACCTTAGGATTATGATGATGAGATGATGATCTAAATGAAGTTTAAAGGATGAACTAGGGTATAAAAAGATAAAGGAAATAAGATAGCCAAAAAGCCCTAAAAATCGACTAAAAAGAAAAATAGGAGAAAATAATTTCTTGATGAGTTTTATTGATTATTTGATGATATATGTTTATGGTGATTATTTATGTGATTTATATGCATATATGTGAAGTTGAGAATTTTTATTGGATTAATTGCATTTTTTTTTATCAATTTTTATGCTATAAAAATGAAGAAAATATGATTAAATGTTGATTTATGAATTTTATGATGTTTATTATGAGCATGATGATATATGAAAGTATGATTAAGATGTGATTTTAAGATAATACATGAATTTTAAGATTTTTTTTTATAAAAAAATAAAAATTCGAATTATATGTTATTATGAAGAAAATTAGATTTCGATAATTTTGATTAAGTATAATGATATTGATGATGATGATAATATTAAGATGTTATAGATGCATGTTTGAGTGGGTTTACAAGCATAGAAATTGAGAAAATTAAGAGAATATAATTTTTCTAATTTTTATTGAATTTTTGGAATAAAATCGATTAAATGAGAAAAAAATAAAAATACTTATCTAAATATTTTTTATGTTCTTGAGTCTAATAAGAAGATATGAAGATGTGTTCTTCATGTTCTTGAAGAAATTATGAAGATTTGAAGATAATATAAAATAATTAGAAATTAATTATTATTAAAATCGAAAAATATATTTATATATATTAAAATGATGAATTTCATTAAATAAAAATAAAATTAAAAAGTAAATAAGAGATTGAGCATGTTTTGAGTAAATTGAGAAGAAGATAAAATTTCATAAATTTTATTGATGGAAATCGATATATATATATAATAAAAAAATAAGAAAAAGAAATAATTATAAAAGAACTCATGATTTAAAAACAAAGAAAGACATCTCTTTGTTAAGTGTGAAAGGACTTTGATGACAAGTGAAAAGAAGATACGAGTATGATGTTAATGTTAAAAAGAAAATAGAATATTAATATTTATTTGAGGAATAAAAAGAAGAATAAAATGAAAGAAAATGAACTTTTTTTTAAGGAAATGTGTTAGAAGTTGAGTACATGAGTTAAGAGATAAGTTGCTCGTATTTGAGTTCGTTAAAGATAAATGAGTAATTAAATAAGAAAAATTATTGAAGAAATAATAATAATAAAACTAGAATATTCAAATTAATAGAATATTTCTTGAAAATTTGAAAGAGTTGAATGATATGAGTTATAAGTTGATGATTATGTCTTAAGTATACTTGCATGTTTAATTGATAAGATGAAATATTAATCAAGTAAAGAAAAATGATATCAGTTTGGAAAACGAGCAAGTATATATACATATATATATATATATATATATATATATATATTATATGAAAGAAAAATGGTGTTATTAAGTTTTAAATACTTGAATGTTAAGTTCATGATGATATATGAATCATTAAGTGATTTGATAATGATATTTGAGTAGAAATAAGTAAGTTTGCTTTTTGAAACACTTAAATCGGAGTTAAAGGGTAGAAGTTATCGAGCGTAAATGTTTTGAAATGAAAAGTCGAGTTTTTATTAAATAAAAACAAAAATTGAGTTTTTTTAAAATAAAGAAAAAGATTAAATGATGAATATTTGATATTGAGTATTAAGTTGAGAGTATATCTCACATCCCCAAATCCCGAGGGACGACACAAGCCGGGGTGCGACCGGGGTTGGATTTAAAGAAGCGGGGAAGAAGGGGGCTAACTGACTAAACATACATAACAGACATCATACATTCAATGAACAAGACTTGATTATTATAAAGAAAGAGTTAATCACGAGTGATTACTCGACAAAAGTACACAATGTTTTGTTCAATATACATATTCTCAAAAGACTTAGAGTTTTGCAGCGAAAGAGTCATAACTAAAGCATCCTAACTTCTCAACCCAACTTCAACCACTGCCGCTCACGTCGCTTCAACATGCACATTTAGAAAACAATGCAGGGCTAAGTACAAAAGTACTTAGTGGGCACGATGCCGAAATCATAATCATAAGTATAGATAATATGACATTTCATAATTGTAGCACATCGGGGTTTTATTTAAAAGTTAGCCCGTGTCTACTAAACATTTTCTGACTTATTTTCACAATTTACTCGGCCGAGTATTTTCTGGTATGCTATGTTCAATCTTGACCAATTCTCATTCACCGTGGCTGGTATCCCTCAACAGGATATCACATACACCACAGGTTACAAAGTGCACTAACTCTGGAAAGCACTTAGTAGCTAACTCAAAGCCGATCGTTAGTTAACCTATTAGATTAACTCTAAATCTGGAAAACACGAATGTTAACTCAGATAGGTACAAGAGAACTCACATAAAACATAAAACAGTTCATGCCATAATCATCACTTTGAAAACACAGTTATCAAAGCGATAAAAAAAAGGGTTTTCGAGCATTGCTCGTTTCATTTCATATATAAAAGCCCACCTTTGTGATACAGAACTACTAAGTACTAGCTTCCGATCTCGTGATCTTCCGTCCTCTTCTTACTGTTGGCTTCCTCTTCATCGTAAAATAACAACACTTAAAATCGGGTCGTAAAAGATAATTGAACATTGAAAATCGAAATAGGTTTTAGTCATTTCATTTCTTTAGGCATTTGCACGCTTACTAGATTCATTTTAGTTAAACGGGAAACGAGACTTGAACAAATCTCGTTTGGAACTCGAAAGGTCTCATACTCGATTCTTAGGTCAATAGAGAGGGTAGTCGATAGCTCAATACGACTTAAAAGATCAAAAGGAACTAAGTTGGAAAAGAAATCAACTTAGAAAAAAATAAGTTTTAATTCTTTAGACGATTTAGACAATTTCTCGCTTAACTAAATTTCTTTACTTTAACGGATACGAGATGAGATCCCGTCTCGTTTAGCACTCAAGGCTCCTTTCTTGACACTGGGGTCAGTATGAAGATAGTCGGCAAGTTATTACGGCTTAAATGATCGAAAGAAACTAAGTTGTGAACGAAACAACTTAGAAGAATGAATTCTGAAAAATCACTGCGCAAGGCAGTAACTCTGGGGACTGCCCAGAACAGGGGAATTGGAAACAGGGGATGATCCCTGTACCTTTGGAAAGCTTGGGATGTCTAGTTTACGCTCCAATTTACGGATCGCAAATCCGATAAACGAGCTAGAAGTTATTGCAGTTTCCGGCAAGGGTCGCAAAACTGCCGCGCTAACCCTAGTTGCCCGATAGAATCGACGTATAACTTCTTAGGTTCGTTCTAAGTTCTCGTATTCGATTTCTCATGAAACTTTACTCTTAAGGCAGTCAATACGTACTCCCGTACGTGATGAACTCCTTCTCAAAACTCGTCCAATAGCACGGCGTTCTAAACGTCGGCTTCCAACTATCAAGTACTAAACCAAAACAAGTTATCAATTTCTCGTTCTAGTTCTCGACTATCACTATAACTCATATTATAAAAGCTCGAAAGCTCTTGACGTCAACTACAAAGTTATACCTTAGGCCATCATAAACAATATTATCAAGTTAGAATTCTCATTCGACTTCTCGGTTATTAATTACGACTAATTGTTCGTCTCTTACGAGATTTTAAAAGTTATCGGATTTCGCTCATTTTCTACGTCATCAAACAACATCTAACGAGATTCATTTTCATGCATATCATCACTTCATATCATCACTATATCTCAACTTAAAACGAGTTCTTCGTCTCTTACGACTCACGAAATATTTTTAGAAATTTCTACATAAATTCATAACATCAATTAATATCAATTACAACATTATTTCATCATCAAATCCTAAAACAATTCAACTACAAGCAAACCCCTAATTCTTTCATATTTTTCGGTATTAACCCTATAATTTAAAGGGTGATTTTCTTCATCAAACATCATCATTAAACTCTTAATTATACTATTATATCCTCAATTAATCAATTGAAGTCCAATTGCAACATGAAATTGAAAAATCCCAATTCCAAACCCTAAACCCTAAATCGGTTTTCATCTAATCAAAGGGCTTTCGATTTCTTTTTGTTTTAATCCCTAATCGAACACTTCCTAAGCATGATTATAACATCAATTGAAGATTCAAAAATCCTACCAAAAAGCCCTAAAATTTCGGTATTCATCTAGTAGTTAGGGTTCTTGATTTCCATCAATTTTAATCCCTAATTAACACATCTAACACATCTAATTTCACTAATCCAAGATCAAACATCTAGTTCATCTTCCTCAAATTTTCGATCCAAAAGAAAATAAAAAGAAATAGATTTTGGATGGATAGAATTAAAGAGGAGAAGATTACCTTGAGGATTAACAAAGGAAGAATTAAAGTTCGATGGATGGATGAAGACTTGTGTGATTTATCTTGCTCAAGAACTTGAAGCTTTCTTCAACAATGGTGGAAATGGAAGATGGGAGAGAGAGAGAGGAGTGCAGCCGAGTTTTTGGGGAGGGAGGGAGGAGATGACTTAGTTTGATATGTTATAAGGTGTATTAATCCTAATAGGTGTAAAGTAGGAATAGTGATACACTTAGGTGTCCAATACTTAGGATAAAAAAAAGAAAAATATCTATGTTTGTGTGTGTGACCAAGTCGGTCATGAGGGAGAGAAAGAGAGGAATTACGCGCTTTTTCGGCGCGATACGACATTACGGAAATCGAACGACGAAAAACGTAGCTCGGCACAAAATCGTCACGATCCGATTCGTCCAAAAATTCTAACGTACTAAACTTAATCAGAAAATAATATTTAAAATTTTACTTCCGACAAAACTCGGGACGACACAGTCCGAGTTTCGTCCGGAAAATCATAAAAACGAACTTTCTTGGGCGAGTTCGTATTGCGATTTCGTGAATGTAAAAATCAGACGGTTTTCCGTTCTGAGTTCACGAACTAAAAACTTTTCGTACGCGATAACCCTAAATACAGTAGTCGTCTAGCTGACTTCCGTAATTTATTTTCGGAAACGGATTTGACTGTTAGTCTTAGAATTCATAATCGTAAACTTAGGCGTGCAAAGCCATTTTTATTATTAACTTTAAAATTTTAAGATCGTAAGGAATTTTCGGGGCATTACAGTATATACGAATATGAGTTCGTATCTTGAGGAAAATGATGACGTATTTAGAAACGAGAAATATTAAATAGAGATTTGAATAATAAATTCAAAATTATTATTATTAGAGTTACTTAAAGTATAATGAAACTATTTTCGTTAAAAGGTTGAAGTTATAAGTTTCTAAAAACTAAAAGTCGAGCAGTAACAAGTTAACTTTATTTGAAATATGAATTATTTCTGAAATTTCAATACTTGATTGAGATTATATAACTAAGTAAGATTCTATTAATCCACTTACTTGAGAAGTTAATCATTTATTTAATATAAATGTTTGATTATCAATATAGATGCTTGATTAGAATGAAAATGTTTGAGTACTGATGTGAATGTCTGATTATTGATGTGAATGCTTGACTATGATGTGAATATTTGATTTCTTATATGAGTGCTCGATGATATCATGAATAATTTGTGATGATAGTTGAGAATTGATGCTATGATTTTTGAATTTATATGACTCGAGTTCATGAGAAGTATAAGACGAGTTGAATAGTAACTTTTCGTTTTGTATGATTATTAATTTTCTAGAACGAGAATTCGAGTTTGGGAAATAATTAGAAACCGAGTAAGGACTATAATCCGAGAATAAGAAATCGAGAAAGATGACGATGTAGAAAAGCTAAAATAAGATAAGAAAGACCCGAGTCAAGTAGAAGTCCTTCAGTCAAACCCTAAGTCTATTCTACGTTTTACAAGTCGATAAACTCGTCCTTATTCGATGATTATTTTGAAGGACCGAACGAGACTAAAAAGTAGTCGGGAAGTGTAAAGTAAACAATCTCGACTCAGAATACCAGAAGTCAGGTGGGCTTTTCTAAAACCAAAACTCCGATGAATGCTATTACTTATTGAATAATATTATGTGAGCTTTTAAAATTAATTGACTTGTCATTTATCTGAGTTTGGTATGCTTATTCATCTACATGAGTTATTATATCCTGTGTGAGGCAGGAACCCACGTGTGGTTAATTGATTGATGATGGTGACTGTGAGCTATACTTCGATTTAGCCGGTCACAGTGTTTGAGAAAGAGGCCTACTTCTCGACACAATGTTGATGTGGTAGATGATTCATACCTTTATTATATATATATACTTGTGGGCACGCACATCTTTAAAGGAAAAATGCATGCATTCACAAGTAAAATAATTTTCAAACATGCTAATACTTGTGATGCAGTGGTAAGGCAAGTTCAATTATATAGCTTTAAGACCAAGCTTTTAAAATTATTTTTAGCATGTGTTCACTGAGTACGAAGTACTTAGCCCTGAATGTATTTCTAAACGTGTAGGTTAGCTATGAATGTGGATGGCAAGGATGATCTTGATGGTGTGTTATCTGTTGATAGTTTGAGTCGGCAATTACATGTTCTCACATATGTAGTTATTAAGAGCGAGTGAAGTCTCCGCTGCAGAATAATCTTTTGGTTATATATATTTTGATAAACTCTGATACAATGATGATACAATGAGCCATTTGCTCAAAACAATTCCCTAAATCCTATTTGCTCTATCTATTCCTGCACGACGTGAAGTCGATACGCTTACTATTATTATTCTTGGGAAACAGATGTATTGTTGAGTTTGATTGAAAGTATTTTCATATTCGTTATTGCTTTTAAACCTTACTACCCTATTGATTTATTTTCGAGTCAAGTTTTATTGGATGGCTTCTCATTCCTAACTCATTCAAGATAGCGTTTGGTTACATCTCAAGTCTAGTTGTGACACAAGTGGTATGTTTATTGATGGTTTCACCTTCACACTCCAATGGAGTCTAGTCGTTCCTACACACCGGATTTTAGGTTGTGACAAGATAATTCATGATTAGTATTTTTAGTATTAAGTTTGAGGGGTTAAATATACTCAGTCCAAAATCAAGTCCATTGAAAGTGTATAAGTATTTTAATAAAATCCTGAATTGGTACACTGTATATAAGGGAAAAATTCGAAGATGGGCTTTTGATAATTTCTTAATTTATTTCTGGTTTGAGCTTGAATTAAAATGTTTTGGGCCTAGCTAAATATATTATTTTTTTGAATTAGACTCTATGTGTGGGCACTATATCTTACAATAAATTGGGCCCGGATTTATTTTGAAAATGGGTTATGTCCTATAAAAATCAAATGAGCCTAGTAATTAATAAATGGGTAATTTTATATATAGCCCTCAAATCTCTCTTCGTAACCTCTTAATAATAATAATAATAGCAACAATTATAAATGTACTATTATTTCTTTATAATTTTGTAGAATATCCTTCATAGCCCTTTTTCATTAAATATTTAATTTAATGAAAAAATTTTAGTTCATATCCCACCAATTTAAAATCTAAAAACCGAAACAAATATGTTCCATAGCCCTCATTTCCACCGTAGTAATAATCGGCAAAGCGTAGCCCTCCATGTAATCTGCGCAGCCCCAAAATTCTCAATAGAAAGAGAAGATGAATTCAGCAATAACCCAGAGTAATTTTCTCATGGGACTTCAGGTATTTTCCTGCAATTTTCATTGTAAAGATGGGTCTATCTTGATTCTTCAATACAAAATCTGGTAGTATTGGTGGAAAATCTCTCATTGCTGAAGAACTCATTGGAAAAAAAAAACATTATCCATCAAGACAACATTTTATGTAACATAACCTGCTATAACGAGGAATAGTTCAATCGATGTTCATCATAAGTGAAAACTTTCACCGTTCTTCTTCTATAGCTATATTTTTTCTTTCTCTAAAAATAAAAAAGCTATAATTTTTTCATATTGAGAAATGAATTCCTCCGAATACCGTACCAAAAAAACTAAAATCAAAAGAAAACAATTATTTTTACTCTAAAGAGATATGTAATTTACTAAATTTAATTTGTTCAACATCAATGAAACTTTGATTTCTTTGTTCTATTTCCACGCGTATAATTCTGTCTTGGGGGCTATTGTGATGGTTGCTAATTCTTTAGGGTTTTTATAATTAAATTTGGGGTTGTATGAGTATAATTGTACATTCACATTTTCTTTATTATTATTTTTATTAGGGAGGCTATGAAGAGAGATATGGGGGTTTTGTTTAAAATCACCCTTAATAAAATTAAACATATGTTGTTATAATGGACTCCTATGTTGTTGGATTGGACTATTATAAATTAATAAAAAAAAAAGAATTAGGCTTAGTCCTTTATGTGATTAAATTAATCTATATTGTCCTACATAACTTTTTTATTTATGATATGGACCCTTAAGTCCATATCTATATGTAATTAAATGTGAAGTTGTATATTATATGATTAATGTTTAATACTATTATTTATGCATGATTAATTGTCTATTATTTATTTATTAATAATTCTTTAATAATTTATTAATTGGAAATTTATTTAATTAAAATTCTTTCATAATATTAATTAATTATATGTCTATAATATTTATTTATTTGTTTTACTAATTAATTAATTCTTTATTAAGTAATTATATGTTTTAATTAATTAGTTAATTATTAATTAATTATGCCTTTATTAATTATTTAATTATGTCTTTAATAATGAATAATTAATTAATTAATTAAAATGATCTAAGTCAATTGAATAATTGTTATATATTCAATAGTCAAATATGAATGTCTTACAGGTTTTAAAGTGTGGTCTTATGACATGAGATATGTGATTACTTAAGAACATATGCATTAGTATGATACGATATAAAGCATATAATATGCATAAGACATCTATGTGACTCATGTGACATAACATGCATGACATACATATTATAGCTCGGGAATAAGCTTGACCTAGGATGCTAAGACTCTAGACATATACATGCTTGTGAACCTAAGTGTTTAAGACAACTCTTGTAGGGCCAAGCAACCCTTAAGTTCGAGGACTAGTCAAGTGGAATCCGAATCAAGGTGGGTTTCCTATTTTTAAACTATGGAATTATACACTCCCACTGAGGTAACTTTAGGGTTTGTGAACCCAATGCTTTCAAATGTGATATGCATGCTAAATCTTTTATGTTCAATTGCTTGTGGATTACCAATGTTGGATGTCTTTATAATACGATTAGCCTTGTGCTCCGTACAAGTCAAGGTAGTGTACACAGTAAATTATGACAGTTCGATTGGAAGGAGTGGCTCCCCTCTAATTGGACCGGGCGGTAACCCAAGAATGTGAGTCGTTTTATGGTTCGAACAGATTATTTATTTAATTATTTTAACTTATGAGAAGGACAACTATTTTCACTAACCCTTTCCATAAGAAATAAACATATTATATCTTTTCAAAATTTATTTTCAAAATGGGGCACGGAATTCATTGAGTGCTTTTGTACTCAGCCCCCTACATTGTTTTTCCTAATGCAGGCTGATTAATGTGGAGGCAGAGGGGGGGATGTAGATGTTGTCTGTTTGTTCCATTGTTTTAACTTTAGTTGTTGATCATCTTTGTTTTCAATAAGGCTTATGTCAATCAAACTTAAGTTAACTATGTACTTTAAGATAGTTGTCTTATGAAATTCTTCCGCAGTGCAGGGCCGATGTCTTAAATAATGCATCAACCCAGTTATGTTATGCTAGGGCATTTATGTTGAACTATTATCCATCTTGCCTCTATTATTCCAAATACTTATCTTTTGGTGCTTTCAATAAATAACATTTTACTGTTATTTATGATTATGATTTCTATGGTTTTACCCCACTCCCGTGTGGCGGCTCGGACTAATCTGCATAGGCCCAGATCGCGGGTCGCCACATACATATTCTGCACCGTGCAGATGGGCCAACCCGCTCGACCTGACCTGGCCCACACGTCGACTCGACCCGCGCGTGGACCTCACGCCCCCATTTTTTTTTTAAATTCAAATTATTTTCTTTTCCAGTTTTTTTCCCTCTTTTTTTGTTGTTTGCCTCTTCATTTTTTTTGTTTGCCGCTTCTTCTTTGGTCAAGATTCGAGCGAGGGGAGCCGAAGGCCACGGAGTGAACCGAAAAATCCAAATTGTTGTCTGCCGATTATCCTTATATTAGTAATCAGGCGAAGGCAGAGCCGGAAAAAAAAAACTGTAAAAAAAATTAAAAAATCTAAAAAAAATGGTCAAGACCCGGGTCGGGTCAACCCATCTCCATGGTGGAGATGTCTCCACCTAAATCCATCTCTTTAAATTATGAGTAGCCCATATTATTTGTAATATTAATTTAACGAATTGAAGACTAGGTCCACGTTAATGTGCATTGGACGATTTTGTAGTCCATGGTGCGAGTAAGAGCTCTACTGAGTTTTCAAATTTCACACATATGTAAGGCCAGGTGAGAGAAGATGGAGAATTGAAGAATGCCAACAATGTAATTTGTGATGAAAAATATAAAGGTTAAAATTGAATGATACTCCCTTCGTCCCGTTCAATATGATTTGTTTTCCTTTTTGGATCGTCGTGTTCAATATAACATGTTTCCTTTTATGGAGAGAATTTGAACTTATTTTGAGCTAAAAATGCATTTTATTAGTACTTTATTGACTAAAACTACACTTTATTAGCACTTTATTATACATAATACTACAATATTTTCTAAGTCTCCGTGCCAAAATATATTAAGTCATATTGAAGGAACAGAGGGAGTAGTATTCTTTGTTAAATAATTTTGTAGGCCTCTAGTAGTAGTCACCGGTTAGTAATCAAGCCAACAAGTTTTTTTTTAATGTCGTGTAAACCCGCAACCACTCGTAGGGCGGTGTGTATAACTCAAGCCAATAAGTTATGTTAGCATATAATACAAACCCTAGTACTATTGTATCTTGTCAACCAAACATGAAACACAATCTATATTGCTTGTCTATAACATAAGTGACAACTACCTTAAACCGGCGAGAATTCCTTTCTCTCCACACATGATACACAGCAATGGTGATGGCCAAACGATACAACAGTTTCTTTCCAGTCTTTAATCCACACAGCATCTTCAGCTTTTCTTTCTCCTCTTCCCAATCTCCACTATGACCAGCGAACCCTCCCCATATTTGAAGCCCCTTCCATACTGTAGCTGAGTACGAGCTTTTAAAGAAAAAATGGTTTAGGGTTTCATTCTCCATTCCACATAGACTGCATGTTTGATCCACAGAGATCCCAATCTTGGCTAGATTCTCACTTGTTGCCAGTCTCTCCCATAAAGCAAGCCACATGATAAACTTGTATTTTGGAGGAGCCACATTACTACACATCATCTTGCATGAAAAAACTCTCTCTGTAGTTCTTCTGAAGCTCATATATTGACCTCGAGTTGAAAACGAGCTTTTTGCTAGCACTTGATTGCCTTGATGCTGATCTCTTATATATTCCCGAGCACCAAAGATTTTCTTAACTACCCGTGAAACTTGAGCAGGGCAGTCCTTGGTAGCTAAATCGCGACCCTTCACATAATATCCATGAGTCCATCTAATCCAGATTTTCTTCTTCTGTTGGGAAAATTAGTAAAGGTTTCGAAAGATACCAAAATCCCAACAGACCCCAAACGAGTAGATGAATGCCTTTAGTATGTTCTTAGCTAGAGCTCACTGTTTGAGCGTAGGAATTTTATCTTTACAAAAGTTAAGCAGAAGAAGTCAGCCGGACTAAAGAAGAAGGTTCGTGAAGAACTTAGCTGAGGCTCAAACTTAACTGAGACCGAGACTCAGCTAAGGGATCACACTCAGTTGAGACTCAAGGTCAGTTGAGACATCAACCTCAACTGAAGCACGAACTCAGTTGGACAGCAGCTCAGTTGACTCCACAACTGAACCATGCAGCTGAAGGCATACAGTCTAGCGTGAAGAGAAGTTGTGTCGAAGTCAGGACGTCATGAAGTGGAGAAGAAAAGACGCTAAAGACGGAGGAGTTATAGTCCAGATTTTAAATCTACTCGGGAGCACAAGTCAGCTAGAAAACTTTCCATAAATGGGCTGACAACAACGATGTGCAAAAAGCAAAGGTCGCAGTTACCATTTTTGGAAAGTTACCAGTAAAGCATGTGGAGTGCCATGCTTTTGGCAGAGATCAAACGGCTCTTTCCAACAGCTAGTTTGAACTCCCTCTATAAATAGAGGTCTCCATACCAAAACTAAATGAGGGTGAAACAAACAAAGAAAAAGCACATCGAAGTGTTGAGAGATAACACAAAGAGTGAAGCAACATAAACAGCTTATCACCTCTCTCTCTCTCCAAGCAAGAAGACCAGTGAAGTCCAGTCGGAGTAGAGTGATTTCTCTCATGTTCTTCCCCCTAGCCTCTCAGAAGGTCCCCTTCCTGATTGAGACTAGAGATTTGGTCTTTGCTTGTTCTGTATCCCCTCGGACTCTCTCTTTCAAGAGACTGAGTTCGCAACTTTTGGTTGAAGCCTCCACTCCCCTAAAGTGTTGGTGACTTCCTTGTTAGATTCTCCCCCCAAATCCAAACCTTAGGTCTGACTTTAAACCCAAAATCAAAGTCATCAGGTCCCTTGGAACCCGTAATTCAATACTCGGTCCCTTGGAACTAGGAATCTAAAAACAGGTCCCTTGGAACCCGAATCCAAGAACAGGTCCCTTAGAACCTGTAATCTAAGACCAAGCCGTGCACTTGTCCGGAAAAGTGTTGTAAGGTCTTGTTTGAACCTAGAATCGAACTTGTTAGGTTTTCTTGGAACCCGAAATCCAAGTTGGGAGTTTGGTAAGCATGCTTAGCTTATCTAGTGGATAACTTCCTTAACTGGTTAGGTTTGCTTGGAACCCGAAATCCAAGTGGGGCGTTTGGTAAGCACGCTTAAGCTTCTCTAGTGGATAACTTCCTCAAAAAGGAAGTCGTGGACGTAGGAGGCAGATCTCCAAACCACGTTAAAATACTGTGTACTTAATTTATGTAATTTACATTCAATATTTTAAATTCAGTACCTAACCAACTAACCCAGCACATGCACTACACTAATTTGGGAACTTGACCTTCCCCTTTCATAAAGGTTTCAATTTTTGTAACGAGTCTAATTTTCACCATCTTCTGCATTACAAAACTGTTTAAAACCTCAGTTGGTACATTCGGCTGAACTTCAGGCATAGGAGCCAGCTGAGTTACCAACTGTGTGATTGGCTCCAACTGAGAACTCAGTTGAAGAGCTACTCCAACTGACTCTTCCAGTTGTTGAGTAAACTGACCTGAGCAGTATATCTCAGTGAAAAGACGTTAAGCAAAACGAAAATTGCTACTGGTGTATCCCCCCCTCCTCATACACCAGTTACTCGTTACCGGGACCATCACCTTCTTTTGTGACAGATTCCAAAGTAGCTTAGATAAGGCTGCTCGATTCCATAACCTAATATTGACAAGGTTTAAGCCTCCAGCATTCTTTAGAAGGCACAAATTCTCTCAAGCTACAAATGCCCGTTTAGTCAAACCTGATTTTCCATACCACAAAAAAGATCGGCATGCACTTTGAATTACCTTCACAACCTTTTGTGGGATTAGAAACAGCTGACACCAAAAGGTTTGTAGACTGAAAAGAACAGCTTGAATCAACTGAACACGACCTGCATATGACAAAAGTTTTGAGAAACAACAATCGATCCGAGCTAAAACTTTTGCAATGAGGGGTTGGCACTGCATAATTGTAAGCTTCTTTATGGACAGAGGCACTCCCAAATACTTAAAGGGTAGTTCACCCTTTACCATGCCAAAGGTAGAAAGAATTTGATCTTGTAGTGCAGAAGCTACACCACCGAAGTATACACAACTCTTTGATTCATTGGCTTTCAATCCAGAGGCAAAAGAGAATAAGTGAAAAACCTTCATAAGTTGGTGGATTGAAGTCACATTTTCCTTTGAAAACATAAGTAACTCATCAGCAAAGCATAGGTGGATAAGGCCAAATTTCTTGCATCTAGGATGGAAATGGAATCTTCTGTTGCTATGTAGTCCCAACAAGCACCTATGCAGATATTCCATACAAATAATAAAAAGATATGGTGAAATCAGATCTCCTTGTCTTAATCCCTTCTTTGCCTTAAACACGAGGAGGGGGTGATTTCACCATTGATATTGATAGAATACTGCACCTTAGTGAGGCATTCTATGATCCAACTCACAAACTGGAAAGAGAATCCTAACTTAAGTATTAAATATTGCAAGAATGGCCATTCAACACTATCATAATTCTTCTGCAAATCAATCTTGATCATACATCTTAGAGTGATGCCATTCCTGTTATATCCTTTTACAAGCTCATGGCTCAAGATGATGTTGTCATAAATGATTCTTCCTTTTATAAACGTAGACTGATTTTCACTTATAATTCCCCCAATCATAGATTGAAATCTATTGGCCAAGACTTTAGATATTATCTTATACAAAACTGTGCAACAAGCTATTAGCGTGAATTCCTTCACTGAACTTGCATTTGCAGTTTTAGGTAAGAGAGTGATGAGAGAATGATTTACCTGATGTGGAAGGAATCGTGTGGTGTGGAATTGTTTCACTGCTGTGATGATCTCTTCTCCAATAACTCTCCAGGATTGTTTGAAAAAGTGAAAATTATATCCATCTATACCTGGTGCTTTCAAAGAATTCGTGCTAAATATGGCCTTTTTTTATTTCCCCTGAAGTAAATGGTGCACAGAGATATAGTTGTCGAGAATGGGAAAGCTTTGCTCCTCTAGCCACAACATCCTTTTCTATTATAGGAAGCTATGTGTTGTTGTCCCCATTAGGTTCATGTAGAACTACTGAATTTTCTCATTTATCTCTTGTTGATGCAGACATTTAGTCTCATTAGTTCTAGTTAATTGTTTTATAATCTGGCCTGCTTGTCTAGCTTTTGTATAAGCATGGTAGAATCTAGTGTTGGAGTCACCAAGATGAAACCAGTCAACTCTAGACTTTTGCTGCCAAATGCTCTCCTCAACCTTACTCCACTTCTCCAATTCTGTTAATAATCTCATCTCTTCATCAAGATTGGAATCTAAAGGGTTATTTTGACTAAGGAGCTGCATAGCTCTGAGCTCATTTCTCACTTTATCAATCTTCTCTGCAAGATTTCTATACTGATAATTGTTAAGGTGCTTGAAGGGAGTCTTCAACTTTTTCAGTTTCTACCAAATATACAGCAGAAGGTTCCCATGACATTGCTCTTGCCAGATTTCTTCTATTAATGGGATGAACTGCTCATGATCAAAAAGCACATTAAGAAATATGAAAGGAATGTTTCTCATTGTGGTGTCATTTGCAAAGTCTAATAGCTGGGGGCTAAGATCAAAGATCCCTCTCTCCAATAATTCAACCACTACATTACTATGCTCTGCACACCATACTCTATTTGCTACACTTCTATCAATCAAGGATGAATTTCTATCTTCACCATATTGGTTATTACATGAGAAGTAATCCCCTCCTACAAATCTGATGCAGACAAGTTCATTTTGTTGCAAGCATTCTTTGAAATCCTTAACATCTTCTTCACTCACTGGGTTACCATTCAGTCTCTCCTCTAGGCTCAACATAGTATTAAAATCACCACTTATTAATAGAGGAGCATTAGACTGAGAGCAAATACTGTGAATATATCTCCATAATTCCCTCATTTTCTCATTTATGTTATATGCATGAACAACAAGCCATTGAAACTTTTTTCCTGAAAAAATATCATTAATCTCAACCCAAATTCCTTGCTCACAATTACCAATATGTTGAACCGCTACAGTTTTGGGATTCCACCGAACTCGAACTCTTCCATTAACAGCTTTATCATAGTTGTTCAGAAACTCCCACTGGCCATTTATTTCCCCCCTACTCTTCTTGAAATTCTCCTATTTAACTCTTGTTTCTAAAAGTGCCACTACATCTACTCTTTTATTTTTCAGAAATAGTTTTATCTCTTTCTGTTTGAGGGGTTTGTTACAACCCCTCACATTCCATGCTACTAGTTTCATTTGATACCTGTGGGGAAGAGGTCCCCGCCCTGTGTAGTGAACGAGTTGGCTTCATCTTGATTCAGTACCAAATAAGTGTTCCATATTCTGACCGTGCTGGAGCTCTCACCTACTAGTTGTGGAGTGGTTGTTTTCCTCGGTTTAATCCACACATTTTCATCCCTTTTCTACTGATCAGTGGCTGCAGGTAAAGACCTTGTGGGTTGCTCTTTTCTTTTGTTGGTGGTCTCACCTCCTTTGCTTGCTCTTCCTGCTGTTTGGGAGCTTCTTTTTTCTGTATCCATTGAGGCTTTTTCATAAGAGGTTTCATCTTGTTTTTTGCAGCACAGTTATGTCCAATAGTTTGGCACGTTTTACGGAAAATAGGAACCCAATCATACAACACTTTCTGCTCTAACTTTTCCCCATTATCACCTTCAATAGTATTCTCATGCTTCAAAGGTTGTGTGACATCCACTTCCACCAAGAGTCTAGCAAATGAGATTCTATTATGTTTACTCGTACACTCATCAGCACATAAAGGGGTGCCTATTATGCTGCCTATCCGACTCAAAGAGTTCGCACCCCAACACTACAATGAAAGATTGGGTAGTTGGATCCATAGAGGTATTACTCTCAACACTTCTTTTTCAAAACAGAATCTTGCTTCCCAAGCTTTCATAATTATCGGTCGATTGGCTAAAGTATGAGGCCCAGAATATAGTACTAGATCTTTATCTTCAATAGATCGGAATCGAACAACAAAGTAATCCTTTGCATGATATAAAATCAAATGAGCTTCTACTCCACATTGTTTCTCTATATAGGTGTTAAGATACTTAATCGTTGGTGAATTACCCAGAACATATAGAATTATTGCAGATTCCCATTTCTTAGCCTCTATTTCCACATCAGTTTTTTCCAATCATGCTATCGCAACCCCATCTTTCAAAGTAGGAGCAACAAAACTAAGTTTCATACCTCTGTTAGCCGGGGTCACCACTACCTTTCCTTGCCCAGATTCCTCCTCCTCCAGCTCCAAATCGCTCAGATCTACACTCCTTGTGTCTGGATTTGGTGGAATTTCAGCTGCTTTGCCTCTCTCATTATTCACTGTTTCATTGGCCTTGCTCGTGCTTGGTGCAAATTCTCTTGCATGGTTTGAAGTTTCTAGACTTGGGGAGCTTCAGAGCCTCTGTCATCACTATCTTACGAGGTCTACCTCTCTTCGCCATTTCTGGTGGCTGGAGCGCACGTTAAGCAAATCCACTAACTTGCGCCTAGAGTTCCGTAAATAAATTTTAATTGACCGACACTTTTTAATTTAATGAATCTAAAAAAGGTATATATTTAAAAACAGTTACGTTATTCTATTTATTAAGATAAGATAGTATAACAATTTCACAAATTAACAATACAAAGTTCAATACCTAATAGAAGAAATCGAAAGTGGTAAATCATTACCATGAAATGCAAATGGAGAAACCTAACTAGAACAAATAAAAATGAAAAAAGAATAAAGAAATCCTTTAAAAATTTAAACAAATGAAAGTAATAAAAATGGAGCGTTCGTTTCTTTTGCTATTTAGGTATGTTCTAGAAATGCATATTTTTAAAAAGACCCTTTAAACTAACTAGAATTACTAAACACCCCCACCAGCTCAACATCATATTAGTTAGGGTTTTTTCTTCATCAATCCATTTTCCCTAAAACCCTCTCAGCAGTCGCAGCGGCCGAGCCCCCACCTTACCGCCATGGTAAGCATTCCGTCACCGGCACCAGCCGTGGATAGTTGTATCTATAATGTATGTATATGTGTATGTATGGTAGTCTAATTGGCCCCTAATGTGTGTGAAAATGCGTGATAACAGGCATCGGAGAAGAAACTTTCGAACCCAATGAGGGAAATCAAAGTGCAGAAGCTCGTCCTCAACATCTCCGTCGGTGAGAGTGGAGATCGTCTCACCAGAGCCGCTAAGGTACGGCGGCTCCACCGTATTTTCCTCTACCTGCGTTATTTCCTTTTTATATGTTTACAATTATTTGTTCAATATCTTGTAGGTGTTGGAACAACTTAGTGGCCAAACCCCTGTTTTCTCCAAGGGTATTACTCTTAATACTTATTCTAGTTTAGTATTCTTTGTTTGAATAAATTTTAGGTATTAAATTATCAAATGGCCTGTTACTTAACCGGAACCTGTATTTTTTTATTGATTTTTTTTTATTTTTCTTTTCTTTTTATTACTTTTTGGTCCTTTTTTATTTTATTTTATTATTTTTTTTGTCCGTGTCGTATGTTTCATGAATCAGCTTGGTTATGAAACTCTAGTTCAGTAACTGTAATTGCAATGACTTCATTTGTATTTTTATTGAAAAAAATGTTGGAAAAAGCTCTAGTTTTATTTATATATTTATAATGCATCATGAGCTTATTTTGGGTAACGTCATGATTGCTATCGGAAATGTGATACACACTTGGTGTCTGTGAAGATAAATTGTTGTCTTTGTATTATTGGTGAATCAAATGATTTGAAATGATGATATTAATGTCCACTGGGCAGTTGAGTTTTGGGGTTTTATATAGCAAAGTATTCTTCATATGGTGAATTGCCTCTTTAATTTTGTTGGAAATTATAGTGAATCCTGTGTATGGTTGGCCCTTGTTACCAAAAGAGACAGCCATGAATTATCTCTCTGGTTTTAGTTGCTGTACTTCTGGTATCACTTGTATACAGGCTTGTCCCTATAAAATAAATGTTGCAATATATGGTAAGACAGGGAAACAGATTTCTCACTGGTTTTACTTTTTTGTTTGACAGCAAGGTACACCGTGCGATCTTTTGGGATTAGGCGTAATGAAAAAATTGCATGCTATGTGACGGTACGTGGTGATAAGGCAATGCAACTTCTTGAGAGTGGACTGAAGGTTAAGGAGTATGAACTGTTGAGAAGAAACTTCAGTGAAACTGGTTGCTTTGGATTTGGTATTCAGGAGCATATTGATCTTGGAATTAAGTGAGTATACCTCTCTTGATCTCTTACAAAATGGTTGATACTTGTTTGATACATAATACACTGTTAAGATGTTACTTAAATACAACATTAAATTATATGGTAGAAAGTAGCTAGATTTTCATTATGTTTATAAATGATTTTGGCGCTCTATCACAACCTGAATCATGCTAGACTTCTATGATTTTCATAATGCTTTATACAACACTTGAGCTGAGCTTTTAAAAATTCAATTTTTTAATATCAAATGGGACAAGATGAAAATTAAACATCTGAATTATAGTTGCTATTTGTCTTGAGGAGAGTATATTATTGTTGTAATCATGATAACTGTTTTGCTCTTTAAGCATGTTAGTCGCATTAAGGAGGAGTTCAGATAATCTTTTAATCTATATCTTCTAAAACATTGAGAGCTTGTAAGATGTATACTGCTTACTTAGCTTTTAATAGGAGTCTATGGATCTTAGGTCTCTGAAGCTCCTGGAGTTTAATGTGCCTAGAAGAATTTATGAACTCCATTACTGTTTTAACAATCATGAATGGCAACTGCAAGTTGCTTAAGGCCCTTTATCACACTTGACTATGATGATGTATCCATCTTAATTTTTTATTTCTGTAGGTATGACCCTTCCACTGGTATTTACGGTATGGACTTCTATGTCGTCCTGGAGCGCCCTGGTTACCGGGTTGGACGTCGCCGTAGATGCAAGTCTCGAGTTGGTATCCAACACAGGGTCACAAAGGAGGACTCAATGAAGTGGTTCCAAGTAAAATATGAAGGTGTTATCCTCAACAAGGCCTCCAACATTGGTGCTTAATTTAATTCTTCTTCTCAACGAACCCTTGATATTGGAGCAGCAGCAACTAGTTATCCTAGGGCATTTGACATAAGACTTGCTATATCTCTGTTTTATTACTCTTGACCTTAAAGTATTCTGAAGAAAATCGTAATATGACAATTGTACTTTTGTCGGCTTTCACCCCCAAATTAGTCGTTTTTTATGCTCATTATGGTTGATTATATTTTCAAATGGATCAATGTGCTTTGTGGATGTCTGATGTTGGGTTTGGATCATATGTCTACACTGATATAAATATATATTGATAAACAAGGTATTAATAATCATAATAACTTAACTATTCTGTATATTGATTCGCCTGAAATGAATCTTAGTTGAGTTTTTTCTCGATTGCTGCTGCACTAAATGGCACAAATACATGGTGCTTTAATTGTCAAATCATAAATCCATAGCATCTCAATTCATACATTAAGCCCAAAAAACTACATATACAACATGTCTAGTATACTAAACATTAAAGTAAATATAATTGGGACAAATTAGAGGTAGTTAGCTGGTTGAAGGATAAAGAAAGCAAAATTAACTAGGGATAATAAGCTTCTTCCCAGCATAGATGGTATCACTTGTAAGCCCATTAGCCTCCTTAATTTCCTGGATAGATACCTACACCCAAATAAACTTAGCATCAACATTCATGAGCTGATGGTTAAAACAAGACTGTAATGTTTACTATTTTCAAAAAGAAGACTATATGCTACGAAATTTGAAAATTAAGACTATAACTTCTATTTTTTGCATTTGTACTTCTATTTGAGTCCAAAACCAATTATTTAAGCTTTTTAGTGACACCTGGAGCTCATTGCTGACGTGGCCGTGTCGTGTCACCTTTTTGGCAATTTTTTTTTCCTTTTTTTGTTAGTATAAATTTTTTTAAACATATTTGTTATTATCAAAAGAAAGAAAGAAACCAATTTGCCACATTTGCAGGCTAAAATAAAATAACAAAATGACGAGTTTCTTTCGTTTTAAGTCCTTATTTTTATTTTAGCATGCAAATGTGGCAAACAATTGGTTTCTTTCTTTCTTTCAATAATAACAAATATGCTAAACGATAATAACAAATAAACGGAAAACAAAATTTGCCAAAAAATGTGACATGACAAGGCGGCTCTAAGTGTCACCAAAAAGTTCAAATAATTGATTTTAGACTTGAAATAAGAGTGCAAATGCAAAAATGAAAATTACAATCCTCATTTTCAATTTCGTAACAATTCTCATTTTCATATTTCGTAACATAGTCATCTTTTTAAAAACGCTGAAAGTTGCTGTCCTATTTTAACAATTAGCTCTAACATTTACCAAGGAAACAAGAGTGAGTGAAACAGCTATCAAACAAAAGAGAAAAAAAGTTATACCCCATATTTTGTTGACAACCCCCATAGAGTGTCTCCCTTGACAATCTCTATAGGTTTCCCTTTAGATGTAGACGATGTAGTATTTGTAACTGGGATCTGGATAAGTTGCAAAGCAATCATTGTCAAAATTCTTTGAAGCTATTCTTCTTGGCTCAGTCACTGACCTCAATCATCGATATTATAATATTCAGAAAATAGTTTATGCAAAACCACTAAAATTTTTAGGTCTTGATTCACAGTATCATTAAACATACATACCAAATTATGAACAAATTAAACTTACAAAGAAAAAGAAAGTAACAATTTAATACCTGAAACAGCGGTTCTGGAGCTGGAAGGGGTGGCTTCGGAGAGGAACGACAGCACGGCGGCGGATGTTTGGCGAGAGTCTTCTCGGACCGAGCTGACTCACTGAGCGGCTCCATTGTTGGGATACTTGCACTCGGATTGCTGTTGTTGAAAGGGTTGAGGGCTTTAAGAATGCTGATCGCGATTCCCAAGAAGACTACGATGCCGGCGGCTTTCGCCATCTTCTTCTCCAAATCACCGTTGCTTCCATCTCCGCCGGGGTCTCCGGCGGCGCGTGGGGGATTCGGCATCTGGCTTTGAAAATAGATCCTTGGAACAAGGAGGTTTTTGAGGGGTTTGAGGTTTCCTCAATTTCGGACAACAAATGAAAATGCGGGCGGAGTCGGGAAATAAGTGCTGGCCGGTTCTTTCCGATTTCAAGTAAAGTCGTGAGTAAAGAGTGACTTTATTCCTCGGAATGCAAATTTCATTTTTTTTTTTAACAACGCAAATTTCATTATTACTTTCTCATTATTTTAATACCAGAAGTAAAACTATTTTGTACTCCTTCCGATCCTCAAAATTACACTTCTTCCGTCTTATCAGGTTTGACTTATTATTTTTTGGCACGGAATTTAAGGAAAAAACAATTAAGAGTAGATTGTATTTATAGTGGAGTTTTTAAAGAGAAATAAAGTGGTAGAGAGAGTGAATAGTGAGATAAAGTGGAATAAAGTAGGTAGAGAGAGAGGGGTTGTTGGAAAAATTAGTAAATGTTTTGTGTTGGGAAATTTATTAGTATAAGTTTTGATGAATTCCAAAACCGACTGACCCCAACCGAGTAGATGTTGCCAGAACCTAATGTTAGAATTTAGGCTCGCTGTTTGAGCAAAGTTAAGATTTTATCTTTACAGGTCTCCAGCTGAAGAAGGCAACAAGGCGTCACTCAAACAGAACATCAGTTGTGAAGAAGGACAACTGAGAGTTCATATGATCAGATGGAAACAAGGGGAATTCTTCAGAACATCAGTTGTAAAGGAAACCAACTGAGCGTTTATCAGATGAGAAACAATTGAAAGGAAGAGAACATCAGATGAAAAGGAAAGTCATCTGAGGGTTCAAACCCAACTGAGTAAATACAAGGAAGACAACTGAGTGTTCAGTTTCAGAACCTCAGTTGTAGAACTCGAACAAGAAGATCAACTGCTTGAAGTTCAAAGTCAGCTGAGAGTTCAACAGTTCAGAATATCAGCTGAAGACCACTCAGATGAAGATCAAGACTTTCAACCGACGAACCGAAGTTGACTGTCAGAAAGGTTAAGATTTGAATTTCAAAAGGAAGTCACATGAGGGTTGACCGTTCAGTCATTACCCCATCTGGCCCAACACAAGGCTGTCTCAGATAGAAAGCAGAAGAGCACAGATGCCATATCGGGAAAGTCTGCAGAAATGAGAGACAAGCCATCGCTATCAACCGATCAGAGATCAACTGCTCCTCCAACGGCTAGTTGATTCTCTCCGCCTATAAATAGAGGCATTCTCTCATTCGAGAGATATTAGACACACGAGACAGACTGAAGCAAGAGAGAAAAGTTCAATCACAAGCGAAAGAAAAAAATCTGCTAAACTCCTATTCTAAGAACATCAGCAGCTGAGAGTTCAAGAGTGATAGTGTTGGAACCGATTGAAGATCCCATATGCCAGGAACATTAGGATATTAATTTAATTTAATTATTCACTGATTAATAACATGCAAAGCCCCGTAATTCAATTTATGAAATTGCGGAACCATAAATCGAATATACCTTTGTGAAGAACGAAACAAATCTGAGTCGAGGATGATCCACGCACTAATCTCTGCACACGAGATTAGCTCTTGTATTGATAGATGATTCGACCTACGAACCTTCTAAGATAAACCCTCCTAGATTTGACTATCGATTGGACGACAATCCGTCAAACCCTAGCCACTCAAAACACCCTCCACAAACACTTAATACTTTACAATATTTAATCTAAATATTGCTCCCAAGATTAGTGTCTTTAGGCGTGAGTTTTAGGCCATATTTATAGGATTAGTTTAGGTTATCTTAGGGACTCCTAGAAGGATTAGAACTGGGCCTCCATATTTAATTTAATCCAAGTGTTTAAGCCCAAACACTCTTAAATTAAATAAAATATTAATTCACTCCATTAAAGAATTAATATTGAACTACCCGTTCAATCCGATTTACGAATCGAGCTCCTTTCCAATTATTTATTTCCCGTGTTTAAGATAACGCATGTCCATTAATTAATTTTAGCTATTGACAGCTTTCTAATCAATTAATATATTATCCAAGAGTAGTATAGCTCAACCTTATTATTATATCGGAAATTATTCCACTTGCAAGGTTTAATATAATAATCCTTTTGAGCTCCTCAAGGGGACATCATCAACTCTGTAAACCGAGACACGATTTCTAGCTATAACATTAATTATCATATAAATAATATTGTTACCCAAAATATCGAGAATATTGAGTTTCATCAACTAACTCTCACTCATTGATAAATCAAAGCAATAACCATTATAAATATATAATTAAACATTATACAACTAGAATTAAGAAATAATAATTAACCGAGATCTTTAATCATCCACTTAGGTCAATATAGAATAATTAATCTCACCGTTGATCCAGTTCGATGTATACAAAATACACTAACATAAGCTAATAGCCAAGACCAGCTACTTCAAGCTCATATTACAATCTATCAAACAATTGTCCATTAATTACTTAGATTGTGAACTCATTTATTACTTTATAAGCATTACAATAATATGATCTTCCGTGTGACACTACACACCATTCAATTAAAGCATGCTTTTCAGTATATAACTCCAACAATCTCCCACTTATACTCAAAGCATGCTTTTAAGTATACCATATTACATCACCAAGCTAACATTTCTCCCACTTATACTCAAAGCATAGCTTGTCATACATCTCAAAACCTATTCCTTCCACGAATCCATCAAACGAATGTGAGGACATGTTCACGTGAAAAGAATAACCAAGTTTTGATCCAATGCAATCTTTGACACCACTATATCTCCTCGCCTTACGAATTACTCGTATAAGGTGGTACTTTCACCCAATGTGATTACTCACCTTTTGGACTTTGTGATTCTTTCCAATGCCACTGTACAAAAATTATCACAATAAATTGTGACATTCATAGGCAAATTAAGAATCACATCCAAGTCCAACAAGAAGTTCTAGGGCCACAGAGCCTAATTCCCATGGTGGAGTCTATGAGCATTTACGCATCACACTCCTCCATTAAAAAGCTCCACCTTCCATTGTAACGCACATTTCAAGGTAAATTTTATCGAATCTTTATTTGATTGAAAATTTAAAACTACATAACCCAAAGACTATAGACTATTCGATTGATACGCCAACATATACTCATTAATCCTTTAAGGTACTTGAGTGTATACATATCAATACTCCAAAATCTTTGTCCGAAATATAATGATATCATGTAACCATGCCAAGGGCAAAATAGATATCAATTTGAATGCAAAGCATAACATACACGAAACTCCTTATTGCCGAAGCATAAAGTCCGAGCTTCTTGTCATCTATCACTTTTGTATCTTAGGACATATTTCCTTTGATAGACCAATTCCATGTCCAAAAGGTAAGAAACCTTTCTTGGAATTTCCATGCTTAAATGCTTTAGCACAATTTTGATATAGAACGATTAAGACAAGCCTAAAATCCTCAACTTATGATCTTAAGAGATCTTAATACCAAGGATACAACCCGCTTTTTCAAAGTCTTCATATCAAACCATTTGAATAAACATATCCATATGTCCGATAATACCTTCATATTATTTCTAACTAGAAAAATATCATCAACATATAGTACTAGAAAAATCACCACGTTTTCGTTGCACTCTTGTACACACATCTCATACGGACATAGATCGAATCCAAATAAATGGATAACCTCATTAAATAGTATATTCCAAGATCAAGAAGCTCTGCTTAAGTCCATAAATGGATCACTTTAGCTAGCAACAAGATGCTCTTGAATGTTAGCCATGAAACCTTTTGATTGGCTCATATAGATATCTTGTTCAAGACTTCCGTTTAGAAATTTCGTCTTAACAATCTATTTGCCAAATCTCCAAAATTCAAATGCACAGCAAAATATAAGAGAATCCGGATTGACTCGTGCAAGACAACAAGCGAGAAGGTTTACATCATAATTGACGCACTCACACTGAGTGTACCATTTCGCCATAAGTCTAGCGTTGAAGATCAAACCTTCTAGTCAAATCCCTCTTATATTTGTAGACTTACTTCTACCAATAGGTTTCACCCATTTAGAAATCTACAAGCTCTCACACTTACAGGAATCTAAAATTCCATTTTTAATTTCATTGCAATTTACCAAGAATCTTCATTCTTATCTTGGACTACTTCATCATATGTACAAGGATTCGATTCATCTTCCTTAAGGACCAAGTCAAAAGACATTCCCATAAAAATGTATCAACTGAGTTGACAAACAACCCTCCCACTATGATGATGCACCACCGAGAAAAATGTATTAGTGACAACACGTTGTGCAGTAATATATGATTTTTCCACTAGTACAATTGGTATAATGAGTCTTTCACTCCTTAATTCCTTTAGAACGATCTTGCTCATGGATTTTCATTTATAATCTTCTTCCAAGAATCAAACGTTAGTGTTAGTAACGAAATTCCGATTCTTAAGATTATCAATAACCAATTTCCGTTTACCAAAGATATCCTACGAACAATCGTATTTCTTTACAAGATGCGAAGAACATACGTCACTGTTTCCAAGGAATCCACAACGAAAATGAATAACTTAACATTTATCTAATTTTCTCTAAAAATTTGGATCCTTCTATCTACCATACTGTATTGCTACAGCATTAAAAGTGAAGCAGGATAAAATCCCAACTTCCAACATGAGCTCCAAAAAATCTCCAATATGGTAGTCGTCAAAACGATTAGATCGCAAAGACTTGATACATTTTACCTTGATGTGTCACCGTTCCCATCTTGAATACATTGAATACCTCAAAATTCAGACTAAACGATATATCAAATAAATATATCTTAATTTTGAAACAATCATCATCGAAAATGATGAAAAATTCAAAATATCCTTGGTTTGGACCGATATTGGACCGCACACATTATTATGAATCAATTCCAACGAATTATTGGCTCCCTTTACCTTTGGCTTTCAAAGCCCCTTTTTAGATTAGTCATCTTACCTTCCAAGCAAAATTCACTGATTTGTATAGTTTAACTCGGAATTTATCCAATAAACTACCAACGACAAATCTTTGAATACGCGACCAAATCTTAGATGCCAAATATAAGTTTGATTCACAATTAAAGGTTCCTCTCTTTTCTTAGAATTAGAAAAAGTGCTAAACAATTTATTAAATTGCATAGAGTTTCGTGCATAATTTATAAAGATTGTTCTCCAAAATACCTAGATAAATAAACTAAACTTTCCTTTTGATAACACAAAATCACCAAAAGAAACAGTAGTATTTATCTCAAAACCACTTTAGAAACTGAAACTTATTTCTTTCTTAAGTATGGCATTTGAACAAATCTTTTAAAATTAAACTTAATAACAAAAGATAAATGCACATCTCCCACTGCAACACCACCACTCTCGTAGTGTTACCCATAATCACAATAATCTTGCCAACACTAAGTCGTCTCGATTTCCGAGAATCCTGCCTTTTAAAGCGCACATAATTATCGAATCTTGTATCTAATCCCCACAAAGTGGTAGAACAATCCGATAAAACATGTTCGACTACTAGCGTACATGGCGTACCTTGATCGTTCTTCTTTATAAGAAGACTTACTAATTTATCACATGCCCTTTCCGACTGCTTTTAACAATCAGGACAATATTCAAATTTTATTTTCAATCAACAAGAAAAACAATAAATTTATTTTCTTTGAGAATGACAAGCAGGTTGAAAGATATAATGAAAAAACTTGAGAATAAAATATATATATACAGTCACATACTTTCGATGCTAATTATATTGAAAAAACCTTAAAACAATATAATGCATCCCCAAACACCTCGAAAAAACCATATATATAAGCCGCGATAGTGTGGACGTTTATATATACATTCTTCAAGTAGGTTTTAACGCCTTTAATTTTATTATCTAGCCAACTTATACCTTATGGCTAATAAAATTAATAGTCAGTACACACATGACCATATAAAAATATTAATCACCATTCCGATGGGGAAAAAATTAATAAATTTATATTTAAGTGAAACCCATAATTTAACATCAAAAATTATTATTTTATAAAGAATAAGCCTACAGATAGAGAGGTCATACCGATATAAAATAAAATTTTACAGTTATCTAAATGAAGTTTAATTCTATGAACCATAACTGGCATATCCAATAGGGAGGAAGATGCATGTCAACGCGTAGCCAATTATTTCATAATTAAACCAATCATGGAGGCCAAATAAATCGATTTCCATTTATACGAAATAAATAAATCGATTAAACCACTTAATATTTTAAAATAAGGTTTTTAATATTTTCATATATTTCAAGTGAATATCCATAACTTAACACCAAAAATTATTAATTTATAAGAATAAGCCTACAAAAGAGAGGACATACCGATATAAAATATAATTTTATTGTTATCAATAAGAAGTTTAATACTATGAACCATAATCAGCATATCCGATGTGGAGGGAGACGCGTGTCAACGCGTAGCTAATTACTTCAAAATTAAACCAATTATGGAATGAAAACAAATCGATTTCCATTTAATAGAATAAATAAATCGATTACACCACTTAATATATGAAACCATACTTTAACAATTCTCATATAGCACAAATAATCACATATTATCGCGAATAATAAAATTAATGTGCCATCCACGAGAAAAAAAACATAATAATAATTTTAAACAAATTAAAATCCAATTATCATGATCTTCATCTCGTCCGGATTGAGAAATCTCCAAAACACGCCAAACGGGTGTGAAAAAGCTGGAAAACGGGTTTGTCAACGGCCCGATCACTGAAATCCGGCCCAAGCCCGAACTGCAACCTGGCCCACAGACTGACCCGGATACTAGTCCAGCCCAAGTCTGACCCGACCCAGATCCGCTAGGGTTTGGAAACCCAAGCATGCTGCAGCCGCGTTCTGCTCTAACCACGCCGTCGCTGGTGCTACTGGAGGGTGCCGCCAAGGATTCTGGAGGTTTGCTGGATGTCGCCGCACCGTCACCATGATCGGGAAGCTGCCGGAGCAGTCGCTATGCAATACCGCAATGAGCACTGCTGCTCGCAGCCGCATAACACGACTGCAGCGCTGCTGCTCGTTGCTGCTGGCGAGGTCGGTCTGCTGCTCTCATTCCCCGTCATCCCGGAGGTTGTAGCGCCGTCACCGTCGCCGGGAAAACAGCCGTGACAGAGGTGATGCAAGAGCCGTTGTGAGCAACCATGCGAGTACATCTACAGCACTTGCCGCTCGCTTCCACCCCTCTGCTATTCTCCATTGCCCTTGGCGACTTTTGGGAGGTTGCCTTGCTGTCACCGTGGACGGAAAGCCGCCGGAGCAAAGCTGCAGAGCAGCGCCGCCACGAGCACCGCCGCGAGCAGCCGCACGAGGCGACTACATCATTGCTGCCCGTTTCAGCTGCTCCCACTCAACTTCTACTCCTATTCACATCGCTTGGAGGGTGCCGGCGTTCATGGAGAACACCGGCAGAGTCTGCTCTTGCAGCAGATTTTCGACGCGGCGCCAACACGACCGCTAGGACGGAGTCCAAGCTCGCGCCGCCGTGTCTTCTTCCTCCCTCCCACTTCTCCCACTGTTGCTGCCATCTCTCCCACTGGAGAGAACAAGCAACGCAGCAGCAACTGTCCGTAAAGGTCTGCTCGCCGGCGAGTTGCAGCGGAGCTGCTCCTCGTCGCCGGCGGCGTCTCCACAGCAGCCACCACGCTCCCTGCCCATCTATGGTGATGAATCACCACGGGCAGCCGTGGTTCAACGTTGATATACGTCACCTCCATCTCCGTTCTTCTTTCTTTCGTCTCAAGTGTAACGTCGTTTTACAATTATTTACAAAATAAAACAAAAACGAATCTAAACTAACACGATCAACCCTCGTGTGAAAAACGAGCCACAAACAGGCTTTACATCACCAAAATACGTAAATAAAACCAAACAAATATACCATGATAATTGGATTCCTGCAAAACGAATCTGACAATCCAAACAATCATAATATTCGAATCTAAACACGTATTTCAATTAATCACAATTAAATTAAATTAATAGAGCCTAAATCCGGCTCTGATACCAATTGTTGGAACCGATTGAAGATCCCATGTGCCAGGAACATTAGGATATTAATTTAATTTAATTATTCACCGATTAATAACATGCAAAGCCACGTAATTCAATTTATGAAATTGCGGAACCATAAATCGAATATACCTTTGTGAAGAATGAAACGAATCTGAGTCGAGGATGATCCACGCACTAATCTCTGCACACGAGATTAGCTCTTGTATTGATAGATGATTCGACCTACGAACCTTCTAAGATAAACCCTCCTAGATTTGACTATCGATTGGACGACAATCCGTCAAACCCTAGCCACTCAAAACACCCTCCACAAACACTTAATACTTTACAATATTTAATCTAAATATTGCTCCCAAGATTAGTGTCTTTAGGCGTGAGTTTTAGGCCATATTTATAGGATTAGTTTAGGTTATCTTAGGGACTCCTAGGAGGATTAGAACTGGGCCTCCATATTTAATTTAATCCAAGTGTTTAAGCCCAAACACTCTTAAATTAAATAAAATATTAATTCACTCCATTAAAAAATTAATATTGAACTACCCGTTCAATCCGATTTACGAATCGAGCTCCTTTCCAATTATTTATTTCCCGTGTTTAAGATAACGCATGTCCATTAATTAATTTTAGCTATTGACAACTTTCTAATCAATTAATATCTTATCCAAGAGTAGTATAGCTCAACCTTATTATTATATCGGAAATTAATCCACTTGCAAGGTTTAATATAATAATCCTTTTGAGCTCCTCAAGGGGACATCATCAACTCGGTAAACCGAGACACGATTTCTAGCTATAACATTAATTATCATATAAATAATATTGTTACCCAAAATATCGAGAATATTGAGTTTCATCAACTAACTCTCACTCATTGATAAATCAAAGCAATAACCATTATAAATATATAATTAAACATTATACAACTAGAATTAAGAAATAATAATTAACCGAGATCTTTAATCATCCACTTAGGTCAATATAGGATAATTAATCTCACCGTTGATCCAGTTCAATGTATACAAAATACACTAACATAAGCTAATAGCCAAGACCAGCTACTTCAAGCTCATATTACAATCTATCAAACAATTGTCCATTAATTACTTAGATTGTGAACTCATTTATTACTTTATAAGCATTACAATAATATGATCTTCCGTGTGACACTACACACCATATTATTTATAATATAAAGTAATTGGACTATATTTGCATAACCATAACACGAATAAATATGCAAATCACGTGACAATAATATTCTCATTAAATAGGAAATAATAGTCAATATACAAAGCATCAATTAAAGCATGCTTTTCAGTATATAACTCCAACAGATAGAACATTAGTAGCTGAGGGTTCATAGAGTGAAAATCTGTCTTAGATCTTAGTTTGAGTGTTTATTCGTTCAAGCCTTAGATCCAGCTCTCATTCGTGATCGAGCTGTAGTTGGAAATCCCACCCTATCTCACACCCTAAAAAGTGTGCTAGGACCTTACTCTTCCTGTAATTGAGTAGTCAGGTCGTCAAGTACCCGCAAACTTGACATAGGCTGTTTAGTGCCCGGAAACTAAATTGTAACGTCGATAAGTACCCGCAAACTTATCCTTAACGGTTGCTCAGCCCGCGTAAGCTGAGTGGTTCTGTCCAGAAGAACTTGGACTGAGGTGTGAGGATTCACATCTCCCCGTGGACGTAGGAGGGTTATCTCCGAACCACGTTAAATCCTGTGTGTCCGTGTTTGTTTTTATTCAGTTGCATCTACCATTTTATCTGATCAATCTAACTGACATACAAACCTCTTTTGCACATTTTCAACCGAGCTGTTTTGGTTCTTGACCAACCGAGCTGTTTTGGGTGAGTTGTTTTTAACGAGTATAATTTTCCACCACTTTCCGCACAGCCTCACTCTTCCAGCTGAGGTCGCTTACTCAGCTGTGAGATTCCAACTGAGTCCTCTTTCACTCAGTTGAAGTGATTTTTCAGGTTTAAGTTTTTAAATCCTAACTGGTGTATTCTCCCCCCCCATACACCAGTAACTCGTTTCGGGACCATCATTTTGATTTATTCCAAAATTCAACTGACCCCAACCGAGTAGATGAAAGCTATCAGTTGACTGTTTAAGCGTTCACTGTTTGAGCGTAAGAGTTTTAGCTAGAGTTCACTGTTTGAGCGTAAGAATTTTATCTTTACAGGTTTCAAGCAGAAGATTGACAGCCGGATTGAAGAAGGCAGTTCGTGAAGAGCTCAGTTGAGACTCAAACTCAGCTGAATAGGAACTCAGCTGAACCTCATGATGTGAGCACGACCGAGCAGCCGACATACTAGAAGTCACATTTCAAGAATTAAATAAAATGGGCTAATTATAAGTCTAAGAGCAATCTACAATGGGCCAAATGGAGAATATTAATCAAGTTGGTGGGATGAACTTGACATGAAGAGTTGGCTCATTACCAATCCAATCAGATTTGGAAGCACAAGATGATGAATAAACCATGCAATTTTCATGCATGTGTGAAGGCCAAAATAAAGAGTCCACTTAGTTTAGTTATTATGAGTTAAATAAGTGACTTTTGAAGTCTTGAGTCATAAGTAGTCATTAGTAGTTAATAAGTGGTTTAATTAGTGTTAAATAAGTCTATTTATGAGTTTAATCAGTGTCATAAGTACTGTCATTATTGGTAGGCTATGAAGAGTCATTTTCTAGCCTATAAATAGGCGTGATATTATTTGTAATCGAATAACATATACACCCTTGAGTTATAAACGAATTTGGCATTGCCATTGTGAGTTCTCCTTGTTGAGTATTTCACTTATTTTCGAACTTATCAAGACAATTGAGCAAGGTCTTGTGGCGTTCAACCATACCGAGGTTCTTGGTTGATTATATAGCCAACGGGTCGAGGTTTTCTTCGCTCTAGGAGGTGATCAAATTGTATTCTCGATCTAGGGAGACCGCTGCCTATCTCTTATACGAAGGGTTCTTGGATCATTTATCCAACAGGTCCTCCGTCCGTATCACCTCAACTGCAGTTGGATCACGAACTCAGTTGGACAACAACTCAGTTGACTCTGCAACTGACCCATGCAGCTCAAGCGTGAAGAGAAGTTGTGTAGAAGTCAGACGTCGCAAAGTTGAGAAGACTTTGAAGACGTTGAAGGCAGAAGAGTTGAAGTCCAAATTCAAATCTACTTGGAAGCACAAGTCAACTGGAAAACTTACTATAAATGGACTGACAATAACGACGCGCAAAAAGTGAAGGTCGCAGTTACCATTTTACGAAAATTTCCAGTAAAGCAGGTGGAGTGCCATACTTTTGGCAAAGATCAAACAACTCTTTCCAACGGCTAATTAGATCTCCTTCTATAAATAGAGGTTTCCACAATTGAAGAAATAGAGTTTTGGAAGAGCGCAAAAAGATAGAAGAGAGAAAATCATCAACGCTGAAGAAACAGCAGACTATCCCACTCTCCAACAAGAAAACCACAACTGAAGTTCAGTAGAAGTCGAGTGTCCACAACTCCTCCTGTTCTTCCATCAAGCCTCTCAGAAAGTCCCTTCTTTGATTGAGTTTAGAATATAGGTTCTTGCATAATTTTGTGTCCAAGTAGGCTCTCTCCCAAAAGATCGAGTCTCTAAGCCTTAGGACGAAACCTTAACTTCTCTCTGTGTAGAAAGCTTCTTAGTTGGAAAAACCCCTAACCCCCAAACCTTAGGTCCAACTTCGAACCCGCAATCAAAGTCACTAGGTCATTTTGAACTGCAATCAAAGATTAGATCCCTTTGAACCCATAATCAAAGATTAGATCTCTTAGAACCCTCAATCTAAGACTAGTCCCTTAAAACCCGTAATCTAAGTTCAGGCTGTATACTTGCCCGCAAAAATATTGTAAGGTCTTGTTCAAACATGTAATCGAACTGGTTAGGTTTCTTGGTACCCGTAAACCAAGCGGAACGTTTGATAAGCACGCCTAAGCTTATCTAGTGGATTACTTCCCCGAAAAGAAAGTCGTGGACGTAGGAGGTCAATCTCAAAATCACGTTAAAATATTATGTCCTTTACTTTCTGTATTTACATTGAGTATTTTACTTTAAGTTATCTAACCAACTGACCCAACTTACAAACTGCACTAAGTTTTGGGAACTTGACATTTCCTGTTTTCATTAAAGTTTCAGTTTAAGTAACGAGCTTTAATTTCCACTAACTTCCGCAAACACTTAACTCTTTGAAACCTCAGTTGGAGTACACAGCTGACCCTTAGACAAAGAAGTCAGCTGTGTACCCAACTGTGTGAACAGCTCCAACTGACATTCACAATTGTTGAGTAAACTGACTTGAGCAGTTAACTCGGTGAAAAGATTTTATAAAGCAAAAATTGCTACTGGTGTATTCCCTCCCCCCCTATACACCAGATACTCGTTACCGGGACCATCAAGGGTAATAGTGAATGACACAGAAAATGAGGTGGAAAAGTAGGATAAAAGTGTAAGTAGATTGCTTAACAAATTAATTGGACCTTAATCATCTCCTAATTATTTATAAAAAAGAAAATAGGACAAGAATAACGGGACAACCCAAAAAGGAATACAAGTCAATAATAACGGGACAGAGGGAGTATATAGCTTTTCTTTTTCGTCTGTCTCTCAAAATTATGCACAGTCCATTTTAGGAAATAACTCTTCAAATTTTTCCCATTATAATGTGTGACTCATCTCGACTTACATCTACTTTTTCTTCACTTACATATACCTTTTCTCCACTTTTTAGAATTTTCTTAAAGCCCATGCCCGCAAAACTATGCATAATTTTAAGGGTTAGAGGGAGTATATGATAATTATAATATTAGTTGGATATATTTTACAGAATTGTAGGATAATATAGTATCGATTTCAAGCCACGGTAAAAGATAGTACTAGGATTTATTTAATTTTTTTCTCTAAATACTTTATTTAATAACCTCTATATTCAAATGAAATCAGATACTATATCATATCATTTTTATATGTTTAAAACGACGAATTCACATATTATCATCTTTTCACGTTTTAAAACATAAACATCTATGGCGTTATTGAGGCAAGTCAATTCTGATATACATGAAACATATACTCTATTAGAGCATTCATAACAATGGCTGATATTATTCGAGGGTCATGAATATTCAATTATATTTTGATGGGGTTCCAATGATTAGGGTGAAAATTATACAATGGTGGAGTTTATCACCCTAGGGTGATCCAATAATTGATTTTTAATTTAATTTTATTTTTTAATTTTATTTTGTTATTTGAATCATTCCAAGAATAATAAAATACAAAATTGTATTGAAACATTGGAAAACTGTATATAATTGATTATTTAAAAATAGAGAAATAAAAATTACAAATGTATATTCAGAAACTGCCATTTCTTCTTGAGCAACGCACACATTTCAAGGTGATTCTTCAATTGTTGCGGATCCATATCGCTTGTTCTTTTCGTGTAGATATCGTAGACTTCGTGGTCTTGCTTGAAATCCAACGTATTTCGAATCATACTCAAGTCTTAAGTGAGCAAAGCGATGTGTTACTCGGCCTTCGCCTTCTTCTTGGCCTTTACTTTTCATTCTTCGCCGCCTTGATGTCGCTCGGATGGGTGTGCATCGAGGACGCCTCGTTTGCAGATGCGGCGTTGCTAGAATGACTTGTGTAGCTGCCTTCTTCACAAATTTGCGTCCGCTTTGGTTGGGTTGAAGCATCCGAATTGTAGAATTTGGGTACATATATGCCTTCCACGTCTTCCTAAACCTGAACTCTTTTCTCATTCCGGTCTGAAAAGCGTCGAAGGCCAGCTCGTTAAGGTCGAGGTCGCTCCGCCCACTTGTATTATCTCTCTCGAACAAGATGTAGTGCTTGTTGAATTAGTAATGTCCTTCTACACGCGTGTCCACGCAGACAAAATGGCATATACATTTCGAGTTGGGACGAGAGCTACGAACTCGATAAATTTGTGGGCTATTTTGTGCCAAAATTTATCAAGCTTTTGATAGTTAGAATTTACCACATCAAGGTTCATATCAACATAGCACTTTGCAAGCCACTCAACTTCATCAGGGCATTTCCTTTCACACTTTCTTTCGCCGAACCCGTTGACACTTTTTCCTTGTGTTGACACAGTGCCGAATCCGTCTCCTTCTCCTCCTCCTCATTCTTCTCTTGCTCCCCGGTCGTCACATCATCATTGTCGTCATTAAAGTTGATTCCTCTAAATCTCTGGTATGCTCCGAGCGACATTTTAAAAGATTGATAGCCACCGGGCGATGTGGAAAATTGGTGGAATGGACCCCGACGAAAGCGGCAACAACGAAGAAGTGAAGTGGCTAAAGCTCGGTGACGACGAGTATTTCCCAAATTCACTAATGAGAACTACGGATAACCGCCTCTAAGTTGGAAGAATAGTTGTCGTGTAGGGATTGAATTGGGTGATCGTGAAGAGGGACGAGGATTTTGTTGAAATAATGAAAATTTGTTAGGTATACCAGCGGTTGAATTTATCATCTACCATTTTTTAAGAACAAAAATGATGGTCCCGGTAACGAGTATCTGATGTATGGGGGGGGGGGGGACCAGTAGCGATTTTCGCTTTCAGAATCTTTTCACTGAGTTAATTGCTCAGGTCAGTTCGCTCAATAACTGAGAAAGTCAGTTGGAGCTGATCACACAGTCAGGGAAGTAATCCACTAGATAAGCTTACGCATGCTTATCAAACGTTCTACTTGGTTTGCGGGTACCAAGTAACCTAACAATTTCGATTATGAG
Organism: Schizonepeta tenuifolia; assembly: GCA_029490685.1. Lineage (NCBI taxonomy): Eukaryota > Viridiplantae > Streptophyta > Magnoliopsida > Lamiales > Lamiaceae > Schizonepeta > Schizonepeta tenuifolia. The sequence goes on from JANLIY010000007.1 coordinate 2,991,238, forward strand.
TTCGAACAAAACCTTACAACACTTTGCGCGCAAGTGTACAGCCTGGTCTTAGATTACGGGTTCTAAGGGACCTAGTATTAGATTGCGGGCTCTAAGGAACCTAGTCTTAGATTGCGGGTTCTAAGGGACCTAGTGTCTTTGATTGCGGGTTGAAAGACAAACCTGAGGTTTGGGGTTTGAGTTTTTCCAACTAAGAAGCTTCTACATTGAGAGAAGTGGAGGCTTCTTCCTAAGACTTAGAGACTGATCTTTTGGGAGAGAGTCTGCTCAGAAATAAATAAGAAAGAGCCTAGATTCTAGACTCGATCAAAGAAAGGGCTTTTTGAGAGACTAGATGAAAGAACAAGAGGAGGTGTGGACACTCTACTCTACTTGTTCTTCGTCTTGGTTGTTCTTGCTGGAGAGAGTGGTGGTTTGCTGCTTTGCTTGACTCTGCTTCTTGCACTCTCTCTCTCTCTCTCTCTCTTTCTTCGATGTGGAGACCTCTATTTATAGAGGGAGATCTAATTAGCCACTAGAAAGAGCTATTTGATCTTTGTCAAAAGCATGACACTCCACCCGCTTCACTGTAAACTTTCCTAAAATGACAACTGTGACCTTCACTTTTTGCGCGTCTCTATTGTCGGTCCATTTATAGTAAGTTTCCAGCTGACTTGTGCTTCCGATTAGATTTGAATTTGGACTTCAACTCTTCTGCCTTCAATGTTTTCAAAGTCTTCTCTTCCCAGCTTTGTGACGTTTGAATTCAACACAACTTCTCTTCATGCTTGAGCTGCATAACTTAGTTATGGAGTCAACTGAGTTGCGGTCCAACTGAGTTCCTCACGAACTCCCTTCTTTAGTCTGCCTGTCTTCTTCTGCTCGAATCCTGTAAAGATAAAAATTCCTGTGCTCAAACAGTGAGCTCTAGCTAAGTTCAGACTGATAGTTTTCATCTACTCGGTTGGGGTCGGTTGGATTTTGAAATAAATCAAAACCTTTACTAATTTTCCCAACAAAAAAGAAATTAAAATGAGAGTAGAAGTGAGAGTGAGAGGGTAGAGAGGTGTGAATGTTGAAGGATGAATGGAAAAAACTTATAGGGTTTAAAATTATAAAACAGCCGTTGGGAACAACATATGACCGTTGTTAGTGTTTTTTAATTTGGAATTTAATTTCTTTTAATTACAGATTTTATAAAAAGAAAGAAGGAAAATTGCATCTGTTGCGGGTGTCCCTCTCCTTCACTCGTTAGCCCAGACGATGGGAGCTCAGGCGTTCGCCTGCGTTGTCGCCACGCGTCGCCCGTCACTCGGCCGTGCCCTCAAACGGTCGATAGTTGTTTGCTATTTTATTCACACGTCGCAAGTGCACAAGTGTAATTTTGTACAGAAAAGCAAGTTGCATTCCGCAGGGAATGTATTAATTCCAGTGAGTACAACGTTCCAATGTTCTTCTTCTATTTAGACTTTTGGACTTTAGATTAATTAAACTAATGCTGCAAATAATTAAATAAAAATACCAAAAGCAAAATCAAAAGTAAGGAAAAGTAATTTGGATTAGAATGAGAGAACTCCAATTTCATCCTACGAACTCCTATCGAACTGTACTTTCATCCCATCGAATTGTACTTTCATCGAACTGTACTTTCATCCTATCATGCTCAATTTTTATAAGATTAACTCCAATTTTCTGCAAAATCAAACAAACAACGAACAAACATCATATTTCACAAAATAACAATACTTAAACACAAAACTTATTACAAACATAATTTCTCAATATATATTAACATTAAATTATTCTTATAAAATGAGAAAATCTATATTTATCAATCGCCATCGCCAAAAACTGCGGTTGTAAGTGCCCTTCAACAATGTTCTTTATAAAACATCATCTTTGGCAGATTGTGTTGGATAAAAATCCAATAATATATGGGCAAATATATAATTAATGTATATGCTATTATAATATATGTGGTAAATGTTATATTTATTATTTGATGAGGGGCCAAATAATAAATAGTAATAATTGACTGGATAGGAATATGAGGTTATTTCCTAACCATTGTGTCTCTTCGGAAGCACCCTTTCGAAGAGACACAATCAATTATAAATAGTGGTCTGGTCCCCAAGAAGCAGCACACCAATTCTCTGTATTTTCTATCCCCATCAAGAATATACGAATAGAGAAACCTGCATTCTTGGAAGATCGACCTCCGGGCAATCTTCGACTATGGCATCAGGTTAGTACTTCCGTTTTAATTTATGTTTTCTTGGATTCTCGTCATAGAGTTGCATATAGGACTTGAATTATGATTTAAATCACGTCCTATATTATGTGAATTTTATATTCCTACAAGTGGTATCAGAGTCACTCTATTGATGATTCTCTGAGAATTTTGCAACGAATTGAATTAATTAGTTTTTCCATTGGATATAGTTCTTCGGTTCAGTTAATCTGAATTAGTAAGCATGCCGATGGAAATAAATTTAAATTATGTTATGGAATTAAACGGTTATTTAGTTAAATAATTCATTTTGGTTGATTTCGTTTTGTGATATAATTGAAATCATGAAATCTGGCAATTTTTTGTTCTCGGCGAAAGATTAAATATATTATTTGATCATGAAAGTAGGCAAATTAATTTAATGTTTTGTTCAAAATGCATAATTGATTACGTGAATTGATTTCCAGAATATGGTTATGTAATTGAATAAACATGTACGGTGAAATTAATGGTTAGTTAATTATATGAATAATCATGTCTGTTAGTTTGATTAAAAAACAAAAAAGTTTGTTTACGGTTAACTTGACGGTTACTCAATTATATGGAATTATGAATAATCATGCTTATTAGTTTGGTTGAGTAATTAAGTATTAATGCATGCGAATTCATATTCATACAGTTTAAATTTTGATTAAATAAATTGATTGAATCAAAATGTTGCCAAAGTAACCTCTTTTGTGTAGATTAATTTATTTAATACATAAGACGGTTATGTGTTTTATAATTCATGCGTATATTATTTTAACCCAAAGGTGAATTAATATTTGGCAGAATTTCAAAACACACTTGTGGTAATAAATGTGTGATAATTATAAAGTATTATATGTGAGCAATATATTAATCCAAAGATTAATTTATTATTCGACATACATTATTGTCAATGTTTGATTACTACGACAAGAGTACCGTTTACAGTTCATATTATTATCCAAAGATATGATATTAATGGTGTGTTTGGTATCTTGGGATGGGATTAACCATTATTATGTCTTTATGTTTCAAGTATGTTTATTGATGTGAACTTGTTTTATTTCTTTTGTTCTATATTCAGCAAATACATCTTCCGCTGCCACAGTATCTTCTAACATCAATTCGGTACTCATGCTTAATGGGACTAATTTCAAGGAATGGAAAAGACACTTAATGATAGTGCTTGGCTGCATGGAATTAGACCTTGCTCTTAGGGTAGAACAACCTGCATCTCTCACTGAAGAAAGCACCCCTGATGCTAAAAGGGATTTTGAGAGATGGGAACGTTCTAACCGCATGAGTCTAATGATCATGAAGCACAGTATTCCTGATGCCTTTAGAGGGCCAAATTCTGAGGGACTTACAGATGCTAAGGGTTTCCTTGACCAAATTGAGAAACGTTTTGAGAAAAACGATAAGGTTGAAATGACATCACTTCTGACTTCTTTGATGTCTATGAAGTATAAGGGTCAAGGAAACATAAGGGAATACATTATGGAAATGTTCCATCTTACTTCAAAACTTAAGTCACTTAAGATCAAGCTTTCTGAGGAATTGCTTGTTTTTATGATTTTGGTTTCGCTTCCTCCACAGTTTAACCAATTTAAAATTAGTTACAACTGTCAAAAGGAGAAATGGTCTCTAAATGAGCTCATTTCTCATTGTGTACAAGAGGAAGAAAGGTTGAAGCAAGATAAGACTGAAAGTGCTCATTTTGCCAGTATCTCTAAAGATAAGGGCAAGAAAAGAAAGTATATGAAAGAAGCTGCTAAGGGTCCAACACAAAAGAAACAACATCAGGCTTCAAATGGTTGTTTCTTTTGTAACAAGTCCGATCACATGAAGAAAGAATGTCCCAACTATCGTGCTTGGCGTGAAAAGAAGGGTAATATTCTTGCTTTGGTCTGTTCTGAGGTTAATTTAACTTCAGTACCTAGAAATACTTGGTGGATAGACTCTGGTGCTACTACTCACATAAGTATTTCTATGTAGGGTTGCCTGAGCTACCGAAAGCCAAATGATGATGAAAGACATATCTTTGTGGGCGATGGAAAATCAGTAGAAGTTGAAGCAATTGGGCATTTTAGGTTGTTATTAGGAACTGGTTTTTATTTGGATTTGAAAGACACTTTTGTTGTAGCGTCTTTTAGACGGAATTTGGTTTCTGTTTTATTGTTGGACAAATTAGGATATTGTTCATCATTTGGAAACAGTCAGTTTACTTTGTCTTTAAATTTAAATATTGTTGGAACTGGTTTCACATCTGCTTATGACAACCTTTATTTGCTTGAAACAATTGCATCATATAATGAAACCTTGCACGTGGAATCACGTGGTACTAAACTCAAATTAAATAAGGAAAATTCAGCGTTATTATGGCACAAACGTTTAGGTCATATCTCAAAAGGTAGAGTTGAGCGTCTTGTACATGATGGCATTTTGGATACACTTGACCTCACGGACTTTGATGTCAGTGTAGAGTGTATCAAAGGAAAACAGACCAAAACTAAGAGATTGGGTGCCAACAGATCTACAGACGTCTTAGAATTAATTCATACAGATATTTGTGGGCCATTCCCTACAGCATCTTGGAATGGTCAACAATATTTCATTACATTCACAGACGACTACTCACGTTATGGGTACCTATATCTCATTCATGAGAAATCTCAATCTCTGGACGTGTTCAAAGCCTACAAAGCTGAAGTTGAGAATCAACTCAACAAAAGAATTAAGATCGTCATGTCTGATCGTGGTGGTGAATACTACGGTAGATATGATGGATCAGGTGAACAACGTCCGAGACTATTTGCTAAATTCCTAGAGGAATGTGGTATTGTCCCACAGTACACCATGCCAGGATCTCCTAGCATGAATGGTGTATCTGAAAGACGAAACAGAACTCTTAAGGATATGGTAAGGAGCATGATTGCTCATTCTACCTTACCTGAGTCTCTCTGGGGAGAAGCATTAAAGACAACAACTTACATTCTGAATAGAGTACCAACTAAAGTAGCAACGAAAACTCCTTATGAGCTTTGGACTGGTCGAAAGCCTAGTCTAAAGCACTTTCATGTTTGGGGATGTCTAGCTAAGGCAAGGCCTTATAGGCTGCATGAAAAGAAATTGGACCCCAAGACAGTTAATTGCTACTTTATCGGTTACTCTGAGCGATCTAGGGGCTATAAATTTTATGATCCCACATTCAGAAATATTTTCGAGACGGGAACTGCCATATTTTTTGAGGATGTTGAGTTTGGGGGGAGAAATAAAGTTAGAGACATTGTTTTTTTATGAGGAATCGAGTTTAGACTCAATTCCTACTATCGCTTTTGACAATGATCAGGTTTCAAAACCGAACATTGATCAAGAAGTGAATCCAGAACCTCAACAAGACAATGTCGAATAATTTCCCATTCATAATGAAGTAATTGTTCCAGAAGAACAACCTCAACAACCTCAAGAACAAGTGCCACTAAGGAGGTCCACGAGAGAGAGAAGAAATGCAATTTCTGACGATTATGTTGTATTTCTTCATGAACATGAGGATGACAATGGAATGATGGAAGATGATCCAATCAACTTCCACCAGGCCATGAAAAGTTCTAACTCTCAAAAGTGGAATCTTGTCATGCAAGAAGAATATGAGTCTATGCAATCCAATAAAGTTTGGAAAGTTGTCCCATTGCCTGAAGGTGTAAAACCTATTGGTTGTAAATGGATATTTAAAACTAAAAGGGATGCAAAAGCTAATGTGGAGAGATATAAAACACGTCTTGTAGCTAAAGACTATACTCAGAAAGAGGGCGTTGATTATACCGAAACTTTCTCTCCAGTTTCATCTAAAGACTCGTTTAGGACAATCATGGCGTTGTTGCTCATTTTGACCTTGAGTTACATCAGATGGATGTTAAGACTGCATTTCTCAATGGAGACATTGAAGAAACGATTTATATGGTGCAACCAGAACACTTTGAGGTGGGAGACCCAAATAAAATGGTTTGCAAATTACAGAAATCCATCTATGGGCTCAAACAAGCTTCTCGTCAATGGTACCACAAATTTCATCAAGTCATTATCTCATTTGGTTTCGAGATGAATGTTGCTGATGATTGTGTGTATCACAAGTTCAGTGGGAGTAAGTGTATATTTCTGGTTCTATATGTCGATGACATATTGCTTGCCACTAATGATATAGGCTTATTGCACGAAACCAAGAGATTTCTATCAAATAATTTTGAGATGAAAGATCTTGGGAAAGCCTCTTTTGTTTTAGGAATTCAAATACATCGAGACCGATCTCGAGATATCCTTGGATTATCACAAAAGAGCTATATCAATAAAGTACTCAAAAGGTTTGGCATGCAAGATTGTAGACCAAGTGATACCCCTGTTGCTAAAGAAGACAAATTTTGTCTAAAACAGTGCCCTAAAAGTAACCTTGAAATTCAAGAAATGCAAAAGATTCCCTATGCGTCGGCTGTTGGGAGTCTAATGTATGCTCAAGTATGTACGCGTCCGGATATTTCGTACATAGTAGGGATGTTAGGAAGATATTTAAGTAACCCTGGTATGGATCATTGGATAGCAGCCAAAAGGGTTTTAAGGTATCTTCAGAGAACAAAAGATTACATGCTCACATACAACAAATCAGATAATTTGGAGGTCGTTGGATATTCTGATTCTGATTTTGCTGGGTGCCAAGATAGCAGAAAGTCTACGTCAGGCTATGTTTTCTTATTAGCTGGAGGAGCTATATCTTGGAAAAGTGCCAAACAGACACTTATAGCTTCTTCTACTATGGAAGCAGAATATGTAGCATGCTTTGAGGTATCAAAACATGGAATATGGCTGCGAAATTTTGTCATTGGGCTGCGCATTTTGGAAAATATAGAAAGACCACTCAAGTTATTCTGTGACAATAAATCGGCAGTTCAATATTCCAACAACAACAGAAGCTCATCAAAGTCAAAGCACATTGACATAAAGTTTCTTATTGTAAAAGAAAGAGTGCAAAGTAAACAGATATCTATAGAGCATATTGGAACAAACTCCATGATAGCAGATCCGTTCACAAAAGGTTTACCACCCAAGGTCTTTCACGAGCATGTTGCTCGTATGGGTGTCATATCATTTGATGATATTATAGTTTAGTGGGAGTTTGTATTTAGATTTGCCCTGTATATATGTAAAGTTTCAGACACTTATGTATTCAGTTATTTCTGCAGAAATAAAGTATTTAATATTCAATACTTTGACTCTATTAAAGTGACCTCACTTAAGTTTAAGGAGGACCAGTCGAAATAAACATGTTGTCTAACATTGCGTGTTATTTTCGAGTTACCATTGATCTATGTCATTTAACTATATTTGTATATGTGACCATTGATGAGTTTAGTCATGATTAATATGACGAAAACTGCTTTGATCCTATATGAATGTAGTTAATGGACGAGATTATTAAGACACATAATTTTATGATAGCAGTTTGGAGCTCATAAAGTTATACATTTATAAGGTTATATATATGTTGCCCAAATGGGAGATTGTTGGATAAAAATCCAATAATATATGGGCAAATATATAATTAATGTATATGCTATTATAATATATGTGGTAAATGTTATATTTATTATTTGATGAGGGGCCAAATAATAAATAGTAATAATTGATTGGATAGGAATAGGAGGTTATTTCCTAACCATTGTGTCTCTTCGGAAGCACCCTTTCGAAGAGACACGATCAATTATAAATAGTGGTCTGGTCCCCAAGAAGCAGCACACCAATTCTCTGTATTTTCTATCCCCATCAAGAATATACGAATAGAGAAACCTGCATTCTTGGAAGATCGACCTCCGGGCAATCTTCGAGTATGGCATCAGGTTAGTACTTCCGTTTTAATTTATGTTTTCTTGAATTATCGTCGTAGAGTTGCATATAGGACTTGAATTATGATTTAAATCACATCCTATATTATGTGAATTTTATATTCCTACAGATTGGACTTCACGTGTCACTCTAATAGTCACGTATATTTATTCTTTTATTTCAAAATTGTATTTATTATGTATGAAGTTGTCATTTGGTATTTATGGGGATAAAATCGAAACGAATTATTGTTATTAGGTACAAAATTACCATTATGTATTTAAAGAGATAAATATGACACCAAATTAATTTAGTTGGTCTCACACTATGGCCGGTCGCACAATAAAATGATAATATAGGTTTTGAAAATAGAAATATAATTTAATTAGAGAAGCATAAACTTTATGGGGAAATGTGACAATTTCCATTTTTACAGTCAACTTTTCTTTTTATTACGCGTGTGGCTGGCCACCGTGTGACCAAATAGCTTTATTGATTAATTTATTGGGATAAAATTAAATAAATTACATTATTAAATATTAAATTAAATTATTATTATTATTATTATACTCCCTCCGTCTCACTCATCTTGTCTACCTTGGTTGGACATGGAGATTAAGAATAAATTGTTTAATATATAAAGTTATTGGAACTATTTTATTGAGATGCGAGTGAGTAAAATTTTTTGTGTTTTTTTAATTTAGTGTTGGCCCATTTATTTGTAATTAAGACTCTAATATATTGTTATAAATCATTCCTTATTTGGACGTGGACAAGATAAGTGGGACGTCCGTTAAAGGAAAAATAGACAAGATAAGTGGGATGGAAGAACTATAAGATACAAATTGATATCAAATTAATTTATTTTCGATACAATTTAATATATATCAATCAATATTATTATTTAATTATACATGCAATTACAATTAATTCTATGGATCAGGAAAATAAATTCGATCTATTTTGGGAACAATCCGATTCCGATATGGAAACAAAACTTTAACACCAAGTTACATGGAAATAGAATGTGTTTTCTATAAATATACAACGACTCCCAATATCTCTCTAGACCTATCTCCATATTCAATCAACAAACTACAACTACAATGGCATCATGCTTCTCTTCACGCCCGAAAATTCCCAAATCAGCGGCGATCCGACGACTAGAACCGCGGCGGTTCTGCCCCGGCGAGCGGGTGGAGGTGGCGAGCGTGCAGGAAGGATTTGTGGGGTCCTACTACGAGGCCAAGGTGGTGGCCGATCTTTCAAGGCACGGTTACTTCGTGCAGTACCGCACTCTGGTCAAGGACGATCTGTCGGGGCCGCTGCGTGAGGTGGCCACCGCTGCCGAGGTCCGCCCACGGCCCCCGGTGGTTGAGGCGGCGGATTACCGATTGCATGACGTGGTGGACGCATTCGACAACGACGGGTGGTGGTGGGGGAGGATCACCGGCATAAGGGAAGATGGTTATATGGTCTTCTTCGAGACGACCGGAGATGAAATTGCTTACCCCAAAGATAGGCTAAGAATTCATCAAGAGTGGATCAAGGGAAGGTGGATTACTCAGAGTTGATTGACTAGGATTATTAATTAATCTTTGTTAGAAATTATTATCATGTTTATTGAATTTCATAATTTCTTTTCCATTCTAATTAGGGTTACGTTACTGTTGAGTTTCTTGGTGGTTTAGAAGTAGAATTGATTTTTTTGCGTTTTGTGATTTCTGCGAATATCCAAACTAGTATCTTTGGTAGTAGAAATTATTATCCTGCCAATATTCATAAAATTTAGATTTTTTTCGTGTACGCCGATTTACTTTTTTTTTTTTTTTTTTTTTTTTTTTTTTTTTTTTTCTGAATTCAATTTAAAACTTAGGTCCAACCAAACTTGCTTCTATTGACGCAATTGATCAATTAGCGGTGGTAACTGGGAACAAGTGATTGTTTCAAAAAATATGTGACACTTATTTCGGGACCAAAGTTGTAAAACATATATAGATAGCACAAAAACAAATTAATAGCTTAGAGATCAAATGATAGATAAATTAAACACAAGATTAATTGTAGCACTCATCACAGCTAGCCATACCCATACCGCAAACCAACCAACACGCATCAAACTCGATCCATACATAATCACAACTCCGCACCAAATTAACAAACTAGCTCAACCTTAAACTTTTGTAAGAATCAAGTTGGCTCCATGTTGAGGCTGCAGACTGATGACCGTACGAGGCGCATGCAAATACGACGGCGACAGCCGGAAAGAATAGCGCTGCAGTATGGTGGCCAGCGCCATCTTAGCCTGCAGCAGAGCGAAATTCTGCGCAATGCAAACCCTGGGCCCCCACCCGAAGGGGAAGTAGGTCATCTTCCCCTGCGTCGCCTTCGACACGCCCTCCCCGAACCTCTCCGGGTGGAACTCCTTGGCGTCGTCGCCCCATATCTTGGGATCATGGTGCAGCATAAGCACCGGCAGCATCAGCTGCACTCCGGCGGGTATGGTAACTTTACCCGACCCCGCCGCGCATGCCTTGTGTGTGAGGCGAGCCAGCATCACCACCGGCGGGTATAGCCTGAGAACCTCGTAGACGATCATGGTGACGATTCTGAGGTGGGTGAGGTCTTGGTAGTCGGGTTTCTTGTCTCTCCCGAAGACTTGGAGGACCTCGTCTCGTGCGCGGAGCTGCCACTCCTGGTGCTTGCTCAGAAGGATGAGCGTCCAGACGAGGAGAGAGGCTGACGTGTCCTGGCCGGCGAAGAAGAAGATCTTGCATTCTTCGATTACTTCCTTCATGCTCATCCCGAATTTGGTGCCGTGTTCTTTGATTTCTTTGGCGTTGGATTCCATTAGTATTCCCAGCAAGTCGTCCTCGCTGCTGCCATCTTTTTCTTCGGCTTCCATTCTTTTGGTGATGATGCTGCCAAATATTGATTCTATTTCCTTGGTCACTTTGTTCATCCTCCTATTAACTTTGGTTGGTAAAAATCTGTACACAAAATTATCACAAGGTAGCAAACATGTTTATTACTAGCCACAAAACTTTGCTCTTGGCCGTTATTAGAGGTATTTATGGGATAATTAGAGGTGATTAATTTGAATTAGAGTTTTCTTAATCGTAATTAGAATTTATTAATCCCCAATTAAAATTAATTAAACTCCAACTAATATTTACTCCATTATATTAAATTTTGGACTAACCTGTTATTCTTGTTCTGTTTACTTTTTTTTTAAAATAATTAAAGGTGGAATAGAGTTCAATTAAATATTAATCAAGTCCACTTTACATCTTTCATCATATTCTTCACCTCATTTTCTTTGTTATTCACTATTCACTTTCTTTACCAACTTTTTTCACTAATTATATTTATTTTATTTCACTATTCACTCATTCTCTACCAATTTTATCCGTTTTATTTAATTATTCACTCTCTCTACCCATCATTTGTCACTATTTTTTCCTACTTGATTTCACTATTTATTCTCTCTCTCTCTATACCCATTTTATTTCACTTTAATAACTATACTAAACATATTCTCTCTCTCTCTCTCTCTCTCTCTCTCTCTTTATCTACCCATTTTATTTCACTTTAATAACTACACTAAACACATTTTTTACCCTTAATTATTTTCTCCTTAATTCTCATGTCAAAAGAAACCAAACAAACATGGTGGGACGAAGGGAATAATTAAATATTAATTCTCATATAACTTTCGATTTGCCTAGACTTGTAAACATTTGATGTAAGAGAACAATAATTTAATTTTGGTGGCTATAGCCTATATATATATATATATATATATATATATATATATATATATATATATCTGGATATCTTTCTCAATAATTATCTTAGCAGTGGAGTTCCATAAATGCATATTTTTGACTTTCAATAAGTACGACTTACTTAAATAAACAAGCTGTCGATTATTTGTTGTATGTCTGATTAGATTTGCGGTAATGAATCGTTATTAGTATTTGAAACTGAAGTAAAGAAGCAATTTTATCGACCTGAGTCCTGGGAAGTAGAGAGAGCGATTAGCTTGTAAGATGCGGTCGGCTTGTTCCATCTGCAGCGCGAATATCTTCCCTCCTTCCTCGTAGCTACTTCCGAAGGCTGCAAGCGCAATCACATCGCTTGTCATCGCCTGCAGATAAGGCCAAACATCTATCTCCGTCGATCCATCACTCGCCACAATCTCGTCCCATTTTCTCAACATATTAGTGCAGCTCGTGTGAAATGATCCAACCATATGCTGCATGTACAAAATAATTATAAATTCTGATTATGGGCTAGGCTGAAGATTAATTAATCAGTTACCTTGAGTTTGTGGAGATGGAAGGCGGGATTGATTAATTTTCTGTGCTTGGCCCATTCATCAGTCTCCAGCATCACCAGCCCCCTCCCCAGCAGCCCACTCAATGGACTGCTTGGAGGCTTCTGGAAAATATAATTTTTGGATAAAATGTCTCTTATTAGTTCAGGTTCGGAGATGATGAGTGCAGGCCGAGGTCCGAACCAGACAAAGCATTTCTCACCTGTAATTTTACCATTAGCAGATTCTAATTAATTATATTAGTGTTCAATTAATTACGTACCGTATTTTTGGAAAGCTGTGTGGAAGATGGGATAAACTCTAGGCAGGATGTCGTTGGAAAAGATATTGATGGGTTTGGACTCGGCCTGTCTGGCGATGAGCCCTATTTCCTTGAGATCCCCATTGAAGAGCCTGTAAGGATTTCCGTTGAAGCCCTGCTGCCGGAGACGGGCTTCGATGCTTTTGGGAGTAAACCACACCCAATTCAACAATTTGAAGACGTACAAGAATGATACAACTGCGCAAGAAATCGTGACTGCAGAGAAGATGACAACATCCTCCATTTTTGTTTTAATTTCTAATGAATTAATTTGCAGTGAGAAGTGAAGAGAAGATGAGAGGGGTGAGTGAAGTTATAGAGGGAGGATGAAGTTGTAACTGAAGCTTTTGTCGTGCATTAAGTTAACAGTCAACACACGCCACAATCCAGGTAAGAAAGATTCTCTATCCCTCATTAATTCTGGGGATTGAATTGCATGGCTAATTCACATTCACATACATATGTAGGAGTCCGTAAATTACGTTAGGAAAAAGTGGTTTTCCCAGTTAGCAGGTCATGAAAATCTCCACTTTTTAGTTTTTTCTTATAAACTTATAAGAAGTTGTAACTGAGATATAGTATCATCCAGTACTATGACCTTGATGATTATAGCCGCATTAAATATTATCGATGTGACTTTAATCCTGTGCCACGCAACAATGGGGGCTTATTCCCAATTTCCCACTCCATATATAACGAATTTAAGGTGGTGATTAATATGATAGAATGAAATGAGGTAGAAATGGAATGAGGCTTGAATGAAATGAGGGTAAGTTGATTCTTATGCTTGGTATGCACGAGGAATAAATAAATGAATAAAATCGATATTCTTAGATGGATTGTGTATAAGTGTGTGTGTGTGTGTGTGTGTGTGTGTGTGTGTAGTGTGTGCAGTGTGTTCAGTGTGTGTATATGTATGTGTGTGAGTGTGTGTATATGTGGTGTTTGTGTGCAGTATTTGTGTATAAGTTAGAATTGATGGAAATAATTCGTTGGTTTTATTTGGGTAAAAATTGACAAAACGTAAAATATATGAGGACAAAATAGTCAAAGTACAAAAATAGAATCATTAGGGATGCCTAATACCATAGATTGAAGAAGGAATAACTAATTCCATGGAGAATGTGGTGATTCCGGACGGAATGACGATTCCCGATCATAAAACGTACCAAACAAAAGAATATAATGGAGGTAGGAATGATCATTCCATTCCATCCTCCAATCACCTTCTTAGAGGTGATTAATTGTTATATGGAATTGAATGAGGTAGGAATGGAATGAGGCTAGAAATGGAATGACGCCAGGAATGGAATGAAATGAGTAAGTTGATTCCTATGCTTGGTATGCACAGGGAATAAGTAAAGAAATGAAATCGATATTCTTTGATGCATTGTGTATATATATATGTGTGTGTGTGTGTGTGTGTGTGTGTGTGTGTGTGTGTGTGTGTCTATATGTGTGTTTGTGTAGTGTGTGCATATGTGTGTGTGTGCAGTGTGTGTGTATATATGTGTGTGTAGTGTGTGTATATGTCTGTGTGTGCAGTGTGTGTATATGTATCTGTGTGTGCGCGCGCGCGTGCAGCGTGTGTGTGCGCACGCGTGCAGCGTGTGTGTATGTGTGTGTGTGTGTGTGGTGCATATGTGTGTGTGGTGTGTGCAGTGTGTATATAAGTTAGAATTTATGGAAATAATTTCTTGAATTTTTTTGGGTAAAATTGACAAATAGTAAAATATATGAGGATAAAATAGTCAAAATATAAAAATAGGAGCATTAAGAATGACTAATACCATGATTTGAGTAAGGAATAACTAATCCTTTGGAGAATGGAATGATACTTCCGGATGATTGATGATTCCTGATCGTAAAACATACCAAACAAAGGAATGATCATTTGATCATTCCACCCTCCATTCCATCATACCAAATGTCACATACCAGAAATTTTCGCCTTGTGATGGCGCCGGATCACCGCAACCCGACCAACTCCCTCACCAACACTCTTTGGCACTCAAGTGAATGAGACTCACGAATTTATGCACAAGCATCGGAATAAGACATATGAACAACAAAAGCAAACACACACATTTACGGACAACTTACCTAGCCTTTATTAATTTACCACAAATCAATACAAGGACCTGCTCTCAAGCTCGCACATATAATTCTCTATGGCCTATTGCCTTAGATGTAGAATATCAACGTGAAGGACATCCCCCTTCACTAGGAAAACCGAATTCTAGGCTACAATAACTACCGTGGAAGTTTTTGGCTCCACTAACTCGAATAAGCCAATCAGGAAATGGGCAGTTGGCCCCGTGCAATTGCCACACGCCACTCCCTTGCATCAGCCCAACAGCGAGTCCCAACAAGCTCATTTAATTGCCTCCATCTTCGTAACCATCCGATTTGGCCAAGGCCTGTGTCGACCCTCGGCACCAGGGCCTGCTCACAATCCTCCGTGTCTCGATCCGTCTCGTGCCACCGACCATCAACTTTGCATGCATCCGAGCTAGAATTTCCCAACACTAGAATTCTACCCGTCTTGTATCAAGTCTTCACGCACGTCCCCGAGCTACGACTTACCTTAGCCCTCGTCCGACCCGCACATCGAGCACCTGACACATCGAACACGCATAACTCGTGCCCGACTAGGATTCACCATCTTTCGCTTGTGCTAACATAGCCTTGCCCACACATCTAGCCCTCGACCCAATCAGGCCACACCATCTTTCACGTGCCCCCTTGTATATGTATAACAGAGAATAACCCCTAGTGGCAGCACTAAACACTAACAGGGCTGTGGAACAACAACTTTTCTCTGGCACCATGACTCGACCTAGACCAGCTCAAATGAGCTCTTACCGTGCCAAATGCTCTATCTTTGAGATTTTCCCGAGCCATCTTTTGCTACCATGTAAACCTCAAAGAATAGCATCATTTCTAAGCCTCAGCTCACAACACGTTCCGAACTCCCCCGACACCCAACGTCGGGTGAACCCGCCTCGACACACGTCCGAGCTAAACTCAAGCCACCCAAATTCCACTCGAGCTAAAGTGTTTCTCATACCCACTTACTTGAGCAAACCTCAATCATCCAGCTCATCTAGACATGCCATCATCCAAAACACGGATTGAGTCATCGCGACCCGACGCTACCCGTGCCATGGTGCTGTGATGGCTCGCCCACCATGACACGAGGCCGATCTAAGAGGCTAACAAACCTCCCCCACCCAATCCTGACAACGCCCTCGTGGTCACTAGGCTCACCACGAGATCCTCATCAGAAAAACTACCAAATCAAATTATGGACGGAACTCGCATATTGCACTTACCTCCATCTCTTCCTTCGGCCTTTTCAACTCGCATAGTGGACACCAATTGCAACGAACCTATCCTCGCACACCCACCGGCATCGCTCTCTCGACCCTCCTCAGTGACGAGTGCACTCAACCTTTGTGGACAATCCCTCATTCGATGCCCCATGTCATTGCAGATGAAATACCCACGTTTATTCTTCTCCTTCCCTGCCTCATTGGCCAATTCCTCGCCAGTTTGCTTCTCTTTCTCCTTCCCTTTCCTCGAATCCTTTTTCCTCTTCTCAGACTCGTTGAGACCAACCAGCCTGAAATCCACCAATCCCTTGGCAGCAGCGATGACAACTTGCAAATCCTTGACTAATTGCCGCCTCAACTCGGTTTGAGCCCAAGGCTACAACCTCGCCATGAAATTAAATAGCTTGTCCGACTCAAACATATCCTTCATGTCGAGCATCAATGAACTGAACTCCTTCACATATGCACGAACGGATTCAATATGCCTCAACTTTCTCAATGCATCCCTCACCAGCCACTAGGAATTCCCGGAAAGGAACTGATCCTTCAATTATTGCTTCAACGTCTCCCACATCAAAGACTCAACCGGATTCCCACCAGCATCCACACTCGGCCTCGAACGCCACCAAAGCTTCGCATCGCCCAACAAGTACATGCTAGTGATAGAGCACATGAGACGCCTTGAAATAAGTCTCCATGTCCCACAAGAAATTCTCCAACTCTTTCAAACTATGGGCACCCTCGAATGGCTTAGGCTCCGAGACACGAACCTTCAACACCGATCAGCCTTGCTCAACAGATCTGAGCGCATGCTTCATGAGACGCAAATCATCCAACAACTCCTCGATCTTCACGTCACCCGCCATCGTCAAGGACTACACCTCTTCCTTGCACGACACAACCTGACTCTCAACAAAAGATGGAGTTTCTTACACTGACTTGCGCAATGCCTCAACCGACCTTGATCGCACCGATGCAATCAAAGACAGGCTCAACACCAAACGATGTTGAGACCTCTGGGGCTGTCCCAAGCAACCCTTTCAATTTCAGCACCCTCTCTTCGAGAGATCAGAATTCTCTTGCACCAATTATCTTTGCAACAACAATAACAACAAATCGGAATCGCTCCGACATAAATCTCACGAACCAGAGCCACCAAACTCCGAACGCAGCGACAAAAACTCACGCAGCAGTGCCCAACATGGCTCTGATACCAAATTGTCACAAGGTTTTCACGTACCAGAATTTTTTGCCTTGTGATGGCGTCGGATCACCGTAACCCGACCAGCCCTCTCCCTCACCAACACTCTTTGGCACTCAAGTGTATGAGGCTCACGAATTTATGCACGAGATCAAAGTTCACACGCAACGGAATCAAGATACATGAACAACGAAAGCAAACACACACATTTACGGGCAACTCACCCAACCTTTTATAATTTACCACAAATCAATACAAGGACCTCCTCTCAAGCTCGCACACACCATGACACGGGGCCGATCTAAGGGGCTAACACCAAAGCATAGGAGAAAGCCGAGTCTAATAATAAGTCGAGGCAAATATTAGAGATTCACAAATTATTCTAGCCTAAGTGAGCTTTAATTTTAAAATAAATTTATAATTTTTTTTTGGTAAATATATACTAGTACTTTCACCTACCAAATTTATCATGCAACTTGAACTTGTACTAGTAGGTGCTACAATTAATTTAGATTAATTTGATATGGGATTCCTAAATTCTTATGGCAGGCCTTTCGACAGAGCCTAATATTATCATCATCCATCCCAATTCCCCAAATGTACCCCATCTTCTGAAAAGATAGATAGATCATAGAAGATTAACGATATTTTATATATGTATTTTTTATTTCTATTTCTTTTGAGAAATTACGACATTTATTTAAGAGCAAAATGTGGGAATGGAATTATGGAAATGTCTTTCCCATGTGAATTGCAATTTTGTTCAAATTTAAAACTACTCCCTCCGTATTTTTATAAGTGTTCTACTTCATCACTTTTTCATGTATTTTTATAAGTGTCCTACTTTGTTTATTTTACCATCATACCCTCTTTACTTTATAAATTTACTACTCTTTGCCACTGTGGACCCACCCTCACACAATTAAAACTACCCTAATTAACTATCCTAATCTAATTTATCTAACCTATCTACTGCATAATTGGGCTGCCTAAATCCATTTCCTATTTTCACTCTCACTTTCTACCCTCTCTCTCGCAGCCCACTCCCATTTCTCCCCAAACCTAATCTCTCGATCCACTCTCACTCCCAATTGGCTCCCCAAACCTAACCTAATCCACCTTCCCCATCGACTCCCCTTTGCCACTGTCACTCGCATCCTTCGATTTCATGTCGAAATCTGTGGAAACCTCTCCATTTCTGCTAGAATCCACCGATCCTTTTGCCTCCGATTCATGGGAATCGGAGTCGACTACCATCGACTTCGTGCCTGAATCGTCTTCCACTTTTCAACCACTTCCTTCTAATTCTTCTACGTCGCAGAGATCTACAGCGGCTTCTTGCTTGGTGCCGGAAAAAATGGTCGATTCGGCCGATGTTGTCTCCTGTTTAGGGTTTTCTGAGGTCAGAGAGCCGCCGCTCGACACGGCGGCGCGGCGTGACGATGGTGGCTCCCCTTCTGTGATGCCGCCGACTGCTGCTGTATATTTCCGTGTTTCGGTGCCAGAAACTTCATCTTTGGCACTGGAACCCTCGTCCTTGGTGCTGGAGCCTTTGCACTCCTTGGTGCCGAAACCCTCGTCATTGGCGATGAAGCTTCTGCAATCCTTGGTGCCGAAAACAGATACTATGGCTTTGGGTTTTGTCCTTCCACCATCTGGACCGGATGAAGAACCTGTCCCAGATACTCCATCGCCGGGGGCCTATTTAGAGGTGATGGAATTGGAGATCGAGCCTACCGAGCCCTACTAGTTTCTGGTTACTGAGTGTGCAAAAGCACGAAGGAAAAGGAAACTCGCTGAGGCCTTGGCTGATGATGCAATTGCAATGGTGGTGAGGCCCACATAACTCAGGTGCAATTGTTCTTATTTTTATGCTTTTAATTTGGGTGTTGTGATGGCTGGTGATGCCTTGTTATTTGGATGTTGTGATGGTTGGTGATGCCTTTATTTATTTGGGTGTTGTGATGGTTGGTGATGCCTTGTTATTTTCTGTCAAATATGGCTGGTCCCTGTACACGTATTCCCTTTAATCTGTGACATGGTTGTTCTGTCAAATATGGCTGGTGATGAATCTATGATATTTTGATTCTGTGACACACTGTTAAATGATATAAACTGATAGAACAGATACTATGCCACCACTGGCTGTAACCAACTCAGTTTAGGAGGTAAAAATTATTGACACAGTCAGTGATGCAAAATTATGTTGTGTATGCTGAGACTACCTAATATGTGCATTTGATGATGATTATGTGCTATAATGATGCTGTGAAACTGAAATGATGCATGTTGATGCCTTGTGCTTGTTGTTCCTGTAACTTGAACTACACAAGTTGTAGCATTGTTCATTTGTACTTCTGTCAGATTTGGCTTAGCATTGTTCTTCTCTGCCATATTTACTTCTGCTGTTTTTGGAGATTCTTTGTAATGAATGTTGTAATTGGAGTAGTTGTGATGGCTTTTCTGCTGTTTTTATAGGCTGTAATTGATCTTTGTGCACACTTTTGAATTTCCCTCCTAATGCTTTCCCCATAACAAATTAAGGAATGAAATCCTCACCCTTTTCCCCAATCACATCAGTTTTATGTGATATCCTGATTATGTGAAATGATGATGAATAAAGAATATAAACTGATAGAACAGATACTATGCCACCACTGGTTCTATGATCAGTTTAGGAGGCGAAAAATTGATGAAAATTGACAGAGTCAGTGATGCAATTATCCCTGAGACTACCTAATATGTGCATTTGATGATTATTCTTTGCTATGATGATGCTGTGAAATGATGATTATGTGATATGATGATGCTGTGAAATGGCTGATGTGAAACTGAAATGATGCATATTGATGCATCCTGCTTGTTGATGCTGCTATTTTGAAGAATATAAGCTGTGTCAGATGCTGTAAAATGATGATGAATCTGTGCTGATGCACTGCTGTTCTATGATGATGCTGTCAAATGATGATGATTATGTGATATAAACTATATGCACTGATTCTACGTTGACTGCCACCACTTGATGTTAACAACTAAGTTTAGGAGGCACAAAATGAGAATTAAGAACAGTCTATGATGTAAAATATTCCATTTACAGGCTAAGACTACAAAAATATGTGAGTTTCATCACAATTTACATTCCAAACAATCAAAACCCAACTTGAACTGTTTGTTCCTGTAAACCTGTACCAAAAAACTGATGCTTGTTGCTGCCTTGTGTGTTCCTATTCCTCCAACACAACTTACTGCATTCCATCAATTACATACTCTAGATTGTGGATTATCTGATCTGCTCCCTCATGATCCTCTAAATATTGATATGCTTCTCTTACATCCTGCTCCTCAATGTGAAGTGTGTCTGGTAGTAAGCCCTGCCTTCTCAGTTGTTCCTTACCCAAGTGTGAAATCTTGTAATTGTTGCTGCCTTTCAGTTTAATTATCTCTGACAAGCAACCTTGAAGTGTTAAGAACATATCATTGAGTTTATAGCTGGGAAATTCTTCAAATGCATCCTTCACATTCTGAATTAAAGCATCAACTATACATGCATTCATCTCATCTTTAAGTGTCTGAATTGCTCTGAAAAAACCCAAGTCACAAACATTTGTGTCTGGACTGTTTGGTGGTTGACAAACTAATTGTATGTTGAATCCATGAGAATGTGCAATAGCTTGAAATTCTGGATCATCATTTGAGATGTGTGGCTTTGCATTATTCTACTGAATTATGATATTCTTATTGATCCCTTTTGGCCACTTTGCTATGATTGTTGGAACAACCTGCACCATATAGTTATTGACAGGTTGTCAATATAAGCTAAATGATGAAACTTTTCTAATAGCATTCAGTTTCTTTGATGAATTTCTGGACTCACCAACTTAAGAAAGACATCTTTCATAACACGTTTTGTTATAGCAATTATAGGCTTGGTAAGCATGGTCTCTTTGAGTCTATTTTTTGAATTTCTTGCTGCTGGCTCTTCAAAAGTATAGAAGAATATACCAAATTTCCCATCAAAAATTTCAGTGCCCTCTTAATCATGTATAGGCCTTCCAACAACACATAAAACATTATTTTCTTAATGTGTTGCTTGGATTTGCATGTTCTGTGCTGATGCACTTCATCTGCAAAGACATAATATCTCTGGAATTTTTTTGTGATGTTGAACCACTTTTCATCAAAATAGATTATGTTGTGCATAGGCTGAAATGCAATTCTGCCATTAAGGCTGATGCAACTCAACATACTTAAGCTCCATTTGAGCCTCTGAATCATGTTTGCAGGTGTTAGAAAAGGTTTAATTGCATTGGTATGTGGCTTTACTTGCTTTTCCTTGATCCATCTTTGAACTACACTTGTACTAACTCCCATTTTCATTGACACTTTTCTGATGTTTCCCCTCTCCAAAACTGACAAGTTTTTTTAATTTTTCTTCATCAAGCATCTTCTTTGTGCCTTTCAGTGACCCCTTTTTCATTGATTTCAAGTGCAGGGGCTTACCTGATTGTTGCTGTTTGAGAGCTGATGTCCAGATTCTGTGGATAGTCCTCAAATCCACTCCAAACATGGCTGCAGCTTTTTTGTTGGCGTCATAATGAAGCTTGTTGTTGCTGCTATTTTGAAGAAGCCAAGCAGCTGCATCGTTCCTCCGTACTTCTGTCAGATTTGGCTTAGCATTGTTTTTCTGCGCCATATTTGCTTCTGCTGTTTTTGGAGAATCTTTGTAATGAATGCTGTAAATGGAGTAGTTGTGATGGCTTTTCTGCTGTTTTTATAGGCTGTAATTGATCTTTGTGCACACTTTTTGAAATTCCCACCCTTTTTTTCAATCACATAAGGCTTCTTTATGTCTTGCTTATTTATTGATGATTTTCGGTTTTATGCATTGCATTCTCTTCTTTTTTTTATTTTTTTATTTTTCAGCAATCAATTTACTCATGTAAACAGGTTTAGCAATTCGTATTTAATGGGATAAAAAACACACGAATACAAACGTGCCAAAATGTCAATGTTTATTTCGTGCGATAAAAAACACGTCAGTACAATACAACGAATTTTTTAACACAACTCGAAAGCTATGTCAGTGTTTATTTTATCGAACAAAAAAATAAACACAACTCCAAATGAGAATTTGTAAAATGGATAAAATCTCAAGTTTAATTTCATGGAACAAATGGATAAAAAGACAAATTAAATTAAGAATTTATTTGCGAAATATAATCGCAATTTTAATTTAAACTGAAAAAAAAAATCGAAACCAACTTGCCTTAATTACAAAATCCATCAACTCACTAGATTTGTTATATCTACTCCATAACTTAAAAATAGCTACAGTCAATTCACTTTATTAACAAATTAAAGCACATTATTAACAATACTTCTACTTTTCAACTTTTATCCTATTTTTCATCACTTTTTCAGTTTTTTTAATTCCCGTGTCTAGTTAAACTAGGACACTTATATAAATACGGAGGGACTACAAAAAAAAGAAGAGAAAAAAAAAAGTATTGAAATACAAATAGTATCTCGCAGCGGTAGGTGAGGGACAATGGAAAATAGGAAGAAAGGTTACACACACCACCAAACATGTAAGCTTAGCAGCTCCACTTCAAAATCCCAACCACCACTCTCCTGTTTCCATATCTTCAACTTTATGATCATAACCTCTCCTCATTTCCACTGAAAGAGGAGTTGATTGACAGACAGAGAGCGAGAAAAGGGGCAGATTTTGCATTATTCTGTAAGTGAATTTTCCCAGAAACATTGCTTCGAACTTTAGTTCTTCTTTGTTGTGGACAGTTGAGTCCAATAAATGGATTATATTTTCTTGATCGTCAGTAAGTTCTGCTTCTGTTTTAGCCGAAAATGATTCAAACTCCTCACTTCGTTTTTATTGATTATGTGCATTGGACTGCTAAAAGAATTGGTGCTCTAGAATTAAGCAGTTCTCTGTTTGGGAAATATTAATATATTAGACGTATGAAATCTTGATGTTGAATGTTTAAATCATGTGATCATTATCATCAGAGTATAAGTCAAGGAGAAACGCAACCAAAAGTGGCTTTCAAGCGAACTTCCTATGCTTGAGGGGCTCTTGATAGAATATTGCTGAACCAGTCCATTTTCCTCTTATGGAGGGGTTAATTCAATATATTCCGAAGGGAAAGTCAAACTAGTAAACACGAAAGCCAAGTAGACCGTAGATCGGTCGGATGCCTCCCTTGTTAGCCGCCTGCACTTCGTGATCCCTAATTCTCGCTTTTTTGCTAAGGATCTCTTGGACTTTCATAAAGCGATAGCCGCGCCGCTAAGTCCAATTGAATAGGATATAATCATGATAGTACGAGGTCTATTTGCTGATGTCTTGTTTTCTGTCTTGTTCTTATGTTACTTTCGACTGCACCTGGATTCTTTCCAAGCTACCTACGTCTTTTAGCTGCTTATTTGTATAGCATATAAAATACTCTTGATTTATTTCATTATATATGTGATAGACTGAAATGGTGAGATAATGGTGAAGGATGGGGATGGGCGGTGGACCAACTTTAGGGGGTTTTGTTCATGAGTTCTATTTTCTTTTATCTCATAAGATTTCATGATAATGTCTTTGTACTTTTATTTGATAAAAATAGAACTATTTTTGGTTTGCCAGAATTAGTTAGTTCAAGAAGAATGTTCGTCTCAGTTTTTTCATGGATGAAGTCTGTATGGGTGAAATGTAATTCATTATCAGTCATCTCAATATTTAGTTTGGATTATGTTCGTGAAAGATGTTGCGTCTATTGATAGTTGTATTTGCAGCTGATGGCATTGGTTAACTCAGAATAAGTCTTTTTACTAGGAAACATTCATTTTCTGCTTCACTTGTTGCTTATCCTACTTGTATGGAGGACCAAACTCTCTATGACGCACATGGTCCTTTTCGAGTAGATATTAGTAAAGAATTGTTGAATGGCTTTAAGGATTGCTAAGTGTGATTTAAGATGCTTTTCTTGTTATGTCAATACTAATTTCCCAACTGATCCTCAGAACATATTGAAACTATGCCAAGTGATTATTCTTCAGCATTTCTTGGATTCATACTACATTGTTTAAATGCTAAACGGACTTATACATGCATGTATATACATATACATTTCCTCAAATTTGTGATTTCTGCTTTAACTTAAACCTCCTAAAAATTGTAGTTTTTTTCCTCTTATCTTGTTGAGTAAAGGTGGTATATTCCGATGGCACAAGTGGTTGTCAATCCAGATGAAGAGGTACTCCACAGCCCCGCTTTCAGTTTCTGGAATTAAGGAAGAAAATTCGTTTATTATTCATATATTTCACATATTAGTTGCTCTTCTTTTAGTGATTACTGAGATATAATCTGATGCTGATACCAACTATTATCTGAGAAACTGAGTTTCTTGCTTAGGTTGTTCTAGGTGAGGAAGTCGGCCATGTAAGAGTGATTACCTTGAACCAGCCTCGCCGATTGAATGTTATTTCATCTGAAGTGGTAACTTTAGGAAATCAAATCTCAAATGTATTTTGATTTCCTGTTTGCATTTCCCTTTTTGTAAAAATTTTTTAAGAAAAAATTCCAAAAAATTGGACTAGGTTGAGTTGCTAGCAAGGCTTCTGGAAAAGTGGGAGAAAGATGAAGACACAGAACTTATACTAATCAAGGTCTATTCACGTTTCTCATGTTTAACAGTGTAAATAGTACGAAAGGATTTTTAACTACGTCTAAAAAGGCCACATTTCAAAGCAAATTTCTCATGTTTCACTAGGGAGCTGGCCGTGCTTTCTCAGCTGGTGGCGATCTTAAAATGTTTTATGATGGAAGAATGTCAAGTAAGCAGATAAAGAATTTGATTCTAGCTTCTTTATTTATGTCTGAAGCTGATACAAGTTTACCCTTGCTTGTGCTCGTTCCTTTTCCAGAGGATCCAAGTCTTGAAGTGGTGTACAGAATGTATTGGCTTTGTTACCACATCCATACATATAAGAAAACACAGGTATCGATAAAATTCTGAACATATCACTCAGTATTTCAAAGTTTATTGTATACACACTAATTATTATCTATTGTTCAGGTTGCTTTAGTTCATGGTATTTCCATGGGTGGAGGTGCATCGTTAATGGTCCCAATGAAGTTCTCTGTTGTCACAGAAAAAAGTGTGAGTATACTGAACTTTCTCTTCTCTTTATTCTGTTCTGGTGTTTGGACATTAATAATCTCATTTACGATATGTTAAGCTAGGTTTTTGCAACTCCAGAGGCAAGCATTGGCTTTCATACTGATTGTGGTTTTTCATACATGCTCTCTCACCTCCCTGGGCATCTAGGTAAGTCGAATACTTGTGTATGATCGATTAATCAAATAAACAAATAAGATATTGTTTTCCGTAGTCTTTGTAAATGTTGCTTTGTGAAAGTGTGGCTAATTTCTTGGAATCTCTTAGGGGAATTTTTGGGCCTAACTGGGGCAAGGCTGAACGGTGCAGAATTGGTTGCAGTAGGGTTTGCTACTCACTTTGTCCCTTTGGAGGTTAGATAAATTCTCACTTTTTTACAGCTTATTGCATGCCAAGGAGATCATCTCGTTCCAATTATATTTACTGATCGTAATGGAAATGGTATTTGAAGGATTCAGTCTATGCAAGTTTTTCTTTAATTATGTTATGCTAGTTAGTAATGTGAATCTATGTTTTAAGAAAAGTCTTGATCATCACATTGAATCTTGAAAGATGATCTCAACTCTTGAAATATAGACATTCTTTAATTCTGACGACATCAGCTGGCTGATTCTGTTATGAGATTTTCTGTCCTTAGAAACTCCCGGAGCTACAGAATCGTTTGATAAGTTTAAATAGTGGGGACAATCATGCGGTCAAATCTGCAATCGAGGAATTCTCTACAATCGTTGAGGTTGATGAACAGAGTATCCTGAACAAGTAATGTTTCTCATTCTTCACCTTCATATAGAAAGTGGACTGATTATCTTGAAATTCCTGAGGACTTATATTTGTGGCGAATGCAGGAAAGCAACCATCGACGAGTGCTTTTCCAAGGATTCTGTGGAGGAGATCTTAAACTCATTTGTGAGTTATTTTAAGAAAGTTATCTTTGTATCATGTAGATTGACTAACTATATTTCCTTAATTCAGGAAGCTGAGGTGAGCAAAGAAGGAAATGGCTGGATTGGACCATTCCTTAAAGGCCTAAAGAGATCGTCTCCAACAGCATTAAAGATAACATTACAGTCGGTAATTTTTAGTCTCTCTCTCTCTCAACTTAGTCGCTTTAACTATCATGAGCCTTGCGCTTTGATATTATTGTTGTGATGATGACAGTACAGCCTCTTGTTATCTTCAACTTTTGTTCACGATAGTGGTTTCGATTATGTTTAGATTCGTGAAGGGAGGAAGCAAACACTGGCCGAAAGCTTGAAGAAAGAATTCAGGATCACAATGAATATTCTTCGGGCAGTGATATCTGGTGATGTTTATGAGGTACTTGTGAAAGTCTCTATTTTCTGATCATGTTACAGATATCTACTAAATGCTTAGTCTTCATTTCATGGCATTTTGTCCCTTTTCTTTTCAAGGGTATTAGAGCTGTTACAATTGACAAGGACAATGCACCCAAGGCACGTGTCTCTCTCTCTCTCTCTCTCTCTCTCTCCTGTTTTTAACACGAGTACAAGAACTCAATCTTCGTTAATGAAAAATATATATACATATAGTGGGACCCGCCGACCCTAGAAGCTGTTGATGCAGAAAAGATCAAGCAGGTCTTGCAGCCATTTGAAGAAGATTTGGAGCTCAAGATTCTAGCAGGAGACGAATTCAGGTTGGTTTATTCTTGAAAGCTGAGGTATCTCTCCTATAGGGGGTGCTGGGGGAGCTTTAGCTTACCTCGTCGCAGGATTTTTTTTTTTTAGCAGCCCCACGGATATATTTCTGCATCGTGTCTGATTCTATGAACGACATTCCCAAGCTGCTTCAACTTCATCTGATTGTTTTTATAAATCAATTTATAGGTGGCAAGGAAAATATGAAGATTCACCATATGCGACTTCTAAGTGATCAAAGAATTCAAGCATATTATACTTGTTTTGAGAAACGTCTCGGTTCCAATCAGACTATATTCACTTTCTTGTACTAGACCTAATCGAATGTCAATTACTCACATTATAATAAGTTATTCTTCAGATTAATGACTAATAAGAATCCATTAATAAGTATTTCGTCGAAGTGTGCACTCGAGAAGGTGCTGAGTTGAGCAATGAGCTAAATATTGTGTTGGTAGGCTTTATTGCTTTGTTTTTCATGCTCGACTCAACACATGTGACAATTGAGCTCAAGTTCGCTTTGGACTCGCCTCGTCAATTATTCGACAAGTTGGCTCATTTTAAGCTCAGTAACAATTATGAAACATTTTATTCAAGCTGGAGTTTGTTTAAAAACACGTTTGATATATGATCTTACATAACTTGAAAATTATTTTAATTATTGGAAAAACCCTACTTTTGTTCGAACGTTCTCACCTTTTCGCTATGGTTCCAACATAAGCATATTTTGACATATTGATACCTAATGTTTTAAAAAAGTATACAACTGTGTTCCGATGATAGATTTTCAGCAATTTTTACCATGTATGCTGAAGAGTCCATGCGAACTTTACACGTGGAATTTCCATCTGTTGTGGATTTTAGTATATAAAAACTGAAATAGAAATAGAAATACATGTAGATTATTAATTAAATTTATTTAGGGGGTGTATTCAATAGTGACTTTCATTGGATTTTAAAGACTCCTAAACTCTACAGATTTTAAAAGTCAATGCATTTTTGTTGGAGTTCAGGATATATTTCGTTTGGAGTTTTGGGGGAGTCTGAAGAATTACTTTCGACTTTTGTTTGAGTTGTGAATTCCAACATCCAAGCGATCGCTCACACTAAGCGCTCGTTCGCAGTGCTGAGCGTTCACTCGGAGCCAGTGATCGCTCGCGCCACGTCAGTTGGTGTTTATAATACCCAATTCCCCGCTCCATCACCGCCCCACTTCCGCCGCGCTCCACCGCCTTCCGGATCCACTCCGACAACAACTATTCACCCTTCTTAAGCGATGTAAACTAATGAGACGATCGAGAAGAGCAAGAGATCAGTATATGAACTTCAATAATATTTGGTCTGGTGAGGCCGGCTTTGATACCATATACATTCAACGACGACGTTTTACTTCACCTGATTGGTAATGGCGGACGAGAGTAGGGTTTTGAGGTCGTCGGCGTGCAGCTGAATCGACTTCTTAAACGGGTATTCGTTCAATTCATTAACGGCTTTGTTGAGCTCGTCCAATGTCTCGTCGCACGTCTCGAGGCAGTTGCCTAACGCCGTCTTCTCCCGCTCCGTGAAGTTGCTCTTGCCGTCGGCGAGCAGCTTCTTGATGGCGGCGTAATTGCGCTGCTCAGCCACGATCGTCGCGTTCAGAGATAAAAGGATGACGTCTTTCTCGGAACTCACCTTCTTGCCGCTGTCCAGAGATTCCGCGATGGCGGAGAAGCACAGCTCAGGGTACAATGTGCTGCTGCAAGAGATCCACTCCGCATTCCCAGCGACCGTTGGACCCCAGCGCCGGCTGGGAGCATAGAGCGACCGCTCGTACTCAGCCGGCACTGGGATTTCAAATCCCATCCCAAACGATGGGATTTCATGCAGTGTATTTTTGTCCTCAAAATCAAATGAAAATCAAATAGAAATCAGACTTTGCAAAGTCCATAGAGTATTAAATACACCAAGAATTCAGGAATCCAAATGAAATCGTAATTAAATACACCTAGACTTTTTTAAGATTTCTGAAATCAAACAAAAGTATAAATTGAATACACCCAGATTTCAGAAATACAACAGAAGTCTGGATTAAATACACCCAGACTTCTGAAATCTTTAAAATTCAATGGAACTCTACATTGAATACACCCCCCTTAGTAAAACATTGCTTTAAACAATTTTGAAATTTAAAAAAAAAACTGAAAAAACGAAGTTGATGATATAGAGTGTGGGAGACCGGCAATCGGTATAACTGATATATAATATTTCAATTTATTTTATTCTAATTACTACTCTCTTTGTCCCGTTATTTTTGTTCATTTCTTTTGGATGCAGGTGTTAAGAGAAAGGAACTAGTGCTAGTTTGATTCAAGTAGAGGTATGACAAAGGAATGGAATCAAGTCAGGGGATGAATAGTAACAATAGTCATTACTTTTATGGGTGTTTGGTTCAACAACGTAAATGAATCACACGTAAGGAAAATGAATTCGGAGAGGAAAGAATTTTCTTACTCATTTAGTTTGGAGGGTAATATTTTGGAGGTTTGGATTACCCTTAAGTAAAGGTATTGGTTAACCTTCTACCCAAAACAAACAATAAGTAATTGATTTAATTAAGTTATCTCTTTCCATGGCAAAAAAATGTCCAACCAAACATGGACTCATGGATAGAAGGTGTGTTAGTGGAGTTTTTTATTGAATAGTTAGTATATAGTACAAGACAAAAATTCTTGTGCAAGCCTCCACCGTGCAACACCCATGACCCGACCCGACCCGACCCGACCCGATTGACCCGGATTTTGACCCGGGTCAACCCCCCTTTGACCTGTTTTTTTTTTTTAATTTTATTTTTTTTACCTCCTTTTTTTTATTTGCCGCTTCTTCTATGGTCAAGATTTGAGCGAGGGAAGCCGAAGAAATCCAAATTGTTGCCCGCCGATTATCCTTATTTTAGTAATCGGAGCGAAGGCGGAGCCGTAAAATCGAAGCCGAAGGCTCCGTCGTGACAAAAAATTTGGGGAAAAAAAAAGGTGGGGCGCGTGGGCTGGGTCGGGGCGGGTCGGGTCGGGTCGCGGCCCATTTCCATGGTGGAGATGTCTGCACCCAAGTATTACTCATAGTACAAATAGTGAAATAAAGTGGGTTTAGAGTTGAAATAGTGAATTATTGAAATAAAGTAATTAAGTAGAAAGAGAGTGAATAGTGAACGACACAGAAAATGAAGTAAGAATAGTGAAAGGTGGAATAGTTAGGAAAATAAGAGCTACATTAGCAATTTGAATATGGCTTTAAATAACCCTTAGTTTAGTCTTAAAAAAGAAACATGATAAGAATAACGGGACAGAGAAATATAATTTTGTATGTATCGATCAAGAAATGAAGGCAAGAAGCGGTAAAATTATACCAAAAATAAAAATAAATAAAGCAACATACATATGCAGAACCAGAAGCAGAAGCAGAAGCATGCCTTGGCCGGAACAAGTTATTTTCAAACCTCCATCAAATTTATTCGTATCAAGCGTACCTCTGCCAAAGGACAATTTGATCCGAAATACACTAATATTCTCAATTTTTGTTTAAAGTACATTTTTGACAAAATTTAACGGTTTTTGTTGCGATTTACCTCTTTTCAATCACCTAATTATTATATTGAATGTGATACTGACCACGATCTTTCTTTGTTTTCTTTTATTCTTCTTTTTTAACTTAAATTTTGGATTTGAGATATTAGCGTAAGTCATTAGTCCAAAATAAACTAATAGTCCAAAATAAAAACCAATCCAACTAGCCCAAACTTAAGTCTCAATTGTGAAATATATCCGTTTTCACTTTTTGACAATTAGTTATATACGCATGTGAGGAAATAAATTAGTTATGTCCATATTTGGTATGAAGAGATCAATTTATCTTTGATGTTGTATTTTTTATATCATATCTCTTACACATGGAGTGTGATTTAACTGCTTCTCACTTTGCTTCTCACTTTAACTGTCATTAACCGAAAATGATTGTGATGTTAGGGCATGAAAGTTAGCAAAAGTGATCAATAATTAGATAATTAGTGTTGCAATGATTAGTTTGTTTAGGGCATATCCAATTAATTAATTACTCAAATATATTTATGTAAGAGTGAAGGAGTGATATAGCAAAATCCCCCCTTAAATTACAATAGTTGTCAAGAAACATAATATGGTAAAATTATAGCCAAATTCATGACTTTTGGACAATTATACTCTTACTATAGGGTGGAAGTTTATACACCATTTCATTATTTTCTCTCTCATTTCATTTCACGTCAGTTTTTTCTCTCTCTAAAACTTCTTCCACCCATTTTCTCCCCCATGATTCTCCTCCCCCATTTTCTCTCTCCACGACTTTCTCTCCCCGCCTCGTCTCCTCCGTCTCATCTTCTCCTTCCCAGCCTTCCGTCGTCTGCTGCTCCACCGTCCGCCATCTGCCGCTGCCTCTTCGCCAGTAAGTTTTCTCTCTCTGCTGCTCTCTCTCTCCCCTCTCTCTTTTCTTCTTCTTCTCTACCTCTCTCTCATTTTTTTCTTTTCTTCTCCTTCCCAGCCTTTTCCCGTCCGCTGCTCCGTCGTCTGCCATCCGCTGCTCCGTCGTCCGCCACTCCGCTGCTGCTTCTCTTTAGGTAAGGTCAGTAATAATTAATTCTCTTCTTCTTTCTCGAATTTGGTTATCATATGTGGTATTATTTGATTGCATTGGATTCTATGTTTTTTTGTTTGCATCGTGTGCAGATTTTTTTTTTTCTCAGATTTGGTTTTTTTTTCCAGATTTATTGTTATTTCATATTTTCGTAACTAACTGTGCATTTTGATTCGTTTAGTTGAAGTTACGCAAGTAGAATTTCGTAACATATTTGTGACAATTGGAAAATTTCAAAATGAATCATTTTATGTTACGAAATTAACATTCGTATTGAATAATCTGTTGTTAATTCATATTTTTTTTCGTATCACGTTTTTGGAATTTAGGTTATAACATGTTACGAAATTACAATTTCGTAACATGTTTGTAGCTATTTGAAGGTTTCGAAACTGAAATTTTTAAGTATATGTTGTTGCAAATTTTGAAATTCACAACATAATATACGAATTTCGTGTATATTGTTACGAATTATGAAATTCGTAACTAACCATGCATTTTAATTCGTTTAGTTGAAGTTACGAAAGTACAATTGGAAAATTTCGAAATGAATCATTTTATGTTACGAAATTAGCATTCGTATTGAATAATCTGTTGCTAATTCATATTTTCGTATCACGTTTTTGGAATTTAGGTTATAACACATGTTTGTTGCTATTTGAAGGTTTCGAAATTGAAATTTTTAAGTATATGTTGTTGCAAATTTTGAAATTCGCAACATAATATACGAATTTCGTATATAGTGTGAAATTTGTAACTAACTATGCATTTTGATTCGTTTAGTTGAAGTTACGAAAGTAGAATTTCGTAACATTTTTGTGACAATTGGAAAATTTCAAAGTGAATCATTTTATATTACGAAATTAGCATTCGTATTGAATAATCTGTTGCTAATTCATATTTTCGTATCACGTTTTTGGATTTTAGGTTATAACATGTTACGTAACATGTTTATGGCTATTTGAAGGTTTCGAAACTGAAATTTTTAAGTATATGTTGTTGCGAATTTTGAAATTCGCAACATAATATACGAATTTCGTATATAGTGTTACGAATTGTGAAATTCGTAACTAACTTTGCATTTTCATAAGTTTATTTGAAGTTAACATGTGTTACATGTTCTGAATTACTGAATTGGTTTAATTATTTGTTTATTGTAGATCGAATGAACATTCAAGAGAAAGAATCTTGCAGTCAAGCACCACCGGATCATGCTAACCAGTGGTGAGTGCACAGTGAACGATATTAGGTCTGTGTTTGAATCCTTCGGCAACAAATCTATTCGGACATTGAAGTAATAAGCAATGAATTCGTATCACAGTCAT
The DNA here is from genome assembly GCA_029490685.1 of Schizonepeta tenuifolia. NCBI lineage: Eukaryota > Viridiplantae > Streptophyta > Magnoliopsida > Lamiales > Lamiaceae > Schizonepeta > Schizonepeta tenuifolia. Next base: position 3,024,334 of record JANLIY010000007.1, read on the forward strand.
AATTCATTGTTACGAATTAACGCTTTCGTATCACATTGTTATGATTTTATGTTACGATTTTACGTTACGAAATCACAATTTCGTATCACTATGCCTTGACTTTCTATTAATATTTTATCATTTCGTATCAGTTCCATGTTACGAATTTTACATTTCGTATCTTGTTTCTCTGTTACGAATTTTACATTTCGTATCAATATGCCTTGTTTCTCTGTTACGAATTTATGATTTCGTATCACTTTGTCATAATTCCGTGTTACGATCTTATGAATTCGTATCAGTTTCTCATGATTCCATGTTACGAATTCAATATTTCGAATAAAATGTGTCTTGTTTCTCTATTACCAATTTATGATTTCGTAACACCACGCTACATGATAAAACAATTACGAAAACAAACAAATCGTAACACCAAAATAAAATCGTAACAAACCGTTTCGTTACAAAATCAACAAATAGTAATAAATCAGTACGAAAACAACAAATTGTAACACAAAAACAATCTTTAACTTTGTGTTACGAATTTCATACATTCGTAACATAAGACATTACAAATTCATACAATTCGTAACAACAATATCATCAATCGTTGATTTCGTATTACGAAATTAATAAATTCGTAACATAACAGATTACGATTTTGGCATTTCGTATCACTATGCCTTGACATCCTTATGCATTTCTTCAAACACCTCATCAATTGTTTCTTATCCTTATATTATGTTGCGAAATGTAAAATTCGTAACATGCTCTGTTACGCAATAAGTATATCGTAAAAAAACGTAAACATTCGTTTCGTTACGAAATTAAAGAATCGTAACACACTAACATGTTACGAAATTATACTTTCGTAACTTGAAATAAACTTATGAAAATGCAAAGTTAGTTACGAAATTCATAATTCGCAACACTATATACGAAATTCGTATATTATGTTGCGAAATGTAAAATTCGTAACATGTGTACTTCAAAAATTCATTTTCTAATCCTTCAAATAGCCACAAACATGTTACGAAATTATACTTTTGTAACTTTAAATAAACATATGAAAATGCAAAGTTAGTTACGAAATTCATAATTCGCAACACCAAAACAAAATCATAACAACAAAGCAAAATCGTAACAAATCCGTTCGTTACGAAATTCACTAATAATAATACAGCACTTACGAAAACAACAAATCGCAACATAAAAAAACAGCATACCAGTTAAAACCGAACAAGCTCCTTCAATGAAATTCAAAATCGAAAAATATAGTCAATCAACACCAATCGATGGCGGCAGCGACAAAACAGCTCCACGGCGGTGACAACAGAGAGGCGGCGGCGAGAGAGATGAACAGTGAGAGAGAGAGAGCGGCAACTCGAGGCCGGCCGCAGCGGCGACGGGAGGGGCGACGGGAGGGACGACGGCGGCGACGACCAGTTCAGCTCCAGGTCAGGGGCGACAGCGGCGACGGAAAGAAGAGAAGAAACAAAAATGAAGAAGAAAAGTAGCAGGAGAAAAAAAAAAACAATGATAGCAGGAGGAAAAGAGAGAGAAGAATAAAAGAGAAGAAAGAGAAAGAGGAAAAGAGATAAAGTTGAGAGGGAAAAAGAGAAAAAGTGAAAAGAAGGGGTATTTTTGTCCCAAAAATACATTTTTGACTACAATTTAACCATATTAAGTTCTTTGACAACTATTGTAGTCAACCTAGTCAAAGTGGCTATATGGATGGATTACCTCTTTATGTAAACTGAATATTTTTGATACTATATGAAATAAAGGAGGAAAAATATATAATTTATACTAAGATAATTAAAAATTCATAATATATCAAATAAACAAAGATCTCACTCGATCACATTAGCAAAAATCGAAGATCCCACTCGATATTTTTTGAGATCCCACTCGAGTGGGATCTTCAAATATCTCGAGATGGATATTTCTTTTTTAAAACTTTAAGATTATTATGATTAAATGGATATCAATTACTATTATTTGAATTAAATTAATTATATAATAATATTGAATACGTATTAACTAATTAACTATTAAAATAAAAACTAAAAAATATGTAAATTATACAAAAATAACCATAATTAATTGATTTGCCAAATACATAGAAATCCCGTTCGGATAAATTACAAATATTGGAAGATTCCACTCGAGATTTTTGAAGATCCCACTCGAGCAGAATCTTCTAATTTTCGAGCGGAATCTTGTGTTTTTGAAAGTTAAAAGATTATTATGAATGAATGGATAATTAATTACTCATTTTTTTATTAAATTAATTATATAATAATATTGAATACGTATTAACTAATTAACTAATTAAAATGAATACCCAAAAATATGTAAACTACATAACATTAACAAAAATTATATCAATGGACAAATAAAAAGAAATCCCGCTCGGTTAAATTGCATATATTGGAAGATGCCACTCGAGATATTTGAAGATCCCACTCGAGTGAAATCTTCTAATTTTCGAGCGGGATCTTTATTAAATATGCATGAAAATTATTATGCATGAAAATTAATTATTCCCTAAAATTAACAAATTCTTCGACTAAAATTCTAAAACTAACATTAGTTTATTTATTTTTATTTACAAGGAGAAAGTACGAATAAAATCTAATATTAATACTTCGACTAAATTTCTAATATTAATGCTTCGACTAAAATTCTAATTTTAATGCTTCGACTAAAATTTGTAAAAGGAGAAAACTACGAATAAAATCAATATAAATAAATTACTAACCTCTCCAGACATATTGTATCGAAGGAATGAAATTCCGCTCCAATAATCGAACGAATGGAAATCCCGCTCCAACAATCGAACGAATGAAAATCCCGCTCCAACAATCGAACTGATGATCCTCCCTAAACACTCGAATGGAATTTGGTATATATATATATATATATATATATATATATATATATATATATATATATATATATATATATATATATTTTATAGTTGAGGGATATGGGCGGATTCAATGCCCCATATAGAGGGGTGGGATCTAGGGTTTTGATCTCTCACCTCCCCTCTATCAATTCAATAATGTAACGTGTACCCCTAATTTTAAAATAAAAGAGGAGTCAAAGGTTCAATTCCTCATCGATTAAATGTCACGCGGTTTTTGTTTTATACGTTTTGTTTTGATATATATACTATTCACATGTGATATGGATTTTGTTTGGTGGGATTTCAATTCCCCATATTTCGCCGAAGTGAATTTTTTTTTGAAAAATAATGGCTCATACTATTAAAAAATTCTTAACTTAATATATATGTGATAAATTTCACAACAAGATATATTTTACTTTAAAACTGTATAATCCCGCTTGTCAATACACAATTTCGCTCGTAATTCGTAGAATTATTTTTGAGATCCCGCTCGAGTGGGATCTACATAACTCGAGCGGGATCTTTAATTATTGAATTTATATAATTTATTGGATGAAAAATGTATTTTTTATTACCAATATATTAAATTTAATCAAATTTAAAAATGAATGGCTTATAAGATTAAAAAATCGTAACTTAATATATATATGATAAATTTCATAAAAAAAATATATTTTGGTTTAAAATTTTGAAATCCCACTTGTGTACAAAAAATCCCGCTCCGAATTTGTTTAACTATTATGAGATTCCGCTCGAGTGGGATCTATATAACTCGAGCAGAATCTTTAACTATTGAATTTATATAATCTATTGGAGTTGGAAAATATATTTTGTATTACCAACATATTAAATTTAATCAAATTTAAAAAATTAATGGCTTATAATACGATTAAAAATCGTAACTTAATATATATATGATAAATTTCACAAAAAAATATATTTTGGTTTAAGATTTTGAAATCCCGCTCGAAATTTGTTTAATTATTATGAGATCTCGCTCGAGTGGGATCTATATAACTCGAGCGGGATCTTTGATTATTGAATTTATATAATTGTTTTGAGTTGAAAAATGTATTTTTTTCTACTATCATACTAATGATCAATGAAATAAAAAATTAATGACCAAATTACATTAACTAAAAAACGAAAAAAAAAACTAATAATAAAAATTACATTAACTAGCAGCATTATATAGGGCGTGATTTTAGGGTTTCAGTTTAACAGGAACTTGTGGGCGGGATTTGTAACGACCCGTTTCCAAATTCCTTTTATTTACATTATTTTAATTGTGAAGTTTCTACTCGAGCTACGATATAGTCGAAGTCGTGCCCTAGTTATAGTGTTATATTTATTCTGTAAGTTATAATTAAATAAAATAATATTATTTAGAACTATACATATATATATATATATATATATATTACATTTAAGGACTTCTTTATTAATTAAATGCATCCATTAATTTACGTTTATGTGTAAAATATAAGTTTTATGTTAATCTAAAATTTTTTCTTTATAAAGTTATTTAACAAATTTTGATACTTTTTTTTATTTCGTAACCTGTTTTCTTTTAAGAAAATAAAATAGTTTTTATTTTCAAATTAAAGATAAGATTAAATTTTGATTTACCCAAATTTTTGCAGCTATAAAAAAAAACTATAGTTAGTTTTTATTTCTTTTCCTCTGCATGCGCCGAAATTTTCCCTAGTCTCCTACTTCTACTCAAATTTGAACTCCTAATGCTACTCAAACTCCTTTCATCTAATTTATACTCTACCCCCTACGTCAAAGACTTCTCTTTTACCACAGACCAAAAATTTCCAATCTTATTTTCTCCCAAAAGTGACGGCTGAAACTTTAGTTGGCATTCTTCAGTTTTGCTCATCCCAATTTTCCGAGTAAGGTATGACCTCTCTTCTTTTGCTCCTTTGAGAGAGGATGACTCAGCAGGCAACATAAGGGAGAACTGTGTGGCGGCGTATCGGCGGTGTCGGCAGCCGCTGTCGTTCGGAAACGAACCCAGCAGTTGAGCGATTCCTGCTTCATGCCCTCAACATTTTCTCCGTTGATCTGTGTTGTCATTTGTTATTGGAGTCCATAATTTCCTTTGTCCCTTACAGTTCGTCTTCTTCTTTTTTTTACTTGCCGATAAATTCCTCTCTCTGTTGTTAATTTTAGCTGATTTAATTATTCTTGTTCTAGCTTTTTTTTATGGTGGGCCAAGTCTCTAGTTTAATATTTATAGGTTGTTCTTCTCTTCAGTATGAAAAAAATATATATTTTATATATACACAATATTATTCTTTATTATTATTCTTTCATTCTTTCAACTAAGTTAATTATTATTCTTTATTCAAGGAAAAAAAATTACTCATATTTTCCGCTGCAAATATTTCTCTAAAATATTAAATACTATTTTAAATATTATTTTAATGCCTTAATTAGATTAGGGTGTTACAGGATTAGAGTTTTAACTCTTCTGTTACCTACCTCTCAAATCTATCTTAATTAATTCATAAAATAGTCAACAGAATCTATGTTTTTCCAATTTCCCATGCAACGCGGTCACTTCCCCATGTTTTCACTGAACAAAGCAACCGAAGTGATGTGTTTTTGTCAGCTTCCAATTATTTTAAAGATATTTATGTTAATATTGGATATAACTAATTTATTTTCTAACAAATGGAGATAACAAATTGTAAGATATATTAAACGAACATAACTAATTTTTACTCCCAAACTTAAATTGACCCCAAAATGGAGTGGTTTAACCCATTAACATTAACATCCCTAGAAAAATACCAACAACTTTTACCGGTTGAAGAAGATTAGAAGAAGCGTGAAGTAGTAATCCAGAAAGCGTGGAGGGAAGAAACACCCACGTCCAGACACGTGCTTTCTTGTCAAGATTCACATTCACTTCACATTCTTGTCCAAACCTATGGCCCTCCTTTTGCCATCTCAGCATTTCCATTCTTGTAAATTTCCTTCCGCATAATTTCGAAATACCATTATTTTTCCTCCATTACGTACCGCCAAAATATCTCAAATTTTGATCAATTTCTTCTGGTCCATCATTTTCTTGCCCTCTACTTTCCATTCTTTCTTGTAACGGTTCTGGGGTTTTTCATCACTTGCTGTTTGATAATGGCTCAGTTATTGTCGTCAGTTTGCACAGAGACGCTCAAATTTCAGAACCCATTAAGCAGTTTCAGACCAAGAAATAGATGTCCCACAATAGGTAAAAATAATGTGAGATGGAGCAGCTTTGGAGTAAGAAGGAAAGGGATTGGGAGAATCAAGGTTGCCTCTCAGGAATCCGTGGATGTTGCAGATGATTATTATGCTGTTTTGGGTCTGGTAATAACTCAAATCTCGACTTTTCAACTTGTCTAACTTTTATTCATTAACTTGATCTTGATTGTTAGTTTCCTGATTTCTTTCTGTGTTTCATGTCTTCTACTGTATCATTTGAATTAAAAAAATTGAATTTTGAGATGCCCTGCAGATCGGGAAGCTTCTTTTTCTAGGTAATGGTTGATGTGGCAAGTCTATGTTCACGAAGTTGTGCTTTCTTAGGCTGCTGTTTGTTGACTTCATTAATCTTCTGAATTGCACTCCATTATTTTGAAATAAAATTTATCCCCAATACATGTCTTATTTCAGAATTTTATAAAAGAATGATGTCAAGTTTATTTTGTCCTTGGCAAAATCTTCAGTTGTTCGGCTTTCCATGCAATTATTTTGGGTAAAAAGTGTAAATTTGCTCACATTCTAGGTACACGATTTCTGACGGCAGAGGACACTGATTCAGTAATAGAGAGAGTAGCTTTCTTTGTTCACTTTTTTTTCAGTATTTACATACTAAGAATATTGAGGGACGGGCTATTTTGATCATCATTTAAGTGGTGTATGATAAGGCTGAAAAGTTTGCTGCTCACTCTCATTAGTCATTGGCATTATGAAGATGATTAAATTTCATTTTTTCCTTTGAATTTAAATTGGACCTTGGCCTATTATACCAGCTTCCTGATGCCACGCCGGAACAAATAAAGAAAGCTTATTATAATTGCATGAAAGCTTGCCATCCAGATTTGAGTGGTGATAATCCGGAGACTACAAATTTCTGCATGTTCATAAATGAGATTTACGAAGTAAGTTCCATTTTGTGGAGTTCTGGGTTGATTTTATGACTTGTTTGTCAATGTTTCTACTGGAAAGTGACCGTTTTATCTGTTTAGATTCTCAGTGATCCAGTCCAGCGTAGGGTTTATGATGAAATTCATGGATACGCTCTTACTGCAACCAATCCATTTTTTGATGATTCCAGTACAAAGGATCATGTCTTCGTGGATGAGTTTAGTTGCATAGGTATTTTTATCATTCCATCTCTTTTTCTTTGGCGTTTCCTTTTACATTTGATCTTCAAGTTCCAAATCATGGATGTTATGTGAATAAACTCTTCAAGAAGTATGTCATTCAAAGATAAATTGGAATACAAATCGAAGACAGAAGTATCATGTGAATACTATTCTGCTGCATTTAGTATGTCTTCGTAATTACCTAATGTTATTAGTTAAATTGTAGAGATGTCATAGGAATATTATTAATATTCTGGTGCATTTATGGTATCGTTAACACGAATAAACCGAAAAATGTTAAATTGCCAAGGTCATATTTCATCCCTTTCATTGCATAGGTTGCAAGAACTGTGCCAATGTTTGCTCAGATGTTTTTGCCATTGAGGAAGACTTTGGAAGAGCCAGAGCTTATAATCAATCTGGGACGCGCGACTCAATTCAACAAGCAGTGGAGAGCTGGTATATGTTTGTGTATTTATTGCTCTCTCTTTTTCTGATTTAACGACTTTTAAAGGTTGCTTTAGAACTCTTCCGAACTAATTATGCCCCAATTGTTGCTTCTGTTATTAATTTGGATGCTATATTTTACTCTTATATACATCATAATATATTTATAAGAGTAGTTTTCAAGGTGACTTTATCGCTCACCTTGATGTAGCGACAAATCATGTCTTGAAAGTGCATGCATAATAAAGCATGTAGACTTATATATTTATAGGAGTAATTTTCAAGGTAACTTTTTTGAATGAATTCACTTGTTTATGAACTGATAGTTACTTCTAAAGAGGTGGTTTTACTGTAAAAGTTGTGTTTAACTTTACCAGTTTTAGCAGTTATTGACCTGTACATCTTCATTTCAGCCCAGTTGATTGTATTCATTGGACTTCTGCTGCTCAGTTATCACTTCTAGAAGACGAAATGCGAAGAGTAGAACGAGTGAATGTAAGAAAGCATATTATCATGTAATTTATGTTTTTGACCTGCCTTGTGGACTTGTCTACCTTCATTCTCAGTTTCTGCATAACTGTTAATCCCTCTTAGCTTAATGAATGGTGATTCGGTTTTTAGTCTGTTTGGAAACTTATGTCCTAACGTAAATTTCTTCTGATGCCATTAAACAAATAAGAAATCAAATGTCTAGCCCAATGGACTTGACCTGTGGCAGAATGGTAGAAAGTGTTTCTTTTGTGGCTGTTGTGACAATTTTCAGATCTTGTCTTTTAAAGATTCATGTCATGATAAAAATGCTTGAATATTAGTTTTCGTGAGTAGCTTATTTACGAGTATATTAATGCTTATCAGGTCGCTTTGATGCTCTCAGGAATGGGCTCAGCATCTGCAGATGTCTTTCGAATGGTAAGATTTTTAAAATGTAGCAACATTTAAGTGCTTCAAGTTTATTAATCATGTAGTGTATAAACTTTAGTAATTCTTCTGATAATCCAGAGTTTTCATGATGATAATGTTTTGCACCGTCTTTCCTCCAACGGCATGCTTCGTGCAATATGCTTCTGAGTACTCTTGCTTGTGCAGGCGAGCGTTAGATGGGAAAAGAGACAAGCTAAAGTACTGGTGAGAACCATTATTCAATATTTCGAATGTTCACATTCTAAATGCAGGTGGAATATGATACTAGGAGTATTATGTTATATAGGGAAGAAACAGAATCCAAAACTGTCTAAGTTCTACATGCTAAGGCGTATTTCTCGTTAATACTTATTACTGGTGAAACAGAATCCAAAATTGCAATATGAGATGCTTAGTAGGAGAAACTCCATGCTATTACACTCGTATTCACGATCTTGAAAGTTGTATAATATATGCTGTGAAATTTGCTTCAATTTGGTGATTGATTTTTCTGCAAAATTTGGACTTTGAGTGTAATTGCACTAGAGAGATTTATTATTCAACTTATTATGGAAAAAGTGTTTTGTTACAGGCACAAGCTAAAGTGCAGATGACGAAGCAGAATAATTCTGGTCAAACTCCAACTTATTGGGACAACCTTTGGGGCAAGACGAAAGACTACGAAAGTAAAGGTAAGAAGAAAATATGAAAATTACCCTGGCATTTCACGATATCATTTTATTCTTTTCGTTGCTGTTTTTAGAAGGCTTGTATGGTTGATCATTTGCAAATTGTCTGTTCCAGCATCGTTGTCTCAGACAAAACTCAGATATGACAACCCTTTAGAAACTATGCTGAAATGCACTTATTTTCTTGTCGATAAAACTGTTCGGTCTTTCTTTAGCCTCTGTACATTTGAGCAGGTCACTGAACATTTATTTGGTTGCAGAGGAAGAAGTGAAAGAGAGGGCCGCACGAGCTGCTGCAGCTGCTCGTAGATGGAGAGAGTATTCTAGAAGAGGTTCGGACAAACGTCCCACATACAAACTTCCAGAAGCCGTCTCTAACAAGGAGTAAGTAAATAAGCATTATTCTTGACCACCTTCGTATATACCTGCCATATAGTATATGTGTAAATGCTAGGCGTGACCGATGATTATTCATTTGTGCATCGTAAGCAGAATTGTGTATATATATAATTTTTATATACAATAAAGACGGTTAGAAACACATCATATTGATTTTGTTATTAGTATACCAAATCAAATGTTTATGCATCTTTTAAACTGTTCCTGCACTGAAGAGGGCCATAGTCAATTCTTGCTTTTGATGATCCCTCATGTGTTTATTTACAAGAGCAAGTAAACTTTGAGTTGTAGGAGTTGTAAACCTCACCTCACATGAATTAGTCTGCAAACCACACATGAGATTTAAATTGCACTTCGAAAACTATGTGCAACACTTAATCAGAAACAACTTAGCATTCAGTAAAAGCATCTTCTCGTCGTTGAAGATCTTTGGATAACAAGAAATATAAATCTTGCACCCTAATTAATTTAATAATGTAATCTTGATATATATCCCTTCCGTATATCTCCAACTCAATACTAGTTTTGCTATATGGGAAATCAAGATATTATTAACTACTATATTATTAACTAATTAACGAAGAATTATTAAAACTGAAGCTTGATTTTATTAAAAGATTTATGATTTTGAAGTAGAAGAAAAATTGCACACCCTTTGTCCAACTAAGAGAAAATCATTATTCTAAGCAGTTTTGTACTGTTATTGTCTAGAAGAATCTTTTGCAGTCCTAGTGGCCACATTAATAAAGACCTAGCTAAAAATGAATTCAATTATGATAAACATGTATTCAAGCCTCCTTGAATAAGTGGACCTCGAGGACTAGCATTAACAAGTGATCAATAATTAAGAAAAAAAAAATTAAAAAGGCATAATCATAGTTGTCCTGAGCTAATTTTCTCTATAAGATAATCAATAATTAAGCCATGATCTGGACTTTGGCTTACATTAAGACATGCACTTGCGGAATTACTGGGGCAATTTTCAAGTTTCTGATAGTGCTGTTCAACACATCTACAAACTGTCATTATATTATTATTTGTCACAGCTTCATTACTTTTAATGATTTTAATTAGCAAATATTTATAATTTCAACTCAAAGTTCAAGACGGTTTATTATATATATGTCACGGGTTCATTATTATTACCTTGTAGTTTTACGTACATTGTTAATTTGCTACGTGAGACATATTATATGTGAATTAATAGTGAGTACGTAGGAATTAAATTGCCATATATCTATACTTATATAAATGAGTCTTGTTTTATAAAATTTGAATCGCCTAAAATATCCTTACAATAAAGCAAAATTAAGGGCAATAGCGTAATACAATAATGTTAATATTGTAATATATTATAAATTACAAGAAATACAAATTTACTTTAGTTATAGTTTATTATTTACCTTATATGTGAAATATATTAGTTTAGTGAAAATTAAAATTACCTTATTAATATTTAAATGATATATTTATCTTGCGATTTACCTTATTGATATTTAATACCAATATGGTTAAGTTCGTAGTGAATTTTCATATATATTGTGCTTTTTTCTTTAATTTTTCAACTCAAAGTTGACTTCTCTTCCAAGAGATTCCTCTTAAAAACTTAGTAAATAATTTTTAGATCCAACCATGTTCAACTAATTTAATCTTTATTAGGAAATTTTTATCCTTCCCACCCCAACTTTTTAAATAAAATATAGAATTTATTAGAAATTAAGTATCTATATTTAGTATTTAATTAATTAATTTTCAAATACTCTTGAATTCTGATTGCTGATAAAAATTTCAACTGTATATTAGATCTTAAGTTTATAGAAATGGGTATAATCAAGTCGAATTAAGCTAGAGACCATAAACTTGGAGCATAACTCATATATTATCTCGGCTTATTTACAATGAGTCGATTAAAATTAATACTTTTAGTTATTAAACTAGCTAAATATTATCTGCGATGCATAAGCATAAACTTAGAAAGAATATTAAAAATGTATCAAAATTTTGAAGACTGTACACTTTTAAACGAATAAAATAAATAGTACATATAGTTTTCCAAGTTGACATTTTTGCTTTAAATAATTAGTATATTTTTCAATTTTAGATATTCATACAATTTATCTTTTTTAGATGAAAAAGTCCTATTGAAATTAAACTATTGACATTTTAATTTTGTTTTTAACTTTTCAAGAGACTACACAAAAATTTTATTCACTTATTTCATATAATGAAAATTTATTAGCAATTTTATAATGACACTAAAAGAATAATTGAATTAAAATGTAAATAATAGTTATTATATTTGGGTATACATAGAACTTTATCACTTACAGTTATTCTGTAATTCGTGGAAGGTCAATAATACAAGAAAAACGAGAGTGCCCTTTACAATAAAATATTTTTGGTGTTCTTTTTTTTTCATTAGTGATCGAATATTAAATTTTGAGAAATTGCAAAAAAAATCAATAAAAAATAAACTAAATATAGATTAACTTGTTAATATTTATTTAGTAGAATCATTTTTTAACGTGCGAGTGCACGTTACTTATACTAGTGTTATTAATAGTGTCTAGAATTAGATTGCAATGATCTAGATTTATATGAGCAAATGCTCGCGGCCGAGTGTTAAATAATTTATTTTCTATTTATATTTCAATTTTATATTTTATTTCCATACATATCATGTTTATAGCTAATAAATATAAAATTAATGACTTATGAAATGAAAGGATTGCTTAAAGCTTTAGATTTGATATAAGTAATGATTTGGTATACCACTATACACCATTTTGCAATAATTATCTATAAATTAATACAAACAACATGATATATATTCGTTGCCTTTTAATCTCCATATATATCATTACTCTCTCTCTCTCTCTCTCTCTCTCATGGGTAGGTGAGATGAGATGAGTTGTATTGTAGTATCAATTAATTTGAAATCTAACTTACCACTTTTGTCCAATCTAGCACATTGTAAATCTGACCTTACTTTCTCTTGACTATCAGAAGCCAAGTGAGTTGGGATATCTATCTATATTCTATACACACGCATACATTTGAATTCGAACGTTGATAAAAGTGAATCCTTTTTGCCACACATTTTGCTTTATTTTCAAATTTATTAATATTCTTAAAGCACTTATTCGTTTATGCCATTTCCTTTTTCACAAGTCTTCTTCCTCTTGATTTCTAATTATTCATTCATTGTATGCCTCGGATTCCATCCTTTTATAATTAGCAGTACTTGTTAATTTGAGTACTCCATTTTCATATAAACAGCAGCGCGCAGTATAAGATCTCATGTAATTAATGTATATAGAATTAACATAAATTAAATTAGTTTGGAACTTGAGAACTTTACAACTTGAACGTGAAATCACGGTTAATCAAAATAATGTTCCATAAATTTGATGAAAGGACAAATTAAAAAAAAAAAAAAAAAAAAAAGACATTAAAGAAGGGGCAAGCCAAAAAAAAAAAAAAAACTCAAAGTGCATGGGACCATTTGGGAGAAAATCAAGAAGACAAAAATTATCAAATACTATTTGCGATGATCACTTTTATTCTCTTTTTACATTTACAAACTTCATGATTCCCCACCAAACATTTCTCATTTACTTGTCAACAAAATGAACCATAAAATCCAGAATTAAAAGTGATCAGAATCCATATATCATCTCACAGTGGAAGCAACAGTATGGGCCCAGAATTTGAGATGATCTTTGAGTTCCATTTCATTACCAAAAGCAGGAATTCTCCAATCTATCAACGGATTCTTCACTCTCTCTTTGTCTTCCCGACAGCAATCCCATGCTTCAGACAAATACGGCCTCGAAACCGACGTCGTTTCATCAAACCCACGGGCTCTCTCCGGTTCCTGCTCGTTCTTCCCCAACCTCTGCAGCCCGGGAATTATCGAAAGTAATCTTGAATCCTTATCTTCATCCGAAAACACAAACCCTAGATCCATAAACCCTTTTAGCTCTTGAACCTCCAGCTCCGACAAACTCTTACTCGCACTACTCTTCTTTCTCCTTCTCCTTCTCTCTGTAACCCTACTTTCCGGTTCACGAATTTTGTCTGAATTGACGTCGTCGGAGCTGATTTTTGCTTCTTTTGGAAAGGAAGATTCGTCGAAGCTCTCAACTTCTTTACCGGAAAGAATTGTCTGAAGATGGTGGCCGAGAACTGACGTCGGCGACGGAGAGCTTGACTCCGACGGCGAGTCTTTGGAGCTGAGGAACTGATCGCTGTACGATTTTCTCATTAGGGTTGCGATCCGATTCAGCTTCGGCTGATCATCATGATCGGCTGCTGCAGATTCTTGATCTTGTTCTTGCAAAAATGAAGGCTTTTCCGGCGTAGAGAGAGAAGATTTTGCTGTGAAAACTCTCTGCTCGAACCAGTACGTGTCGAAGAGGTTTAAGACTGTTTCTTCGGCTGACATGTTCTGGTCGATGAAAACTGCGAAAGCAATACACACAACACACACACTGAGAGTGGTTTTTCTGAGACTACGATAGAGGGAGGAAAAAAAAATAAAGACGTTGAAATTATTGAGGTTGTGTATGGCGTTTGGTGCGAATAATTAGCTTTATATATGCATAGAGTGAGAGTAGAGCGGGGGTGCGGTAGGGGGGTCGTTACATTCTTGACCTTGGAATCATTACTATATTTAAATAATTACGTGGAATATTATACTATTGCACACGATTATCTTCTTCTTATATTATGTACGTGTTTTCTTGTTATGGTTGTAATATTTTATGCTGCAGGCTTTGATTTATGTTGTGAAACCCTTTTTTAACTTTTGTGTTGTATGAACTTAAGCCACAAAACGTGGGAGCGTTAGCCGATTAGAGGATTGCAAATTTAAAAAAAGAAAAGTAAAGAAATCCCATGAAGCATTTTTTTATGTCGTAGAACTGGCAGGGTGACAGACTTTACCTATATAAATAGTAGTGAGATTCAAATATGAAACATATTATCTCAAGACTATCCACTCCACTACTAGTCTAATATTACTCCAAAGCAATGCATTAAGAAATTAATAGGAGTAGGAATTATTTCTATTTTGTCACTTCTTTGTAGTCTTTTAGTCATTTTTTGTGGAAAAATTTGTTTAATGAGTTTTTTAAATCTTTTTGTGCATTTGTGAGATTTGTAGACAGACATTCCTCACAATTTAACGGATATTAAAATTTCCGAAGGGTGAAGAAGGCAAGCCTGGTCAAATTAAGCTTGCAATTCCAAACCACGAAAGTAAATTGAAATGTTGGACTAGTTGATGACGGCTTCGGAATATTCGCTGCCAGTGTAGGGTTAAAATATAGTATAAAAATTTATTTATTTATTTATTGTTTTAAATAATTTAATTACTGCTCTCTGTGTTGAGGTTTGGTCCACAACATGGTTAAAATTTAGGAAATATTCATTCATAATCGAAAAAAGTCTTGTGCGAGTGTCAGCGAGTTTAGATGGATCAAAATTTGACATAAGATAGTACATAGTATAAAATAATATCGTAAATATAATATTATTGGATATACATATAAACGATCATTCATAAATTTTGAGTAAATTAGAAAGATTTGATCATTTTACATTTACGCATTATTCTAGAAATTTCGTTGATTGACAAGACTGAGAGCAAGCTAAAATATAAAAAGAAAAGAAAAAAAAATTGATATGGACCTAATTATTAGAAATTAATAAATGAACTATAATGTCCGCAAGTAAAAGTATCAGAAGAGTATTTGAGTAAAATGATTAGGAGATATAGATGCGAATAAGCGAATAATTAGAATGGGTCCGACTTCCGAGTAGCGTGGCCAAATTTTATTGAGTAAAGTTGAGGAATCATCAACTCCAACTCCAACCTCAACATAATGTCTTAAGATCCACGCCTATCCTTTTCTAACTAAATAATGACCCACATTCTTACCCCACCTACTTGATTAGGGTAAAAAATCGTTTTCAATATTCTTTCTAATTTTATCTCTACCATTATAGTTGAAATGAAAAATAATAACAGTATATTAATTGTTGGATGCATGCCCTCAAAACTTTATAGCAAAACAGTGACTAACAGTATAGTAATTCCTAGTTATCGTTAGGGGGCCTAGGCGTTAGGCGCTTGGCCTGGCCACATTATTTCTTAATTTTTTTCAATAGATTTCTTTATTTGTTGAGAGGAATTTAACAAATTTCTTTTAATTTATCAACATTCCATATGTCTAATGATGTGCATAGTTTTTTTTTTTTTTTTTTTGGTCTTTACGTTAGTTCTTAACTAAATGAGAAAATTATAAAACAACTCACTAAAAGTATGAACGCTTGTTAGATTTATTTAAAAGGCAAACCAGACTTTAAATAAAAATCCATTGCGAAACTAACGGTAAAATATACTAGTTTATTTTATTAAAAAATGTTTAATACCAAGCTGAAGTCTTATATACAATCCTCAAAAAGTATTCCACTTTACAAGATTTGATCCGACATTCGATTGGTTTATAATTCTCGTCAATCAAACACACCAAATAAAATATGAATATATGTAAGTATGTGCATCAGACCTCACATATTATGGTTTTATTAAAATAAAAGAAAACAAATAATCGGGAAGAAACTTTTTTAAAAATTATTGAAATGAACCAATCGAATCGAACAGTCGATGTGGGAAGCACGAAATGCACGTGGTATGTAATTTTAGTGTGAAATTAGGAACTAACTAACGCGTAAGCAGTCACCTAACGAGTTTTTTTTTTAGGTTAATGTCTGAAAATAATAAAATCAATAATTAAGAAAGTGAAGTCGCGTTCAGATTGAGCAGTAGATAATGGTCAAAATCGAATGACAAATGTCAGTCGCTTTTTGAGGCCATGAAAAAGGTCTGAAGACGAAAAGGTCATGTGCATTTAGCGTGCCATACATAGGCTAGCTTGCGAGGAAGAAACTCGTGATCTCAAGATAAGGTTCACGTTATATCAGATATTTATTTTTTATTTCTTACACAAGATTAACAATGATTTTATCTGCTTTTATCATGACGTATTGACGTGTATCATTTTTTGAGGGAAAATGTCATGCAATCTATCGTAGGGTAGATTACAAAAATACGTTTAATTTGTCAAATAGTGCTTCTCCGTCCAATCGAATACGGCCTATTTCTAATTGAATAAAAAAAGGTATTTAGTGCAATTTATATGCAATACTTTAATACTATTAATAAAATTCATTTTTTTTTTGTAAATATCGATTTTTATTTAACCGAAGCAAGACAAAACTGTAGCTTTACAAACTCTACTTCAAGCTAACCAACTAACTAGCTTCTTAGTAATCGCATGACCTTTGCATTCTTCCTACAACGAATTGCTATTTGAATTTGACACTGCCTTGCTAAAACCTCAGGGATTCTTTCCTGTTGTTGAAACCGACGGGCATTCCTTTCCAACCACACATGATAAACTGCAGTAGCTAGAACTACTCTATACAACAGCTGCTTCCCAGTTTTGGATCCATATTGAGTCTGCATGAATACTTTCTCTTCCTCCTAGTTCCCTATGTGGTACTCCATGCCACACCAATCATTAAGGTTTCTCCACACTTCAGTTGAATAGTTGCATTCAAAGAAAAGATGGGCATTCAAAGAAAAGATGGGATATAGATTCATCTGCCTACTTGCATAATCCACAAACTGAATCATAAATTTGCCCAATCTTTGCCATATTATCCACAGTAGTCAATCTCCCCCATAAAGCAATCCATGTAATGAAGATACATTTGGGAACTGCCCAATGTTGAGTAATAACTTTATGCCACACCACCTTTTGTAGAGGTCCCTTCCAACTGCCTATACACCTTACTTATAGAATAAGAAGGAAGAGAGAGCAGTCTTGTACTTTCATCTCCAAAATACTATCTCGCACTGATGATCTTTCTCATCACCCAACTAACCTGCTGAGGGATGATCATGGAAGTCACCTCTTGTCCTTTTATGTAATAGCCATGAAGCTATTTTACCCAGAGTTTATCCTTCTTTTTAGAGATAGACCAAAACATCTTTCCAATTGTTGCTTTATTCCATTCAGTGAGGTTCCAGCTTCTTTAGGTAGACAAATATGTTCCCAAGCTATCAATGCTCTCTTTGTAAGACCTGTCTTTCCTGACCACAAAAAATTTCTACAGACTGCTTCAATCAATTTGATCACTTTCTGTGGTAGCAAGAACACCTGACTTCAGTATGTCTGAATACTGAAAATAACAAATTTTATGAGTTGAATTCTTCTTGCATAGGATAAGAATTTTGCAGACTAACACTCCACTCTAGCCAGAATCTTTTCAATGAGAGGTTGGCATTGGATAATGGTGAGTTTCTTTGTGGATAAAGGGACTCCAAGGTACTTGAAGGGCAGCTCCCCCTTCACCATGCCATATTCCTGTAGAATAGCCTCTTGTGTATTGTTAGATACACCACCAAAGTAGACATTAGACTTAGCTTGGTGAGCTTTCAACCCTCAAACTTCAGAAAAGTGATTAAAAGCCTGCATTAACTTCTGAATAGAGCCCAAGTTCCCTTTTGTGAACATCAAAAGATCATCTGCAAAGCAGACATGATATAAATTGAAGTTTTTACACCTTGGATGGAAAGAGAACCGTCTCTCATTCCTGAGATGTTGTAAACTCTTGTGCAAGTATTCCATACTAATGACAAAGAGGTAAGGGGAGATGGGATCTCCTTGCCTCAATCCTTTTCGAGCAGGGAGCTTCTGTAATTTCACCGTTTATATTCAATGAACAGGACACAGTAGAAACACAAGCCATAATCCAGTTTACAAACTGAAAAGGGAATCCAATTTCAAGCATCAAATATCTCAAGTAAGGCCACTCTACCAAATCATAGGCTTTCTACATGTCTATTTTGATCATGCATCTTGGGAAGATATTCTTCCTATTGTACCCCTTTATCAGCTCGTGGCTTAATAGTATATTATAATAAATAACCCTCCCTTTAATGAAAGCAGACTGTGATTCACTAATAATACTATCAAGAACTTCCATCAGTCTATTAGCAAGAGTCTTTGCAATGATCTTATATAATATGGACAACAAGCAATGGACCTAAACTGTTTCATAGAACTAGCATGAGCTATATTTGGAAGAAGAGTTAAGAGAGTAGTGTTCACAGTTTTGGGTAAAAAACTAGTAGCAAAGAACTCTTTGACTCCTTGGATCACCTCCTTCCCAATCACATCCCAAGATCTTTGAAAAAAGCAGGCATTAAAGTCATCAATGACTGGTGCTTTCAGATGATTCATTTGGAAGAGAGTCGTTTTTATTTCCTGTTCAGTAACTGACTTGCATAAGTCTTGTTGTTGGTTTGGAGTCAGCTTTGGGCCTCTTTCTATTACCCTTCTGTCCACCATAGGTATAGCTTCAGCAGCTGAGCCTATCAATTTTTTATAAAATGACAAGAATTCCTCCTTAATGCTTTGCTGAGAGGTACACCTAGTCCCATCTTCTTTTATTATGAGCTTGATTGTATTCATCCCTTGCCTGGATTTTATGTATGCATGGAAGAATTTGGTATTAGAGTCACCTAATTTCACCCATTCTACTCTTGCCTTCGGCTGCCAAATTTGTTCTTCTACCAGACTCCACTTCTCAATGTCACTCAACAACTGCCTTTCTTGCATTCTCAACAATTCATTAAGTTTATCCCTGTCGAGCTGATGCTAAGTCTCCCTGAGATTTGTCCTTGCCTCTTCTACTCTTTCAGGAATATTCCTGTAATGCTTAATGTCCAGTTGTTTCAAAAGAATTTGAGTTTCTTCAGTTTATACCAAATATCAAACAATGCAATAGAGTGATGTTGCTGATCCCATTCCTTTGCTACTGTGTCCTCGAAATCCTTATGATCAGCTAGAACATTCATGAATCTGAAAGGTGTATTTCTATTGATGTGATCTGAATCCATGGATATCATTTGGGGACAGTGATCTGAAAACCCCCATTTCCAGAAGTTCAACTACTACAGAAGAGAAATTATTCATCCACATAGGATTCCCAAGGCTTCTCTCTGTCATGGAACAAATTCTATGTGCTCCAGCTTGATTGTTACACCATGAAAATTCATTTCCCACTGTCCTGAGCACTTGCAAGTCACTATCCTTTATGCATTCAGCAAACTCTTTTACTTCAACTTCAAAGATTGGATTTCCTTGAAATCTATCTCCAACATGCAACACATTGTTAAAATCTCCAGAGATAAGGAGATGAGTATTAGTAGAGATAGCCACCCTGTGAATATCCCATAAACTTCTCCTTAGATCAGGGGTATTAAAAGCATATACTACCATCATCTTAAAGCTCATTCTTGTTCTTATATCATGAATTTCACACACCATAAACTGAGCTTACTTCTCACCAATAAGCATAGTTAGATTCTTTGAATTCCAACCTATCCAAATTCTGCCGTTCATAGCATGGCTATAAATATTTTCAAACTCCCACCATTTATTCAGATTGCCCGAGACTTTCTTGAAATTTCTCTCCTTCACCCTTGTTTCCAGAAGTGCCACTAAATCAACTTTTTGTCTTAGCAAAAATTGCTTTATTTCTTTTTGTTTGAGGGGCTTATTACAGCCCCTAACATTCCATATTATCATCTTCATTTCATCACTAAGGGGAGAGGGTCTTCGTCCCTTAATAATCCTTCATGCTCATTCAATACTTGATAAGAATTCTAGTCTGCACTACCACTGCATTTGTAGTAATAGTTTGCTTAATAGTAGGATTTCTTAGTTTTGACCATACCTGATCTGCTATCTCCATTCCTTCATTTATCTTTTCTTTCCCTTTACCCTCTTCTACTTACTTCTCAGAGTTTTCCTTTTCCTTGGCCAGGTGTTCTTTTTGCTTCTGAGGTAGTGCTACCTTTGGCTTCCAAACTTGTTTTTGCAATGCTTGCTGATAGGTTTTAGGTTTTTCATTACAATTTTGCCCTGCAATTTGACATTCTTTACAATACGGAGGGACCCAATCATAAGTGACTTTTTGTTCAATCTGTGCTCCATGTGCTCCTTCAATCACTATTTTATGTTTCAATGGTTGAGTAACATCGATCTCAATTAATACTCTTGCAAATGAAATCCTCTCTTGCTTGGTAGTGCACTTATCAGCATGTAATGGAGTGCCAAGCAGACTACTAATTCGGCTGAGAGAATTTCCTCCTCAGCAATTCAGAGGGAGATTGGGGAATTGCACCCAAAGTGGGATAACCTTCAATACTTCCTTCTCGAAGCTAAACCCTGCTTCCCATGTCTTAACAATTACAGGTTTATTTCCTACAGTGTGTGGCCCAGTAAGTAGAATACTATCCCTCTCCTCCATTGATCCAAACCTCACTACAAAATACCCCTTGACATGATAGAATATCTCGGGTTTGGATTCCAGATTGCATTGTTTGATTAAGATATTACTCAGATAAGAAATAGGTGGTGAGTCACCTATAATATACATGACCACCGCACACTTCCATTTCTCAGCTTCTTTCTCTACATCACTACATTCTAAACATGCAGTAGGAACACCATTTTTGATAATTGGAGGCACATAGTTAAGTTTCATACCTTTCATGCTAGCTCGATTTTAGATCTGCTGATTTTGTGCTCCGATCTGCTTCCTTGTAGTTCTTTGCAGCTTCATGTGTGGATTTCTCCTTGCTCATCTCCTGAGACTCTTTCGATTATCCAATTGCAGCTCGTGAAGACTCCCCTATCTCACCTCGTAGTGGTATTGTGTCATTGGTTTTCAGCTTATCTTTATTTAGATTTACCTCAAAAGGAGTAGAATTCTTTGTTCAGCTTATCTTTGGTTTTTAGCTTATCTTTGCAGCTGCATCTTTTGGTGGGGTGACGTTCTGTTAAATCTTCCTTGGTCTACCTCGATTTGTCATGAAGACGATGACCTGCGCACCTTAACACACAAATACTAACATGCGCCAACAGCTTAATTGATGGTCCCGATACGAGTTCTGGTGTATGGGGGGGGGGGGGGGGAGAATACACCAGATAATACTTTTTAAAACAACCCCCTTAAAAATAACTCAACCGAGTAAAGAAGCTCAGTTGGAATCACAACCGAGTAAGAAACACTCGGTTGGAAGTAATGTGCTGTGTGGAATGTGGTGGAAATTAACTCGTATAAAATTTACTCACGCTTTTATGCACGGTTGGTCAATAACCAAGACAGTTGAGAAATAATGCAGTTTGTATGTAGGTTAGATAATCAGTTGAATATGCAATAAGATAACTGAAAATAAACACAACACACAAAGATTTAACGTGGTTCGAAGAGAACTCCTACGTCCACGGGGAGTTGTGAGTCCACACAACTCAGTCCAAGTTCTTCTGGACAAACCACAAAGTTTACGTGGGCTTTGCAACCGTTGGGATAAGTTTGCGGGTACTTATCAACCTTACAGTTTAGTTTTCGGGTACTAAACAACCTATCTACTCAGTTACGGGAAGAGTAGGGTCCTAAAACCTTTTCAGGTGAAAAAAAGGGTGGGGTTCCAACTAAATAGCTCGAACAAGAAGTGAGCTATGATCTAACACTCTACGAACTCTCACAAAGTGATGTTCTCAAGGTTGGATCTAAAGACACAGAAACTAATTCTAACACTCTAGAACTCTCAACAAGTGATGTTCTAAGAGGATAACTAGTTAAGCTTGAGTGCAGAATGAAGTTGTTCTTTTCTTGAATATTTCTTCTCGCACTTGTTCGTCTCGTGTGTGTCTTGTATTCTTCTCTGTGAATGAATGCCTCTATTTATAGGCGGAGAGAATCAACTAGCCGTTGGAAGAGCTGTTGATCTCTGATCTTTGATAGCGATGGTTTGTCTCTCTTTTCTGCAGACTTTCCGGATTTGGCAACTGCATGCTTCTGCTTTCCATCTGAGACAGCCTTTTGTTGGGCCAAATGAGGTAATGACAAAGAGTCAAACCTTCACGTGACTTCCTTATTTGAAATTCAAATCTTAACCTTTGACCTCCAACATTTGATAGTCGGTTGAGTCGTCTGGTCTTCATCTTGTTGGTCTTCAGCTGATGTTCTATCTGAACATGTGAACTCTCAGCTGACTTTGAACTTCAAGCTGTTGATCTTCTTGGTTCAGGTCATACAACTGATGTTCTGAAACTGAACGCTCAGTTGTCTTCCTTGTATCTGATCAATTGGGTTAGAACGCTTAGATGACTTTCTTTCATCTGATGTTCTCTTCATCCTTTCTACTTCTCATCTGATGAACGCTCAGTTGTCTTCCTTACAACTGATATTCAATTGCAATTTCTCTTGAACGTAACTTCCCCCTTTTTCAATGCTTAGATGAGTTTTGCATCTTCCACTTTGAATGCTCATCTTATGAACGCTCAGTTGTCTTCCTCACAACTGATGTTCTATCCGATTGAAGCCTTGTTGCCGTCTTCAGCTGGAGTCCTGTAAAGATAAAATCTTAACAATGCTCAAACAGCGAGCCTAACTACTAACATTAGGATCTGGCAACATCTACTCGGTTGGGGTCAGTTGGTTTTGGAATCAATCAAAACTTTAATAAATTTTCCAACATTAATAAAATTCATTTTACTGCTCACAGAAAGAAAGAATGAATAGTGTCTGCAGAGAGTATGTGAGAGCTTACTTAACAATATTAATATAGACTAATTATTTCCTTTAAAGGAAACAGACCAAGTAGAATGAGACGTCCCATAATGAAAACAAACCGTATTTAATGGGATAGAGGGAATATCAAACAAGTATATCTCTCGTTATCATTTCATTCTATACGTACAGATCGTATAAATTTTGGAATTATAGATAATTCCACTCGCACCAAAATTTTCTATTCCAACTGAATTATAAAGCAAATTCAAGTATTGATTAATGTAAATGAAATATAAAAATAGAATGTTGCTGGGTTTCTATTCAACGTCAGTGTGTAGAATAACTTTGTTTCTGGGCCAGCCCATAATTTATTGGGCTAATTTAATTTCTCGTAATAGTTGAATTGAATCTCGTTTTAGATAATCTACATTTCAAACAAAGTTCACTAAAAAATATGAAAAATTTAACCTATAAAAAAAAGAGAAAAAGTCTAATCAATGTAAATTCTACGAGGCATGCATGAATTAATGAGAAATGTAGTAAAATGATATTTGATACATATTTACGAATCTAACAATTAATTGTGTAGGAATACGACAAAAAAAATATATTATTATAGTGCTATTTGATAAAATCCATATTTATAATTAATTTAAGACCCATTTAACTTTCTGAGAGAAAGTTATAGCAAAAATTATAATGGCAATAATTTAAAATATCTTCATTTGTTTTCAATATAACATGCTTGTATCATTTATTAATTTTTCTTTATGTCTAATGAAGTTATTGATCGATGCATGTATTCCCGTTTTCATTTTATAAACCTTTATTGTTAAAAAACAAAAGGTGATTATATAGTTGTGACTCGTTCTAATTTGTCAAGCAATGGCGATGCACAAGTGGTTAAAGAAAGTACTAGAGCATTTCAAAAAGTTGAGAAAATGGATTCAAATACAATACAATAAATCTATGTAGCCATATTATGGCTAGCCATAATTTAGTTCAAATAAGAGAAAAAAATGATTTATTTATAATTTTAACTTTTAAATGACTTTTAATAATTTAAATATTCAGTTTATACAAATTTATATTGATAGTATTTGAATTTGGAGATAACAAAAATCTCGATATATATAATAGAGTGAATACAAAGCTTTTTGTCGAAAGAATGAAAGAGTTATATATTTACACCAATTATGACAAAATTTAAGTCAAGAATATGATAATAACATAAAATATATGTTTATACTTCTTTAAATAAACTAAAAATTTATCTAAATCGATTTATTTTCATATAATTGTCGAATTATGGCTAAATAGCTTCACTCAATACAATAATAATATCCACGAGTCACTGCCACGATTATAATAAAGTTTAGACTTTTAGTTACTCAGAATTATTTTATTGTATAATTCTGAAACTTACACACTGAATTATTATTTTATTTTTTTGAAAGCTACACACTGAATTATTAGAAAGATATAATATCTAAATGATATTTTTATGTATGCATTATTCCATCAAATAATAGTAACACCTAAACAAGTACTCCTACATCTTTTTAATGTTCCGCTGATTGACGATTAAAAAATAAAAATTTTAAGTATATATGACGAATTAAGCTGCGGAACCGACAAAAAATCATTGACTGAAGCTGAATTTTCTAAATTTTTATCGAGCTTGAAATTTCAAAATGACAGTTTTCTTGCAATAGGGTTTAGCGAGAGGAGTTTTTTGTACTGAGATTCACACAAAATACTAACTATTTAACAATTTTATATGAAATCCCCTAAAAAACAATTTTATAAGGAAAAAAATATTAACAAAAATTACTGTGACTTAGCCAACCACTACGCCAGTGGATGCATCCGACTAGATAGCCCACGTGGAAAGAAATTATTACAAAATCAGCTAATCTTGTCACTATTAAAATGTTATAGGAGTCGAGTCGCAATAGTAAATGGCTCTGAAAATGTAATTTTGAAAAAAATTAACCCTTTAATTAATCATACATACATGGCTTTATTGTGTCAGATAAGATCAGCCTATAATGAGACGCCTTCTTGATCTTGGAGCAGGATGCGGAGTAAGACGCGGTCGTTCCGACTTCTCTCCCCTATATAATTATTGATTCTTATTGATAAATAATAAACAGGTATAGCTCAACAAGTCAACAGCGTATACAACATTTAAGTAATACTACTAATAACATCCGAAATAAAGATCCTATATAAATAGGACAAAAGAGAGTACAAGAAAAGAAGGAAACGGAACCTAACAACTTTGTGTTTCAAGGAAAATACCACAAAGTCGGGCATCATTAAAAATTCAACCAAAAATAATACTACTAATAACAATAACAATACCAATAATAATCTAGCTAATCAAAAAAATTTGTGACATAAAACCTTTATTCATGATATTGGTGGAATGGACATATTAGGAGCTGCGCACAATTTTAATGGAGTACAAAAAATTCTAATTTTTGTTTGACTCTTCACCAATGTCATGCGTATGCCATTTTTTTTTAATGCAAATTTTACGACTACATTTTCAGTCTTTTTCATGATCTCATCAAGTTCTATTTTTTTTTTTTTTTTTTTTTTATATTGAAAGTATCGCCTTTGCTTGAATTTTGAAAGGTCATAAGACTCATAACCAGGAAGACGAATGAGATATTTGAAAATAAATAAATAATTTACGTCAATAACAGAGAGAGAGAGAGAGAGAGAGAGAGTATTCATGGTTATATATTTTTCCATAATAAAGAAAAGCAACTGAGACGAAGTAAGATGTTCTAAATTTTGTGTGCCCTATTTGTGTTATAATACTTCGTTAACTACTAGTAAATTAATAATTAATTAAATACTACTATCAATCTGGCGTCTGAGTTGTCTGTCTATAATAAAGAAATTCAACTTCGACTATAAAAAGGAGAAAAAATGTTACAAAGAATAAAAAAAGAAAGAAAAGGCTAGTGTATGAGGTCATAGGTGAATATTGTAAAATTATTTGTCACATTACACTGAAACGAAAAACAATTCTTTAATTTGTTTTTTATTGATTTTGCAAAAAATTGGTAGATAGGTAGTTCATAAAACAAATACTCCAGTTTCTTTATTATCGGTGTGTATTAATAATTGAACTGTTCCTGGTCTGGGGAGCACAGAGAATATGTTAGTCTTGGGATAATGGAATTTAATTAATGATAATTACTATTCCTCCGATTTTAATTATAAGATGTTTTAGTCCTTTTCATTTATTTTTTTATAAGATGTTTTCATTTATCAAGAATACTTTCTCTCTCTCTTCCATCAATTTTACTTCACATTTCAACTAATTACTCCCTCCTATTCAAAATGTAAGTCTTTTTAGGTTTTTATAACTTTTGCAAAATATAAGTCATTCTAGCATTTTTTACCTTCTAAATCCATATTTACCTTTAATTAACTCACCTCAAAATTAACATTTTCACTATTCACTAATTTCAATTCATAATTAATTAAGGGTAAATTTGATAAAAATAAATTTTCTTAATTTGTGTGCACAATTTTAAAAAGACTTATATTTTGAATAGGAGGGAGTATTAATGATGGCTCATTTTTCAATTAGTCTTTTGAGTTCTTTAAATTTCATTAACTTGACATTAAATTTCATGAAAAAATGGCTCCAATTTTTAAAATAGCATTGCAAAAGGAACCAACTACTCCCTCCGTTTTTAATTATAAGATGTTATAGCATTTTGCACAGGAATTAAGAAATATTAATTAACACAAACTTTAACAACTCATTAATTTAATCAAAAATGAAATTTAATATAAAGAACTCAAAAGACTAATTGAAAAATGAGTCATCATTGTCAAGTTAATGAAATTTAATGTAAAGAACTCAAAAAACTAATCAACAAATGAGCCATCATTAATAATTACTTGAAATGTGAAGTAGAATTGATGGAAGGGAGAGAGAAAGTAATCTTGATAAATGAAAACATCTTATAAAAAAAACAAATGAAAAGGGCTAAAACATCTTATAATTAAAAACGGAGGGAGTATTAAAATTTGTTAAAGTTTCTAAATTAATAAGTTGTAAAAGTTTGTGTTAATTAATGTTTCTTAATTCCTGTGCAAAATGCTAAAGCATCTTATAATTAAAACCAGAGGGAGTATTAGTTAAAAATCATCTTCTAGTAAGTTTAGTTAATCATTAATCTTTAAAACTCATAAAAATTTAGCATCTGCGATGATATCAATTATCAAAATATAATCAATCGAAAATTAGCCTCCTAACATCTTGTCCAGTGTTCAATATCAATTAATTACATGGCTTGGGATTTAGAGGATTATGGACTTAGCTGAAGACATGAGCTATTTTTATATTGACTTTTTTTTTTTTAAAAGAAGCCCAAGTGGGAAAAGCTTATATTTATACATAAGAAAAGGTTGACTTTAAGATGAGTGCAAGAAATTACACACTTTATTATAGACTGCTTACTAAATCTTGCCTCGCCGGGTGAGATCCGCATAGAATGGGACTAGATAAGATTAACCCTAATACTCACTTCGTGACATCGTCCCAATATTTTTTTATCTATATTTCTTTTTGAAATATAGTTGTTTGGCAATTGAGCAGAATATACATGTGTACTTCTTTTGTTAGTTGATTGAGTTTAAATAAATATTTTTTTCCTGAAAAGTTTCACGAAAGTTCGAATAACAAAACAATAACGGAAATTAATAATCTTTCAACATATATAACATCGTTCTGTATCTGAATACTAGTACAATTTTCATGACTGAAGAAGAACTCTAATCTGTCGAAAATTTAGATTTTTAAAAAAATTCGTAAGGTCATCATATATACGAAGCGGTAGCCTAGTAATATAACGGAATCTTAGTTCATATTATAATATACACACCACATTAGGTTGACGGAGGTTGGACAAAAAAAATAGAACACGTCGAAATTGTTAAATTTATACAAATGGAATATTTATTTAACAAAACATCTTAAATATTAAGTCTAGATTGCAAAAAAGAAAAAAGGAATACGCAAAGAAACAAAAACTAGATATTAATTGAAAACCCTAAATTTAATCAACTTACTTGATGACTCATACATTTTATTAACAATGAAATGCTTGACAATACGTCGATATGCTTAACAATTTTTTCTAATTTTTATTAATTTTGTTGTTTTTGTTCCCCTCGAAATGGCCGAAGTTCATTCCAGTTCATGGGAACAAACAGAAACATGATCGAATATCATAAATCTAGGGTAATTTTATTCACAGTCATCTATTTACTCACTATAATCCCTCATTTAAAATAATAAAAAAAATTACAATAAAGTACTATTTTACCCCTTAATCCCGATCAAGATTTCTTATAAACAAAATACTCTTAGTAACAAATAATACAAACAAATATATTTACACTCCATCATCCATAGCCAACGAAGGTAATTGCAAAATCTTCAAAACCCTCCGCAGAAGAAGCGAAGAAATATTGTTTATTTATTCGAGATTGGATATCTAACTCTTTCTATCCATGATCTTTCTGCTTTTTGTTCTCTAGCACTTATCTAAACAGTCATCTTCCGCCGCAATGGTTGATGGAATAGGAAATATATTTATTTGTATTAGTGTTAAAATTTGAATTTGGACTATACGGACAAAATAATACATTTATTATTATTATTATTATTATTATTATTATTATTATTATTTTTTTTTTTTTATGTCGTGGGAATCTGCAGCCGCTACCTTCGGTGTGCACTGGATAAACTCCCGTCCCTTGTACAGTAGCCTGCAAACCACACACGGCAGGTAAATCACACTTTCCAAGTACATGTGTGAATTATTTTGTTATATCTATTAAGGGCTAGAGAGTAAATGAAAGTTATGTTATATCTTAAATATATTATTTATACATTTATCAGTAGGGTGAGCTCTAATTAAAATGGTGGAAAATATATATTTTCATACTTTTTTCTATTATTTTTTTCTTAGGATAAATTATCTTTTTGGGTAGGATGAAATTTATAACGGGACAACTTTTTTCTTTCTCGTTTTCTCTGCAATTCATGATAATATAATGAGTTTAATAAAAAAAACAGACCATTTTGGACTTAAAAATAATAATTTTGTCCAACTACTTAATTTATAATAAAATAGGTCAATTTTGAGACGATGACACAAAAATACTCTTACTTTTTCACCAACCATATTATGTTCTTCTACTTTATTTTCAGAATCTTGTAGCATCGTATCACCGTCCAGCACCACCACCACCGCCGCGACGGCGTGATACAATTTTTGGAATCTTGTAGCATCGTATCATCGTCCAGCACCGCCACCACCGCCGCGACGGCGTGATACAATTTTCGAAATCTCGTAGCATCGTACCACCATCCCCCACCGATTCTGCAACCGCCGCCACCACCACCGCGGCGGTAATGTACGATTTTCTGAATCTTTAGCATCGTACCACCGTCCGTCACCCATTCTGCCACCGCTGCCGCCGCCACCACCGCGGCGGCGAGATACGATTTTTGGAATCTCATAACATCATATCACCGTCCGCCACCCATTCCGCCACCACCGCGGCGGTGACGATGTACGATTTTCGGAATCTTGTATCGTTCGTACCACCGTCCGCCACCCATTCTGCCATCGTCCGCCACCACCGCCACGGCAACGACATACGATTTTCGTAATCTTGTAGCACCGTACCACCGTACGCCACCCATTCCGCCACCGCCGCCACCACCACCGCCGCGGTGATGTACGATTTTTCAAATCTTGTAAGATCGTACCACCGTCCGTCACCCATTACGCCGCCGCCACCACCACCACTGCAGCGACGATCTACGATTTTCGAAATCTCATAGCATCGTACCACCGTCTGCTACCCATTCTGTCATCGCCGTCACCGCCACCAATGCGGCGATGTACGATTTTTGGAATCTCGTAGCATTGTACCATCGTCACCACCACCAGCACCGGGGTGGTGAGGTACGATTTTTGAAAATCATATCTAGCTGCTGTGGTGGTAGTAGCAGCGGTGGCGGAATGGGTGGCAGACAATTGTACGATGTTACGAAATTCTAAAATTCATATATCGTCATCGAGGTGGTCGTGACGACGGCGGTGGAATGGGTGACGGACGGTGGTACAATGCTAGGAAATTCCGAAATCGTACATCACCGCCATGGTGGTGGTGGTGACGGCGGTGGCAGAATGAGTGGTGGACGGTGGTACTATGCTACGAGATTCCGAAAATCGTACATCGCCGTCGCAGTGGTGGCGGTGGCGGTGACGGACCATGGTACGATGCTACGAAATTCCAAAAATCGTACTTCGCTGTCGACGTAGTGGTGGCAGCAGTGGCGGTCGATGGTACGATGCTACCAAATTCCGAAAATCGTACCTCGTCGTCGCGGTAGTGGTGGCGGCGGTGGCAGTCGATGGTACGATGCTACGAAATTCCGAAAATCGTACCTCACCGCCGCAGTGGTGGTGGTAGCGGTGGCGGAATGAGTGGCGACGGTGGTACGATGCTACGAATTTTCGAAAATCGTACCTCGAAGCCTCGGTGGTGGTGGCGGCGGTGGCGGACGGTGGTACGATGATATGAGATTCCGAAAATCATACCTCGCCAGCGGTGGCGGACGGTGGTACGATGCTATGAAATTTTGTAAATCGTATATCATCACCGTGGTGGCGGCGGCGGCGGTGATACGATGCTACGAGATTCCGAAAATCGTACCTCGTCGCCACAGTGGTGGCGGCGGCGACGGTGGCAGAATGGGTGACGGATGGTGGTACGATGCTACGAGATTCAAAAAATCATACATAACCGCCGCGGTGGTGGCGGCGGTGGCGGAATTAGTGGCGAACAGTGGAATGATGCTACGAGGTTCCAAAAATTGTATCTCATCGTCGCGGCGGTGGTGGTGGCGGTGGCGGTGGCAGAATGAGTGGTGGATGATGATACGATGCTATGAGATTATGAAAATAAAGTAGGAGAAAAAATAGGATGATTGGTGAAAAAGTAAAGGTATTTTTGTCTTATCATCTCAAAATTGTTCTCTTTTATTGTAAATTAAGTAGATGGATAAAATTAATGTTTTTTGGTCTAAAGTGCCCTTATAGTGTAATACTTCAATTCACAACATTTTTTTTTTCTCGTTTTCCCGTGAGTTACGAATGTATGGTATATGATGAATTTTGTTTTCCATGGTAAAGAACATGAGATTGAGAAAAAGGTGAAGATCACTATTGTGTTGTAAAAAGAAAAACAAGAAAATAAAAAAATTATTCCTTATGTTCCGTTATTCTTGTCCTGTATTCCGTTTTAGGTTGTTTTATTATTCTTGTCTTGTTTTCTTTTTTGAAAATAATTAGGAGATGATTAGGGTCCAATTAATATGTTCAACAACTCACTTTACACCTTTCATCTTACTTTTTCATATCATTTTCTGTGTCATCAATATTCTCCATCTCTTTCTACCCATTTTATTCTACTTTAGTTCACTTTTAACTCTCTCTACCCACTTTATTTCATTTTAAAAATTCTACTAACATATCTTCTACTCTTAATTATTTTTTCTTAAACCTCGTATCCAAAAGAAATAGGTCAAACCTAATAGAACGGAAGGAATATATTTGATAAAAAAAATTATATTTGTTCTTCTTCATTATTTTCTTATGATAAATTTACAACTATAAAGAAGGGGTCATTAAAGTATTTTGCAGTTTATATACATATGCAATGTTACGTACATATTACAACCATAAAGAAGGGGTCATTAAAGTATTTTGCAGTTTATATACATATGCAATGTTACGTACATATTCACAAGGATAGTAATTATATAGTATATATATATATAT
The DNA here is from genome assembly GCA_029490685.1 of Schizonepeta tenuifolia. Lineage (NCBI taxonomy): Eukaryota > Viridiplantae > Streptophyta > Magnoliopsida > Lamiales > Lamiaceae > Schizonepeta > Schizonepeta tenuifolia. The sequence continues at coordinate 3,056,582 of JANLIY010000007.1, forward strand.
AGCTTGTAATACTATTTATATATATATATATATATATATATATATATATAGGAAAAGGATTATATGAGAATAAATATTATCCTAAAAAATGAGAATAGATCTCCACCATAGATTTATGGGTGATGGAGGGTCAAGATTTGTCCTAGTCAAACGGGTCAAACTCGGGTCAACCGGGTCAACCCGTTGACTTTTTTTTTTTTTTTTTATAAACGGTTACTCAAGATGCACGACTTCACATATTCGGATGCACAATTCTATATAACTAGATGCACCACTAAGTGCATTTAGATGTACAAGATTTTCAGTTTTTTTTTCAATTTTTTTTAAGGGGTCACCCAAGATGCATCACTTCACATATTCTGATTCACCACTTCACATATTCGGATGCACCACTAAGTGCATTTAGATGCACCAGATTTGTAAAATCTGTAAAAAAAATGAAAAAAAAAATTGAAAAAAAATCGGATGCACCACAATGTGTAACCAGATGCACCACACAGTGTAACTACATGCACCACATAGTGTAACTAGATGCACAATATTTTACGAAAAAAAAAAAAAAACGAAAATAAAACTAGTGCATCTTAATGCACTTAGTGGTGCATCTCATTATATAGTGTGGTGCATATGAATACATGATGTGGTGCATATGACCTGACTATAAGAAGAAGAAAAAAGACGAAAAAAAAATAAAACGAAATAAAAAAACTTAAAATCTTGTGCATCTCAATGCACTTAGTGGTGCATCCGAATATGTGAAATGGTGCATCCGAATATGTGAAGTGGTGCATGTAAGTTGAACGTTAAAAAAAAAAGACGAAAAAAAACTAAAATAAAAAAACTTAAAATCTTGTGCATCTCAATGCACTTAATGGTGCATCCGAATATGTGAAATAGTACATCCGAATATGTGAAGTGGTGCATGTAAGTTAAACGTTAAAAAAAAAAAGTCAACGGTTGACCGGGTTTGACCCGTTTTGACCATGCCAAATCTTGACCCTCCATGTAGATTTCATTAATCATATCTATATATTTGTATTTAATTATAAATCTTCCACCCCACATTATTTTTTCAATAAAAATTCTACCTATTTAGAAGCCTATAAACACCTAAAATCAATGTGTATTTTCTCATCATTTGCACCACCAAAATAATGTGGCTGGCCGAATCAAAATTTCAACTAGTCTAATAATTTTTTACTTAATTTTATAAAAAAGATATTTTAAATTTTGCCTATTAATTAGATGACTGGATAAATAATTTTATTTTTATTGAATCCCTAATTGCTCGAAATCATATTCCCCGAAATTTTATTCCAAAACAAATTGGTCTACATAATCAATAATTAATTCAAGAAGGCGGATAAATTATCATCTATGTATAAATTACTTGGTCAATTTATTAGTTGGTCGAAAAATAAATGTGTATTTTATCATACTATGCACCATCAGTATTTGGCAAATTTGAATATTACTATAAGGGTTAAGGACGAGAACGAATAGTACAATCACTTTCTAATTAAATCTATACAAATTCTAAATGAGGTTTATTAATTATAAAATTTTAATTTTTTTTTTATTTTTTACTCCTTTCGTCCCACCAGGCTTGTCCTGTTTCTTTTGGGCACGAGGTTTAAGGAGAAAATAATTAAGAATAGAAAGTATGTTAAATGGAGTTTTTAAAGTAAATTAAAGTGGGTTGACATAGAGTAAATAGTGAAATAAAATAGTAAAGTAAAATAAAGTGGGTAGAGAGAGAGTGAATAGTGAAATAAAGTGGAATAAAGTGAGTAGAGAGAGAAGAAGAATAGTGAATGACACTGAAAATGAGGTGAAAAAGTATGATGAAGGGTGTAAAATGAATTATTTAACAAATTAATTATCTCCTAATTATTTCCAAAAAAGAAAACAGGACAAGAATAACGGGACAGCCCGAAAAGAAAAACATGACAAGAATAACGGGACGGAGGGAGTATTAGTTACATTAGAAATGCCCACAAAAATCAGAACGATGATCGACACGTTGGTTCAGACCCTAAACCGTAGGGGTAGACTGGTCAATTGGGAACGGACGGATCAACTTTAGAAAAGTATTTGTATTATCTCTCACATAGCGTTTTCAATGAAACTCCAACTATATATTGGAAATCTCATAAATATTTTATAAAATGTAAACGAGTTAAGATAATAAGAGAAAATTATTATTGGGGTTAAGGACAAGAAAGAATAGTACAATCATTTTTTTTAATTAAATCTATATAAATTCTAAATGAGTTTTATTAGTTATAAAAATTTAATTTATTCTTAAAATTTATTTTTTTATTTTTAATTATTTACACTACAGATGCCCACAAAAATCAGAATCATGGTCGACAGGCTGGTTCCGACCTTGAATTGTCGGGGTAGATATGTCAATTACAAACCAACAGTTCAACTTAAAAAAAGTGTGTTAATCTAATAATGCAGAATATTTAGCATCACCTTTATTCTTATAGATAATCTTAAAAATAAAAATAAAAATAAATAAATAAAAAAACTTCTCAAAATTAATTGAGGTGAAATAGTTATTTGATGTCAGAAAAATCCACCACAATTATCATATGAAATCGACGCGAGTCAACCTCTTTGAGAGGCAAATATGTATCGATTTTAAGAAGAAATAGGGATTTGAAAAGGCTAAATTGCACAAAAAAAAAAAACTTTGCCTTTTGTCAAATTCGCATTTTAATCCCCATTTTTAATTTTTGCAAAAAAATTATCAACGTTTTATTGTTTCTCAATTGCATCCCTCCGATAGTTTACCGGTGAAGTAATTGCTTACTTGTCGCTATAAATACTGAGTTGGTACAATAAATGTTGATCTGTTAGTTGTGGCTCTTATGTGGTGCAAATGACATCGTTTACAGTTGATAAATCAAGAAACGATTCCATTTTCGTTTGATAGAAACGACGTCGTCTGGTGGATGACTTGGAAGGATAGAAAAATTACCACGACTTTACATTCTCAAATCTCTATTCTTTTGAATCATTTTTCGTTCTTGCCTTGAAGTGGTGAATTATACAGTAAAAAATTACTCGAATTTGGTGACTAGGATAGTTTATTTCTGAGTTTTGTCGTTGCGTGTATACATCCTTGGGCGAAGGTGGTGAGTGTGTGTAGCAAAATGACGACGTTTTGGTCTTACTTAAACTCCATCGTTTCATTCTTGTCGCCGATTTGCCATGTAAAATTTACCGGCTTCTACATCAGCAATAAAATTGGGGAAAACCACTGGAGGGATGCAATTGAAAATGAATGAAAGGTTGTGAATTTTTTTTGCAAAATTTAAAAAGTGAGGATTAAAATGCGAATTTGATAAAAGGTGGAGCATTTTTTTTTTTTTTTTTGCAATTTAGACATTTGAAAATTATCTATAAAATTGAGGTGAATTAAGTTCAAATATTTAATGGGTATTACTATATAAGTTATAGACGTGAACATATGGTAAATTACTTTCTAATCGAATTTGAGATATGTTCAATATATATATATATATATATATAGAACTGATATGCTAGTCACCCCTCGCGAGCACCGTTCGTGGGCACCACCATCGATTTGTCCATATTAACATTATTTTATTTGATTTTTGCTCTTGCATTTTAGTCTAATACCTTAAAAAATGTTATTGAAATCCTTAAATTGAAAAATTACATTAAAATCAAAGCTCGATTTATTGTTTTCCCCTTTAACGTCAAAGAAATTAATAAATAAACAAATCGAGCATTGATTTTTATGTAATTTTTCAATTTAATGATTTCAATAACATTTCTTAAGGTATAAGATTAAAATACAATAGTAAAAATTAAATAAAATAATGTTAATATGGACAAATCGATGGTGGTGCTCACGGAAGGTGAGTAGCATATCGGTTCTCTCTCTCTCTCTCTCTCTCTCTCTCTCTCTATATATATATATATATATATATATATATATATATATGTATATATGAGTTGGACTTGGGTGCAACCAGTTGCACTCTATGCAACCGATTTGATCCAACCCGGCTCCAGATCCACGCCTTTTTACTTTTTTTTAATAATCGCGTGCGTAACTTATAAAGAAGAGAAGGTGTAAGAATATAACATGCAAGGCCTGTAGACCAGCGGTTGGATCTCTGCTTTACATGTAGAGGTCCCGTGTTCGAAATCCAACAGTGACAACACCTAATTTTATTAAAAAAAATTGACAAACCTGCTATCAAATAGGTTCGAAACTCCCGCGTCTCAGGGAGGAAGATCTCTAAGGGTAGCGTTATACCACTAGGCTACAATAGGTCATATTGTTTTTAAGGTGGGGAAATTTATATCTAACATACCCACTATTTTATTACTTTAAGCAATACAAGTATTTATTTTATTTTTTTCGTTTTTTAATTTTTACTTTTTATTATATCGTGTGTCCTACCTATTATTCTGTTTTTTTTTTAGTTTTTTTAATTATTTATTCATTTTCGTTTTTCTTTAAGTACTTTTTTTAATAAAAAAATATTATTTTGCTTAATGACAATATTTACTTTATTAACGATAACGTGTACTTTTAGTTATTTGATTAAGTAAATATTGTCGTAATTAAAAGTAATTTTTTATATGAAGAAAGTTATGTAAAAAAATGTTACTTTTTTCACAACGATTGTTAATTTTATTCACGATAGCATCCACTTTAAGTTATTTTATTAAGTAATTATTGTCGTAATGAAAAGTAATCATTGATATAAAGAGAGATAATGTTTCACAAATATTACTTTTCTTCACGATAATAATTACTTTTGTTCACGATAACGTTTACTTTTAGTGACTTGGTCAAGTAATTATTATCGTGATGAAACGTAATTATTGATATTAAGAAAGATAATGTTTCACAAATATTACATTTTTTCACAATGATTGTTACTTTTATTCACGACAACATGTACTTTTAGTCACCACAACTCTTACTTTTAGTTAAGTTTTAAAAAAAAAATTAGAAAAAAACAATAAAATTGTAATTGTATAGTAACAAATATTATTTAAACAAATAATTTAAAAACAAAAACAAATGAAAAACTAAAAAAAAAGACATACTAGAATAACAAACTAAACAAATAGCAATTGGGACGCTTCAAAATGTCCCAATAGATTACATATTTAGAACATGTAAGTGGATACTTTAAAGTATCCCAATAGGTCAAATATTAAAGAAAAAAAAAACTTGAAGGAATGCAGCAGCGAAGTTTCGAACTCAGGCGAATAAGGGAGCAAAGCTCTAAACCTTCGCTCCAAACCACTCTGCCACCATCCACACTAAGAGTATTATTACAGTATATATTATATAACATGTCAAATAATTAAAAAAAACAACCTTGAAAGGGATGTGGCAGCCAGTTTCGAACTCGGGCGAAAGAGGGAGCAAAGCTCTAAACCTCCGGCCCAAACCACTCCGCCACCATTCACAGTAGGCGTATTGTTACAGCATATATTATATAACAGGTGCAAATCAGTTGCACCGAAGTTTTTGCGTATATATATATATATATATATATATATATATATATACGCAAAAACAAGTATGTCCCATCCGTCCCAATAGCAATGTCTCACTCTCCTCTTTCGTATGTCCCATTAGTATAGTCTCATACCAAAAATGGTAACCCTTTAAAAGTTATAGGGCCCACTAATTTGTATATTTTTATTTTTGTTTCTTAATAGTTGTGTCCAAAGCAAGTGGAGACCTTATTATTGGGACGGAGAAAGTATACTATATATATCACTAAACAAGATTAGCAAAATAAGAAAAATAATTAATGTAACCACCTTTTTTGCTATCACATACTCCCTGTGACCCATTGAAATTGTCATATTACTATTTGGCACGGAAATTAAGAATAAGGGTAAAAAGATAGAAAGTGGAAGGTCCCATCACTTATGAAGGGTTTTGAAAGGTTAACATTTTCTTGATTTGAAAGAGCACAATTTGAGTGGGACATTAAGGAAAGGATGATAATATGAATAGGTCGGAGGTAATATTACATTTAATAATTTTGTTAGTTTTATTAAATAAAAACCAGTATTGTAGTCAACGGGTTGGTTCCGGGTAAGAAACATGGAGTCGGGATGATTGCAAAGTGGTGGTTCAACTTTTTTTTTCTTTAATCTTATGTTGAATTCAATAATGTAGGGTATTTGGGCTCACTTTTATTCTTATAGACAATCTTCAGAATTATTTTTATTTTCTAAATCAATGTGGGACAAGGAATATTTTAAATGAAAATAATTCATCTCAATTTTCATACAAAGTTGATGTGGGACATCTCTTTGAGAGCTTAAAATATATTTGCAACATCGATTTTGGAGAAGAATAGAGCTTTGAAAATTATTGAAAAAGATGGGTAGATTAGATTAGGATTTTTAACAGACATTACTATGTGTTTGTGACGTAAACATGTGCTAAAATTACTTTTTAATTGAAAGAAGTTAGGTGTGCACCTAACTGTGTGATTTGCTCCAACTGACCAACCTCAGTTGTAGAGTTGCTCCAACTGACTTTCCCAGTTGTTGAGCAAACTGACCTGAGCAGTTACTCAGTGAAAAGATTTTTAAAAGCAACGAAAATTGCTACTGGTGTATCCCCCCTCCATACACCAGATACTCGTTACTGGGACCATCAAGTGGTATCAGAGCAGTGGTTCAAAAGACTGTTGACTCTGGTTCACAAGGTGTGAGTCGAGTAGATTTTTCAGTGGTCAATTGAACAGATCTTTTCTGAAAACCTTTAGTGCATTCTGCTGCATATTTTTGTGTTTATCTTTTATGGTGTGCAAGAAATATGAACCCGATGTTGGTAGAAAGCTTATCGAAGTTCTCCATCGATGATTATCCCACTTGGAAGTTTTGCTTGAAGATGACACTGACTGCCATGCATCACAGGTTGTAGTAGACTATAGAAAATGGTCCCATCCAAGTGACTCAGTCAGTACTGGGCCCTTCAACCACTCCAAGAGAAGGAGAGATGATGATGAAGGTCAAACCAAAAGCCCAGGAGCAGTACACCAATGAAAAAAGAAACATCGTGCAGCTAGATGACATAGCAAAGATTGTCATCTCTTCCACTGTCCGCAAATCCTACCTGCCGAAGATTATCAACTGCTCTATAGCAAAAGATATGTGGGAAGCCTTAGCTGCACTCTGTGAAGGCTCTGACGAGATAAAGGAGAACAAGTTCACCTTAACTTGTCAGAAGTACGAGAACTTCTCTCAGCTAATCGGGGAGTCCATTGACAAGATGGAGCTGAGATTCACTGATGTCCTAATGGACATTGAGAGTTTTAGGAAGGGCAAGTACTCTCAGCGTGAGATGAACTTGAAAGTTCTCTCCGCACTAGGCGAAGACTGGGCGGTCTACAGAGTCGCCCATCAAAAAATCAGAGTGACTTCAATTCGATGACAACTGAGAAGTTGTTCTCCGCGTTCAAGGCGAATGAGTATGATATCCTACGACTGAGGCAAAGTAAGCTTCAGAAACCAGAACAGATGGAGCAGAGCTCAGCTGCCAAGCCAGTGGCACTTCGAGCTGAATCGGGCAGATCCAAGTTCGCCAGATTCCCACGGTCCGCTGACTCCTCAACTAAGGATCGACCGAGAAGTTCGAACTTCAGAAGAAGGTTGACAAAATGACCAAACAACTCAAGGAGATGAACTCCAAGATCGAGAAGTATAGGAAGATCAACAGGAGCAGGCGGAGCTCAACTAAACCCTTCTCAAGGAATCAAAGCGAATGATGCTTTGAATGCGGGAATCCATGATACTTCAAAGCCAATTGTCCTGATCTCTCTATGAACGAGAAAGAAGCCCTCCGAGGAAAGGCCAAGGAGAAAACTAAGGCCATGATCATTTAGGATGACGTCGGCGACACCGATGTGTTCACGGAGTCAGAAGGAGAAGAAACTGACTCGCCATCAAGCTCAGCAGGAAAAGACCACTGCTTCATGGTATTGTCGGAAGAGTCAACTGATGAGGTAAACTCTTTTTGCCATTCCTCTCATATACTTCCTCCGTCTCGTTCATAATGCAACGTTTCTTTTCGGCACGGGTATTAAGAAAAAGAGTATTAAGAGTAAAGATGGTGATTAGTATATTAACAAAGTGATATAAAATGTTTTTAAAGTAAATAAAGTGTTGTTGATATGATATAAAGTGATTTTAAAATGATGAAAGTGTTACTGATATGATATAAACTGGTTTTAAAGTGAATAAAGTAGATAAAGTGATTTTCTAATTATTTCTATAACAGGAAACGTTACAAGATGAATGGGACATCCCAAAAAGGAATATGTTGCATTATGAACAGGACGGAGGGAGTAATTTCTTCTGTTAACCAATGTGCAGGAGAATTTGACGAAGACATAGAGTCATCATGGGATGAGGTCGAACACCTGAGCATATTGTGCACTAAACAAGTTGCACAGTGCAAGGAACTGCAAGCTGAGTTTGACAACATGAGCAACGAGCTGATCATGAAGGATTATGACATAGAGAAGCTCGTGGAGGAAAACCGCAGACTCCATGAAAAAGTTGCCCAGTCAACCAACAGTCAGGTCATCCACCTGATCAACATGACCAGGACTCAGGCGGAATACATCTCTCAGTGCCTCATCAAACGTTCCCAGTGCCTCATCACTACCAGCAAGCATATCAACGACATGGAAACTTTAGAGATCAGTTCAATGGTCCAAGTTATCCACAGTTCGGGTATGCTCGTGGAGCAAGACAGTTTGGGCATCCTCCCAGACAGTTCCAATCATGAAAGAATCGACCATCTCAGCAAAATCGATATCGTGCACCACAGAGACAAAGATATCCACCAAAAAATTGGATTGCTCGCACCTCAACTCAGTTAGCAGTCTATGTGGATAAAAAATGAAGAGTGATTCGCAGATCCCCCAGTTCGAGTCTTCGAGGAAACAAAAGTCACTAACCTTGCAAGACCCAACTGAGTGTGGGTACCTAAAGTTCTTATTGTGTTTTGCAGGACCATGATGAACTGAGGAAGAGAAGAGCTGCAAAATTAGTCTGGGTGTTGGACAGCGGATGCTCCAGACACATGACACACCAGAGGAATCTTTTCACAGACATCAAGTTTTGAGATGGAGGTATAGTTACCTTTGGTGATGACACAAACCAAAGGATCTGGTACATTCGAAACTCATCTAGTAACTATGAAAAATGTTTCCTTGGTCGATAGATTGAAGCATAACTTGCTCTCCATAGGTCAATTGTGCGATAATGGTTTTTCTGTGAAGTTTCATGCACAGGGATGCAGGGTGAAAGACGTCCAAACCAAGAAGATTCTATTATATGGTAGACGATTTTCATCAGGTGGAGTCTACTACACAGACTGGTCGAGTAGCTCACCAGAAACGTGTCTCGTATCCAAAAGCAGCTTAGAAACAAGCTTGATGTGGCACAAGAGACTCAACCACCTCAACTTCAAAACCATGAACAAGTTAGCTAGCCAACAGCACACAATTGGAATGCCGGATTTGAGATACAGTCCGACGCATCACTACAGTGCATATCAGCTTGGAAAGTTGGCTAGAGCATCATTCCGTCTTAAGATGATGTCTTCCACAGATCGTGTTCTGCAATTGATCCACATGGATCTTTTCGGTCCGGTCATCCCAGAGAGTGTGAGTGAAAATAAGTACACCCTCATAGTCATTGATGACTATTCGAGATACACCTGGGTGATCTTCATGGCGCACAAAAATGAGACGAGAGAAGAATTGCCTAAGCTGATGGATAGACTTGCGAATCAACAAGGGAAATTCATTGTCTCCATCAGGTCTGATCACGAAACTGAGTTCCTCAATGAGACAATCATTGAGTATTGCGAGAAGAAAGACATAATACATCAGACCTTAACTGCAAGAACTCCACAACAGAACGAAGTAGCTGAGAAGAGAAATCGAACACTGAAAGATGCAGCAACCAGCATGCTCACAAGCTCAGCCCTGCCAAAATGATTTTGGGCTGAAGCCATCAACACAGTGTGCTACACACAGAACTGCTCCCTTCTCACAAAGAGACAAGGAAAAACTCCATACGAACTATGGAGGAACAGGAAGCCAAACATATCTTACTTTCATGTATTCGGTTCTAAGTATAATATTCATAATAATTGGAAAGCTCAGTTGAAAACTTTCGAGCCAAAAACTATCAAAGGCATATTCTTGGGATATGCTGCGAAGATTAAAGCTTATAGAGTTTTCAACACCAGCACCAAAATTATGGAGGTAACACCTCATGTTATGTTTGATGAATCTACTTTTGAGTGCAGAGAACAAGCTAAACCGCAGGCAGTAGAAGAAAGTGCACCGACACAACCAGCTGAGACCAGATCTCAAGCCCAACGACTGAAGAATCTTGCAGAGCCGCTTATCTGGTCAACTGAGGAAGAAAAAGTATATTCTTTTGTCGAGGAGAATGAAGATCCCATCACAGATCAAGGGGGAACTTCAGAGTCAATAGACCAAGTGCCACCTCCAGCTGACGCTCAGCCAACATTAGCAACTGACCAGCCTTCCAGTCCGGGACCAGCCAGCTCCCCAGTTTATCATTCATCTTCAACTGAGGATCGAACTGCACCAGAAGTCAGAACACCAAGCTCGACACCTCCAACATCTCCATGACCGAATTATTCCATCACAATACTCGAATCTGCTAAGTGAGCATGAAAGCACAAATGTGGTATAAAAGCCACGTCAAAGATTCTGTGATAGGAAATCTGGAAGCCGGTGTTCGAACCAGAAGGTCAGCTCAAGTTGTAGATCCCACAGCTTATGTTCCGACTCAGCCAACTCAGTCAGGAACCTCAGCTGATGATGAACCAACTTTGGAAGCACAGTATGCTGATGAGCTCAAGATACTAGAAAAGCTGGAGCAAGCAGGAGATGTAAGCATGATTGCATACTTTGCAGCAGACATGCCAGAACCCAGGAACATCTTGGAAGCTTTAGGATGTATCCTCTGGACTCATGCCATGCAAGAAGAGTTAAATGAGTTCCACAGAAACAACGTTTGGGGACTTGTTGAGAGACCTGAAGTGGATATTCAAGAATAAGTGTGACGCCATTGGATGTGTAGTGAGAAACAAGGCTATACTGGCAGCTCAAGGTAATTGTCAGCAAGAAGGAATAGATTTTGAAGACTCTTTCGCCTCAATTGCTCGTCTGGAAGCGATTCGGATTTTTGTAGCCTACGCCGTTTTCCACAAGTTCAAGGTGTATCAAATGGATGTGAAGTGCGCATTTCTCAATGGCGACATTAAAGAAGATGTTTATATAGCACAATCTCCCGATTTCGAAACTGGTGACGGCAGAGTATACAAACTGAAGAAAGCCATTTATGAACTGAAACAGGCTCCGCGCGCATGGTACGAAACACTGTGCGACTTTCTACTGAAGCTTAGTCGACAAAACTCTCTTCACCATTAAAGTTGAAGAAGATATCCCGGTGGTGCAAATATATGTCGACGACATCATCTTTGGATCCAAATCCGAAGATCTGTGCAAGAAATTCTCCCAACTCATGAAGGAAAAGTTCGAGATGTCCATGATGGGAGAGATAAAGTATTTCCTTGGACTGCAGGTGAAGCAGTCACCAGAAGGAATCTTCATCAATTAGTCCAAGTACACAAAGAAGCTAATCTCCAAGTTTGGAATGAACTCAAGCCGAACAACAAAGATCCCAATGAACACCAACTGAAAGATCGACCCCGGCCAGGAAGGGAAGCTCGTCGATGTAAAGATGTACAAAGGGATTATCAGCTCGCTTCTGTATCTAACTGCTAGTCGACCAGACATCTCCTACGCAGTTGGAGTTTCTACAAGATTTCAAGTTGAGCCTAGGGAAGCTCACTCGCATGCAACCAAGAATATCATCAAGTACCTCAAAGAAACAGTTCATATGGAATTGTGGTATCCAACTGATGGTAACATCGAACTGAACAAGTTCACAACCCTATTCAGTCCAGTTGATCGATGGAGTCAAACCTTGACTGAACTGATGACTTAAGTCAGTTGAGTGTAAGCTGAGTAAAAGAGACAGTTAAGATCCACGCCGACTGAGTGGTACTCTATGTTAACTTGTTCTTTTTTTGCTAAGGTGGGTGTTTTGAAATCAATTCAAACATCAGTTTACAAGTTATTCACATTAAATTAGCCAAGCGGTCACATTTATTGAAAAGCTAGTCTAATCCTATAAACCATACTTTTAGATCACGATTGGGCTGACAAACCGTTACCTACTCTCCTCACGCGCAAGAGTGTTCCTCACCGTCCCTTGACATGTTCCATCACCGTCATTTCTGGAAGCAGCTTTTTCTGAAACGGCAGATTGAAGTTTGTCATTTATCCTGACGAAACTGCACGAATCGATCTGATTCGTTGATTAAGATCTCATCCCTCCAATAAATAGGGGGCCTTGCAATTCACTTTGCATATCAATCAGATTTCGTATCTTAATAACTCCAAGATTTTCCACTTTTTCTCATGAAAATTTTGCTTTGTGATTTTCTCTCTTGCTAGGGTTTATCTTCCTCTACAAAAAATCCTACCAGATCGAGAACATGCCTTTCCACTTTGCAAAGTGGAACTCTTCTCCCACCAGCCTTGAATCAGTGAAACAATTGGTTCAACATGAACGTTATGTTTGTGGCTACATGAGACGCAGACGCTTTAAAGGAAAACTGATGATGTGGGTGTTTCGTGGTGTCAACCAACTAATACGGATCCCTGAGGTGTTCTTCCAATTGCATATCAGGCATTTTATTCAGACGCAACCTCGAGGAAGCCATCGTTGATTCAACCTCTTCGAGCACTGCGGGATGAAGATCTGCAACCCCACGTCACGAGAACAGGTCGATAGTAACATGTGTATCAGGAGTCCCGATCAGACCTAGGCATTCCCTCATGAGACTATGCTGTACAAGGTCATCCTCAGTCAAGCTTCTTTCCACCGAATCGTTGAAGAAATAGGTGGAACCCGAATGCTTCCTGCAAATGTTCTCCCTCCTTAACTTTTTGCTAATGCCAAAAAGGGGGAAGAAGTTGGCTAAATGTTGATAAGAGTACTTCGGTGAAGTACCCCAGCAGAAAGGCCGACAGTATTGGAGACTGTGAAGGCTAAAGGGGAGTGCTGAAAGGTGGTCAGGTGCTTCGAAAAGCTTCTTGAGGCATTCAATCAGACTTGGCCTTAGCCTCTAGCCTTCAGAGAAGCGATGAAGAAGAAGACCAAGGCTGATGAGGAGAAGGCTAACGAAGTAATCAAAAGTCTCGCCTTGTGGCTCGAGACAGGTATTCAATGTGAAAGCTGAATACCTTCAACTGACGTCAGCTCAGCCTTGGAAGTAGCTGAAGATGAAGACCCTCTCTTAAGGAGGTGGAGGAGTCAAAGACGAAGACCCTAGAGTAGGTTAGAATGTTAGGACTGTAGTTTAGCAAGAACACAGTTGTAACTGTAATCTCTTCCTAATTTATTATCTGTAATAACAAGTTGTTGGTTATTAAAGGTCATCAATTATTAATCTTACTTGATGACAACCATCTCGTTGTCCAAGTTTGAGGTCAATCTTTTTAATTTTTATATGTTTTCTTGTGCTAACCCCTTTTCTTTTATAGACTAGAATTGAGTTTATCTTTTAGTCTTCTTGGTATCAGTTTATGGGTAGCAATTAGGAAAGTTAGGTGATGTCAGTTTAGAATTTTTGGCAACATCAAAAAGGGGGAAATTGTAGGAAAAATTAGTAAAAGGTTTCGAATGATACCAAAACTCCAACTGACCCCAACCGAGTAGATGAATGTCTTTAGTCTGAATTTAGCTAGAGCTCACTGCTTGAGCGTAAGGATTTTATCTTTACAGGTTTCAAGCAGAAGAAGACAGTCGGACTGAAGAAGGAAGTTCGTGAAGAACTCAGCTGAGACTCTAACTCAGTTTAGAACTCAACCTCAGCTGAAGCACGGACTCAGTTGGACAGCAACTCAGTTGACTCTTCAACTAACCCATGCAGCTGAAGCATGAAGAAAAGTTGTGTCGAAGTCAGACCTCGCAAAGTTGAGAAGAGAAGACTTTGAAGACGTTGAAGGCAGAAGAGTTGCAGTCCAGATTCAAATCTACTCGGAAGCACAAGTCAGCTGGAGAACTTACTATAAATGGGCCGACAACAGCGACGTGCATAAAGCGAAGGTCGCAGTTACCATTTAAGGAAAGTTTCCAGAAAAACAGGTGAGTGTCATGATTTTAGTAGAGATCAAACGGCTCTTTCCAACGGTTAGTTAGATCTTCCTCTATAAATAGAGGTCTCCACACCAAAGCTCGTGGGGCAGACACAAGTACGCAGAAGTGCCAAGAGAGACAAAATCAAGAGTGAAGTAGCAGCAGCAGACCACCTCTCTCTCCAACAAGGAGACTACAATTGAAGAACAGTAAAAGTCGAGTGTCCAACCTCCTCCTATTCTTCCAGCCTCTCAGAAGCCCCTTCTTTGATCGAGTCTAGAATATAGTTCTTGCATAAATTGTGTTTGACCGAACTCTCTCCCATAAGATCGAGTCTGAAGTCTTAGGACGAAGCCTCCACTTCTCTCTGTGTAGAAGACTTCTTAGTTGAAAAATCCCTCACCCCCAAACCTTAGATCCGACTTTGAACCCGGAATTAAAGTCACTAGGTCACGTTGAACCCGTAATCAAAGACCAGGTCCCTTAGAACTCGAAATCTAAGAATAGGTCCCGTAGAATCCGGAATCTAAGACTAGGTCCACTTAGTTCCCGTAATCTAAGCCCAGGTTGTGCACTTGCCCGGAAAAGTGTTGTAGGGTCTTGTTCGAACCCGTAATCGAACTGGTTAGGTAGCTTGGTACCCGAAAACCAAGTGGAACGTTTGGTAAGCACGTTTAAGCTTATCTAGTGGATTACTTCCCCGAAAAGGAAGTCGTGGACGTAGGAGGTCAATCTCTGAACCACGTTAAAATACTGTGTCCTTTACATTCTATATTTAAATTCAGTATTTTATATTCAGTTACATAACCAACCGACCAGCATACAAACTGCACTAATTTTGGGAACTTGATCGTCCCCGTTTTTACAAAGGTTTCAATTTAAGTAACGAGCTTAATTTTCACCAACTTCCGCATACGCTAAACTATTTTAAAACCTCAGTTGGACTACACAACTAACTCTCAGTCAAAGAAGTCAGTTGTGAACCCAATTGTGTGATTCTCTCCGACTGACCAACCTCAGTTGTAGAGCTGCTCCAATTGACTTTCCCAGTTGTTGAGCAAATTGACTTGAGCAGTTACTTAGTGAAAAGATTTTTAAAAGCAACTAAAATTGCTACTAGTGTATTCATCCCTCCCCCCTTCCATGTACTAGATACTTGTTACTGGGACCATCACTATCTAATAATTTTATTAATTTAATTAAACATAATTCCCCGTCAATCTTCGACGGGTTATACTCTAGTATTATATAAATGTGAACGACTTTATGTAAAAAAAAAATCTATGTGACACTCATATTCTTCCATTTCTATTTATCTAAATTCTCTAATTTTTTGATTTATTAAACACTAATTTACGTAATAAAATAAAATACTATATAAAAATCCATGTGGCACCCCTTACCTTTTCTAGCTACTCCCTTCGTTCACGAAATGATGCTCCATTTGGTGTCTGACATAGAGATTAAGAAAATTGATAAAATTATTTTGAGTAGGGTAAAAGTTAGAAAGTAGGGGCAGTGAGAAAATGACAAAAAACAGTAATAATGACAAAAAAGAAGTGGTATTGACCAAAAAGTAGGAATACAATTGTTGTGTCACTGCCCCAAATCCCGAGGGACGGCAAAGCCGGGGTGCGACTAGGGGTTTGATTAAAGAAGCGGGGAAGAAGGGGGAATTACTGAATAAATGATAAACTGACATAACTTTGATAACATAGTAAACATAAAGTACATCGATTAATCAAAAGAGAGTCGATCTAGAAGGATTGCTCGACAAAAGTT
Organism: Schizonepeta tenuifolia; assembly: GCA_029490685.1. Lineage (NCBI taxonomy): Eukaryota > Viridiplantae > Streptophyta > Magnoliopsida > Lamiales > Lamiaceae > Schizonepeta > Schizonepeta tenuifolia. Next base: position 3,072,653 of record JANLIY010000007.1, read on the forward strand.
GTCTCTGAGATCTCTAGGGTTTCAAGTACATAATACTTAAATCGAAAGTTACTACATCAAAAAGAGTGTCTTGCAGCGGAAAAGACGTAGATTGATTTCACATAAGAAGATGTGAAATCGAGGCTCAAAAGTCTGCTTTCTCTATTTACAACCATCACTCAACTTCCACCGTCCTCGTCACTCAACCTGCACATTTATAAATACATACAGGGCTAAGTACAAAAGCACTTAGTGGACACTTTGCCGAAAACATATCATAGATTAAGTTACGGAAGTTTGAATGCTTGATGAACTTGATGAAGATCTTGAAGGAATGAAGAACAAGAGAGAGAAGAGAGTGTTTGGGGGGGGGGGGGGGGCGGTTTTGGTGGGTGAGTAAGAGAGAAAGTGATGACTAAATGGGGTGATATTTAGTTAATAAAGTAGAAGGATGACTAAGGGGGGTGTAGGTGGCGGTTTAAGAGGTGGAATTAATTCAAAATATCTCGTTTACGGATCTAATACGGCGTATTGAAATTGACTAATTAATTTCTTAGACAGTTATGTTTCCGGCGAAAACTAATTCGACCATTAGATTGGAAATTTTACTTAGTCGGAAAGCATAATTCGATTTTCGAAATCCAAAGAAAAGTTGAGACATGATAGTCCAAATTTCGCCCGGAAAAAATAAATAAAACTGACTTTTACCAGAAGACTCGTATCACAAAATAAGTGAATGTAAAGTCAGACGGTTTTTCGATCTGAGTTTTCAAACGAAAATTCTATCGGACGCGAAAACCCTAATACAGTAGTCGGTTGAACGGCTTCTGGATTTTATTTTCAGAAACGAATTTAACCGTTAGTCTTATAACTGAAATTCCTTAACTTAGGCGTGCAAAGCCTTAATTAAAATGAAAATTTTTATTTCTCGACGGAAAAGAAAAGCCGGGTATTACATTTTACCCCTCTAACGAAAAATTTCATCCCGAAATTTGCTTATCTTCTTCGAGAAAAAAAAAATTCAAGGTATTTCTCCATCATCTTTTCTTCGAGTTCTCACGTAGCTTCTTCCTGCTCGTGGTGACTCCATAACACTTTACTAATCGTATTGACTTGCTTCTTAACTCTCGTACTTTTCGATCCAAGATCGATTGCGGTCTTTCTTCATAACTTATAACTTAAATCGGAATCAAGAACTACGTCTTGCTGATGAATTACGTGTGTAGGATCGAACACGTACTTTTTCAAATGATATACACAAATATAATAAACATTCCATAGACTTGGCGACAAGACCAATCTATACACATTAAACTATCTTTTTCAAAATATCTACTAATCATATAAATCTTTGTCTAAGCTTATACTTGACACGAAAATAATTATCATATCCTTAGAAGGAAAATCATGAGGAAAACTTGTCCCCCTTCTCTAATTTAAGTCTGATCGGCATATATCACTTAAGACTTTCGTCCTCTCTAAACTTCTTTCTTTTGTCAACTCTAAATTTTGATCTAACGCTATCTTTCTTAACATATCTTCTAGTACTCGAATCGTTCCTTCAGATTCACTTAAAGTTTTCTCTCATAAGTCTGGTGCAGCTACTAGTGCTGCCATTCGGTTAGTTATTGACTCAGATGGATCGATCACCTCTAAATCGATCATCTCAAGTTCTCGTACGATTTCTACGTCTCATATGGTCCCTTCAGTTCCACTTCTCCATTCAGGCTTGTAGTGCAGATTTTATAGATATCCGTTCACCCATCAATATTCCATGAAAATCTGTAGGTTTCTTCTCGGCTAATTGAAGGAAATCTTTCTCTCGCGGCAGAGAATCGTTGCGTAGTCGCTCGTATATCCAATCCATTCCAAGGATTATGTTCATGTTTAACATTTTCATCGTATTCAGATTGTTTGCTACAACCTTAGAAGATCCTAAGTTTAATTATAGGTTTGAGCAAATAAAAAAAGTGGTGATGATATCTCCTAACGACGTAGTTACTCTCTTTTCATGATTAGCATACTCTAGTTTTTATTTCTATAGTGTTAATACAGGCTCTAATAATAAAAGAATGTGAAGCCGTGGTATCAACTATTTTATGATAGGGTAAGTGGGAAGTTTACCCATACCGGCCATGTGACCCTTGTCCTTATTCTGCTCTTGATCCTTAATCATGAATGCCCTTGGATTCTGTTGGTCCGACTGTTGAGACTTGTTATTGTTGCGGATGTGCTTGAATAGCTCTCAAAGGTTGGGGTTGGTTATATTGGTTAGCTCCTCCTGATTGAAACGGTTTTGGGCAATATCTTTTCACGTGCCCCTGTTGTCCGCATTTAAAGCACACGTCAGTGCCTGCTTGACAAACTCCAGAGTGCATTCCATTACACTTAGAGCAGGTAGGAACAGTGATTTTTCTTTGGTTATTATTTGTCTGTTGTCCCTGCCATTGTCCTTGTTGGTTATTTCTTTTCCATTGTTCTGATTGGTTATTCCCTTGCCACTGCGCTGATTGGTTACTCTGATTTGGCTGTTGAAAGCCACGCTGATTTCCATCCTGGTTTCCTTGATTATTGTTGTTGTGTTGATAGCAGCCACTGTTGTTTCCTCCTTCCCATTTTCTTTTTCCTTTATAGTTGTTGTTATTGTTGTTGGAATGGTCTTGAGTTGGAGCATGAGTTGGTGCTGGTATGGGCGCTACAATCTTTCGTTCGTCCGACACAACCGCCTCCATGTCTAGGGCTCGTCCTAGTATGTCTGTGTAGCTCAGTCCTCCGTGACTGGCTAGTGCCATTCCTAGTTCGTGTCTAAGTCCTCCATGAAACTTCTTTTCTATCTTCTCGTCGGTATCTACCTGCTCGGGTGCATACCTTGACAATTCACAAAAGGTTGCATCGTATTCAGTCACTGTCATCTTCCCTTGCTTCAGATTATAGAACTCTGCTTCCTTCTTTGCTCTATATGTTTTTGGAATGTATTTGTCATAAAATGCTGCCTTAAACTCATCCCAAGTAAACTGAGCCAGATGCTCTGTCGGAATAACTTTCTGCCTAGCTTCCCACCAGAAGTCAGCTGGTCCGGTGAGTTGAAACGCAACACACGAAAGGCGCTCCTCATCAGTACATCTGAGAAGTTTAAAAATTCTTTCTGTAGCTCTTACCCAAAGCTCAACATCGCTCGGGTTTCCTGATCCATTAAAAACAAGTGGATTTATTTTGAGGAATAGATCCTCTATGCCACGACGTAGTGGTGGTGGGAGTGGAGGGGTTTCTTGACATCCTTGATCCTCCTCCCTCTCATGTTGTCTATGACCTCTTCCAGGTCCTCTATGCCTACCAGGTCCTTTTCTTCTATTATTCGCTACTCTTGGCGGCATTTTGAAACTAAGGAAATCAAGAATTTCCATCAACTTCGTGCTTTAAGCACTCACCCATTTAATAAAGAATTAACTTATCTTAATCATCTAGCAATTTCTCAAATTGCAAACAAACATTCTTAAAAAGAAACTTTCGACATTTTACAACTCTTAGCTTGGAATACTCAATCTTCTCGAAGAAAATACTAACTTAAAGTTAATCAAATACTCGAATGGTTCTTAATAAATAAAACAAAGTCGACTCTAAATGAAGATGACTTCGTTCATGTCACTTATACGTAAGTAACATTAGTCTATACTCGATTATGTACTTATTTTCTTTTGATCGCGTCTTTTGAAACAATTTGGAACCAACGCTTCTTAAAACGTCTATGTTCTCAAGGAATCGGGAAAAGCCTTAGAAAATAACTTAGATTCTCATGCTGACATGTATCTCGATCAAAAGAAATTATGACTCACATAATTTCATCTAATACCACAAAGGTATAACAATCATATTTTAATCAGTTCATACTTTTACTCAGCAAAAGTATAACTATCATGCTTCAATCAATTCATACTTGGTACTCAACAAAAGTATATCTCATACTTCAATCAATTCATATTTGGCACTATTGTTCATAACATGCTTGCATACTTATTCATAAACTTTCTGTAAAAGGAAACAACACTTCTGAAACTTTTCTTTCTTTTTTTCTTCGGTTGAGTCGACATAGCGGGAAGTTGAGTGGTTAACTACGTTCTTAAGTTTAGTGAATCGAACTAAACTTTACTTGAACGAAGACTCGGATGCAGAGCATAAACAAATGCTCTGTCGGACTAACTTGAAAGAATTTTTGGATGCAGAGCAGAAACGATTGCTCTGATACCAATATGTCACAGCCCCAAATCCCGAGGGACGGCAAAGCCGGGGTGCGACTAGGATTGGATTAAAGAAGCGGGAAAGAAGGGGGAATTACTGAATTAATGATAAACTGACATAACTTTGATAAGATAGTAAACATAAAGTACTTTGATTAATCAAAAGAGAGTCGATCTAGAAGGATCGCTCGACAAAAGTTGTCTCTGAGATCTCTAGGATTTCAAGTACATAATACTTAAATCGAAAGTTACTACATCAAAAAGAGTGTCTTGCAGCGGAAAAGACGTAGATTGATTTCACATAAGAAGATGTGAAATCGAGGCTCAAAAGTCTGCTTTCTCTATTTACAACTATCACTCAACTTCCACCGTCCTTGTCACTCAACCTGCACATTTATAAATACATACAGGGCTAAGTACAAAAGCACTTAGTGGGCACTTTGCCGAAAACATATCATAGATTTTATATAGAGATTCATCAGGCATCTAAACAGTAACACACAGGGGTTTTACCTTTTAAAACAATCCAGTGCTTACTAAACATTTTCTCATACTTTACTTGATATCAAGATTTTTCTATTGTTTCATTCATATTGTCCAACTTCTGTTTCAACGCCGGGGAAGAAGGCCTTTCTCCCGCGAACGTTCCTCACCGTGGCTGGCTACCCCTTAACAGAGTACCACACACAACGGCTACCGTGTACACTAACTCTGGATAGCACCTAACGGTGTCACTAACTCAAAGTCCGATCGATTTAACCCTGGAAAGCACCTAACGGTGTCACTAACTCAGAGTCTGATTGATTAGTTAGCACCTAACGGTGTCACTAACTCAGAATGGCACAAGAGAACTCACAAAAACAAAGTCATTTTATGCACTTATAATCATTTTAAATCAACTACTTTCATAGCAGTTCAAAAACATAACAAAAACTCATTTTATTTTTGTATATAGAAAAGTCCACCTCAACCGTTTACAGAACAAACTTTAACCTTCTGTCTTCCGTCCTGTCTTCAACTCCGACTTCCTTCTTTTATCGCAAATATTCAAACTTTAGTAATCGATCAAGACGATTAAAAAAAAGAAAAACGAATTCGGTTAAGTCTTTTAGGCGTTTGCACTTTAACTAAACCCTTTTAGTTTAAAAAGAAACGAGACTCGAATACATCTCGTTTAAAACTAACTCGGTTCCTTACTCGATATTTTTATATCATCAAAACGAAAGTCGATAACACTTAACGACTTAAAAGTTCTTAAAGAATTAAGTTAAAAAGAATTCAACTTAAGAAAATGAGTTTAGAAATTTTCTGCACAAGTCAGTAGGTCTGGAGCTTCTACAGAACAGAGTATTTCGAAACAGGGGATGTGCCTTATGTCAAAGGAAAGATACGGATGTCTAGTTTACTGTCCAATTTACGGATCTCGATTTCGTTAAACGAGCTAAGAGTTATGGCCATTTTCGTAAAGGGTCACAAAACTGTCCGCGAAACCCTAATCGTTTTAAAACTCGACACACGATTCCCTAGGTTCGATTAATGCTATACAACCTTTATACGCATGAAATTTTTATCACATTACAGTCAAGTCTCATAATTATCTAACGTGCATACTTTCTCGTTCCTCGATTAAAACTACGACGATTACTTCTCGTTTTTTCAACCAATCATTTACACTTAGAATTTCCATTTCAATTTCAATTCAATTTCAATATTCAACTTCTATTTTCTATTTCATAACCTATATGAAATCTTTATCAACTTCATTCCTACTTATTAATCAACTACGAACTCAAATCAATCAACATATAAAGTCTCGATTCCTTATTTCTTCTTTTACGTACTTACTTACTTTCTTCAATTTTTGAAGTTTTACTAATTCAATTCAAATCAAATTAGTTTCTATCATCTTCTTACTTAATAATGAACATCTTAATGCATTAATATCATTATAAACCATTACTTAACTAATCCACGTCATTTATATCGGTCTAAGAACTTGATTTTCCAAAGTTGTTAGTTAATTCTCAATTAATTCAATAACTACCCTAACATATCAACAATTACTAATATTCGATTAGTTTTCTCGTTCGATTTTCCTATCGACGATTACGCTCGACTCTTCATCTCTTACGAAAAGTTCGACGTTCTTAGATTTCGATCAAACTTTCCAATTATCAACATTAACCACATAGATTAACTAATATGCAAACCATAAACTTATATTATTATCAAAACTAATTCTATCGACGATTCTTCGTCAGTTCGTCTCCAATGATTTCATTTTTATTTTTAGAAAAATCTAAATCAAATCTATGTTGAACTACATGCTTCCTACATCACATATTTCAAATCATAACATCAAAATCATAACTTTTTCTCATTCAAATACCTACTTCTTCCTCTCTTACAACTTTGCTTCTATTCTTAGAAAATTCCCAATTAATTCACATGTTCATTATTCATCCTATGCAAACATATTCTACCAATCACACATCTAATATTCAAGCTCAAACCTCTCTTACTTATCTTCAAAATTTTCGAAAATTACCCTATAATTTCTAACATGATTTCTACTTGATTTCTATCCATAGAAATTTAATCATAAGCATAAATAATCAAGAAATAAACTTAAAACATCATCCTATATCTTCATTAAATTTCGGTCATTACAAAAGAATAAGGGGGGATGATTTTCACTTGATTCTAACCATGGAAATCTATTCCTAAGCACACATAATCAAGTCTTAAACTTAGAACATCATCTTCTTCCTCTCTTATAAATTTTTGAAAATTTCAAAGTTAAGGGAATGGAATTTTGTTCGGATAGAAGTGAAGAGGAGGCTCTCACCTTTCCAAATATGAACTCGGATTTGAAATCGATCGGTAGATGATTAAGTTACGGAAGTTTGAATGCTTGAAGAACTTGATGAAGATCTTGAAGGAATGAAGAACAAGAGAGAGAAGAGAGTGTTTGGGGGGGGGGGGGGGGGGGGGGGCGGTTGTGATACCCCGAGTTTTTATCCCTGTAAGAGAGCGTCTAATTAACCGAGTAAGCCCAAAGATGAGAATTTAGGAGTAAAATTTTTCTTTTCTAATCGATGAGTTTTGAATAAAACGTTTACATTGCCTTGTGAATCTTGTGTGAATTTATCTGTTCTAATTATCTGAGATGATGATGATGTGATATGTTTGTTGAGTTGTTTATATGAAAATGAGTATGAGATTAAATTCCGGAAAAATCCCGAGAAGTTTGTTTAGTTAAGATAACATAACGTTAATCGCCGAGAAATATGTTTACGCCGATGAAACTAGAATAGAATTAAATTAGAACCTTCGAACTTAGAATTTCTTTTAAGATCACTGAGATAGGATACTTATCCGAGAATTGAGAAGAGAAATGAGGCATTAGTCTTGAAAAGGATTAATAAACGAATTAATAAGCCGATTAAATTCTTTTAAGAATTAAAGGACTAAAATGATCGAAGCCTTTAATCTTTTAATTTGAGACGTGAAATAGGATTGGGACGAGTTAGTGTCAAAAAGTGAAACGAGAAGAGGTTAGACCCGTTAATAGAACAAAACGGAATTAATACGAATCGTTTTACTCGGAAAACCCTTACGACCGGATAATTAATACCCGTGACGACACGACGACGACACGTGTCATCCACCTCTCTCCCTCTCTCGCCACCTCACAACCCCTCTCCCATCATCTCTCAATTTCCAAGACCAACAAGACATAGTGGTGTCTTGTACATGGTTTGCTTGAAGTATGCTTACAAGTTAACTTCAAATCACCTATCAAGTCTTGTTCTTTACAATTTCCAACAAAGTATACTTTTTCTCTTTATTGGATTTCAATTTTGTTCATCTAAGACAAGAGAGGAATGCAGCAACTCATTCATAACATTCCATCTCTCTCTCTCCATCGAAAACTCTCTCTCACAAAACAAAAGAAAAACTCTCTCAAACCCTCTCAAACTCTCTCTACTCTCGGCACTCCCTCTCTACACACACACTTTGATTTTTCTTCACATGCAACCATGGATTCAAGCTTATCATCCATGGAAATGAAGTAAAGAACACCATCCTCCATCCATTTCAACCATATTTTCAAAGAAAGGTAAGAATTTTCCATGTTCTTGAAGTTGAATTCAAGAATTTTCCAACACTTTTCTTTATTTTGATTCCTAAAACCCTATGGATGATTAATCCTATATTCTTTCTTTTTCTTTGAGGATTCAAGAAGACATTCTTCTTTCTTTTCAAGATCCAAGCTTTGAAGCTACCATTTCCATCCATTTCAATCCCAAGAACCAAGAGAAGGATTTCCCTTTTATTTAAGTATGATTTCATTTGATTAGTTGTAAAAATGTATGTCTATAAGTCCTAAAGGAAAGATCTATGCATGCATATTATTTAATTTATGTTTAGGCAAACTTAGGATATGCATGTGCTAATCGAGTGAGAAGAATTCGTTAGGAGAATCGAGCACTAGATATTAATCGGTGAAATAAGAAAAGAAAAAGAAACTAAAACCCTAAAAATTGATAAATGCCGAAAATTATAAGAAAAATAGGAAAAATATGAAATCTTTGAGTTATTGTTATTATGATGCTTGATTTGTTATTTTTATCATGTTAGTAATGAGATTATATGCATGAAAAATTGAGAAACAAATTGCATAAAAATAGGCATAAATGCCGTGAGTTTTAAGCAAAAATGGAGAAATTATTTTGTTGATTTTGTTGATGAATTGAGTGATGTTTTGATCTATGAAATGATTGTATGTTATGTTAGTATAATCATACATGTGTTTAAGTGAAGAAAATGAGATTGCATGTTAAAGTTTTGAAAGAAATTAAGTGTAGAAATAATAAAAATAATTGGATGTTTAAGTATTTCAATATATGTATGAATGATAGTTTGAATATGGAATAAAGATAGAAGTTTTGATAAAAAGATTTAAATTTGAAAAGCTTTTTAATTAAATAAAAGATGAAAGATGTATAAAAGATTTATTAATTAAATACCTTGTATTAAAATTTTAAAGACTTGAAATTTTTACTAAAAATACAATAAAAAGATCTTCTATAATAAAGTGAAGAAATTCATAAAAATATTTATCAAAAGATAAAGAAATCATTAAGTAAGAAATAGCTTAAAGGTTTAAACAAATAAAGAAGAAATTATTAAAGAAATAATCAAGAATAGAGAAAACCGAGTTAAGAAGAATTAATCAATAAGAAATAACAAGGAAGATAAATTGAATAAAGAAAAGATGCTAGACGAGTTAAGATAGATACTCGTATAAGTTGATAGAGAAAATGAGAATAAAATAAGATGTCGAATAATAAGTTGAAAGAAGATTAATTAAATAATTAATTTAGGAACGTCGTTCCAACCAAACGAAGAAAAGATAAACCGAGATAATAATTAAAGAAATAATATTCGAGTTAAGAAATTAGAGTCAAGTTAGAATCGAACAAGAAATTATAATTTCAAAAGAGTTTATTAAGAGCTAAAAGAATTTTTGTTAAATAAATAAGAGTTATAAAATACCTTATAAGATAGCGGATGTAGAACGAAGCGTTGTCTATATAAATAAGAAAGATAGAATTAATAGTTTAAGCCTCTATAAAAGGAAATGCATAATCAAGTTAGATTTTAAGATCTAAATTGAATGCATGTTAATGTGTCTTGAAGTATGTTTGTTCTATAAGATTTCATTGTATGTGTGAATATGTGTTTAAATGCATGATAATATTATAATGTGAAATATGATTGAATTTGTATGATAAATGATTGTTTGTTAAGATGAGAATGAACTAAAGTCTTTGAAAGAAAGCTCGAGTAATAATTTGTATCAATGAAGTTATTAACTAGAACGAGAATAGTATACGATGTTAAGTAGTAGAGTTAACCAAATCGAATAGAGTTAATAAAATAAAGACGAGAACGTGAGATCTTTAGAAAAGTTAGAACGAAGAGAGCGACGACTCAAATAGAAGTCCGTCAGTTAAAGTCCAACGCCTTTGTGTCCGTCTTTCATATATCTTATCTATCGATGTCGACCTATGAAGGATCGAGCCGGACGGATCGTTAAGCGAGGACAAATAGCCCTAGACCACCTAGCTAGTTCTTCGGAAGTCAGGTGGGCTTTTCTGAACTAAAACTATCGATGAAAATTATTATGCTATTGAATATTATGATATGTTTTTCAAATGTGATTGACTTACCATTTTATTGAAGTTAGTATGTGTTATCATCTATTTATATGAAGATGTGATTATCCTGTGAAAGCAGGAACCCACGTGTGGTATATGTTGAGGTGACTGTGAGCCTTGCTTCGGTTGGGCCGGTCACAGTGTTTGAGAAGGAAGCCTACTTCTCGGCACATGAAGTTATTTGTGATAGATGATACATGCTATTATATTATGATATTTGACTGCGCAGTCCGTTTTAAATAAAAATGTTTTGACATGCACAAGTAAAACTGTTTTTAAAACTGCTTATATACTTGTGATGTTTGGCAAGGCAAGTTCAATTAATATAGCTTTAAAAAGCATCTTTATTCAAATGATTTGGCTTGTGTTCACTGAGTACGAAGTACTCAGCCCTGCATGTGTTTCTAAACATGCAGGTTGACTGGATGGCGATGGCGTGGATACTTGGTGGTGTGGTTTGGTTTTGTTAGTTAAGTTTGGTAGAATTTCGGACTGGTATTTGTACGTCTTCATACGTGCAAGTGTTGGGAGTTGATGCTAATTTCCGCTGTTTGATTTAATGTCTGTTGATGTCAGTACTCTAATATTCATGTTTTTGATTCCGAGCGTTGTGCTCGAAGACTTTGAATGCTTGTTGAATTCGTAACCCCTTTATCTTGTCATCCCGAGCGATGGGCTCGTAACTTGGTTGCTGTTGAACATGAACCCTTACCTTGATGTATATATTCGTATGATTCCTCTTTTTGTTGGAATTCCCTTCCCATCAGCATGATTTACTTGTTTGAATTTCCGTTCAAAGTGAAGTTAAGATGCTCGGTTATTATTCTTTATGCTTTTGAAAACCAAATTCGATTGCCTTATATTCCGCATTTGTTTTCCCCGAGCATGTTCCCTTTATTTGAGTTAGTTGTTAGTTGTTTAGGTTTGTTGTTGTTCGTAAGTCGCACCCCGAGAGTCGGGGCGTGACAGCGGTTTTGGAGGGTGAGTAAGAGAGAGTGTGATGACTAAATGGGGTGATATTTAGTTAATAAAGTAGAAGGATGACTAAGGGAGGTGTAGGTGGCGGTTTAAGAGGTGGAATTAATTCAAAATATCTCGTTTACGGGTCTAATACGGCGTATTGAAATCGACTAATTAGTTTCTTAGACAGTTATGTTTCCGGCGAAAATTAATTCGACCATTAGATTGGAAATTTTACTTAGTCGGAAAGCATAATTCGATTTTCGAAATCCAAAGAAAAGTTGAGACATGATAGTCCAAATTTCGCCCGGAAAAAATAAATAAAACTGACTTTTACCAGAAGACTCGTATCGCAAAATAAGTGAATGTAAAGTCAGTCGGTTTTTCGATCTGAGTTTTCGAACGAAAATTCTATCGGACGCGAAAACCCTAATACAGTAGTCGGTTGAATGGCTTCTGGATTTTATTTTCAGAAACGGATTTCACCGTTAGTCTTATAACTGAAATTCCTTAACTTAGGCGTGCAAAGCCTTAATTAAAACGAAAATTTTTATTTCTCGACGGAAAAGAAAAGGCGGGTATTACATGTTGGGATGATAAAAATGTAGAAATAAAGTTAATGTGAGGTGAGGCCATCAATGACAAGGGATAGTAATTTTAATAAAGTAACGAGGGTATGTTGGTAAAAATAACGAAACAAGACATCATTTGGTGAACACAAATAAGGAATGAAATAGGGCATCATCTCGTGAACGGATGGAGTAATACATTTTGTATCGGTATCACCGAACTTGAGAAACAATAATCATCGGTGACCCTGATGATTTCTCCGAAATGTCATAAAAGGGGCTTTCTAGGTCTCTTCCCAGTATTTGAGATTATGTGCTGCATACACAAGAAATTGAAGGAAAAAAATCTCAGTTTCAATACGTGAATTCTGTTGCTTTCTTCACTTTTCTCTATTGGGAAGCTTATACTCCACTAATTTAATTTAATCAATTAATTAATTTATCAAATAAATAATTTTATTTTTCCATTTTGACCCTTTTTTATTTATTTTATCATTACAGTCTTGTGCTATGATTTGACACAGTTTAATAGTTTATGTCTTATGCCACGTACGTATTATTCTATATTTTTTTTTTTTGATATCGTAGGAACCCACAGTAGCCGCTATTTTCGGTGCGCACTGGATAAACTCCACCCCTTGTACAATATCTTGTAAACCATATAGAACAGGTAAATCACACTTTCCAAGTATAAGCGTGACAGGGATCTATGAAGTTGCATTGTTTTGAGCGGAAAATTATTCATTTGAATTAAATACCTTATACTTTTTGGTAGATTCGTTTCATAACTTAGACATGTCCCATATTGATTTATGTCTAAAATACATCATAACTATATTTGATATGATTTTCTTTAATTTCAGTTCTCCTATTACAAAACATTCTAAAAAAATCTTTGTGGACTAATTTAAATCTTAATAAAAAGTTCATTCTAAAAAAAATTATTATTATGTACGTACTTCAAAATTTTATATACCATAATTTTTTAATGAAGCTCCACCTATTTAAAAGTCTATAAATACTTAGAATTAATATATATTTTTCATCCCAAATTTATTTGTACCACCAATTTAATTTAACAGAATTTTTGACAATCATACCTTTTTACTCCTTTTGACTATGATATGATTGTCACTATTACCATATAGCTCCGTTGATATAGTTGTTACTTCTATTTATAGTAGTAACGTATAAATGACAGATGATATACTACTCACCTCCAGTGAGCACCATTCGTAGGCATCATCATCGATTTGTCCACATTAACACTATTTTATTTAATTTTTGTTATTGCATTTTAATCTAATACCTTAAAAAATATTATCAAAATTATTAAATTGAAAAATTACATAAAAATCAATGCTCAATTAGTTTATTTATTCATTTCTTTGACGTTGAAAGGGGAAACAATAAATCAAGCTTTGATTTTTATGTAAATTTTCAATCTAATGATTTCAATAACATTTTTTAATGTATTAGACTAAAATGCAATATCAAAAATTAAATAAAATAATGTTAATATAGACAAATCGAGGATGGTGCTCACGGGAGGTGACTAGCATATCGGTTCTCAGATCTAAAATAATCCATTATATTTAACTTTATATTTCTCACTACTTCATTCACATTTATAGTGAGACTTTTACTCCACTCACAATAAAACTACTACTATCAACTACTACTTATCACTTTCTTAAAACTCATGTCATCCACAATGTAGCAACAATATCGTGGACGGATGAAGTACTGTAGAGGACAGTTCTCCAATTTTTTGAATTATTAAATATAAAATATTAGATTTTACACTTTATATACATAACTAATTGAAATTACTTTTCGATATGGTATTGCACCCAAATTTGGGATCCCATGTAACACTTCTCATTCTTTACTTTTATTCCTATTTATCTTTAATTTTTCATTTTGTCTTATGCATTTTTTATTCATATATTTTCTAAGTCCAGAATCTTTAATTTAATATTTACGTGTATACGGGTTGAAGACAAAAACGAATAATACAATTATTTTTTAATTAATTCTGATCTATATAAAATCTAAATGAGTTTTATAAATTACACACTTTTAAATTTATACTTAATTTTTTTTTATCTTTTATATTAGAGGGCTAAAAATTAGAATCGTAGTCAACGGGTCGATTTTGATCCAGAACCGTGGGATAGACGAGCCAATTCCGAACCGATAATTTAACTGAATTATTTTTTTTTTAATTTTATATTTAACTTTTCATGTAGGATATTTTGGTCAACTTCATTCTTATAGACAATTTTCAATATTTTTCTTTTCTAAATCAAAGTGGGACAAAATGAATATTTGTTTTCAAAAGAATTCACCTCAATTCTCATATAAAATCGATATGAGGCAATCTTGCCATTTCCAACCGATGGGTATATGCTATACGGATTTTTTTTTAAAAAGGAATGCAGATGAATAATTTTTTAATCGGGTTTGAAACAAGTATGTGTATATAAATTTTAAATAGGTTTGAATAATCCTAAACACATTGTCTCGAATTATTTGATTAATCGTCGTCATTGGAAAACGTCGAATGAGTAGGAAAATTGCCAGAATAATTACTAACAATTTACCAACGGACCAGTACCGACCAAGAATTGTGCTTGTAGAGGGGTCGATTCAGTATTGACGGTGCAACTTTTATTTATTTATTTATTTTTATAATTTTTTGTTGAACTCATAAAATTAAGGATATTTAGAGTCACCTTCATTCTTATAAATAATCTGTAAAAAAAATTATTAAATCAATGTGAGACAAAGAGATATTTGCTATAAAAAAGAATTATCTCAAGTCTCATACAAATCAATATAAAGGCAATCTCTATAAAAAATAAATAATTTTTGTCCTATATCAATTTCGAGAAGAAAGAAAATTTTGAAAATTATTTATAAATATGCTTGTGAATTAGATTTGTATTTTTAACGAATATTTGTTAATGGAAATAGTAGGTTCCAGGAAAGGGAAATAATTGGAATAATCAGTTGGCCGTCCTGCATAATGCAAACAAATTGTTATTAGGCTCACAAATACATTTGTGGGTCCAAATACAACAATTTTGTACTAGTATTATAAAAGGACGTACCAAAGCCCAATCTCATATCAAATGGTAATATCTTTTAATCTCTCTCTCTCATGAAGTTGAATTATAAAACAAAAAGTATTAAATAAGAGATAATAATGCTGCAACAAAGCCTACCAACGAATCTTAAATTATTTTTTCTTTTTTAGCCAATAACATTAGCTATATTTTTTCTGTTTATATAATTTTTCTGTAACATTTTCATATTGCATATCATAATTTATGTCGCCCGGGACCTACGTTAACATAGTACTCTTCTCCCCCAAGAAGATGTCTATTTTGTGTGTGTGTTAGCCTAGTGGTAGTGAGGTTAATGCCCGGGCTATAGGTTACGGGTTCGAGTCCTCCGTTACACGGTATTTAAATTTCTTTGTAATATTGTTCCAAAAAAAAAAAAGATGTCTATTTTTTCATTTAGGTATTTCTACGAAAAAAATATTTGTTCTATTTTTAAAATATAACTCACATAATCTATTTTAATTTAATCTTCCACTTAACCAATTTACTTTAATTTAATCTCCCACTCAGCTAATTTATAGTACTATATAATTTAATCCCCCACTCAATCCAAGTGGACCTTTATTTCACTTACTCAATTTAAAACTATATAATACGTGAGATTCTTATTCCACCCACAACACACTCCACCAATTTTATTAAACTCCGTGTCATTCTAAAATAAGGGTCTTTTTCGTGGATAGAGGGAGTAATATATTACTTAAACAAATAATTTATTAGTGTGGTAGTAAAACTTAACCTAAGATATGTACTAGTTATTATCTATAAACACATAAGAATGTTGCAAGAAGTATAACCACCATTTCTGTAAGAGCATCTCCAACGGGCTTGGCGTAGCCCGGGCGAAGGTGCTGAAGCCCGGGCGCAAGGAGGGCTTTCGCCGTTGGCGATGGCGAGGGCGGATGATGGCTTCGGAGCCCTGGCGCGGCGAAGCCCGGGGGCGATACGAAGAAAATGGAGGGGAGGAGGGACACGCGTCGCCTCCTCCCATTTTCTGATTTTTTTTTTTTTTTTTTAATTCTGATTTGTAAATTTTTTTTAAAAAAAAAGTAATAACGGTAACAAACGGCTATTTGAGCTTTTTTGCTATAAATATGTTATCTATCTCCTCTCAAACATCCACACCTTCTCATTCTTCATTCTCATTTCTACATTCCAATTACATTCTCTTATAATTTTATTTTTTTCTTAAAAAATGGGAGATGATGAATTCATTGAGTGGTTCTCCAAAAATTGTCCACAAAACCCTCCTCCCTCTTCCCAATAGCCCAATCCAATTCCCTCACGACAATTATTCACCAGTAATAGTCCGTCGTTTTCAACCCAGCAACCTACTGGATATCCACAGTACTCCTCGCCTGGATTTGGGCAGTACTCGCAATCACCGGGCTTCAGCCACTTCAGTCACTCGCCGCCGCTGTCGGGTGCATTCCAGCAATTCTCGTCGCCGCCTGGTGGCTACCAATCTTTCCAGACACCTCCGTCTGCATATCGCCAGTTTAGAGGAATCAACCTCAATGACGAGGACGACCATGTCCCTGATGAGGATGAAGAAGAGAGTGAGGAAAACGAGGAGGAGCCGGAGCCGGAGCCGGAGCCACGTCGCAGAAAGGGAAAGGCCGCGGCCAAGGAAAAGGCACCGGCCAAGGGTAAGGGAAAAGGAAAGGTTGCGGAAATGAACTACGGAGCTCGAAGCGGGAACTACACGCCGGATGAAATTGAGTGGGTTGCCAAGTGCTATGTTGATATCGGGCTTGATGCGGTAAATGCAAACTATCAAAAGCTTGATAAATTTTGGGAGAGAATTGCCGACAAATTCAACCAGTTAATAGCTCCTCAACCACCTCGTGGTGTATAAGCCATTCGGTCGGCGTGGAAACGCGCCAAGACCAAAATTGTGAAATTCAACGAGCAATACATCAACTTCGAGAGAGAAAATGCTAGTGGGCGGAGCGACCACGACCTCTACAAGGTAGCCGCCGATGGTTATCATGCAACCCGTGGCAATCATTTCATCCATCGGAAGGCGTGGGAGGTCGTGAAGGATATTCCCTCCTTCTGCAATCCGGATAAAAAGACCCAATCGAAGCGCTCCAAGACTAGTGAAGATGGTGGCTACACAAGTCATTCCAGTAACTCCACATCTGCAAACGAGGCCTCGTCGATGCTAGCCCGCCCGACCGGCATAAAGGCGGCGAAGAAGGGAAAGGGAAAAGTCAATCCGAAGGCGGCGGCCGTGCAAACAATGGGCGGCATCCAGGAACGTATGGTCTAAATGGTAGCTAATCAGGAATTTAAGCAGGCCTACGACATCTACACGAGAAAAACAAGCGAAATGGACCCGGAACAATTGATGCGCCACCGTGAAGTGTGCGCATTTCTCAAGCAAAAATACGGAACCAGATGTTAGTATGTAATTTTTAATTTCGTGTTTTTAATTTGTTGTTTTTAATTTGTACTTTTTAATTTGTATTTTTTAATTTCTAGTATTTAATTTGTAGTTTTTAATTTGTATGAATTGTATTGTAATTTTCCAATGTTTCAATACAAGGTCGTATTTTATTATTTTTATTGTCATCAAAAATAGAAAAGTTAAATTAAGAAAAAATCAATCATTGCATAGCCCTAGGGGTCGGGCTTCACCATAATGAAAATTTCAAGCCCGGGCTATCAATCATTGGGACCCCACCAAAATACCCTTAGCCCTAGGGCTTCGGAGCCCACTGTTGTGGGTGCTCTAAAGATATAAGGTCGAAAAAGGTTATGATAATAATATTTCAATTTGTCTCCTAAGGTGCGTTTACCTTAGTCGTAAATTTATCACTGAAAAATGAGCGAAAAGGAATTTCATTCATGTTTATTAGGATGAAAAAGAAAATTATCATATGACTTCTACTCCCTCCTCATTTTTATGTCTTTTGTTCATTAAAAAATATTTTCATACATATCTCATATGTTAATATTTTTTACAATTTGGTGAAAATAATGGAAAATAAAATGTCCAGAAAGATTATCCATCCTAAAACCCAGAAAAAATTAACAACACTAAATAAACGTGTGAAAATATTAAAAAAAAAGGGTACTAAAAATATTTCTTTCACAACTCTTTCAAAAAGTAAACACATCCTAAATATAAGTGTTTTTCGATTATAAAATAAAATTTTCCAATCATTATTTCTATTGCCAATTGTGATTAGCTAGCTAGGCATATCGAAATTTGGCCCATTTTCTTATTAGAAGTGAAACTTGCCATGCTTGGATTCTAAATAGAAAAATCAAATTCATCAACCTAAATAACTGAAGGAGGTACTTGACGTAGCTTTTTCTGTTGTCGTATAGCCAATCTATTCAATCAAAATATATCGAATATACTCCTTCCGTAGTCCGTCCCACCGAATACGGCTTGTTTTCCATTTTGGAACGTCACACTATACTTAGCATGTTTCTTTTAAAGGAAATAATTAGTGTATATTTAGCATTATAAAATATTGCATTCACACTACATGTGGCCCATCATCCCATCTAAACCTACTAACTTACTTCCACTACATACTACCCATCATCTCATCTATAACTTTATTAGCATTATAATATTACATTCACACTACACTAAACACTCTCTTTATACACAATACATTTTTTTTTAGTCTCCGTGCTCATATGAACTAGGCCGTATTCGGCGGGACGGAGGGAGTAATATATATGGTCGCTTTACCACGACATACCACACCTATATATACGAATACGAATATCAGTGGACCTATGTATGGATAATTAACATACTAATTGCATTTAATATACTTTAGGTAAAATGCATGTTATTCGTAGAATGTTCAAATTTTGATCGATGCATTGAACTTTAAATCTACTGTGTTGCATCTAACCAGTGGATTTGCCCTTGATTTATGATTTTGCAACTTTTTCTCAAACGAATATACAAAATACTAACAATTGAGGGTAAATATATAAAAATGAAAATGAGATTGATTGTACAAAATTATATAAATCCAATTGTTACATGCAGGACAATAAAATTTAAAGTTCAATATCAATACAGCTAAATCGAATAAAAATTCCAAAATCTGATAGAGATTTAAAATTGCTTCAACATATTGAAATCCAGAACTACGTACATAAAACAAAAAAATGTTAGTTCCAGAACCAAAATGTTATTTAAGAAATTATTATATATGTAGTTCATATAACATATATATTTTAGTTACCCATATAAGATGCTCTCCATAATTGAATTGCAGAACCTCAATGTAAGCAATCGCTCTCAAATGAACAATTCCTATTAATTAGTTCAATTATTCGCCCCAAAGGAAAAGTTATTTATTTCCGACCATCTTATAAATGTTCTAATACTCTTCCCACATATAAAAATTGACCAATTGATAAGGATGATATAAATACAAGTAACTGAATTATTACAAGTAAGCGATGGATCCTCAACCAAAAAATAAGTATATATCTATCGAAACTAATTAAATCCTACAAGAATGTGTCAAAAAATTATTATTTAGTGAATTGGGTTGCACGTCCTTAATAAATTACTTTCATATGCCAATCTGTCAACGTGACTACTCCCATATTAAAATCCTAACCTTCACAAAATTCACCACCTTCAATTCCACCACTCTACACCAACTCTCTCCGGCGAACTCCTCCTCCGCCGCCACCACCTCTGCTTCCGCTTCCGCTTCCGCCTCTGCCTTTTGTTTCAGGCAAGTCATATATATATACACATGCATACAAACTCCCGACGAAAAGGTCCTTTTCTTAATCTAGCCACACCTACACTCACATAGTTGTGTGTGTAAATATAAATATATACATTCATACATATATATCGTAAAAATAGTGAGAGAAGATGGAGGGTAGATTTGATCATGAACACAATGAGGATTCCTCCCTCACTCCTCCTTCAGAGAATACGGCTGATTCTTCAATTTCCGGCGATGAAGCAGCTGAAGAAGCATATGCCCCTTCTCCCAAAAAAAGGTGTGTGTGATCTTGAAAATCTACGAGAAATCTATATCAATTTATGTGTGTGTGTGTGTGTGTGTTTCCTCTCTCTCTCTCTCTCGGTAATTAATCAGCTAGAATTCTTGCAGTAGGAGG
Source organism: Schizonepeta tenuifolia (assembly GCA_029490685.1). NCBI lineage: Eukaryota > Viridiplantae > Streptophyta > Magnoliopsida > Lamiales > Lamiaceae > Schizonepeta > Schizonepeta tenuifolia. Next base: position 3,092,878 of record JANLIY010000007.1, read on the forward strand.
GGTGCAAATAAAAGGGTAGTAACGGTGCCTATCGGCGACGGCGACGGCTCCCGGAGTAAATCGGAGGTGTATCCGCCGCCGGATTCTTGGTCATGGCGGAAATACGGCCAAAAGCCTATAAAGGGATCGCCTTATCCCAGGTAATTTTAATTAGATTAACTGTTATATGCTTATATTCTTGTTCTTGAAATTTCATTCCACATTTTGAATTAAAAAAAACAAGAAAAAAAAATCGATATGGGCCAAATTAAAGTTTGGAGAGCGATTATTGAGGGTGTGTAGCTGCCGGCGGCGGAGGGAGGGGAGTAGGTGGTGGATTTTTAATATTTGTAAAGAAAAAAAGTATTGAAGGAATAGATTATTAGAGGCGGCTATGGACCAAATTACATTACATTCATTGAATTATTGAATAATGCTTAGTAGTTGAAATTTAAAATACACCCATCCCACTCGCTTTACCTTGCTTCGTTTCCCACGCTCTTGGGCGGAAAGATTTTTAAAAATTAAAAATAAATAAGAAATGGAAAAGCAACTTGCATTTCATTTGCTGAACAAAATAGCACCACACAACTTTGATGCAAGGGCCAACTTTGAAGTTTTGAGTTCGATTTTTATTTGGTTATGTATTGATAGTTTTGTCATTATTTAGCGCGGATAGAAAGTGTTACTTTATTTTGATGTATTTATTTGTTTGTCTAGCTTGATTTATCAGATTGTTAAATTTGTAGATTTCAATTCATAATTTTGAATTGTTTAAGAAATTCATTTGCTACAATGTAGATATTATTAAAGCCAAGAAAAGTTGTTCTTGATGGATATTGGTGGTAGTTAATTTTTAATCATATCATCAGTTTATATGTACATGATTTACAATTAATAATATACTTGCTTATATAAAATAAGATTAGTGATGTACAGAATATATATCATACAACAATATTAAATAAATCATCATGACCTTTATATCATAAGCTAAAACTAGTCTGGTTTAACCTTTTGTGAAGGAGATAGAAAAGGTATTTCGTTAAAGGAAATTTTTTTTTATATGATTTTAAAATCTTATAAAATAATTTATTTGATAAATCGTGGTTTCTATCAGACTCAACACAACATCCAAGGTTAACTCGGAATAGGTTTAAAATGTTTCTGTTGTTAATTCCTCTCAAAATTTGTTGCCGACAACCAGCAGCAAGGTGCCAAACACGTGTGAACTTTACCTTATCTCCATTTTATTACTAGTAATTAATTAGTGTGGTAAGGTCTGATTTGTGAGTAAGAATTGCATTGTACTAAGAGCCCATAAAAGTAACGCTGCACTACTTATGAACCGCGTGAAATGCATCTTTTTCATGCAACTTTTCCCCATCTCCGGTAGTACTATAAGACAACGTTTTTTATGCTTTAATAATGGCTCTCTTTATCTTATTTTGTTTTACAATTATTTTATTGCTTTGCATTGCAGGGGATATTATAGGTGCAGCAGCTCCAAAGGATGCCCAGCCAGAAAACAAGTTGAGAGAAGCCGCCTTCACCCCACCACCCTACTTATCACCTACTGTTGCAACCACAACCATCCTCTCCCCACCACCACCAAGAACCATCACCATCACCACCACCACCACCACGTGGCGGCGGCTTCCTCAGCCGCCAAGTCAGCCATCACGTCCTCATCCTCCGACACCACCAGTTCGCCTCAGGAGGAGAGCACCGCCACCTTCTCCCGTCAGCCGGACATCGAGTCGTGTCCGGCCGACAACAGATTCGTCGAGCTGGCCGGAGAATTCGGGTGGCTATGCAACGTGGGGCCCACAATCATGGACGGGATGACCCAGCTCGTGGGCCCCACATGGGGGAACGTTCAGGCCGGGGACATGGACTTCTCCATGTCTATTGGAGAAGAGGACAAACTCTTATTCGGCGATCTCGGGGACTTGCCGGAGTCCTCCATGGTTTTCCAGCGGTATAGGGTGGAAGCACCGTGCCTAGCTGGCACCGGATGAGGTCTATGATCGACGCCGGAGCAAAATTCAAACGTGAATAACATTAATAAAATTGAAATATGGAGTCTCGCACAAATATTGACATCATGAATTCTTCCCTTTTTTCCCCCTCTTCCTCACTTGTAAAGATATGGAGAGAGATTAATTTTATTGGCCCCCTTTTTTTTTGGCTTATCCTTTCTACTTTTTCTGCATATAATATCCACAGCAAGTTTCACATGCATCAAAATCATACAGATAATTTGACAGAAAATCCAACATCATGATTTTGGCTATATGTTATTGGAATCAAATAGTGTGATTAAGATTCACACATAATGAGGAAACTAACAGCTCGCACTTCTTGATACAAAGGGAAACCAAAGATCTAAAACATGCTACTCGACTCCAAACACGACCAAATACCTTTTAGTCATTCGTCAAGAAAAGTCGAAGCCTCAACTAGAACGAGTCTTTAACTCAATTAGTATATAACAATAATCAGATCAAACACAGATCAGCCTCTGGAAGGAATTCAAAATCCAATACCAACGATACCTTATCTTATTGGTTGGGATTTCAAATAAATAGTCACAACTCACAAGCAAATAGCAAACAACATATGCAAACTTACTCTAAAACTGCAATTTTCATCTCTGAGAAGTGCATGATGTCACAAGAATGGTGAATGTACACATAAAAACTTAACATTCAACCAGCACAGAACCCAAAACCATAGAAAGACAACGAGAGATAATAGACAGAGCAATGAGATCTTATCATTATTATATGTAATGTAATGGTTTTCCATGAACAATAATCCCAACACCATTGTCCAAAAGCATACTAAAACTGGCCCTTGTCTTTGAATTCTAAACGAAAGAAATATCATCGTCTTGTCATTTTGCTTCAATTGCATTCAACACGCGAATATACTCCCTTCTTGTATAAATGTAGTCACATCCCCTGACCAGGAATGGAAAACAAAAAGAGACGATAAGTTACATAAAAAATTTGGGGGGGGGTCAACAGGAAATGATCGTCAAGAAAAAGTTATCCACGACGACAGTTACCCTAAACTTTGACTCTTCTCACCTGCACCTAGCTTGAACAGCACCCGAGTTTTTTCCAAGCAGATGCATCATCTTTGACATTGATTGTTTCCCCTTTTGATGGAACAGATGAAGAAGCAGCTTCATCACCAGCCTCAACTGCCTTCCTGCTCACAACTCGGTGAATCTGGGCGAGGACTTCAGTGAACGCATTATCAACATTGGTTGCTTCCAAAGCAGAAGTCTCCATGAAGTAGAGAGACTCCCTCTCCGAAAATTCTTGACCATCCTCAGTTGAAACAGCTCTAAGATGGCGGAGATCCGACTTGTTTCCGATGAGCATGACCACAATATTTGGATCAGTGTGATCTCTCAGTTCCCTGAGCCATCTTATAACACTCTCAAAAGTAGCATGCCGAGTAACATCATATACAAGCAATGCACCAACTGCGCCTCGATAGTAAGCACTAGTGATGGCACGATACCTGTGGAACAAAAACGAAAGTGATGAAACAACCTTAAATCATGAATAGCAGTATATGAAGCCAAAGAATCAGCATCCCAAAATTTGTTTGAATACAACCATGATAAACATCTAAGTAAATATTATGCTTCTTCATCTCATTTGACGAAGAAATATCAATCATAACGGTGATAAGTGAAATAATCATAAAACGATAAGCCAAAGACAGTTAGGTTCAACAAATGAGAATAGAATTAAAGGCAAAAATCCCTATTTTCCACTGGAGCTAATTGGAATTACAGAAAAATTGAGAATTTGAAAGGCCTACAGCAGCCAAATCATAAACCTCTAAAAAAAATGTTTAGCAAGACAAATATACTATAGTAAGATTGTTTTCACAAGAGAGTAATATCACTGGCATCAACAAAATCTAACAAGAATGTTCTTTTCTTCTGGGGTCTGCCGCAGAAGATACCAAACATAGTAGAGGTTATATCCTCTGAATTTAAGTTAGGGTAAAAGCAGAATGGAAAGTCACAAAAGTTAATAACATCACAAAAAAGGCCCTAATGAATTATTAAAATAAGATATGAAGACAATAAGAACTAATAAGCATATACTGGTTAAACAAGAAAAAAAACGGATATATGCAAATGAGCTATATTCAAATTCTAAAATGCCATTTAATCATAGTTAGGTTCCAAACTAAATGACAATGCAGGAAGTTCCCATAATCGAGAGAAGTGCTTTACCTAGTATGCAGGGGAATGGAGTATAACCACAAAACATAGCTTAAAAGTGACCAATAGAGAGTGACTAATCACTTTACTAATACATAGAACTACTGGAAAATGGAGCAAATGAAATAACACCTCAAGAGTAAGAAACATTATAATTTCAATTATTAACAAACACATACGTGCACACAAAGATACATACATCAGTACATGTGATAGAAGATATTGATAGACGTACAATTTTTTATCACATTTAGAAAAACATTACAATGAAATTTAAATGAAAAGAGGAGATGCAATAAATTCCAATTAACAAAGATTGGACAAATATGAGTTGGGCCACTGACTATTAAACTTTACAGGATAAACTAATATCCTAGTGACTCAACTAACACAAAGTCAGTCAAAACTCAGTCCATATAAATTGAAACGAACATCCATTCATTGATATCAGACACTCAACTACTCAAGAAGATCAATATTCATAGTATAGACCTATAGGGATATCCAGTATTTCCTGGTTGATCGACGTACGACCTAGATGAAATCCTCCAAGTGATCCCGTAATAGGAGATGTGCGTTGCACCTGCCCTCTCAGGATGAATGTGAACAATATATACACCCATTGCAGGCTTAGCTGGGGCAAGTTCATTATGCTAATCAACCAAATAACTATATCAGGGACTACCTGACACATCCAAGAAGAACATGCCATACGAAACGAAGCTAACAATTCAACCCATTAATCCACACAGATGCCCTCTCTCTCTCTCTCACACACACACATACACACAAACCAGTACATAAGTGCTCAGCAAATATGTAATGAATTGCAGGTTGGCAGTAGAGGGGAGAAAAATGAAGGAGGCATAAGTGATAAAACCATCAGCAGCGCACCGAAAATAATAAAAACAAAAACAAAATCCCACAAAATACCAACTACAGAATGCCAAAATTGCACTTCTGCACCATCAATAACGCACAGAACGACAGTTATCCTGTTTGAATCAAACAAAACCAACAGAAACACGAAACACCGAATCTTGCCCCAAAGATCAGAAGCACAAAAAACAGAAAAGAAAGAGAAAAAGAAAAAGAAGCGACCTTTCTTGACCGGCAGTATCCCAAATCTGAGCCTTGATGACTTTACCATCGATATTGAGACTCCGGGTCGCGAACTCGACGCCTATAGTAGACTTGGACTCGAGGTTGAACTCGTTCTTGGTGAATCTCGACAGAAGATTGGATTTTCCAACACCCGAATCGCCGATTAGCACTAGTTTGAACAGATAATCGTATTCATCTTCGCCCCTGTACCCAGCCATCCCCGTTTAATTGGTTGAATTTTTCAGAAGAAAAAAGGGAATTTGCAAATGATGGTTTGTTTCTTGAAAGAATGTTTGAAGTGAAATTATAATACTTGGAGACTGATGTCGGGGGATTTAGCTAGATTCTTGGGCTGAATTGCACAACACCCCTTGAAAAAGTTTGATTTATATATTTGAACAAAAAAATAATGTTAAATTACAAACTTCCTTTTATATTTCAGGACAATAAAGGATATTTTTCAGGATATTTTGCATCTTAAAATAAAGTTCGTGGTAATTCAGAAAAATATAATATTGTTTTTTTTTCTTTGTAAATTACCATTAACTAAGACAATTATCAACTTAGTTCAATTTCAACGTTTCTCTTGCATTTTCCTTTTCTCAATTGATTAGGTACGAGGGACTGGGAATTGAAGTTGGTACTTGGATATCACATCCTCACAAGTCACAATGATAAAGATACCACTAAATTAGTAACTTTTTGTTTTTTGTTTATTTTTTTTTAGACATGTTACAAATTACATTATCAAATCACGAGATTATGATATTACAAATAATTCTATAGATCTCATCACAATACAATTAAACTAATACTTCCTTCGTCCCGTTCAATAAGTCTCATTTGGGATGGGCACATAGATTAAGAAAAAGAGAGTTAGATGATAAAAAGTGTGATTAAGATAGTATTTTATTGTTGATGTTAAAGTGGGCTGAGTGAAAAAATATTGTACAATAAAGTAAACAACACTATTCACCTAGGTTAGTGTATTAATCTTTACCAAATAAAGAAATGAGACTTATTGAGTGGGACACCTAAAATAACAAAATGAGACTTATTGAACGGGACATAGGGAGTATATAAACCAGACATAAATCCCTAAAAATGGGAATAAAACCCAAACCTTGGTGGGATTTGGAATAGACCTCTTGCTTAAAGAGAGTCTTACGGTAATAAATTTAAATAATTTTACTTTATTGATAATAGTATAATTTAATAAATTTAAATAATTTTAAGTTTGTAATAAAGTGTTCTTTGATTTTAAGGGTTATGGTTTAATTAATAGTGCACCTATTCCATTATTCGTGTTGAGATGGATTTGTGATGTGTATTTTTACGGGCTGAACATGCTTGTGTTGGATTGAATTTAAAGATGAGATGTAAGTAAAACAACCATTTGCAATTTTGGCATTGTTTGATTATTGTGGTTAACCAATAATAGAAAATGCTAGTCAATTGATTAGAGGTTGAATTTTCGGACTATCTAAATCGTCAAGTATATTAGTTATAGGTAGGTTACTCGATAACCGACTTGTTTTCCATCCCTAAGCATTATGGTTACTGATAAATGCTCGTTTTCGTAGCAACTAAGTTTATTTATCTTCACTTTTTGCTTAGCTTTTGCTTTTAAATGTGATTTTGTTTTGCATGAAATTCGTTATCTTGGATTTGTATCACGTTTGACGGAGTTTGTGCATGTGTGTAGGTAAATTGAGGTCCTTTAAGCTGAAAGAAAAGATTCAAAGAAGAGAGGAATCAAAAAATGGGGACGAAGAAGTGAGAAATTGGACGAAAGGGAGAGAAAAACCCAAACCGGCGCCCCAAAAGAGCAATCGGCGGTCTGGACTGCCTAATCGGCGGTTCAGGGCTGAACCGCAGGCCAGATTGCCGGAAGTTCCTGGATGAGAGTCAAAGCACTAATACCAACCGGCGGTCATTTCGGCGCCCTAGCAGTAGACCGCCGGTTTGGGTGGCACACAGCCGATTAAGGTAGCTGGACCGCCGGTTTAGCTAATTTTGTACCAGAAATTTCGAAATTGCCCTTTTTACATTTTTATCATACTTTAACACTTCTTGTACTCTGTATAAAGGGGAATTAGCCCCAAAAATGTGGCATCTCACTCCATAGCTTAGTTCTCTCTTCCCAAAGTTTCCATTTCAAGTTTGTTTTAGGGTTTAATGATTGTAATCAAGTAAGAAGGTTGGATTTGGATTATTTTAATGATTCATTTGAAGATTTCTCCATTTGGATTCTTAGTATCTCTTATTATGCATTCAATTATTTTTTCTCTTGTTATTTCTCTTCTTATGTCTAACTAATTTTCTTTAGTTAGTTTTGGGGATTTGAGATGATTGAATAGTTTGATCTTAACTTTCTAATTCTAATTACCTTCTTCTAATTGATTGCGGATTTGGGTCTTGATTTCATGTGTGAATTATTAATCATCTTTCTTGCATGCCAAGTGTTTGTAGAAATTCTTAATAGGTTTTTACATGCATGGAAATCAAATTGTCACATCGTGCATGGTTTTGAGACTTAGTAAGTGATAAATTTATGCATGGAAGCTTTAATTCTTTGTGCCTTTTGGAGTCGAATTATCGTCTTGAGTCTCAGCCGAGAGAGTCGATAGTTTGATCGTCTTTTGCTATCTTTCGAGAGAAGATAGTGAATAGCATTGTGAATGCTTCTCATTTAGGAGATTAAATATGGTTATGTGAATTAAAAAGTCATTTTCATGTCATCTAGAATAGAATCGAACCTAGAACTAACATTTATCTCTTATTGTATCTTTAATCAATTCTTGTGTGCTTAATTGTTTGTGATTGACTTATTTGCTTTAATTTTCTATTTTAATATTTGAAACAACCAAATTCATGATGAATCTAGAGTTTGAATAGTAGGAAAACGCATGAACGTTGTTTCCCCTATAAGTTCGTTCAAATGATCCTTGTGGATACAATATCTGATTGCTAATGTTACAATAACCCGTTAGAGTTGCGGTTTATATTGTTAAGTAATTTAGTGATCAGTTACTGATATTATATTTGTAATAGTTGTTTCTTGAAAATTAAATTGATATTAGTGGACGAGTAATTGCACCGTAATGATTTAAACTATATCCATTTACACATTATATAAAAATAATTATGAGTTACGGATATTGCAAAAAATATACTAAACTATTCAGTTTCAGTTTTACATTGATTCATCATATTTTAGATTTTCATGAAAATAGAACATCAGCATTTAAGTTTTAGTAATGAGGTTGTATTAAGGTTCTAAAAAAGGTTATATAAAAGAAATGACATGTTATTTTACGCCGTCGAGTTCTGACGAATCAGTCGATTCTAACAGTTTTCGTCCACGAAAAACTAGTGTAACATTTGATAGTTTTGTAATACGTTTAACATGAATTATTTTGATATACTTACCCTTAATACATTATATTAAATTACAATTATAATGTACATGGATAATTGCTTTTAGTTAAAGTGGCATATCATCAAACCCAAAAAGACAAAGCGCGCTTGCACCATTGCCGTAGAGAACAACTTTTTATCCTAATTATAATTCATCAATCCAAACATTATACTAGTATATGTATTTGGTATAATAAGTTTGTAACATAATATTAAGTTTGTGGGTAAGCAAAGGAGAGGCCGGGTTCTAGAGCTCCGACGAATATAAGTGTTGGAACTTCATTTCTCATAATTTTGCATTGGGTAATTTAAACATAGCCCCCAAATCTCTCGTTATAGCCCCTTAATTAAAATAATAATAAATTAAAAAATAAATGTACTATTTTACCCTTAATTATACTCCCAACTTAAAATTTTAAATTAAATAAAAGAAATATGCCACATCAAAGGGCAAAATCTGCGAAGAGTATAAGGTTGAGAAATGAAGAACTTCTGTTTTGCAAGAAATGACAGTCTCAAATCTCAGATTTCTGAGCTTTACCAATATATACAAAATCTTCTAATCTTTGTTCATTAAGACAAATTAAAATTAATTACATCAACACGAATCACTTAAATCAAAGTTGAATTGATTGTGAGGCCATGAGGTAGTGCCGGCCACCACGTAAATAAAGGCTGGCGATATAATCTTCATCAAAAGCAAACGCGACGCCCATTATGCCAAAATCCTAGAATTCGGGGATCGCGACGAGAAATAATTTGTGGAAATTTCAGAATGAGGATCGTGAAGTAGTTGGTGCGGCTAGCATACACTCTGAAATCTGAATTGTTGATTGCACACAGCAGAGACACGAGATCGTTCAAATTAGTTGGGAGGCGGAATGTCAATAGTGTTAGATGTGAGGTAAGAGTTAAGAGAGATATCACGACATCTTTTATTTACAAGATATTTTTTCCCCAATTTTGCAAGTTGATGAAGAGGAGATTAGTGTTGTGTTTCACCATAGCCGGTAGAGTGAAAGTTAATTAAGTTGTGGCTATGAAATAATTTTTTTTATTAGTTGAATTTTACGTTCGGGGCTATGAACTGATGAGATGAGATAAGTTTTTAATGACCGATAAAATTTTAAAATGAGGTTACGAGGATATAATAGTAAATTTATTATTTAATTTATTATTACATTAATGAAGAGGCTCTTGTAAGTTAAAATTACCCTTTTGCATTTTTCATGGGCCTAAACCTTTTTTTTTTAGCAAAATTTTTTATAGGCTTGTTAGACTATCTGCAGTGGTGCTGTCTCTTTGGGGAGTCTCTAAGGATTTTTTGGAGATAGAGACAGTGAGCTGCAGTGGGGCTGTCTCTTTGGGGTGTCTCTAAGGATTTTCTAAATTTGTATTTTGCATTAATTTTAATAAGAAAATTTGAAAATTTCATTAATATTTTGACAAATAACTAGTACAATACATTAATTGAAATAAAACAAATATAAAACATTACATTAATTGAAATTAAGAAAATAAAAAACATCCTACTCGTCAACTGCTCCAAATCGGCTCCAAAGATGCTCGATCAAATCATTTGTGAGCCGATGGTGCTTCCTCACATCTCTCAATGCGGCGTCCCGTTTGAGAAAATTCTTCCATGATTGCGGAACGGGGACATGAGAGACATTACTGCTCGACGTCGTTTCTGTGTCCTCTCTCCAGTTCTCGACGTCCTCCCTCTCATCTTCAATGATCATGTTGTACAAAATAATGCACGTAAACATGATGTTGCGGAGGTGCTTTGTGTACCAGCTCCGCGCTGGGTTCCGGATAATTCCCCATCGGGCCTGAAGAACACCGAATGCCCGTTCGATATCCTTTTGCGCCGCTTCCTGCATCATCTTAAACCGCGCCGCCTTCTGGTTCGTTGCAAGTAGAGGAGCCTTGATCAGAGTAGCCCAATCCGAGTAGATCCCATCGGTTAAGTAGTAACCGCCGTCTTAGGGCTTTCCGTTCACCACATACTGGCACGGCGGAGCACGTTCTTCAAGCACGTCCTCAAATAGGGGTGACTGACTGAGGACGTTGTTGGAGCCGGCTACTCCAAAAAGGCGTGCCAGATCCATAAGTCTTGAGACGCCACCGCCTCAAGAATCAAGGAAGGCACGCCTATATCTCCTCGAGTGTAGGCAATCGACCACGCCTTCGGGCAATTCTTCTACGCCCAGTGCATGCAGTCCAAGCTACCGAGCATCCCCGGAAAGCCGTGCCTCTCCTCGTGCATCCGCAGCAGCCGAGCGGTGTCTTGTGCATTTGGCCTCCTCAAATACACGTCACCAAATAGCTGGATGACACCCTCGCAGAACTTCTGGAGGCTAAGACGGCCGGTGCTATCGCCAATCTTCAAGTATTCGTCGAATGTATCCGGAGCTCCACCGGTGGCTAGTTGGCGAATGGCCATTGTGCACTTTTGCACCGACGTGAGGCCCCATTTGTCGGTTGCATCTTGCTTCTGCTGGAAGTATCGCACATTCTGCTCCAACACGGTGCAAATCCTCAAGAACAGGTGCTTGTGCATCCGAAAACGCCGGCGGAAAAATGTTGGGCCATACGTCGGGTTTTCGTTGAAATAGTCGGCCATCAACTGCTGCAGGGCCGCCTCCCGATCGCGGTGTACGACCGTCCTCTTCGCCTTCTTTTTTTTCTTTTTGGCGAGGAGTCGAGCCGCAGCAGCTTGGAGGTTGGTCACCATCAACATAATCTCGTCGTCGGTGCCATGGGAAGAGTAGCCGGTTGAGGAGTCGGACGACGAAGACATTTTTTTTTGGCAAGAAATTTGAGAGAAAACTAGAGAGAAAAAGAGGAGGAAGATGAATTTAGTGTGGAATAATTTGTGGTATGGAGGTGGGTATTTATAGGGATGAATTACCAAAAAAAAAAGTGTTGGGAAATTTATTAGTATAAGTTTTGATGAATTCCAAAACCAACTGACCCCAACCGAGTAGATGTTGCCAGAACCTAATGTTAGAATTTAGGCTCGCTGTTTGAGTAAAGTTAAGATTTTATCTTTACAGGTCTCCAGCTGAAGATGGCAACAAGGCGTCACTCAGACAGAACATCAGTTGTGAAGAAAGACAACTGAGAGTTCATATGTTCAGATGCAAACAAGGGGAAGTCTTCAGAACATCAGTTGTGAAGGAAACCAACTGAGCGTTCATCAGATGAGAAACAGTAGAAAGGAAGAGAACATCAGATGAAAAGGAAAGTCATCTGAGGGTTCAAACCTAACTAGGTATATACAAGGAAGACAACTGAGTGTTCAGTTTCAGAACCTCAGTTGTAGAACTCGAACAAGAAGATCAACTGCTTGAAGTTCAAAATCAGCTGAGAGTCCAACAGTTCACAACATCAGCTGAAGACCACTCAGATGAAAATCAAGACTTTCAACCGACGAACCGAGGTTGACTGTCAGAAAGGTTAAGATTTGAATTTCAAAAGGAAGTCACATGAGGGTTTGACCGTTCAGTCATTACCCCATCTGGCCCAACACAAGGCTGTCTCAGATGGAAAGCAGAAGAGCACAGATGCCATATCGGGAAAGTCTGCAGAGATGAGAGACAAGCCATCGCTATCAACCGATCAGAGATCAACTGCTCCTCCAACGGCTAGTTGATTCTCTCCGCCTATAAATATAGGCATTCTCTCATTCGAGAGATATACATAGAAGAGACAGACTGAAGCAAGAGAAAAAAAGTGCAATCACAAGAGAACTAAGCGAAAGAAAAATCTGCTAAACTCCTATTCTAAGAACATCAGCAACTGAGAGTTCAAGAGTGATAGAACATTAGTAGCTGAGGGTTCATAGAGTGAAAATCTGTCTTTGATCTTAGTTTGAGTTTTATTTATTCAAGCCTTAGATCCAGCTCTCATTCGTGATCGAGCTGTAGTTGGAAATCCCACCCTATCTCACACCCTAAAAAGTGTGCTAGGACCTTACTCTTCCTGTAATTGAGTAGTCAGGTCGTCAAGTACCCGCAAACTTGACATAGGCTGTTTAGTGCCCGGAAACTAAACTGTAAGGTCGATAAGTACCCGCAAACTTATCCTTAACGGTTGCTCAACCCGCGTAAGCTGAGTGGTTCTGTCCAGAAGAACTTGGACTGAGGTGTGTGGATTCACATCTCCCCGTGGACGTAGGAGGATTATCTCCGAACCACGTTAAATCCTGTGTGTCTGTGTTTGTTTTTATTCAGTTGCTTTTGCATATTTATCTGATCAATCTAACCGACATACAAACCGCATTTGCACATTTTCAACCGAGCTGTTTTGGTTCTTGACCAACCGAGCTGTTTTGCGTGAGTTTCTTTTAACGAGTTTATTTTTCCACCACATTCCGCACAGCCTCACTCTTCCAGCTGAGGTCGCTTACTCAGCTGAGAATTTCCAACTGAGTCATCTTTTACTCAGTTGAAGTGATTTTTCTGGTTTAAGTTTTTAAATCCTAACTGGTGTATTCCCCCCCCCCCATACACCAGTAACTCGTTTCGGGACCATCAAGTGGTATCAGAGCAGTGGTTCAAAAGACTGCTGACTCTGTTTCACGAGGTGTGAATTCGAGAATTTTTCTTCAGTGGTCAACTGAACAGATCTTTTCACGCTAGTGCATACTTGCTCGCATTTTTTTTGTCCTGTTTTTGTTTGTACAAATGGACGTCAAGGACAAGATCGTAGTCATGTTCTCTGTAGTCAATTATACATCATGGAGAACTCGAATGAAGAAGATCCTTCTGTCAAAGCATCATAGGATGCAACAAGTTCTCACTTCTGGACCAATCGTAATACGAGACAGAATACTTCGCACTCCCACAAATCCCAACGATGGAGATGCAGTGGTGGAGTATGTGGAGAAACAGCCAGAAGACTACACTTCGGAGGAGGCCAAGGTGAGCGAGCTGGATATCTGGGCTCAGAGCACAATAATGTCCACGGTTGGACAAGATTATCTGCCCTGGATAGAGGAGTGTGAGACTGCAAAAGAGATGTGGGACATCCTGGCTTCGCTAAGTGAAGGAAACGACGAGACGAAGGAAAACAAGTTCTCGCATGCATGTCAAGATTTCGACAATTTCAGTCTGCGACCTGATGAGACTATCGATCAGCTAGAGCTCTGGTTTATGGACATCATCAGAAGAATCCAGTCCATCTGGAAAGGAAAATACACTCTAAGAGAAATAAACCTCAAAGTGTTGCAAGCTCTACTGGCTGAGTGGGATACTTTCACAAATATCCACGAGAGCCTAGCTGACCTTGGTGAAATGGGAACTGAAAGATTGTTCTCAATCTTGAAAGGAAATGAGTATAAGGTCAACAGAAAGAGATCGCAGCCCTCTGGTCAGACAAATAGAATTGAGGATGTTGGCTCGGCATCAAAGTCAGTTGCCCTCTGAGCTGACTACTCAAAGTCGAGATCGTCAAGGCCAACCAGATCGGCTGACACGACTGCAAAGGAGCCAAGCAGAGAGGAACTGCAACAGAACATTGCAGCATTGTCAAAGAAACTAGCCGATATGGACACTCGGTTCGGCAAATATAAACGTTTCTATAAATCAAACCGAACTCGAGACAGTTCGAAGCCAGTCACCAATGGTTGCTTCGAATGCGGCAAGGAAGGACACTTCAAAGCTGACTGCCCAGACCTCTCAAAGAAGGAAAGAAAAGCACTGAGGGCCAAGCAAACTGCAAAGAACAAGGCCATGGTAGCTGAAGAGGCAGCTGGCGATATGGACATCTTCACAGACACTGAAGATGAGGATGAACTGACCTCTACCAACAAAGTCATCAGTCCGGATCAATGCCTCATGGCACTTGGAACCGACCAAGATGATATTGAGGTACAATCTAATCCTGCTCGCTTAAATTCTTCCAATACTTCTAACCTGCAGAAATCTCTGAGCGATGAGTTGGAACCCTCCTGGAATGATTTTCAAGAACTCAGTGAGGAACTGCATCAGCAGTCGGTTGAGTTTAAGAGTCTTCAAGATCAGTTCGCCAAGCTTGAAGATTCCTTAATCGAAAAGGAGGATCTGATTACGAGCCAAACTCAGGAGATTGAGAATCTCAAGAGTCAACTGATCGAGGCTAAGGCTCCAGCTGATGAGGAGTTGACAAAGCAAAACAAAGAACAACAAGATCAGTTGAAAAATCAAGATGCTCAGATCGAACAGCTGATAAAGAAGTCAGATGGACAAACCGAGCAGATAGTTGTACTCGTCAAGGAGTTGCAAACTGAGAAGGACAATCTAATCAAGCTGTATCAGTCATCCAAGATCATCGAAAACCTTTTAAGTTACAGCAGACAGATGGATGACGTGTCAGGACTCGGTTATGATGTTGTCAAGGATACTGGGATTCCACCAGCAACTTTCATCAAACCAGTAGAAGTTACAGCTGTAGAGCCAGACGCAGCTGAGTCTCCAGAAGCTAATTCAACTTCCACCTCTCAACAAGTTCAAACGACCAATGAAATCACAACTGAGAAGGGAAAAGGAGTAGCTGATGTAGGACAGAATATTCCATCGGTTGAGGTATCAACCGAGGGGGAATGTTCCAAAAGTCAGAAGAGGAATCAGAGGCGTCGAAAGCACAATCGCAACCGATCTCAGAACCAGAACCGACCTCTGCATCAACCTCAAAGTCAACGTCAGAAGGAATGGAACCAACCTCAGAACAAGCAAGGGTTCAATCATCTGAATCAGCAGTGGTTCCAACATCAGTTCGACCAAAGGTTCCAACATAGTCAACCAATGAGGAACTGGTCAAACAATTGGAGATACTCATGCCATAATATTAATCATCATCAGGGCATGAACAGCTACAGACAACCCTCAGGAAGTTGGAATCATAATCAGCCACAAAGATTCCAACAGGGCGTCCGACCTCACAGACAAACTCAACAGGATAAGAATCGCCATCAAAACAGGGGGAAAGCCTCACCTCCTAAAGCTCAACATAGGAGAAATCCAACTCCTCCCAAGAAACAGAACATCACTACTAACAACAAGCCTAAGGATAACCGAGGTGTTGTTATAGTTGATGATGAAGGAAAAGTAATTTGGAATGATAAATCCATCCGAGTTTACAGGGAAAAGCGACGCACAGTTCCAGCGGGAACTGGTTATAACCCTCCAGGACCCAACTGAAATTGGGGACCTAAGCGAGTTTCTCTTTGCAGGTACAGGAGAGACAGCTGAGGAAGAAGAAGGCGTCTGCAACAATGTGGGTGATGGATAGTGGATGCTCGAAACACATGACAAATCTGAAGGATTTGCTTGGAAGTTTCGTGGAGAAAGAAGGTCCATCAGTTACTTTTGGTGATAACTCAAAAGGTTATACCAGAGGTTACGGTACCCTTGAAACCAATCATGTTTCAATTTCTAATGTCTCTTATGTTGATGGATTGAAGCATAACCTGCTCTCCATCAGCCAATTCTGTGATAATGGTTTCTCTGTCAAGTTTGATGCACAGGGTTGCAGAGTTAAAGATGTCGGATCAAAGCAGGTGATATTGTTGGGACATCGATCTCAAACAGGGAATGTTTACTACGCTGACTGGAACAGCAGCCTCCCTGACACCTGCCTGTTATCAAAGAGCAGTTCGGATGTGAGCTGGCTGTGGCACAAAAGGCTCAACCATCTGAATTTCAAAACGATGAACCGACTCGCCAGACAAGAACATGCAAGAGGCATACCTAACCGAGTGTTTTCAACAACACACATCTGCAGTGCATGCCAGCTGGGAAAGCTCGCTAGAACCTCCTTCCGGTTGAAGTCAACTCCCTCAACCGACCGACTGTTACAGCTGATCCATATGGATCTCTTCGAGCCAGTTACACCAAAAAGCATTAATGGAAACGAATATACATTGGTTGTAACTGATGACTACTCAAGATATACGTGGACCATCTTCATGCGCCACAAGAGTGAAACCCGAGATGAGCTGCCCAAGCTGATGGATCGGATATCGAACCAACAAGAGATGAAGATCATATCTATCCGATCAGATCGTGGAACGGAGTTTCTAAATGAAACCATTATTGAGTATTGCGAAAAGAATGGCATAACCCATCAGACATCAGCCGCGCGTACTCCACAACAGAATGGCGTAGCTGAGCGAAGAAATAGAACTCTGAAGGATGCAGCTACATCCATGTTAGCGAGCTCTGCATTGCCAAAGAGATTTTGGGCTGAAGCGATCAACATAGCATGCTACACTCAGAATCGATCTCTTCTCACCAAGCGGTTGGGAAAGACGCCCTACGAGCTGTGGAGACGCAGAAAGCCAGATATTTCTTATTTTCGTGTTTTTGGATCTAAGTGTTATATTCACAACAATGGGAAGACTCAGTTGAAAACCTTTGATGCCAAAGCTTCGAAGGGCATATTTCTTGGATATGCAGCTCGGATCAAGGCATATAGAGTTTTCAATAACAGCTCTCGTGTTGTGGAAATAACACCTCATGTTAGTTTTGATGAATCTACCTTTGAGTGCAGGGAACAGGTAAAGGAACAACACGCGGATCCAGTTGTTCTACCAGTTCTCACCAGATTGCAAGCACTTCGGGAAAAGAACCGAGCTGAACCTCTGATATGGGCAACTGAGGATGAGGATCCATACTCCTCTGAAAATGAATGCGAAGACCTCAGCTCGTCCCAAGGGGGAACTTCAGCTGATGCCCCTCCAACTGCATCAACATCTGAAGCAGAACCAAACTCAGCTCGAACTATTGTAAATGTTGAGGATCCAGACTCAACAGCTGATAAATCACCAGCTCTGAAGACTCCAACTCAGAATTTTGAACAGCCACAGTTGGAAGAAGAAGGAAGACGCAACCGAAAATGGTATGAAGTTCATTCCACCGACGACATCATCGGAGATCCAACCGAGGGTGTGCGCACACGGAGTAGGGTTGCAAATCCAGAATCAACCGAGGAAGATTCCAACTCTTATGCCCAATATGCTGAGGAATTGGCAGTTCTAGAGGAGTTCGAGCAAGCTGGAGATGTTGCCATGATTTCTTGCTTTGAAGCTGATGTTCCAGAACCAAAGAATGTTGAGGAAGCTCTCAACTGTGTCTACTGGACAACAGCCATGCAAGAAGAACTGAATGAGTTTCTACGCAACTGTGTATGGGAGTTGGTAGAAAGACCAAATGGTGTCAAAGTGATTGGATTGAAGTGGATTTTCAAAAACAAGAGAGACGCCATTGGATTCATTGTGAGGAATAAAGCAAGGCTGGTAGCTCAAGGATACTGCCAACAAGAAGGAATTGACTTTGAAGATTCCTTCGCACCAGTTGCAAGGCTGGAAGCCATCCGGATCTTTCTAGCTTATGCCGCACATCACAAGTTCAATGTATATCAGATGGATGTGAAGTGTGCATTCCTCAATGGAGATATCAAAGAAGATGTATTTGTTGAACAGCCTCCTGGTTTTGAGACTGGAGATGGAAGAGTGTACAAGCTGAAGAAAGCTATCTATGATCTAAAGCAAGAGCCATGGGCATGGTATGACACTCTTTGTGGATTTCTTCTGAACTCGGGGTTCAAACGAGGTTCAGTTGATAAAACTCTGTTCACCATCAAAGTTGGAGAAGAAATACTTGTTGTGAAAATTTATGTCGATGACATCATTTTCAGCTCCAAGTCGGAGGAGCTGTGTAAGAAATTCTCCGATCTTATGAAGGAAAAGTTCGAGATGTCAATGATGGGCGAGATGAATTATTTCCTTGGACTACAAGTGAAGCAGTCACCTGAAGGGATTTTCATCAACCAGTCCAAGTATACAAAGGAGCTCATCATCAAGTTCGGTTTGCAGACAAGTAAGACAACCAAGATCCCTATGAATACGAACTGGAACATCGAACCAGGAGCTGAGGGAAAGCTCGTTGATGCCAGCCAGTATAGAGGGATCATCGGTTCGCTGCTCTATCTAACTGCCAGCCGACCAAACATTTCATACGCAGTTGGAGTGTGTGCTCATTTTCAAGTCCAACCAAGAGAAGCACACATGTTGGCAGCAAAGAACATCATTAAGTATCTGAAGGGAACTGTCAATGTTGGGTTGTGGTACCCAACTGATGACAATATCCAGCTGACTGGATACTCAGATGCCGACCTAGCAGGAGATCGGTTGGACAGAAAGTCTACTTCTGGACACTGTCAGTTCATGGGAAGCAAGCTGGTTTCATGGTTCTCCAAGAAACAAGCGTGTGGTGCTACTTCGACAACCGAGTCAGAGTATATGGCTGCCGGAAGCTGTTGCATGCAAGTATTGTGGCTAAAACAACAGCTGAGAGATTATGAAGTTGCAATCGGACAGGTTCCCATTCATTGTGATAGCTCGAGTGCCATAGCTATCTCTCTGAACCCTGTTCACCACTCTCGGACTAAGCATATCGATATTCGTCATCATTTCATCCGAGATCATATTGAGAAGAAGGATGTGTCCATGGAGAAGATCCCAACTGAGATTCAGAGAGCTGACATATTCACCAAACCACTTCCTGAAGCCCGGTTCAAGATGCTATGTGATCTTCTAGGACTCTTGGATCCGAGCTAAAAACTCATCCTAGCTAAAGAGTCATCCGAGATGAAGAGTCATCCGAGCTGATAAGGATCCATCCGAGCTGAAGAATCGGATATCTATTTAAACGGGAAGCTCAGATAAAGGGGGAATCTCAGATGTGAACTGCCAACTGAAAACATCAAACGTCAGCTGAACAGACGAACTCGAGTCAGCTGATGGTATGCGGCAACTGAGGAGCACAACTGAGGTATACAGCTGATATCGACATCAGCTACCAGGTATCATTTATGACTGAAGGTGTTATGATATTAAATGAGAATGTTTGAAATAAATTCAAACATTCCTGAACATGTCAGCTAGACTAAACAAGCCATCATATCGCATTTAATGTAAAGTCTGGCTGAACACCTATAGCCTTACTTTATAGTGCGACTGGGCTGACACCCTAAACTATTCACCTTCTCACTCGCGCGCGTGGTATATCAGTCAAAATTACCCAACAGTTGCGAAATCACAGCCGTTGATAAATACGCGCGATTTAACCCTATCCGTTGATTTTATCCGAGTCAAAGATTATATAATACGGCAAATCAGGAAGTGATCCTTACCTTCTCTTTTCGTGCATATCTTTACTCTCTATTCATCATCTTCTCAAATCTTTTTTCGCCTTTTTCAGTAAAGTTTTTCCTTCTTCTTTGCATATATATCGAGTCGAGATGGCGCCCAAATCCAAAGCCTCTAAGAAGATGGTCTCTGCAGAGCCTGCTACGTTCCAGGAATCGTTCGACATGGTGATGTCGAAGATTCATTTCGAACATATCTTATCCAGAGTGGCTCTCTCCTCGCCTGAGCTCGCTCCCGTCGCCGCCATCCCTTCCGACCACCATCTGCTTGACTGGGCAACCCTCTCTCCGGCCTTGTTGCTCAGGAAGCAGGTCGTACATTTCTACCGGAATCTACAACGAGTTGCAGAAGACGGGCTTGTCACGATCATCCCGTGCAAACAACGCCACAGAATCTTCCGGACAGTAGAAGACTCAGTCGTGGAGATAAAGGTGTCAAAGGAGCTGGAGAAGCTCATCCCCAGAAACCGCGAAGCCACAGATGTGCTGGGGAACTTCACTGACAAAGAAGCTGACACCTTCCTTCAAACAATCCTCATAGTTCTCGAGCCATTGAAGGGGAGCATGCAGAGGACGAAGCTGAAGCCGGCTCACCGACTTCTCTTCGACGTTACCTCCAAGTGCGCCTTCGCATATGGTGGAGCCTTCGGTGATATAAACCGTCCTAAGCTCAAGCAACAGAAGGCCCTGGAGCTGCACCAGGTCGACTGGTTGGGATATCTAGAAAGCCAACTGATGATGGAGAAGCAGAAAATCTCTGAGACAACAGCTGAGTCCGGAGAACTGCTGTTGAGTGTCAAGGGGACACTCAACTTTGGAACAAAGATTTCTGTCCTCATCCTCCAAGCTACACAAGGACTGCCGTTGACATGGGAAGGAAGTGAGGACACTCCAGTCAGCAAGCTATCGCTATTCCCCTCAGCTAAGAAAGCCAGGGATGTTGTGGAGGCTGTCTACACCCCTAAGGGTGCCCCCAGCCAGCTGTGGAGTCAGCAGCTCGCCGGCCTTCAAGGACCAAGCCGGCGAAGCGCCAGCTGGAGGAGGTAGCTGATGAGGAAGAAGACGAAGAGGAGGAAGAAGAGGAACCTCTGCAGAAGAGGCCAAGGATAAGGATCATCCAGTCAGTGGCTCAACCATCCACAACAAGTCCAGTGGTGGTCAAGCCGGCTGAGGCAAAGGAGTCAACCGAATCCAGTCAATCAGTTGACCCAGCTGGATTCATTCTTCAGCCGCGTCAGGAGAAAGCAGCTGAAGACGTGGAGATCCGAGTGGAGGATTCCAGCTCCTCCTCAGATGACTCTTCTTCATCTGAGGAGTCCCACGACAGTCAAACTAGAGCTGATGCCAGCCAGGTAAACCCACCTGTGTCTGAAGAAACCCTAAAGCCAGCCGACTCACTACCTAAAGAGGATCCAGTTCTCTCAACTGGTCCTCAGTCAAATAGTTCGAGCCTCTCGCTCGATGCCAACGTTGTGACCATTCCTTCGGCCAACGTTGATGAAACCATCGAACCTGTAACCTTCGATATCGAACCCCCTCCAATCGATGAAGAAGCCAACCGCCAGGCAATCCTGGCTGAATATGAAGGAAGACTCAGCTACTGCTTCCGCAAGCTGATTGGTATGTTCCCCGAGGCAGCCTTATGCCCGTCTTTGCCGTACTCGGAACGGAACTGCTCTACCAGTTCAGCGTCATATTCAGCTACTGGTACGTCAAGGAGGAAACCCTCAGGATCCATGGTTGGGACAAGTTGAAGGTCGAAGAGTCCAACCTGAGGGAATACTTCGACTACCAAAACATGGAGGTAGCTTACAACCAGAAGGTGGCTGTGCTACGACGACGTCTGGACAAGAGCATCCAAGAAGGGACAGACACCAGAGATCTGTGTAACAATCCTGGAGCTGTTTAGTTTCTTGACGAGATGCTAGCCAAAAATGCCTCCTGCATGGACGATGTCGACGCAGCTGATGAGGCGGCCAAGAGAGAAGAAGACAAGCTCAAGGCTTACCTCGCCAGCCGATCTGCCATGGTTGTCTCGGAGCCTGCTGCCCAGCCACAACCACAGCTTCTGCCCGGACCCTCCGATCAGCCAGCTCTCTCAACCGACGCCATCTGCGAGCTGATTTCGGAGAGGGTCAACCAGCTGAGGCAGGAGATGCTGTCCAAGATCCAGCTGAGCAAGGTGGAGGAAGCTGACAGGATGCAGCAGCTGATGGCAGAAAATGCCAGCTTGAAGAATCAGCTAGAACACCTCTCCTCTTCTCTGCAGCACAAGTTCGAAGACCTCTCCACTTCTTCCAGCTCGGAGGTCTCGGCTCTAAGGAAGGCCGTTCAGAGCCTCAGCTCGGATTTCAATGTGTTCAAGACCATTGCTGAATCTGACCTCGCAAAGTCCCAGCAGACTCAGGACCAGGAGTGGATGTCTCAGTTCGCCTCTTTCCAAGTTGAGTTCGTCTCCTTCCACAAAGAGGTCTCTGCGACCTTTGCAGCTGTGCAGCGAGCTGAGCAGGAGCGCCAAGACTTGGAGTTGGCCAAGAAGGTAGCTGAGAAAGATGCTGTTGACGAGCTGTTTTCCCGAGTTCAACAGGCTGAAGCCAAGTTGACCTCCCTGGATGGCACTGTAGCCACCCTTTTGGATGATGCCAAAAAGGGGGAAGATAAGGAGCCAGCAGCTGGGGAAGACAAGGAGCCAGCAACTGTTGCTGGACGAGGGAAAGCTGTTCTCCAGCAAGCTGAAGGAGAAGGAGTGCCAGCTGAAGGAGCTGAAGCTGAAGGATCGCAGCCCGAACTGGAAGTCTTCCACGACCTCGTAGCCGAGCTTACGGCCGAGCTCGAAGCAGAACTTGATGGAGGAATATCTGTTGAAGACTGTATCGAAGCTGCCAAAGCTATGGGGGAGTCAAAGGAGAAGTACTTGAATCCCTCCTGGATCAAGAAGTTCGCTGCCGATCAGGCCAAGAAGGTGCCCAAGTTCGAGAAGGAGCTCGCTAAGGTAGAGAAGAACGTCGACAGGAATAAAGCCAGCCGGAGTGTGCAAAGAATCAACAAGCACCAGATGAAGGCTGAGGCTAGGAAGTCGACGCGCCAACTGCAGAAGGATGCTCAACTCCCGTCTCGGTATCCACATGTTGACAAGTGGATGAATGCTGAGTGGAACGATGACTGGGAGCAGTTCAAGCATGAGTTTGTCAATGACTTCTATTACAGGAAAGTCTACTCGACTGAAGACCCAAGGCAAGCCTTCAAGGAAGCCCTGTGGGAACTCAGAACTGGAGACCCTGGAATGTTCAGTCAGTTCAAGCGAGCTATGCTGAATGCTCAGCTTGATCCCAACACCGTTCCAGTTCCGAAGATGTGCAGATACCGCCCTCCGATGATCAAAGGCACGAGCACGCCAAACAGAAATACTATCATGGCTGAGGCAAGGCAAGTCTTCAAGGAACACAGCGTCAACACTGGGATCGAGTCGGAAGCGAAGAAGGAGATCTTTAACCGTATCTTCAGCAAGTACGGTCAACAGTATTTTTGAGCTGTCAAAGTTTTTGAGCTGATGAAGTTTTTTGGATGTTGTAGTTTTTGAAGCAACTGTTGTATCTTTATCTGTTTTGTGCTTAACCCTGTAACCTTCAGTTGTAACAAAAACTTCAAAGTATATAATACGATTCACCTTGATGAACAATTCCTCATTGTCCAAGCTCTGAATCAAAAAGTCTTTCAATATCATGTTATAACTGTTCTAACCCTTTGATGTTTTATCTTATAGACTGTCTAAAATTTCAGATGAGATTTTAGGTCAGTTAGAGAGGATTAGATCAATAGTGGTTTAAAGTTGTAAGTGGTTTTGGCATCATCAAAAAGGGGGAAATTGTTAGAAAATTTATTAGTATAAGTTTCGATGAATTCCAAAATCAACTGACCCCAACCGAGTAGATATTGCCAGAACCTAATGTTAGAATTTAGGCTCGCTGTTTGAGCAAAGTTAAGATTTTATCTTTACAGGTCTCCAACTGAAGATGGCAACAAGGCGTCACTCAGACAGAACATCAGTTGTGAAGAAAGACAACTGAGAGTTCATATGTTCAGATGCAAACAAGGGGAAGTCTTCAGAACATCAGTTGTAAAGGAAACCAACTGAGCGTTCATCAGATGAGAAACAATAGAAAGGAAGAGAACATCAGATGAAAAGGAAAGTCATCTGAGGGTTCAAACCTAACTGAGTATATACAAGGAAGACAACTGAGTGTTCAGTTTCAGAACCTCAGTTGTAGAACTCGAACAAGAAGATCAACTGCTTGAAGTTCAAAATCAGCTGAGAGTCCAACAGTTCAGAACATCAGCTGAAGACCACTCAGATGAAGATCAAGACTTTCAACCGACGAACCGAGGTTGACTGTCAGAAAGGTTAAGATTTGAATTTAAAAAAGAAGTCACATGAGGGTTTGACCGTTCAGTCACTACCCCATCTGGCCCAACACAAGGCTGTCTCAGATGGAAAGCAGAAGAGCACAGATGCCATATCGGGAAAGTCTGCAGAGATGAGAGACAAGTCATCGCTATCAACCGATCAGAGATCAACTGCTCCTCCAACGGCTAGTTAATTCTCTCCGCCTATAAATATAGGCATTCTCTCATTCGAGAGATATACATAGAAGAGACAGACTGAAGCAAGAGAAAAAAAGTACAATCACAAGAGAACCAAGCGAAAGAAAAATTTGCTAAACTCCTATTCTAAGAACATCAGCAGCTGAGAGTTCAAGAGTGATAGAACATTAGTAGCTGAGGGTTCATAGAGTGAAAATCTGTCTTTGATCTTAGTTTGAGTTTTATTTATTCAAGCCTTAGATCCAGCTCTCATTCGTGATCGAGCTGTAGTTGGAAATCCCACCCTATCTCACACCCTAAAAAGTGTGCTAGGACCTTACTCTTCCTGTAATTGAGTAGTCAGGTCGTCAAGTACCCGCAAACTTGACATAGGCTGTTTAGTGCCCGGAAACTAAACTGTAAGGTCGATAAGTACCCGCAAACTTATCCTTAACGGTTGCTCAGCCCGCGTAAGCTGAGTGGTTCTGTCCAGAAGAACTTGGACTGAGGTGTGTGGATTCACATCTCCCCGTGGACGTAGGAGGATTATCTCCGAACCACGTTAAATCCTGTGTGTCTGTGTTTGTTTTTATTCAGTTGCTTTTGCATATTTATCTGATCAATCTAACCGACATACAAATCGCATTTGTACATTTTCAACCGAGCTGTTTTGGTTTTTGACCAACCGAGCTGTTTTGCGTGAGTTGCTTTTAACGAGTTTATTTTTCCACCACATTCCGCATAGCCTCACTCTTCCAGCTGAGGTCGCTTACTCAGCTGAGAATTTCCAACTGAGTCATCTTTTACTCAGTTGAAGTGATTTTTCTGGTTTAAGTTTTTAAATCCTAACTGGTGTATTCCCCCCCATACACCAGTAACTCGTTTCAGGACCATCAAAAAGAAAATAAAAATAAAAAATCGGCTTTGTAGCCGTTTGAATTTGCTAGCCGTTACCAAGCCGTTGTACAGATTTTTTATTTTTGTTTTATTTTTGGCGCTTGCAATGCACGCGCCTTTTAAAAAAAAAAAAAAATTCAAAAACGGAAGCGCGTGAAGGCCACGCGCCTTCTCGAGACTGTCTCGTCGCGGCGAGACAGTCTCGAGCCACCACGAGCTGCATCGAGGTGTCTCGTCGACGGCGGTGTCTCGAGACCGCCGACGAGACACCCGCTGTGGGTGGTCTTAGGCGACGGAAAAGCGGGCCCTTGTTGGAGGTCTCGTCAGCAGTGACGCGATGGGCCCATGAGCGTATTCATTCGGTGGGCCAGGGTTGACGCGCTTTCGTCAGCCAAATCATTGAACACGTGTGGCGTCCCCAGAAGCCACGCGATGGGCGCGTGATGTCTCACAGGATCCTGCCAGCTCGGTTCTATTCCAAAGTCGGCTGGCAAAAACCTTATCCTCTTTCTTTTTGGGGTACTGATAATCTCACCCTACCGCCCGCTACAATAAATGTCACAACTTAGAATTTCTATTAGATAAAAAAGATCTTCCTTCATCCAAAAAAAAAAGAGAAGATCATATAGTTTTAGGAAAAATATATGCTAAATTCTTGAAGCAATAACGAATTCCTTTTAACTTTTTTACTTCTATATAACATAATGTTCTTGAATGTGCAAAATTACGCTTAATTAAAATGCTGTTTGATTCTTTTAGTGTTCTTCTATCATTTATTCATTTATAAAGAATAAATATTTATTACTTCCTTCCACCCTTGATAATATCTTCACTTTTAGGGCACGATTATTAAGGAATAAAGTAAAAGAATAAAAAATGAAATCCTCATAATTTTTGAAGGATCAAGTATTTTTATTTATAGAAAGAAAATATTATTAATATGACAAACAAAAAATAAAAGTACACAGGTAGGAGTGAGTAATTTGTAACTAAGAGCTTTTTGGTTGTTGAAGGAAACCGGACAAATATATGCTATGGAATTGTTACAGAATTTTTGATGTATTATTGAGCTTATTTGAATATTAAATTGATAAAATAAATGTGGAGATTGTATTTAAGCAGTTGAAGCTAATTTTTTTATTCTTTCAACGTAAAATTACTCTCAAATTCTTGTTTGGTTGGGCTAAAATGATTTTTAATTAATAGTATCAAATATAATGTTATGAAGCGGTCAAAAATTAATCCAAACACGATGCTATTTAAAATCGTTTAGTTTTTAATTGAATATTGAATATGTATGAATAAAAAAAAAAAAAAAAAGAGTGATCTTATTCTAATGCCTTTTATGTTTCGCTTCAAGAATTTGTGTTGGAGTCAAACTTTAAGTTATATCAAAGTATCAATACATTTTACATGCAGTTGTTCGTTCAAACTTTAAATCAAACATAAATATGTTAGTTGATTTTCTATCTAGTCTTATCTGTAATTCGTTAGCATCGATCTTTAGACATATGTTTATTTTTGTCACTTTATATTATATATGGCTGATACATTTAGCATGCAATAATAAAAATAGTAGCGATATCAACACATCTAAATAATGAATAAATTTATTATATCGTTATCTTTTTATATGAACAACTAGATTCTCGTTAAGTGAAGTAAAAAATTTTAAACGCTAAATAAGATCGATTTTTTCTTTATATATCTCATACCATGTATTATAATATAAACTCATGAAATGATTGTGCCAATCTTTTCTTTTTCATCATATCCCATGGAGAAATCTGTCGACATTATCAAGAGAAAGGTACGACTGTAATTTTTTTAGTGTTGTAGTATTAGGTTTTTACTTTTATATGTGATTAATTAATTATGGATGGGGATTCTTCAAAAAAAAAGAAAAATTATGGATGGGGTTGTGAGTTGCGAACACTGCGGGTGAGCTTAGAGATTCTTTTATTTGTTAGCACGTTTTGTTTCCCAGACAGTATTATTCTATCCAATTCAAGCTAATAAAAATTATTTATTCTCTTGAATATTCATATCCATGACTTCCCATAGGCGATCATCGATTCATTTTAAATACCCAAACAGAAATTTAAGTGTATCAAACCCAAGATTATTATATTTGTTTTTCGGGTTTGGGTTTGTTTGCGTCAAACCCTAGAATCTCGTTCTCAATTCTTGGCTAAAGTTTGACTCTTCTTCTCAAAGGAAACATAATTCTTGCTCAATTTTAATCGCAGAGGTCAGTTACAATCTCCAATTTCTGGTTCCCGTTTGCTTAGTGGTTCAGATTAATATTTTTCTGAAGGCTAGGGTTTTTATTGAATGCTGCGCTCTAATTTCTGTCGAGAATTTGTCTTTTTGGCTTGGCTTATACAAGTTACTGTTTGTGTTTCTGTGCAGTTAGTTTCTGTTTGATTATGTGTCATTTTTGTTTCTTGTTTTCACGGCATTTTGTGTGTGTTGATTGAGACGAGGGAGTTGTGATTGGACTGGTATCTAGGATTGGAGTATTCGTATAATTATACAATAATGCCATTTCTTGATTGCAGGTAACTGGAACAGACTTGAGTGAGGGAGAGAGATTTTAGGTTTGGAGTCGTGAGATTTGAGAAAAGAGAGAACGAATTCTGTAGCAGAATAAGGAAAAGTTTTTCAAGATGATGTCAAGATCTTATACAAATCTTTTGGATTTAGCATCTGGGAATTTCCCAGTAATGGGTAGGGAGAAGGAGCGGAGGCGTTTCCCCAGGGTAATGACAGTCCCGGGGAATATTGCCGAGTTCGATGACGAGCAAGCTAATAGTGTCACATCTGAAAACCCATCTTCAGTGGTTGGTGAACGAATGATCATAGTTTCAAACATTCTGCCTCTGAGGGCAAAACGAAGGCCAGACAATAAGGGTTGGATCTTTACGTGGAATGAGGATTCTTTGCTTTTGCGGGTGAAGGATGGCTTGCCGGAGGAAATGGAAGTGCTGTATGTTGGTTCGTTACCTGTTGATGTTGATCCAGTCGAACAGGACGATGTAGCCAATTATATCTTGGAGAAATTCAAATGTGTCCCAGCCTTTCTGCCACCTAGCCTTTTGGCCAATTACTATCATGGTTTTTGCAAGAAACAGTTATGGCCACTGTTTCATTACATGCTACCTTTTTCAGCTGATCATGGAGGTAGATTCGATCGGTCCCAGTGGGAAGCATATGTCGCTGCCAATAAATTGTTCTCACAGAAAGTGATTGAGGTACTTAATCCTGAAGAAGATTTTGTTTGGATACATGATTATCACTTGATGGTTCTGCCGACATTTTTGAGGAGGCGATTTGTCCGCTTAAGGATGGGTTTTTTCCTTCACAGTCCCTTCCCCTCGTCTGAGATATACAGATCACTTCCTGTTAGGGAAGAAATCCTCAAGGCACTACTCAACTCTGACCTCATTGGCTTTCATACCTTTGATTATGCTCGCCATTTTCTCTCATGCTGCAGTCGGATGTTGGGCTTAGAGTATCAGTCGAAGAGAGGATACATAGGGTTGGATTACTATGGAAGGACAATTGGAATAAAGATCATGACAGTTGGGATACATATGGGCCATCTTGAGACAGTACTTAGACAAGCAGATAAAGAGCAAAAGGCTGAGGAGCTAAAGCGGCAGTTTGAAGGTAAGACTGTGTTGCTCGGAGTTGATGATATGGACGTTTTCAAAGGTATCAACTTGAAACTTTTGGCTTTTGAGCACATGCTCAAGGAGCACCCAAATTGGCAGGGAAGGGCCGTGCTGGTGCAGATTGCGAATCCTGCTAGGGCAAAAGGGATACATTCAACCGAAATACAGGCTGAAATAGAGGAAAGCTGCACTAGAATTAATAAGGAATTTGGTAGACCTGGATACGACCCTATAGTTTTCATTCACCGTTCTTTGTCAATCAATGAAAGAATGGCTTATTACAGCATTGCAGAATGTGTTGTGGTTACAGCAGTGAGGGATGGGATGAACCTGACGCCTTATGAATATATTATTTCTAGGCAAGGCATCACTGGTGCAGAAACAGGGTCAAATATGAGTGGACCTAAGAAGAGCATGTTAGTGGTATCCGAGTTCATTGGGTGCTCTCCTTCCCTAAGTGGTGCAATTCGTGTGAACCCATGGAATGTTGAATCAACAGCGGAGGCAATGAATGAGGCAATATCGATGTCAGAATCAGAAAAGGAGTTACGGCATGAGAAGCACTACCGATATGTTAGCACTCATGATGTAGCTTTCTGGTCTAAAAGCTTCTTAAACGATATGGAAAGAACTTGTATTGATCATTTCAAGAAAAGATGCTGGGGCATTGGTCTTGGCTTTGGGTTTCGGGTGGTGGCTCTGGATCCTAATTTTAGAAAACTTTCCATTGATGAAATCGTGAATGCTTACTGTAAGGCCAAAAGCAGGGCTATACTGTTGGATTACGATGGCACATTGATGCCTCAAAATTTAATAATAAAGACTCCAAGTGCTCAGATACTCTCTCTTTTGAACAGTCTGTGTGCAGATCCCAAGAATGTGGTTTTTATGGTGAGTGGAAGAGGGAAGGAGAGCTTAAGCCAGTGGTTTCTTCCGTGCAAGAACCTTGGACTTGCTGCAGAACATGGCTACTTTATAAGGTATAGACCTAATTTGTCTTCTTTCATCATTTTTTAGCTTTCATATTCCAGTTAATAATTTGTGACCTGGATGTGAAAGGTCTATAAACTCCTGAGCAGGATCACTACTGGAATGAAATCATCAAATAAGCTTTATAAAATCTAGCAAATTATTAGCTGAAGTATGCTTATAATGGATAACTTCATTGTATGTATCTTTGTGATTATTTCTAAAAAGCATCTGGACTGGAATTAATTGCTTTTGTAATATCGAACGGGTGGTTTAGTCTTCATAAATGTTCCTTCTCGTGCAGAAAGAATGATGATATTCCTTGCAAATCATGGTCTTCCAGATAATAACAACCACCATATGATAGATGGGAAGTTATGTGTTATAATGGTTTCAATCGATAGTTGGGAAGTTATGTGTTAGCAAATGGCTTTGAGACTTTCGGTTGTTCTGTTACTATAAGCCTTTCTACACCAGACAGACTTATATTTTACCTGTCTTTCCAGTAAGTCACTATTGGATACTAAGATCTTGTATTGCAGTATGTGAAGTCGTAATGAATTTACCATTGAGATCATCCTGATCAATTGCTTTTTGTGATGCTTGTTGTCACTTATAGTAAATGAAAGTAATGATTACTATTTTGGCATTTGGGTGATTGTTTTGCTGTCTCTGTTAGTAGTTATTCAATCTTTTGCTGGTGACTTTATCCTTTGTGCACGATTCTCTTCTAGTTCTAGTTTTTATTTAATTGATTGGAGTGATGTTGGGGTATGGATTCGGGGTAGGGGTAGGGGTATAGCATTTTGGTTTTCATTCTTGGTTGAGCTAAATCATGCATGAGTTGCATATTATGATGCGATTAGAAGGTCCAAATCATTTAGGTCCACTATTTCTAGGCCCAGTTTGACAATCTGCATGCATTTTGAATGACCTATTTTGCAGGTGGCCGCAACGTGAAGAATGGGAAACATATGGTCAGGGTTCTGAATTTGGTTGGATGCAGATGGCTGAACCTGTTATGAAATCATATACAGAGTCTACAGATGGTTCTGCAATTGAGAGGAAGGAAAGTGCCTTAGTTTGGCATTATCAAGATGCAGACCCTGGATTTGGTTATTCTCAAGCAAAGGAAATGTTGGATCATTTGGAGAGTGTCTTGGCAAACGAACCTGTTGCTGTCAAGAGCGGACAATTTATAGTAGAAATCAAACCTCAGGCATGACACCTTATCTTTTTGCTCTTTGATTGCTTTTAGCGCTTTTCAGTATCAGACCATTTTATCCCTCATTAGATTAGTTAACACTCGATTATTAGCGGTATGGAATTTCCTCATCTTACTCACCTCCTTTGCTTCTTTAGAAGAGAGTGAAATGACTACCAGTAGTGTGTTTGACATGTTTCCTGACAAAACAATCTGAGCTTTGAAATTTATATCGCAGGGTGTTAGCAAAGGTGTAGTTGCAGAAAAGATTTTCACATCAATGAAAGACAGAGACCAACAGGCTGATTTTGTACTATGCATTGGTGATGACAGATCTGATGAGGATATGTTTGAACTAATTGATACTGCTGTGACTAGAAAGATACTTTCTTACAAAACCGAAGTATTTGCGTGCACTGTGGGTCAAAAACCAAGCAAAGCCAAGTATTATCTGGATGACTCCTCTGAAGTTGTAGCCATGCTCGAGTCTATTGCTGAAGCTTCTTCTCCAGCCTCATCTGATGACGACGTTCATATATCTACGAGAAGATTTAGTCGCATTGCTTCTTTTGATTAATCTTACCTTAGTTCTCTAAATGGAGAGCGATCTGAGTTGGTTGTTATGGATGTTAGGTTTTAGTCACTAGTATATGGAAATGATGTAATTTTCTTTTCTTCTTTTCTTATATCTCATTCTTGTCTCATAGTTTCTCACTAGGCTTTCTTTAGGCCTTCTGTTTATTGAACTTGTTAGCTGCAATTCTTTGGGGGAAATGTAGAAAAATGGCGGTTTGGTACAGGTCAACAAGTGGGATGATCATATGATAGGCAGCTCGAAGACAGTCTGCATTGGGATCGAGCAGAAGAAGTGTATTAGAAGAGTGGAAGTGGTTCGTCTGAGGTATTGCGTTCTTCTGCTTAGAGTTGATGGTTGAATGTACAGGTTGATTGGTGTTTTCATTTGTGCATTGGTGCTTTTAGCCTTAGGGGCAGACCCAATCAAATTGATTGTGAATAATTCTTTTGACAGATTGATCCTCACTTGTCATAAATTCTTTTGGCGGTGATTCTGTTCCAGATTGTTACATCGTTTCTTTCAGTAACCTGACCTTAGTTCAATGGAAAATCTTTCTCTCATTTCTTGTGTGGCTAGATTTCAGAGCATGTTTGTTGCTTGTAGGTACTGTTGAGTTTATTACTGCTTACTAGTGTGATGAGTTATTATTGTGTTACATGATCACTCTACACCACGATTACAAGATCTTTATAAGACGCGATTACACAGCTCTTTGCTGTGAAGCAAGGGGCTAATGCAGATGCACAATTCCCCTTGTAATTGCCCTTTAGGTATGAATTTAGTACAAGTTTACGGGTAGCGTAGAAAATGAATTATGGTAGTTTACTGGAGAAAAGGCTTTCAATTATAGCTCTTACCAGAAGTCGCCACAAGAGCAGTGTCCATTTCTAAAATGATGAAATCTACTGGAATCCCTCAAAATGATCTGTCTGTTTTTAACCATGGATATATACTTCATAGCCACATGACAATCATCACACACACGCAGATTTTTCATTATCCTGATCGGAAGCCCGTCTGGCGCGTTCATCAGAGCGAATGCAACGGCCAGTTTCTCGCTGTGGTGTGCCAAGTTACACTCCTTCTCCTCCATATCCGTATCGTGCAGGGAAGAACCTGTATCAGGCACGTAGCCACGTGATCTCAGCTCAGCCATCAGTTCTTTCAAGTATGAGTTTATCTCTTCTGATTGCTGATGAGAGTTATCACCCATCATGAAATGGTGAACTTGATTCTTCAGCTCATACCAGCTAACACCAGGCTCTTTCTTCACCATCATTTCCTTCATTTGTTTCCTGACCTTAGAGACGTCATGCCATCTATCTGCATTCGCTTGGATATTTGAAAGGAGCACGTAGGAAGCCGAGTCTAGAGGATCGATTCTCAAGATCTCCTCTGCTATTCTCTTTCCCATGTCTGCATTTTTGTGTATCTTACAACCCGAGAGGAGAGTTTTCCATGCGACAGCATCGGGCTTCACGGGCATGGATCTGATGAAACATTCTGCTTCTTCCAGACAACCTGCTCGACTGAGGAGATCCACTACACAGGTGTAGTGTTTTACTTCAGGTTCTAATCCATACTTGTTGATCATCAGGTTGAAAAGTTGAAGCCCCTTATCTTTTAATCCACAGTGACTGCATGAATACAACAGACTCAAGAAAGTGACTTTGTTGGCCTTCAGCCCATCTAACTCCATACTTTCAAATAGCTTGATGGCCTCATCTCCTTTTCCATGAAATCCGTAAGCAGCAATCATCGAAGACAACAAAACGCCGTCCCTTGCAGCTCCTCCCCTCTCCCCAAAAGCTTTCACAGCATCATCCAAGCAGCCGCACCGTGAGTACATACTGATTAATGAGGTGATAACAGCCGCATCCGACATTGCCCCTGCTTTTACCACCTCTGCATGAATCTGCTGGCCTTGCCCAAGAGTCGACAACTCAGAACACGAAGTGACTACACTCACGAAAGTGATATCATCGGGGCGAAAGCCAGACCTTTTCAATAAGTAGTAAGTTTCGAGCGCGGTTGCAGCACAACCGTTCTGCACAAGGCCAGCAATAAGTGTATTACAAAGCACAAGATTACGAAGTGGCATGGATCGAATCACGCTCTCAGCCTCGCTCAAACAGCCACACCTCATATACATATGAGCAGTGGAGTTCCCAACAACCAAATCGAGCTCTAGACCTAATCTCATCGCGTAACAATGGACTTGTGTCCCCTTGATCAAATCCTTCAATCCTGCACAGCCCCTCAACACACTCGCCAGAGTATACGCGTCGGATAAGAATCCATCGGAATGCATTTGAGCAAACGATCTCAACCCATCCTCATTAAGCTCATTCTTGATCATCCCGGTTATGACCGCATTCCACGTGGCGGAATTCCTCTGACCCATTTCCTTAAACAGCTCAACAGCCGCACCCAGTTCCCCATTCTGTATGTATCCTCCAATCACGATGTTATAAGACATGACATTTCTCTCGGGCATTCTGTCGAACACCATGAGAGCGGTTCCGAAGCGGCATAATTTGGCGTAAGCGTTGATGAGGTGGTTGGAAACGAACTTGATGTTGGACCAGCCGTTGGTGGTGATGATCGAGTGGAGCTGTTGGGCAACGGCAAGAGAGCGGCTGCTTATACATGCTTTGAGGAGGTGGGAGACGAGATGTGGGTCTGAAGAAATGAGCGTGAAATGTGCGGTGAAGGCTTGCTTGAGGTGGCCTTGGCTGCACAAGGCGATGAACGACTCCGCCGCTGCTTCGGCGGCGGCGGCTGTACGTAAAGAGAGCGTATGTTTGATTTGAAGGGAAAGGGGTCGGAGAGATAGAGGCTTGGAACTTGATTTTCCCATATTCGCCGCTATTGGATAGCTCCCATATTTGAAGTAGTTAGGAATGGGATGGGCGCCAAATTGCTGCATTCATCTCATATGCGGATTATACATGTTTATACCACCTTTGTAAAATTAGTTACTAGCTTAATTTTTTATTCTTTAATGGATGACTAGATAATTTGTTGCCTCTATTCCAAGTACATATTTGGATTAATGTATTCCTATTTAAAAGTACTTCGTGTAAAAACGCATTTGATTGGCTTATTAAGAAAATGAAATTTTAGTTCTTAAAAAAAAGAAAATGAATTTTGGTGAGTGCAATGCAATGTTCTCGATGCATAAATAAAACATAAGTACATGAATATGTAAACGGGATGCTATATTTGAAATAATGTTTATCGACTATATATGGCTAGGAAAAGTGATATTTAGCTATGATTAGTGAAGAGCTAGGATGTTGGAAAATCCATTTTGTCACTTATTTACCATTCAATCGAAATCCCGATAAAATCCAAAAGTAGGGCAAAAAATCGATACAGCAGTTAGCATCAAAACACAATAAACCAA
The DNA here is from genome assembly GCA_029490685.1 of Schizonepeta tenuifolia. NCBI lineage: Eukaryota > Viridiplantae > Streptophyta > Magnoliopsida > Lamiales > Lamiaceae > Schizonepeta > Schizonepeta tenuifolia. Next base: position 3,128,143 of record JANLIY010000007.1, read on the forward strand.
AATTGTAAGATACATAGGAAACTGGTTCAAATGAAGATAAAAATTTAGAAAGTTCAAAATTCATATCAAACATCAAAGGTTTAAAATATAATTATCTCATAATTCTTCTAAACCCTAATCAACATAATAATTATGTGAAGAAAACGTTTCAACATTCCTAGTTTACTTCTTTGATGCTATTTCCATCCAACTAAATATGACTCATTCTTTTGGGGACGAAAATTAAAAATAAGGGTAAATTGCATCTAAAATCAAAAACGTTTCGCCGAATTCGCAAATTGAACATTTTTTTAAAAAAACGTTTTATAAAATCAAAACGTTTTAATTTTTTGCAATTGATGGCCGATGACCGGTTTCCCCCAACTTAAAGCTTGCGTGGCAACCGGACATGACACGCTGGCTATCCCGGACGGCGAAACTCGACGACGACGTTTTGTTCTAGGGGAAACGACGTCGTTTTACTTATCAATTTCAGTTTTAATTTTTATTTCTCCCCCATTTTCCCCATTTTCCCCCCATTTCGCAATTAGGGCTCTTCCATTTCCCTTTGCCCGAATTTCCTTCCTTCTCTCCCATTTTCCCATTTCGGCGACGGCAACCGTCGAATTCGGCGACGACAACGGAGAAGGGGGCTTCTCCTCATTGCTCCATTTCTGGCGAAATCCCCTTGATTGAGGCTGTGTCAAACATGAGTGACAGGTTTGTTCCTCAGTCCCGTAATTTATGTATTTTTAGGTTGTTGATTCTGTATTTGGTGAGTCTTAGGGTTAATTTGCATGCAATTAACTGTAGTTTTGAATGCTTATTTGCAATGATTTGTTCTCGATATTTTTTCACTATGGAGGTCATTTTGGGATTCATGAGGAGAGAGATGTTTATATGGATGGATATTCCATGGGTGTGTATGACTTGAAAAGAAGTACATTTTCTGTTGATAAACTGAGTAGGATTGTTAAGGCGTTAGGATATGCTTCTTGGCATAAATTATGGTATAGACTACCTAGGACTCATTTGTTCAGATGGATTGAAGATGAGGGGTGTTTAGGCCGTATGATGGAGGTTTTAACTGACTATGGAATTTCAGTTATTCATGTGTATGTTCAGGATGGGGTGGATGATGGGTCAGGGAGACTTCAAACATACATGGTCAATACCCAAAAATTTGTACGTATAACTTATGATGATCCGAGTCAGGGAGCAATAGATGCTGATGGATTTGTGGCTCAAATGGAGATTGAGCAGGGTACATCTGCATTGGGAAATGAAGGGGGGCCTGAGAATGAGGGGCAGGATAAAAATTTGGAAGGGCAGGAGGATAATGAAATAGGGCAGGAGGATAATGAAATAGGACAGGAGCAGAATGAAAACTTGGATGGGCAGGAGCAGAATGAAATAGGGCTGGAGCAGAATGAAAACTTGGATGGGCAGGAGAATGAGGGGCAAGAGGAGAATGAAAATTCAGAGTATGATGTTGCTGATTTTGATGAATGGTGGCTGAGGTGGAAGATGGTTTGGCAGATCATGAATTAGCTGATGGTGATGAGGAATACATAGAATCTAGGAGGAAGCTTAGAGAGACCAGAGATGAGGAACTAGAGAGGCTGTTGAGTGAATTTATTCCACCAGCAGATGGTGAAGGTGAAGAAGATGAGGCAGCATCTGAATATGAAGATTCTGATGCAGACTTCTATTCTGGGGAGAGTGATGAGGATGATGATGGGAATGCATTGCGCAAGAGTAGGGTGGTTTATGATCCTAAATGTGATCATAACACATTACAACTGCAGGTTGGGATGAGGTTCCAGGATGGTTTTGAGTGTAGGAGAGCTTTAACCACTTATTCAATACAAAAGGGGAAATTTATACGGTTTAGGAGAACTTCTAAAAGTCAGTGTGAGGCTAGATGTACCCCACCATGTCCATGGAAGGTTTATGCAAGTGTAGTGAGGAAAAACCTTTCTTTCTGTATTAAAACATATGGGGGAGATCATCAGTGTGCAAGGCATATGAGCAACAAGCTGCTCACTGCTAAATGGATTGCTATGAGATACTTGGCCAAATACAGACAGAAGCCATTTTGGCCCATAGATGAGTTGAGGAGGGATATTTGTGATAGGTATGGGTATGAGATACCTAAGGATAGACTATATAGGGCAAGGTCTCTTGCAAATGAGATGGTGAGAGGTACAGTTGTGCACCATTATGGGCAGATTAGGAGGTATCTTGCTGAGCTGAGGAGGGTAGACAGAGAGGGTAGGTTTGAACTATTACTCGGAGATGATCATGTGTTTAAGGCCCTCTATGTGGGGTTTAGTGCTTTGGTGAAGGGTTTTAGGCAGGGCTGTAGACCAATTATTGGTCTTGATGGCTGCCATCTTAAAACATACCTGGGGGGGATCCTGTTATGTGCTATTGGGAAAGATGGCAATGATCACATGTATCCTATAGCGTGGGCAGTTGTTGAGGTGGAAAATGAGGACTGTTGGGAATGGTTTATCAAGTTGGTAGTGCATGATGTTGGTATTGGAGATGGCCAGGGTTACACTTGGATAACTGATCAACAGAAGGTAGTTCTTTATGTTTTTTTGGTTAATTTGTTTAGTCAAAGAGTAGACTAACCTCTTATTTCTGTTTTGTGTTTATTGTCAGGGTCTAGAGAATGCAGTGAAGTCATTGACTCCTCTTGCCGAGCATAGAAACTGTGCAAGGCATGTTTGGATGAACTGGAGGAAGAAGCATACTGGCCAAACCTTGAAAAACTGCTTCATGAAGATTGTGAGAAGCACATATCCAGAGGCATACAAGCAGGCTTTGGATGAGTTGAAAAGGGAAAGTGTTGATGCATACCAAGACTTCATTAACAGAGATACAAAAAAATTCTGTAAGGCATTCTTTTCTATCACTTGCAAAAGTGATGCTTACACCAACAACATCTCTGAGACTTTTAATGGCTATATTTTGAATGCAAGAGGCAAGCATGTGATACATATGTGTGAGGAAATTAGATGTAGTCTGATGAGTAGGCAAGTGAAGTTGAAAGAGGCTGTGGGTAGGGTAAATGATAGAATATGTCCAAGCATTAGGGATAAACTTGAAGAGGCCAGGATTGAGAGTGCAAACTGTAATACCAAAGCTGCTCTGTATGATAAATTTGAAGTGCATCATAATGAGCATCAGTATTCAATTTCATTGCCAACTAAAACATGCACATGTAGAGATTGGGATGTTACTGGAACACCATGTCCACATGCAATAGCAGCATATAGTTATAAAGGCTTGGATCCTGTTGAGTATGTGCATGAATATTACACTGTGGAGATGTTTATGAAAGCATATGAGCATGGATTGGAACCTGTCAATGGTGAAAACATGTGGCCAGATGTAAGTGGCTTCACAGTCAAGCCTCCAAGAGTGAGGAAACAGCCTGGTAGGCCTAAAAAGAAGAGGATCCGATCTGCTGGTGAGCCTAATACAAGAAATCCAAGAAATCCAAGAAAGATGAGTCAGAGGGGTCAAGCACAATTTTGCTCAAATTGCAAGGGTACAAATCACAACAGCAGGACCTGTTCACAACCTCCTGTTGTGCAACCTCCTGTCCAAAAGGTATTTATTCTCACTCAACTACTTATATTTTGTTGTTATAGTGCACGAATAATTCATTTTTTCTCTTGTTTAGCGCAAGAGGGGAAGGCCTGCTAAAAAAAAAAATGCCACAGAAGGTGAAACTTCAACAGCTGGGGCTGGTGACTCAGGAGTTACAAGAGGAGGACTTGCAAGAGGTCGAGCTGCAAGGCTAGCTGGTAGAGGGATTTATGTATCTAGGGGCAGAGGTGGAGGTGCAAGAGGGAGGGGTGCAAGAGGTGGAGCTACTGGTAGGGGTGGAGCTGGAGGACACAATGTGGCTGCAAGAATAGCTATAGAGAGAAACATTGCGAGAGGAGGAGTTGGTGTATTCGTTGGTGAGTCAGGGGACATGTTCTATCATGGAGTGGGTTCCAATGTAGTCCAGCATGTGCATAGAGCAGGCCATGCTAATGATGGTGCATCAACTTCTGCCTCAACTCAAGACCAAATGGGAAATGCAACACAAGAGAGTGGGATTGGTTATCAAAGATAGGCCAGCAAAAACTTCATTTTGTAAACTTTTGTTATGAGAAACAGATTTGTAAACTCAGATTTTTGTTATATTTTGGTGATGCTGAAGTTGTGTATTTTGTTTCACAACATTAGTGATATTTGAATGGAAATATGTTTTTCAATCGAGCACTATGTAGTTTCACTTGTTCACAGGTTTTTAATCATCATTTTATCACAAAAATGACCACATATTATCACCACCAAAAATATGAAAAACTTAGCTGCCATATTATCTCAAAACTTCCTTCATTCATGAACCACATGCAACTCTTGCAAAAACCAAGACTATTACAACACAAACTAAGGCTAATATCTATACATAGATGAAGCTAAATAAATTAAACAAGAACCAACACTATTACAACACAAACTAAGGCTAATATCACATAGATGAAGCTAAGTTCCAACTGTAGGTTGCTAATTACATTATACTGCTCATTTGTCACGACACGAAGCTCTTCATTCTCTGCACATTTCGCTTCAAATTCTTCATACTTAGCTGCCATTTTGTCGTATTGTTGCTCCTTCAATCGACAACAATCAAGATGCATATTTATGAAGTCCTCAAGCTCCTCAGCATCTGCCCATTTTATTTCATATTCCATCATCAATTCTTCATACTTGGCTGCCAATGCATCATGGTTTTGCTGCTTCAATTGGCAGCAATGGAGATGCTTATTCATGAAGTCGCGAAGCTCCTCGGCCTCTGCCCATTGTACCTCATATTCAATCATCAATTGTTCATACTTGCCTGCCAATGTTTCATGATTTTCATCCTTCAAACTACAAGTGTGGAGATGATCGTTTGTGAAGGCAAGAAGCTCCTCGAGATCAGTTAATTTCGCTTGATAATCGCTCAACAATGCTTCATACTTGGCTGCAAATGCCTTCACCTCATCCATACTGTATGGGTTGTTCTTTCTCCTACAGTCGCCGGCGTCGTTTTCTTCTTTGTCGCCGTTTTTATTAAGGGGTTTGACGGCAATTAAAGGAGGGGTGGGAAAATGGGGGAAAGGGATGGAGGAGCCCTAATTGCTCGATGGAAATGGGGAGAATCGATTAATTAAAGTCAAAGAGGGTAAAACGACGTCGTTTCCCCTAGAACAAAACGTCGTCGTCGAGTTTCGCCGTCCGGGATAGCCAGCGTGTCATGTCCGGTTGCCACGCAAGCTTTAAGTTGGGGGAAACCGGTCATCGGCCATCAATTGCAAAAAATTAACGTTTTGATTTTATAAAACGTTTTTTTAAAAAAATGTTCAATTTGCGACGAAACGTTTTGATTTTAGATGCAATTTACCTAAAAATAAATGTTTCAAAAGAGAAAAAGTGATATGGTCCACACAGTTTTGAATGGTTAATTTTTGCCATTTTTAAATGAGTCATATTTAACATGACACTACAAAAACGAAAGTTGGCCATGTTTAGCCGGATGGAGGGAGTATAACATAGAGAAGGGGAAGCAGGTTATACTTATAGGTGTATTATTTACCTGTATTTCAACTACAGTGGAAATGCGAAATTATACAAACGAAAACAACAAATTCGTACATTTAAGCTATACGGTCAAGATTAACGAGACATGAGATTAAGTATATGTGCAGTTACACAGCTACTGCGGTAGGTTGAGGAGCCACTCTGTTTTCAGCTGGGATTTCGACGAATTCTGAAAGAAGTGCTCGGAATTCGTCTCCTGTAATCGTCTCCTTCTCAATCAGGACTTCAACGATTTTATCTATTGCCTCACGGTTGTTCCGGATGTGGCTCAAAGCAATCTCGTACGCAGTGTCAGAAAGCCTCTTGATTGCACCATCAATATCTTCAGCAAGCTTTTCAGACATCGAGTTCCTTGCCATCATTCTCATGAACACATCACCACTTTGAGCAGATGAGTCCATCAGCGACCATGGACCGATATCAGACATGCCAAACGTAACGACCATCTACAGGAAAGCACAAAATATCAAACAGTTTTATGAAACAAGAAAGACCATGATTATAGAGTATAAGACAGGCCAGTCCAGATTCTTGCAAGGATTCAATTCGCCTCAAAGTAGCAAGAATTGGTCGTGCATGGTTCCTGGGCAACCAATATCATCCAACGAGTTCAATGTGCAGTGGAAAATGTATTTGAATGTGCGGCAGATGCAAACTGGACTGCTTTTACCATCAGCAATGTATGTCTACATTAGCGTAATGTGTCCTTATTTTAGATAAAAACTCAGCCTTGGGCACTAAGCCCTAAGTTCAAGGAGGAACATGGCGAGAAATAAATCTCTCCCAACAATAAAACTCTCTACCTCCAAAATTAGAATATAGCGTAAGAAGGTTTACCTGCTTTGCCAAACCAGTGATCTGCTGTAAATCACCACCGGCGCCAGTTGTCACCTCAGGCTCGCCAAATATGACCTCCTCAGCAGCTCTACCACCAAGCCCGCCAACAATTCTGGCAAACAGTTGCTGCTTGGATATCAAGGTCGGATCATCAGAAGGGATGAACCAGGTCAAACCACGTGCTTGACCACGAGGCACTAAGGTGACTTTCTGAACAGCATCATGCCCCGGAGTTAGAGTTCTGCATCAAGAAGCAAGCCTCAATATTAATGACCCCACATGTACTTAGTATTTTCATGAACAGCAAATAGGAGCACTGAATTTGCTAGCAGCAATATGTTAAATAGAAATCATGACTGACCACTAGTAATTAGAAGATCATAAGGTCAAATGGAAATAAAAAGATCTATTTTTGCATCAAAATCTGAAAGTGACAGAATAGATGAATGAATTCTCTACAATTGGATTTGCGAAAATCATTCCTTAATGCTTGCTATATACACACTTAACTTGGTAAGGCCTACGTAGTAAGTTTCTAAACGCAACAAGTTGAGTATCCGATAAAGATAACAGTACAAACAGTCAGGAGGTCCTGTAATTAACTTTACTGGAGTGAGGTAAAAGATCAGAAAAGTTGTGATTTTACAACAAATTCACAGTTTTCGGCGAGTCAAAGAGTTTCAGCATAATACGGATTAAACTTTCAAGTTAAAGCATGGCAATGCGTACAACTAACAGGATTCTTGTTAGCATAGATTAAAAGAAGTTTATTCTCCACAATCTATCTATACTTGCTAGAATTATTACTTACCCACAAATGGCATGGCCTACTTCATGGTATGCCACAAGACTTTTGCTCTTGCCATCAGTCATCACTGTTCCCTCCATTCCAGCAACTATCCTATCAATTGAATCATCGACTTCTTTGGATGCGATTGCTGTCTTGCCACGCCGACCAGCCAAAATAGCAGCCTCATTTAAAAGATTAGCAAGATCTGCTCCACTAAAACCAGGTGTCCTCATGGCTATCACTTCAAGTGATACATCTGAGCTGAACTTTTTATTGCTTGCATGGACCTTCAGAATCTCAGTTCTTCCACGAACATCAGGGACATCAACCATAACCTGCAAAATAGTTACAACTTTAATAATCCTTCTCTGAGTATTATATTCAAGGAAAAAAACACAGTGTACATTACCTGTCTATCGAACCTTCCTGGTCGTAACAAGGCAGAGTCAAGAATATCAGCACGGTTAGTTGCTGCAACAACAATTACACCGGTATTCCCTTCAAAACCATCCATTTCTGTCAAGAGCTGGTTTAGAGTCTGTTCCCTTTCATCATTTCCTCCACCAATACCTGTTCCTCTTTGACGCCCGACAGCATCAATTTCATCAACAAACACAATACAAGGTGCATTTTCCTTCGCCTTCTTGAAAAGATCACGGACCCGTGAAGCACCAACACCAACAAACATCTCAACAAACTCAGAACCTGAAATAGAGAAAAATGGAACACCTGCTTCACCAGCAATTGCCTTGGCCAGCAAGGTCTTCCCTGTACCTGGAGGTCCAACAAGAAGAACACCCTTAGGAATACGAGCACCCACAGCAGTAAACCTCTCAGGCCTCTTCAAGAACTCCACCACCTCCACAAAATCTTGCTTTGCTTCATCCACCCCAGCAACATCATCAAAAGTTACCCCTGTGTTTGGTTCCATTTGAAATTTAGCTTTCGATTGACCAAAGCCCAAAGGGTTACCAGGCCCACCAGGTCCGCCCATTCCACCAGGGGATCGTCTCGAGAGAAGGAAAAGGCCACCAATTAAAATCAAAGGGAAGGCCAAATTTCCAATCAAGTTAAACAAAACGGAGCCAGAATCTTCTTGAGCATTATGTGCAGCAAAGTCAATATTCTTCTCCCTAAACTTCTGAAGAAGCTCCTGGCTGAGCCCTGGGAGTTGCACACGCACTCTCTGAATTCGATTACCCAACTCAGGAGAAAGAGCCTCAACAATAGCAATGGTGCCATTTTCATATAAATCTACCTTTTGCACTCTATCCTGATCCAGATACTCCAAAAACCTAGAATAAGACATCCTTGAGTTGGAAACAGCTTGATCATCTGCAATTGCATTTCCATTTCCAAGCAATGAGGGCACTGCAACTGCAGCATTTCCAAGCAACAGCTTAAGAAAGCCTCGTCTTCCTTCATTTATCGTTCGATCCTGAGATGCTCTTATTCTGAACTTTGATGCATTATTCAATGCCGGAAGGCTAGTGGATTGGATAAATGGGCGGCCAAAGATTTCCTTGCTCAGACCAGTTCTAGTATTACCTGCAGCTAAACCATTTCCGACTACACAGGCCGAGGAAGCAGCCATCTCGTTTCGTCTGCAGTCAGTGAACTTAAATTTAGTATGAGCTGCAGAAGTTCACCAATTCAAAATAAATAGTATCAGAATTGTGGAAATCTTGAGTCATTGAAACAAAGCAATCTGTAATCAATCTTATCAGGAACTAGACTTCTCCACAAATAGAAATCTAAAACAAATTCAAGCGCAACAATTCTCATATAGAAGTTCAAAATCTTGGTTGAAATGCATAATTCCAGTATTTACATTAACTATGAAGCTAGTCACATTAGCATACACGAAACTAGGAATTTATGTTTGACAAAAACTACAACTATAAAGACAGTAATAAAAAACGTAAACAAATCTACTATCAAAACTAAAAAATAGACCACCTTAAGCATCAAGATTACCTTAAATCTACCATCAATCAGAATAAATCTAAAAAAGACCAATTACTAGAAGAATCCATGAAAAGCTTTTTTAAGCATAATACTTACCGCTACATCAATTGAATCAAAGATATTTCGATCAAATTATTCAAACCCACCAGAAAAATGCGAGGTTTATCGCATTAACTTAAAAGAAGGAATAAACTCAATTACGCAAGATAATCTAATTAGCAGAAATAAGGAAAGCAAAGAGAAAAACAGAATCAACTCACTCTGAGAGAAATCAATGAAGGCTTATGCTTAACCTGTACAATAACTAGTGGAAGACGTTAGCTATAAGGAAGGAGGGGTGTGATTATGGAGAAGGAAATTGGAGGGAGTGAGAATATATTGAAGAGTATGGAGCAGTAAATGGATGTGGTTTGTAGAGAATGTACGTGGCTTGTTCTGGATAAATGATTGGACTTGCGATGCGATGCGATTCAAAGCCGCGCACGCTGGCAATTTTGGTTCCTAGATTATTTTTCTGGTTGCCAATTTTGTTTCGTGTTATATATTTCCATTTCCGATTCCAATTTAATCTGGGGATCCTAGGGTCTAAGCTTGTCAACTGATTTGGGCCGACACAGTTCAGACCCGACCCGGTTCACCATTGGTATGACACCAATAGACCTCAATTAGGCTTGTTTTCAGGTTGGAATGGGAGTTTACTCCACTTGTGCTCTTATGTGCAAAAGCGCGGCTCAAGCCTGACCTGCTCAATTTATGGGTTTGAGCCGGGCTGAACCTACATGCTTGCGGGTACTGGGTCTGGACTGGATCAGCTCGATTCATTAAGCAATTCTATTTGGATCAATCAAGCAACCTAACCTTTTTTTATATCCTTTTTTCACAATTTAAATCTTTAATATATTTAGAGAAGCTTATAAACTTAGATTTGTTAAAGTACTTTAGTTTTGATGAAGGCTAAAACTTAAACAATCAATTTGGATAATAAAAAATATAGCTATTCTCTTTTATTTTTAAAGTTACAAATATTCCTTCCGTCCTCGTCCGAAAAATCTCATTTCTTTTTGGGCGTGGATATTTAAGAGTAGGGGTGAGCGCGGTTTGCTTAACTGACCATTTATTGTATAAAAAATCGATCATTTATTCATACTAATATAAAAAGAGCCTTGTTTTACAAATTTGAATCGCCTAAAACATCCTTAATATAAAATAAAATTAAGGGCAATAGTATAATATAATAATATTATTAGTTACAAGAAAGAAATAAAAATTGGGATGAGATCATTAACCTCAGGAAATTGAGTATCCAGCCCACGACTTAGAGCTTGCAGCTGTAGTATATGCAATAAAATTTGGACACACCATCTATATGGTGTAAGGGATGAGATCTTCACAGATCATAAAAAAAAAAAAAAAATTGAGTGTGTATTCGAGCAAAGGAATTAACATAAGACAAAGGAGATGGCTCGAACTAGTAAGATATTATGATTGTGAAAATAATTACCATCTAGGTAAAGCTAAGGGTAAGAATAGATACGCTGAGTCGTAAGACTCCAACTAAGTTTAGGTATCTCAACATCGGAGAAGAAACGCTTATACGAGAATTTTGAGATGATGGGTATAGAAATGCAAGATACTTCAGCATTGATTGTAGGACAATAACGACACAAGTAGCTATACCAAATTACGAGAAAGATTATAAGTATCAAGAGAAAGGACAAGTCAATGGATAAGCCTCGACTAAGGAAAAGAATGGATAAACCAAACAGCGACTCTGAAGCAATGAGTATTATGATAGAAATTAGAGAGTGGACTTAGTATTTCCGATGACAACGAATTTAAGATTTAGGAAAGGATTTCTAGTGGAATAGAGTGAAACGAGATGTTGTTTCGTTGATAGAAAGATGTAGTTTATAAGTAAGAGAAAGCTTTCACTGACAACTATACGAGTTGTGATAACCGTTAAGGTATTCCGGAATGGAAATGGAAGGATATGGTTACGATTTTATGACGACGAGATGGTTGTAGGTCACAAGGCAGAAAAGTTAGATATCAAACCTAACTTTAGTACCGCTTCTCACCTCCAGTTGAATGGACAGTCCGAGAAAATGATTCAGATACTCGTTGATAAGCTAAGAACGATAATATTAGCCGAAGAGCGAATTGAAGAACACGTAGCCAACAACCGAATTGTTATAATAATAATTATTAAGCTACGATAGGTATTACGACTTACGAGACCTTGTAGAAGGAGAAGATTTACATAGCTGCCTTATTGTTATAAGGTAGGTGAAAGAAAGAACTTAGGACCAGATACGGTCAGTGAAATGATCGAGATCATACGATAGATCTGAGTCAGAATAAAACGAGTTTAAAGAGGACAAAAATCTTACGTTTATACTACAATTCGAACTTAATAATCGAGAAGAAAAATAAAAGCTCCTTAAGATTTCTCCGTTAATGAGAAACATTAGTTTCGTGTCAAGTTCAGACTTCGATAAAGATTTATATAGTTAGCAAATAGCTTGGAAAAGATAGTTTCCAATACGAATAGTTATGGCCTTATCGCCAAGTTTATGGAATGCTTATTTTTAAGTGTATCTCATTTTGAGAAAGTATGTACGTTCGATTCTATAACACGAACTTCTATCAGCAAGACGTCGTTCTTGAAATCAACTTAAGTTATTAGGAAAGATCGAAAACGATCTTGGATCGAAAAGCGCAAAATGTTAAGGAGCAAGTCGAGACGATTAGTAATAACGTTGTAAGATCATCACAGGCAAGAAGAAGCCATGTGGGAATTCGGGAAAGAGTTGAGTATGAAGTACTCCAAGCTGTTTAAAGAGGATAAGCAAATTTCGGGACGAAATTTTTCGCAAGGGGGGTAGGATGTAATACCCCAGAATTTCCGTACGATCTTAAAAATTTAAAGTTAATAATAAAGATGGCTTTGCACGCCTAAGTTCATGAATTTGAATTCTAAGATTTACGGTGAAATCCGTTTCCAAAAATAATTTCCAGATATCGGACGAACGACTACTGTATTTAGGGTTTTCGCGTCCGTTAAGTTTTTCGCCCGGAAACTCGGAATCGAATTCCGTCAGATTTTTACATTCACGAAATCGCGATACGAACTCGCCCGAGAAAGTTCATTTTTGTGATTTTCCGGACGAAATTTGGACTGTGACGTCCCGACTTTTTCTCGGATTTTGAAAAACGATTTAGGTTTTCCGAGTACGTTAATTATTTCCAATCTAACGGACGAATTAGATTTCGTCAATTCCGTAGCTAACTAGAAAAGTATTTCTCGATTTTTAAAACGGCGTTTAAGAGCCGGAAACGAGATATTTCGTTAAAATTTCCCTCGCCAAACATAACCCTAATGACTCACACTACTTTAGTTAGATATTTTTCTTAACTTTGTGAGTCACCATAGTGACTCACCATCCCTCTCTCCTTCTCCCTATTTCCGCCATCTCCCTCCCCATTTCACTCTCATTTTCTTCTACATCATCCTCCATAGTTCTTCATCTTTCAAGCTCTTCCAAGATCCACATCTCTTGCATCTACCGATTAATTTCCAATCCGATTTCATATATCGAAAGGTAAGAACTTCGTCTATCATTTGAACCGAACAAATCTCTTTTCCCCTCTCTTTTATTTTTTTCGAAAATTAGGAAGTAAGATAGCATGTTGTTCTTTGATCGATACATGTTCTAGGATGCTTAGAATCGAGTTCTATGGATCAAATCATGAAGGAAAAATCAAGAACTCCAAGCCCTATATTTACCGAAATTTTTGCTGTTTTGGGGCTTTCATTTCATGCTCGATTTTTTCGTCGAATTGATGATAGATTAGTGTTTCTCATGTCGTTAATTGATAGTATGAATTGTTTTAGATTTTTCTAAAAATAAAATCCAAAACCTAAGAGACGAACAAGGCTCGATTTAGGTTAGTAAATGTTTAGATATGCTCGATTGTTAAATGGAAATGAATTATACGATGCATGAGGATGAATATATATTAAATTAAGATTTTTCTAAAAATAAAACGAAAAGTGTAAGAGACGAAGATGTGGTGATAAGTCGAGGCTCGTTAATGTTTTGATAATATGATTTGCATGTTAGGAATGCTCGTTAGATAATAATCGTTGTCGTAAAATTTGAATGAAAACGAAGAACGTAAAATTTTACGTAAGAGACTAAGAACTCGATTTAAGTTGAGTTTAGGTAATGAATTGAAGTGATGATATGTATAATAATGATCTATGTTAGATGATGTTTGATGACGTAAAATTTGAGCGAAATCCGATAACTTTTGAAATCTCGTAAGAGACGAGCATGTGGTCGTAATTAATAACCGAGAAGTCGAATAAGAACTCTAACTTGATAATATTGTTTATAACGGACTAAGGCACGACTTTGTAGTTGACGACGTGAGCTTTCGAGTTATTATAATACGAGTTGTAGTTATAGTCGAGAACTAGAAACGAGAATTTGTAACTTGATTTTGGTTTAGTAAATGATAGTTGAAACATCGAGGTGTGATCGTCGTAGTTATAAACGAGTTTTGAAAGGGAGTTCTTCACGTACGGGAGTACGTGTTGACTGCCTTATGAGGAAAATTTCATGAGAAATCGAGTACGAGAACTTAGAACGAGCTTAGGAAGTTATACGTCGTTTCCATCGGGCAACTAGGGTTAGCCGCGGCAGTTTTGCGATCCTTCCCGGAAACTGTAATATCTCTTAGCTCGTTTATCGGATTCGCTATCCGTAAATTGGAGCGTAAACTAGACTTCCCAAGCTTTCCAACGGTATAGGGCTCGTCCCCTGTTTCCAGATCCTCTGTTATGGGCAGTCCCCAGAACTACTGTATTGCGCAGTGAAATTTCAGGATTTGTTTTCCTAAGTTGTTTTCTTCGCAACTTAGTTTCTTTCGATCGTTCAAGCCATAATGAGTTAACGATTGCCTTCTTCCTACTGACCTCAGTGTCAAGTTTAGAGCCTTGAGTGCTAAACGAGATGAGTTCGTATCTCGTATCCGTTTAAGTAAAGAAATTTAGTTAAGCGCGAAAATGCCTAAATCGTCTAAAGAACTAAAACTTAATTTCCTAAGTTGATTCCTTTCCAACTTAGTTCCTTTTGACCTTTTAAGTCGTAATGAGTTATCGACTATCCTCTCTACTGACCTAAGAGTCGAGTAAGGAACCTTTCGAGTTCTAAACGAGATTTGTTCAAGTCTCGTTCCCGGTTAATAAAAAAGAATTAGTAGCGTGCAAATGCCTAAAGAACTAAAAAGACTACGACTAAAACCAATTTCCAATCTCCTTTTTCTTTAATCACTTACGATGGAGTTTAAAGTATGTTTATCTTACGATGAAGGAGGAAGTCAGCGGTGAGGAAAGGACGGAAGACTAGAAGACGAAAGTACGAGTAATAAGTTCTGTAAAGTATAAAGGTGGGCTTTTATCTATATCAAATAAAATGTGGGTTTTTCCACAACTCGAAAGTATTATTTATTGCTTTGATAATTGTGTTTTCAAAGTGATAATCTTGGCATAAACTGTTTCAACTATTTTATGTGAGTTCTCTTGTACCTATCTGAGTTAACCTTCGGGTTTACCAGATTTCTGAGTTAACCTTCGGGTTTTCCAGACTTTTAAGTTAACCGCTAGGATGTTAACTTTCGATCGGCTCTGAGTTAGCTATTAAGCGCTTTCCAGAGTTAGTGCACTTTGTAACCTGTGGTGTATGTGGTATCCTGTTGAGGGGTAACCAGCCACGGTGAATTAGCTTTGGTCAAGATTGAACATAACATACTCTAAAAATGCTTGCGCAAGCTGCTTTATACAAATCAGTCAGAAAATGTTTAGTAGGCACGGGCCTTTTCAACAAAACCCCGATGCGCTACGGTTATAAAATGTCAGATTATTTATACTTATGAATTATGTTTTCGGCAACGTGCCCACTAAGTACTTTTGTACTTAGCCCTGCATATGTTTTCTAAATGTGCAGGTTGAAGCGATGGAAGCAGTGAAGGTTGAATAAAGTTGTCATAGGAAGACTTTAGTTAGTATGAATCACATTTCCGCTACAAAACTTTAGTATTTTGATGAACATATATGTAATCGCTATAGAATAAGATCTGTATATAACTTAGTTATCTATCGTGTACTTTCAGTCGAGTAATCCTTTGAGTTTAACTCTTCCTTTATGTAAATAAAGCCTTGTTCATAGTATGTATGATGTCTCTTATGTATGTTTAGTTCAGTTAGCCCCCTTCTTCCCCGTTTCTTTAATCCAATCCCAGTCGCACCCCAGCTTCTGCCGTCCCTCGGGATTTGGGGCTGTGACAAGTTCAAGGCAGCTGAGAGTTCAACTGTTCCTCTTCAGACAGAATGTCAGATGAAGGTAGCGATCAGATGGAACATCAGTTAAAGACCACTCGGATGAAGATCAAACGTCTCAACCAACTAACCAATGTTGAAAGACAAAGGTTGAAATTTGAATTTCAAATAGGAAGTCACGTGAAGGTTTGGCGTTCTGTCATTACCTCATTTGGCCCAACACAAGGTTGTCTCAGAAGGAAAGCAGAAGTTCACAGTTGCCAAATCGGGAAAATCTGCAGAGATGAAAGACAAGCCATCGCTTTCACAGAACAGAGATCAACGGCTCTTCCAACGGCTAGTTGATCCTCACCGCCTATAAATAGAGACAAACATTTATTCATCAAGACAGAAGAGATAGAAGAGATAGAAGAGACAAAAGAGCGAAAGAACGACGATACACTGCGCACAAGCTAAACTGCAATTATTCTCTTTCTAAGAACATCACCAGCTGAGAGTTCATAGAGAGTTAGAATCTGTCTTGGTGTTTTCGATCTTAGTTTGAATCTTCCTTTGTTCAAGCTTAGATCCTAGCTCACTTCTCTGTTAGAGCTAGTAGTTGGAAAACCCACCCTTATACACATCCCCTAAAAAGGTTGTTAGGACCATGCTCTTCCCGAAATTGAGTAGAAAGGTTGATAAGTACCCGCAAACTTATCTGTACGGTTGCAAAGCCCGCGTAAGCTTTGTGGTAGCTGTCCTAAAGAATTTGGACTGAGTTGTGTGGACTCACAACTCTCCGTGGACGTAGGAGTTCTCTCCGAACCACGTAATTCCTTTGTGCTTTTGTGTTTTGTGTTCAGTTACTTTCTGCATATCTAACTGTCCAACTAACCAGCACTCAAAACTGCATCTTTACATTTCAATTGATTTGGTTGTTGACCGACCTTGCATCTGAGCGTGAGTTGTTTTATACGAGTTGTTTTTGTATCCACCACATTCCGCATAGCACCACTCTTCTAGCTGAGTTGTCTTACTCAGTTGTGATTCCACCTGAGTCTTCTTACTCAGTTGTGGTATTTTTCGGGGGTTGTTTTTAAAATTCCTATCTGGTGTATTCCCCCCTCCCCCATACACCAGAACTCGTATTGAGACCATCAAGTGGTATCAGAGCAGTCGTTCACAAGACCGCTGTCTCTGTTTCACGAGGTGTGAATCGAGGTGTTTTTCTTCAGTGGTCAACTGAATAGATCTTTTTCACGCTAGTGCATTTCTGCTTGCATTTGTCATCTGTTTGTTGTGTGCAGATGGATGTTAAAGACAAGATTGTTGTCATGTTCTCGGTTGTGAACTATACATCCTAGAAAACTCGGATGAAGAAGATTCTACTGTCCAAGCATCATCGAATGCAACAAGTAATTACATCCGGACCGATCACTATCATGGAAAAAGTCATTCGCACTCCTACAAATCCCAATGATGGGGATGTAACTGTGGTGATAGTCGAGAAGAAGCCAGAAGATTTTACTCCTGAGGAAGCAAAAGTGAGCCAGCTGGATATCTGGGCTGAGAGCACTATCATTTCCACAGTTGGACAAGACTATCTTCCATGGATAGAAGAGTGCAACACAGCTAAGAAAATGTGAGACATTTTGGCATCTCTTAGTGAAGGGAGTGATGAAACCAAGGAGAACAAGTTCTCCCATGCTTGTAAAGATTTTGACAATTTCTGTCTAAAAGTCGATGAAACCATTGATCAGTTGGAGCTTCGGTTCATGGATATCATCCGAAGGATTCAGTCTATCCAACAAGGAAAATATACCTTGAGAGAGATCAATCTCAAAGTATTACAAGCCCTACCAGCTGAGTGGGACACCTTCACCAACATTCATGAAAGTCGAGCTGATCTTGGAGAGATGGGAACGGACAGACTGTTCTCAATTCTGAAAGGAAATGAGTACAAGGTGAACCGACAAAGATCAACTCAGTCCTCGGTGCAGACGAGTCGACATGAGGATGTTGGTTCCGGAACAAAGACAGTAGCACTTCGAGCCGACTATTCCAAGCCGCGAACATCAAGGGCAATAAGATCTGCGGATACAACTTCGAAGGAGCCGAGCAGAGAAGAGCTGCAACAGAGTATTACCGCCTTGTCAAAGAAGCTGGCTGACATGGATACTCGGTTCGGAAAATACAAGCGGTTCTATAAATCCAACCGAACTCGAGATAACTCAAAGCCTGTGAACAACGGTTGCTTTGAATGCGGCAAAGAGGGATATTTCAAAGTGGATTGTCCAGATCTTTCGAAGAAAGATAGAGATGCGTTGAGGGCCAAGCAAAATGCAAAGAACAAGGCCATGGTTGCAGAAGAAGCAGCTGATGACATGGACATCTTCACCGACACCGAAGATGAGGACGAGCTGACTTCCACCAACAACGCTATCGGACAGGATCAATGTCTCATGGCATTTGGAACCGACCAGGATGATGCTGAGGTACATTCTAATCCAGTTAATTTAAATTCTTCCAATGCTACTAACATGCAGGAAACATTAGATGAAGAGTTGGAACTTTCTTGGGGTGACTTCCTAGAACTCAGTGAGGAATTGCGTCAGCAATCGGTTGAGTTTAAGAATCTTCAAGAACAGTTTGCCAGACTTGAAGAATCCTTAACCGAAAAGGATGATCTGATCAAAAATCAAATCGAAGAGATTGATGATCTTAAAAGTCAACTGAATGTGGCTAACCAAACTAAGGCTCCAACCGATGAGGATTTGAAGGAGCAGATCAAGGAGCAGCATGAGCAGTTGAACAAGCAAGAGGCACAGATCGACCAGCTGATGAAGATGTCAGACGCACAGACCGAGCATATAGCTGTTCTTCTCAAGGTTCTACAAACTGAGAAGGATAACCTGATAAAGCTATATCAATCATCCAAAATCATCGAGAATCTCATTAGTTACCAACGACAAATGAATGACGTGTCTGGACTCGGCTACGACATGGTCAAGGACACTGGAATTCCACCTGCAACCTTTATCAAGGCTGTGAATGTCACGGTTGCCAAACCAAATACTGTTGAGTCTGCAACTCCCCAACTTAATCCAACCTTCACGTCACAGCAAGTACCTACAACACAACCTGCTAAGGGAACTGCAGCTGAGAAAGGAAAAGGAGTTGTGGTTGGAGAACTAAAGAATCCATCGGTTGGGATAACAACCGAGGGGGAATGTTCCAGGACTCAGAAGAGGAACCAGAGACATCGGAGATACAATCAAAACCGACCTCAGAACCGACCTCAGAAGAGATGGAATCAACAGAACCGACAGGGATTCAACTATCAAAATCAACATCACTTCCATCATCAGAACAACCAGAGGTTCCATCAGAGTCAACCAATGTGGAACAATTCCAACAGCTGTGGATATTCACGCCAGAACATGAATCAACAACCAGGCATGAACAACTGTCGTCAACAGCCAGGAAAATGGAATCAGACTCAGCCACAAAGATTCCAAAATGGCGTCCGACCTCATCGACAAAACCAAAAGGGTCAGAAACGTCAACAAAACAGGGGAAACGCCTCTCCTCCTAAAGCCCACAATGGGAGAAATCAATCTCCTCCCAAGAAACAGAACGTCAATAATAACAACAAGCCTAAGGATGACCGAGGTGTTGTTATAGTTGATGGAGAAGAAAAGATAATTTGGAATGACAAATCTATCCGAATCTATATGGAAAAACGACCAACAGTTCAAGGGGGAACTGGTTCTAACTCTCCAGGACCCAACTAAAATTGAGGACCTAAGCGTGTTTCTCTGTGCAGGAGCAGGAGGAACAACTGAGGAAGAATAAAGCATCACATACCATATGAGTGATGGACAGTGGATGCTCGAAACACATGACAAATCTGAGGGATTTGCTTGGGAGTTTCGTGGAGAAGGAAAGACCATCTGTTACCTTTGGTGACAACTCAAAAGGTCACAACAAAGGCTACGGTACCCTTGAAACCAATCACGTGTCTATTTCCAATGTTTCATATGTTGATGGATTGAAGCATAACTTGCTCTCCATCAACCAATTCTGTGATAATGGTTTCTCTGTCAAGTTTGATGCGCAGGGCTGCAGGGTAAAAAATGTCAGAACAAAACAAGTCATATTGTTGGGAAATCGATCCCCAACCGGGAATGTCTACTATGCAGATTGGAATAGTAGTCCTCCTGAGACCTGTCTTTTATCGAAGAGCAGTTCAGATGTGAGCTGGCTGTGGCACAAAAGGCTCAACCATCTGAATTTCAAGACAATGAACCGCCTTGCGAGACAGGAACATGCAAAGGGTATTCCGAACCGTGTGTTTTCACCAACACATATCTGCAGTGCGTGTCAGCTGGGAAAGCTCGCTAGATCCTCCTTTCGGTTGAAAACGATTCCATCAACCGACCGAGTATTGCAGCTGATCCATATGGATCTCTTCGGGCCTGTTACTCCCAAGAGCATGAATGGTAACGAATATACACTTGTTGTTACTGATGATTTCTCTAGGTACACGTGGACCATTTTCATGCGTCACAAGAGTGAAACCCGAGATGAGCTACCCAAGCTGATGGATCGGATATCTAACCAACAAGAGATGAAAATCATTTCTATCCGATCAGACCGTGGAACCGAGTTCCTCAATGAAACCATCATCGAATACTGCGAGAAGCACGGAATCACTCATCAAACATCGGCTGCTCGTACTCCACAACAGAATGGAGTAGCCGAGCGAAGAAACCAAACGCTGAAGGATGCTGCTACATCCATGTTGACAAGCTCAGCTCTGCCAAAGAGATTTTGGGCCGAGGCAATTAACACAGCATGCTACACCCAGAACCGGTCTCTTCTGACCAAGCGGTTGGGAAAAACTCCATATGAACTATGGAGACGCAAAAAGCCTGATATTTCATATTTTCGCGTTTTTGGTTCTAAGTGTTATATTTACAACAATGGAAAGACTCAGTTAAAAACTTTTGACGCCAAGGCTTCGAAGGGAATATTTCTCGGATATGCCTCTCGGATCAAGGCTTATAGAGTTTTTAACAACAGTTCTCGTGTTGTGGAGATAACACCTCATGTTAGTTTTGATGAATCTACTTTTGAGTGCAGGGAACAGGCTAAAGGACAACAAGTAGATCCACATGTTCCACCAGCTCTCACCAGATCGCAGGTTCTAAGGCAGAAGAATCTGGCTGAACCATTGGTATGGGCAACCGAGGATGATGATCCTTGTTCCTCTGAAGATGAATGTGAGGACCCCAGCTCATCTCAAGGGGGAACTTCAGCTGATGTTACTCCAACTGCATCAGCATCCGAAGCCCAACCTAGCCCAGTTCGAGATATTATCCATGTTGAGGATCCAGACTCAACAGCAGATAAATCACCAATTCTGAAAATCCCAGCATCTCCCACGGCTCAGGTTATCCCATCCTTTGAAATCACGGAACTACCACTGTTGGAAGAAGAAGTAAGACGCAACAAGAGATGGTATGAAGATCATTCCAAGAACAACATCATCGGAGATCCAGCCAAAGGTGTGCGTACTAGGAGCAGAGTTGCAAATCCAGAATCAGCCGAGAAAGATTCCAGCACTTACGCCCAATATGCTGAGGAGTTGGCAGTTCTTGAGGAGTTCGAGCAAGCCGGAGATGTTGCCATGATTTCATGTTTCGTAGCTGATGTGCCAGAGCCGAAGCATGTTATGGAAGCTCTCAACTGTGTTCATTGGACAACAACCATGCAAGAAGAGTTGAATGAATTTCTATGCAACTGTGTATGAGAGTTGGTAGAAAGACCAAATGGTGTTAAAGTCATTGGATTAAAGTGGATTTTCAAGAACAAAAGAGACGCCATTGGATTCATCGTGAGAAACAAGGCAAGGTTGGTAGCTCAGGGATATTGCCAACAAGAAGGAATTGATTTCGAGGATTCCTTCGCTCCTGTTGCAAGGTTGGAAGCCATCCGAATATTTCTAGCCTATGCCGCATTTCACAAATTCAAGGTTTATCAGATGGATGTGAAGTGTGCTTTCCTCAACGGTGATATTAAGGAAGATGTTTATGTTGAACAGCCTCCCGGTTTTGAGACTGGTGATGGAAGAGTGTATAAGTTGAAGAAAGCAATCTATGGATTGAAGCAAGCACCTAGGGCTTGGTATGACACTCTCTGTAGTTTTCTTCTGAACTCGGGGTTCAAACGAGGGTCAGTTGACAAAACACTGTTCACCATAAAAGTTGGAGAAAACATACTTGTTGTGCAAATCTATGTCGACGACATCATATTCGTTTCCAAGTCGGAGGAGCTGTGCGAGAAATTCTCAACTCTCATGAAGGAGAAATTCGAGATGTCGATGATGGGTGAGATGAATTATTTTCTTGGGCTACAAGTGAAGCAGTCACCAAAAGGGATTTTTATTAATCAGTCCAAATATACAAATGAGCTCATCGCAAAGTTCGGGTTGCAGACAAGTAAAACCACAAGGATCCTGATGAATACTAACTGGAAGATTGAGCCCGGATCTGAGGGAAAACCCGTGGATGCCAGTAAGTATAGAGGGATTATTGGTTCTTTGCTATATCTAACCGTCAGTCAGCCAGATATATCTTACGCGGTTGGAGTGTGTGCTCGGTTTCAAGTTCAGCCGAGGGAAGCACACATGTTGGCAGCAAAGAACATCCTTAAGTATCTGAAGGGTACTGTTAATGTTGGGTTGTGGTACCCAACTGACGACAATATCCAACTGTCCGGATACTCAGATGCGGATCTAGCTGGAGATCGGTTGGACAGGAAGTCCACATCTGGACACTGTCAGTTCATGGGAAGCAAGCTAGTTTCATGGTTTTCCAAGAAACAAGCATGTGTTGCCACTTCTACAACCAAGTCAGAGTATATGGCTGCCGGTAGTTGTTGCATGCAAGTGTTGTGGCTCAAGCAACAACTGAGAGATTATGAAGTAGCAACTGGACAGGTTCCCATCCATTATGATAGCTCAAGTGCCATTGCTATCTCTTTGAATCCTGTTCACCATTCTCGGACGAAGCACATTGACATCCGACATCATTTTATCCGAGATCATATTGAGAAGAAGGATGTATCTGTGGAGAAGATTCCAACTGAGATTCAGAGAGCCGATATCTTCACCAAACCTCTAGCCGAAGCACGATTCAAGATGTTATGTGATCTCTTTGGATTGTTGGATCCATCAGATGAGGAATTAGCCGAGGTGAAGAGATAGATATCCATCTGAGGGGGAAGCTCAGATGAAGGGGGAATTTCAGATATGGATCGCCATTCGAAGACATCAGACATCAGCTGAACAGACGAACTCGAGTTAGCTGATGGCATGCCGCAACATTGGTTCACAGCTGATTCCGACATCAGCTGGCAGGTATCACTTATGGCTGCAGGTGTTTAGGTCTTAAATGTGAATGTTTGAAATAAATTCAAACATTCCTGAGCATGTCAGATAGATTAAAATAGCCATCATAGCGCATTTAATGTAAAGTACGACTGAACATCAATAGCCTTACTTTATAGTGCGACTGAGATGACACAAAAACAGTTCACCTTTTCATGCGCGGGTATTGGAACTCGGAATGTGACGTCAGTCAGAGTTAGTCAACAGTCGCGAGATCTCAGCCGTTGATGGATTCGCGCCATTCAATCTTGGCCATCTATTTCAAACGACCCACTAACCTATAAAAGGCGGAAAATCAGGAAGTGATTTCTTACCTTCTATACTTGTGTTTATCTGAGTAACTGTTCATCTTCGTCTCTGACTTTGTTTCACCATTTTCTGCTAAGTTATTCTTTTCTTCTCTCTATATATAAACCTCACTGGAATACAAAATGGCACCGAAAGCTTCATCGCAAGGAAAGAAGATGGCATCTTCAGGACCAGCACTTGTCCCTTCGACGTACAAGAAATCTTATGATATGATGATATCCAGAATCCACTTTGAGCAGATTCTGTCAAAAGAAGCACTGGACTCACCGGAGTTATGCCCTCTCGCCGATCTTCTCAGGGATAATCGTCTTCTTGAGTGGGCAACGCTCTTTCCCACCCACTTACTCAGGCGACAGGTTGGAGAATTTTACATGAACTTGAATCACGAAGCGGGGGTAGGCCTTGTTTAAGAAATCTCATGTCGACAGCACGACGTCCCTGCCAGAACTGTCCGCCGTGTCATCTTCTACCTACCGGTTTCCGATATGCTACGCTCCATCATTCCACCGAATCTGACTGCCACGGATACCGTCGAGAACATCTCAGATGCAGATGCAGATTAATTTCTTGAGAATGCTCTTATCACCTCAGAAAGATTGAGGAGCAACATGCAGCGAACGAAGTTGAAACCCGAGCATCGACTTCTGTTCGATGTTATATCCAAGGTTATCTTTGGATACAGCGGAGCTTTTGGAGATATAAGCCGACCCAAGCTCAAACAGCTGATAGCTTTGGAGCACAAGCACAACATCAACTGGTTCAAGTACTTAGAACACCAGTTGACGATGGAGAAGCAGAAGATTACAGAAACTACAAATGATTCCGGGGAAAAATTGTTGAGTGTTAAGGGAACTCTCAATTTTGGAGTCAAAATCTCTGCCCTGATACTTCTCGAACATGGTGTGGGAAGACTGTGAGGAGACACCAGTTAAAAGGCAGATGTTGTTCCCAACAGCCAAGAAAGCTCTTGATGTGATTCGAAGTGTCTACACTCCAAAAGACAAAAGGGAAGCTATGAAATCAGCTGTGGAGAAAGATACAGCTGAGGAGCAGATGGAATCTCAGCCGCCTCCAGCTGTTGGCCACTCTTCAAAATCGACAGCTGCACACCGACTCAGAGATGAGTCAGATAAGGATAAAGAGGAAGAGCCGCTTAAGAAGAAGTTGAAGGTTCGTATCAAAAAGTCAGTTGCAAAACCAGCTGAGGAGGCACCATCTGAGTCGAGTCACTCAGTTGACGCGGGTGCTTTCGTAACTGTTCCTCGCGAAAGTGGAACAGATGGGATAGAAGGGCTGGATACCAATTCGGAAGATGAGCTGAACATGTCCTCGGATGCAGCTTCTTCATCCAAGGAATCCGAAGATGTTCTATCCTCCCCCACGGCAGGAGCTGATGCCGTACAACACAGAGAGGTTCTCACAACTGATCATCAGTCAGAAATTCCGAGCTCCCCACTCGATGCCAACATTACGACCTCTTCTTTGGCCAATGTTGAGGAAACTCTTGAACCTATTCCCTATGAAAATCTCTCTCCTTCCCCCCATTGACAAAGAAGCTGATCGTCGAGCTGTCGCGCTGGAACATGAAGACAAGTTGACATATTGCTTTCAGAAGCTGATTGGTATGTTCTCCGAAGCGCGCGACATGCCCACCTTTGCCACGCTCGGAACTGAGCTGTTGTATCAATTCATCATCATTTTCAACCATTGGTATGTCAAGGAAGATACCATCCGGATACACAGCTGGAACCAGCTAAGGCAGATGAGTCCCGTCTGAGGGAATACTTCAATTATACCAACCTTGAGGTTGCGTACAACAACAAGATCGCACTGCTGACTCGCCGTCTGGATATCAGCAAGGCAGAAGGAAGAGACACAAGGGAGTTGACGGCAGATCGAGAATGTGTCACCTTCCTTGACAACATGCTGGCCAAGTCTGCAGAATTCATGGATGATATTGACGCAGCTGCAGCAGCAGCAAAGCAGGAGGAAGAAGAACTTCAACAGTACCTGGCCAATCGCCAAGTCATGGTTGCTGTTGAACAGCCAGCACCAGCTGAACAACCAGCACTATCTGATCAGCCAGCACCCTCCTCGAATGAAATATGCGAGCTGATCGCTGAGAGAGTCAATCAGCTGAGGAAGGAGATGATAGCCAACATCCAGCTCAACCGCGAATAACAACAGAGGATGATAGAAGCTCAGGATGAGAAACACGGGAAGCTGCTGGAAGAACATGATGCGATAAAGATGAAACTGGATGACTTCTCAACATCCACCAACAAAGACATCAATGACCTGAAGACAACTGTTCTTGGAATCAAATCAGACCTGAACGTGTTCAAATCCATCTCAGAATCCAATCTTGCAAAATCTCAACAGACGCAAGACAAAGAATGGGATTCTTGGTTCGAACAAAAATGGGCTGAGTTCGTCGCCTTTCAAACAGAAGTCACTAAAACCTTCGCCGCGATGAAGAAAGCTGTTCAAGAGCGTCGTGATAAGGAACTGGCGAAGAAGGTTGATATGGAATGTGCTGTAGATGAACTCTTCAACCGGATCCAGCAGGCTGAACAAAACCTCATTTCTCTGGATGGCTCAGTCACAAGCCTTATTGCTGATGCCAAAAAGGGGGAAGATGAGACGCAAGCTGAAAAAGATATACCAGCCGGAAAGGAATCTCAGCTGAAGAAGACCGAGCTGAAGAAGACAGCTCTGAAGAAGTCCGCTCCAAAGCCAACCGACAAGAAACAAGAACAGCTGAAATCTATTGTTGTCGGAGGAGAAGAAATGGCTAAGGACATGGAGCAGACGAAGAAGTATGGAGTTTCTTACAACTCCATAGCCGAGATTGCAGCCGAGATCGATGTTGAACTCGACGGTATTACAACCAAAGAGTGTATTGCTGCTGCTAAAGCTATGGATGTCCCGGAGAAGGATTACATGAATCCGGAATGGGTAAAGAAATTCGCGGCCAACCAAGCAACAAGAGTTAACAAGTTCGAGGAAGAGCTTGCCAAGGTTACCAATAACTTGGATAGAAATGTTGCCTCCCGATGCTGACGACGCATTGAGAAATATCAAGTGAAGGCTGAAGCAAGAATGAAGCAGCAAAGACTGCCGGGAAAGATCAAGCTCCAGGGACGCTTCAAGCATGTTGATAAATGGATGCCAGAAGAATGGAATGATGATTGGGAATCATTCAAACAAGAATTTGTGAATGATTTCTACTACAGGAAGGTGTTCGCAACTGAGAATTCAAGAAGAGCATTCAAAGAAGCCCTAACCGAGCTTCACTCTAGGGATCCGGGCATGTTCAACCAGTTCAGACGAGCTATGATTGATGCAAAGCTGGACATGAATACCGTCTCTGTCCCTCAAAAGGTTACATATCTTCCTCCATTCATTCCAGATACAAGAAATCCTAACAGGCAGAAGATCGCAGCTGAAGCAAGAAAAGTCTGTCAAGAACATGGAGTGGATATCTCGAAGGAATCAGATGCCAAGAGAGAATTTTTTGTCCAGATTTTCGACAAGTATGGGCTGAAGTATTCGCCGAGATAGAGTTTTTGAGCCACTGATGTATTTGATTTCTATGCATATCTATGTAAACACATTAGTTGTAATGAAAACTTTCATCATATATCCGATTCATCTTAACGTACAATTTTCCAGTTGTCCAAGCTCTGAATCGCAAAGTTATTTCAATACCATGTTATAACTGTGCTAACCCTTTAATGTTTAAACCTTATAGACTGTCTAGAATTTCAGCTGAGATTATAGATAGGTCAGTAGGGTTTTGATCAATAGGGTTTTGGCATCATCAAAAAGGGGGAAATTGTTGGGAAATTTAGTAAAGTTTTGATTGATTCCAAAACCAACTGACCCCAACCGAGTAGATGTTGCCATATCCTAGTGTTAGTATTTAGGCTCGCTGTTTGAGCAATGTTCAGATTTTATCTTTACAGGACTCCAGCTGAAGACGACAACATAGTTATACTCGGATAGAATTACAGATGGAACATCAAATGTAAGAAAGACAACTGAGCGTTCAAGCCAGCCGTTCGGATATAGAACATCAGATGAAAGAAAACATCTGAGTAATCAACTGTTCATCAGATGTGACAATCCACCTGATCAGATGAAACATCAGTTGCAGGACTCAATCTGATAAATCGACAACATAAAGTTCAAGGCAGCTGAGGGTTCAACTGTTCCTCTTCAGACAGAATGTCAGATGAAGGTAGCGATCAGATGGAACATCAGTTTAAGACCACTCGGATGAAGATCAAACGTCTCAACCAACTAACCAATGTTGAAAGACAAAGGTTGAAATTTGAATTTCAAATAGGAAGTCACGTGAAGGTTTGACGTTCTGTCATTACCTCATTTGGCCCAACACAAGGTTGTCTCAGAAGGAAAGCAGAAGTTCACAGTTGCCAAATCGGGAAAATCTGCAGAGATGAGAGACAAGCCATCGCTTTCACAGAACAGAGATCAACGGCTCTTCCAACGACTAGTTGATCCTCACTGCCTATAAATAGAGGCATTCATTCATTCATCAAGACAGAAGAGATAGAAGAGATAGAAGAGCGAAAAAACGATGATACACTGCGCACAAGCTAAACTGCAATTATTCTCTTTCTAAGAACGTCACCAGCCGAGAGTTCATAGAGAGTTAGAATCTGTCTTGGTGTTTTCGATCTTAGTTTGAGTCTTCCTTTGTTCAAGCTTAGATCCTAGCTCACTTCTCTGTTAGAGCTAGTAGTTGGAAAACCCACCCTTATACACATCCCCTAAAAAGGTTGTTAGGACCCTGCTCTTCCCGAAATTGAGTAGAAAGGTTGATAAGTACCCGTAAACTTATCTGTACGGTTGCAAAGCCCGCGTAAGCTTTGTGGTAGCTGTCCTAAAGAATTTGGACTGAGTTGTGTGGACTCACAACTCCCCGTGGATGTAGGAGTTCTCTCCGAATCACGTAATTCCTTTGTGCTTTTGTGTTTTGTATTCAGTTACTTTCTGCATATCTACTGTCCAACTAACCAGCACTCAAAACTGCATCTTTACATTTCAACTGATTTGGTTGTTGACCGACCTTGCATCTGAGCGTGAGTTGTTTTATACGAGTTGTTTTTGTATCCACCACATTCCGTACAACACCACTCTTCCAGCTGAGTTTTCTTACTCAGTTGTGATTCCAGCTGAGTCTTCTTACTCAGTTGTGGTATTTTTGGGGGGTTATTTTTAAAATTCCTATCTGGTGTATTCCCCCCCCCACCCATACACCAGAACTCGTATCGGGACCATCAGACATGTTGAATGGGACAGAGGGAGTAGTTATTATACATACATAGAACTTTATCAGTTACACTATGTTTGTAATTCTTGGAAGGTCAATATACAAGAAATAACGAAAGTGCTCTTTATAATAAAATATTTTTGTTGTTCTATTTTTTTTTCATTAATAATACTCCATCCGTACACAATAAGTGTCACATTTTTTTCTTTTCTCCACCGTCCACAATATGTGTAACATTTTCATAAATGAAAATGACCCCACTTAATATATTAGTATCTTTTTACCTTACTCACTCTCACCTACTCTCTTTTATTCTTCCCCACTCTCACCCACTCTTCTTTATTTCTTAAAACCTGTGTCACTTCCTTTTGATCACACTTATCATGGAGGGAGGGTGTAGAATATAAAAATTTGAGAAATTGCAAAAATTCAATAAAAAACAAACTAAAATATAAATTAACTCGTCGATATTTATTTAGTAGAAATCATTATTTTTAACGTGCGAATGAACGTTACTTATACTAGTCATGTAAAAAAAACAATCATGTGGGAAAAAAACAATAATTAAAATCAAGAACCGCTATAACGAATAACTTAAAAAATAGTTAGGTTAACCAATTATTCAATAGTTAACCATAAATATAGTAATTTTCTTAATTCGAAGTATTACAAATTCTCTATTCTAAAATGTACTACTTGTTGTGGCCTAAAATGTTCAGGGGAGAGACCTGAACATCCTAGCTTGTCAGCATAGGATGCTAGATAGCTCATCAGTTATCTGCTAACAAGGAGAGCTTATATAGTAGAGAGCTCATGAGTAAACATCTGAGCTCCAATTTTTGATGGTCTCAATTAGACGTGCCCACAGGCCTCGGCCCGCCAGTTCCGGGCTTCGACCCGCCGGTTCACGGTTCAAAAAAGGTTGAACCGAGACCGGCACATGTACACTGTACACAGTTCCGAGCTGGGCTACAAAACCGGCGGTTCTGGGTCAGGTCAAATCTGCCGGTCCCGGGCCAGCCCGTCAATTTGCCAACGTCCATATGTGAGATACATATATATTTTAACATTTTTAATCAAAACCCTATTTTTCTCTCTCCCCTCAATCCTGACCCCAACCCCCACACCCCTCACACATTTCAGCCGTCACTTTCTCTCTCTCTCTCCCTCCATTTCTCTCACCACGCCCCTCTCTCATTCTCTCACGCCTCCCTCTCTCTTCTTTCCCAATTCCCTCATAACCACATTTCTCTCACGCAGCTCTTTCTTTTCTATCTTAACCATCGTTCTCCTTTTTCCTTCAGCAGAAAATCAATTAAACAAAACACCAAATTCTATGTTCTAAATCCCTGATTGAAAAAAAAATTCTAATCGGCAATTAGGGCTTTTATGTCGACACACAGTGACATCATTGAAAACGTGTGTGGGTCAACATACAGTGACATCATTGTGGATAAGGGCAATTTTTCAAAACGATCAGGTCTCAAACAAGATGCATAAGCAACACGTGTCTCTGTGAATAATTATTTACTGAGGTATACTTGAAAGTGTAATCATAACTACTCTGCGATTAAAAAGGACGTTCTCTCTTTTTAACCTAGAGTAAGGGGGAGTAGATATTGTGACCTAAAATGTTCAGGTCTCGAGACCTGAACATCCTAGCTTGTCAGCATAGGATGCTAGATAGCTCATCAGTTATCTGCTAACAAGGAGAGCTTATATAGTAGAGAGCTCATGAATAAACATCTGAGCTCCAATTTCCGATGGTCTCAATGAAGGTCTCATTTGTTCAAATGACATAAAGATGTTTTATCTGCAAGAATACGAACTTAGCAGATTGTACACAGCTGTATCAACGAATAAGATGAACACATATGTAAAGTAAGTAGCTGAATCTCGGTTAATTTACTGTTACATCCCTAAAGGTAAAGAAAAGAGGTATAAATATCATAACATTTTATATTACATATGAATATACTCACAATTGGCACACACCATATACTCACGCACTCTCCCTTCCTCATCTTCTTCTCATTTTGACTTGACCGTCGGAGGGGGTTCGCCGGAAAACCTCCGTACCCTTTCTCTTTGCAGGATCTGAGGAAGTGTACCCGCTGATTCTAAGTCCTTGTTTCTCTCTCTGGCGAGATTTGGGTAAGTGAGCAGAGAATCAATATTTTCCTGGTGTGTCATTTGTAGAGGTGGATTTTTGGACTCAACACTACTACATTTCACATAATTTAGAATAACACAAATAATAAACTAATAAAAATAATACACATCTCATATACCAGATACCTATAAACAAGAATAGTGTAATAAAAGATTAATTGGACAATGAAATTACATTCATTATCAATTTAAACTAATAGACAATATTGTGGAAAAACAAATTTAAATGTCTACAAGTTCAAGCTGGCGCCGATATAGATAAACTATTTCTAATGTTCGGATTCGCTCAAACCCGTACCAACAAAGTACTAGGAACTCCTTTCAAGTATTGACTAATGAGACACGCTATTGCAAGGTTCAATCAAACCAAGGAATTCACTCTTAATGAAGAAAACATGCCTTTCTATCGGTAAGATCGCCAGTGTACATATTTTGTTCCAACAAATCTTTAAAACTTTTACATATCTTAAATTTACAATCATTAAATCACTGTAATTCTGTTTCTTACAAAACTCTTTAGTCTAACAACTGAACAGCTGCAATAATAGGTATTTTTTCTCTCAACTTTTGTGTGAGAGCTACACGCACTGTCATCACTCCAGCTGCAGCTCCGCTCAGTCTAACTCTTACCACATACTCATCAATCTCAACCAGCTCCAGTTCTCCGCCGCCTGTGCCCGACAAGTAAGGTCTAATCTCTGATAGAACCTGAAGAAACAAAATACGTGAATTCATAAACCTATTTTCACCTTTCTTCAACTGTTTTTGGAAGCCATTGTAATCATGGTTACATGAAAAATGAATCACGGTAGAGTTCATGAACAAATAGCGATTACTGGATATCATGAAAGGAGGAAAACAGTTGATGGAATGAGACCGAAACACACATCCCAGATCTCCGATTTTTCATTCATTGTTTTCTTGCATAAAAAGATCGATCTTGGCGTCAGTCACAGAAGATAAATATTAATAGACATAACGTGATCGGGGCTAAAGAGTATGTCCTAAACATGCACGGTTCAAGTTTTTCTTCATTTCATGTTGCCTAAAGGAAGGACATGTATAGAAGGTTCTAACTTCTAAAGTTTCAAGAGGAGAATTCCATTGCAATAAGAGCAGCCCTTATCATATCATATCTTCTTTAAAAGTAGATGACATCTATCTAACATAAAGATAGGATTTCTGATGCAAAAGGGAATATCAAATGAACTACCTTCTCCACATTTTCTTCATTCAAGTCGAGACCTGTTTCTGTGTCAACGATCTGTTCCACTGATTCAATTTCAGGAATCTTATCCCTGAGACGCGTTTCAATCCCCATTTTGAGGGTCATTGTTGAGCTCGGACACGAGCCACAAGCCCCTTGGAGCTTGAGTACAACAACAAGACCATCTATCTCATGAAGAACCACATTCCCTCCATCGGCCATAAGCCCTGGCCTCACATCATCCAACACCCTCTCAACATTCTCCTCCGTCAGTGGCAACACGCAGCTAGGCGAAAATACAATGCCTTCAAATTCAATCATCAAATTCAAATACCATCCCCAATATTTATTCAACCACAAAATAAATTTATTTCAACCCATTCAAACACAAATAGCATCAGCATCGAAAATGGACCATGGTGACTAGATTTATAGTCCTTCAAGAAAGAGCACAATGACACAATCTATCTAGACAGCACAGCTACATTCTTCAATCTTCATATGCATGAAACAGAAGAAATTGCTAAATTTCAACAAGAATTACCAGCACGATTCTTGGTTGGACGAGCTCGATTGAATTTAACAAAGTGTCTACTATGAAACTGACCCCTGAAAAATGGGCTCCTCTCAGAAATGGGATTCTGTGCAAAGAATGTGACAATTACTCAACACACATCAATCATAATTAAAAAAAAAGATTTTTATCATAATAAATCTTCATACCTGTGAGAAAGAGGCATGGAAAGTAGCACAGCGTTTCACAGAGCAAATTTGCGTCTTGATGAAATGGGTTTGCATTTCTGCACTTTGCTCTCAAATTTTATGGGACGACCAAAAACCCATACAAAATATGATGATGCTTAGTGATTAAAGCATACAAATTTGAGAAAGGTGAAGAATATTCAATGTCTGGAAAGATGTTTTTCTTGTGGTTTATCTGATGAAAGGATGGTTGGAGGGGATTGGAAACGAGAAATGATAAAATGGTATTGTGATTTGGTGATGAAAGACAATACAACATCGGAAATTTGAAGAAGAGTGCTTTAAGTTTGTGGATAGAATGTGAGGTTTTTGCAGCCACGTCGGAGGATTTTCCTCTTCTTTTTTTTCAATAATAAAATAAGAACAAATTAATCTATTCTATTTTTTAAATTATTATTAATTAATTTTACATTTTTTTATTACTATCTTTTAATAATAAATCCAATAATCTAAATATTAATTACTTAATTAAGTCCCAAAACCATATAACTAATCAATCTTGACAAATGTTTCTATACACCGGTTGTATAGTTACAACCGGATTTATATGACCCGTTGACTCGTGTACCTGCCCATAAGTCGGGTGCATGGGTACACGCACCCTCACGGCGCGTCCACGCACCCAATTTCTTTCTTTCTTTTTTTTTTTTTTCTTTTTTTTTTTGTCGCTGCTGATTATATATGTATACATTTGTAGATGTTTTTTACATAATGGGCTGGTAGCCAGTGGGAATTGTTATGCCTACCAAGGCAGTCCACCTGGCTTCGAAACCAAGTACTACAAATCCTTTATTATTATTTTTTTAATTCTGCATTTTCTTTGTGTGTTTTTTTTTTCTTTTTTTTTGTCTTCCGTTTTCTCTTCTCTTAATTCTTTTTATTTTCCTTTGTTTTCATTTTTATTCGTGAATTATTATGTTTAATTATTTTCACTTATTAATAAAGCAATAAGAATTATTAGTTATTTAATTTTTTACATTTATCTTTCTTTGTTCTTTTCTTATTCTTTCTTTTTGTTTTAGTTTCTTTTCCTTTCTTTGTTTTCTTTTTTCTTAATTTATTTTCATTTATTTATAAATTAATAATAGTTATTAGTTACTTTTACAACTTTACTTTTGTTTACGACAATGTTTACTTTTATTTATGTCACAGCCCCAAATCCCGAGGGACGGCAGAAGCCGGGGTGCGATTGGGGTTGGATTAAAGAAGCGGGGAAGAAGGGGGCTAACTGACTAAACATACATGAAAGGCATCAATAAACCATGAACAAGACTTGAATATAATAAAGGAAGAGTTAATCGCTAAGGATTACTCGACAAAAGTACATAGTAGGAACTAAGTTCATAATTACAGACTTAAACTACAGTGTATTGTTCAAAGATACATATCAAAAGGACTGAGAGTTCTGCAGCGGAAGAGTTCTAACTAAAGCATCCTATCTTTCAACTCAACATCAACCGTCGCCGCTCACCGTCGCTTCAACCTGCACATTTAGAAAACAATGCAGGGCTAAGTACAAACGTATTTAGTGGGCACGATGCCGAAATCATAATCATAAGTATAGATAAATATGGCATTTCATAATTGTAGCACATCGGGGTTTTATTTAAAAGAGGCCCGTGTCTACTAAACATTTTCTGACTGATTTTCACAATTTACTCGGCCGAGTATTTTCTGGTATGCTATGTTCAATCTTGACAAATTCTCATTCACCATGGCTGGTATCCCTCAACAGGATATCACATACACCACAGGTTACAAAGTGCGCTAACTCTGGAAAGCACTTAGCAGCTAACTCAGAGCCGATCGTTAGTTAACCTAGTTAGATTAACTCTAAATCTGGAAAACACGAATGTTGACTCAGATAGGTACAAGAGAACTCACATGAAACATAAAACAGTTCATGCCATAATATCACTTTGAAAACACAGATATCAAAGCGATAAAGAAAGATTTTCCGAGCATTGCTCGTTTTATTTTTGTATATAAAGGCCCACCTCGTAATAAAGAACTAAAAGCAATAGCTTCCAAACTTCGAATCTTCCGTCCTTTCTTCACAGATGGCTTCCTCCTTCATCGTAAAATAATAATACTTAAAAACGGGTCGTAAAAGATAATCGATCAAAGAGAATCGAAATAAGTTTTAGTCGTTTCATTCTTTAGGCATTTGCACGCTTACTAGTTTCATTTTACTTAAACGGGAACGAGACTCGTACTAATCCCGTTTAGAACTCGGAAGGTCTCATACTCGACTCTTAGGTCAGTAGAGAGGGTAGTCGATAACTTAATACGACTTAAAAGATCATAAGGAACTAAGTTGGAAAGAATCAACTTAGGAGACTTACGTTTTAGTTCATTAAAAGACTTATGAAATTTCTCGCTTACTACTTCTTTATTGGAACGGATAAGAGATGAGATCTCGACTGGTTTTATCACTCAAGGCTCCATACTTGACTCTAGGGTCAGTAGGAAGATATTCGTTAGATAATACGGCTTAAACGATCGAAAGAAACTAAGTTGTGAACGAAACAACTTAAGAGAATTGAAACTGAAATTTCACCGCGCAATCCAGTAACTCTGGAGGCTGCTCAGAACAGGGGATTTGGAAACAGGGTATGAGCCCTGTACCATTTGAAACTTTGAGATGTCTAGTCTACGATCCAATTTACGGATTGCAAATCCGATAAACGAGCTAAAAGTTATTACAGTTTCCGGCGAGGGTCGCAAAACTGCCGCGAAAACCCTAGTTGCTCGATAGATTCGACGTATAACGTCTTAGGTTCGTTCTAAGCTCTCGTATTTGATTTTCTTAGAAACTGGACCCTCAAGGCAGTCATCACGTACTCCCGTACGTGACGAACTCCTTCTCAAAACTCGTTCAATAGCTCGACGTTCTAAACGTCGGCTTTCAACTAACATTTACTAAACCAACAATTCATGCAATTCGCGTTCTAGTTCTCGACTATAACTATAGCTCATATAATATTAGCTCGAAAGCTCATGACGTCAACTACAATGTTGTTCTCAAGCTCGTCATAAACCATAATATCAAATTAGAATTCTCATTCGACTTCTCGGTTACTAGTTACGTCTAGTTGTTTGTCTCTTATGAAATTTTCAAAGTTGTCGGATTTCGTTCAAATTTTACGACATTAAACAACATCTAACGAGAATCACTTTTATGCATACAAACATTTCATATCATCACTATATTTCAACTTATAACGTGTTCTTCGTCTCTTACGTTCCGATAAATATTTTTAGAAAAATCTAATTAAATTCCCATAATCAATTCACATCAATTACAACATAATTCCATCATCAAATCATCAATTTAAACAAGCATGTGAAAACCCCTAATTACTCAATAATTTTCGGTATTGATGCTAAAGATAAGAGAGTGATTTTCTTCTCCAATTAACATCAGTTATCCACTAATCATCCTATTATATCAACAATTAATCAATTGCAAATCCAATTTCATCTAACATGCATAAATCCCCAAATCATACTCAAACCCTAATCGAATTTCACAAAAACATGGGGCTTTCGATTCCTCTTTGTTCTAATCACTAATTAAACATCTCTTAAGCATGAACTTATCATTAATTGAAGAAAACCAAAATCCTACTAATTAACCCTAAATTTTCGGTATTAATATAGATATTAGGGTTCTTGGTTTTGCTCAATTCTAAACCCTAATTAACCTATCTAACATATCCAAATTCATTAATCCAAGATCGAATCATCTATTTCATAACTCTAATTTTCGATCCAAAGAAGAAAATGAAAAGAAGAAGAAGATGGTTGGATAGAAATATGGAGGAGAAGATTACCTTGCTAATTAATTAAGAAAGTGTTAGGATTGGATGGATGAATCAAGACTTGTGTGTTTCTTCTTGGAGTTCTTGAAGGCTTCTTCAATGGAGGATGAAGAGATGAAGATGAGAGAGTGGAGTATGGTGGCAGCCGAGTTTGAGGTGTTGGGAGGGAGAGATGATGTTATAATTGAATTAAACATAAGTTATAAGGTGAATATGTGTAAAGCATGAATAGTTACTAGCTAAGGTGTCCTCATAATAACAATATAAAACATAAATATCCTCTTATTAGAGTAGGGTGATGTCGGTCATGGGGGAGAGGGAGAGGGAAATACGCGCTTTTCCGGCGCGATCCGACGTTACGGAAAACGTTCGACGAAAAACGTTGCTCGGCACAAAATCGTCGCGATCCGATTCGACCTAAAATTTTAACGTACGAAACTTAATCGGAAAATAAATTTACAAAATTTATTTTGACAAAAACTCGGGACGACACAGTCCGAGTTTTGTCCGGAAAATCATAAAAACAAACTTTCTCGGGCGAGTTCGTATCGCGATTTCGTGAATGTAAAAATCAGACGGTTTTCCGTTCTGAGTTCACGAACTAAAAACTTTTCGTACGCGCTAACCCTAAATACAGTAGTCGTCTAGCTGACTTCTGTAATTTATTTTCAGAAATGGATTCGACCGTTAGTCTTAGAATTCAAAATCGTAAACTTAGGCTTGCAAAGCCATTTATTTAATTAACTTTAAAATTTTAGGGTCGTAAGAAATTTACGGGGCATTACAATTTACGATAATTTGTACTTTTCATTTTTTTAGTTAAGTAATTATTGTCGTTAAGAAAAGTAACTATTGATATGAAGAAACGTAATGTTTCACAATCATTACTTTTTTCACGATAATATTTACTTTTATTCACAACAACTTGTACTTTTAGTTATTCGATCAAATAATTATTGTCGTGATTAAAAGTAATCATTGACATGAATAAAGGTAATGTTTCAAAAATATTACTTTTTTCACGGCAATATTTATTTTCATTTATGATAATTTGTACTTTTAGTAATTCGGTCAAGTAATTATTATCGTAATGAAAAATAATCATTGATATGAATAAAGGTAACATTTCAAAAATATTACTTTTCTTCACGACAATGTTTACTGTTATTCACGACAACTTGTACTTTTAATAATTTATTCAAGTAATTATTATTGTAATAAAAAATAATCATTGATGTGAACAAATGTAATATTTCAAAAATATTACTTTTCAAATGTAAATAATTTTAAAAATAAAAAAATTGAAAAATAAATAGAATGAATAATTGGACACAACATAATCAAAGAAATATTAAGTAAAAATGGAAAAAAAAATTATCTTAAAAAGGTAATATGAAAAATAAATAATTAAAAAATAAAAAATAGAAACAACAAATAAAATGAATAATAAGTAAGAAACAACACAATGAAGAAGACAAATTAAAAAAAAAAGAAACAAAAAAGAAAAAGAAAAAACTAAAAATGAAGAAGGCTTTAAAAAGTAAAACCAGTAACATAAATAAAGAGATCTACATGGTAATGTACAAAAGCAGCATCAGCCAAGTGGCTTTGCTCTACAATTTAAGGCCTTGAAGTAATGGAGGTCATGTGTTCGACCTAGTTAGCGCAGCGGCTTAGATTTTTCTTTTTTTTTAAACGAGCGCGGGTCAGCGGGTCAAATCCGACCCTGTTGTTCCGATTGTAAACTATAAAGCAGGTCATAGAAACACACCCCATCAATCTTATGTAGTAGTAGCAGTTCATATCTTTCATTTTATCATCTCACTCACGAGGTAGAACACGATTCCACTTATGGCTCAAGTTGCAAATTTTCCATCACCTAATTTTTTGAATATCTCTAACAACGTATTTTATAAGATGTTGCAAGTAAATAACAATTCATATCTTTTAACTTTTTTTTATTCTCATCTTTTATTTTAATCATAAGAGTGTCAACTAGTAGCGTATACTCTTTCAGTCCACGAAATGGTTGTCATTTTTGTCATTTAAGTCTGTCCACGAAATCATTATCACTTCCATTTATACTAGTAGGGCCCATATAATACATTATATTTAACCTTATGTTTTCTCAATACTTCACTCACATTTATTGTAGGACCCTTACTCCACTCACAACAATACCTACTATTATCCACTACTACCTACTATTTTCTTAAAACATGTGCAGTTTACAATGTGACAACCATTTCGTAGACGGAGGGAGTATATATTTTGGACCCATATTTAGAGGTATTTACTTAAACCGGAACCGCCGGGTTGGAACTGAAACTGGAACAGTGCTCAACGGTTTTTGAACCGAACCGTGGTCAACGGACCGGTTTTCGAATCGGCCCGTACTGGAACCGTACGTAGCATGGGTTCCGGTTCGAATGGCTAGGAACTGTGAACCGGCGGTTCTAACGATTTTTTTCCTTTCTTTTTTTAGTTTTAAAATATGTTTTGTATTAAGTCATGTTAATTGTATTGTTTAGGAAGCAAAAATGATAATTATAATGATAAATGGAATGAAAAAAGCCAAAAAGAAGAAAAAAAATATTTATATAAGGTTCAAACATGAACCGGCAGTTACGGTTCGGAATCGTGGAACCCTGTGAAAGTATAAAGTTTTTAATTGATCACACATTTTAGAAATGAAGATATATTTTATTTTATATTGATTCTATACATTACATTGAAGATTATGATTTTTAAATACAACATAATTTATATTTTCAATGACAAAAAAGGAAAAAAAAAACAAATAAATTTAAAATTAAAAAATTAGACGGTTCAGGCCCGTAACGGGTCCCAGAACCGTGACTACATGGGCTGATTCCGAATCGGAACCGTAACGATGACAGGCTGGTTCAGGTTCTAACATCCTCGAACTGGAATCGACGGTTCCGATCCAGAACCGACCCCGTGAACACCTCTACCCATATTCATTGATCGCAACGTATACTATTAGACCCATATTCAAATTACTCATTAGTTTCTTATGTTGTTACTCCTTTGGTGTTCGTTATCTGTTCCTTCAAGACTAGATGCTTCTTGTGAGGTGTTTTTAACTATTTGCAAGAGCATCCACGATAACTAAGGTAAACGGGCAGGGCCGGTACTGTCAAAAATGATGTGTGGAACAAAATAATAAAAACTAGCGTATAACCCGTCGAAAATCGACGGGAAATTACTATTCTATAAATTCTTCTCAAAATCGATGTAGGATAATGAGGTGGATCGTTCTGATAGAAAATATCCTCTATCTTACATGGATTTAGAGAAGAAAAATAATTTTGAAGAATATCAAGGTGACCCAAATCCTACATTATGAATTCGATATAAAAAAAAATCACTTGAACTATTGGTTAGGAATTGACCTGTCTAACGCCATGGTTCTGTGTCAGAATCGACCCGTTCACCACGGTTTTCATCGGAATCGGCCCGTTTACCCCACAGTTAGATCTGAGTCGGGTAGTCTACTCGACGGTTCTAAGTCAGAACCACCCCGTAATATAAAAGATAAAATAAATAAATTTCAAGTATGAGTCACTACAATTTTCATCGGAATCGGCCCGTCTACTGAAAAAATCAATTGAGCTGTCAGTTAGGAATTGATTATTTCTTTGATAAACATATTTATTCTATTAAATTAAATTAGAAATTATTATGGCTAAGAAAATATATACTTGATGATTTTGTAAGAACTAATTTTGCTTCCATATACACACGAGGCGTGAATTGATATATATGTGATGAAATGATTAATAATTTGATATATTTTTTAAAGAATTTAATTTGACTGTGAGATAATATGACGTGAGAATTAATATAGATAACGGTGGATGTGTATTAATGTTATTATATGAGAATACATATATATATATATATTTGTATATAATAATGCTGAAAATACGAGGATTAAGATAAATAGGAATGAAGACTATAATAGATAATGTTTTCGAAGATTTGATCTTTTTAAGATTTTGTTTATTAGTATTTTTTAAAATTATACATACTATGTTTGGTAGTTATATTACTTTTTTGGGAGGTAAAAATTTATGTTTATAATTAAATTCAAGAAAATCGTTAATAATATTATATGCTTTTCTACCCATTAAAAGTTTTCCAACAATTTGAAACGATGTGTTTGCAATTATACAAACCCGTTTGAAAAAGTTATATACTCGTACCCATCTTAAATCCGATTAAAAAGTTATTCAAGTGCATGGTCCATTCTCAAAACCCATATAATTGCTAATCTTCTTGCTTAACTTTATAAAATATCAAAACTGATGATTAGAGATAAGTTATTATACAAACTTTTAATTTACTCAAATATTATCACAGAATTTACGCAATATATCAAATTTAAAAAAGGCATATTGGTGTCATTAGACACACACTGATGCAAATAAGAAAATTACAATATTTCAAGAATTTTTATATCAAAGAAGTTTTCATTGAATATAATTAAAATAGTCTAATATAGACTATATATTTGCCTCAATCGAGATGTAATATTTGTGGAAGATACAAATATGTTCCTAACTAGAATTGCTTGAACTTTGAATAGAAAACAAAAAGAACTTTTGTGTTGATTAAAATCATCCAAGAAAACAAAATAATATAGTGAAACAACATTATATGAAATTATGAAAATTATGGTAAAAGTAAATAATATTCATTGGTAGCAAACAAGATGCACTATCCGATTATAATTTTTCTTGCAAAGAAAAATAGAAACACATGTATGTATTAATATATATAGTCAATAGACATACACTACAATGAAAATTCAAATAGTGAGAATACTGATCTTGTAAGAAAAATTATATAGAGTACGAAAATAATTAAAAAATAAATTGTAACTTGATAGTTTGTACCATGAATATATGGATAGTGAGGTTTTCACTACGTTCCCGATCGCTGATGTTATACATCTATCCTTCTTTGCAAATTATAAGATCATAACACTGTTAAAAGTATCAAATAAAATGAATAAACAAATTTTACACACCTCAATATTAGAAAGGAAAAAAAAAATCTTACAATTCTCCATGCCTCCCCTTCTTTCCCTTGGAAATCATTGTATATATATAGATAG
Source organism: Schizonepeta tenuifolia (assembly GCA_029490685.1). Taxonomy (NCBI): domain Eukaryota; kingdom Viridiplantae; phylum Streptophyta; class Magnoliopsida; order Lamiales; family Lamiaceae; genus Schizonepeta; species Schizonepeta tenuifolia. The sequence goes on from JANLIY010000007.1 coordinate 3,169,860, forward strand.
ATAAGGTCTAGGTTTGATTTTAAAGATTGAGATCTAACAAAAAAAAGGAGATTTGGTTCTACAATTACATACTACTATCCTGATAAGTTTTTCTTAAATTTCATTGTAAAGTTATTTACTTGTTGAAAAAGATTTTCGTATTTTGGGTAAGTTAAAATTTCATACCTAATTAGAGAAATTTTAATAATATTAGTATATAAAATAATAGAATATATAAATAAAAAATGCTCTAAATATTGCTGAAAAAGATTTTCGTATTTTGGGTAAGTTAAATACTTAATTAGAGAAGTATTAATAATATTAGTATATTAAATAATAGAATATATAAATAAAAAATGCTCAAAATAAGAATTTAAAATAAATAGGAATAAACGAATTGTGGTTAATAATATATAAATATAATATAGATATAATAATATATAGATATAATATAATATAATGATATATATATATATATATAATATTAAAATATGATAGGTATTATTTTGAAGATTTAATCTTGTTAAAATTTTGTTTCCATATCATATATAATATAGAATATAAATATGATAAATTTTGATTTTAAATTTAGAAAATTGTAAATTTATATAAATAGGAATAGAGGAATATGAAAGGTGCCACATTGGATTTTTTTTTTACGTAGAGTCGTTTACGTTTATATAATAAAATAATAGATAGATAGATGGGTCATAAGCTACCAACATAAAAAGGTAATATATATATATATAGATATATATATATATATATATATATAAAATATTATTAATCACAAAGATTGACTTCTTCTAACTTTTTTACTACTACGATCATCAATTAATAATATTTTGATCCATAAAATTGTCAATCCATTAAATCTCTCTTACGACATTGATGGTCTCAAATTTGAAAAAATTCAAGAATTTTAATCCAATATTCCAATTCAATAATTCAGTACAAAATTTCAAAATATAAGAATTTTCTAACCCTAAGAGTAATCAATTGAAAACTAAATTTGTTAGTGATGCGTGGTGCGAATTTGATTTGCTTGTTGGACAATTTGATAGATAATAAGCAATAAGGAGAAGTAGATTAGAATTTGACAATCGAGGTTGATTAGTCATGTGGTTTATCCTATTTATAATTATACTATAACGCTAAAGATAGGGAAGGCCTTGTGATAGAGTGAGCTACTTGGACTGAAAAGTTTCAGGTTCAATCCTTACTAATACTTCTATAGGTCGAACATATCAAACCTGTACTTGGAAGGTGTGGTTTATCTGCTTTATGTGATTTACAGGCTACTACACAACGATGGGGGTTTACCCAGTGTCATGGTCCCTTATCCCTAAGGACGGCTTAGTCGGGGCGTGACTCGGGATGGGAGATAAGAATCGGGAAAGAAAGGGAAATTCGTGCCGTGATTTAAAATAATGTAATAAGAAGAAGTATAACAGAACTTGTTGAATAACTTATCATGAAATAGTAAAGATAACCTCAAAGGGTAGAACCTTTATTACATCTATACAAGTTCGCTTTCGAATACTTGTTCCTGAAGTTTAAACTTGAAGTTCAACATCATGAAGATCTTTACATATTAAGGGAAATAGGACAATAAATCAAAGTGTTTGCAGAGGAATACATAGTTGAGATACATATATGAAGATATGTATCTCGAAGCTCAACAAAAACATAAAGACGATAAAAACTTCGCTCAGTACTTCACCTTGCTCAACTTGCACATTTAGAAATGTATGCAAGCCTGAGTATGAAAGCACTTAGTGACACAAGACAAATCATTTAACATAATGAAGTATAAGCATGCATTCATATCAGTAACACATAAAAGTTTTATCAAAGATCTCATGTTTACAAAATTGTTTTATTTCTTAGGAGAGCTATTCCTCATTTTCATATGCAGTTGGGATTCCGGACTTGGTGTACAATCCAACGCATCTATGCAGTGCTTGTCAGCTGGGAAAGTTGGCTAGATCATCTTTTTGTCTTATGTTGATGCCATCAACCGACCAAGTTCTGCAGTTAATCAACATGGATCTCTTCGGTCCAATCACCCCCAAGAGTATGAATGGGAACAAATACACTCTGGTAGTAACTGACTGCTACTCGAGATACGCATAGATGATTTTTATGGCACACAAGAACGAGACGAGATATGAGTTGCCCAAGTTGATGGACCGAATCACCAACCAACAAGAGAAATGTATAATGTCCATCAGATCTGATCCCGGAACTGAGTTTCTCAATGAATCCATCATTGAGTATTGCGAGAAGAATGACATCACTTATCAAACCTCAGCTGTGACAAGCTCAGTTCTACCAAAGAGATTCTGGGCAGAAGTGATCAACACAACTTGCTACATGCATAATCGAACCTTCCTAACTAAGCGATATGGGAAAACTCCATATGAACTATAGAGATACAGGAAGCCAAATCTATCCCATCTTCGTGTTTTTGGTTCTAAGTGTTATATCCGCAATGATGGAAAAGCTCACTTGAAAACCTTCGAGCCTAAAGCTGCCAAAGGCATATTTTTCGGATTGCTGCAAAGATTAAATCTTATAAGGTTTTCAACAACAGCTCCAAAGTTGTATATGTAACACCTCATGTCAGTTTTGATGAATCTACTTTTAAGTGCAGGGAACAGGCTAAAATATAGGCTACAAGTGGAAGCTCAACTGTGGAACCAGCTCTGACAAGATCTCAGATTCAAAGGCTGAAGGATTTGGCAGAACCATTGGTATGGTTAACTGAAGAAAATGAAGTGTATTCGTCAGAAGATGAATCAGAAGATTCCGTCATAGTTCAAGGGGAAACTTCAACTATGTTGGGAAAATTAGTAAAGATTTTGATTGATACCAAAACCCAACTAATTCCAACCGAGTAGATGAAAGCCATCAATCTAAACTTAGCTAGAGCTCACTGTTTGAGTGTAAGAATTTTATCTTTACAGGTTTCAAGCAGAAGAAGACAACCAGACTGAAGAAGTCAGTTCGTAAAGAACTCAGTTGAGACCCAAGCTCAGCTGACCCTCAAACTCAGTTGAGACCCAAAGCTCAACTGTACTGACAGCAACTCAGTTGACTCCTCAACTGATCCATGCAGTTCAAGCGTGAAGATAAGTTGTGTTGAAGTCAGATGTCGCAAAGCTGAGAAGAGAAGACTTTGAAGACGGTGAAGGCAGAAGAGTTGAAGTCCAAATTCAAATCTACTCGGAAGCACAAGTCAGCCGAAGAACTTACAATAAATGGACCGACAACAGAGACGCGCATAAAGCGAAGGTCATAGTTGCCATTTTAGGTAAGTTTCCAGAAAAGCAGGTGGAGTGCCATGCTTTTGGCAGAGATCAAACGGCTAATTAGATCTCCCTTTATAAATAGAGGACTTCACATTCGAGCTTAGTGCGAGAGTGCCAAGAGAGAGAAGAGAGAAAATCAAGAGTGAAGAAGCAGCAGCAGACCATCACTCTCTTCAGTAAGAAGACCTCAGCCGAAGTCCAATAGAAGTCAAGTGTTCATCCCTCATCCTGCTCTTCCATTTAGCCTCTCAAAAAGCTCCTTCTTGATCGAGTCTAGAATATAGGTTTTTGCTTAATTTGTGTCCAAGCAGACTCTCTCCAAAAAGATCGAGTCTCTAAACCTTAGGACGAAGCCTCCACTTCTCTATATGTAGAATGCTTCATAGTTGGAAAGATCCCCAACCCTCAAACCTTAGGTCCGACTTTGAACCCGCAATCAATGTCACTAGGTCCCTTTGAACCCGCAATCGAAGACCAAGTCCCTTTGAACCCGTAATTAAAGACTAGGTCCCTTAGAACCCGCAATCTAAGACTAGGTCCCTTAGAACTCGCAATCTAAGGCTAAGTCCCCTTAGTTACCGTAATCTAAGCCCAGGTTGTACACTTGCCCGTAAAAGTGTTGTAAGGTCTATTTCGAACGCGTAATCAAACTGGTTAGGTTGCTTGGTACCAGTAAACCAAGTGGAATGTTTGATAAGCACACCTAAGCTTATCTAGTAGATTACTTCCCCGAAAAGGAAGTCGTGGATGTAGGAGGTCAATCTCTGAACCACATTAAAATAATGTGTCCTTTACTTTTCGTATTTACATATAGTATTTTACATTCAGTTACCTAACCAACTAACCCAGCATACAAACTGCATACAAACTGCACTCTCATACACTGCACTAAGATTTGGGAACTTGACCTTGCCTTATTTTCGTAAAGGTTTCATTTTAAGTAACGAGCTTTAATTTCCACCGACTTCTGCAATGCTTATGTGTTTAAAACTTCAGTTGGAATACACAGCTGACCCTCAGTCAAAGAAGTCAGCTGTGCACCCAACTATGCAATTAGCTCCAACTGACCATCTCAGTTGCAGAGTTGCTCCAACAAACTTTTCCAGTTGCTGAGCGAACTAACCTGAGCAGATTAACTCAGTGAAAAGATTTTGAAAGCAACAAAAATTGCTACTGATGTATTCTCTCTCCTCTCACACATTAGATACTCGTTATCGGGACCATCAAGTAGTATCAGAGCAGTGGTTCAAAAGACTGCTGACTCTGGTTCACAAGGTGTGAGTCGAGTAGATTTTTCAGTGGTCAACTGAACAGATCTCTTCTGAAAACCTTTAGTGCATGCTGCTGCATATTTTCTTGCTTGTCTCTTGTGGTGTGCAAGAAACATGAAGCCGATGTGGGAGACTATTGAAAGTGGTCCCATCAGTGTGACTCAGTCAGTGTTGGTCCTTTCAGCTACTCCTGGGGAAGTAAAGACGGTCATAAAGGAAGAACAAAAAGTTTTAGAGGCGTACACCAAGGAAGAAAGAGACAACTCGCAACTTGATGACATAGCAAAAAGTGTCATCTCTTCCACCATCGGCAAAGCCTACCTACCAAAGATTATCAATTGCTCCACAGCAAAAGATATATGGGGAGCCTTAGCTGCACTCTGTGAAGGCTCTGACGAGATAAAGAAGAATAAGTTCACTTTAGCTTGTTAGAAGCACAAGAACTTCTCTCAGCTAACCGGAGAGTCCATCGATAAGATGGAGCTGAGATTCACAGAGGTCTTAATGGACATCAAGAGTATTAGAAAGGGAAAATACTCTCAGCGTGAGATAAACTTGAAAGTTCTCTCCGCATTAGGCGAAGACTGGGCGGTCTACAGAATCGTCCATCAAAATCGGAGTGACCTCAGTTCAATAACAACTGAGAAGCTATACACCATGCTCCTGCGACTGAGGCAGAGCAAGCTTCAGAAACCAGAACAGACCGAGCAGAGCTCACCTGCCAAACCAGTGGCGCATTGATCTGACTCAGGTAGATCCAAGTTCGCCAGACCCTCACGGTTTGCTGACTCCTCAGCTAGGGATCGACCGAGCAGGTCCGAACTTCAGAAGAAGGTCGACGAAATGACCAAACAACTCAAGGAGATGAACTCCAAGATCGAGAAGTATATGAGGTTCAACAGGAGCATGTGGAGCTCAACTAAACCCTTCTCAAGGAATCAAAGTGAATAATGTTTTGAACGCGGTAAGCCAGGACATTTCAATGCCGACTGTCCTGATCTCTCCAAAAAGGAGAAAGAAGCCCTCCGAAGAAAGGCCAAGGAGAAGACAAAGGCCATGATCGTTGAGGATGACATCGTCAACACCGACGTATTCACAGAGTCAGAAGGAGAAGAAACTGACTCGCCTTCAAGCTCAACAGGAAAAGACCTGTGCTTTATGACATTGCCGGAAGAGTCAACTGATGAGGTAAACTCTTCTTTCCATCTCTCTCATATTGTTTCTTCTGTTAACAAATGTACAGGATTATTAGACGAAGATGTTCAACCATCTTGGGATGAGGTCGAACACCTGAGCAAATTGTGCACTGAACAAGTTGCACAGTGCAAAGAACTTCAAGTTGAGTTTGACAACATGAGTAACGAGCTGATCATGAAGGATCAAGAAAGAGAAGCTTGTGGAGGAAAACCAAAGACTCCATGAAGAAGTTGCTCAGTCAACCAACAGTCAGGTCATCCACTTGATCAACATGACCAGGACTTAGGTGGAATACATTTCTCAATTGCAAATGGAGCTGAAGTTTGCACAAGAGAAGATAGTATCCCTTCATGCCTCAAGTGCAGCTCTAGAGAGCATGTTAAGCCACCAAAGACCTCCCAAATGCGTTGAAGGTCTTGGTTACAACCCAAAGACGGACACTGGAGCTCAGTCAGCTGAGGTCGTCAAGGCAACTCAAGCACCGACTGAGACACCTCAAGTTCAACTGAACTCAGTCGAAGTCACTATTCAAGAGACTCCAGTCATTCCTCAGACTGTTGAGACTCCTGTGAAGGATAAAGGAAAGAAGGTTCTAACTGAAGAACGTAAGGAGCATAAAGCTGGTACATGAAAGGATGCTGAGAGATCCTCAAGGAAGTCCAGACCCCGAGGTCATAGAGTGAGGGGGAATAAACGAAGTGGACCTTCGCAGCCAAGGCAGAATCAGCCCATGCGCAGGCAAAACTACTCAGCTAAGCATCATCAACAAAGGCATTCAAACTGGGATAATCCTCACTTCTACCATCAGACATTCCCAGTGCCTCACCACTACCAGCAAACATATCAACGACATGGAAACTACGGTGATCAGCTTAATGGTCCTAGTTTTCCATAGTTCTGTTATGCTCAAGGAGCAAGACAGTTTGGGTCCTTTCCCAGAAGTTTTCACCTTAGAAGAATCGACCATCTCAGCTGTGTCAAAATCAAGCTCCTCAAAGACAAGGTTATCCACCACTCAACTGGACTGCACACATACTCAAGGAATTTCAGCCAACAGTCTATGTGGATAATGCAGGAAAGGTGATCCAGACTGATGACTCAGTTCGAGTTTTCTAGGAAGCCCCAGTTGCTTTCAAACCTGAATCCAACTGAGTTGGAACAGGAGTTCGTCCTGTAGGCTGCAGAAACAGGATGAGCTGAGAGCAGATTATCTTGCAGGGTCAGTATGCATTATTGGGAAAATATATGCTGATCTCGAAAAGTGCAGCAGATGGAAATCACAAGTTGAGGGGAATTTCAACATGAGGGGGAACTGAGACAGTCAACGACGTCACAACTCAAAGGAGGGCATGAAAATCAAATCTCAACTGAACAGACGAACTTGAGTCAGTTGAGTGTATGCTGATTCAGTAGGGATTCAGACCAACTGAGAGGATTCAAATATCATATCCGTTCCTTGGTACTTGATGAGTCCATATTTTGTGTCTATTTTGTATCTGTTTTAGGCTGTTTAGTTCGAGTCTTTGTGTGTATTTTGTCTAGTTTTAGTGTCTAGGAGGACATATTCTGGGCAGGAGAAGGTCTGTTGCTCTGCAGGTGGATTCTGGGTAAAATAGGGATGGAAAGCTACATTTCTAGAAGCAGGCAAGGCAGGACGGAATTGGTCAAGATAGGCGGAGTGTTTTGGTCAACTGGCGTTGTTTCTCTCCTAGGTCTAGAAGGATAAGGAAAAGATGATCTAACTTAAATATCTTTCCTTATCCGACTAGATTTAGGATCCGCAAGGGATCTTTTGAAGATAGATGTGACATGCCATGTTAGGTCGTGCTTATCAAGTATTTACTTGCATGCCAAGGTAGCTCGTGGATTCATTTCATGTTAAGGACCGGGGGCCCAAACCCTAGCACTCGCCTATAAATATTGAAGCCTAGTTGCTGCGAGAGGATGCTGTTTTTTATGCTTTCATCCTTGTTTACTTTGAGAGATTGTAAGGAAAAGAACAAGTCCTACGGGCAACGTCTTATATGTGTTTTTGCTCGTACTATTTCCGATCGGCACTTTTGGTCGGATTTACATTCTCGTACTTAGTAAGTTTTTAATATATTTCTTATTATGAGTTCCTCAATTTATTGTGTTCGTAAATTTACATTCATGTCTAGCTAAGTTTTTATACTTGATCTGAGCAAGATAGTTAAGTGAATGCTTAGGCTTCAGAGGTCTAAATCGTGCTTGATAATTGCATGCATGTGTTCCCGATATGTTAATGAGCTTGTTCTAATATGGTGTAATATGATTAAGGGATTAATAGGCTGTTAATCACTTAAGACATATTAGATCACTAATCAATTGGGAAGTAGGAGTGTTTTCCATAACTTATCTCAATTAAGATCGATTAACATTAGATGAAGGTGTCTACCCTGCTGGGCTAGACGTGATGATTCCTTGTTGGGCCTTTCTAGTAGTTAATGCTCATTGGGCAAGAAACTGAACGATGACTCCAACAGAGGTACTGCCTAAGGTAGGGAGTCGGTGGTGCATCGCCAACTAAGTAAGGATAGGTCAAGGAAGGGTTTGTTAGGAGTGTGATGAGTAAAAAGGGATCTCAGCATTCAAGTCTTATAACCAGCGATGCATGCATGTGATGAATATATTTGCACCAATGATCTAGCTAGAGTATTCACTTAACAAGATCTTTGTCCAGATCAAGTCATTTTTGTTATTGATCAAGTTATCTATTTTCTTTTCAGTATTTATTTAAGTTCTCGTATTGGGCAAGAGAGCCCCAGTGACCAAGATACCAAAACAAAACTTTCTTGTTAGGTAGAGGAGGATTCAAGAGATAGTAACAATCAACTCCTTATGGATAGACCTTGTACTTACTTGCTAACTATATAGCTGTGAGGATTGGCTACTGACGAGGCTATCATTCGCACTCTCAAAATGAATTTGTAGCCTATCCTCATACTCGGCTACTGACGAGGCTGTCTTTTAGGTTATATTAGCTTAAGGAAAAACGTAGAAAGTATTTAGATCTTGGCTAAAGATCATTTAAACTCATACTGGGCAACAAAGGTTCCCAGCTCCTTCTCAATTTCTCGCCTTAATCATCTAGGCTTAAGCTTCAACTTTTTTCCAAGGAACTCATGATTTTTTTTCTTTTTCTTTTCTTTCTTTGTTCCCCTAACTCCTTCATTTTTAAACTGGGTGAAACCCACTATCTTTCCCAAGATGTACCCCCATCTCCTTCCTGCCCTTTTATTCTTTTATTGCCCAGGTTCCCATAACTAAATAAACTCAATTTTTTATGGGGCAATATTTAAGTGAAAGAAAGAATCAATGCAGCTCAAAGGGCTTATCAAAGGATAATGATATCAGGTAGTCAATTTAATGCAGATCAAAGCTCAATGGGCTAATGAAAGAATAACCTAAATCATCTAAGCTCAGAGGTTATCAACATAAATCAAAATACAAGCAAGTTCTAGTTCCTCCTAATCAAGATATCTTTAATTACACACAAAGAATGAATTTAATTAAGCTAAAATCCTCATAGGGTATGCTCACAACTCAATCCATCATACAAGTCATCTTGTAGCATGCATAAAGATAACACTGTTCAACAAGTAGCAATTAAGCACAAAAATCATCATACCATCTTGCCCAACTACTCCATGCTGATCAACACAACTATTTAAAAGTAAAAACACACGGCACAGACACCCCATGCACATACTTTTCTTATAGCAGAGTTCATCCATGGAGGCCTCAACCTTGGACTCAACAAACTAATTGACAAACATTTGGCCTCCCTACACATACACTTTGCTTACAGCAAAGTAGTAGACGTAAAGAGGTCAAAACTCAAACACAAACAAAAAAAAACAAGTCATTTGCCTACCTCACCACACATTTTGCAGGGCAAAATGTGGGTGATGTATTCGATCACTCAACAGACTCGAACACTATAAAGAAAAATGGAAAATAAAAAGACACACTAAAAAAAACTAAACAAAAACACATAGGAGGACACAAGCAAGCAGAAGGATCAGATACTGACCCAATTTCAAGTGGCAGGCAAGGCTGTTGAGAACAGCCTGCATGATCAGTTGCCTATCTCGCAGCTCCTTGAGAAACTCCTCAGTCTTGCCCAGCCTCTTCAAGATTTCCTTCATCTGGGCAGAGGAAGACTCAACTTCTTCCTCCTCATTGATCACCATCTTCTTAGCCAACCCGGCTGACTTCTTGGACAGCAGATGTGCTGATGCTGGTTGATCTTTCTCATGCGCCTACAGAAGATGCAATCCTTTACCGCTTTTCACAACCTGCTTCATCCTGCTCAACCTCTCCATGTTGAGCACATCAGCCGGTGTCACCTCAAAATCCTTCACATCATCCTAAAGCTCCAACCCCTCGATGTAGGAAGTCACTAAATGCCCACACAGGTAATTCTGACCCACCTTGCCCATGATTGCCCTCAGCTGCTCCATCAAGAAGCCCCCAAAATTCAGCCTCTTCTTAGTCAACATACAAAACAGTATGTAGACCTCCTTGTTGGCCAGCGAATTTCCGCTATCTCCCTTGCCAAACATATCGTAGGAAAGGATCCTATGGGCAATGCGGAGGGCTGGCGTCTTTAGGTCTGACGCCTTGTTATCTCCCGACTTAAACTCTGTCCCCACAATGACTTCTTTCCACATCCGGATCCATTCTTCTTTGGGCAGGTCCAATGTCACCTTCTTCCCTGCCTTCCTAAACTCCAGCCTCTGCAGCTCCATCATTGTGGCGAACCCCAGAATTTAGTTCAAATCATTTAACCCAGCCACCAAAGGCTGCCCATTTAACACAAACTCGATAGAAGACGAGTTCCCTTCTCCTTCCAGCACAAACTCCATGGACCTATACACCTCTTTCACCAAATTCTCATAGATGTGGCAGGGTAGCGTCAGAAATCTTCCCCAGCCACACCCATCAAACAGAGCTCTTACCTCTATAGCAATGCCCAAGGAGTCCAGGTCATCAAAGTCGACCTCCCTAGGCACAAACACCTTCCTAGCTGCCAAATCCTTAGCCTTCTTTCCCTTCTTCTTCCCTCGCGACTCAGATTCTTCCTTCTTGATTTTCCGAGCAGTGGATCATGTTATTCTCTCTCCTATAATCAGGACATCGTCGTCCTTCTCAGACTCCACCAATTTATGTTTCTTTCCTTGCCTTTTGGAAGAAGGCGTAGCTACCTTCTTCTCCTCTGTAAAGGATTATCCACCCAACGATGAAGCGGCTTCAGAATTTGCCATCTTCGCCTTTTTCTTGGCCTCCTTCTCTAGTTGGTCCTATTTCCTCTTCTCTTTTCTTCTTTTCGCATCCTTCTTCACCTCTGCACACACCTTATCGAAGAAATCCTCAGACTCCTTCTTGTCTCCTTGCTCTTTCTCTACATCAACCACCACCTCCATGACCACATCTTCATCCTGCTTCTTTTCTCCTTTCTTGGCCGGTGAGTTTTCCGGTGCAACTTTCTCAGTAGGTTTCTCTGATGTGAAAGAAGTTCCAACCACCGGAGCATCTTCGTCTGACATCCCTTCCTCCTCACCTGGTGCTACCATGGTTTCAGCAAGAGCTTTACTGATAATTTCTCCGCTTCAGTAGTAAGGGGACACGACACCACCCAAGAAGTGGGGTCTGCTTCGTGTAGAGAAGTTTCCAACTGTGGTGACTCATGGTCAGAAAGGTCGATATGTGTTCCGTGAGGGATTTTGTTGAGTTTGTTCTTTGGGCGTGTGGATACCATGGTGAAATTTCTAGGGTTTTAATTTAGGGAAGAAAATCTCTAATGGCCAAAATTGGGGGGTTGAGGATGGAAGGTGGATTATGGTAGTTTTTTAATTGAGAGTTTACGTGGGGAAGTGGAAGGGTTAAAGGGATTAGACGTGGTAGGGTGGCAGACGGTTATAGGGCTAGGGGTAGGTTTTGAGTGCAACTGTCACATCACACGTGGTGTGGCAGTTACTTTCCCATTAGCATTGTTTCCCAAGTCCATCGCTTAGCCCAGAGTGCCGCACTTGCTCTCTTCTGCACACACTTTGCTCAAAGCAAAGTGTAAAATCCTCCTTCTTCCTTCGCCCAACACCTGTTCCCTGCAGGTCACGAACAAACTACCATATACAAAACAAAATCTATCCTATCCTATGGTTAGATAATTCTACCCAAAATGGAATTAAAATACGCTAAAATTTGATGGAAAATATTAAAATTATGGCTATTTTAATCGCTATCTTTCCTTTTTTTAAATAAATGAAAATAAACAACTAAAAAGAAAAACATGCCAGGTTGCCTCCTAGCCAGAGCCCCAGTTATCGTCGTGGGCACGACGTCCTCCTTGTCCAAGCTAGGACTCCACATCATAGAGGAATTTCAGGTATTCCTCTGGTTTCTCCATGACTTGGTCAAAGAAGGCCTTCAACCTTTCCCCATTATCCTTGAAAATTTTTCCCAGGTTTGCATTCCTTACCTCCCCAGCCCCATTAGGATATGTGGCTTGCACTTCACATGGGCCAACCCACTTGGTTGACAGTTTTCCCGACATAAGTTGGAACTTAGATTGATATAACATCATCTGTTGCCCAGGTTCAAACTTTTTGACTTTGATCAAGGCATCATGGGTTTTCTTTATCCTCTCTTTGTACAAAACAGAACTATCATACGAGTTGAGTCGGTTTTCCTCCAGTTCCTGCAATTGGAGCTTCCTGGCTTGACCAGCCTTGTCCCAATCATAATTCATTTTCTAAACTGCCCAATACGTACGATGTTCAATTTCTATAGGCAAGTGGCACATATTGCCAAAGACCATTCTGTAGGGCGACATCCTAAACGGGGTTTTAAACGCTGTCCTGTATGCCCATAACGCATCCTCAAGATGCAAACTCCAATCCTTCCTAGTAGGGCTAACTGTCTTCCTCAAGACAGCCTTCACAATGCGATTAGACAACTCCGCTTGACCATTTACCTGAAGATGATAAGCATTCGAAATTCTATGATGAACTCCATATCTGCTCATTAACCCTTTCACAGCTCCATTGTAAAAGTGCGTTCCTTGGTCACTGATAATCACCCTGGGCACACCAAATCGGCTGAAGATATTGCTTTTGAGGAATTCCACAACTACATTCGAATCATTCGTTGATGTTGTCTTAGCTTCCACCCATTTAGACACATAGTCGACTGCCAACAGTATATATAGATTCCCTCTTGAGTTGGGCAATGGTCTCATGAAATTCATTCCCCATATATCAAAAGCTTCTACAGGCATGACTGAGGTCATGGACATCTCATTTCTCTTACTGATGTTACTCTTTTTTTGGCACTGAGCGCAGCGTTTGCACCATTCGAAGCTGTCTTTGAATGCATTGGGCCAATAAAACCCACAATTCAATATCTTCTTTGCCGTCCTTTTTGGTCCAAAATGTCCTCAACATACCTTTGAATGGCAGTGTGCAAGGATACTCGCTTGCTCTTTCTTATCAACACCTCTACGAATAACCTGGTCAGTACACATCTTCCACAAGTAAGGTTCATCCCAGATGTAATACCGACTCTCCACCTTGAGCTTGTTCTTTTGATACGGGCTGAGGTTGCCCGGTAGTCGTCCGAAGACAATATAATTACACAAGTCAGCATACCAAGGATCAGGGTTATCTTGGGCAAGGGCCAGGTGTTCATCTGGGAAGGTCTCCTTGATCGGCTTAACTTCTTCTTGTTGGATGATGCGGCTCAAATGGTCAGCCACTAAATTCTAAGCTCCAGTCTTGTCCTTAATCTCCACATCGAATTTCTGGAGTAACAATATCTACCTTATCAATCTGAGTTTTTTCTCCTTCTTGGCCATGAGGAACTTCAGGGCAGAGTGGTCAGTATAGACTACGGTCTTACCCGCGAGCAGATATGATCGAAACTTCTCAAATGCAAGCACCACAACTAACAACTCCTTCTTCATAGTCGAGTAATTGTATTGGGCAAGATTTAGAGTCCTTGATGCATAGTATATGATATGGTTCACCTTACCTCTCTTTTGCCCAAGAACAGCTCCCACGGCTTAACCACGCACATCACCTCAAATGGCATCCTCCAATCTGGTGGTTGAATGATAGGTGCTGAAACTAAGATCTCCTTCAATGTATGGAATGCTTTCTTGCAGTCTTCATCGAAATTCCACTCCACTTCTTCTTGTAATAGCCTGGTCATAGGCTACGCAATCTTAGCAAAATCTTTGACAAATCTTCTGTAAAACCCTGCATGTCCAAGAAAACCATGCAGTTGCTTCACATTGCTCGGGTAGGGAAACTTGGCTATGATATCAATCTTGGCCTTGTCGACCTCTATCCCTCGTTCTGATATGACATGCCCAAGGACTATACCTTCCTTGACCATGAAGTGGCAATTCTTGTAGTTCAGCACCAAAGTCTTATCAACACATCTCTTTAGCATCATTTCCAAGTTGCTTAGACACTTGTCGATATCCGATCCATACATAGTAAAGTCATCCATGAACACTTCTATGCATGTTTCAAGTAAATCTGAGAATATGCTCATCATGCACCTTTGGAATGTGCCAGGAGCGTTGCATAGACCAAAAGACATCCTCCTATATGCAAACGTACCGAATGGGCAAGTGAAAGTAGTCTCTTGCCCTGGTCTTCTTCCGTGACCCAGATCTGCATGTAGCCCGAGTAGCCATTGAGAAAACAGAAGTACTTGTTGCCCGCTAACCTTTTGAGCATCTCATCGATGAACGGTAACAGAAAGTGGTATTTCTTGGTCTTCTGGTTCAGTTTCCTATAGTCAATGCATACTCGCCAACTTGTTTGTAACCTCGTGGCCACCATCTCTCTTTGCTCATTTTCTACCACTTGAATACTGGATTTCTTGGGCACGACATACACTGGACTTACCCATCTACTGTCAGAAACTGGGTAGATAATCCCTAGATCCAACAGCTTCAAGATTTCTTTCATCACTGGATTCAGTCTTCTTTGAGGATCATTAATGGGCACGGCATCCTCCTCGAGCAAGATGTGATGCCTGCACACAGTGGGGTTAATACCCCTTATATCAGCCACTGTCCATTCAATGGCCAGCTTATACTCAACTAAGACTTCATTTACTCGCTCCTCTTCCTCAATAGACAACTCAACACTTATGATCACTGGTAGCGTCTCATTTTCTCCCAATTAGATGTATTTCAAGTGGTTAGGAAACGACTTCAATTCCAATTTTGGTGCCTTTTCTATTGATGGCATCAACCTATCTTCATGTTTCAATGTGGGTATCACTAATGGTTCTACCCTCCGTAAGGGTTCTACATCTGACCTTAGGTAATGCACCGTCTTGGGCAACAACCTCAGTTAGGCCAATTTGAAGGACCACGTCCAGCTTATCTTCAATTGTTATTTGTGGCCAGAATTCATCCACCATTTGGTCAATCAAGTCAATACTGTGCACTAGCTCCAAATCACTAGGCTGCTTCATGGTGTTGTAAATGTCGAATGACACTACTTCTCCTCTGAACTCATACATTAACTTTCCCGTTCATAGTTGAATCTTGTGTGAGTGGTTTTCAGAAATGATCTACCCAACAACATTACCAGTGCTTTGTGTGACGATCTCCCCGTATCCAGAATGTAAAAGTCAGCTAGGAAAATGAGGTCCCTTACCCTGTCCAAGACGTCCTATAGAATTCCTTCAGGCCATACGGTTGACCTATCTGCCAATTGGATAGCCACCCTTGTAGGCTTAAGTGGACCCATCCTTAGATCATCGTACATCGACTTGGGCATGCATTGATTGAAGCCCTAAGATCCAACATAGCCTTTTCGATCTTCATATCCTCAATGATATAGGAAATATAGAACATCCCTGGGTCAGTGGACTTGGTCGGCATGGGGGTGTCTTGCAACACTGCGGATACGTTTTCACTGACTTGAAATCTTGCATCATCTGTGTACTTGACCTTTCTTGTACATAACTCCTTCAAGAACTTAGTGTATTTGGGCATGGATTGCAAAGCGGTCAAGAGGGGTATGTTGACCTCTACCTTCTGAAACATGTTGGTTAATTCCTTCATCTCTTGTTCTTTTTTATCCTTTGCAAATCTACTCGGGTAAGGGGCCTTTAGCTCATAAGGTATGGACTTCTTTGCCTTCTCAGCATCTTTCATTGCTTTAGCTCTGATCTCAGCTGCATCGAGCTCAGCTTTCTTCCTAATTTCTGCCACTTCCCTTTCAATATGTGCCCTTTTCTCAACTGATAATTCTTGCCATAGCTTCTCAACATCACCTGATCCCATAGTCACCTCTTCATACTTTTCTGACTCAACCTCTTCTTCTTGTTCAACATCTGCGTTGTGCCCAGTAGACAGTTGTTGACTAGAAATAGCTCCTTGAGGTACATAATGATCAGGCACTCTTACTTCAGGCAATTTAGCCCCACTACGCAGTGTGATAACATTCACTTTGGCCTTCGTAATCTCAACTTGAGATGGCAGTTCTCCTTTCCCTCCATTCAACATTGACTTAATCTGAGATATTGACTCTACCAAGTGGCTCAATGTTTCATTGATATCTCTCATTCCACCCCTTGTCTCCATGCAAAAACTGTCCAACTCTTGATATCACTTCCTTTGTTCAGCTGCAAGTCTCTCCACTTCGCTCCTCAAGGTATCTCTTAGTTGATCTCTATTATGCGGGGGTATATAGGGCTGCTGCGGTAGTTGCCCTTGTTGAGGTGCATTAAGATAGTTATTATTTCCATATCTCAAATTATCATTGGGCCTCCACGACCCATTGTTAAAGTTCCTTCGTTTCACATTATCTCCTAGTTGGTACTGTTGTCCAATAGCATTGGCTTCTTTATCCTTATACAATAATGGACACCTATCAGTAGGATGGGTGTTAGCAGCACAAAGATCACACTTCATGACTCGTTTCTTCAAGATCTAACTAGGATTCTCATTCCCAACAACATTATTCTTATTCGGATTCATCATCTCCTTCATCATAGATAACAAGATATCGAATTCGGGATCGCTGCTGGTCGGCTCATGCATCCTGGGCACGATGGTCTCATCTTAGTTCCTTTTCGTGTCTGTCATTTTAGCGAATAGTTTGAATATTTCACCTGGTGGTTTATTGATAACATTGCCTCCACAGGCTGCATCTATCCAGTCTCTTTCACACTGTCTCAATCCATTCATGAAGGCATTAATCAAGTCCTTTTCACCCAAACCATGCTGTGGACACCTTGCAATCAGCTTCTTGTACCTAGAGTGGTAATCATAGATAGATTCTCCATTGCCCATCTTGATGTTCTGAATAGCCGCTCTTGCGTTTTGAATCCGGGCAAAAGGGTAGTATTGCTCAAGAAACTTCTGCTGCATTTGTTGCCAAGATGTTACGCTGCCTTGAGGTAGTTGGTACAACCATTCTATTGCCCAATCTTGTAGTGAAAATGGGAATGTCAGGAGGCGAATATATTCCCTCAGTGTGGTCTGTGCAGCAGTTGTGTGCACAGTTTGCATTGCCATCTCAAAATTCTGTAAGTGGCGCTGTGGATCCTCTCTGGGCATGTCATTGAACTTAGGCAAGATCTGTATTCAAGAGTGTTTCAACAACCAACTTTCAGTGATAGCAGGCAAAGTAATGCCCATTGGATTCAAGTTAACATCTGTTGGAAACATGATTTCCTTTAGAGTCTTCTCAAGATCAGCTTGTTGCTGCTGCATCTCTCTTTCTTCAGAGTGTTCACTATCTGAAGTATGTGGTGGTCACCTATTCCCGTCACTCACCAGTCTTTTCTCCACTCGTGCGCATTTTTTAGCTTCCCTCTTTAGTCTTTTCTGCTCCTTGATGTACTTCTCCAGGTCAGGATGATACTTCAGTTCACCGTCGATCCAAACAGTGTCGGAACCAAACATGTACATGGTCTCTTCCTCAAGAGACAATTACAAAATCAGCTCTCCGGCAATGGTGCCAATTTTGACGAGGCTGTTGTTTGCACTCTCAAAATGAATTTGTAGCCTATCCTCACAGCTATATAGTTAGCAAGTAAGTATAGGGTCGATCCACAAGGAGTTGATTGTTACTATCTCTTGAAACCTCCTCCACCTGACAAGAAAGTTTGGTTTTGGTATCTTGGTCACGAGAGCTCTCTTGCCAATTCGAGAACTTAAATAAATACTAAAAAGAAAACAGATAACTTGATCAATAACAAAAATGACTTGATCTGGACAAAGACATTGTTAAGTGAAAACTCTAGCTTAATCATTGGTGCAAATATATTCATCACATGCATGCATCGTTGGTTATAGGACTTGAATGCTGAGATCCCTTTTTACTCGTCACGCTCCCAACAAACCCTTCCCTGACCTATCCTTACTTAGTTGGCGATGCACCGCAGGCTCCCTACCTTGGGAAATACCTCTGTCAGAGTCATTGTTCAGTTTCTTGTCCAAGGAGCATTAATTACTAAAAAGGCCCAACAAGAAATCATCACGTCTAGCACAGCAGGGTATACACCTTCCTCTAATGTTAATCGATCTTAATTGAGATAAGTTATGGAAAACACTCTTACTTCCCAATTGATTTGTGATCTAATATTTCTTAAGTGATTAACGGCCTATTAACTCCTTAATTGTATTACACCATATTGGAACAAGCTCATTAACATATCGGAAACACATGCATGCAATTATCAAGCATAGTTAGACCTCTCAAGCTTAAGTATTCACTTAACTATCTTGCCCAGATCAAGTATAAAAACTTAGCTAGACATGAATGTAAAATAACGAACACAATAAATTTAGGAACTCATAATAAAAACTATATTAAAAACTTACTAAGTACGAGAAAGTAAATCCGACCAAAGTGCCGATCGGAAATAGTACGAACTAAACACAAATGAAACGTTGCCCGTAGGACTTGTTCTTTTCCTCACAATCTCTCAAAGTAAATAAGGATGGAAGCATAAAAACAACGTCCCTTCACAGCAGCTAGGCTTCAATATTTATAGGCGAGTGCTAGGGTTTGGGTCCCTGGTCCTTAACATGGAAGGAAATCCACAAGCTACCTTGGGATGCAAGTAAATACTTGATAAGCACGACCCCGACATGGCATGTCACATCTATCTTCGAAAGATCCCTTGCGAATCCCAAATCTAGTCGAATAAGGAAAGATATTTAAGTTAGATCATCTCTTCCTTCCCGAATCTAGTCGAATAAGGAAAGATATTTGAGTTAGATCATCTCTTCCTTATCCTTCAAAACCTAGGAGAGAAACAATGCCAGTTGACCGAAACACTCCACTCATCTTGACCAATGCCGTCCTGCCCTGCCTGCTTCCAAAAATTTAACTTTCCATCCCTATTTTGCCAAAATCCACCTGCAGAGTAACAAACCTTCTCTTGCCCAGAATATGTCCTCCTAGACACTAAAACTAGACAAAACAAACACAAAGACTCGATCTAAACTACCTAAAACATACCTAAAATTGACACAAAATATGGACTCATCAGCTACAAATTCATTTTGAGAGTGCGAACGACAACCTTGGCAGTACTTAAGACAGGTGTTTTAAAATAAATTCAAACATCCTCTGACGATAATGATCACTTTGAGTTAAGCCCCGCATACGCATTCAATGCAAAGCTATCCCTAATAAATAGGTTAAGCTTTTGAGACTGCGAGTGGGCTGATATGGAAACTCTTACCCGTCTCACACACGAGTACCAGTCACCGTCGGACCCACATCCCGTGCCACGTTCCAAATAGGTGAACCGTTTCCAATCCAAGCAATTGATCACGAAGAGGTGGGAATCATTCTTGTCCATTGATTCCATGCATCGTCTTCTCAAAACTAATTAAGGGATCTCACAAACCCTTAATCCCTGTACAATCTCTGAGCATGCAATTCTCCTCTGTACGAGAAATACCTTATTGAGTTCATAATTGAAGTTTATGTTCCATTCCTTCAATCAAGATCTCAGAATCTCAGAATCCATCATCGCTATGGCAGTCCATGTTGCAGGAAAATTGTCCTTATCCTCCATGCCAATCGACGCCAAATTAGAAGAAATCAGAACAAGAATTACTTTCGAACCAGTTCTTGCTCTTTCTCATCCAGAGATGGATGCTATGAAGAAATTACTCAATCATCTTGATCATTCTAGTCTAAGAAATTGGGTATGGCATGAACCTCAATATCTCATCCTTTCAAGCGTCGCATAATTCTTTGCTCATCTGAGAAAGAAAAAGAGCGGAACACTCATTTCCTATGTCATTCTACCAGCTTTCTCTGAATATGAGGGAAGCAATCGAGTGGAAAAGCTGGATATTAATGTCAATGAATGCCTGAAGGAGTTATATCATCTTTCCTCAATCGGAAAGGATCCATCATTGGTGGAAGATTCAAAAGTAAAGAGATTTATCGCCTCAATCACCATTGACAAAGAAGAATACAGGACAAAGATGCAACGCACTAAACTGAAGCCTAAGCCAAAACTGCTGTTCGATGTTATCTCCAACTGTGTTCATCCAATCTCTGGATCCCCAGCTAACGACAATATATCAGAATTGAAGCCTATTATGGCAATCCTCAAGAATGTTGAAACTGACTGGTTCAACTACATGAAGAATCTTCTTTGGGCAGAAGTCCCCAAGATTTAGTTCAAAGGACCTGTCTATAAGTGGTCTGAAAATCTCTCCTATGGCACCAAGATCAGCTCAATCATTCTTTTCTCAGTTGACAAACAAAGAATGAAAGTGAACTAGAGACGCATGGACAAGAAAGTTGTGACTGAAGGGAGTAAACTGTTCAGCTCACGACGTCGCATCCAAGAGGCCTTCTCTCTACATGTCAAAGAAGGATCACAATCGAAGAAAGGTGTGAAGTGAGAACGGACCAATCAGCTTGAAAAAACAAAGCTAGAGCAAGGGAATAAGAGGATTGAAACCCCAACAGAGACTGATTCAGTCACAGCGATGACAACCTCCCATCAGACAGAGAAACAAAAGCGGGAAGTAAATAGATAGAAAGTTGACAAGTCTGGGGATACTCAGCCTAAGATTGCTGAATTCAACCAGTACGGAACGTTAACTTCAAGCAAGACTGTTCAAGCTGAGGCGCACAAGGTAGCTGCAGGGAGATGAGGAGCATCTACACCAAGCTCACCATTCTCTGTTTTGAATTCTTTCACAGAAGAGCTGGCACAGACAATCCAACCATCACCCCAGTCAAAGCTTCACAAGGTGACATCTCCACCACAAGTCCCTATCCTTCCATCCTCTAAGGATATGGTTTCGAATCCCCCCAAGGGACATATGGCCACAACTGCGGGAGATGTAACTGTCCCTCAAGGTGAAGAAGGTGACACAGATAGGTTCAGTACAAATAGGAGAACCATTCTTGTTCATGATGAAGACACAGTTCAAAGCGTCGATCCGGATGCACCAATTGTTGAAGATTACGAAGAATCTGAAGATGATAACAAAGAAGATAAACCAGTCAGAGCTTAAGAGAAAGAGCCATCACAGGAGAAAACCAGTGTTTAGCTCACCAATGAAGTGAATCTTTCTGATCAATCATCAGAACCAGAAAAAATTCAAAATATAGAGCGTCATGATCCAACTGAGATGGTACCTCAAGAAAATGGATCAGAATTTATCTTTTCGCTCTTCGACGGTCTAGAGGATGCTGGTTCAGTTCTCTCTGTGGAATAGATTGAACACAAGACAATCACTGCCTCCTTCGAGAGAGTGTATCTTTCATCTCTATAGCAGGGATTAACTAAGTTCCCTGAACTGAAAGATTTTCCAAACACTCTCACCAAAATTGTGGATCGTTTCATGTACATTTCAGTTAGTCTGAGAAACTACTATGTACTAGCAGATTTTTTGAAGCTTCACAAGATCTCTGAGCTGCAAACCTCAGAAGGAATCCTAAAAATCTTGTTCAAATTCAATACCAAGCTGGAGGTGATTCAACGACAAGATGAGCTCATCAGAACATTCCTTGAAGATCAAGCAAGCAAAAGAGTAGTTGATCCATCATTGGAAATTGTCTCCCAAAGCGATCTCAAATCTCTTCATGAGAATATTGAAAAATATGGATGGAAATGTCCTCTTCAAGATCCACCATTAAGCGTTGTCCCTCAACCATCGATTCCTGGAGTAAATTTCACAGTCAATACAACAACAGTGATTCAACCAGCTGACTTAGCTTTTGCGGAACTCCAGACTTTGCATAAAGAAGTAATTCACCTCAAAAAGTCTGTTGTGCTTTTGGAAAGCCAATCGTCGTCAGTTAACCAAGTAGAGATTTAGAAGGACTTTTCAAAAAAGTTCACATAATTGAAGAGGATAACTCAAATACTAGAAGAGATCAAGATCAACCTTCAAGATCGCATTAAGAAAAAACAGATCATGACATGGCTGACGTCCATGAAATTTTTTTTGCTGAAGCAAATGCGAAGCATGAGTTGCAGATGTCTAAAATTCGAAGCCAAATCGATGATTTTGGACAAACATTCCCAACTAGAGAAGAATTCCAGAGCGTGAAGACAAAACTTAACATCAACAGAAAGATAACCCAACATCAGGAGTCCAAGATGAAGACCATGAATGAACTTATTGAGTCTATGTAGCATGACATCAAAGACGTTAAAGCTTAGGAATCCTCAAATGGACTAGAAA
Organism: Schizonepeta tenuifolia; assembly: GCA_029490685.1. Taxonomy (NCBI): domain Eukaryota; kingdom Viridiplantae; phylum Streptophyta; class Magnoliopsida; order Lamiales; family Lamiaceae; genus Schizonepeta; species Schizonepeta tenuifolia. Next base: position 3,192,350 of record JANLIY010000007.1, read on the forward strand.
TAACAAGCTCTCGACAACTTCTCCAATACTTTTCAATTCCAATTCAAAATTTGAAAAACGAAATCTCATATCTCAAAGAAAATGTTGCCTCCCTTCTTGATAATGCTAAAAGGGGGAGAAGCGGAGAAATTGACAAAGGAAACAGAGCTGGAAGTTGAAACTGATGAAGTAGAATAAGTTGGTGCAGCTAGTGTCAAAGAGTCTATCACAAGAAAAGAAAAGACTCTAGAAGAATTGAAAGTTGATTTTTGTTTCAACTATTTTAATCCTAAGTTGCAGGCAATTAAACGTGATCTTTGTAGATTAAGTAAGTTAACCCAAGTATCGTCTCACAAGGAAAACTTAACAGGGAAATTATTTGTATCGCAAAAAGAAAAGAAAAGAAAAATAAAGCAGTAAATCAATTGGGTTGTTTGTTTATAACTAGGCGGAAGAAATAACTAAGCATAAATTAAACCTAGATAAGAGTTGAAATAAAAATCTAAAACAAATTATAATAAAACCTAGACGGAAGTTGAAGGGAAAAATTAACATGAATTAAACTTAGACAAGAAATTAAATCTAATCTAATGAACACGGGAAAATAAATCATAACAGAATTTAATTAGCAAAAAGAAAGACAAAGGAACTCACGAACTTAAATTAAAAGTAAATCTGAAATTGCAGTTGAATCAGTGAATGATGTTCTTGAATCCGGAATAAGAATTACAATAATTGATAAAGTAAAAGCAAAAAACAAAAATAAAACGTGTCGTCCTTCTTCTTGCTAAGCGTTCCCAAAAGTAGAAGAAAGCAGAAATCAATTCCCAAAAGCTAAAACAAAAACCAGCCGTCTTTTTTTTTCCTTAGAGAATATTAAAACCTAAGACTAAAGCTAAAAGTCAAAAAGTGAGAAGTGAAAATTCGTAAGTGGTGTGTACAGGGGTTTGTGTTTAAATCCGCTAAGTATATAAGGGCAGGGAGCTCTGGTCTGACTAGAGAGCTCTGCCCTTAATTTCTGCATCACAACTAATCAATAGGGCAGGGAGCTCTGGTATGACCAGGGAGCTCTGCCTTTATTTGCTGGACGCGTAGTGAACAAATGACCAGGGAGCTCTGGTTATGCAGGGAACTCTGCCCTCTACTTCAGCTCTACTCTTCTCATCCGCTTCGTTCCAAAAATCGGATTGAGCTTACGTTGTTCTTTAAAACTTGCAATTCCAGTTCAAAACCTACACTTTCACTCAAAATACTCAAACAAAACATTAGTGCAACTTTTAACTTAAAACAATACAACACAAACACACTATCGTAAAAAACACACCTAAAAATATATGCAAAATAAGACCAAAAATAGGATAAAAAATTTTCTCGCTCAGGTCATTGATATTGAAAGCAGAGATGTGCATCACATCCCCGATGAGATTCAGACTAATCAGACTCATCGACTTGACGATTACAAAGACGAATTGCTGAAGACTGTGATAGCTTGCCGGAAGGACCAAGGAAAAGAATCTTTTAGCACAGAATTTGCTTAGCGGATGAAAGAAAATAGTCGCATCAAGCTAGAAAGACTCAGCCCATTCAAACAGCCTTGCCTCAAAGTGATTCGTAGATTCCTGAAGAACTGAATGACACTTGGGAAGCATTAAAGAAGGAGTTCATTTAAGATTTCTATTACGAGCTGGAGTATAGAGGAATTCAAGCTTACGAAGCCTGGCTGATGCACCTGCAACTTTTTGCAGCAGAGGAAGTAGTTGGTATACGAATTTTGGATGTTCTAAAAAAGACAAACCAAAATTTACCAAAAGCACCAGCTAAAAAGACGTTTTCTCCTCCCATGACTCTAGGAACCAATCAGATCGCTCACAGACAGAATGAAAATGGAAGCTGAGAAGCTTACTACCAAGCTAAACATTGACTCCGTCAATGATCCCGAGATTTTTCTAAAATTCAGAAAGCAGTTCCATGAGAAGTATGAACCAAAGCTGGATGTAGTACATGCCAACTGATGCTGCGAAGAGAAGACAACGCAACTAATGCTTTTAGTTTTTGCTGTTTTAAATTCTGAAAATCAGTTGTAATGTAATCTTCCCCTTCTTATTATCTTAAATGATAAGTTGTGGTTTTTGGTGATATTCTTGAATCATTAACTTCACTTGATGACCACCATCTCGTTGTCCAAGTTTGAGGTTAATCTTTTTAATATTTATATTTTATCTTGTGCTAACCCCTTTTCTCTTATAGACTAGAATTAAGTTTATCGTTTAGTCTTTTTGGTATCAGTTAGGAAAGTTAGGTGGTTTCAGTTTAGAGTTTGGCATCATCAAAAAGGTGGAAATTGTTGGAAAAATTAGTAAGGTTTTGATTGATACAGAAACCCAACTCACCCCAACCGAGCAGATGAAAGCCATCAGTCTGAATTTAGCTAGAGCTCACAGTTTGAGCGTAGGAAATTTATCTTTATAGGTTTCAAGCAAAAGAAGACAACCAAGTTGAAGAAGTCAGTTCGTGAATAACTCAGTTGAGACCCAAGCTCAGCTGACCCTCAAACTCAGTTGAGACCCAAAGCTCAACTGTACCACAGACTCAGTTGGATAGCAACTTAGTTGACTCCTCACCTGATCCATGCAGCTTAAGCGTGAAGAGAAGTTATGTTGAAGTGAGACATCACAAAGTTGAGAAGAGAAGACTTTGAAGACGGTGAAGGCAGAAGAGCTGAAGTCCAAATTCAAATATACTCGGAAGCACAAGTCAGCTGAAGAACTTACTATAAATGGACCGACAACAGAGACGCACATAAAGTGAAGGTCACAGTTGCCATTTTAGGAAATTTTCCACAAAAGCAAGTGGAGTGCCATGCTTTTGAAAAAGATCAAACGACTCTTTCCAATGGCTAATTATATCTCCCTTTATAAATAGAGGACTCCACATTCGAACTCAGTGCGAGAGTGCCAAGAGAGAGAAGAGAGAAAATCAAGAGTGAAGAAGCAGCAGTAGACCGCTACTATCTCCAGCAAGAAGACCTTAGCCGAAGTCCAGTAGAAGTCGAGTGTTCATCCCTCCTCCTGTTATTTCATCTAGCCTCTCAAAAAGCCCTTTCATTGACAGAGTGTAGAATATAAGTTCTTGCATAATTTGTGTCAAACCAGACTCTCTCCCAAAAGATCGAGTCTCTAAGCCTTAGGATGAAGCCTCCACTTCTATCTGTGTAGAAGACTTCATAGTTGGATAGATCCCCATCCCCCAAACCTTAGGTCCAACTTTGAACCCACAATCAAAGTCACAAGGTCCTTTCAAACCCGCAATCAAAGACCAGGTCCCTTTGAACCCTTAATCAAATACTAGGTTCCTTAGAACTCGCAATCTAAGACTAGGTACCTTAGAACCCGCAATTTAAGACTAGGTCCATCGCCTATATATATGGCCGACTCCATTATGTATTGGGTGCCGATTTTATTCTTAGTTTTGTATTCTAGGTTGAGAGAAAGTGAGGAAGAAACAAGTCATACGGGCATTTTACTTTATATTTCGTATTTTACTGCTTTAGTTTAGTTGTTGGCTTGAAGCCAAGACCTTAGTTGCTGACTACGCTTTTGGGCAGCAACCGTTTCCAGTTTTATGCTAAGTATGTTTTTCTTTATATGCTTTGTGTTTTCGTTTATAACTATGTCTAGCTAAGTTTATTGTTTGGGTTGGATGTAGATGAAATGATTCTAATTACTTGTTCTAAACTCGTGAGGTCGAATTGGTTAAGTTCGTTAATTGATTTTATTCCCGAAACACTTAGGATTAATTCTAGACTTAATTGATATTGATATTTGATTGATCACTATCTAGATATTGAGATTAAGTCATTAACAGAAATTGGATTAATACGAGAGTGTCTTTCGTGCCCAAGAAGGTAAAGAGTGTTGGAGAGCAGTCGGTATTGACCTACCCCATGGCTGTCTTGGGTCTGTTTATTCTTAATGCTTGTTGGGCAGCATCGTTACTTAATTGAGAACTTCCAATTGGAAAGTCGAGGTCAATCGAACAACCTTCAAGCTCAATTGACTCATATAAACCAAACCTTGTCAAAGCTTGTAGATGACAAGAGCGGAAGACTTTCTGCCCAAGTGGAGGTCAACAAGGAGCAAGTCAATGCTGTGACTTTGCGAAGTGGTAAGGACTTGTCAGAGATGTTGCCCAAGACCCAACCTAAGGAACCAACTCGAATACAGGAAATTAAGATGAGCTCAGGAGATATCAATGACATCTACAAAGAGCTAAAGGCAAAGCGTGAAGAAGGGATAAAGGCCAACAAGAACCCCGTCTTTGATAATGAGGAGGATGAAGCCTTGTTTGATTACGTGAAGATGGAGAGATCTAAGCTGGGAGTTGACAAAGATGACGTGATGTTGAAGTCTTTGAAAGCTGAGAGGGAAGCAGAGGTTTTGGCCCAGAGGACCGTACCTTTGCACTACTAAGGCCAAGATCCCATATCCAAGACGTTTTGCCCGCGAACGTGATCAGAAGGAGTTGGAGGACATGATGGAGGTGTTCAAAAAAGTAGAAATCAACGTGCCCCTGTTGATGGCGTTACAATCCATGCCAAAGTGTGCAAAGTTTTTGAGAGAAATGTGCTTAATGAAGACAAAATACCAAGATAATGCCCATTTCCATGTGGAGAATGTGTCAGCACTAATGAATTCCCACATTCCGATCAAGAAGAGGGATCCTGGCATGTTTGCCATTCCATGCACGATTGGTACTACGTCAATCCCCAAGGCGATGCTTGACTTAGGAGCTTCGATAAATGTGATGCCACGAGCCATGTTCGACGAAATGAGTTTTGGACCTCTTTCCCCCACACGTGTCGCCATCCAATTAGCGGATTTATCCACTGTCTACCCCGATGGAGTGTTGGAAGACATGTTGGTCAAGGTGGGGGATCTTCTGTTCCCAGCCGAGTTCTATGTTCTTGACATGGGAAAGAAGGCAATCAAGAACCCAGTGATCTTGCTCGGAAGGCCGTTCTTGAGGATGGCCTGTACCAAAATCGATTGTGACACTGGGAGGTTGACAGTTCAAGTAGCTAGAGAAGTCGTCGAGTTTGACGCTTATCGGCAAAATCAGGATGATGCCCTAGAACACCTCAATACCCTCAATACATGTGGTCGATGAATGGAGATATTGAATAGCTTAAGTTGCTTCTTAGAAGATGACGAGGACGCAGGTCAGGAGGAGCTAATTTAATACAGGGGCTTAACCTGGATCTCGACCAAGAAGGGGATATTGAGGATGATGGTGCCTTGTTGGAGTTTTATGAAGGTGATGAGTACGAAAGTGATAAAGACTTCTGGGAGGAGTCAGTCCATGGACATAGTTTCGACTCCACCGATGAAGACTATGGGACGGAAGAACTTGAGGAGTTACCCCATGATGAGACTGAAGAGTTAGTAGAGGAATTTTTGCAACAAACAGTTCTTGAGGAGAATGCCAGCTTGCCGACAGAAGGGGATCTTGCCTAGAATGAGGAACCAGCAGATATGGAGGAATGCAGTTATGCAAGGATTCCAGGCAACGTGCAGCCTCAGGGATTTGAACCACTCAATATCCCTGAATTGAAGCCGGAGGACAGGTTGGTGCCATCACTGCAAAAGGCCCCTACTCTGGAATTGAAACCTTTGCCCAAGCACCTGAAATACATATATCTTGGCAAGAGCGAGACCTTGCCCGTGATCATATCATCTGAGTTATCGAGCATGGAGGAGGTTAGAGTTGGAGAGGTGCTGAGCAAGTATAAGGAGGCAATAGGGTGAACGTTGGCCGATATCAAGGGCATTAACCCTTTGGACTGTATTCATCACATTTTGCTTGAGGAGGATGCTGCCCCCATAAGAGATCCACAACAGAGATTGAATCCAACCATGAAAGAAGTAGTGATGAAGGAGATACTTAAACTTCTTAACTTGGGGATCATATACCCCGTGTCTGACAGCCGGTGGGTGAGCCCTGTGCACGTGGTGCCCAAGAAGTCGGGAATCCAAGTTGTTGAGAACGACAAAAACGAGATGGTGGCTATGAGATTACAAACCGGATGGCGAATGTGTATAGATTACCGAAAGCTTAACTAAAAGACGAAGAAGGATCATTTTCCTTTGCCCTTCATCGACGAAATACTTAAGAGGTTAGCTGGTAATGACTATTACTGCTTTCTTGACGGCTATTCTGGTTACATGCAAATCTGGGTTGCTGAGGAGGATCAAGGCAAGACCACTTTTACATGCCCATTTGGCACATTTGCTTATAGGAGGATGCCGTTCGGGTTATGCAATGCACCATGAACATTCCAAAGGTGTATGATGCACATCTTTTCAGACCTTCTTGAAGAGTGTATCAAAGTCTTCACGGATGACTTTACTGTCTACGGCAAGACCTTCGAATCATGCCTCAACAACCTGGATCGAGTCTTGAAGAGATGTGTTGAGAAGAGCCTTGTGTTGAATTATGAAAAATGCCATTTCATGGTAAGAGAGGGAATCGTTTTGGGGCATGTCATTTTAGGAAAAAGAATTGAGGTGGACAAGGCCAAGATCGACATTATTGCCAAGTTGCCCTACCCAAGATCGGTGAAGGAGTTAAGAGGATTCCTAGGGCATGCTGGATTCTATAGAAGATTTGTCAAGGACTTTGCCAAGATTGCCCAACCAATGACGAGACTTCTTCAAAATGAAGTACCATGGGCGTTCAATGAAGATTATAAGAAGGCGTTCCATACCTTGAAGGAGAACTTGATCACAGCCCCTATTATCCAACCTCTAGATTTGGGGATGCCTTTTGAGTTAATGTGTGATGCCAGTGGTTATGCCGTAGGAGCAGTTCTTAGGCAAAAATGCGGAAATGAGAGCTATGTCATCTATTAAGCCTCCAAGACGTTGAACCCAGCCTAATGTAACTATGCCACCACAGAGAAGGAGTTGTTGGCCATCATCTTCGCCTTTGAGAAGTTCAGATCCTATTTGCTTGGAGGCAAGACCATAGTATACACAGACCACGCGGCGCTGAAGTACTTATTGAGCAAGAATGAGTCCAAGCCAAGATTGATTAGATGGATTCTTTGGTTGCAAGAATTCGATATAGAGATCAAAGACAAGAGTGGTGCCCAGAATCAAGTTGCCGACCACCTAAGTCGAATCCTCCAGCCAGATGATGGGGTGCCGATCAAGGAGACCTTTCCCGATGAGCACCTGAGTCTTGCCCAAGAGGAACCATGGTATGCTGATATCGTGAATTACTTGGTGACTGGAGAGATCTCCTCCGATCTTGGGTGTTATTAGAGGAACAAGCTTAAACATGAGAGTCGTTTCTACATTTGGGACGAGCCATATTTATGGAGGGAATGTGTGGATAAGATAATAAGGAGGTGTGTCGAGGACAAAGAGCAAAGAAGCGTTCTTGAGCATTGTCACAATAAGGAGTGTGGAGGATACTTTGGGCACCAACGTACTGCAAGGAAGATTTTGGAGTGTGGTTTTTATTGGCCAACCTTGTTTAAGGATTGTTATGAGTGGGTCAAGATGTGTGAAAAATGCTAAAGGGAAGGCGACATCACAAGAAGGAACGAGATGCCCATGATCCCGATTTTGCCCGTGGAAGTGTTCGATATATGGGGCATGGATTTTATGGGATCATTGCCTAGTTCCAAAGGCAACAAGTACATCATATTGGCAGTGGACTATGTCTCGAAGTGGGTAGAGGCTCATGCTTCATACAAGGATGATTCAAAGGTCATCTCTAACTTTTTGAGAACTCAAATTTTCAATAGGTTTGGGGTACCTCGAGCTATCATTAGTGATCAAGGTTCTCATTTTTGCAATGCGACGGTGACCGCCTTATTCAAGAAGTATAGAGTTACTCATCGCGTGTCAACAGCCTACCACCCACAAGCCAATGGACAAGCTGAATTGTCCAATAGAATTATCAAAACGATCTTGAGGAAGACCGTGGGGACAACAAGGAAGGATTGGAGTATGCGGCTCGATGATGCCTTGTGGGCATATAGGACTGCCTTTAAGACACCTTTTGGCATGTCCTCTTATCGCATTGTGTATGGTAAGAGATGTCACTTGCCCGTGGAGTTGGAACATCGAGCACATTGGGCTGTTGCCCAACTCAACCTCGACTAGAACGAGGCAGGTGAATCAAGGAAGCTCGATGTTGCATTCCAAAAAGTGACACACCATATAAACTAACTGTTGCGGCCAAAATCAGCCCAACATCTTGGAGAACATTCTCCACATAAAGAAAAGGGGAAACTGCTGCCCGCTTGTTGTGAATTCGGGGCCAAGAAATGAACTGCTACGCTCCCATTTCATGTCGATGTGTGTTCGCCTGCAAAAGAATGAACACCGGGGGTGGTTTCCGGCGAACACCCTCCGAAGCCTAAGTCAGATTCGTTTTTTAAAAGAAGAGTGAGTGTTCGAGTTAAAGTAGTAGAAAGAACCTGAGAGTAAATGTGAATGAGGTTGGTTATTTATAGGAGAAATGAATGGCTTGGAGAATAAGCTATATTTCCAGCTGTCAGTACTTACTCCAATGCCACATGGAGGGATGTGATTGTATGTGGTCTCAGGCTGGCAGGAAAGGACATGGGAGACCTGATCAGGTCTCAGGTCTCAGGTCTCAGGTCTCTAATCGAGACCTGATAATTTTGTGCCACATCACTCGTCTTTGAAGTATCTTTTGTTATCAAGTATCTCTCATTATATAGCTGCTGAGGTCTCTTCCGGAACGAGCTCTCAGATAATCGAAATAATGGAGACTTATGGTAATTTGCTCACCTACTTTCATCATTACGCGAATCAGGTCTCTGAGGGAGAGACCTAGTCTTTTTTGACCACATCAACTACTCCTCCTTACTCCGACTGATTCTTTATCAAGAAGGAAGTCGGAGTAGTTGTTTCTAATTCGTGAAATCATACTTCAATTATTCTTTAGCTCAGATCTTACTTGAACAAACTTTACAAACTCTGAGCCCTGATTTCTAAGACTCGTACCATTCGGCTTATGTTCAAAGCCATTTCATCAAGCGCATACTTAAGCTTACTTTCCTCAACTTACCTTAAAGTTCATCTCTCAAATTACATGCTTAAGCCTACTTCATTCAGCATGTTCGACAACATGCCGAAAACTATTCCTTAATTCCAAAGTTTGGTTTTTATTGAACCTTATCCTTCAAATTTCTGGATTTAGGTCTTTTCGTGATCCTAATCCAAATTTAGAATTCAACTCTCACTGAATACTATTTCATTGACTTTAATCAAAATTCACAATTTAGCTCACGCTGAATATTACTTCATCCAATTTCTACCTCAGCTCACGCTGAGGTTCATTTTACAAATTCTGGATTTAGGTCTCTTCTTGTCCTTAATCCAAATTCTCCTCAACTTATGCTGACACTTATCTCGTAAATTCTAGATTTAGATCTCCTCGTGACCTTAACTTAGACTCAAAGTCCAACTTCTCGTTGAACTTTAGTTCATCGAAATTTAATTCAAGCTATCTTTAAATTTCGGCTCTCGCTAATACCTAATCTTCACTTTCATGGATCAACCTTTTATGAGGCTTGTTTCTAAATTTCATGGTACTCCATCACGATTAGGCCCACTTCTATTGGCTTAGGCCAAGTCGATGCTCGTGTTAACTCATGCGGCAACTCAGGCTAACGGCTCGGTATGCGGCCACTCCTTATCTTGCAGAGATTTATTTTATCATCAATTTTTACTGAAGCTTATCTCTTAGGCATGGAACTCAAGTTTGAGTTCGTCCCACGTTCAACTTAATGATCCTTAATATCCAGAGTTCACCTCCCTTTTCACACTGAGAATTCAGACCCTTGCTGATTTTCTTCAAAATTTAGCTCACGCGGACAGTTTACTTCAATGCTTAGAGTTCAGCTCGTGTTGAAACCTACCTCTGAGAACTCAGGATCCTTCCGAGTTTTCTCAAAGCTCAACTCTTGCTGACACTTGATTTCAATATTTAGATTTCAACTCTTGTTGGAGTTAACTTCTTACGCTAAGAGCTCAGCTCCTCTTTAGCCTATTCGAAGTTTAGCTCACGCTAGAGCTTGACTAAAACAAGTAGAGTATAGCTCACGTGGGAGCTAACTTCCTAGGTTGAGAGCTCAGCTCCTATCTAGTTCCATCAGAGTTTAGCTCAAGCTGGAGCTTGATTATAATAAGCTTGATTATAATAAGCAGAGTATAGCTGTCACTGGAGTTAACTTCTTAGGTTGAGAGCTCAGCTAGTTCATTCAAAGTTTAGCTCACACTGGAGCTTCCCACATGGTTAGGAGCTTAGGCTTTTGCCAGTATCTCTTGAAGTTCAGCTCATGCTAATACTTTGATTCCGTTACTCAGGGCTTGGCTTGCGTTGGAGCTAGTATCTCAAGCTGATAGCTAAGGCGCCCGCTGAGATCTGAGAGATCTCAGCTCACACTGGAGCTAGATTCATAGGCTAAGGATTCAGGCTTTATGCCTAGTTTATGTAAGGTTCAGCTCACGCCGGAGCTTCTTCTATAGGCTGAGAACTCGAGCTCTTGCCGAGTTCTCTCAAAGTTTAACTCATGCTAAAATTTCGTTTCAATTTCTAAATTTAGGTCTCTTCTTGACCATTTTTCAGCTTTAGAATTTGGCTCACACTACACCCTAATTCATCAACCTTTTACTAAGCTAATGATGAAGCTCTTCTTTCGAGTTCTGGAGTCAGGTCTCATTTGACCTTAATCCAAAATCTAGAATTCAGCTCTCGTCAAACTTTCATTCAACTTTAAGCTCAACTCATGCTGAAAATTATCTTTTAAATTTTAAATATATGTCTCTTAATTCTCGACCTTATTCTTAGATCCACAATTCAGCTCCCACTTAATCTTTTTCATTTAATTCTCAACTCATGATAAAGCTCACTAGATTCCAGCTAGTGTAATGGTTAATATGAGGGTAGTTACTTTTGAGTTTCATTCTTTATGAGCAATATGTCATTCATTCCCTGGACTTATCTTCATGAAAATCATCTTTCAAACTTTTCAATTCAGGACTCCCAGGACCTTATATCTCGAACGATGAACATTGGCTCTTGTAAAAAATTCATTTTAGCCACACTCGAGTTATCTTTTACTGAAGCTTATCACTCATATTTTCAGTTCTCATTGAATTTTATTTCATTTAATATCTAGCTCAGCTCATGCTGAAGCTCATATTTGAACTTCGAATGCAGGTCTCTTCTTGACCTTATTCCACGTTCACAATTCAGTTCTCATTGATTCTCATTTCATCCAATATTTAGCTCAGCTACAGCTGCAACTCATCTTTCAAATTCTTGATTCAAGTTGCTTTAGAACTTTAATCTAAATTTCAAATTGAGCTCTCATTGGATTTTGCTTTATTCAATTTTTACCAGAGCTTATGTTGGGGTTCATTTTACAAATTCTAGATTCAGGTCTCTTTGTGACCTTAATTCAAATTCAGAATTCACCTCTTGTTGAATACTATTTCATTAAAATTTTACCTTAGCTCATGTTGAGGCTTCTTCCTTCGAATTTCAGATTCAGGTCTTTTTCTAACCTTAATCCGAATTCAGAATTCAGCTATCGCTGAAGTTAATTTCTCAAGCTGAGGACTCAAGCTTCTACTGAGTTATCGTGAAGTTCATCTCTAGCAGCAAGGTATCCACATGTATCCGCATGCACTATGCATTTTTCCTACCAGGATTCTAAATTCGGTAGTGGTCATTTTCCAAAAAATTTCATTTTCATGAGGTATTCTAGATACCCCTTAGGGGTGTAGAGTACACCCCTACTCTCCATCATACTCCGAGTGACTGGAGCTCTTTCTTGTCATTCGGAGTAAAATTAGTTTCACGTATATTCGTCAACATTTCTCTTGTTGTATAGATAGTAACTTAGAGTCAGATTGTTGAAACAATGAGCCACTATGGACTAAGAGAGCAACATCAATCTCGAATTATGGAAAGTAATGTCCTTGCTATGGCTAGAGTAATATGGAGAGAGCACACAATTTTGTCATGATAGCATGGGCAAGTATGCGCTCGAGAGCTATATTTAGCACTCGAGGTATGATGATGATGAAAAAAAATTTATCGTGAAGTAATCACGTCTCCTGCTCTCTCAAGCGCTTTGAGAGAGCTGTTTTACAGTAAATAATCATGTAACATGCCATCTGTTCCAATTCCTGTAGGCTGATGTCTCATCGTGAAGTAGCTGCGCATTCTGCTCTTTCATGTACTTCAAGCAAGGTTAGAGGCTCGTATTTCATCATGAGTAACTATTTAACATGCTCTCTATTATGATTCAATCTGAGAGGCTTTTAAATGTGAATAATCACATAACATGCTCTTTGTTGCAATTCGTGCAAGCTAAGAGGCTTTTTCAATGTGAGTAATCACATAACATGCTCTTTGTTGCAATTCGTGCAAGCTAAGGGGCTTTTCAATGTGAGTAATCACATAACATGTTGTCTCCTGTGCTTCTGACGAGAGACCTCTGTGAGTATCACACATCTTGCTCTCTTCTGCATTCATACTTTGAATGGTCTCGTTCATATTTAAAACTTAAAACCTGCTCAATCAGCTCCATCAATGGAGTAGATAACAAAATTCATCATTCAAGTCATCTAGAAAAATCAATCATCTTAAATTTATTGCACAAAAATGTAGATTGTACATCTTACTCTCTTTTACTCCGATTGACTTCATTCTTAAGTTGTCAGTCGGAGTAAGGTTGGTTTTACATTCAATTCGTAAGAGCTCAAGCTTTTCATGCAATAAATGTGAGGGGTGGAGCTCAAGTTGCTGAAGCAATCGCCCATCACGCATCAGGCCGCTACACCCGTGGTTGCCAAGGTTTTATTGGCAGGTCCTTGCTGTCCTCAGGTTCTCTTTCTGACCCCTGGGTTCGACCTTGATACTTAATTTCTGATTTTACTTCTACCTGCTGCTATCTGCAAAATGTGTTAGTATTCTCTGGGGAGTAATCATTTCGATTTTCCCCTACGCTTCGCTAAATATTTGAAACAACTCTTAGCATAACAAAATACCCAAAAGCATAAATAACAATTTCTTCTCAAGCACTGAGTGGGCTAGTGAACTCAGATCTGCTCATATTATTCTTCACTATAGAATTCAGGAATTCTATAATAATGCATAAAATAAGTACAATTATCACCAATTATCGAAAAACGTAACCAAATGTTAAAGGTGAAATCAGAAAGTAATATTTCTTAGATAGCCAAACGACTAACCAACTACTTCGCCTATCCTGGCTTTCAGCCTGAGTAAGCACATATTCAGACAAACAAATACAAAATTACTACTAAGTAAATTATGAGAGCTTATTCATGAACATTTCATTATACTATTCAAACCTCCGGTATGAACGAACAATACCACATAGACAAATAAGCTTTAACTAGGGGCAGATAATACGACCACGTTCCCCAATCTTTTATCATATTCCAGAAGCATAAGCATATAGTCATGACACTCACTTTCAAGAGAGATATATATTGTCGAATTCATTTCCGTCAAGGAAATTAAGTTTAATTCTCAAGCAGACCTTACTTACCGAGTTTATGAGATACTCTGTAATCCGCGTCTCACTGTTATGCTTTTACCTCTCAAGCATTCCACGATGCTGCTGACCTCATCCTTAGTTGTTTCATCCCGGCTTGTAACTTATTTCTTCAGGAACATGGACTACCAGAGATGTCGGTGGTTGTGTTGTATTTTTATTTTGATTTCCTGTTCTTCTTTAGCTACATCAAATAAGTGAGGCTACCTGCCCTTGACACTTAACAGAAAATAAATTAATGTACCCCAATTAGGACACATTGGTTCCATAAATGCAAGAAAATCCCACTTGTTGAATGCACGGGAAGATAATACCGGTCATTGCTGAACATACAATTTAGAGCTCAAAAGTAGCTTAGCACTACACTAAAATATCCAGAATATATCACAAGCAGCTCACTCAATCAAGAATTTCAATACTTATTCGCCACATAAAGAATTGTGGCTTCAAATCTTTACAATCAGTTGAGAGGAGGTAAATAAAGTTCTCAAATCTTCATATAATCCCAATCAAGAGTCCATCCATCAAAATCACGCATGGTAATGACAGATTTCGGAGTTGATTACAGAAGCAATTTCAATTACTGGCCATTATTCATCATCTAAAGGCCTTAGAACTTGATCTCAAATTACAAAAAAGTTCATGTGCTCCACAATTTACTGTATAAGAATTAGAATCAAGGCTAAAAGTATTAGGCCAGTGTGGACTTAAACATTCACAATCTATCAGCAACACCATGTCAAAATATGTTCATCCATTATTGAGAAAAGTGTGCAAGGGATTTCCTCCAACAGTTGGTGTGCACAGAGTTCAAACTCCATTGCAAACCGAGAAATAATCAACCAAAACCAGCTATTTAACCAGAACTACCAAATTCTCACACTTGACAACAATTATCCACAAGTCGACAACAAACAAAACTGAAAACACTGCTTGGAGTTTTACCAAAATAGCCAAAGCACTTGGGGGTTTTCATACAAATAGCTGGCGTGCCACAATTATAAATTACGAAATCATGCATGTCAAATCAGCATAAACACCCACAAATCAAATGTCACGTAATCTATAGAACACCAGATTATGAAGAGAATTAGAGTACAATTATATTCCGAGATCAAGAGTTCCTCACTTAAACTCAAGTTCCAACTATTGTTCATAATAATCAACAATTTAAATCCAATACTTCACATATTAACCTTTCGATTTATTTACGAAAACTATAAAATAGGAAAATTCGGATTTGGATAACCATGATTCTTTAACAGGTATGCTCGAGTAAAATCTTTTGCATCTAGATTTTGCAAAGAATAGTCAAAGTGCCCTGTGGCATTTTCACAAACAGTTGGTATTCACTGCCAATTATGCAAATTTCACAAATAATCCAAGCCAAAAAATTAACAGCCATCAACAGCATCGGCAATTATCACAGTAAAACAGTAGGTAAATATCAATTCACGAGATTCAAACCAGAATAGTAGCTCGGTTGCATGAGCATTGCATAAAGGGCTCTGCTCCCTATGTTGATTTTGCGGAAAGCCCGAGGCTAGATCGGACCAGCTACGTGCTGAAACTCCGGCGATGGGCAGGAAAAGCGGAAGCTGGTGGCTGATTGCACCCTAGCGATGCAGTGGCAATGACTAACTTCGACGAATCTGTGTTGCTGAAATCGTCGCAGCGGCGTGAGGCTCAATGGTGGACCACGAACGTGAATGGAAGAAAATCCCAGATCTGGACTTCTGCAACGTTTTTCTTCGTTCTATCCCATCTCAGATCTGATAATTATGAGGCTAGGAGTTGCACAAGTAAGTAGAAAATCGGAATACTCGCGCGTTAGCCTTCGTTTCCCACAGACGGCGCTAGATGTTGCGTCCTAAAAAGTGACACACCATATAAACTAACTGTTGCGGCCAAAATCAGCCCAACATCTTGGAGAACATTCTCCACAAAAAGAAAAGGGAAAACTGCTGCCCGCTTGTTGTGAATTCGGGGCCAAGAGATGAACTGCTACGCTCCCATTTCATGTCGATGTGTGTTCGACTGCAAAAGAATGAACGCCGGGGGTGGTTTCCGGCGAACATCCTCCGAAGCCTAAGTCAGATTCGTTTTTTAAAAGAAGAGTGAGTGTTCGAGTTAAAGTAGTAGAAAGAACCTGAGAGTAAATGTGAATGAGGTTGGTTATTTATAGGAGAAATGAATGGCTTGGAGAATAAGCTATATTTCCAGCTATCAGTACTTACTCCAATGCCACATGGCGGGATGTGATTGTATGTGGTCTCAGGCTGGCAGGAAAGGACATGGGAGACCTGATCAGGTCTCAGGTTTCAGGTCTCTAACCGAGACCTGATAATTTTGTGCCACATCACTCGTCTTTGAAGTATCTTCTGTTATCAAGTATCTCTCATTATATAGCTGCTGAGGTCTCTTCCGGAATAAGCTCTCAGATAATCGAAATAATGGGGACTTATGGTAATTTTCTCACCTACTTTCGTCATTACGCGAATCAGGTCTCTGAGAGAGAGACCTGGTCTTTTTTGACCACATCACTCGAGATCCAGGAACTCGACGAGATCAGGCCCAAGCCTATGATAATGCGGTCTATACAAGAAAAGGATGAAGAAGACCCACGACCTTTTGATTAAAGAAAAGGAGTTCCATTTTGGGCAACAAGTGCTGCTTTATCAAACTCGGTTCAGGCTATCTTCAGGGAAGCTCTCGACCAAGTGGGCAGGACCTTATGCAGTTCAAGCTTAATTCCTAAATGGAGCTGTTGAGATCAAGGATCCCAAGAACGAGAAGATTTTTAAAGTCAATGGCCAGCGCCTGAAGGCCTATCTTGGGCAAGAACAGTTTGTTGAGGGGGAACCATCTGGGTTTCCTGTCGATGAGGACCTCTGACTTCTAAGGAGGGGGGTGTCGTGCCCAAGACCTTAAACGGGGCGCTGTCCAGGAGGCAACCTGGTTAGTTTTTTTTAATTTAATTTCTCATTATTTCTTTTCTTTTATCATTTATTTTCTTAATAATATGAAAATCCAAAAAAATCGTAAAATTATGAAAATGAAAAAAATTAGTTAGTTATGTTTTAAGTATTTTGGGGAAAGTTTGTTTCCGGAGTGTATTTGTGTTTTAAAGTGTGCAGTAGATGTTGAGCAAGATGCAGGTTGTAGATCAGGATCCACGATAAAGGAAGGAACTGTGGGAGTGGAGCAGAGGTTTTGGGCAAGAACCAAGTCGTTGGTCAATGACTGTTCAAGGCGGTTACTGTACCCCTAAAACTACGTGCCCTTTAAAACCACCCTACCACGTCTAAACCCCTACTACCCGATTTCAAATTCAAGTCTGCAACTTCTCCTCTTCTCTTTGCTCTCTCTCCCCATCAAAACCTCTTAAACCCCTACTACGGTGTCCACTCGCCCAAGAAACAAGTTGAACAAAATCCCCACCGGAACAAGTATCGATCTCACCACCAACAACCCTACCACCGCCACCACTAAACCCAAAACCACCACCAAGAGAAAATTACCCATGGAATCCGCCAACCCCTCTGTTGATCAAAACCTTGAAATTACCATCGGAACCACCGTGCCAAAAAGCCCTCCGGTCGATGCGACGTTGCTAATGAACGACGAAAACCCCAGCTTGATTGAAGAGGTGGCGAAGCAGACGGAGGAGAAAACTCAGTCTAAGCCGGCGTTCGAGAAAGAGGAATTAGAGGAAGAAACAGAGGAAGAAGACGACGGTGAAGATGAAGAGAAAGAGAAAGGTAATGAGGGAGAAGGTGATAATGGCGATGAGGACGATGTGGATGAAGCCATTGACGCAGTGGCGGCGAGACTGACAGCGGAGGCATTGGTGCAGGAGAAGACCAAGGCCAAGGAAATTCCGGCGAAGAAGAAGGGAGCCAAGGCGGCTAAGAAGCGTCCTCACGGTGGCAAGGAAACACTGGCAAAAAAGCACAAGACTGCTGCTTCAGACGCCGGCTCCTTCCAACCGTCGATCTCAAAAGAAACGGCCGTCGAGACTCCATCAAAGGTTAGCAAGGAAGAAGAAGCAGGGGACGATGTTGGTGAGGAACTGGACGTTGACCAGTCTACCCCAGCAAGTGGGAGGAACAAGAAGAAGAGGAAGGGCCCCACAGTGGTGATGTGCAGGATGCCCAGACAATGGAATGTGACAGCACCCAGGGTTCTTGACTTCAAACTCTACGAGAACCTGGGTGTTGCCCAGAAAGTCAGGGAGTTGTTTGAGGGGATAGGCTGGAAGAAGTTTTTGGAATGGCCTGTGGAGGTCTATGAGGAGCAAGTTAAGGAGGTATACAGCACGGCGGCGATAACAAGTGATCCCGAGAATGGGGTGAGCATGATCTCCTTCTCGCTTTTGGGCGAGAAGTGTGACTTCCAAGTGAGTGCACTGAATCAGATACTGGGGATGGTGAGCTTGAGGGATCTGGCCAAGAAGGAGTTCATGGAGGCCAAGACCATGGTGCCACCCCCAGGAGATTTGGCTTATGAGGAGCAGTGGAAGGAGATCTGGAATGGAACGCCGTACTACGGGGCCAACAACAAGGTAACCGAGCTGAAGACTCACGCCCTTAGGTTTTGCCATCGCATCCTTGCATACAACTTGTATGACAAGAACGATAGCGGCAACAGCTTGAGCAACAAGGAGCGGTACTTACTGTGGTGTATGCACACCAAGACCAAGGTCAATTTCGCGGCGTTCCTTGGAGAGCAGCTCAAGACGGTGTTGGCAAAGCAGGCATTGGGATGCACTTGTGGCCACTTTGTGATGGCCTTTGCAAATGGAGTTGAGGTCTACGATGAGCTGAAAGGGAAGCCGATGATGGTGGTCAACAAGTTGGGAGAAGCTGCCTTGAAGAAGATGAACGATATTGAGCTGAGAAATGATAGATACGTGTTTGTTGACTACAGCATGCCAAAATCCACCAAGCGACCACCCTTGGGCAAGAAGGAGGAGGCAAGCACCAGCGCAGCGGTGCTGCCCAACATCGAGATCGAGACCAGACAGGCCAATATGGAGAAGTTGTTGACCGAGATCAGGGATGCCCAGCTGGCATTCTTTGCACACCAAGGATCGAGACCTGAATCTTCTCTTTGACTTATGTTCCTCCCTTTTATGTTAGTTTAGGTTTTTATTTTTTGTTTTTGTGTTTTTGTTGTTAAGTCTTGTTTTGTATTTTTGTAATGTTAGTCGAGAGGGTGTTCTTATTATCTTCACCCACAATTTGCCAAGCAAATTGTGTGGTGAAGGCCTTAAAGTTCCCATCTCAGTCTGTTTGTAATTAAATGTTAAGTTAGTTTGTTTTATGTTTGTTTGTTGCCCAACAGTTTACCCACTTTGCCTAAGGCAAAGTGTGTGGGTGTTGGGGAGTCAGTTTGTGTTTTTAAAGTGTGTTTTAGTTGTTGATCAGCATGTTGGCATGATAAGTTGGAATAGGTTTATAGATGATGCCGTATGTAAATAGGTAGGATGGAATGAGATATTGGACATTAACTGTGAGGATTTGAGCTTTTAAAATGCTATATACATGTGCAGCATTGCTTTCTTTTTTGAGTGATAATGACCAGTTGACATTTGTTGATCTAGAATTTGCCTGCATCTCTTATTAAAGCTTCATGAAACTTAGTTGAACTACTTAGATGAATTAGGCATTTTTGTTTAAAGAAGCCCATGGCCAAAAATTCCCTGCCTTGACATTTATCTTTTGATTAGCCCCCTTGAGCTTGGATCGTATTCTTTCTATTTACTTATAGAAGCCTGAATTTTAAGCCTTCCCGATCAAGAACTCAGGTCTAGAAGAATAGGGATGGAAGGGAATGTTGGGTAGCACTTACTGGGCATTATCACCTAAGTTAGAGGTGTTGGGTAAAAAAAAAAAGAAAAAAAAAATAAGTGTGCTAGATAAAGAGGAGTAAGGAATCAAGGACAATCTGTTGCTCGAGAACCTAGATCTTGACTTAGCCAGTTCCTAAATTTCCCTACCTTTTTGCCTTAGGCCACATTACAACCCATTAAAGACCTAAGGATAAGTAGTTTGATTTTGTTCAAAGAAGTAGAGATGTAGAGGGCAGGCAAGCCTATGGAGAAACATTGTTGATTTTGGTCAAGAGCGTATACACTTAACCTTATACACTTGAGAGATGAGTGCTGGTGAGGATATCCTTGTTGCCCAATAACTTTATCTTGACCTGTTTGATGGAAATGTCTGATTACATATTCTGTTTTGACTAACATGTGCATGAGCTGATCTTTTGAGTCTGTGTTTTTGTTTTGTCTTTTCTGTATTTGAGTCTTGGGTATGTTGCAACCATACACTTGAGGGCAAGTGTAATTCAAGTGTGTGGGTGAGATGAACCCATATTTGTGTCCATCTTTTCTTGTGTTTTTCTTGTGTTTCTTAGTCTTTTTCGAGTCAAAGTGTGTCTGGGAGAACACAAAGTCGAGAGATGGTGTGCAGGGGAGAACATGTACGATGCTGGGCAAATCTGATGGAAAATCTGTTGTTGAGATGCTGAGATGGTGATACGATGCAAATGGGCATAGGGCTGGAAGCTTGTAGCTGGGCAACATCGAAATATTCATTCTACAAGTCAGGAAGTACCTCCCCATATCCTTTTAGCCAACAAATAGAGTACTCGGAGGAACCAGGATCTTGGTCAACACAGGAAGCAATTCAGGATGCAGACATGGAGGGCAACATACGAGTCGGACCAGCAGCGGATTTTTCTTTTCCTTCAAGGAAGAGGATAAAGATTGGATCTTTCTTTCCTTATCCTAGCCGGACCTAATCAAATGAGATATTTACCAAGCAAGGATAGAGAATCGTGCATGCATGAAGAGAAAGGGCGGATGTGATATGCATGGAAGAGTCCTTCATCAACAAGGAAACTTCCCTAAACCCTGATTTTCATTGCCTATATATATGGCCGGCTCCATTATGTATTGGTTGCCGATTTTATTCTTAGTTCTGTATTCTAGGTTGAGAGAAAGTGAGGAAGAAACAAGTCATACGAGTAATTTACTTTATATTTCGTATTTTACTGCTTTAGTTTAGTTGTTGGCTTGAAGTCGAGACCTTAGTTGCTGACTACACTTTTGGGCAGCAACCTTTTCCAGTTTTATGCTAAGTATGTTTTTCTTTATATGCTTTGTGTTTTCGTTTATAACTATGTCTAGCTAAGTTTATTGTTTGGGTTGGATGTAGATGAAGTGATTCTAATTACTCGTTCTAAACTTGTGAGGTCGAATTGGTTAAGTTCGTTAATTGATTTTGTTCCCAAAACACTTAGGATTAATTCTAGACTTAATTGATATTGATATTTGATTGATCGCCATCTAGATATTGAGATTAAGTCATTAACAGAAATTGGGATTAACACGAGAGTGTCCTTCGTGCCCAAGAAGGTAAAGGGTGTTGGAGAGCAGTCGGTATTGACCTACCCCATGGCTGTCTTGGGTCTGTTTATTCCTAATGCCTGTTGGACATCATCGTTATTGAAGTGTCTTCATGACTTTGTTGATCAAAAGAGGAGATCTTGCCTTCTGGTCAAGATCTGTAAAATTGATTAGACATAGGCTAAGTGTGTTTATATTGTGACTTCGTGACCTTAGGGTATAAACTAATCTTTGTCTAAAACCAAGTGATAAGATCAGTTAATTGAATATCTTTGCACCAGTGAACGAGTGATGAGTAATTAGGATCATTGATTCGAAACCCAATCCAAACATCTTTTGTTATTTGATACTTTTACTTGTTGAGTAACAGGTTATTGAGTTATAATCAAAATCCCTTTTGTTGAGTCCTACCAGAAGAGCAAATTACGCCGAGTCCCTTGGGTTCGACCCCACTTGCCGCTGACTACTACCTTGCTGAGCAAGAGGTGTTTATAAATATTATTTGTGCGAAGAGTTTAATGGCAATGCTTCGTCAAAATACTGTGTCCTTTACTTTCCGTATTTACAGTCAGTATTTTACATTTAGTTACCTAACCAACTGACCCAACATACAAACTGCATAGAAACTGCACTCTCATACACTGCACTAAGATTTGGGAACTTGACCTTCCCTTATTTTCGTAAAGGTTTCAGTTTAAGTAACGAGCTTTAATTTTCACCAACTTCCGCAATGCTTAAGTGTTTAAAACCTCAGTTGGAATACACAGCTGACCTTCAGTCAAAGAAGTCAGTTGTGCATCCAACTGTACGATTAGCTCCAACTGACCATCTCAGTTGTAGAGCTGCTTCAACTAACTTTTCCAGTTGTTGAGCAAACTGACCTAAGTAGATTAACTTAGTGAAAAGATTTCGAAAGCAACAAGAATTGCTACTAGTGTATTCCCCCTCCAATACACCAGATACTCATTACCGGGACCATCAAACTACATCTGGTCAAGTATCACCTCCAACTGATACACCAACTGTACCAGTCGTCGAACCGCCACACAGTCCAGCACAAGCCAACTCCCCAGCTCATCCTCCAACCCCAACCAAGGATCGAACTACACCAGAAGATTCAATGCAACGTCCTGCACTACAAGTCTCTCCTAGAAGACTTGATTTCAGCACTCCTCTCCATAATGCTGAGGAAGCTCGAAAGAAATAGAGGTGGTATGATGACTAATACATCTAAAAATGACGTATTATGAAATTAATACATTAAATAAATGGATAAACTCAAACGCATTACATATTCTTGGTGGATCGAAGACTTGGGCCTTTGGAGCGAGACTTGAATTCTTGGGCTGCTCTGTGACGGCCATGAGATCTGCAAAAGAAGGTTCACCGGTGGGTTTTCCGGCGAACCACCTCCGATGCCAAAGTCAGTATTTGTTTCTCCAAAGAAGAGTGAGTGTTTAAGTTAAAGTAGTAGAAAGAACCTGAGAGTAAAATGTGAATGAGGTTGGGTATTTATAGGAGAAATGAATAGCTTGGAGAATAAGCTATATTCCCAGCTGTTAGTACTTACTCCAATGCCACATGGCTGAATGTGATTGTATGTGGTGTCGGGCTGGCAGGAGAGGACACGGGAGACCTGATCGGGTCCCAGGTCTCAGGTCTCTAACCGAGACTTGATAGTTTTGTGCCACATTATCTACTCCCCCCTACTCTGACTGATTCTTCAACAAGAAGAAAGTCAGAGTAGTTGTTTCTAATTCATGGAATCGCATTTCATTTATTCTTTATTTCAAATCCTGCCTGAACCATTTACAAACTATGAGCCCTAATTTCTAAGAATCGTATCGTTCGGCTTATGTTCAAAGTTGTTTTACTAAGCACGTGCTTGAGCTTACTTTATTCACCTTACCTTAAAGTTCATCTCTCAAATTACTCGCTTAAGCTTACTTCATTCAGCATGTTCGACAGCATGCCAAAAACTATTGCTTAATTCCAAAGTTTAGTTTTGCTAAATCTTATCCTTCAGATTCTGGACTCAGGTCTCCTCACGACCTTAACTTAGATTCAGAGTTTAGCTTCTCGCTGAACCTTAGTTCATCGAAATTTAACTCAAGCTATCTCTAAATTTCAGCTCTTGCTAATACCTAAACTTCACTTTTACCGATCAACCTTTTATGAGTCTTGCTTCTAAATTTCACGATACTTAGTCACGATTAGGCCCACTTCTATGGGCTTAGGCCAAGTTGATGCTCGTGTTAACTCATGTTGCAGCTTAGGCTAATGGCTCGGTATGTGGCCACTCCTTATCTTGTAGAGGTTCATTTTATCATCAATTTTCACCAAAGCTTATCTCTTAGGCATGGAACTCAAGTTTGAGTTCATCCCACGTTCAACTTACTTACCCTCAATATTCAAAGTTCAGATCCCTTTCCAAAATGAGAACTCACACTCTCGCCGATTTCTTTCAAAATTTAGCTCTTGCTGACAGTTTACATCAATACTTAGAGTTCTCGTGCTGAAACTTACCTCTGAGAACTTAGGATCCTACCGAGTTCTCTCAAAGTTCAACTCTTGCTGACACCTGATTTGACTATTCAGACTTCACCTCGTGCCGAAATTCACTTCTTTGACTGAGAGCTCACGCGTCTGCCGAGTTTTCTTCAAAGTTCAGCTCCTGCTGATATTAGATTTCAGTATTTAGAGTTCAACTCTTGTTGAAGCTAACTTCTTAGGCTAAGAGCTCACCTCCTCCTTAGCTCATTCAAAGTTTAGCTAGCGCTGGAGCTTGACTATAATAAGTAGAGTATAGCTCTCGCTGGAGCTGACTTCTTAGGTTGAGAGCTCATCTCTTACCTAGTCCATTCAAAGTTTAGCTCACACTGGAGCTTCTTCCATGGTCAGGAGCTTGGGCTTTTTCCGGTATCTCTCGAAGTTCAGCTCATGCTAATACTTTTATTTCGTTACTCAGAGCTTGGCTCGCACTGGAGCTCGTATCTCAAACTGATAGCTAAGGTGTCCGCTGAGATCTTTCAAATCTCAGCTTACATTGGAGATAGATTCATAGGCTAAGGGTTCAGGTTCATACCTAGTTTATTCCAAGTTAAGCTCTCGCTGGAGCTTTTTCTATGGGCTGAGAACTCGGGCTCTTGCTAAGTTCTCTCAAAGTTTAACTCATGCCAAAATTTCATTTCAATTTCTAAATTTAGGTCTCTTCTCGATCATTTTTCACCTTCGGAGTTTGGCTCACACTACGCCCTAATTCATCAACTTTGTACTAAGCTGATGCTAAAGCTCTTCTTTCGATTTCTAGATTCAGGTCTCTTTTGACCTTAATCTAAAATCCACAATTTAGCTCTCGTCGAACCTTCATTCAACTTTAAGCTCAACTCATTTTGAAAATCATCTTTTAAATTCTAAATATAGGTCTCTTAATTCTCGACCTTATTCTCAAATCCACAATTCAGCTCCCACCAAATCTTTTTCATTTAATTCTCATGATAAAGCTCACTTAAATTTCAGTTAGTGTAATGGTTAATATGAGAGTAGTTGCTTTTGAGTTTCACTCTTTATGAGCAATATGTCATTCATTCTCCGAACTTGTCTTTATGAAATTCATCTTTCAAATTTTTCAATTCAGGCTAGGAGTTTATATCTCAATCGACGAATATTGGCTCTTGTAAAAATTCATTTTAGCCACGCTTGAGTTAGCTTTTACTGAAGCTTATCCCTCATATTTTCACTTCTCATTTAATTTTTACTTCTTTAGTATTTAGCTCAATTAATGCTGAAGCTTATCTTTGAATTCCAAATTCAGGTCTCATCTTGACTTTATTACACGCTCACAATTTAGTTCTCATTGATTCTCATTTCAACCAATATTTAGCTCAGCTATTGTTGCAGCTCACCTTTCAAATTCTGGATTCAGGTTGCTTTAGAACTTTAATTTAAATTTCAAATTCAGCTCTCGCTGGATTTTACTTCACTTGATTTTTACCTTAGTTCATTTTACAAATTCTATATTTAGGTCTCTTCGTGACCTTAATCCAAATTCAGGTTGAGCTCTCACTGAATATTATTTCAAACCTCAGCTAATACTGAAGTTCTTCTTATGAATTATGGATTCAGGTCTCTTTCTGACCTTAATCCATATTGATGATTCACCTCTTGCTGAAGTTAATTTCTCAAGCTGAGGACTCAAGCGTCTGTTGAGTTCTTGTGAGGTTCATCTCTAGCAGCAAGGTACTTACTTGTATCTGTGCACGCTATACTTTTTTTCTTACCATGATTCTAAATTCGATAGTACTTATTTTTCAAAAAAAAAATTATTTTCATGAGGTATTTTGCACACCCCGTAGGAGTGTAGGGTACACCCCTCCCCTACTCCCCCCTACTCCGAGTGACTGGAGCTCTCTCTCTTGTCACTCGGAGTAAAATTAGTTTCACATGTATTCATCAACATTTGTCTCGCCGTATAGCTGATGACTTAAAGTCAAATTGCTGAAACAATGAGCCACCATGGGCTAAGAGAGCAACATCATTCTCGAATTATTGAAAGTATTGTAGAGAGTGCACAAATTTGGTCATGACACCCTGGGCAAGTATGCGCTCGAGAGCTCTCTTCAGCACTCGAGAATTTTTTTTTTTTAATCGTGAAGTAATCACGTCTCCTACTCTCTCAGGTGCTTTGAGGGAGTTGTTTTACAGTGAGTGATCGTGTAACATGCCAACTGCTGCAATTCCTGTAGGCTGACGGCTCATCGCGAAGTAGTCGCACATTCTACTCTCTCATACGCTTCAAGCGAGGTGAGAGGCTCGTATTTCATCATGGGTAATTATTTAACATGCTCTCTCTTGCGATTCGTGCAAGCTGAGAAGCTTTTCAATGTGAGTAATCTTATAACATGCTCTTTGTTGCGATTCGTGCAAGTTAAGAGGCTTTTCAATGTGAGTAATCACATAACATGCTCTTTGTTGCGATTCGTGCAAGCTAAGAGGCCTTTTAATGTGAGTAATCACATAACATACTCTTTCATGTACTTCTGACAAGAGACCTGATTTTCAATGCGAGTGATCATGTATCACGCTCTCTCCTGCACACATGCTTTGAATGGACTCGTTCATATTTAAAAATTAAAATATGTTCAATCAATGGAGTAGATAACAAAATTCATCATTCAAGTCATCTAGAAAAATTAGTCATCTTGAATTTATTGTACAAAAGTGTAGGTGTATACCTTACCCCTCCCTTATTCCGATTGACTTCATTCTTAAGTTGATACTCAGAGTAAGGTTGGTTTTACATTCACTTCGTAGGAGCTTGAGCTTTTCACGCAATAGATGTGAGAGCTAAAGCTCAAGTTGCTGGAGCAATAGCCCCTCACGCGTCCGGCTGCGATTGCTGAGGTTTTATTGGCAGGTCTTTGCTGTCATCAGGATCTCTTCATGACCTCTGGGTTCATCTCTGATACTTAGTTTCTAAGTTTACTTCTGATTGCTGCTATCTGCAAAAGATGTGAGTACTTTCTGGGGATCGAAGTAATCCTTTACAATTTCTGCCTATACTTTATCAAATGTTAAGAACAACTCTTAGCATGCTAGTTGCGCAAGGGCATGAATAGTACAATCATTCTCAAATAATTGAGTGAGATGTCGAAACATATGTGCTCGTATTTGATGCATCCAGAAATAATACATCATGATAAATGATAATACTGAAAGGAAATTAACTCAATATTTACCTAAACAACGCTCTTCTTCTCTGCACGGATGATGTCCAATCCGCCTAAACTGCTCGTAACTGAATTCTGCATGTAAAAAGAGGGCCGGGAGTGTTCTCCGGCGAACCACCTCCGACGCTCAAGTTAGTTTTCTGGGTTTATTGATGAAGAAGAAGAAAACGCAACAGTAGGTGAGAAATGGTGAACTTGTGTGTGAAATGGGTATCCTTCGACTTATGTACTCGTGATATTACTTGGAAATGAAGTTGTCCTTTCTTGATTCTTGCTACTACTACCTTTACACACGTCCTTTTGTCATTTGCTATGAAGCGAATGTACTGTCCGACAATTTCCAACTCGCCTGGGTAAAGTGTTCTGCAGGTGTCAGATTCATTAAATGGCGGGAGATCTGATTGTAGTCCCTTCTCCATGCTCTGATCTGAGATGTCCCTAGGACACCTGAGATGGTACCTGATACATGCACTTGTTCTAAGATCTATTTGAAGTCTAACCAAAAGACATCAGCGGCACCTCTCTTTAGGTGTGATTACCTTCAGGTCGAAGACTTAGGTCTCCATGAGACCTAGGAGATTTTATGCTATAATATCTACTCCTCCCTACTCTAAATTTACGGCCTTATCTTTCAGCAAATATAGAGTAACACTTTTTCTTTTGCTCTGCTGAGATTAGTCATTGGTTTCTTGCACGAGGGGAATTTTTTGAGACCTCCATTTGAGTCCTCAAAGGGAGACCTGCCTTTCTTGAATTTCCAAAATAAGCTACTTTATTGGAAAAAATGAGGGGGGGGGGGGGGGGGACTCTGCAACTTCCCCTACTTTTACCCAACCGTTCTCTCTCTCTTCACTATATTAGGGATTTTGCTATTTTTTCTTTCTCCATTTTCTCATTTCACTCTTCTCTACTGGTAATCATTTTCGCATTCCCCCATGGCTTGCTCCTCTTCTCACTCCGATGAAGATACTTTCTCTGATAACCCTCAACTTCAGGTTTTCGATGTTCATCCACCTTCCTCTCTTTATGAGGATACTCAATCGGACACTTCTTCCCGCGCTCCTCAAAAAGGGAATAAGCTTTCCACCCGTCGCTCTCGCCGCCTGGCCGTCAAAATCCCTTCAGACTCGGCCACCTCTGTTAATCCCAAGGAGGTCATAAATCTAGTTGACGGGTTCTCTCACTCTAGCCAGGAGATGATGGAAACCGACTCTCCTACTCGCTCTGCTCGGATCTCTCCTCCGGCGCAAAACTCTTCTGTCCGCATTTTTTCTCCTGACGCCATAGCATGTGAATCCACTCTAACCCTTCCGGAATTAGAAGTAGCGAAATCGTGGTTAAACTGTGATGATCTTTTTGATTTTTGACTGCTTTATGAATATGAACGCCCGCACCTTTTAACTTATCCCTCAGTAGCTTTCTGGTTCAGTCAGATAGAATCAGGTTTACGGTTTCCGCTTCCTGACTTTGTAGTGCAAGTTTGCGATCTTTTTAGTCTGTGGCCCAATCAATTCCATCCCCCTACTATCAAAACAATTCTTGCTTTCTTTATTCTACTTCATGGCAATGGGGGTTTTCCTTTCCCCTCTTTATTTCAAACCGTGTACGATGTAAAGCCTACGGGTACTTTTTATTACGCCAGCGCCAAGTCAAGGGGTCCTACCCAAAACCTATGCCCTACTCGTACTCTAGGTAAGGAATGGTGGGAGAAATATTTTGTGGTTACCCCGAAGCAGAGTAGTTGGCCCTTCAGCCATCGTCCTTGGCAAAAACTCCTATTGAAGCAACCTCGACCTGCTATCATTACTATCCCCGCCACTAATCTCAAGGTGCTATCCATGCTTACGGCTAAAGCTCAAGCTGAGGCTTTTCCGCTTAGTTCCCTCTTGTCTAACCCCTGCGTGCTTTCCTTTTTTGTATTAGCCCTTCGTGGAGATCATTCCTTTTCGCCTGAGGGTGGGTTCCTTCCATTCTTTGCATTTATTGCTTATCTTTACTTCTTGAGCTGACTTAACCCTCTTTCCCTGCTCTTCCTTTTGTAGAAATGAGTTGGGTCCAGGATGTGAAACTGCCCGATGACAGCGAATTCGATTTTGCCATTTTGCTAGAGGAACAGGCTCGCCATGATACTGAAAATGTTGATCCCTTGCAACCCCTCAACCCAGCTTCTCCTGCTGTTTCGTTGTCCTCACAACTGCCGCGGGTTATTGTCCCCTCTTCATCCAGCATTATCATCAGGCCCTCAGCTACTAAGTCCTTGAGCTATGGTGCTCCTGCTAAGATTCCCAGCAAGGGAAAGACAGTCTCTGACCACCCACCTTCTTCATCTCCAAAGGAGAAAACTAAGGTGGATGCCTCCATTCACATTAAGAGGCCTCCTCCTTCACGCGTTTCCTCAGGTGCTTCTAAGAAAACCAAACACACTTCTCTTCTGGGGAGCTCTCCTCCTCGTGGCGTCGACTCATCGGGATATGTTTTCATAGGCCAAACCTCCAGTCCCCTTGGTCAACTACCTCCTTTAGAGTCTCTTTCTCTGTTGCAAGCCTTTCCCCCTTCTAAAGAGGAAACGAGGGTTGGTCCCCCTTCTCTGAAGCAACTTCAAGAGAGGAGCGCTCACTGCCTAATACAAGTACTTTCTTCAGGCTTCTGTAACATTTTAACTGTTTATCTAACAATCATGATTCACTAATGTTTGTCTAACTCTCTTCCCCTTCCTCCTATCATCTTCACAGTTGATGAGCGCACATAGCCAATTGTTGCAGTTCAAAGATGACTCCCACGAGAAGGAAGTGGAAAGGTTGAGAGATGCTCTGGTGGCCTGTCGGGTGCAACTGCAGGAGTTAACTAAGGCACGTGAGGATTTGCAGCATCAGAATCAGGACATCCTTGACGCCAGTAGTCAGCTTTCTCTGGCTAATGATGATTTGAAAAGGAAAAAATGTCTTCACTGTCAGAAGAGAATGCCTCCCTTAGCTCGGTCAACGCAGACCTGAGCTAACATCTTACCCAAGTCAGCCGGGAGCTCGAACATACCAAGAATCTCCTTCAAGCCGCTAATCTTTCTTATCAGTCAGGCTATACAGAGGGAGTTCACTGGTGCTGAAGCTTTCTTCTGCGGACCACTCTGGGTCAGAAGGCGCTGCAAATCCTCCATGAAGGTCTTCTGACATTGCTTTCCTGGCTAAGAGATATGCTATGACTGTGCTAGCAAAGGTCCAGGCGCTACGCTTTAAGGAAACCGTGGATGTGGATCCCATAGTGAAGCGTCTACCACTACCTCCTTCATTCCAGGACAATCCCTCTTCTGCTCTTGGGCAAGCATGGTGGCTCCCCGTAATGCAACAGGCTTTTGAAGCTCTCACTGCCCCTTGCGACCTAGAGGCAGTCTTCTCCGATCTTCCTCCACCTATCTATGACTTCTTTCCAGAAGATTTTCTTCATGCTGCTAAGCTTCGAGGTATTTTATTAGTATTTATGCTTCGCTATTTCTTTCTTTTTATCTCACCTTAACCCTTTTTCATTTCTTTTGTTAAATGTGCCCCTAGGTGGAGAGGCTTCCCAAGCTGCTACTGCTAGGCAGGGAGCATCAGGGGATGTACATGAAGATGACCCTGCTGACACCCTCGAGACCACTGGGAATGAAGATGCTGCCGATTTCTAGCCTAGTTTTTGCTATTTCCTGTTTCTGAACAATCTTTATGTATTTCAGTACATAAACAATTTCCTTTTCGCTGCTTGTTTTGCTGGGGCTGCGTCCCTTATCTTGTTACTTATCCAACGTGATCGTTTTGCTACTATATTCTTGCTGGTGTTGCATTTCTTACTTAGCAAATTCCTTTACTATATCTGCTTTGCCATTATGCTCTTATTTGCTTGCGCATTTCTTCTCTTTTAGTTTGTTTGTTTTTTCTTTTTTGCATTTTCATGAGGTATCGCGGGACCCCCTTAGGGGTGTAAGGTACACCCCTACTCCCCCCTACTCTGAATGGTTTTACCCCGTTGTCAAACCATTTAGAGTAAATTCTTCCCTTTTTTTTTTACCAGACATCGTGTTCACTGTCTTATCTCGGCTTTGTAATGTTGTTCCTTATTTCATAACAGAAATGTAAATAAAGACGAAAATACATAAATAACTTCCCAGCCTTTATTTACTCACGACAAGCTCTCTTCGTGCCATTACAGGAATACTTGTCTAGCTGAACAAGTATTCTATCAAAAAAGGTGGGAATGAGACCTGGCACGTAGGCCTCCTCCCACTAAGACAAAATTTTCCATAACATATTTCTAGACATAATATTTCTTCAAATTGCTTATGTTCCATGTCCTTGGTTCAACATACCCTTCATGGCTCGTGAGCTCATATGCTCTGCTAGGGAGCACTTTGGTTACCACAAAAGGTCCCTCCCAATTCGGCTCGAATTTTCTCACCGGGTGCATTGCATCAGCCCTTTTGAGCACAAGGTCTCCCTCCTAAAATTTCTTGATCTTTACCTTCGCATCATAAGCTGCCTTGATGCGAGCTTTGTAAGCCAGGGCTCGCTGATGTGCCTCCTCTCTCACCTCGTCAATCAGGTCTAAGCTTTCAGCTCTCAGGTCTTTGTTCAGGTCCTCATTGTAGGCCAGAATTCTGTGTGTTGGAATTTTTACCTCCATTGGCATGACAGCATCAGCGCCATACACCAAACAGAAAGGGGATTGTCCTGTGGCTGTTTTCCATCCAGTTCTATATGCCCACAATACCGAGTCCAGCTCTTCCACCCATTGAGACCTCTCTTTTTCCAGCCTCACTTTGATGCCATTTACTATGGTCCGGTTGGTAACTTCCACCTGGCCACAAGTCTCCGGGTGAGCAACAGCAGCGAACCTCTGCTCTATACCTCTAGCTTTACACCAAGCTTGCGTTCTTTTTCCAAAGAATTGCGTTCCGTTGTCAGATACCAGCACCCTGGGCAGGCCATATCTGCAGCAGATATTCTTCCACAAGAACTTTATGATGTTCTCCTCCTTTATCGAAGATAAGGGTTCTACCTCTACCCACTTACTAAAATAATCCACTGCCACTATAATATGGCATTTCCTTCCCACTGCCATGGGAAGCTTACCGACTAGATCTATGCCCCATTTGTCAAATGGGCATTCTGCATATTGGGTTCCAAGCTCTTCAGCAGGCCTATGAAACAACGGTCCATGCTTTTGTCAACTGGGACACCTCCTTACAAAAATTTCAGCATCCTTCTTCAAAGAAGGCCAGTAGTACCCAGCTCTCAGCACTCGACGGATCAGGTCCCTGAATCTCGTATGGCATCCTGCTATTCCCTGATGTACTTCCTTAATTATCCGCAAGCCCTCTGCCTCTGTTACACACCTCAGTAACGGTTGTGAGTGAGCCTTCCTGAACAGATGTCCTCCAACCAGACAATACTTAGCATAGATTTTCTTTTTTCCAGCTCTTTCTTCCTTTGGCAGGTCTCCCATTTTCAGAAAGTGTAAGATAGGTCCTCTCCAATCGCTTTTCTCTTCTATTTCATGAACGCTTTTCTCTATTCGACTGCTTGCCGTTTTTAGCAATGCCACTTTTTCAGGTATCATCCATTCAACGAACTAGCCAGTTTAGCGAGGCAATCTGCCTGAGCATTGAGGTCTCTAGGTATCTGTTCTACCTTCAGGTGCTGGAAGCTCTCACTCAGGTTTTTGACTTGCTCCACATACCTGACCATCTGCTCTTTCTTGATCTCATAATTTCCTGAGACTTGTTAAACTACCAGCTGGGAGTCAGAGTAAATGACAACCTTCTAAGCTCCCAGTTCAGCTACCATTTCCAGCCCTCTGACGAATGCTTCATACTCAACTTCATTATTAGAGACTCTGAACTCGAATTTCAGCGCAAACCTGAGCTCGTTCTGGTCTGGCGTTACTATAACGATTCCGGCTCCACACCCCTCTATTGTCACCGATCCATCTATAAAGACTTTCCACTCAGGCCATAGCATGGGCTGAGTAGTTTCTTGGATGAAATCAGCCAGGGCCTGCGCCTTGATAGCTGTGCGTGGCTCGAATTCCACGTCATACTCCCCCAGCTCTACACTTTATTTCACCATCCTTCCTGAGAGATCTGGCTTGCTTAGTACTTGCTTAAAGGGGAAATTAGTTCTCACCACCACTTTGTGAGCTAAGAAATACAATCTCAACCTTCTTGCTGCCGTCATCACAACTAAAGCAGCTTTTTCGACATCAGAATATCTACACTCAGCTCCTTGCAGGGCCTTACTGATGTAATAAATGGGCTTCTGCATAGAGCCTTCTTTCTTTATGAGCACTGCTCCCAAAGAATAATCTCCAACAGATATGTATAAGTACAGGGTTTCTCCTGCGGTTGGTTTAGTTAGCACTGGCAAGCTCGCCAGATGAGACTTCAGGTCCTCAAATGCTTTCTGACAGCTCCCATTCCATTCGAATTTACTAATCTTTTTCAGCACCTTAAAGAATGGTAAACTCCTCTCTGCTGAGATAGATATAAATCGACTAAGTGCAGTAATTCTTCCATTCAGTCGTTGTACCTCCCTTATACTGGTGGGAGCCGCCATTTCTAGCACTGCTCGAACCTTCTCTTGATTTACTTCAATTCCTCTCAGGGTCACCATATATCCCAGGAACTTTCCTGGCCTGACCCCAAACGTGCATTTTACTGGGTTCAACCGCAAATCATACTTTCTTATCACCCCCAAGACTTCCTCCAGGTCTCTGGCATGATGCTCTGCTTTTACACTTTTCACGAGTATGTCGTCTACATAAATCTCCAGAATCCTTCCTATCTGGTCTTCAAATATTGCATCCATCATTCTCTAGTAGGTAGCTCCAGCGTTTTTCAGGCAAAAAGACATTCTTACGTAGGCAAACGTGCCACATATCATTACAAAGGCTGTCTTGATCACATCATCAGGGGCCAACTGTATCTGATGATACCCCTGATAGGCGTCAAGCATAGATAATAGTTCACATCCCGAAGTTGAATCCACCAGCTGATCGATACAGGGCAATGGGTAATGGTCTTTCGGACATGCTTTGTTCAGGTCTCTTATACACATTCGCCAGCTGCCATTACTCTTAGCTACCATCGTTGCATTCGATAACCTCTTGGAATACTGAATTCTAACAATATGACCAGCATCTAACAGCCGCCTGATCTCTTCCTTGATCACATTTTCTTTCTCTGGCCCAAAAGATCTCTTCTTTTGCCTGACTGGCTTCACTCTGGGGTCCACATTCAGATGATGTAGAGCTACAGATGGGTCTACCCCTTTCATGTTCTCCGGGCTGAATGCGAATAAATCCGCATTCTTCCACAAACATCAGATTATCGCATTTCTTTGTTCTTCAATCATTTGTTTTCCCATTTTCGTGGTGAAACCTATTTTTCCCGGAAACAGTTCTACCATCATCAAATCCTCTTCTACCGGCTACATTCTCGGCTCTAGGTCTTCGCCTATACCGTTCACCTTTGCATTTTTATCCTACAGTGGGTGTTCTGCTACTGCGGTTCCTTTCACCTTTTGTTTAGCATGCTTTATGGATTTTACATAGGACTCTTTCGATATTTCTTGGTCACCTGAGACCTCACCTACCAACCCTTCCTTAAGAGCTGGGAATTTCATTTTCATGTGGTAGGTGGAGACCACCACCTGGAAATCATTCAGAGCAGGTCTTCCCAATATTATGTTATATGCTGAAGGCCTATCTACTACTAGAAACTTCACCATCCGAGTATTCGAGGTCTCACCACTACTGAGTGTTACCTGAAGGGTCACCTCCCCTTTGGGCTGTATTTCTCCTCCAACAAAACCGTATAATGCCGTGCTTAATGGTATTAAATCAGCATTGATTTTCATCTTCTGGAAGCAATCCCAAAAGAGCACATTCACCGCACTTCCAGTGTCTACAAAGATCCGTGCTACTCTCCAGTTAGCAACTTCAGCACTGATCACCAATGCATTATTATGGGGCGCCGTGCTTACCAGGTCCTTGGGGCCAAAACTCACACACACCCTTGGGCTCATTTCTTCCCCTAGGAATGAATCTACTACATCAATCTCCATACCCATTGTCTCTGCTAACTCTTGAACCTCTTTATTCACCTGAGCCTTCGTAGCCCTTACATGAGCTTTGCGAGCTCGACCTGAATCTCCGTTAATATTTCCTCCTATAATCATATTAATGTTTTCTCTCTTTGGGAAAGGATCCTCTCGCCTTGGGGGGGGGGGGGGGGTTATTTCCCTTTGATCAGGCTTCTTCTGCTCTGACTCTTTCTCTTATAGCCTTTCTCTCTTTCTTTTTTAACAAACTGAAGTAAGGTGTCATCCTTCTTCAGCAGTCGTTCAATAGCATCCTTCAGGTGCCTACAAGAGTTCGTGTCATGCCCATAATCATTATGATACTTGCAGTATAACTCAGATCACGGGTTACGCGGAGCTTCCATATAAGTGATGGGATACTTGAAATGAGGAGACCTAGCAGCTGCTTCCATGACCTCCACCAAAGATGCGTTAAGGGGCGTATACTGGTCAAACCTCTCAGGGGCTCTTTTGGGCCTTTGCCCCCCTCTATCCTTTTCAGTTCTCGTTGCGGAAGATGACCTTCTCTCTGAAGTCTCCTATTTAGGCTTAAAAGACTCTTCTTTAGCTCTCCTAGCCTCCTGTGCTTCCTCCAGATTAACATACTTATCAGCTCTATGTAATAGCTCCTCAAAATACAACGGAGGTTTCTTGTTCAACGAATCAAAGAATAGTCCTGGGCCAGGCCCTATATCAACGCCTGCACCTTCACATCATCGGAAGCCAGGGGTACTTGCAACGCTTCAGCTTTAAAACGTCCGACATATTGATGCAAACTTTCTGAGGGCTTTGTCTCAAAGCCATAAGCGAGGAGGATGTCTTAACATGCCTTCTTGCACTGGCGAACTGATGCAGGAACATAGACTTGAACTCATTAAATGAGCCTATGCTACTGGGAGGTAGCTGAGAAAACCACTGCTGAGCTATTTTTGACAAGGTCGTGAGGAAAACCCTGCACTTCACTCCCTCTGTGTACTGGTGGAGCATTGCTCTATTCTCAAACCTCATTATGTGTTCGTATGGGTCTGTGGAACCATCATATTCCAATGTCAGTGTCTTGAAATTCAGAGGTAACTGATCCTCTCTAATGTCCCTCGAGAAAGGAGACTGGCTGTCACTAGTTTTAACAGGCTTCTTAGGAGATTTCTTAGGCGAGGAGGCCTTCCGTTGGAGGTCTTTTAATTGTTGTTTGAGGGCTGTGATCTCAGCAGCAGCTCCCTCATCTTGAGGTCTCACAATCCGTGCTTCATTTTCAGCAAATTTCATTGCAAAATAAATAATCATGATTTCATTAGCGAGTAAGTCACTTTAGGAATGTCGCTAATATCTACTTTCTCTATTTATTCACTGACCATTTTCTGATTCAGTTTGGGGGCTCTCATACCCGTCGCTCTCATACTGACCTTCCTGCCCAGGTTCTCCCTGTCAAGAAAAATAGGCATATTCAGATCATGAATATTTATTCTCGTATTAACGTGGTTCGAACCATTTCGTTAGTATCTCATCGCAGTTAAGATCTCATGAGACCCATTCGTACCTTCTTAGCCTTGCCTCTTGTTGTGCTGCCAAACTTCTTAGCTTGACCCTCCAGCGGGGCCAGGGCTTTGGATACAACTTTCTTTACCATGGCATTGAGCTGATCCATGGACACCGCATAGGTGACACTTTGCTGCATAGGCACTTGAGGTTCATCTCTCGTGACTTCCGAACCCTTGCGACCTCCCTCCTTCTGAGGGCTGGTCGACTTGGAGGCCCCTTCTTTCTGGGGCGTAGTTATCTTTGATGGAGCTTCTTTCAGCATATTTTGATTCTTCTCCTCAGTACGTTCCTCAGAAGAGCTATCATCACGTACCACTCCTTTAGGTGGGGATTCTTGGTCTCGGACCGATATACCTTCCATGACTGAGTCTGAATTTCAAAATCTTCAGCTATCAGTCAAAGGACAACATTAGGACCATTATCAGGTCTCAAAGGACCATTATCAGGTCTACACTACCCTTCTCAGAAGACCATTATCAGGTCTCAAAGGGGCATTTTAAGGAATTCAAGCGATATGATGTACCATATCCACCTTCCCTACACACTCGTCCCCAATCTCTGTTGGGATTGCGTGAGACTTGCTCTGAAGTCTTCACGCCTCTACCAATTCTGGCCCCTCGCGTCAAGAGGATTTCAAAAATTCATTTCTCAGAATCATCTATTTTTGAACCATTTTCCTAAATAGCAGGAAATTTTGTTTATCTTTTTACCCCACCAACGGCTCTGAACCGTACTACAGAATGAGGAGTTTTACGAATATACAAGAAATAAGCAAGTTTAAAAAATTACACCAGAATTCGCAAAGAGGTTTAAAACGTGGAAGTTCCAAGATCACTCAACTCACTCCTTTAAACACAACAAAAGTTTTCGAAAGGAGAAGCACGGATCGACTAAAATATCCAGACCAGTTTCTTAATACTTTTTCTCTCTCTTTCGAGTTTAGGTTTGAACTCGACGTCATCGAAAGAAGGGCACATAAAAAGAGTTTTAGAATGAAATTCCAAGATAGAATTCCGTTCCCACAGACGGCGCCAGATGATGCATCCAGAAATAATACATCATGATAAATGATAATAATGAAAGGAAATAAACTCAATATTTACCTAAACAGCGCTCTTCTTCTCTGAACGGATGATGTTCAATCCGCCTAAGCTGCTCGTAACTAAATTCTGCAGGTAAAAAGAGGGTCGGGAGTGTTCTTTGGCAAACCACCTCCGACGCTCAAGTTAGTTTTTTGGGTTTATCGATGAAGAAGAAGAAAACGCAACAGTAGGTGAGAAATGGTGAACTTGTGTGTGATATGGGTATCCTTCGACTTATGTACTCGTGAGATTACTTGGAAATGAAGTTGTCCTTTCTTGATTCTTGCTGCTACTACCTTTACACGCGTCCTTTTGTCATTTGCTATGAAGCGAATGTACTGTCCGACAATTCCCAGCTCGCCTGGGTAAAGTGTTCTGCAGGTGTTAGATTCATTAAATGGCGGGAGATCTGATTGTAGTCCCTTCTCCATGCTCTGATCTGAGATGTCCCTAGGGCACCTGAAATGGTACCCGATACATGCACCTGTTCTAAGATCTATTTGAAGTCTAACCAAAAGACATCAGCGGCACCTCTCTTTAGGTGTGATTACCTTCAGGTCGAAGACTTAGGTTTCCATGAGACCTGGAGATTTTATGCTATAATAGTATTATTCTTCATTTTCGAATTCAAGATTTCCATAATCATAAAAGCATCAAGTGCAGTCATCACAAAGAGTCGAAAAAAAGAACAATTTTTAGAGTAGCCAAGCAGACATCCACGAACTTACTGCTAAATATATTATGAAAGCTCATTCCATAAACTTGTCATTACATTAACCACAACTCTAATCATGAATTCAGACTTTCTAATGAACATGTGTAGCCTTCATAAGTTTTTGTGCCTTCATTTTTTACCATAAACAGACATTCTCATGCAATTTCAAGATCGTTCTTTCTCACTTAATACTAAGATCAAGCACATATTGATGTAAGTGAGAGATAACTCCAAAAAGGTCATACTTATAAACTCGTCAATGATATTTCTTTCAATATGTTAATACATTCCAAAAACATGAGCACACAATGTGATAAACAAATTCAAAGGAGATATGTTGTCGACCCAGCTCATCTATATCAAGTTAAGGTTGACTTTCAAGCCAAAAATTCAGACCTTAACTATAAAGTACAATGGGATTATCTGTAATAGCTAACTTAACTTCTAGATACCTGTTTTTTAGGTTTGGCGACAGAGGCATTCAGTAGCTATTGCACTAGGCTGCTGATCTCATCCTTGATCACCCAATTCCGTCTCGTTGTTTATTGTCACCAAAATTGGTACAACAATTGCGTTGTCTCTCAACTTTTGTGTTTCGCTTTAGCTGTATCATCCATAAACTAGCCACACTAGAACACTAGAAATGGTGATCAGATTTTGTGAAATGGAGTAAAATTCATAATAATCCACCATAATTAGTTCATTGATTTTACTAGGCATTTTCGACATATTAATACCTCAAACATGGGATTCACTTGACGAACACCAACTCAAGTTAATGCCAAAAAATTGTAAAGTAACAACAATATCGGCAAAATAGGTATAATTGTATCCATAAAGTAGCAATAATAAAATTTTACTATGATCCAAATCCTGAGGAAAATATGCAGGAGTGACATTTTCTCGAATAGTTGGTGCTCAATAAAAACAATCCCCAAAGATACAGATTTCAAATTCATCGCATAAACCAAAACCACCTTACTTATGGTGTATTAATGAAGAACATGTAGTAATCCATCCGGACAACAACTCTACATTTGAACAAAATTCAATTTGTTATTAGGCTTATACTAGCCCTTAGTATAATCAAAGCTTAAAATTTCGCAAAAAGTTCCAATGCCACAATCAACACTTATGGCTCTCACATCCACATTTAGAATTCATATACCAATTAAAATACCAATGCAATCAAGAACATCAAATGTCAGTCAGTCACGTATCAGATGACATTCCAAAATCAAATCAAGAGAATCGTTATAACTAATCCCAATTTAAATTATGAGCACTTAAGAATGTGGATACAAAATTCTCATCAAATTCAACCGCATAGAACTTATACATTTGTCAACAATTATTTGCAAACTGACAGCAAATTAAAACTGAAATTGTTGCTCCAGATTTTTTCCAAAATAGCCGAAACTCTTATGGGCCTTTTCACAAACACTTGGTCAATCACAAAATCATGTATGTAAAATTAGCACAAACACCAACAAATCAGGTGTTTAACAATCTATGGAACACTAGATTAAGAAGGAAATTATAATACAATTATATTCTGCGATAAAAAATTCCATATTTTAAACTCAAGTTCCACCTATTGTTCATAATCAACAATTTTTAGATCTAGTACTTCGCACATTAATCCTTCAACGCATTTACAAAAAATATGCACCAGGGACATTCACATCTAGATAATGATAATTCTTTAACATCCATGTTCGAGTAAAATCTTTTAAATCTAGATTTTGTAAAGAATGGTCAAAGTGCTGTTGGGCATTTTCACAAACAGTTGGTGTTCGGTCAGGATTATACAAAATTCATAAATAAACCAAACTAAAAATCAACCAACATCAACAATATTGAGAATTAGCACAGAAAAACAGTAGGTAGTTATGGATATTACGAGATTCAAACCAAGAAATCAGTGTAGCAACTCAGTTGTGTGAGCTTGCACCGAGGCCTGCAGTGCCGGATACTAACGTGCGGAAAGTCGGAGGCTCAACAGAAGCAGCTGCGTGCTTAGCAGATGCAGAGGCAGATAATTACTGTGTTACTAATTAATTCAGGCTCTACT
The DNA here is from genome assembly GCA_029490685.1 of Schizonepeta tenuifolia. Taxonomy (NCBI): domain Eukaryota; kingdom Viridiplantae; phylum Streptophyta; class Magnoliopsida; order Lamiales; family Lamiaceae; genus Schizonepeta; species Schizonepeta tenuifolia. Next base: position 3,232,623 of record JANLIY010000007.1, read on the forward strand.
CAAGAATCTGGTGGAAGTGAGAATACAAAGCTACCTGCACCACAAGAGAAGCAAGAGTAGTGAGTGTCGTCTTGAATCAGTTTGAAAAGATGAAGACGAGCCAATCAAACAGCTCCATCCAGACGAAATTCGAATTGAGAATCGATGTTCAGCAACAAGGTGATGAGTAGCAACATCCTACCGAGTAGCAGCAACAGAGCAGTCAGCACTAGAGTTGAAACAACAGAGACTCGGCCAGAAATCTATCCCGAACGAGATGGAATAGCAACAACAGCAACTATGGAACATCGGAACACCAGTGGGTCAGTCAATCGAAGGGAAGAGTCAGCGCCGCTCGAGCTAGGATTTGTGACGGCGCCGACCAAAACCTTCCAAAAACTTGTGTGACCACCTTCAATAGACTCGCGCTACTGTAAAGAAGGTGATGGTGAGCTTGGATTTTAATTTTACTAGCCGGAACAGAAGTGGCAGCACCAGCAGTGGTTGGCCGTCGAAGCCTCTACTCCGCCCAAAATTAGTAAACCTCCCACCAACAGAAATGTCGGAAGGATGGGATGAAGGATACGGGTTCAAAAAAATGATTAGCCGGCCGCTGTAGCCCCCCACGCCATTAACCTTGACGGAAATTATCAGCACCCTATCTCAGATCTGATAGTATAAGGCTGGGAGTTGTGCGAACAAGCAGAAAATGAGGAAACTCGCATTTTGGCACTCGTTTCCCATAGACGGCGCTAGATAATACATCTCAAAAATGACGTATTATAAAATTAATACATTGAATAAATGGAAAAACTCAAACGCACTACATATTCTTGGTGGATCGAAGACTTGGGCCTTTGGAGCGAGACTTGAATTCTTGGGCTGCTCCGTGACGGTCATGAGATCTGTAAAAGAAGGTTCACCGGTGGGTTTTCCGGCGAACCACCTCCGATGCCAAAGTCAGTATTTATTTCTCCAAAGAAGAGTGAGTGTTTAAGTTAAAGTAGTAGAAGAACCTGAGAGTAAAATGTGAATGAGGTTGGGTATTTATAAGAGAAATGAATAGCTTGGAGAATAAGCTATATTCCCAGCTGTCAGTACTTACTCCAATGCCACATGGCTGAATGTGATTGTATGTGGTGTAGGGCTGGCAGGAGAGGACACGGGAGACCTGGTCGGGTCTCAGGTCTCAGGTCTCAGGTCCAGGTCTCAGGTCTCAGGTCTCAGGTCTCTAACCGAGACTTGATAATTTTGTGCCACATTAATGACCATCCAAAAGAAGCAGTGATTGGAAATCCAGAAGCAGGAGTGCGAACTAGAAGAAATGTACAAGTTGTTGATGCCACAGTTGCCCCTCCAACTGAGTCTACACAGCCAGATGTCCCAACTGATGAAGAACTAACTGTACAAGCTCAATATGCTGCAGAGCTTGTTGTGCTTGAAGAATTTGAGCAAACTGGAGACGTAGCAAGGAGCTCATACTACGTAGTTGATCTACCTGAGCCTAAATATATCTTGGAAGCTCTAGGATGCATTCATTGGACGCAGTCCATGCAAGATAAGCTGAACGAGTTCTTACAAAATTGTATGTGGGAACTTATTGAAAGACCAACAGGTGTCAAGGTTATTGGGCTTAAATGGATATTCAAGTAAAAACGAGACACAATTGGTTATATTGTGAGGAATAAGGCTAGGTTGGTAGCACAGTGATATTGCCAACAGGAAGGAATTGACTTCGAAGACGCCTTTGCTCTAGTTGCCAGATTGGAAGCAATCGGGATCTTTCTAGCCTATGCAGCTCATCACAAGTTCAAGGTCTATCAAGTGGACGTGAAATGTGCATTTGTCAATGGAGATATCAAAGAAGATGTCTACGCTGAGCAACCACCTAGTTTTGAGACAGGTGATGGCAGAGTCTACAAGCTAAAGAAAGCTATCTATGGACTGAAGCAAGCTCACGTTCATGATATGACACCTTGTGTAGATTTCTATTGGAATCTGGGTTTATAAGAGGCTAAGTCGGCAAGACACTGTTCACCATCAAATTTGGAGATGATATATTGGTAGTACAGATATATGTGGACGACATCATCTTTGGATCAAATCCGAAAAACTGTGTGAGAAATTTTCTAAGCAGATGAAAGACAAGTTCAAAATGTCCATGATGGGAGAAATGAACTACTTTCTCGGACTGCAAGTGAAGCACTCAGCTGATGGAATCTTCATCAATTAGTCCAAGTACACAAAGGAGCTGATTACGAAGTTTGGTCTTAAATCCAGCAAGATGACTCGAATCCCGATGAATACAAATTGGAAGATTGAACTAGGCTGTGAAGGAAAGTATAGAGAAATCATCGGATCGCTAGAAAGTATAAAGGAATCATCGGATCACTACTATACCTAACTGTAAGTCGCCCAGACATTTCCTACGAAGTTGGAGTGTGGGTAAGATTTCAAGTTGCACCAAAGGAAACCCACATGCAAGCAGCGAAGAATATCATCAAATACCTTAAAGGCATAGTTAACATGGGCCTTTGGTATCCGTCTAATGATAATATCGAACTGACTAGTTATTTAAATGCAGATCTAGTTGTAGATAAAATGGATAGGAAATGCACCTCCGGTCATGGTCAGTTCATGGAAAGAAAACCGGTATTGCAGTTCTCGAAGAAGCAGACGTGTGTCGCCACCTCCATAATTGAGTCATAATACATGGCAGTAGGCAGTTGCTGCATGCAAGTTCTCTGGCCGAAACAACAACTGAGAATCTATGAAGTGGAGACAAGTCAAGTCCTCATCTACTGCGATGGCTCGAGTGTTATTGCGATAACCTTGAATCAGTTCACCATTCAAGGACATAGCACATCGACATCAGGCATCACTTCATTCGTGACCATGTCAAAAAGAAAGATGTCATGGTGGAAAAGATTCACACAGACATTCAACAAGCTGATATCTTGGTGGAATCATGATTCAAGATGTTGTGCCAACTCCTTAGATTGCTGGACCCAACCGAAGATGACAAGAAGATGGAAGCATCAAGTTGAGGGGGAACTGAACAAGTTCAAGACGACCTCACAGTTCGGAGTCAACATAGAGTCAAACCTTAGCTGAACAGACGCTTGAGTCAGCTGAGTGTATGTCACGCCCCAACTCTCGAGGTGCGACTTACGAACAACAACAAACTTAAATAACTAACAACTAACTCAAACAAAGGGAACATGCTCGGGGAAAACAAAGATGAAATATAAGGCAATCGAATTTGGTTTTCAAAAGCATAAAGAAATGATAACCGAACATCTTAACTTCACTTTAAACGGGAATTCAAACAAGTAATTCATGCTGATGGGAAAGGAATTCCAACAAAAAGAGGAAGCATGCGATTATATACATCAAGATAAGGGATCATGTTCAACGACAAGTCAAGTTACGAGCCCATCACTCGGGATTACAAGTTAAAGGGTTTACGAATTTAACAAGCATTCAAAGTCTTCGAGCACAACGCTCGGAATCAAAAACATGAATATTAGAGTACTGGCATCAACAGACGTTGGATCAAAAAGATTGCAGCGGAAATTAGCATCAACTCCCAACACTTGCACGTATGAAGACGTAAAAATGCCAATCCGAAATTCTACCAACCAACAAAACCAAACCACACCACCAAGTATTCACGCCATCGCCATCCAGTCAACCTGCATGTTTAGAAACACACGCAGGGCTGAGTACTTCGTACTCAGTGAACACAAGCCAACACATTTGAATAAAGATGCTTTTTAAAGCTATATTAATTGAACTTGCCTTGCCAAACATCACAAGTATATAAACAGATTAAAAACGGTTTTACTTGTGCATGTCAAAACATTTTTATTTAAAACAGACTGCGCAGTCAAATATCATATAATATAACAGCATGTATCATCTATCACAAATATCATATGCCGAGAAGTAGGCCTCCTTCTCAAACACTATGACCGGCCCAACCGAAGCAAGGCTCACAGTCACCTCAACATATACCACACGTGGGTTCCTGCTTTCACAGGATAATCACATCTTCATATAAATAGATGATAACACATACTAACTTCAATAAAATGGCAAGTCAATCACATTTGAAAATCATATCATAATATTCAATAGCATACTAATTTTCATCGATAGTTTTGGTTCAGAAAAGCCCACCTGACTTCCGAAGAACTAGCTAGGTGGTCTAGGGCTATTTGTCCTCGCTTAACGATCCGTCCGGCTTGATCCTTCATAGTTCGACATCGATAGATAAGATATATGAAAGACGGACACAAAGGCGTTGGACTTTAACCGACGGACTTCTATTTGAGTCGTCGCTCTCTTCGTTCTAACTTTTCTAAAAGATCTCACGTTCTCGTCTTTATTTTATTAACTCTATTCGATTTGGTTAACTTTACTACTTAATGTCGTACACTTTTTTCGTTCTAATTAATAACTTCATTATTACAAATTATTACTCGAGCTTTCTTTCAAAGACTTTAGTTCATTCTCAAATTAACAATCAATCATCTATCATACAAATTCAATCATCTTTCACATTATAATATTATCATGCATTTAAACACTTATTCAAACATATAATGAATTCATATAAATCAAGCATACTTTAAGATACATTAACATTCATTCAATTTAGATCTTAAATTCTAACTCGATTATGCATTTCCTTTTTATGGAGGGTTAAACTATTGATTCAATCTTTCTTATTTATATAGACAATGCTTCGTTCTACATCCGCTATCTTATAAAGTATTTTATAACTTTTATTTATTTAACAAAAATTCTCTTAGCTTTTAATAAACTCTTATGAATTTATAAATTCTTGTTCAACTCTAACTTGATTCTCATTTCTTAACTTGAATATTATTCCTTTAATTATTATCTCGGTTTATCTTTTCTTCGCTTGGTTGGAAATAACGTACTCAATTAATTATTTAATTAATCTTCTTTCTTTTTAATTCTTGACATCTTATTTTATTCTTGTTTTCTCGATTAACTTATACGAGTATCTATCTTAACTCGTCTAGCATCTTTTCTTTACTCAAATTAACTTCCTTTTTATTTCTTATCGATTAATTCTTCTTAAACTCGGTTTTCTCTATTTTTATTTATTTCTTTAATAATTTCTTCTTTTATTTGTTTTAAACCTAAGCTATTTCTTACTAAATAATCTCCTTATCTTTTGATACACATTTTTATGAATTAACTCACTTTATTAATTATAAAAGATCTTTTTGTTGTATTTTTTTTGTAAAATTTCAAGTCTTAAATTTTAATACAAGATATTTAATTAGTATATCTTTTCATACATCTTTTATCTTTTATTTAATTAAAAGCTTTTCAATTTTAAGTCTTTTTATCAATACTTCTATCTCTATTCCATATTCAAATTAATCACTAATACATACTTAAACATCCAATCCTTTTTTTATTATTTCTACAATTAATTTCTTTCAAAAATTTCAACATGCAATCTCATTTTCTTCACTTAAACACATGTATGATTATACTAACATAACATACAATTATCTCATTGATCAAAACAACATTCAATTCATCAACAAAATTAATAATATAAAATCTCTATTTTTTCTCAAAAATCTCGGCACACACATGCATATTTTGTGCAATTTATTTCTCAATTTTTCATGCATATAATCTCATTACTAACATGATAAAAATAACAAATCAAGCATCATAATAACAAAAACTCAAAGAATTCATATTTTTCTTATTTTTACTATATTTTTCGACATTTATCAATTCTTTAGGGTTTTAGTTTCTTTTTCTTCTCTTAATTCATCGATTAATATCTAGTGCTCGATTCTCCTAACGAATTCTTCTCACTCGATTAGCACATGCATATCCTAAGTTTGCCTAAACATAAATTAAGTAACATGCATGCATAGATCTTTCCTTTAGGACTTATAGACATACATTTTTACAACTAATCAAATGAATTCATACTTAATTAAATGGAAATCCTTTTCTTGGCTCTTGGGATTGAAATGGATGGAAATGGTAGCTTCAAAGCTTGAATCTTGAAAGAAAGAAGGATGTCTTCTTGAATCCTCAAAGAAAAAGAAAGAATATAGGATTAATTATCCATAGGTTTTAGGAATCAAAATAAAGAAAAGTGTTGGATGATTCTTGAATTCAACTTCAAGAACTTGGAAAATTCTTACATTTCTTTGAAAATATGGATGAAATGGATGGAGATTAATGACTTCTACTTCATTTTCATGGATGGAGATCTTGAATCCATGGTTGCATGTGAAGAAAAATCAAATATGAGGGAGAGAGAGAGAATGCCGTGAGGGAGAGAGATTGGAGAGGTTGAGAGAGTTTTTCTTTTCTTGCTAGAGAGAGAGAGAGATCGAACGGAGAGAGAGAGAGATGGAGTTTGATAATGAATTGTGATCTTTCCTACTTGTCTTAGATGAATTAGATTCAAATTCAACAAAGAGAAAAAGATATACTTGTTGGAAATTGTAAAAGACAAGACTTGATGGTTGATGTGAACTTAACTTGTATGCACACTTTAAGCAATCCATGCATAAGACATCATCATGGTGTTGGTCTTGGAAATTGAGGGATGATGGGAGAGGAGTTGTGAGGTGGCGAGAGAGGGAGAGAGGTGGATGACACGTGTCGTCGTCGTGTCGTTACGGGTATTAATTATCCGGTCGTAAAGGTTTTCCGGGTAAAACGATTCGTATTAATTCCGTTTTGTTTTATTAACGGGTCTAACCTCTTCTCGTTTCAGTTTTGACACTAACTCATCCCAATCCTATGTCACGTCTCAAATTAAAAGATTAAAGGCTTCGATCATTTTAGTCCTTTAATTCTTAAAAGAAATTAATCGGCTTATTAATCCGTTTATTAATCCTTTTCAAGACTAATGCCTCATTTCTCTTCTCAATTCTCGGATAAGTTCTTACCCTATCTCAGTGATCTTAAAAGAAATTCTAAGTTCGAAGGCTCTAATTTAATTCTATTCTAGGTTCATCGGCGTAAACATATTTCTCGGCGATTAACGTTATGTTATCTTAATTAAACAAACTTCTCGGGATTTTTCCGGAATTTAATCTTATACTCATTTTCATATAAACGACTCAACAAACATATCACATCATTATCATCTCAGATAATTAGAACAAATAAATTCACACAAGATTCACAAGGCAATTTAAACATTTTATTCAAAACTTATCGATTGGAAAAGAAAAATTTTACTCCTAAATTCTCATCTTTGAACTTACTCGGTTAATTAGACGCTCTCTAAAGGGATAAAAACTCGGGGTATCACATCCTCACCCTCTTAAAAAGAAATTTCGTCCCGAAATTTACTGACCTTAAGATAAAAACTCGGGATACTTTGCTTTCATCTTTTCTTCGAGCTCCCAAGTGGCTTCTTCAAAATCGTGATGACACCACTTGACTTTCACTAAGGGAATCGATTTCATTCTAAGCTGCTGGACTTTATAATCTAAAATCTTTTCGGGTTTCTCTTCGTAGCTTAGATCGGGCTTCATCTCAACATCTTCTTGACGTATTACATGCTTCGGATCGAAGACATATTTTCTCAACTGCGATACGTAAAACACGTTATGCAAACTTCCGAAACTAGGCGGTAACGCTAAACGATACGATACGGATCCAATCCTCTCAAGGATCTCGTACGGTCCTATAAAACGAGGTCTAAGCTTTCCTTTAACTCCAAAACGATAAACTCCTTTCGAGGGGGACACTTTCAAAAACACTTTATCTCCTTCTTCAAATTCTAACTTAGATCTTCGATTATCGGCATACGACTTCTGTCGACTCTGAGCTTCCTTAATCTTCTCACAGATTTGACGTATAGATTCTATCATTTCTTCAATCGCTTCTTGCCCTAACACTTTCTTTTCACCGACTTCATTCCAATACAACGGCGATCTACACTTCTTTCTGTAAAGAGCTTCATACGGGGCCATTCCTATCGTATTCTGATAGCTATTGTTGTATGCGAACTCAGCAAGAGGTAAAACTTTTTCCCACTCGACTCCTTTATCTAACAAGACAGCTCTCAACATATCTTCAAGAATTTGGATCGTTCGCTCGGATTGACCATCGGTTTGAGGGTGGTAAGCAGTACTGAACTGCAATTGGGTTCCCAACTCTTTGTGGAAACTTTCCCAAAAACGGGCGGTGAACTTCGAATCTCTATCAGAGGTAATCGTCTTCGGAATTCCATGCAACTTCACAATTTCTTCGATGTAGATCTCGTCTAACTTGGCTGATCCATACGTATGTGGAATAGGTATGAAATGAGCAAACTTCGTCAACCTATCCACGATTACCCATACTACTGTATTTCCTCTTCTTGATCTTGGCAATCCTGTCACAAAATCCATTGTGATTCCATCCTACTTCCACTCTGGGATTGGTAACGGCTGTAGAGGTCCATACGGTCTTTGATGTAAGGACTTCACTTGCTGGCAAGCTAGACATCTTTCAACGAACAATGCCACATCCGTCTTCATTCCATTCCACCAAAACTGGTTCTTTAAGTCTTTGTACATCTTCGTGCTGCCGGGATGAGCTGTATACGGGGTTTCATGAGCTTCACTCATTATTTCGTTTTTCAACTTGTCATCGTTAGGCACACAAATTCTTCCTTGATACAACAACGCATTATCGCTTGATTCTGCAAAATCTTTAACTTCTCCACTTCTCACCTTCCTTCGTAGCTTTTCTAACTCTTCGTCTCTTCTTTGGCCTTCTACGATACGGGTTCTTAAGTCAGGCATCACTACTAAGGTAGCAATTACTTGATCTATTGTCGCTGGCGGTACGATTACTTCAATCTTCATCTTCGCAAACTCTTCAATCAACTCGACTTCATCGGTTAAAAGAAATCCTAACTCGATCCTATTCGACTTTTCCTTCCTTCTCTTTCTACTTAACGCGTCGGCTACTACGTTCGCTTTACCGGGATGGTAAGATATCTTGAAATCGTAGTCTTTCACTAGCTCAAGCCATCTCCTTTGTCTCATGTTTAACTCCTTCTGCTCGAAGAAGTACTTCAGGCTTTTGTGATCTGAGAATATTTCACACTTCGCTCCATAAAGGTAATGTCGCCATATCTTCAAAGCATGAACGACGGCTGCTAATTCCAGGTCGTGAGTTGGATACTTCTCTTCGTGAGGTTTGAGCTTCCTGGAAGCATATGCAATCACTTTCCCATTTTGCATTAACACGCATCCTAGTCCTTGAGCAGATGCATCGGTATAAACAACATAATCTTTATCTGGCTCGGGTAGGGCTAGAACTGGGGCTGTCGTCTATCTCGTCTTGAGTTCTTGAAAACTTTTCTCACACTCTTCCGTCCATGTGAACTTCGTTTCTTTCTTCAACAGGCTCGTCATCGGCTTCGCGATCTTAGAAAATCCTTCAATGAATCTCCGGTAGTATCCTGCTAAACCAAGAAAACTACGGATTTCATGTACTGACGTCGGGGACTTCCAATCCTGCACAGCTTTCACTTTTTCCATATCCACTTGGATGCCTTCGGACGAAACGACATGTCCTAAGAAATTCACTGCCTTTAACCAAAATTCGCACTTACTGAATTTGGCATACAGCTTTTCTGTTCTAAGCGTTTATAACACGATCCTTAAATGCTCTTCATGCTCAGCTTCACTCCTTGAATACACCAAAATATTGTCTATAAAGACAATCACGAACTTGTCCAAATATTCGTGAAAAACTCTATTCATCATATCCATGAACACTGCCGGGGCATTTGTTAATCCAAATGGCATTACTATGAATTCGTAATGTCCATATCTCGTTCTAAAAGCAGTCTTCGGAATATCCTATTGCTTGATCTTCAGTTGGTGGTATCCAGACCTTAAGTCAATCTTGGAGAAAACACCGGCTCCTTTTAGCTGGTCAAACAAATCATCTATCCTTGGCAAAGGATATTTGTTCTTCAACGTAATCTTGTTTAACTCTCGGTAGTCTATGCACATCCTTAAACTACCGTCCTTTTTCTTCACGAACAAAATCGGAGCACCCCAAGGCGATACACTCGGTCGAATGTAGCCTAAGTCCAACAATTCTTGCAGTTGGATCTTCAACTCTTGAAGTTCCTTTGGGGCCATTCGATACGGTGCCTTGGATATCGGGGCTGATCCTGGTTCTAAATCGATTGAAAACTCTAACTGACGATCAGGGGGTAAACCTGGTAACACTTCAGGAAACACATCCTTGAATTCTCCCACGATTGGAACATCGTTGATACTCAACTCGTGATTTTCGTCCTTATTCAAATAGACTAGGTACACTTGGGTTCCTTTCTTCCGCATCAATCTCTGCGCTTTCATGGCTGAAATTATCGGTACGCTCTTCTTCACTCTCTTTTCCATTCCGAAATCTATGGTTGACTCTTCTCCAGGGGGTTTAAATGATATTTGCCTCGAATCGCATCGAATCGTCGCAAAATTCTCGGTTAGCCAATCCATTCCTAGGATTATATCGACGTCACGCATCTGGATCACATTCAGGGATTTCGCGACTAACTTACGGTTTCCGACTTCAAATTCTAGATTTGAGCAAACATGCGAAACTAACGCAGACTTTCCTAAAGGGGTTGCGACACTAAGCATCTGATTCGATTCTTCTACTTCTAGTTCTAGGTTCTCTACGCAGATACTAGATATAAACGAATGCGAAGCTCCGGTATCAAACAAAACAATAACAGGTATGTTGTTAAGCTTTCCCATACCTGCCAGATTTTCTTTCTCCTTTTCCTGCGGTTTCTGTTCAATCGCATACGTTCTTTGGAAAAGTGGCGGTTCTTGCTGAGGAGGTTGTTGCCTTGGCTGCGGCGGCTTACGTTGACGTGGAACAAACTTCTGAAGAGGGCTTGCCTCGATAGATTTCATCTGCGACGGTTGGAACTGGTTTGGCCTTCCGCTTCTAAACCCTTGTTGCTTACTTGGGCACTGGTTCGAGAAATGACCTGGTTGACCACAAGTGTAGCAAACATTGCTTCCACTCTTACAAACACCTTGATGCATCTTTCCGCATTTCGCACAGGGAAGGAATCCTAAAGGTCCGATGGGTAGGTTGCCTCGGTTCCTTTGCGGTGCCTTTCCCTTCTGTGGCTGCGGTTGGCTCTTTTCTTGCCACTGCTTCTTGGTTGGTTGATTTCCACTAATCCATTTTCCTTTTCTTTTTCCGTATTGGCTGAACTGGGGTTGATGAGCAGACGTGGTTGTGATCATCTGGTTTTGGGGTTGGGGATTCGCTGGGGGTTGCGATCCTTTTTCCGGTTGCATTGCTAACTCCATATCTAAAGCTCGGTTTAAAGCTTCGGCGTACGTCAAACCACTTTGGCTGGCGAGAACTACTCGAATATCTTGCCTAAGTCCTGCTCTAAACAACTCGCACATCTTCTCATCGGTGTCGACCATATCGGGCGCAAAACGAGCTAACTCACAAAATTCTTGGTCGTACTTGGCTACGGATCTTTTTCCTTGCTTCAGATTGGTAAACTCGTTGGATTTCTGCTTACGATAACTTCTTGGCACAAACTTTTCGTACAACGCTTCCTTAAACTGATCCCATGACAACTCTTCGTGTTCTTCGGGAGAATACATCCTTTGCTTTGCTTCCCACCAATAATCGGTTGTTCCTTTAAGCTGATACGCCATGCATTCCAAACGTTCGCGATCGGAACAACGAAGAAAACGAAAAATTCGCTCTAAAGAACGAATCCAGTCTTCGGCATCAGCTGGACTGCCTTTACCGTCGAACGTCGGGGGATTTTGTCAGAAACAACTCTTCGACTCGTCTTTCGTTTTGAGGGGTGGAGTAGGGTCACGCTGCCCTTCTGCATTATCTTCCGGAATCCTGACGTTTCTACGTCTTGGCGGCATTCTAAAGATTAAAACAAGGGAAAAACTTTAACCACTCTAGATCTTATGCTTACAGGGAACCTTTCTCGATTCTGAACATATTTCTCTTTTGGGAGGAACACGATTCTCGATCGGTACTTAGATAATTAATAACAATTTAAAACTTTCTTAAGCAATTCATTACTTCAATTTCTCATATATACATGCATCTCGTTCAGTTTCTAATAATTGTCACATACTCATATCATCATATATTCATATCATCATCATAGATTCTTGAAACAATCAGTCATAATCACAGAGCAAATATCATCACTTCATATTCAAATACTCAATTCGATTCAATAACTCAGAAAATTTCAACTTCAATTCAAAGATCTAATTTAACTTCCAAACGCTTAACAGCGGCCTTCTCTAGGACTTATAACACTTAGGGAATTTACTTTGGAAAACGTTTCCCTTTTTCCTAGTCAAATTATGATAGTCTTCAACACAGGTTACAACACAACTAAAAGAAAATAAAAGAGTTCAACTCTCAACACACTCGAATTAAAAATGATTGAATTCAACAGCTTTCTTGGAACATTCCTACGCATAGGAGTCATCTTCACTTGGTCCGTTATCATCAAACTGTTCCGCTTCGGAATCCACTCCTTAGTGCTCTATAATCTCCTCATCTTCTTCCGGGTCTTCTTCCTCCTCCTCTTCTTCCTCTTCACGCATTTGTCCTTCAAAACGCTCATCATCTTCCTCGACATTATCATCTTCTATGGCGAAACACTCGCGCTCGGCTTCTCTCAAGGCTTCTTCACACTCTTCTAGGGTATAATTCATCGCAGCTAGCTCAGATTCGATCCATGGCTGGGTAGGAAAAACATTGTTAGATAGAGGCTGAAGATATCCGGTTCCTACAGTCGCTGCATCAACTGGCTCGCTTCCATTCTCTTTGTTGTCGCTTGAGCGGGTTTGGCTAGAGGATTCTGCTCTAGGATGGCTTACAAAGGTTGCTTGCGGATGATTCATATAAGCAGCTATTTGGTTCTCATTTGAAGAAGAATTTTCATCACATCCATTCGGCTGTAATGTTGATAAGTCAGAAAACAAAGGAATCAAGAAAATTAAGTTAAAAGCACACCACTTACAATTGGGTAATCTGCAAGAGGATTCTGAGGTTGAAGATTAGTTCGTGGCGGCGAATTGATGTGGAGAGAAACAGTTCCATTTGGAGGAATTGGTGAAGGATTACGAACAAAGTCATTCAACAAGCTTGGGGTATCATCTTCATAAGGTTCGGGCGGAGGAGCACCATAGGACATAAAACGAGCTGAAATCGCGGAGATAAAAGCATTTACGTCGCCGTATAGGGTTCGGTCGAAATAACGGTAGCCTAGAAATTGAGGGACAAGAGATGCTGCCTAGTCCTTCCATTCTTGTGGTAGCGCTTGAATCAGGTGCGTCATGCTTTCTAACGGTCCTACGTCCATATATTGAACTTTTCCCCAAATCGTATGGTATCGTGCTAAGAATTCTGCTAAAGATTCGTTATTTTCCATTCTCGCGTGCAAATACTCTTGCATCCAATCAACGTTGTCCATCCTATACGAATTTTAAACGCATAAGCATACTTAACAAATTATCGAACATATTACGAATTCTACTACATACTCATTTCTGCGTTCCAAAGAGGGATTTTTGGGCAATTCCAAATCACGTAACCAATCGCACACACGCCTTATTCTTTCCGATCTTTTCACACGCACTCGCAAAGGGGTAGACATTCTAAAGCAATCTAGCTATTAAACAACGTAACAAATTCATCTCAAAACATCATAGCTCGACAAAATAACTTTAAAGAAAATTCTCAACATTTAATAACTCAAACATCATCTTAACTTGAAAAGAAAACTTTTAGAAAAAGACATACCTGGTTGCCGAATGAGATGGAGGATAACTTGGTGTGGTTTACTGACTCAAATAAGTCTAGGAATTAAATCTAGACTCAACTCATCAAAGAATAACAGACTTTAGAACAAATAAGAGCCTTGCTCTGATACCAACCTGTCACGCCCCGACCCTCGAGGTGCGACTTACGAACAACAACAAACCTAAATAACTAACAACTAACTCAAACAAAGGGAACATGCTCGGGGAAAACAAAGATGAAATATAAGGCAATCGAATTTGGTTTTCAAAAGCATAAAGAAATGATAACCGAGCATCTTAACTTAACTTTAAACGGGAATTCAAACAAGTAATTCATGCTGATGGGAAAGGAATTCCAACAAAAAGAGGAAGCATGTGATTATATACATCAAGATAAGGGATCATGTTCAACGACAAGTCAAGTTACGAGCCCATCGCTCGGGATTACAAGTTAAAGGGTTTATGAATTTAACAAGCATTCAAAGTCTTCGAGCACAACGCTCGGAATCAAAAACATGAATATTAGAGTACTGGCATCAACAGACGTTGGATCAAAAAGATTGAAGCGGAAATTAGCATCAACTCCCAACACTTGCACGTATGAAGACGTACAAATGCCAGTCCGAAATTCTACCAAACTTAACCAACAAAACCAAACCACACCACCAAGTATCCACGCCATCGCCATCCAGTCAACCTGCATGTTTAGAAACACACGCAGGCTTGAGTACTTCGTACTCAGTGAACACAAGCCAAAACATTTGAATAAAGATGCTTTTTAAAGCTATATTAATTGAACTTGCCTTGCCAAACATCACAAGTATATAAACAGATTAAAAACGGTTTTACTTGTGCATGTCAAAACATTTTTATTTAAAACAGACTGCAAGTCAAATATCATATAATATAACAGCATGTATCATCTATCACAAATAACTTCACTGTGCCGAGAAGTAGGCCTCCTTCTCAAACACTAAGACCGGCTCAACCGAAGAAAGGCTCACAGTCACCTCAATATATACCACACGTGGGTTCCTGCTTTCACAGAATAATCACATCTTCATATAAATAGATGATAACACATACTAACTTCAATAAAATGGCAAGTCAATCACATTTGAAAATCATATCATAATATTCAATAGCATACTAATTTTCATCGATAGTTTTGGTTCAGAAAAGCCCACCTGACTTCCGAAGAACTAGCTAGGTGGTCTAGGGCTATTTGTCCTCGCTTAACAATCCGTCCGGCTCGATCCTTCATAGTTCGACATCGATAGATAAGATATATGAAAGACGGACACAAAGGCGTTGGACTTTAACCGACGGACTTCTATTTGAGTCGTCGCTCTCTTCGTTCTAACTTTTCTAAAAGATCTCACGTTCTCGTCTTTATTTTATTAACTCTATTCGATTTGGTTAACTTTACTACTTATTGTCGTACACTTTTTTCGTTCTGATTAATAACTTCATTATTACAAATTATTACTCGAGCTTTCTTTCAAAGACTTTAGTTCATTCTCAAATTAACAATCAATTATCTATCATACAAATTCAATCATCTTTCACATTATAATATTATCATGCATTTAAACACTTATTCAAACATATAATGAATTCATATAAATCAAGCATACTTTAAGATACATTAACATTCATTCAATTTAGATCTTAAATTCTAACTCGATTATGCATTTCCTTTTTATGGAGGCTTAAACTAATGATTCTATCTTTCTTATTTATATAGACAATGCTTCGTATCCGCTATCTTATAAGGTATTTTATAACTTTTATTTATTTAACAAAAATTCTCTTAGCTTTTAATAGACTCTTATGAATTTATAAATTCTTGTTCAACTCTAACTTGATTCTCATTTCTTAACTTGAATATTATTCCTTTAATTATTATCTCGGTTTATCTTTTCTTCGCTTGGTTGGAAATAACGTACTCAATTAATTATTTAATTAATCTTCTTTCTTTTTAATTCTTGACATCTTATTTTATTCTTGTTTTCTCGATTAACTTATACGAGTATCTATCTTAACTCATCTAGCATCTTTTTTTTACTCAAATTAACTTCCTTTTTATTTCTTATCGATTAATTCTTCTTAAACTCGGTTGTCTCTATTTTTATTTATTTCTTTAATAATTTCTTCTTTTATTTGTTTTAAACCTAAGCTATTTCTTACTAAATAATCTCCTTATCTTTTGATACACATTTTTATGAATTAACTCACTTTATTAATTATAAAAGATCTTTTTGTTGTATTTTTTTTGTAAAATTTCAAGTCTTAAATTTTAATACAAGATATTTAATTAGTATATCTTTTCATACATCTTTTATCTTTTCATACATATTTTAAGTCTTTTTATCAATACTTCTATCTCTATTCCATATTCAAATTAATCACTAATACATACTTAAACATCCAATCCTTTTTTTATTATTTCTACAATTAATTTCTTTCAAAAATTTCAACATGCAATCTCATTTTCTTCACTTAAACACATGTATGATTATACTAACATAACATACAATTATCTCATTGATCAAAACAACATTCAATTCATCAACAAAATTAACAATATAAAATCTCTATTTTATCTCAAAAATCTCGGCACACACATGCATATTTTGTGCAATTTATTTCTCAATTTTTCATGCATATAATCTCATTACTAACATGATAAAAATAACAAATCAAGCATCATAATAACAACAACTCAAAGAATTCATATTTCTCTTATTTTTACTATATTT
This sequence comes from Schizonepeta tenuifolia, assembly GCA_029490685.1. Lineage (NCBI taxonomy): Eukaryota > Viridiplantae > Streptophyta > Magnoliopsida > Lamiales > Lamiaceae > Schizonepeta > Schizonepeta tenuifolia. The sequence goes on from JANLIY010000007.1 coordinate 3,249,220, forward strand.
TTCGGCATTTATCAATTCTTTAGGGTTTTAGTTTCTTTTTCTTCTCTTAATTCATCGATTAATATCTAGTACTCGATTCTCCTAACGAATTCTTCTCACTCGATTAGCACATGCATATCCTAAGTTTGCCTAAACATAAATTAGGTTGTTTAGTGCCCGGAAACTAAACTGTAAGGTTGATAAGTACCCGCAAACTTATCCTTAACGGTTGCTCAGCCCACGTAAGCTGAGTGGTTTGTCCAGAAGAACTTGGACAGAGTTGTGTGGACTCACAACTCCCCGTGGACGTAGGAAGGTTATCTCCGAACCACGTTAAATTCTGTGTGTCTGTGTTTATTTCTGTTCAGTTACTTATTGCATTTTCAACTGACCAAACTAACCGGCATACAAACTGCATATTTACATTCTCAACTGTTTTGGTTCTTGACCAACCGAGCATAAAAGTGTGAGTTGTTTTTACAAGTATAATTTCCACCACATTCCGCAGAGCACCACTCTCACAGCTGAGTTCTCTTACTCAGTTGTGATTTCAGCTGAGCCTTTCTTTACTCAGTTGAAGTGATTTTCGAGTGTTAAGTTTTCAAAGTTAAAAAATCCTAACTGGTGTATTCCCCTCCCCCCTCCATACACCAGTAACTCGTATCGGGACCATCAAGTGGTATCAGAGCAGTGGTTCAAAAGACTGCTGACTCTGTTTCACAAGGTGTGAATTCGAGAAAGTTTCTTCAGTGGTCATCTGAACAGATCTTTTCACGCTAGTGCATATTTGCTTGCATATTTGTTCTGTTTGTTGTGTGCAGATGGACGCCAAGGACAAGATAGTAGTCATGTTCTCAGTAGTTAATTATACATCATGGAGAACACGGATGAAGAAGATCCTTCTGTCTAAGCATCATAGGATGCAACAAGTTCTCTCTTTCGGACCGATCGTCATCAAAGAAAGAATAGCTCGCACTCCCACAAATCCCAACGATGGGGATACAGTTGTGGATTTTGCAGAGAAACAGCCGGAAGATTATACTCCAGAAAAAGCCAAGGTGAGCCAGTTAGACATCTGGGCTCAGAGCACAATAATGTCCACAGTTAAACAAGATTATCTGCCTTGGATAGAGGAGTGTGAGACTGCTAAAGAGATGTGGGACATCTTGGCATCGCTGAGTGAAGGAAGCGACGAGACGAAGGAAAACAAGTTCTCACATGCATGCCAAGATTTCGACAACTTCAGTCTGAGACCTGATGAAACCATCGATCAGCTAGAGCTCCGGTTTATGGACATCCTCAGAAGAATCCAGTCCATCCGAAGAGGAAAATACACACTAAGAGAAATCAATCTCAAAGTGTTGCAAGCTCTACCGGCTGAGTGGGATACTTTCACCAATATCCATGAAAGCCGAGCTGACCTTGGTGAAATGGGAACTGAAAGATGTTCTCAATCTTAAAGGGAAATGAGTATAAGGTGAACCGAAGAAAATCTCAGTCCTCGGTTCAGACGAGTCGACTGGAGGATGTTGGTTCAGCCTCAAAGTCAGTTGCTCTCCGAGCTGACTACTCAAAATCGAGAACATCGAGGCCAACCAGATCAGCTGACACGACTGCAAAGGAGCCAAGCAGAGAGGAACTGCAACAGAACATTGCAGCCTTGTCAAAGAAACTAGCCGACATGGACACTCGGTTCGGGAAATACAAACGATTCTACAAATCAAACCGAACTCGAGACAGTTCAAAGCCTGTCACCAATGGTTGCTTTGAATGCGGCAAGGAAGGTCATTTCAAGGCTGACTGCCCAGATCTATCGAAAAAAGAGAGAGATGCATTAAGGGCCAAACAAGCTGGAAAGAACAAGGCCATGGTTGCAGAAGAAGCAGTTGACGATATGGATATCTTCACTGATACCGAAGATGAAGATGAGCTGACTTCTACCAACAACGTCATCAGTCAGGATCAATGCCTCATGGCACTTGGAACCAACCAAGATGATATTGAGGTACAATCTAATCCTGCTCAGTTAAATTCTTCCAATACTTCTAACATGCAGGAATCTCTGAACGATGAATTGGAACCCTCCTGGAGTGATTTTCAAGAACTCAGTGAGGAGCTGCATCACCAATCGGTTGAGTTTAAGAGTCTTCAAGCTCAGTTCGCCAAACTTGAAGATTCCTTAACCGAAAAGGACGATCTGATCAAGAGCCAAACCGAGGAGATTGAGAATCTCAAGAGTCAACTGAACAAGGCTAAGGCTCCAACTGATGAGGAGTTGACAAAGCAGAACAAGGAACAGCAAGATCAGTTGAAAAATAAAGAGGCTCAGATCGAACAGCTGATAAAGAAGTCAGATGGACAAACCGAGCAGATAACTGTCCTCGTCAAGGAGTTGCAAACTGAGAAGGACAATCTAATCAAGCTGTATCAGTCATCCAAGATCATAGAGAATCTTATCAGTTATAGTCGACAGATGGATGACGTGTCAGGACTTGGTTATGATGTTGTCAAGGATACTGGAATTCCACTAGCAACCTTCATCAAAGCTGTAGAAATCACAGCTGTCAAGCCGAACACAGCTGAGTCTCCAGAAGCTAATCCAACCTCCACCTCTCAGCAAGTTCAACCGACCAATAGAATTACAACTAAGAAGGGAAAAGGAGTAGTAGATGTAGGACAGAATGTTCCATCGGTTGGGACATCAACCGAGGGGGAATGTTCCAAAAGTCAGAAGAGGAATCAGAGACGTCGAAGGCATAACCGCAACTGAACTCAGAATCAGAACCGACCTCTGCATCAACCTCAAAGTCAACATCAGATGGAATGGAACCGACCTCAGAACAGAAAAGGGTTTAATCATCTGAATCAACAGCGGTTCCAACATCAGTTCAACCAAAGGTTCCAACCAAGTCAACCAATGAGGAACAGGTCGAACAACTGGAGATATTCATGCCATAATATGAATCATCAACAGGGTATGAATAGTTACAGACAACCCTCAGGGAGTTGGAATCACATTCAGCCACAAAGATTCCAACAGGGCGTCCGACCTCACAGACAAACTCAACAGGATAAGAATCGCCATCAAAACAGGAGGAAAGCCTCTCCTCCGTGAGCTCAGAATGGGAGAAATCCAACTCCTCCCAAGAAACAGAACATCTCTATTAACAACAAGCCTAAGGATAACCGAGGTGTTGTTATAGTTGATGATGAAGGAAAAGTGATCTGGAATGATAAATCCATCCGAGTATATAGGGAAAAGCGACGCACAGTTCCAGAGGGAACTGGTTCTAAACCTTCAGGACCCAACTGAAATTGGGGACCTAAGCTAGTTTCTCTTTGCAGGTACAGGAGAAACAGCTGAGGAAGAAGAAGGCGTCTGCAACAAAATGGGTAATGGACAGTGGATGCTCGAAACACATGACTAATCTAAAGGATTTGCTTGGAAGTTTCGTGGAGAAAGAAGGTCCATCAGTTACTTTTGGTGATCTCAAAAGGTTACACCAGAGGTTACGGTACCCTTGAAACCAATCATGTTTCAATTTCTAATGTCTCTTATGTTGATGGATTGAAGCATAACTTGCTCTCCATCAGCCAATTCTGTGATAATGGTTTCTCTGTCAAGTTTGATGCACAGGGTTGCAGGGTTAAAGATGTCGGATCAAAGCAGGTGATATTGTTGGGAAATCGATCACCAACAGGGAATGTCTACTACGCTGATTGGAACAGCAGCCTACCTGACACCTGCCTATTATCAAAGAGCAGTTCTGATGTGAGCTGGCTATGGTACAGAAGGCTCAACCATCTGAACTTCAAGACGATAAACCGACTAGCCAGACAAGAACATGCAAGAGGCATACCAAACAGAGTATTTTCAACAACACACATCTGCAGTGCATGCCAGCTGGGAAAGCTCGCTAGATCCTCCTTCCGGTTGAAGTCAACTCCCTCAACCGACCGAGTGTTACAGCTGATCCATATGGATCTCTTCGGGCCAGTTACACCAAAAAGCATAAATGGCAACGAGTATACCCTGGTTGTAACTGATAATTATTCGAGGTATACGTGAACCATTTTCATGCGCCACAAGAATGAAACCCGAGATAAGCTGCCCAAGCTGATGGATCAGATATCGAACCAACAAGAGATGAAGATCATGTCTATCCGATCAGATCATGGAACTGAGTTTTTAAATAAAACCATCATCAAGTATTGCGAGAAAAATGGAATTACCCATCAGACATCAGCCGCGCGCACTCCGCAATAGAATGGAGTAGCTGAGCGAAGGAACAGAACGTTGAAGAATGCAGCCACATCCATGTTAGCAAGCTCAGCTCTGCCAAAGAGATTTTGGGCTGAGGCAATCAATACAGCCTGCTACACTCAGAACCGGTCTCTTCTAACCAAGCGGTTGGGAAAGACACCATATGAGCTATGGAGACGCAGGAAGCCAGATATTTCTTATTTTCGCGTTTTTGGTTCTAAGTGTTATATTCACAACAATGGGAAGACACAGTTGAAAACTTTTGATGCCAAAGCTTCGAAGGGCATATTTCTTGGATATGCTGCTCGGATCAAGGCATATAGAGTTTTCAACAACAGCTCTCGTGTTGTAGAAATAACACCTCATGTTAGTTTTGATAAATCTACTTTTGAGTACAGGGAACAGGTCAAAGAACAACAGGCAGATATACAAGCTCCACCTGTTCTCACCAGATCACAAGCTCTAAGGGAAAAGAACCTAGCTGAACCACTGGTTTGGGCAACTGAGGATGAGGATCCATACTCCTCTGAAGATGAATGCGAAGACCCCAGCTCATCCCAAGGGGGAACTTCAGCTGATGCTCCTCCAACTGCATCAGCATCCGAAGCCCAACCGAGTCCAGTTCAAACTAATGTCAATGTTGAGGATCCAGACTCAACAGCTGATCAATCACCACCTCTGAAGACTCCAACTCAGATTTCGGAACAGCCACAGTTGGAAGATGAAGGAAGACACAACCGAAGATGGTATGAAGTTCATTCTACTGACGACATCATCGGAGATCCAACCGAGGGTGTGCGTACAAGGAGCCGAGTTGCAAATCCAGAATCAACCGAGGAAGATTCCAACACTTATGCCCAATATGCTGAGGAGTTGGCAGTTCTAGAGGAGTTCGAGCAAGCTGGAGATGTTGCCATGATTTCTTGCTTTGTAGCTGATGTGCCAGAACCGAAGAATGTTGGGGAAGCTCTCAACTGTGTCCACTGGACAACAGCCATGCAAGAAGAACTGAATGAGTTTCTACGCAACTGTGTATGGGAGTTGGTAGAAAGACCAAATGGTGTCAAGATGATTGGATTGAAGTGGATCTTCAAAAACAAGAGAGACGCCATTGGATTCATTGTGAGGAATAAAGGAATGTTGGTAGCTCAAGGATACTGTCAACAAGAAGGAATCGACTTTGAAGACTCTTTCGCGCCAATTGCAATGCTGGAAGCCATCCGAATCTTTGTAGCTTATGCCGCACATCACAAGTTCAAAGTGTATCAGATGGATGTGAAATGTGCATTCCTCAACGGAGATATCAAGGAAGATGTGTATGTTGAACAGCCTCCTGGTTTTGAAACTGGAGATGGAAGAGTGTACAAGTTGAAGAAAGCCATCTATGGCTTGAAACAAACACCAAGGGCCTGGTATAACACTCTTTGTGGTTTTTTTCTAAACTCGGGATTCAAACGAGGATCAGTTGACAAAACCCTGTTCACCATCAAAGTTGGAGATGATATACTTGTAGTGCAAATCTACGTGGATGACATCATATTCGGTTCCAAGTCAGAGGAGCTGTGCAAAAAGTTTTCAGATCTCATGAAGGAGAAGTTCGAGATGTCAATGATGGGCGAGATGAATTATTTCCTTGGATTACAAGTGAAGCAGTCACCAGAAGGGATCTTCATCAATCAGTCCAAGTATACAAAGGAGCTCATCACCAAGTTCGGATTGCAGACAAGTAAGACAACAAGGATCCCAATGAATACTAACTAGAAGATTGAACCCGGAGCTGAGGGAAAGCTAGTGGATGCCAGCAAGTATAGAGGGATCATCGGTTCTTTGCTATACCTAACTGCAAGCCGGCCAGACATATCTTACGCAGTTGGAGTGTGTGCTCGATTTCAAGTCCAACCAAGGGGAGCTCGCATGTTGGCAGCAAAGAACATCATCAAGTATCTGAAGGGTACTATCAATGTTAGGTTGTGGTATCCAACTGACGACAATATCCAACTGACTGGATACTCAGATGCGGATCTAGCAGGAGATCGGTTGGACAGGAAGTTTACCTCTGGACACTGTCAGTTCATGGGAAGCAAGCTGGTTTCATGGTTCTCCAAGAAACAAGCATGTGTTGCTACTTCTACAACCGAGTCAGAGTATATGGCTGCCGGAAGCTGTTGCATGCAAGTGTTGTGGCTGAAGCAACAGCTGAGAGATTATGAAGTTGCAACTGGACAGGTTCCCATTCATTGTGATAGCTCGAGTGCCATAGCTATCTCTCTGAATCATGTTCACCATTCTCGGACAAAGCATATCGACATTCGTCATCATTTCATCCGAGATTATATTGAGAAGAAGGATGTGTCCATGGAGAAGATCCTAACTGAGATTCAGAGAGCTGATATCGTCACCAAACCTCTGCCTGAAGCCCGGTTCAATATGTTATGTGATCTTCTTGGACTGTTGGATCCATCAGATGAGGAGTCAGCCGAGCTGAAGAGTCAGATATCCATCTGAGGAGGAAGCTCAGATGAAGGGGGAATCTCAGATACGAAGTGTCAACTGAAGACATCAGACGTTAGCTGAACAGACGAACTCAAGTCAGCTGATGGTATGCTGCAACAATGGATCAGACGTCAGCTGAACAGACGAACTCGAGTCAGCTGATGGTATGCGGCAACTGAGGAACTCAACTGAGGTATACAGCTGATCTCGACATCAGCTGGCAGGTATCATTTATGGCTGAAGGCCCTAGAAGAACAGCACAAAATTGACTGGCTAGGCTACCTTGAAAGCCAGCTGTGGGCTGAGAAACTGAAGATATCCGAGATGGTAGCTGAGTCCAGAGAGCAGCTGTTGAGTGTTAAGGGCACACTCAACTTCGGCACCAAAATATCAGCCCTGATCCTCCAAGCTACCAAGGGTCAAAAGCTGACGTGGGAAGGGAGTGAGGACCCTCCGTTTAGCAAGCTGATGTTGTTCCCAACATCCAAAAAGGCTAGGGATGTTGTGGAAGCAGTTTACACACCCAAGGGAGCCTCGAAGCCAGCTGTGGAGACAACCCCAGCAGCTCGCTGCCCTTCAAGGACAAAGCCTGCCAAACGCCAGCTGGAGGAAGTGGCTGAGGAAGAAGAAGAAGAAGAAGAGGTGGAACCCCTCCAGAAAAGGCCCAGAATCAGAATCATCCAGCCAGCAGCTCAACCGGCTGCAACGGGCCCCGTGGTGGAGACACTAGTTGAGAAGTCAACCGAATCTAGCCAGTCGGTTGATGCAGCTGCGTTCGTCATTCAACCCCGCCAACAGGATGCACAGGCTGAAGGGATGGAGATCAACGTGGAGGAATCCAGCTCCTCCTCAGATGACTTCTCTTCATCTGAAGAGTCCCACGACAGTCCAACAACTGGAGCTGATGTCAGCCAGGAAATCCCACCTGTGTCTGAGGAAGCTATTAAGCCAGCCCAGTCTCCACCCAAAGAGGATTCAGTTCTTTCAACTGATCCTCAGTTAGACATTCCGAACCTCTCGCTCGATGCCAACGTTGAGACCGCTCTTTTGGCCAACGTTGATGACACCCTTGAACCCATATCCTTCGAAATCGACCCACCCCCAATTGATGAAGAAGCCAACCGCCAGGCGATCCTGGCTGAGTATGAAGGCCGGCTGGACTACTGCTTCCGCAAACTGATCGGCATGTTCCCCTAGGCAAGCTCAATGCCCATCTTTGCCATGTTCAGGACGGAACTGCTCTATCAGTTCAGTGTCATTTTCAGCTATTGGTACGTCAAGGAGGAAACCCTCAGGATCCATGGTTGGGACAGGTTGAAGGTTGAAGAATCCAATCTGAGGGTGTACTTCGACTACCAGAACCTGGAGGTTGCCTACAACCAGAAGGTGGTTGTGCTTCGTCGACGCCTGGATAAGAGTCAACAAGAAGGGACAGACTCCAGGGAGCTGTGCGACAATCCTGGAGCTGTACAATTTCTGGATCATATGTTGGCCAAGAATGCCGACCATATAGAAGAGGTCGATGAAGCTGAAGAGGCGGCCAAGAGGGAAGAAGATAAGCTGAAACATTACCTGGCCAGCCGAACAGCCCTGGTTGTCGTGGACCCAACAGCTCAGACACAACAGCAACAACTGCATGTACCCTCTGATCAGCCAGCACACTCAACCGATGATATATGTAAGCTGATCACTGAGAGGGTCAACCAGCTGAGGCAGGAGCTGTTGTCCAAAATCAACCACAACAAGGAAGAGGAAGCTGACAAGATGAATCAGCTAATGGAAGAGAACGCCTCCCTGAAGAATCAGCTGGAACAACTTTCCTCCTCCCTGCAGCAAAAGCTCGAAGACCTCTTCTCTTCTACCAGCTGGAGGTCAAGGATCTGAAGAAGGCGGTTCAAGGACTCAGCTCGGACTTTAACGTCTTCAAGTCCGTTGCTGAATCTGATCTGGCAAAGTCCCAGCAGACACAGGACCAGGACTGGATGTCTCAGTTCGCCAATTTTCGAGCTGAGTTCGTCACCCTTCACAAAGATGTCTCTGCGACCTTTGCAGCCTTGAAGAGAGCCGAGCAGGAACGCCAGGACCTGGAGCTGGCAAAGAAGGTGGAAGAGAAGGATGTTGTGGACAAACTCTTCTCCCGAGTTCAACAAGCTGAGGCCAAGCTGACCTCCCTGGATGGCACTGTTGCCACCCTTTTGGATGATGCCAAAAAGGGGGAAGAAAAGGAGCCAGCAGTTGTTGCTGGACAGGGGAAAGGTGTTCTTCAGCAAGGAGAAGAAGGAGTGCCAGCTGAAACTGAAAAAGAAAGAGCTGAAGGGTCGCAGCTGAAGGAGTCTGAGCAGGAACTTGAAATCTCCCACGACCTCGTAGCCGAGCTCGATGCCGATCTTGACGGGATCTCTGTTGAAGATTGCATCGAAGCTACAAAAGCTATGGGGGAGTCCAAGGAGAAGTACTTGAATCCCTCTTGGATCAAGAAGTTTGCTGCTGATCAGGTCAAGAAGGTGGCCAAGTTCGAGAAGGAACTGGCCAAGATTGAGAAGAATGTAGACAAAAATAAAGCCAGCCGGAGCGTGCGAAGAATAAACAAGCACCAGATGAAGGCTGAGGCTAGGAAAAAGACGCAGCAGCTGCAGAGGAACACCCCGCTCCCGTCTCGGTTCCCACATATTGATAAGTGGATGAACGCTGAGTGGAACGATGACTGGGAGCAGTTCAAGCATGAATTTATCAATGACTTTTACTATAGGAAGAGCCAAGGCAAGCCTTCAAGGAAGCCCTGTGGGAACTCAGATCTGGAGACCCTGGAATGTTCGGTCAATTCCAGCGAGCTATGGTGAAAGCTCAGCTCGATCCCAACACCGTTCCGGTTCCGCAGATGCTCAAATATCGCCCTCAGATGATCAAAGGCACAAGCACTCCGAACAGAAATGCGATCATGGCTGAGGCGAGACAAGTCTGCAAGGAACATGGTGTCAACACTGGGATCGAGTCAGCTGCGAAGAAAGAGATCTTTGACCGTATCTTCAGCAAGTACGGTCAACAGTATTTTTGAGCTGATGTAGTTTTTAGCTGATGAAGTTTTTGAGCTGATGTAGTGTTTGGAGCAACTGATGTATCTTTAAATATTTTGTACTTATTACTGTAATCATCAGTTGTAATGAAAACTTCAAAGTATATATACGATTCAACTTGACGCACAATATCTCATTGTCCAAGCTATGAATCGCAGTCTTTTAAATACCATGTTATAACTGTGCTAACCCTTTGATGTTTTATCTTATAGACTGTCTAGAATTTCAGCTGAGATTTTAGATAAGTTAGTGAGGTTTAGATCAATAGTGGTTTAAAGTTGTAAGTGGTTTTGGCATCATCAAAAAGGGGGAATTGTTGGGAAATTTATTAGTATGAATTTTGATGAATTCTAAAACCAACTGACCCCAACCGAGTAGATGTTGCCAGTTCCTAATATTAGCTGTTAAGCTCGCTGTTTGAGCAATGTTAAGATTTTATCTTTACAGGTCTCCAGCTGAAGACGACAACATAGCAACACTCGGATACAACCCCGGATGAAAAATCGGATAAGGAACAACAGCTACAAGACTCTGTCTGATGAGAGAGCTATGCCAAAAAAAGGAATGCTTTCTGACAGCTGAGAATTCAAGCCAACTGTTCAGTTGGAACATCAGCTATAGAATGCCATCCGATAACGAGAATGTTTCAAGAAGGGAGAAGTTATAAAGAAGTCTCAACATGAAGTTCAAAGTCAGCTGAGAGTACAACGGTTCAGTCAGAACATCAGCTGAAGACCACTCAGATGAAGATCAAGATTTTCAACCGACTAACCGAGGTTGACTGTCAGAAAGGTTTGAATTTGAATTTGAATTTCAAAAGGAAGTCACATGAGGGTTTGACCGTTCAGTCATTACCCCATTTGACCCAACACAAGGCTGTCTCAGATGGAAAGCAGAAAAGCACAGATGCCATATCGGGAAAGTCTGCAGAGATGAGAGACAAGCCATCGCTTTTAACGATCACAGATCAACAGCTCCTCCAACGGCTAGTTGATACTCTCCGCCTATAAATAGAGGCCTTCATTCATTTGAAGACAATAGAAGACACACACGCGCGAGAAAAAATCTGAGAGCAAAAAGAAAAGAGCAATATTCTTCCCGAACTGAATTGAATCTCTTAGAACATCACTTGTTGAGAGTTCTAGAGTTAGATAGTTTTGTGTCTTTAGATCGAACCTTGAGAACATCACTTAGTGAGAGTTCATAGAGAGTTAGATCATAGCTCACATCCCGTTCGAGCTTTTAGTTGGAAAACCATTTTTCTTTCACCTGAAAAGGTTTAGGATTCTACTCTTCCTGCAATTGAGTAGTTAGGTTGTTTAGTGCCCGGAAACTAAACTGTAAGGTTGATAAGTACCCGCAAACTTATCCTTAACGGTTGCTCAGCCCACGTAAGCTGAGTGGTTTTTCCAGAAGAACTTGGACAGAGTTGTGTGGACTCACAACTCCCCGTGGACGTAGGAAGGTTATCTCCGAACCACGTTAAATTCTGTGTGTCTGTGTTTATTTCTGTTCAGTTACTTATTGCATTTTCAACTGACCAAACTAACCGGCATACAAACTGCATATTTACATTCTCAACTGTTTTGGTTCTTGACCAACCGAGCATAAAAGCGTGAGTTGTTTTTACAAGTATAATTTCCACCACATTTCGCATAGCACCACTCTCACAGCTGAGTTCTCTTACTCAGTTGTGATTTCAGCTGAGCCTTTCTTTACTCAATTGAAGTGATTTTCGAGTGTTAAGTTTTCAAAGTTAAAAAATTCTAACTGGTGTATTCCCCCCCCCCCCCATACACCAGTAACTCGTATCGGGACCATCACTTTGACAAACAGAATGAAAACTGTTCTTGACACCATCATTAGTGATAAGCAATCTGCTTTTGTAAAAGGAAGGGTGATCTTTGATAATATCTTACTAAGCAATGAAGTGATCAAAGGCTACAATAGAAAACATGTATCTCCTTGCTGCATGCTCAAAATCGATATACAAAAGGCTTATGATTCGGTAGAATGGCCTTTCTTTTATAGCTTAGTTGGATTTATGTTTGCCTTGCTTCTGTGTTTTACTCTGTGATCATCAATGGGGATATTACTGAACCATTTGAAGCTAAATTAGGGCTTAGACAGAGTGATCCCATCTCACCATATTTATTTGTTATATGCATGGAGTATCTCTCAAGATGCCTCAGTGATTTACACTCTTTGAAAGACTTTCATTATCATCCTAGGTGTAAGAGGTTCAAGCTGATCCATGTATGCTTTGCAGATGATCTCCTGCTTTTTTCTAGAGGAGACATCAAATCTGTGAGGGAGCTACTCTCTGCATTTGAAAAATTCTCCAGTGCATCGGGGCTTAAAGCAAATCCAACTAAAAGCTCGATTTATTTTGGAGGGGTGCCTGAAGAAGTTCAGCAAGTTATCATCAATGAATATGGGTTGGTAAGATGTGATCTTCCATTAGATATCTTGGGGTGCCTCTCTCCCTAAAAAAGCTTACTATTGCTCAGTATCATCCCCTAATTCAGAAAATTATGCAAAGGATTGAATGTTGGTCTGTAAAGTTACTCTCATATGCTGGAAGAGTGCAGCTAATTCAGACAGTCATTCGAGGAATTCAAACCTTTTGGAGCCAAGTATTCCTCATTCCCCAAAAGGTGCTGAAACTCATACAAGCTGCATGTCGTTCCTTTCTTTGGACAGGAGGAGCCGGCCTTACCAAACGGAATCTGATCTCATGGGAACATTTGTGTCTTTCTAAACAAGCTGGAGGGTGGAACCTCACTAACATGAGCATTTGGAACAAGGCAGCAGTTTGCAAATTATTGTGGAATGTGGTGAAGAAAAAAGATATGCTTTGGATTAAGTGGATGCATGGCTATTACATTAAAAATCGTGATTGGAAAGTGATGCAAATTCCAGGCCAGACTGCTTGGATGCTTAGGAAAATTTTGGAAGCTCGAGATTACATCGCTGCATTACCTAATGGTGAGGAACTAATGCATCACGGCTCCTTCTCTATTAGAAAAACATATCAAGAGCTTAGAGGTCCAGTAGACAAAGTGGAGTGGCATAAAGTTTTTACTCAAAATTGCGCAGCTCCAAAGTGCCTTTTCATTCCGTGGCTTGCATGGAGTGGTAGGCTTGCTACCTGTGATAGACTAAGCCGTTGGGGGGTTAGTTGTGATCCAACATGCGGCTTGTGTCAGTGAGAAAATGAATCTCTGAACCATCTTTTTTTCAAGTGTGACTACTCGACTATACTATGGCAAGATCTAGCTCACTAGCGTGGAGCTTGACAGCAAACCTTTGAATGAAGGAGGAGAAAGTGCAGGTTGTGGCCCATTGCAAATCCAGAACAGCAAAGCAAAAGGTATACAGATTGCTAATCACTACTGATGTATATCATGTATGGAAAGAGAGAAATGCAAGGCAATTTAGGAACATTTATAGCAGTGTTGAGGGTGTAGCAAGACAATGCAAAGTGATGATGACCATCAGAGGAAATCAAGACCCTAGTATCAAACGATATTTTAGAAAATATGGGTTAGAGAGTTGGGGTTTCTTTGTTGTAAGTTGCATTTTTGTCACGCATATGGTGAAATAAAATCCAATTTACCAAAAAAAAATACCACCAAAAGAAAGAAATGAGTTTATACAATTATATTCGTACTTTTTACAATATATATATATATATATATATATATATATATATATATATATATAAGAAAATGGGAATTTTAATTCCTGTAAATTTTTGGAAGAATGGATGATATAAAAATGAAGTTAGAGGTGAAATTTGTATAAGTATAAGGGGAATTGAAGAAATAAAACCTTAAGTTCAAAATATGAAAAATTCGAACCATAACAAGTGGAAGAAATTGTGCTTTTAAGTTCCTATGCACAAATTGAGAAATTAAATGAGAAACAATAAAATTCAAATTATTGGGAATAGAACCATATATTAAAAACATGAGTTTAATCATCCAAGGAGAAAACCCCCAAATTATTCGAAGGATATATAGCCAAAAAGAAGAAGTTTTGATGATTATGAGCTTAAAGAGATAAATTGAATTGAGGATAATGAAATTAGAATTTATTTGAGTATAATAAAGCATTAAAATGCAAGAAATGAAATTCTATATGAAACCCCCAAATTAGTATAAAGAAATGAGGCATAAACTATAATTTTTAATCGTTGAGGCTAAAAGATGAAATTTATGGATGAAACGAGCAATTCGAATTTTTCTAAGTTCAATAAACTTTGAATCAATAAATTTGAGTAAGAATTTATATAATTCCCAAAAATTTGAGTAAGAATTTATATATATAAGAAAATAAAATTGGGAACTTTTGATTTTGAGTTTATATAAGGCAATTGATGTTATAAGTTATCAATTAGACTAATTTTGAGCATAATAGAACTTAAAATTTATGAAAAGGAACAAGTATAAAAGAATTTCATTAGTGCAGAAAATTTCAAGAAGAAATTGAGGAGAATTTGTTGAGTAAAAGATGTAGTTGATGTTATTAACATGAAATTGAGAGAAAAACAAGTATGTTAGCCACTTGAATTGCTAAATTTAAAGTTCGTATGAGAAAGTTATGAAAAAGTCAATGATTTTCTAATTAAAAGTTGACTTACAAAAATTTAAGTGAAAGTAAATAAACTAAAGAGTATACGAGCAAAAATAAATAAATAACGAGTAATAGAACTTGAATCGAGCAAAAACGAATCCTATAGGATGAAAAATGGTAAGTGCCGAAATTAAAGAGAATAAGAAAAAGCGTTTTTTTTTCGATTATAAATCAAAGAATGAAATTGAACGAAAAATCGATCAATAGAAATTATTTTAAGTAAAATATAAGAAGATAAGAATTTTTCGACCAAGTTAAACTATTTTCTCGAGAAATTTTATATGAAAAGTCGGAATAAGAAACAGAATTTAAATTTGAATTCTTTGAATTTTTCTAAGGAAAATAAAGTTAAGTTTTATGAAAACCGAGAAATATTATTTAAGTTGAAAAACGAGCAGTATGATATATCTGAGATAATTGCCTATACATACTTGATGTGACAGTGTGATAGTTTAGTCATGATTTGAGTGTATAATATCTGAACGGGATAAATCTCGTATTTATTTGAAATTATTTGAAGGAGAAAAATTGAGAATATACGAATTTAAAGAATAGTAAATTCTTAATATTTGAATAAATGTTTGAATGTTCGATTATATGTATAAGTGACGAAAATATATGCAGATGAATTTGATTGATATAGTACATGGGTAGAAATTAAGAATCGAGAGTTTAAGGAGTTAAATTGAGAATTTAGAAACCCGAGTCGAGTAGAAGTCCGTCTAACGGTTTAAGATTTCGCTGTTACCCAAATACGTAAAACTCGTCCTCATATAATATTGTTTTGAAGGCGCGAGTGGAGAGGAAAAGTAAGACAGCGAGCGGGAAAAGAATAGTCGAGCTAAGACACTTTCCAGATGGGCTTTTTGAACTGAAACTCAACGATGAATGCGCGATTTGTTTTATCTATATGCACTTTTATTTAAAGTTGAATGACTTGCCTAAGTTTGATGATTTAGTATGTAATCATCTACTTGATATTAAGTAAGTATGTCCTGTGGACGCACGAGATAAATGTCCTGCACAAGACGGGACAATGCATGCATTAGATTAGCTGACCGTGAGCCTTGTTACAGCCTATCCGATCGATAAGTAACTGTGAGCCTTGCTTCGGTTGGGCCGGTTATGTAAAGGCTGTGAGCTTTGCTTTGATTACGCTGGTCACGGTGTTCGAGAAGGAGGCCTACTTCTCGATACCACAAGAAGACAAGACGCGTAGATGAATTCGTACCAGAGTAAAATGGTGCCGATTTCAGAAAATAAATGAAAAAGTTTTTAGCTGCCACAAGTCGTAAATTCTTTTAAATAATTTATCTAACACTTGTGATGCAACAGAAGAGGCAAGTTCAATTATATAGCTATCGAGCGAGTTTTCAAAATTATTTTGGCATGTGTTCACTAAGTACGAAGTACTCACGCTTGCATGTTATTTCTAAAACGTGCAGGTTAGCTCGAATGAGGAGGATGCGGTGTGCTTGGGTGGCTCGTTTGTTAGTGTAATCCTAATTCGAAAATAAGCTTAAGGTTAAGTGTCTTCATACATATAACCTTGGAATTTTAAGTTGATGTTTATATTCCACTGCAACATCATTATTTTGAAATAACCTCGCCTTGCATGCTCGGTCCCTAAAGATAAAAGAGCCCTTGAGCTCAAACAGTTTCTTAAATCCTTTCTGAATTCCTTCAAAACATTTGAAATTTAACATATGACTCGTGTCATATTTACTTCACCAACAGTTGCCAATTAAAAGTTAAAAGATGGCCCACTTTTGAATGCAACATTTATTAATAACCAAACCTAATCCCTTGATTGGATTGATATCCAAAATCTTAACAAAACGTTCATTTCTCAGAAAACATTGAGTAATAACTCTCATTATTGTGAGCATGTTTTGGTTGTTAATGTTATTCTTCAGTTATCGAGCATGTTTCTTGAGTAAAAGCCAGTTGTTCCACCTCACTGCCCCTTGCATTCTAGTCGTTTTAATACATTAGAAGTCGGGCTGTGATAGGTGAACTGTGTCCATCTCCTCATTAGATCGAAAAGAGACGTAAACAGGCCGAAGAAGAAACCGATGATGGCCATTTACACTGAGAACAACTTGGACTAATTCAGCCATTTCAAGCACCAGCTAGAAGTCGAGGCCCAGAAGATTTCACATTCTTCTATCTCCTTCACGTGCAGCCACAAGTTACTGTATGGCACGAAGGTCTCCACCTTAATCTTACACTCCATCAAAATCTTGGATGTGGACTGGGCATACACGGATACAGAGGCGCTAAATAAAAAAGACATGTTCTTTTGTGAGCTCAGTCGAATCAACACAGTCCTGGTGATGCAGTACAAGCAGAAGTCAACAGACGCTTCTCCTGCAAAAAGGCGCAAGAGTGGCTGAACTGAAATGAATAAGCCGACTGAGTTATGAGCTAACTCATCTGAGGAACAAGCTGCTCCATCTCCCCAAGCCCCAAGAAAGCAAAGAAGGCCAAGGTCAAGAAGAAGAAACCATCACCTCCCGTTCTAAGGGATAAAACCTCTGAGTAGGAAACTGAAGAAACTAAGGAGCAGATGATTAAGAAGAAGAAGCTGATGCAGAAGAGGCTTCAATCCTTGGTGAAGTCGGGAGAAGTCTTATTCAAAGAGACCCCTTTCACACAGCTTGGCACAATGACGACAAGCCAAACTGTCCACAAGGAAGCTGTCAAGGCAACAATCAAGAGAAGAGGAGTACTCAACTCTTGCTTCTCCCCATCTGAGCACTTCGAGCGTGACTTGAGGGAGACAAGTCAAGACCGGGCTAAGGAGGTTAGCCAGGAGATAGAGACTGCAACACACATTATCACAGCTGTGTTGTATCCTAAGCTAATCTCAGTCAGAGTTCTTGAGCAGTCGGAGACTGCCACAACACAACAATCTCCCTCTCACATTGTCATATCTTCTGTTTGCAGTCTAAAGGAGCAAACTCTTGAGCAACAACCCATAGAGCCAATCGTGCTATTAGTGCCGATCGAGCCTACGCAACCTGAGACTGAGAGCACAAATCTGCCTCCTCAATCTCAGAATATGAGGCTAAATTCGAAGAGTTGCCTCCATATGTGATTGAGAGAAATGCACTTGAGAAGAAGTTTGGGACACTGCAACTCAAAGTAGTCAAAGAAGCGCTCACCCTCTACCCTGAACTTGAGAATCGACCCACCTCTCTCATTATGGTCTCCGACTTGCTACTCTACATCTTAGTTGCCATGGGCTATTACTGTCTTCTCGAAGACCTCTTGAAGATGCAGAACATCATCGAGCTTCAGACATTAGAGGCTTAGCTCAAAGACATGTTCTACTTTTCCACCAGGTGGGAATTTGTCCAGAAAAGAGAAGAACTGATCTTTCAGTTCCTAGCCTCCATCAATGCCAAACAGGAAGTTGCCACGCTTAGACAACGTGAATACATCCCCGCAATGTCAAAGAATGCAGATGGGTGCGACGACAACTCAATGTCTAGAAAGTCCCTTGTGACTAAGGACACAATCCCAACTGAAGATGTAGTCGATGCAACGACTGAGGGGACCACTCAGGTTAAAGAAGCTATTTACATTGCCGATGAAGGATGCACACTGGTCGTGCTTGAGGCTGATCAATCTAGTGATGAGCTAGCAGCCAGCGATCATGATGATCTTGCCACTACAAACGCCAACATAGAGAAACTCATCGTGCAGGTCAATTATCTAAAGGCGACCGTGGATCCATTCATTGCTGAGCGTGAAGAGCTGATGGCATACAATAAAGATACGTCTGAACTTATACGTATAGAAGCACAAAAGATGTACGAGAAAAAGTTCGCATCATTGCATGAAATTGAGAAGTTGCTCACTGTCGTCAAGACACAGTTCGACAGGCTTGCCAAGAAAATGGCCTCAGAAGTCCATGAGGTCAAAGAAGACCATAAATCTCTGATCGAGGCGCAGTTCAAAGAGGACTTCACTCCCCTCACCAGGTTCGACGGCCTTGTCACCAAAGTATGTGACAACCATGCAACCTTGGATGGATAGGATGGGAGGCTCGAGCTCTTGAAAACCCAGACTAAATATCTTCAAGAAGAGTAGAAGACCTCGTAGATGCTGATCAATGAGCTCACACAGTCCAACATTTAGCGCGATCAGGAAATTGCCCCGCTGAAAGATGCAGTCACTTCCCGTATTGCTGATGCCAAAAAGGGGGAAGATGGACTGACTCCTAAAGCTGGAGCGCAACCCAAGCTAGAAGCCTCAACAGACATTGAGGTATTAACTGCAGAAGAAAAGGCAGCAACTGAGTTCACTGCTGAGCTGAATGAGGAAGAGCTGAATGAAGAAAGGTCGTCCTACGAAGACTTGATGTGCATGGCCAAAGCAGCCAGAGTAACTGAGAAGAACATGGCTAATCCTGACTTCATGAAGAAATTTGCTGAGCAGTAGCAAAGAGTTATGTTGAAGCTTGAAGAAGATTTTAAGAAGATGGATTGAAAGGCCCAAGCCATTCTAAAAAAGAAGGAAGTTGCAGCCGAGAAGAAAAGGAAGGCAGCTGAAGGCCAAGGTGCAGGATCCTCCCGCGCCTATTATAAAATAAGTAGGATAAATGGACCACCCTATTTCTGATTCCCATGTGTAAATGATCCCAGGCTTAGGCCTTTACTCTCCTTAGGAGTTACGAGTGCTTTCGTAACTATCGATGTGGCGCATCAATTCTTGATCAATGGAGGAACGCCCTTTTTGTTCAATAAGATACCAAAGTGGATGGTTGACTCATTCCATACTAGAAATAATCGCAGGAAATCATTTGATAATGCGGATTCCTATTTCTCAATGATATTCCACAATCAAGACAATTGGCTGAATCCCGTGAAACCATTCCATAGAAGTTCATTGATATCTTCTTTTTATAAAGCAAATCGACTTTGATTCTTGAATAATCCACATCATCTCTGGTAAAAGAAAGGGATAAAAGTCTTCTTCCTCTAGTTGTTGGTCAAGGCCAAGTTGTAAGGTGAAGGAATGATGATGAAGGGCTGAGATACCCACATGCTGACAAGTGGATGCCTACCCATTTGAGCGACGACTGGGAGGATGCCAAAGCAGAAATCATTCATGAATACTACTATGGATACTTCTACGGTGAAATTGAGCCAGATACAATATTTTTTTATCTTTTTGCAGATGTATGTGAAGCATGATCCCACAATAGGTCGTGGACTGCTCAAAGCTTTGCATGATGCTGACCAATATCCACCCAAGGCTCCGAAAAAGAAGACCTTCTCTCTGTCCATGATCAAAGGCTCAAACCAAGTCAACTTTCAGGCAATGGACAAGGAGATTGAAGGAATAACCATCAAGATGAAGATAGATGAGCGGAACAATGCACAAAAATTCGAAGAGTTGAATAAGCTCATCTACTCGAAGTATTGTCTAAAGCCCAGATCCAGCTGAAGCCATGAAGAGAAACTTTTGCAACTGATGAATTCAGTCTTTGTACTCCTATATACTCAGTTGTAATTGTATCTCCAACTTGTTATTCAATACTAATAAGTTGTTTTTGAAATATGAATCATTGACTCGACTTGATGACTACTATCTCATTGTCCAAGTTTAGAGTTAATTTATATATCTTGTGTTAACCCTCTGATTCTTATAGACTAGAACTGAGCTTGTCATAGAATTCAGATGGTGTCAGTTTAAGGTTTTGCCATCATCATCGGACTGTATAGGCTGTTTGGTGCTCGCAAACCAAACTTAACGTTTGGGTAGTGACACACACCCATCATATGGTACGATCAAAATACTTGTGTATGCCTCAGACCGACAATACATGCTCATATGCCCATAACTGGACTGGTTAGTCTTAGCAGTAAGCTAGGGTCGATCCCACGGAGAGTGAGGAACTATTATACTCTTCAAGTGCACAAGTTTAGTTGTCACGATCCAATTCTGTTATTCTGCACAAATAAACGAAAAGGCAATCAAATATAAAAGGGGTAAGATTTGGGATACGTCTTGATTATTGTTGATACATGTATTCGGTGATAGGCATACTAAAGATCAGTCCATGCTTCATATAACCTCAAGGCATGGCCCAAAGATATTGGGGTATTTCAAGAGATAATACTCCACACTTGAGATGGTCGAGTCCCTTGTGGTCACTTGCTCCGAAGGTCACACTTCACCCCGTTCACAAGGTTGTACTTCACTCCTTCTTAGATAGTAGTCATACCCGATCTCTCTAAGTATGACACTCACCAACCTTCTCTTCCAAGTTTCCCAACTCCACACCTACAGAGTAGACATAACTCGTGGGACATCCATTTCAGGTAACATGTCCAACCAGTCATCGATATGTCTACGATGCGTGAGATGAGTCCCTTGGTCAATAACCATGGCTTTATGCCTCGTCACAGTTGATGGATAGCAATTAGAGAAGTCCAAGATCGAGGAAGAAAGCAGTATCCCCTTGCTCGTACCTCGCCATCCAGGTCTACATGTAATACCCCGATGTTTTATTAGTCTTTAAGATCGCCTTAATTGAGTTTATGCGCCTAAATGTGTGCTTTTATGTGATAAAAATTTCCGAGAAAAGAAATTTTCTCGTGAAATTACCAAAATGCCCTTGAGTGCTCTTATGTGATTTTTCTCATTTCGGTTATCCGAATCGAGTGTGTGATGACTTGACTGAGCATGATTATATGAGTTTGAGTTAGAGTTTGAATTTCGGAAAATTCTGAGAAGTTTCATTTTTGGATAAATAGTAACTTTTCTCGAGTAATCACTATTTATCGAACTTTTCTAAATTTCGACTAATTAGTGTCTTTTGAGTCTATTGACGATTATAGAAGCTTTAAGATAGGTTTGAGAATCGTCAGAAATTGTCCGAGAGAAAAAGTAGTAAAGGACCAAAAAACCCTAATATGAATAGTGAATTCCGACTTTTTCTTCGTTTCTCGGAATTTTGATTTGAAAACTTGATTTCTGGATTCCTTGATTTATTTGGTGAAGTTTAGGACGGAGTAGAGAGAATTCTGATGTCAAGAAAGAGTCGTGGTGAGTTTCAAATCGTTTGAGAGTTTAATGAGAAATTAGGGATAGGTTGCACGGATAACTTTTTCTTCCGGCGAAATTTATATCGCGTTTTTAATCACCTGGTGCAACTAATTTAATTAAAAATATATCCTACTCTCATTTGACTCACTCTCTCACACGCTCTCTCTCTCTCTCTTAATCATCTCACTCTCTCCAATTATCTCCTTAAACTCTCTCTCACTACCAACCTCTCTCATCTCTCTCTCTCTCGGCAATCACACACACACACACACACTTCATTGAAGCTCAAGCTTCAAGCTTCAAGAACTCCAAGAAGATCACCTCCATTTATCCATCGACTAATCCATTAAGGTATTTGTGATCCTCTCGTTGAGGTGATCAATTTAAGACTAGGATTTGATCATTTCTCTTTTCTTCAAAAATTGGCAGCTTGTGCCTCAAGGATGGAGCTCGACTTTTGCTTGTGTGGATCGTAGAGTTGCATGGATTGAAAGCCCTTTTATCGATCAAGTTTTCAAGCTTAAGTAAGTCCTCTTGATTCTAGAGATTTAGGTTCAAGAAATCCCTCCTTTTCTACTCTTTTTAGTCGATCAAAATGATCATTTCTTCAAAGAAATTGAAGCCCCTTGTTCTAGTTATGATTTTTGAGTTCTTGAGAATCTTTAATCCATGAAAATGGAAGCTAAAATCAAATCCCTCTCTCTCTTGAAATCTGCCGAAATTTAGGGTTAAGGGTAGGATTTTGATTTTTGATTTTTAATGTGATATTCATGATCCTTGTATGCATAATATGTGTGATGAAATTGAAAGAGAAAAATTGATATATATATATATATATATATATATATATATGTGTGTGTGTGTGTGTGTGTGTGTGTGTATGATGAGTGCCGAAAGTTTTATGAATTTTTGGATGATTTTATGTTGATTATTTAAGTATGATTGTTAAGATGGATTTGTGTTCTAGATTATGATTTAGGAGTTTTGATGTGCATGATTAAATGAAAAAAATGAAGAAGTATATATATGTATGTGCACCGAAAATGAGTATATGTATGAAGAAAATGTTGTTCTTGATGTTTTTGATGATGTTCTTGATGTTCTTGATGATGTTCTTGATGAAAAGATGATAATTTGATGATATATGATTAGATGATGCATGATTTGATAAGATTAAAGATGTTAGAATAAAAAGAAATAGAAGAATAAATTTTTAAGAATTTTTAGGAATTTTTGTTAATAAAAATCGAAATTAAAGTGATGATCAAGGTTGATAGTTCTTGATGATTCAAGTTAGATTATATGAATGTGATGAATCAATGATGAAGATAATGTTAAAACAATTAGAGTCTCTTTTCAAAAAAATTGAATTCGATTCAAAACGAAGAAGTTGTCGAGAAATGAAATCGTTAATGAAACTCGAGTTAAATTAATAAAACAAGAAAAATTATAAAGAAAATGAGAAATAAAGAGATAAATCGAATTAATAAGTAACTAGAGGTAATTAGAATTGTTTCTAATCGAGTTTAGTAAGTTTTCGAGCGAGGACACGTTTTACGAGAACAAGACGAAAGACTTATTTGGTAGAGTTAGTTTCGGATTTTAAATTTCAATTAAATGATTAAAGTTTTAAATTATTAAAAGAGAAATGAAATTAATATCATTAAAATTTAAATTTAAGTTTAATAATTTATAAAAATCGAGCAGAGTCGAGTTAACATAATTGAATAGCCGAGTCGTGATCAAATAACCGAGTCTTGAATAAATAATCGAGATTATAATTATGATTAAAGAATTAATTTAATTTTCTAGAATTTCGTAGAATATTTTATCATATTTGGAAATTTTTCTTTTTCCAATTAATTATCGAAGTCGATCGTTTACCTATCTGTTAATGTCCGATTCTTGATGTGAAAGTCTGTATATGAATGATTTGAGATTTTAGGACTCGAGAATTAATTTTGCAATTTTTTGAGTTCGTCTAACTCGAGAAATCGAGAAAAGACGAAAAATGAGATATGAATAGTGATTTATCGTTTTTCGTGAATTGTTTAAGTTGAATTTGTCTGATGTTATCGAGTTGGGTTCCCGAGTCTGAAGGTCTGCCGGTTTAGTACTTGGGTAGAAACCGAAAAAGATCGAGTTAGATAAGTCGAGATAAGTTAAAGAAAAACCCGAGTCAAGTAGAAGTCCTTCAGCCGAGCGTTAGAACTCGTTTTTGTTTTTTGAAAAGTAGACTCGTCCTTATAAGATATTATTCTTGAAGGAACGAGCGGAGTAGAGAAGTAGACGAAGAAGAAGGAAGCAGCTACCCGACCGAACCCTAAACAGTCAGGTGGGCTTTTTAACCAAAAATCAAATGATGAATGTGATTACTATATTATATTAATTATGTGAGTTTTAAAGTTAATTGACTTGCCATTTTATCTGAGTATTTTTGGTATGTTTAATCATCTACTTGAGCTATTAATATCCTGTGTGAGACAGGAACACACGTGTTGTTATTTGATTGACGTGACTGTGAGCCTTACTTCGGTTAGGCCGGTCGCAGTGTTTGAGAAGGAGGCCTATTTCTCGACACATGAGATTATGTGGTAGATTGATTCATACCTGTTATATATATTGACTGTGCAGTCGTTTTCAAAAAAGAAAATGATTTTTGCATGCACAAGTAAAAGTTTTAAATTGTACTAACACTTGTGATGCAGTGGCAAGGCAAGTTCAATTATATAGCTTTAGTCGAGCAAAGTTTAAATTATTTTGGCATGTGTTCACTGAGTATGAAGTACTCAGATCTGCATGTATTTCTAAACGTGCAGGTTAGCTGGATAAAGATGGCGGACGGTGCTCGGCAGTGTGTTTATTTGAAAAAGTCGAGTCTTCTTTTGGAGTTTAAGCTTGCAATTACATATCTTCATATATGTAATTGTGGGACTAGAGAGTATATTCCGCTGCAAAAATAATGTTTATTTGTTTGTTAACTTACACTCTGATATTTGGTGTCGATACAATGAGCATGATGCTCGAAACTTATTTTTATTCGCGTTTATATTTGATCTGACTTGGTGATGGGTTAATATTCCAATTCCGACACTTGAGTTTTTAATCATTGCTCGTCTTCCTTTAAGTTAAAATTGAAAGCATGTTATCAATTGTTATCGCTTTCAATCTATATTCCCTTGTTCCCGAGCTTGATCCCTTGATTGAGTTGTGTTTTATTCCGAGGTTTCACCTTATTGTCCAATAGATTTTAGTTGTCTTTATACGTTAAAATTCAGGCTGTGACACTACAATTCCATTGAAGGCGCTGCTCAGCTACATGGTCATAGGCATACTGAAC
Organism: Schizonepeta tenuifolia; assembly: GCA_029490685.1. NCBI lineage: Eukaryota > Viridiplantae > Streptophyta > Magnoliopsida > Lamiales > Lamiaceae > Schizonepeta > Schizonepeta tenuifolia. Next base: position 3,274,070 of record JANLIY010000007.1, read on the forward strand.
ATTACTGTCTGTCATGCCTTGGCCTTTGCTTGACATGATACAGCCCTTACCGAGTGGAGATCACCCGCTAGGTCAAGACCCTCCATGAATTCTGCTTAGATCTCTCAGAACCACTGGACTCAACCGAATGCACAAATACCTCACGAATATTTCACATATAAACATAATTAACCATATCCCCCACCCAAATCTCACCAGGGGAAATACTCACACATATTGAAAAGCATATTAACACAAGTAAATAAACACATCAATTATAGAAAATACAAAATACTTGGAATTAGAAAATACCTAGGCAAACCACCTTAGATTTGTTCAACGACAGGAATGAAAATACTGAAAGCGTAAATTGATTGTGCGAAAATGTAAGGAACTGAAATGTAAATTGTATCTTGAGTGGAAAGTATTGAATACTAAGGGTAACCAATGTTTTGCAAGCCACACTTGCTGGGCTTTTATAGTTGAGGTTGTGGCAGTCAATCCCTTCCTCCGGCAGACCATATCGGCTGATTGATCACCTTTCAAATTTAGCTTGATCTTGATGGACGCTTGATTGATCCGATTGATGATTGACAATCACTCATTGATTGATTGGGTTGACTCTACTTCTTTCCAGATCCTTCTACTGCTGGGACACGCTAGAATCTTATGCATATCTCATCCACGAGTCTTTCCTTTTTTGGCTTCGGTGGGTGACTGTTGCTGTTGGACATGGTCATATTAGCTGAATGCTTCAGTTGGCCTCGCACCAGGGTATCTTTCTTCTCTTGGGAGAATTAGCTTCATGAAGTGGGCTGGAATTGCTTAGGTAATGCCCATTCTGACCATCTTTCGTTCATTTGCCTTGGACTGAGCTTCCTTCCTACGAACGGTTGCTTTCTTCCCTATACAGACATTACAGACATTACAGACACAAAAGACAGGAAAAATAGGGCCAAATGGCCCAAAAGTCGAAGACGCATCACAACTACACATATAAACCATACTTGCCCTCAAGTAAGTAGGTAGATTCATAGAAGACACCACGAAAAGAGATGATAGAAAAGAAATAAAGACTCAAGACACGAGACTGCATAGTCAATTGGATCAGATTCCTTATGCATGCATCAACCATAAGATCAAACCACATTCACTTGAGCATAAAATTGACATGTATAGAAGATAGTTTCTCTCACACTCTCAAGTGTATGGTTAAGTATTTACTCTCATACTATGCCACTTTTGGTCTTCTATAGGCTTGGTTGCTGATTCATAACAAAGTTTAGAGCATATAGAATTCGTCAAAAAGGGACTTTTAGGCTTATACTGGGCATACGGACTGAGGGTTAGAATTTCTGGATAAGTAGTTTAAAACTTCGTTCCAGTCATACTGACCTATCTTTTCAGTATTGGCACTTCCCAGTTTTACTTGCTCTCTTATTTAGGGCCTCTCTTTCATTTCTTTGATCCAACATGTTTTCCTTAATTTCATTTTTGTTCCCAGCTATTCCTTACTCAATTATGCTTTCACACTTAGAGCAATAAACTACCTTTATCATTTGTAAACTGTAGGAGTCTCATCTTTTTCATTCAATTTCAATTCAAGGGTTATGAAAACAATTGCATTTGGCTCAAAATGGTGTGCAAGGGTTATCATTTTAACTCAAAGGAATCAATTATGGGGCTCAAAATCAAAGAAAATGCCCAAATCATACAAATTCTACCAACCAGCTAGAATCTACAAACAAGTTCTAGGATTACCAAGCAGCATAGTCACACCAAAAATGAATGCAGTTCAAGCTCCAAAATCTCACAGGTAAGAGTATTCAGTAAGCTCACTACTGCACATCATGTAATTCTGCTCATCATGCCATCAAATACCTAAACCAAATAGCATGCATAATTCACCAATACTAAACAACTTCCGCAATACAGACTCTAACTATATAACTAGACTCAATCAGACAAAATGGACACAGAGAAAACATAAAATCAAAAGATAAAATAAAACTTAATCTAAAAATAAGGAGAGAAACTTAGTCGTTTTGGTCGGAGGCATCATCCTTCTCCCCATAAGCTTTTGCCATCAACGCTTCCAAACTAGTCCTCATGTCCGTCTTGATCACAATGATTTCTTCCTTGAGCATTCCCACCTCGTCGCCCAATCCCCTCAGCTCTGCCAGTATGGATGCCACCTCATTGTTGGTAAAGCGTGGTACCGCTTGCTCTTCTGCCTTGTATGGTTCAGCTCTGCCTGAGGTTCCATCCGGGTAGACCAAAGAGTAGTTACCACTCTCATTCATCTCGACTATCCTCCATCGCATGAAGCGTCCCTGGTTGAGAAAGTGGGTGTCTAACACCGATGTGTCGTCAGGCTTCTCCACATTGAAATTGGTGAGATTTTTTGCAAGAATTGTCACCAATAGACAGAGAGAGAGGTACTTGTTGTTGTGGGACACCCCATACTGGAACTGCAACGCCACTATGAATCTGAAATTCACTTTATTCTTCTCAAGCATACACCACAACAAGAATGCCTCTTGCTGGGTGACTACATTCGATCCTTCCAAGCGGCCATATATATTGTAGGCGAGCCACCTGTGGCATATCTGCAACGCTGGGTCGCGGATTTCGTTGGACTTGCTGACATTCTTCATATACTTGTCTTTGGTGGAGATGATTGACTAGTAGTGGTCAATATGAGATTTCCATTCTGACGAGGCCACTGTTTCTGCCTCCTTGTACTCTTCATCATAAACATTCCATGGTTCAAGTACTCTTAGTTGAATGTTCAGCTCATTGATAGAGAGAGGGAACATCCTACTCTGCAGTTGAAAGCGCAGGGTACTAGATCAACTAAAAGTGCACCTAATAATTGCTCGCAAGAGAACGAGATCCTATGTGGTATGCTAACTTAACCCAAGTCGTATCACAAGGAAGCCTTAACAGGGTAATGCATTCATGCTAACACGGAATATCGAAACAATCCTAAACATTCTAATCAGAATTTTCATTGAGTTTTTATAGCTAGGAATACTTAATAACTTAAGTTAAACAGAAATTCAAAAAATGCAAGCATCTAGGATTAAAGTCCTTGTATTTGAAATTTGACAAAACAAGGGACTGGAATGCTCAGTCGATTAATTCACTTAATAACATTAATGGAGTTCCCTATCTACTAAATTTTGTATTCATAGACTTGAACTACACCAACAGAATTAAGAAAATATGCTCAACAATTAATCTACGCATCTCCGATTAAGATTAACTCTATTTCAACCACGATTTGTAATGAAATAATCTCTCGATCTCTTTCATTACTAAAACAATTAAACATTCATCAAGTGTTCGAAAGAAACTACAACCAATTGAAATAGACAAGAGCATTTCCATTACACAAGTAATAAAACAATCTCGAGTCGAAGAACTAAATTCTAGACTATTAAATCTAGTTCATAATGCAGAAAATGAAAGTAAGAGAAATACTGGAAATAAACATTGCATAAATGAAAGTGTGAATCCTTACAAAGTACTTCAGAATCCAACGATCATCAAGTGCTTGAAACTAGAATAAATTCTAAATTGTTTGAACAAAGAAATTAAAATAAATCATTCTGGAGAGTTTTCTTTTCTCCTCTCCTAAACTAGCGAGAGAGAGAGAGTAGAATGGGAGATAATTCACATAGAAACTGACAAGTTTCTTTTATACTGCTTGAGATAACCGCCCGCCAGCGCTGGTGGAAACTTCACTCCGCCAATCATTCCCGCTCTGGTGGGAATCCCGCTCCGGTGGAAATCCTTGTTTGCTCCATCCTTCACCGATTGCACTTCTTTTTCCATCATTTGAAGCTCAACTCTTTGTAAATTGACCGTCCACCTACCTACACACACCAAACACCAAACTCAAAGAGAATGGCCACAACTCGTGGCAAAAAAAAAGAATAACACGCAAAACATGAATAAATAATAACATGAAAAACACACAAAAATGAAATAAACAGGTACCAGGAGTCTCGATGGTATAGTTGTCACGGGGTTTGAATTCAACCGACCCCATAAATTCCTCCGATATCTTCTGGTAAGCCAAGTAGTTCCAATCCAGCACCTTTCCCCAGCCTATACCTTCAAAATACCCCACCACCTTCTCTTTAATCCCAAATTCCTCCAATGATTCCATGAGCAGGAAATACCATGGAGTAATTTCCCTGTTCTAGAGTACGGCATACCATTGACTGTCTCTCGGTATGGTCGTACCAGATGAGGTAGGGCGCACCAGGCCCTTGCGCTTGACTGCAGATTTCTTTGTGGTGGTGCTGGGCACAAACTTCGCTGGGGCTGGTATACTCCCAAAGTTGGAGCTATCCATAGCCTCCAATTCTTCTCTTGTTTCTTCTTCCTCCTCCTTTTCCTCATCTTTCTCCATTTCTACTGCCTTTTCCTTTCCATTCTCTGCAGCGGTGCCTTCCTTACAGTGCTATTAATCCTAGTCTTACCCCTATCTTTGCTTGGTTTGACCTTTGGTGGAGGTACAGTAGGCTTTGAGATTTCCAGCTTCCTCTTAACCCCCACCGTCTTCTCTTTGCTCTGTGGAGTTAGACCTTCTTTTGACTGTACGGGGGAGTTTCCTTCCTCCCTATCTCCTTCTTTTTGTTCCTCTTCTCTCCCCTGTTCTTCTTCTGACTCTTCCTCCTGGTCGTCGGAGGCGGTTTTACCATCCTCCCTTGACTGAGAGGGAGAGCGAGAAGATTTAGGAATTGTAGATGGTTCCTTTGGTGGAGACAGCGGTACGACGGCAGCTTTCTTCCCTTTGATGGCCAACGACTTCTTTTGTTGTGCGGTGGTGGTAGAAGTGTTTTTCTCAATGACTGGTTTCTTTCCTTTCTTCTTGGCCGGCAGCAAATCAGAATGCTCCTCCAAAACCTGGTCAGACTCCTTGACATTGTTAGTATTCTTCGTACCGAAAACTTGAATTTCCAGAGAAGGTGATTTCTCCGGTCCCCTTTCTTCAGTGGTCAAGGTACGCGCAGTGTCCTCCACCACCTGAGTGGGTGTTTCTTCTGATGCGGAACTACGTGTCTTTCTTTTCCCACCAATCAGTAAAGGTTTTGTGGCGGTGGTGATTTTCTGCCCAGTGGTAGCGGTTTGAGTGCGACCAGAGGCGGCACCTCTCTTGCAACTTTTTATGTTCGCCGGTATCTTAGTTCTGGCCATGGTGAAATTTGAGAGTTGGGAAAAATTTTAGGGTTATGATTTTGGGGAATTCTTCGTGTGGAGAGGAATGAAAAAACTGCTGGCTTTTTTATGAGAGTAGAGGTGGCAGTTACGAAATGAAAGTAGTGGAGATCGTGTGTAGCGGTTATGGAGGTGGTGGTGGCTTTAAGAGGGAGAGAGGGATTAAACCGACTTAAAAGTGGAGATGACAGTTATGGAATATTGGATATGATTTAAGGAGAAAATCATTACCAAATTTGAAATTCAAATTTTCCAGTGGAAATCAAATCAGTGCAGTCACATCGTGTCAGACACGCTTCCACTTCACTCCTCGGTTAGCCCTTTCCTAACCAAATAACCATGGGCCTCCACCTACACACTTTGCATCGCAAAGTGGGTTTGAATTCTCCACTGGGCCTAATTATTTCTAGTCCACCTTCTCCTGATCCTCTTCAGCACAATATCACGAATTAAAGAAAAATCCCTAGGTATCAAAGTAAAGTAGCGGTTGTTGTCATATCGACGACCACTCCTAGGTTGCCTCCCAGTCAGCACTCTTGTTTAGTGTCTTGAGCTCGACCTTGCTATGTTCATCCTCACTGATAGATAGGATCGAGGAGAGAACATTTCTCCTTCTTCTTATCCATATTGGAATAGTCGAAATAGGGCTTCAATCGATGCCCATTTACTACAAACATGTCCCTTCCATTGAGATCATATACCTCGATTCTTCCATTGGGGAATACTTCATTTACTATGTATGGCCCTTCCCATTTGGATCGGAGTTTCCCACTCATCAATTTAAAGTGGGAATTGAAAAGTAGAACTTTGTGTCCAACCCAGAATTCCTTCTTGTAGATTTTAGCATCATAGATTCTCCTGGTCCTTTCCTTGTACAGGACAACATTGTCGTATGCCTCTAACCGGAGCTCCTCGATCTCACTCATCTGCAATTTTCTTTCTTCTTCAGCTAAAGTCATACTGAGATTAATTTTCATGATGGCCTAATACGCTTTGTGCTATACTTCCATAGGTAAATGACATCTTTTTCCAAACACCAGCCTGAAGGGAGACATCCCAATTGGAGTTTTGTAGGCAGTTTGGTATGCCACAATACATCACCCAAATGATTAGTCCAATCCTTCTGGTTTGGGTGTACCATCTTCTCTAGTATTCCCTTGATTTCCCTGTTTGAAATCTCAGCCTGCCCATTTGCTTGGGGGTGATATGCGGTTTTCACTTTATGCTTCACCCTCATTCTCTTAGTGAGTGCCTTGATCGTGGCGTTGCAAAAGTGAGACCACTGATCGCTGATGAGAATTTTCGGGACTCCAAACATGTTGAACACCTGCTCCTTCAAAGTTTCGGCTACGGTATGGGCATCATTATTCGACGTAACTTTTGCTTCAATCCACTTAGATACGTAGTCGACTGTCATCAAGATATACTCATAATTTCAGACTTGGGGAATGGTCCTATGAAATCTATCCCCACACATCGAAAATTTCTACAGGAATAATAGGTATTTGGGGCATCTCATCTCTGGTGGTAATGCCTCTGACCAATTAACACTTCGTGCAACTTTGTACCCATCTCCTTACATTAGCAAATACTGAAGGCCAATATAATCCACTGTCCAAAATCCTTTGTGCTATCCTTTTACAGCCAAAATGTCCACTACATGAGGTCCCATGGCACATCTCCAAGATTTGAGTATGTTCGTTCTCAGGAACGCAACTCCGTATGACTTGATCTGCCTCGATCTTCATCTTCCACAAATGTGGTACTTTCCAAAAGTAAGAACGAGCCTGCATCACCAATTTCTGCTTTTCAAATTTTGTCTTCCCTGATGGAACCTCTTTTGTAATCAAATAATTTGCTATGTCTGCGTACCAAGGTTCCTTATCGATCAGGGCATACAGAGACTCCATCTCCGTATTGGCATATACTGCATACAACTTTTCATTAGGAAAGGTGTCTGCTATAGGCTCCCCATCATCTTTGCTCATTTGTAATCTGCTCAGATGATCTGCTACTAGGTTGACCGCTCCCTTCTTATCCCTGATTTCTATGTCAAACTCTTGTAGCAATAATATCCATCGAATAAGTCGTGATTTTTGACTCCTTTTTAGCCAACAAATACTTCAAGGTTGCATGGTCAGTGTATATGATTGCCTTGGTACCCAAGAGGTAAGATCTGAACTTCTCTATGGCGAATACTACTGCTAGCAACTCTTTTTCAATAGTGGTGTAGCTGCATTGAGCTGGATTAAGGGTCTTTGAGGCGTAGTAGATTACGTAGCTCTCCCTCCCCTTTTTCTATCCCAGTACAGCTCCAACCATGTGATTGCTGGCATTGCACATAATCTCAAAAGGCGACTCCCAATCAAGAGGCTGTATAATAGGGGCTGACACAAGTTTGTTCTTGAGATCAAGAAATGTCTCTTTGCAGTCATCATCAAAATCAAATTGGACATCTTGTTGCAATAATCTGGTCATGGGTTGGGCGATCTTTGCAAAATCCTTGATAAATCGCCAGTAGAACCCTGCATGACCAAGGAATGCTCGCATGTGCTTGACCGTAGTTGGGTATGGTAATTTCGCAATGGAATCGATCTTTGTTTTATCCACCTCGATCCCTCTTTCAGAGATAACATGGCCTAACATTATACCCTCCTTCACCATAAAATGACACTTTTCATAATTGAGGACCAAGCTTTTCTCCACGCATCTTTTCAATACAAGCTCAAGATGGTCGAGGCATGTGTCGAATGAATCTCCATATACCGTGAATTCATTGATAAAGACTTCAATACAATTCTCCAACAAATTGGAGAAAATACTCATCATACACCACTGAAAAGTCCCAGGTGCATTGCACAGGCCAAATGGCATTCTTTGATAAGCAAATGTTCCATATACACATGTGAATGTAGTTTTCTCTTGATCTTCGTGTGCAACGAATATTTGCATATGTCCTGAGTTCCATCTAAGAAGCATAGGCATTACCAGCAAGGCATTCAAGCATCTGATCGATAAAAAGGTAGATGGAAATGGTTTTTCTGTGTGACCATGTTCAGCTTCCTATAATCTATGCAAACTCTTCATCCCGTTTGCAGTCGAGTCGGCACCAATTCTCTCTTATCATTTTCGACAACTTGTATCCCTGACTTCTTCGATACGAAATGGATGGGGCTGACCCATTGACTATCAGAAATAGGAAAAATGATTCCCAATTCCAAAAGTTTAAGAATTTCCTTAAGTACTACCTCCTTCATCACAGAGTTCATCTTTCTTTGTGAATCTCGCATTGGTCTTGCTCTTTATTCAAGATATATATGGTGCATGCATTCAGTAAGACTGATACCCTTAATAATTGCAATGTCCAACCAATGGCTTCCTTATTCTCTCTTAAGACCCTGACCAATCTCTCTTCTTGTACCATAGTCAGATCTGAACTGATAATTACTGGTAGTGTCTCCTCAGGTCCCAAAAAAGCACATTGCAAATGTTTGGGCAGTTTCTTAAGTTCCAAGACAGGTGCCTTAACTATTGATGGCAATAATTTTTCGTGCTACCCATACTGAGAGAATAACTCCGGTTTGCCTTCTACGGATCCTCCAACTGAATATACTTCCAAAATGATATCCTTTATCCTTTGGTCCACCTCTGGTTTTGCTTCCAAAGTACTTTCCCTAAGCGAATATAGCTCCATGATAGCTTCTTTCATGTCCCAATCTCCTATCTGAGTAGCATCACGATCGGTTAGACCTGCCTGAATTATTTTGTCCATTGAGTCACTAGAGTTGAACTCAAGACTTTGTTCCTGAACCAAGTGCTCAAATACATCTATCATCTCCACTGACTCCACTTCTTGTTTCCTCCTCATGGTTTCATATATGTTAAACTTCTCAATAACTCCATCGAATTAACAAGAGAGTATACCCATTTTCATGTCGATCTTAGTTCCTACGGTCATTATGAATAGTCTGCCCAGTAAGATAGAATTTTCCTTGGCTTCTGATCCCAGTACCCAGTACATAGAAGTCTGCAGGAAAGATTAGGTCTCCGACCTTGATCAACACGTCTTCTATTACTCATTCAGGATATGCATTAGAACGATCTGCCAGCTGTATGACCACACGGGTGCTTCTTAACTCTCCTAGATTCAGTCAGTTGAAAATAGCTAGGGGCATCACATTTATCGAAGCTCCTAAATCCATCATGGCTTATCTATATTGCTTCCCTCTATGTTGCATAGAATGGTGAACATTCCCGGATCTTTACGTTTTGGGGGTAATTTCTGTGGATTACCGCAAATACACTCTCCCCCATCACATATCGGGCATCCTCTTCCACTTTCACCTTTCTTGAACACAAATCCTTCAGGAACTTAGAATTTGTTTGATTACGTCCAATAATGGAATGTTGAGTTCCACCTTTTGAAACATCTCCATCATCTCATTGGCTTCTTTTTCCTTGGCTTTTTATCTCAGTATGCCTGGGTAAGGAGGTTCGGTCTGATCATCACCACCGACCTGCTCTTCGGTAAACCCCGTACTGGTCTCTCCACCCTTTTTCCTACTAGCTTCTGCTTCATCCAAGATTTTCTCCGCTTGTTCATTCTCCACCTCAGTCAATATCTCCTGGGCTTGTTCTCTATGATTTATTCCTTGGGTGGAAGTTTTCCAGTGTTCTTTTCTACCTTAGCCAATGCTTTTGCCAAGTAGCCTATTTGCACGTTAGTTTGGTTCATGCTAGCACGAACCTCATTCCAGAATTTTTCACTTTCTTTAGCCATGTTTTTAATGGCTTCCTCCAATGGTGCACACCTCTAGTGCGGTGGTTGATACACTTGCTGCTGTTGGGGTTGGTAATTCTGCTGTTGTGGTGGTCCTACCTGATACTGTGGCTGTTGCTAGTGCTGGGTATACTGTTGTGAAGGTCCTGATAATCCCACATTGTTCTGTTGGGGTTGACCATCTTGCTTCCACCTAAAATTAGGGTGATCCCTCCATCCTCGGTTATAAGTGTTGGAGAAAGGATCATGCTTCTGGTGAAATTTTTTATTTTCTCCTATAGCATTCACATCCATCACGTCCTCACCAAAATTCGGGTGATTCTCAGATTGATGCTCAGTAGCATCGCATAGACTACACTGACGTACTTTCTTCAGTATGGTCAAACTACTCAACAATGCCTTGATTTCCTTCATTTTTTTACTCAGCGCTGTGAGATTTTCCTTTCTTCATCCTTGAAGGCAGCTCCCTGTTTCTTTCATGCCCATCATCTCGTGATTCCTCAGCCATAGTTCCCAACAGTTTGAAGATCTCTTGGGGTGTTTTATCCATCAACGATCCACTACATGCAACTAGCACCAGCCCACGATCACTCCTCTGTATTTTCTTTACGAAACTCTCAAGGTGATCCTTTGGAGTAATCTGATGGTGGGGGTAGTTGCTCAGAAGCCATTTAAATTGGGTCCAGTACTCATAGAATGATTCCAACTCATCTTGTTTGATAATTTTAATCTCCCATCTCATTCTTTCAACTCTGGTTGCTGGAAGGAATTCTTCTAGAAATAATTATTGCATTTCAGCCCAAGAAGTAACACTTCCCTGGGGTAGGTTATATAGCTATCTCCTCGTTCGATCCACCAATGAGAATAGAAAAAGAACTAACTTCACATAATCATATTGGTTCGCATTTGATTGGTGCATCACTGTCGTTTCAAAATCCTAGAGATAGGTGTGGGGTTCATCCCCAGCTTATCCATTAAACTTCGGTAAGACCTGTATCAGTGTTGGTTTTAGGTCATACCGCTCAGGCTGTAAAGGGTTCTCTATTAGAGTGATCACATTCGGCCTGAGATTGAGGTTTGTTGGGTAAGCCAACTATTTGAGGGTCCGCGCCTGTTGTGGTTCTACCATAGCATCGCGTCTTGCTATCCGTGCGGTTGCGGGTAGTCGTCATTCAGTTCTGTCGATGTTCGGATAAAAAATCAATGCTCTTGCTACTCGACAAGTTCTACGCAAACACAAGTGGTAGAAGATGGAATGAGAACAGCAAAATTGATGCGCATCACTCCCGGGCCGTTTGACACGCACCCATCGTATGGTACGATAAAAATAGTTGTGTATGCACCAGACGGATAGTATACGCTCTTATGCCCACGACCGGATTGGTTAGTCTTAGCGGTAAGCTAGGGTCAATCCCACGGAGAGTGAGGAACTACTTTACTCTTCAGGTGCACAAGTTTGGTTGTCATGATCCAATCCTATTATTCTGTATAAATAAACGAAAAGGCAATCAAATATAAAAGGGGTAAGATTTGGGATAGGTCATGATTATTGTTGATACATGTATTCGGTCATAGGCATACTAAAGATCCATCCATGCTTCATATAACCTCAAGGCGTGGCCCAAAGACATTGGAGCATTTCACGAGATCATACTCCACACTTGGGATGGTTGAGTCCCTTGTGGTCACTTGGTCCGAAGGTCACGCTTCACCCCGGTCACAAGGCCGTGCTTCACTCCTCGTTAGATAGTAGTCATACCCAATCTCTCCAAGTATGACCCTCACCAACCTTCTCTTTCAAGTTTTCCAACTCCGCACCTATAGAGTAGACATAACTCGTGGGATATCCATTTTCGGTAACACGTCCAACCAGTCATCGATATGTTTACGATGCGTGAGGTAAGTCTCTTGGTCAATAACCATGGCTTTATGCCTCGTCACAGTTGATGGATAGCCATTAGAGAAGCCCAAGACCGAGGAAGGATGCAGTATCCCTTTACCCGTTCCTCGCCATCCAGGTCTACAACTCCATTGAAGGCGCTGCTCAGTTACTCAGTCATAGGCATACTGAACATTGTTGTATGTCATGCATTGACTTTTGCTTGACATGGTACAACCCTTACCGAGTGGAGATCACCTGCTAGGTCAGGATCGCCCATGAATTCTGCTCAGATCTCTCTGGAACCACTGGACTCAACTGAATGCACAAATACCTCACGAATATTTCACATATCATAATTAACCATTTCCCCCACTCAAATCTCACCAGAGTAATTACTCACACATATTGAAAAGCATATTAACACAAGTAAATAAACACATCAATGACAGAAAATACAAAATACTTGGAATTAGAAAATACCTAAGGCGAACTGACTTAGATTTGTTCAACAACAATAATGAAAATGCTGAAAGCGTAAATTGTTTGTGCGGAAAGTGTAAAGAACTTAAATGTAAATTGAATCTTGAGCGGAAAAGTATCGAATACTAAGGGTAACCAACGTTTTGCCAGCCACACTTGTTGGGCTTTTATAGTTGAGGTTGTTGCAGTCAATCCCTTCCTCTGGCAGACCATATTGTCTGATTGATCACCTTCCAAATTTACCATGATCTTGATTGACGCTTGATTGATCCGATTGATGATTGACAATCACCAGTTGATTGATTGGGTTGACTCCACTTCTTTCCAGATCCTTCTACTGCTGGACTCGCCGGAATCTTCTGCAAATATCATCTACACATCTTTCCTTTCTTGGCTTCGGTGGTTGACTGATGCTGCTGGACATGGTCATACTCGTTGCATGCTTCGGTTGGCCTCGCACCAGGGTATCTTTCTTCACCTGAGGGAATCAGCTTCATGCAGTGGGCTGGAATTGCTTCGGTAATGCCCATTCTGACCATCTTTCCTCCGTTTTTCCTGGACTGAGCTTCCTCTCTACGAACGACTGCTTTCTTCCCTATACAGACATTACAGACACAAAAGACAGGAAAAGTAGGGCCAAATGGCCCAAAAATCGAAAACTCTACCAACACCTCAAGTTGGTTGTGGATGTAGGAGTTTATCTCTGAACCACGTAAAAACAATTGTGTTTTTACATTCAGTTATTTCTGTTTCTGTTTGAGTTATCTAACCAAACTAACTACATAAACATCTAAGTTTTTACAAACTGCATTAAGTGTTGTGAACTATTAATCATAATTTTCACCACATTTCGCACAACACTCAAAATCTCAGTTCTCTAATTACAGTTGACCCTCAGTCCAAGAAGTCAATTGTATCGCGATTTGTGCAACAACTTTAACTGAGTTTTACAGTTATTGAGCCAACTGAGTCGTAAAGTTATTTTAGTGTTTAAAAATCTATACTGGTGTATTTCTCCCCCATACACCAAATAACTCGTTACCGGAACCATCATTAATGATCTCAAATTCTTGAAAATTTTCAGGAATTTTGATCTAATAATCCAATTCAATAATTCAAATACAAAATTTCAAAGTATATGAATTTGTAACCTGAAGAGTCTTATCAATTGGATTCTAAATTTGTGTGAATTTCATTTGCTTGTTGGACAATTCCATAGATCGTAAGCAATAAGAAGAAGTAGATTAGAATTAGACAATGTGGCTGATTAGTCATGTGATTTATCATATTATAATATAACGCTAATGAAAAGAAATTCTGATATTTTTATTTTCTTAAAGATATAGTAAAAACGACTAGAAGAAGTTGAAAAGTTTTGTTTCTGAGAGAAACGATGTGTTAATCAATGTTTTTAAACCCGGCCCGGACCGGCCGGTTCGACCGGAAAACCCGCGAACCGGTCATGTGGCCGGGTCGATTTAGATAGAAACTAAAATGTGACCCAACCCGAAGCGAACCGGTAAAAATCGGTAAAAACCGGCGACCCGGTGATCCGGTGGCCCGAAAAAACCGGCCAATTAAAAAAAAATTAAAAAATGACTTTCTAACTTCCGACGTTCCGTTTCACTTTCACAAATTCACAAATTCACAATATATTTACTTTTGGAGTTTGGATTGCTATGATATAACTACTCCTTTTTGTTTTCAATTAACTTTTATCATTTAGTGTTTTTTTTTATAAATTTAGTCTACATATATATATGTATGTGTGTGTGTGTGTGAAAATAATAAATTTTAATTGATTAACGGGTTATTCGGATTTTTTAGAACGGTTCAACCGGTCGAACCGGTGACCCGGTGACCCGATTAGTTGACCGGTTCGCTTGTCGGGCTGGTTTTTAAAATATTGGTGTTAATGTGAGTCATATGACTAATGGTAGAAAATAATATAAATTTAATATTTAATTAAAGAAAAGAATTCAGGCGGACCCCACAATTTTGAGCCCATATGCTTACTCTAAATTTGTTTTCATATTTTTTTATGATAAAATACTTAGAGCATCTCCAAGAGATTCTCTATAATGGAGAAATTTCTTCTCTATTATAGAGAAGAAATAACACATCATCTCCAACAATTGCTCTATTTCTTACTCTATTTTCAAAAAAATCATATTATCTCTTTAATTTTACACATTATAACCTTATATTAATCATAATGTTGTTGGAATCTAGTTTTTAATTTTCATATCTATAATGTTGTTGGAATCTAGTACTCATATTGTTGTAATGTTGTTAAAATTTATTTTTAGTTATTTATGTTGTTGGAATTTATTAGTTATTTTATATGCCAAATATTTTTAATATACTATATATACTCTAATATCTAAAATATAATTACATGTCATAGTTTAATGAAGTACTACTATAAACTAAATGTAATAAAAGAAAAAGAAAAATATAGAGGAATGAATAATGTTCCTCTATTTATAGAGAGATACTATTCATTTCTCTATTATAGAGTAAAGGAATAGAGTATTGTTGGAGAAAAAATGATCTCTAAAATAGAGTTGAGAGCTATAATAGAGCATTATTGAAGATGCTTTTACTACTCTATAATTTTATTTTATTTTTAAATACAAGAATATAATAATAATATACATAAAAGATTTTGAGCCCCAGAATTTTGGTGACCCTCGGCTGTTGCCTCGGCCAACCCGCCCTCAGGACCGGGCCTACAAGCGGGGATGGGGAGGAAGACGAGTTAGGAGAAATTACATGTGACCGTTTGTGAGAGTGTAAAAGCACACTCCCGCATAGGAGAATACGAAAGGATATCGCGTGGGTGCATCATGTTCGTCCATTCAAAGGTTGAGAATAGCAAAACTGATAACATTCGAAATAATGTATGATTATCCACCAAAGATCCTTATAGCGTGCATTCGCTAGCAAGACAAATATGCGGTTGAATTGAAGCGTAAAATTAGCGAACCGATGCGGGCTTTCCTCCTTATGTTTCCTAATATTTCAATGCATAATCTGTTCTTATCTCTCCTCTTGCTTTAGTAAATTGCATTAACTTTCTATCTCAAGAAAAGAAAATAGCATTTAATTTCAATTGTTTTCCTCCCATTCATCCAATATTGAGGCTTTAATCTTTAAAATCTGATTGGAAATAATTGAGGCATTGATTTCCTTAATTTTTCCCATTCTTAATTTCTGAACCTGCTCTCTTTTGTCTTCTGTGTTTTTTTATTTTTTGTAACAAATATAGAATATAAACTAGATGAATAAAGATATTCGGCCACACTGTGGCCAGCCACATGCGTAAAAAAAGGAAAGTTGATTATAAAAATGGAAATAATCACATTTTCCCTTTAGGGTTTATGCTTCTCAATTATGATATATTTCCATTTTAAAAACCTATATTACTATTTTTAGCTCGTGTGGCTGGCCACAGTGTGGCCGAATATCATTACCCAAACTAGATATATTAAACAATAATTATGTTTATTAAAATAAAAAATAAATTAATTACAATCAAAGAGTAATTTAGAGTAAATCTGGAGGAAGTTTGGATTGAAGCACCCACCATTGCGATGTTCTAAGAATGTTGTTCATTTTTTTGGCTTCTATTCTTTGTTGCTTTGCCTTGATTTATTGATCGATTCTTTGTCTAAGCCATCCCTCCTATCACTTATTGATTCGTCAATTTGACATCCCTAGGTCTTACCTTTGGTTCTATATTTTAATATATAAATAAAGAGGGCATCTCCTGTGCGGCAGGTCGCAGGGCTCATGCGACCGGACCCGGGCCGGGTTGACCCGATCAATTCAGGTTGACTCGTTGACCCGGTCATTTTTTTTTAATTTCGATTTTTTTTTGTTTTTCTTTTCGGTTCCGCCTTCGCTCCGATTACTAATATAAGGATAATCGGTGGGCAACAATTTGGACTTTTTCGGCCCGCTCCGAGGCCTTCGGCTTCCTTCGCTCGAATCTTGATCAAAAAAGAAGCGGCAAACAAAAAAGCGAAGAGATAAAAAAAAAGGTGGAAAAAAAAGTAGAATTTAAAAAAACAAAATGAAATAAAAGCTGGAAAAAATATAGAAAAAAGGTTAAGATTGAAAATAGGAAATAAAAAAACAAAAATTGAAAATTAAAAAAAAATTTATGTATGCGTGCACCCCATGCGCCCCACGCGTGATCGCATGGGGTGCGGCAGGTTGCATATAAGTTATTGTGATAAATAAATGACAAAAAGATTGTTGTGTTATTTCTTTAAAAAAGTGGAAAAAGCCTATTCCTGAAATATGATGCATAGGAAGAACATTACCACTAATTTGAGGCCTCATGATTGATGTTGTGGCCATTTGGACAATTCGACTTCTTCTTCCTCTTTTTTTTTTTTTTTTTTTTTTTTTTTTTTTTTTTTTTTTTTGCAAACAATTCGACTTCTTGAGATAATATCATACTAATATTACGATTTGTTGAGTTTACATATTTTTATTTTTATTTTCAATACTTGATTTGGATATTAATGTTCTTTTCTCGTTTACATCAACATCTAAATTGTTTTAGATAGCTTGATTATTCGTCTCCTCAAATTTTAAGAGGGCTAACTTGATTTATTCTCCAACTTTTCTTAATTAATTACTTTAGAGCATCCACTGTGGGATACTAACGGAGGGGTCGAAGGCTGCGTTGAGCGCCACTCGACGCACCTCCGCTCGACCTAGCATAGGTCTTAGCCGCAGTGGAGGAAAGACACAGGGGTAGGGCGAGCGTGGTGTCGAAGGCTGTGTCGATTTATCGACATAGCCTTCTACTCAGTGATGACACAAGATGAGGACATGTTCCTCATTGGTCCGATGTAACGTTTTTTTTTTTTATATTTTCTGAATAAAAAAAATTAAAAATGTGCAACGGCTATATATAATTCACCAGCAACGGCTATACAACGGTGACCCCTCATTTTTTACTATATATACTTCTTCATCTATACCACACCACCACACCAATTCATCCAATTCATTCATCATACAAATTCTCTCTATTTTTCGAAAAAAAATAATGAGTTAGCTGGGTGCGAGCTACAATCATGAAGAGGTGGAGGAGCGCCGCCGCTGACGTGCGCAGTTGGTTCAGCGAGCCACGGAGCTTTACCAAATAGTGGCCGGGTTTGATTCGTCGGACGACGATGACGACTCGGATACGAGGACGTACATGCACCGGAATCGTGAGGAGGCCGAACAACGCCACCGACGAGATTATTTTGTCGACCACCCTATATGGTTCGATGTTGTCTTCTGCCGGCGGTTTCGAATGAGCAAGGGCCTGTTCTTGAGAATTGCTGAAACTCTTGAGGATCGAGTGCATTTTTTTCAGCAACACTCGAATGCCACTGGAAGATTGGGGTTTCACGTGTGGGTGAAGTGCACCGTTGCTCTGAGGTAACTCGCCAATGGTGAAGAAGCCGATCAGTACGACGAATATCTGCACTGTAGAGATACAACGGGCAATACGATCCTCAAGAATTTCTGTTGGGCCATCATATCTGCTTTCAGCGACTACTATTTGAGGCGGCCAAACGAGGCTGACATCGCCTGATCACTGCATTGCACGAGAGGACGCACAGCTTTCCCGAATGCTTGGAAGCATCGACTGTATGCACCGGCAATGGAAGAATTGTCCATCGGCTTGGAGAGGAATGTACACTGGACAAAAGGGTTATCCAACCCTCGTCCTTGAAGTTGTCGCCTCTCAAAATTTGTGGATTTGGCATGCTTTTTTCAGTGTAGCCGGCTCTCTGAACGACATCAATGTGCTCAATCAGTCCACCCTCTTCAGCGACGTCCTTAATGGTAGAGCACCGTCAACTGCTTTGACTGCAAACGGCCACCCGCACCACATGGGATATTATCTCGCTGATGACATCTATCCAAAGTGGGCCTTTTTTGTGAAGACGCTCAATGCCAACAGATCCGAAGAGACAGCGATTTGTTCGGATGCAAGAAGCTGCGCGTAAAGACGTTGAAAGAGCTTTCGGTGTCCTCCAAGCTCGTTGGGCAATCATAATTCATAAAAGGTCCTGCTCGCATGTGGTTTCGGGAGCATTTATGTGATGTCATGTATGCCTGCATCATTCTGCATAACATGATTATTGAAGATGAAGGATCTAGAGCAACTGAATTCAATGTTGAATCGAGCGCAAGTGGCGATATAAACGTGAATAGGGCACTAGTCCATCAAGGGGTGCCAGTCCACTCCGCCAATATATTGAGAGACAAGCTGAGATTCAGGATGCACGTGCCCACGACCGCCTTATGGAGGATATGATTGAAGAGATTTGGGCACGTTTTGATCCACTCCGCGAGTAGTTGTTGTATTTTTATTTATTTCTTAATTATTGTATTTTTTTTAAATTCAATAAAATTGTCATTTATTAATTTTTGAATTTAATTAAGTAATTTTTTATAATATTTATTACAAATAAAAAATAACAACAAAATAAAATATATTTAATCATTAAAATCACGCTTCCCAGTGCTTCAACATATGTCTTACTCAACCCCATTATAATGGAAATATCAACTTAGGTCTAACTCAATACCACCAATCATTAAAATCACGCTTTTCAGTACTTGAACCTAGGTCTTACTAGACGACCGTAGTGAATGCTATTAGTCCTCGATAGATATATCTTTTGATTATCCAAACCCAATGCTTGTGAAAATTTATTTATTTTTACTTTTTTTTTTGTATCGTGGGAACCTGCAGCCGAATGCTTGTGAAAAATTAAGTTATGCTGTTTGTTGATATGCGCATAAACTTGATTTAAAGTTGCGAAACTTCATGATTTTCTTGCTTAATGTCTTTGCTTGTAAATTATTATACTTATACAGTATATATAGTCTAGACCTTTGCCTAGAAGGCCCAAAAAAATGTCTTATTTGATTTCAGAAAGAGAAGAAAAAAATGATACTAGTAAGAAAAATACTGCCTCCGTCCCCAAATCTCTTTCTAGGAGGAAATAGCACGGGTATTAAGGAAAAAGTTATTGAGTTAGTTATGAGTAGAAAAAAAGTAATTGAATTTATTGTGAGTGAAGAAAGGGTCTCACATTTAGGGTAGTGATATAGCATTAATTAATTGAGATAGTGGTGGGTCATATGTGGTATTTTAGGTAAATAAATTGATAAAGTAAGGGTAAGAGATAATAATTTTTTATGAGGTAGTATCCAAAAGTAGCTAGGAAGAAACTTGGGGACCATCCCGAAAAGAAAAGATAGGAAAAGATTTGGGGAGGCAGTAATAATTAAAAAAAAAAAAAAACTGCTAAAATTTCCCCTCCAAAAGAAAATAGAAATAAATAAAAATTCAAACAGCGAAAAAGTAGAGCGAAAAGTAATGTGAAAATCGCCTTTAGTGTTGAATACAGTATTTGACAGATGGAGCCAAAAAGTAAAATGAAAGGCGAAATAGAAAATATAAAGTTGAATAGAAACATATGAAATTAGGGCTCCCAACACTCACCAATTTCGCAAAAGTACTCAATCATCTGATCGGGGAAAAATTAAAGGATCGATGGATCCGATAACTCTTCAGTTCCCGATATTATTGGACGTCGCCGCCGCCGCCGCCGCAAACGAAGAAGAGCCGCCAGAAACGGCGGCGGAGCTCAAAGACGACATTCTCGAAGAAATCTTGTCGTGGGTTCCGGCGAAGTCGGTTCTCCACTGGAAGAGTGTGTGCAAGCCTTGGCACCGCATGGTGGATAAGCCCATTTTCGCAAGATTCCATTTTTCTAGGGCTACGGTTTCCCCTCTCCTCGTCTCCGGCGGCAAATCGGTCTGCAGATCCTGCAGAATTATGCATCTGGTGGAGGGCCGGAGCGTCTCCGATCTCGATTCAGGGAGCTCCAATTCGAGGCTGATTTCTCGATTCGACATCCGCACCCGCGCGGCGGCGGAGCCGTCGAAGGTGAAGGACGTTTTCCTCGGCCTCAACACCAACGCCACCTCGTGCGAGGGTTTGCTCTGCTGGACGGCCTACGACCAGAATCGCGGCGACTGCATCATCATCAGCAATCCGATCACCGCCGAATACGTTTCTCTCTCCTCTTCGCCCATGGATGAGGACGAGATTTACGCCTTCGTAGGGATGGGGTACAGTCGGGTGACCAAGAAATTCGAGCTTCTGAGAATGGCGGCGAGGGCGGATGACGATGAGGAAGATCCGCTCTGGTGGCCGGAGATCCGCCCGGTGAGCGGCGATGGCTGCTGGAGGCGCGCCGTGGGCGGGACTTCTCAGCTGGTTCTGTGCCGAACGATTTCGCAGGTGGTTTATGTCAATGGAGGTGTGTACTGGAGCTACGATGGGGATTCAGTTATCTGTTGCTTCGATTTCGATATGTCTCTGTTTCGAGTTATGGCATTGCCTAAAATGAGCCTCTCCATGCTTGAATACAACAGCATTTCCTCAAAGTGCATGAGTTTGGGAGTGTTGGATGGCGCCCTCTGCGCGTCTCTGGTTTGCCCCGGTGATGGGCACGTGGAGCTCTTCGTCTTGGTGAAGAATGGTGGTGGCGAGGGGCTGCAGTGGAAGAAGCTCTACGATGTTGAGACCAAGACGACATTTTTGGAGCACATTGGTATCTTGTGGCCGAGAGGGCAGTACAAGGCGGTCAAGTACTTGAGCGGCGGGGAGATCTTGATGCACGATTGGAGGGGGAAGTTTGTTATTTACGATCCCGTCACCAAGGAGGAGAGGCACGTCTGCGTGTTGGAGGATGCCCGGCTTGAGGATGATCTGAGGAACGATGGAGTTGATGATCTGCAAGTGGTTTCTCATGTTCCGCGCCTTGTCAGATTGAAGGAAGCCTTGAATGTGAGTGAAGAGGAAGTGCAGGTGATGAAAGCCTTGAATTTGTATGATGAAGAGGAAGTGCACGTGATGGAGGACAGGGAGGAAGAGTAATAGGATTGTTGTATATTTCAACGGTGATTCTAGGATAGGAAGAGTTGTGACTTGTGCATCTGTGTTCTAATCTATCTCTCTCTTCTGTAACGAGACCCTTGTTAAAGATAATCAAATAATCTTAATGTTTCAAATCAATTTCAGTTGTTCTTCAATATGTTCATCAGCAAAATCCCAAATTTAAAAGATTAGTCTCTGCTGTTTAGACTAGAGGCACTGAAACATCCAGAAATAGACAATAATCCAAACACAGATTTACCAGCTTCATCCAATATCATCCCACCAATGAAAGCAATAGATTTTGAAAAGGTATAAGTTAAATTTATAGTAGATCACAAGTGTTACTATAGATCAACAAGAAACAGAACTAGACAAAATAAGAGAACAAGATGACATACACATCAAATGTAAATTTCATGTTTTTATGAATCAAAATGCTTGCCACTAACCAACCATAGGCTGATGATAAGCATTGGAAATGGTTACAGTAGTACATTATGCTTTGCTAATACTTTCAGACCCCTGCTCATACTCGCTTCCAGAGCTCCCGACGTTATCCCCATCACCGGTCTGCAAAGTATGTAGATTGTCACCAGTAGCAACATCCGAAGAGTAAGGACCCCTCTCCAGAAGAACCAAACTGCACACGAAACTATCCACATGAAGAGAGCGCTGATACGTATCTGATCTATAGCCCCGAACACCAAGATCCTTAACTTCTCCTCCTTCCTCATCATAACAATTCAAATGGCCATCATTCCAAACACCCACAACTTCACCTTGTTTTCTCATCCACAAGGGCCTCACAAATCCATTCCCAATACTACTAAAGTCGAAGCAGAATTTCTTAGTCCAAGATTTCTCGACCCCATACTCTTGCATCACATAAGCACAAAAACATGGCTCTGCCCCAGCCACATTCCACAAAATAAGAGCAAGAGAGCCCCTATAGATCATCAGATCATGACTTCTCAACGGCTCATTGCTCACGAGACGAAGTGGCAGTGGCAGCAGCATTGTCCTAAAAACCTCTAAAGACATATCAAATGATACAATCAAATCGTACAAATCTAAGTATCGAGCAATCCAATGCGAAGCCCCATTGACATAGACTTGGCGAGAACGATTATATATAACACAATCAAGTTCCAAGTAACTCAAATCTTGCCACACACAGCTACTCAACTTGTACACCTCAATTTGGGGATGTTTAACAACATCATCAACATAGGTTATCCTAATAACCTTATAGTCATTACAAACAGAATCGAACCCGAATCCAAGACATTGAGTAAAAGAACCGTATGAACTGTAAATCATGTTAGGTTTTGGAAGCAGAACTGATTTTTTGACACTCGGATTCCACAGAATAATAGTGTTCATGTAATAAACTCGATCATCAGAGAGGCACAACAATCCATTACAGCTACCCACAATTGTGAAAAAAGAATTCATGCTCCTAAACGGGAATTCAAATGCTGTGAAACGAGTGAACGATTCATCGTCCGAATACAGTTCATAACGCTCGGAGCTTTTGATGCAACGCCGGAGCAGAAGTAAAGGAGCTACCTTTTTGCAAGAAGCAGAGAATTTCATGTGGGATGAGATGAATTGAGGGCTGGTGATGAGAGAGTACCATGATTTGCAGACGGCGGCGCAGCGTAGGAGGGTTTTCACTGGCAATCGGTGGAGTATATTGATTATGATTTCTTGGAGCAAATAGTCCGCCATTTTCGCAGCTCTTGAGTTGATTGATTACACGTATAAATTATAACCGATCGGTTTCAATTTTTCGACGAAAAACTTAGAACACGAAATAGTTGAAGGAAAGTCATATCTGTTGTAGAAATTGAAACTGAGGGAAATCAGGAAATGGTGTTAAATCTGGAGTGGGTGAGGAGTGATGACAAATTCTGGAGAGAGAGAGGGAGGGGGAGAGAGAGAGAGAGAGAGATTCGTTGTGTTGTTTTTACTTGTCCGGCTCATCATCTCTCTGGATTACTACTATTCGTATAGACTTTATCAAAATTACATCACTAACGTGACAAACGTGTCTCTTAAATATCGATTTCTTCTTTTATTCAATGATATATTATACCAGTATTATTTTCATTTTTTTAACATATTTATAATTTTTGTATAAGGCATGGGTGGAGAGAACCAAAAGCGTGGGCATTCTGCATGCCGTGTAAGGCAATCTATAAGTGATGGCAACTGCACTACACCTATTTTGCCAACTAGGGGAAAAAACACTTATTTGGATGGTATTGTGTGTTACACCATCTCAAATTCAAGATTCAAATAAGCTAATTGAAATTATAAATATACCAATTAATAAAATACGTCATGACAGAGTCAAGTTTATTAAATAGAGGGGGGGGGGGGACCCAATGTTTCTGTAATTATAAATTAATTTATTACTAAGAGAAATAATTCATACATAAAGTCAGACATCAGTCATCAAAATATATCAAAAAATGATTGATTTATCAAGTATGAATGTGGTTCTATTATTAGACCATTAGATCTGAAACTCAAACTGAAGGAATTGTCATGAAACAACAATTTAATTATCTCCAACCTACAAATTCATTATCAAACTAAAAATAATACTATTATAAAAATATTCTATCACGTCACTTTTTAGTTTTTCTGAAAAATACATATATATTTGTCAAAGTTACTAATTGGACCACTTGAATATTTTATATTAGGCGTTCAAAAAAATATTTTATGTTAACAGAAATTACATTAAATAGCTAAAATTACCCATCCATTTAACTTAGCCAATAACAAGGACGAGATATATTGCGAGTTAGAACCACTTTCGCAAAATGCGATATTATGATACAAATTGATAAAATGTCAAATATAGGATACACAACATACATGTAATTTAATTTGAGATATGGATAGTAGCAGCATCAAGTTTCTCTTACACGTAACTTAAAATTTCAATATTACTGAATTGTAATCACCTCAGAAAATACCAAATATTTTACCAGAAATTTGAGGAGTTTCAAGAGCTCAGTGAATGTTCTTGGCACAATTCTATATATTATAATTCTTGAGATTTGCACCAAATTATCCCTATAATATACTACTTCCTGTCCTCAAATCTTTTCCTATCTTTCCTTTTTGGAATGATTTCCAAGTTTTTTCCTAGCTAGTTTTGGATACTACCTCAAACACATTATTATCTCTTACCCTTACTTTATTAACCTATTTACTTAAAATACCACATATGGCCCACAACTATCTCAATTAATTAATACTCCATCATTACCCTCAATATGAGACCCTTTCTCCACTCACAATAAATTTAATCACATTTTCTCTACTCATAACTAGCAACAACATTTTCCTTAATACCCGTGTCACTTCCTCCTAGGAAGAGACTTGGGGACCGGAGGTAGTATAAATATATATAGGGATGCATTATAGTGAAAAGTCTCTTCATCATAATTAATAAGAATTAATCTCAACCACACATTTTTGCATGATGGCTGGTCAAGATTTGATCACGGTCAACCCGAGTCAACCCATTGTCTTATTTATTTATTCATTTTTTTTACGGTCAGACCACACAGTGTGATGAGATGCACCACTAGATGCATTGAGATGCACCGAATTTTGTCTTCTATTTTTATTTTTTTTAACAGTCAGGTCATATGCACCGCACTATATATTCATATGCACCACACTGTATAATGAGATGCACCACTAAGTGCATTGAGATGCATATGGTTTTTTTTGCATATATTTTTTCCCGGCTCCGCCTTCGACTCAGATTTTATGGCTCCGCCTTCACTCCGAATACTAATATAAGGAAAATTGCCGGACAACAATTTAGATTTTTCGGCTCGCTCCGAGGCCTTCGGCTCCTTTCGCTCGAATCTTATCCAAAGAAGAAGCGACAAACAAAAAAGGAAAAGGCAAACAAAAAAATGGGGGAAAATAAATCTGAAAAAAAAAAAACAGAAAAAATAAAACAAAAAAAAAATGCGGTGCATCTCGTTATATAGTATAGTGCATATGAATACATGGTGTGGTGCATATGGACTGACAGAAAAAAAATCGAAAATATGTTATATTTCAATGCAACTTAGTGGTGCATCTCGTTGTATAGTGTAGTGCATATGGCCTGACCATAAAAAAAAAGTCAACAAGTTGACCCGATTTGACCCAGGCTGACCGGTCCAATTTTGACCATTCATCCCTCCTAAATTAATGGATGAGATCAATTCTCATTTTTCAGGATAAGGAGGGTTTATATATATATATATATAGCAGTTCGGGTAGGAACCATCCCTTAGGTAGAAACTAAGGCTATCCACAACTCTTGGAGCACCCTAAGGGTGCTTTAAGGGGTGCTCTAGCACTAGAGCACCCTTAGAGCACTCTACCCCTGCAACGCAAGGGTGCTCTATCTTTAATATTAAAAAATTTCCCATTTTCATTTATTAAATTAATTCATAAAATTCCATTAATAAAAATAACATTAAACATTACATTAATTAAAAAAAATAACATATTACAATAATTAAAATAAAAAAACATTACATTAATTAAAAATGCTAGACTACTCCCGTAGAGGTCCAAATTTCCGGTAAAGGTGCTCGGTGAGATCATTGGTAAGCCGATGGTGCTTTTTTCGATCTCTCAAGTCGGCATTCCGTTGCATAAATTGCCGAAAGCAGATCGGAGTTGTCCGAAAGTGTACCCCGCTAGTGGACGGAGAGTCGGAGTCCTCTCTCCAATTCTCCATATCTTTCCGCTCGTCTTCGATGATCATGTTGTGCAAAATAATGCACGCGAACATGATGTCTCGGAGATGCTTCTTGTACCAGCACCGACCCGGAGCGCGTATTATTCCCCATCGGGTTTGGAGCACTCCAAAGGCCCGCTCTATGTCTTTTCTCGCCGCCTCTTGCATCTTCTTGAACCTCGCCGTCTTTAGGTCGGTTTCAACCCTCAGCGATTTGATCAGGGTAGGCCAACAAGGGTAGATCCCGTCGGTCAAGTAGTACCCCTTGTCGTAGCGGTGTCCGTTGACGGTGAAGGTGCACGGTGGAGCTCTATCCTCAAGCACGTCGGTGAACAAGGGCGACTGATTGAGGACGTTAAGGTCGTTGTTGGAGCCGGCAACCCCAAAAAAGGCATGCCAGATCCACAAATTCTGCGACGCCACCGCCTCCAAGATTAAGGTAGGCACGCCTTGATCGCCGCGAGTGTGGACACCCGCCCACCCTTTTGGGCAGTTCCCCCATTCCCAGTGCATGCAATCCAGGCTCCTGAGCATCCCCTGAAACACATGCCGCAACTCGTGCATTTGGAGCAGACGCGCAGTGTCGGCAGCGTTGGGCTTCCTCAAGTACTGCTCGCCGAAGAGGTCGATGATTGCCCGGCAAAATTTTTTGAGGCAAAGCCGGCCCGTGCTATCTCCGATCTTCAGATACTCGTCGAACGTGTCGGCAGCACCACCGGTCGCCAGTTGTCGCACCGCCATCGTGCATTTTTGCACTGCCGTTAGCCCCCATCGCCCGAGTGCATCTTGTCGATGCGTGAAGAAGTGGACGTTTTCCTCCAACGTCCTGCAGATGCGCAAGAACAGATGCTTGTGCATCCGGAAATGGCGTTGGAAAAACTGCTCTCCGTAGGTGGGGTTGTCGGCGAAGTAGTCGGCGTGGAGGATCGCGCAAGCCACTTCTCGGTCGCGGTCGACGAAGTCCCGCGCCCTCTTCTTATTCTTTTTCTGCTCCGCTTGGTGTGCATGCATGTAGCGATCCACGTCCGCCATCATCTCCAGCACCTCGTCATCGGTGCCGCCCTCGACATATTCCTCCGACGAATCGGAAAAAATAAGTTTCTCCGATGAAGATATCTTTTTAGGTTGAATTTGAGAGAGAATGAGAATGATAAAATGGTGTGAGATATATGAGGGGTGTGGTGGTATTTATAGAAGAGGAAAAAAAATATATATATATATATATAAAATCGGCATAGCCGTTGCCGCAACGGGCAAAATTTTAAAAATTTATACGCACGCGCCGTTATTATTATTATTATTTTTTATTCATCGCGGCTCGCGCGTATTGAGCACGCGCCGGATTTGAGCATGGCTCGAGCGCTCGGGCACGACTCGAGCTCTCGCCGTCTGTAACGCGGGGTGCTCGAGCCACCCCGTGCTCGATCTCGGCTCGAGCACCCACGCACGAGATGCGTTGTGGATAGCCTAAGAACCATTTTAGACCATAGATTTGATTTATTTGATGGTTAAGATTTAAAACAAATTAATTGCATTAATATTGTTATATTTACATGCGGTTACTTTTTATATTGACGTAGGGATAAGAAAGACAATTTGTTACCAGATCTTATAGGCCACCACTAAAATAGGGATTTGACGTACATGGAAGTTTTTTTTGTTTTCTTTTTTTGGGCACACATACATTGAAGTTAATATTTAATATTATAATAAATCATTTTCCTTATTATGTTATCTAATAGAATGTACTGTAAGCAGTTGCCCTTAAAACAACGAATTGCTTCTTACAAATTAATAATTAGCACTGTAAGCATCTTATAAATTGCTTATAAACAACATTGCTTCTAACAGAAAGTAATGTAAACATCTTATAAATTGATATAACCAAATAAAAGATATAAAAAAGCAACAAAATAAACATTAATAAGCATCACTCTAGTTGATAATAAGCAAATTAAAAATAAAAATAGAAAGCAACAAAATAAACATAAATAAGCATTTTCTCTATTGGTAATAAGCAACAAAATTAACATAAATAAGCATATTTCTAATTGATAATACGTAAACCAAAATAAATAAAAGCAACTGAATAAACATAATTAAATAATCATCTACCAAATTGATAAAAGCAAATAAATTTTATTTCTAAATGTTTGTTTGATTTTCATTTAATTTTATTTTCGATATTGTTATTTCTGTTTTAAGAATCCTAAATGTTTAATTAAAATAAAATTATTGCTTCTTTTTATATTTATTATTGCTTTCTACGTATTATTTTATATTTGCTAAAATAGGGATTTTATTTTTGCAAATCCGAAATGCTTATATAAGAGATAAGAGATTCATGGAAACAATAAAATAATTTCAACGTAAATAAGATTAAAATTAATAATATAAATAATTGAGATAATTCCTTAATTCATGAGATTTTGCGCATGTAATCCGATTTACAATTGTAACCCTTTACCTTTTAAATAGGATTAAATTAATAGGAAATAATCGATTCAATTAAAACCATAGATCTAATATAATGAAAGGTGTAGATTGGTTCCTAGTTTCTACCTAAGAAATAGGTTCCCATTTGATCACTCTTATATATATATATATATATATATATATATATATATATATATATATCTGTGTGTGTGTGGATCTAGTGAGAACCATTCCTTATATGAGAATGAGAAACTAATCCTCACCATTCATTTGTATAGAATGTATGGCTAAGATTAGATCTAAAATATGACATGGATTCAAAACCAAAAGATAGAGGGTTATTTTGGGAAAAAACTTTAGCAACATTCTGTCTCCCACTCTCGTATATCACAGGTCTTTCTCCTTCCCTCTTCCATCTTTCTCTTCACCACCGACACCACCCATCATAGTCGTCGTCGCTGCTGCCGCCGAACAACACCGCCTCCACCGCCGCCATCACTGGCGGCTAGAGTTTGATTTTGTTTGCAAGTGGAAGAGTCCGATTATATTTTCTAGTAAAACGATTCAAAGAAAGAAGATTTCAGTCCTTTCAACTCTCCAATGAAAGATGAATTTGTCCAACCCACATTTGTTTCCTGATTACCTCACCATAATGTTATGTTTATTCAGTCATATCTCCAGAAAATATTATTAGAGATGTGATTGTCTTTCTTCATCTCTAGCATTTGGGAACAAATGTTCTCTCTCTCTCTCTCTCTTAATTTTTTGTATAATTTTGACATCTTATGTCAAATTAACAATGGTGTTCTGCCCGCGGATCTGGGGGTGGTGGCGAGGTGGTGTTGGAGAAGAGATGAAGTGTGGAACGAAATTTATTAAATTTCGTTTAGCAGATTAATAGTATGCATCATGTTGTTAATATTAATGCATTACATTAATATTGTTTGTGTATTATGAGCGAATACATAATCAAATACATAAATTTAAATAATGTAATGCACAAATATCACATACGTAATGCATTAATTATGGTAACAAGTCATTTCCTAGCTTGTGCATTTAGAGTATCATATTGATACATCACGTAAATTGTGTTAATGCATCACAAAATTGTTCCCAAAATATCAAGTAATAAATACAAAAATAATGTATGCAATGCATTAATTATGATATCATATACGAATACAAACACAAATACGTAATGCATTAATTGTATAAGTACACACTTTTATAAAACAATTTTGTTCGTTATAAACAATATACATTTATGCATCACTTTGCACTAGTTTATGCATCACTTTACTATTTAATGCATTACGATTTTGCACTACATAAATGACGAAAATTACTATTCTAACCCTACTTAAGTAAAAGACACGGGATTGACAAAAAAAAAAAAAAACGTGTTTGACCAACTAATTATGAGATTAAATCACATTCATTGATCTTATAAGATGGCGGCTTGGATTGATTCCTAGTTCTCATATTAATAGGAGTTCATATTTGATCTTCTCCCTATATATACACCAGATTCACACCTTATATATATATATATATATATATATATATATATATATAATGTGTCATGGTTCAAGACAATAATCATGTTATCGGACAGCTAATCTCGGATATAATAATATATACTACAATATTATCTTCAACAAACACAGCAAGGAACCAAGATTGAGAACAGTCACAAGCACATAAAATATTTATTTCATACCATGCATAGATTGGTAACACATGCAACACCAAATTATTCTCTATCACGTGACTAAAAATACGATAATCCTACATTGCAATGGAATATGGGATCGACAAGGCTTAACATGTTCTCTCACCTTAATTTTTGGTCCTACGTGGCGCTGTCTCTATTAAGTATTTCTATTTATCTTAAATCCTCATTTAATATTTTTTAATTCATAATTTATATATTATTAAAACCAATGTTAATTCAAGCTCTCCCCTTAATTTTAGGTCCTACGTGGCGCCCTCTCTATTCTCTATTAAGTATTTCTATTTATCTTAAATCTTCATTTAATATTTTTTAATTCATATATAATATTATTCTATAGATTTAATAATGGTGATTATCGATTTGATGTATATGGGATCCTTTTAAATATGGCTATAAAATATTTTATTTCTAAGAAAGGACATTAATATTATACGCACGAAAACGTGTATTAGTATGTCATTTGTATAATATATTATAAAAATTGTTATATGTAAATTCTTTAATTTGAGTCTTCTCATATTCAATATAAACTTTTGTATCACACATTACTTTTCAATAACACGTCACTCTTTGATAATCTATATAAATACGCAAACTTAATTTATATTTTCTCATCCTACAATTGGTTTGCACAACCAGTTTAGTTTGGTCAATTAATTAATTGTCCGAATAAATAATTATTTTATATTGAAAGTTTTAATTTGGCTAATTATTAAGTTGTCAGTATAATTTGCCAATTTAATTTGCCAGCCAAATAGTACGAAATCGTGTATTAGTATGCCATTTGTATAATATATTATAAAAATTGTTATACGTAAATTCTTTAATTTGAGTCTTATCATATTATTATAAACTTTTCTATCTCACATCGCTTTTCAATAATACATCACTCTTTGAAAACCTATATAAATATTCAAAATCAATTTACATTTTCTCATCCTGCAATTGGTTTGCATAACCAGTTCAGTTTGGTCAATTATAATTGGTCGAATAAATAATTATTTTTTATTAAAAATTTTAATTTGGCCAATTATTAAGTTGTCAGTATAATTTGTCAATTTAATTTGTTAGCTAAATAGTTTGATTTTATTAAAAACAAAAATTAATTTGATGAGGTAATCTTCAAAATTGGAGTTGTGTTGTTTTGTTAGGATTGTTTAGGCCTTTCCATTGATGTGCATTAATTGATTGTGTATTTCATCAACTTCCAAGTTGTCTATACCATTTCTGCGTCGATTTAAAGTTGACAAACTCCGAGGCCTCAATTTGTTTTTGTATGGATTTTGTTTACTTCAATGAAGGTTTAAGGGTGGTTGCAGTTTTGAGATTGTTGTTCCATCTTGGGCATGTTATGAGTATTTATATGGATGATTTTCATCGAATTCTTCTTATGTTCTATGTTTGAAGTATTGAATTTATTGTATGTTGCTAGAGGGTTAGAATTGAGCAAGTTTAAGATCAATACTTTTGTACATTAAATGTTACAAATCTTATCACATGGCCATAATTTGTCTATAAAATAGTTCCACCTGTTCATTAGTAATTACTCCTATACATCATGGCTGCATGCATAAATATAATTCATAACAAAAGAGTCTTTTTGAGTGACTTAATTACATGTGTAACCATATATCATAATTTGTCTATAAAATAGTTCCACCTGTTCATTAGTAATTACTCCTATACATCATGGCTGCATGCATAAATATAATTCATAACAAAAGAGGCTTTTTGAGTGACTTAATTACATGTGTAACCATATATCACTATCCATAGCTTCGTTTAATTAATAATCAATCTCCGCCTCATAAATCACTTTCGGACCTCCACCATTATCTTCATAATCCATCTGAAAAACCGAGATAGCTACAAAATTACAAATTACTATATCCAGTGACGGAGCCATGCCCTCGAGATTGCACTTATAGTTTCTTTAATTTTATTTAATAAGCAAAAATATACGAGACAACTTATGAAATACCCATAATGAGGATAAAAATTCAATATATAGTCACTTTTTCAAACAATACAAAATTTACCCATTTTTTGCTAATTCGGACAAAAATACCCTTAATTAGGAAGGGTTGGTGCGCGGGTTCAGGTTGGGTGCGCGGGTTGTGTTTTCGGGTTGGGTACCGGGCTGGGGGGTGTTGTAGCATAGTTAAACAAAATTACTGGTTTACTCGAAAAAATCACCATTCTCTCTCGCAATTAACCCTAATTCTCGCCGCCCTTCCGATTTCCCCTCTTTCCTTGCCGAAATTCTGCCGCCATTTAACCGTCAAAATATCACCCGCCTTCATCTTCTCTGCCTTTGTTTTCTCCACCTTCATCTTCTCCACAGATTTAACGGTTTAAACTTGCAAATATGGCTCGTCGATTTAGAAAAAGCGCCACATCCAAATCCGCCGCCGCATCCAAATCCGCTGCAGATGCCGGCGGAGCCAAGCAAAAGAGATCTAAGAAAAACAAAGATGAAGGCGGCGGATCCAAGTGACGGCACATTGAAGCCGATGAAGATCCCGTGATGAAAATCTGCAGTGACATCAACAAAGACAATAGAGAGACCAACGAAGAAAAGGCGGGCTCCGAATATTCAGCCAAGAGTGAAGGAGGGATCCTTGAAACTGGCAAAAAGCCCAACGAAGAGGCCAACGATGAAGATTCCGGCGATGAAGAATGCCCCGACAAAGACGATGAAGGAGATGAGGAATGCGTGATGGTAAAATTTGAAAACCATCAATTAATTGTAGTTTAGATCTGGATTCCTAGCTTGATTTCTTCATTCTATTCCAGTTATGCATGTCCCTTTTCAGTGTTTAGGTCTGGTACTTTGGCACTAATTAGAGCATTTTAGTGCCAAAGTACCAAACATACTGGGCAAATTTGCCAAGTTCGGATGGTACTTTGGCACTAATTGGAGCATTTTAGTGCCAAAGTACCAACCGAATTCAAAATCTTGACAATTATGTTTGGTACTTTGGCACTAATTAGAGCATTTTAGTGCCAAAAGTACCAGATGTGACTGAACATTTCATTCATTTTAATAGATGCTTTCATGAATGAAGGTATCGTGGACCTTGAAACGAGAGGATATGATTGATGTCAGCACAAGGTCTCCGTGAAGGGTAATGAGAACATTGTGGAGATTATTAGAACCGTGTTGTATGGTTCGTATGAGTGGGACGAGCTGTGCGAGTCAGCTTTAGGAGATTTCCTGCAAGTGCCTCAACATATAAACCGATCAGGCCACTGCCTGCATTACATGATTTCAAGGTAGGTCACAGGACAACCAGAGCAAGACGATACTGCTATGTACTTTTTGGTAAATGATGATGTTTTGAGGTTCAGTCGTGTGGAATTCTTTCTGATGACGGGGTTGAGGTTTGGATTGACCGAGTTTGATCCATATGCAGATCACGAAATATCTCCAGACTCGTTTTACCACAGAGTTTTGCAAAGAGAGGAAACCAGCCCCAACATATTGAGGGAGAAGTTTATTACTAACAAGCTGAGAGGCAACGAAGATCTTTCTGACTACATCAAGGCCACAAAATGTTGATCATCACAGATTTGATTTTCGGCTACGATGGAACGAATTCGAAAATTCCAAATTGGTTGTGGGTGCTTCTGGAGGATGAAAAAGCTTGGGAGGATTTCTCATGGGGGAGCATGTCATTCCAGATGACAGTTCATGTGATCAACAACATCAGTCGAGGGAAGGATGCGACAAAAGACGTTTCCCCGAATGCTGAGTTTCACATACCCCAAAAATCGTGGGAAACCAGTTGTGGCGTGAAGGGTAAAAATGATTAATAATACCATAAGATATTATGTCTATATCATAATAATTAATAATTGCATAATATCTCATGTATTTTGCAATTGAATACTTCGATGAAGCCGAAGGAGGAGGAAATAGAACACAGGTTTTGGGATACAGTTGAGGAACACGGAACGCCATTCTTGTTGCAATACCGTCACACAACGGACGCCAACAAGAAAAGAGTAACGAAAATGGCGGCGAGGTGTGCAACAAAAGGGAAACAAGCTGCAACAATCATTGATGCGAGGGAGCAGCATATGCAGGAGGAATTGGAGCAGGGTGAAGGAGACATCACTCCGAATGCTGGAAATCAGCAACAGGAAGAGCCTGTAATCTCTTTCACCGCCACACAGATGAGGCAATTCATTGACGAGGTTGGAGAAAGCGCGGCATAGAGAGCGCGGCTTGAATTTGTACACATTTCAAACGGGAAGACCTGTGGCAAGGTTGCAGCCTGTGAGGCCACCAACTCAGGTAAAAAATACCTGGTTTACTAATTATTTATTGTTTCTATACCTTTCTGTACAATTTGTTAAGAAATACATGTGAATAAAATGGTACTAATAGCACAAAGTATAACATTAGTGCCAAAGTACCAAGTATTTCTAGCACACTAATGATTGTTTTTGAAGTAGGTCACCAGCACAACAGAGTGGATATCATACTGTGAATCCCAAGCAAGATTTTACCGCGAGGTATGGGGAACTCCCTGTACATACATGCCAACACCAACAGAAACCACACAAGATCAAGATCAACCAGGACCATTGAACGCCACGGCAGCAGCACCAGGGGCCAAACAAGTCATCGTGCAATAGAGGCCAACGAGGATGAGGGTGCGGCCTGCGTCGTGTAGAAGTCCTTTCCTGGACGATGATGTCAGAGGAACTGACTTTCAAAAGTTGCTTAAGAACAAATCAGAAATGTAAGTGATGAGTATTCTGTGTTTAGTTGGTACTTTGGCACTAAAATGCACAAATTAGTGCAAAAATACCAATAAAAAGTAGAACAAAAAGGCCTCAATAAGTTGGTACTTTGGCACTAAAATACACCAATTAGTGCCAAAGTACCAACAGAAAAAAGAATAACCCATGTAATTTGGCACTAATTTTATAATTTGGCAGTAAGAGATTATATTCTACTATTTAATTCTCATTAAAATACTTATTCATATGCATTGGTATGTACAAGAGAAACGTGGGGTTGCCATATGTGGTGGATTGGAATGGTTTGCTCTTATAGAGAAGATTATGGAAAAGCTGGAGGGTGAGCACAAAGAATCTTACCTTGCTGTGTTGGCATCTAGACCAGAGTGCGCTGGATTCACATTGCAATTCCCCGAAAATATTGCCATCACAAGTACATTTTTCGTGGTAATTTACACAAGTTTTAAAGAAATTTTAATTTATAATAATTCAAGTATATGACACAACTCAAATATAATGATGCATAGGCAACCATACAAGAAGTATGGAAGGATTTGCATAGAGCTGATCTGGAAGGCACCGTATATGATGTCAAAACAAAAGAGATCATATCGGATGTTGACCTGAAGAGGCTGTGCAAATTTGCTGAGGAAAGGCTGCCACGATGGGGGAAATTTGTGAAGCAATGGAAAAATGTGGACAAGGTTAGTGTTAGTCATTTTTTTACTTTTTTTACACTGATTGACAATAGATTCCCTGAATTTGTTTTTCTTGCTATTGATGAGGTTTTATTGTAGGGGATGAATTTTTACATTTGACTCATGGATGTTATTCAATGTCTGATTGTATCAGGTCATCATGATCGTGAACTTCAACGATCACTGGGCCACTATTTTGGTGGATTTGATGGCACATGAGCTCATGGTTTATGATTCAAACCAACACAAGTTCGAAGAAGAACATCTAGACATAAGGAATCGTGCATTCATACCAATTTGTAGGAAACTACCACAGATCCTCAAGAAGATTGGCTACTACGAAGGGAAGAACGTTGCCCCTATCTACACAGAGTGGAAATTTTCGTACCCGTATGATGCAACGAACAATATGAGACAACAAGATAGTGTAAGCTACGGCCCTCTAACTTTAAAGTATGTTGAGATGATAATGACACGAAAATTCAAGGAAAATAGCATGACCAAAGCTTCAATAAAAAAATATTGTGATCACATAGCTCAAAGCATCTACAATTTCAGCACAAACGAGAGCACCTTCAAGGATGAAGTGGAAGAGGAACAAGAGGAAGAGAAAGAAACCAATCTAGAGGAAAAATAGTTATGTGGACAATTTGAACAATTTATTTTTCAAAAACAGTGTTTTATATTTTTGCTACAATGAGGGTTTCTATAATCCTGTATGTATATTTTGTATATATATTGTACAGTTTAAAAGTTTATAATGCATATCTACTTGGGTATGTTTGTTCTCTTAGCAGGTATGTTTGGTACTTTGGAACTAAAAGACACCAATTAGTGCCAAAGTACCAACCGAATTCAAAATCTTGCCAAGTATGTTTGGTACTTTCGCACTAAAAATGCACCAATTAGTGCCAAAGTACCAACCGAATTCAAAATATTGCAAAGTATATTTGGTACTTTGGCACTAAAATGTACCAATTAGTGCATAAGTACCAACCGAATTCAAAATATTGCAAAGTATGTTTGGTACTTTGGCACTAATTAGAGCATTTTAGTGGCAATGTACCATCTAAATAAAAAAAATCAAAAAAATATGTTTATATATATATATTTTTAATTTAATTTTTTTTAAAATTTACATATTTTGTTTTTTTTCCAGTGGAGCCTTCGGCTCGGATTTTATGGCTCTGCTTTCGCTCCGATTACTAATATAAGGATAATCATCGGGCAACAATTTAGATTTGTCGGCTCGCTCCGAGGCCTTCAGCTTCCCTCGCTCGAATCTTGACCAAAGAAGAAGCGGCAAACCAAAAGACGAAGCGGCAAATAATTTACGGTTCCGCCTTCGCTCCGATTACTAATATAAGCATAATCGTCGGGCAACAATTTGGATTTTTCGGCTCGCTCCGAGGCCTTCGACTCCCCTCGCTTGAATCTTAACCAAAGAAGAAGTGGCAAACCAAAAGACGAAGCGACAAACAATTTACGACTCTACCTTCTGTAATAGCCCGTTACCCGGCCTATGCGGATAATCGGATTGTCACTTGAAACCGTAGAATAAACCGTTGACTTACATAACTTGACGTTACAAGAAATGGAGATTTTCAAACAAGCTTGGCTTCGAAGGGAACCGAGGAGACTTCATCAACTTGACATTACCCTAGCTTGGTCGTCTTGGGGTCAAAGTATGAGGACTTTGGCCCCGCACTGCAGAAACGTTGATTAAGACTAACCGTGATCTGTTTAGTCGAGTCCGAAGAAACGTCGAGCTTGAGTTTGTAAATTAACATGCATTCAATGAAAAGAGAGATGACGATCCAAGTGATCCTCATCCGGAACATTCTTTGATGTCAACACACCTCCATCTCGATCCTCACTCGACCTGTTTTGAAAAGAAAACATTTTTGTATTGAGTACTTTTGGTACTTAGTGAGGTTCGTGCCCCCTTTTGAAAAATAGTTTTTACAGAAACATTGGAAAGATAAAACATGCTCATTTCGTATACAAGGGCAATAACTTTAAAAAGAAAACATTTAACCCATGCATACGTAAAAATATTTTAACTTAACTAGGCGTACATTTTAGCTCGCCTACCGTGTTACCTTCCCCGGTTCTTCGAGTGGGGAGCCACTCCCACTCTCCGAACCGTCATAAGTACATGTGTACGCACTACCTTGGGGTGTACAGTCCCAAGGCCGATTGTAAATAAATGGCACAAAGCCCATAACATCATATGGTAAACACGAGTAGCGAGCAAAAATATTTAGCATGCATTATCACTTTTCATGAAAGCAGTTAGGGCTTAATAACCTGAAAAGTTACCTTCGTGGCGCTTATAACCTACAGCTTGAAAATAGAACCCACCTCTTGTCCTTGACGTGGATATCCTCTTGCGTCCCTAGCTCTTGGTGTATCCTACAAGACAATCTAGATTCTTAACATTTGACTCTAAGGGTCAATTAGCCTATCGATAATCTTAAAGGTCAACTTATTCTCGGTCTTTAACATTTAAAATTGAAAATCTATTAAGGCATTGCCTTGATGTTTTTATAGAAATCGAATCATATATTCTTAGTAAAGGTTTAATCAAAACTTGATTTTGAAATCATGTCATGCTATACAATGTCATGTCATGCTTTGTCATGATTCATATATGTATGCATGTCACGTAATTAACCATGTATGATATCATATCTTACTTATACAACTAAACTCATGCATACGTGACATATCATTTAATCATGTCACATTTGATTAGCATGCTCCAACAAGTATAATTTTACACACATATATCATCATATATTAAGTTAATTACATAATTTAAGTAACCTTTAAGAAGTTCAAGTCATAAAATACTGGTCTTGGACTATTTAATAATTAATCAAATAAATTGGTTAGGCAAAAGTGGCACAAGGCTCAAACACATAGGTCCAATAAATAAATATTAATCTTATTGGGCTTATTAATCATAAACATATATGTTACATAAATATCTAAATTGGGCTAGCACATAAATAAAAATCATATTGGACTTTATTAAATAAAATTAGACATGGTCCATTAGTCACATAATTAATTTAGTCTTAGCCCATAGCAAATAATGAAATAGGTTGGGGTTCTTAAGGAAAAATAATTTAATAGGAAAAGTAAGGCCTAATTTCATATTGAATTAATTAAATCTGGTCAATTCAACCCAATAACTTAAGTCCATTCTGAAAATAATTATAATGGCCCAAAATTTAGTAATCTAACCCAACTCACTAATTCAACTATTTTAATTCATAAAATAAATCCTTAAAGATCTCAATTAAACTCAAACACAATATAATAGCATAGAAAATTGTATAATCATTAAGATAAGGTAATTCATAATTATTTTTAAGCATTCAACTTCGAAATTGAGCATAAAAGGCAAAAAGACACATTCTGGAAATTTTCAGCATGACACTCGGCGTCGTAAAATTCAACTAAAATAATAAACGAACTCGAAAAAGATTGAAAATTTTATAGGATGCTTCTAACACATAAGAGAGTTCCCAGAATTTGTTATACTTCAAAATCGTAAGGTTTTACTTGCCCAAACGGGGCCTTGTTTGCAGATCAATGAATCTGTCAAAAGTTGGAATTTTGCTGCACAATAGTTCACTTAAAAATTCGATATAAAATCACTCGCTTGACTACTAGAGATGAGGGATATCAATTTGGAAATCTTAGGATATCTAGTTTCAATTTGTAAATGGAAAAGCTCCTAAAAGTTACGAATCAAGGGGGAAACAGCCCCAAATATTTTACTGCGCAGATTTTTGGTTCCAAAACAGGGCAGATTTGAAATAAATTCACCGAGGGAGCTACACTCGACGGATTAACTTGATTTTTGGATATGACCACGCTAACATATTCAGGAACAACATACTAAAAGATGAGATTCAAATTCGTCCTCTAACTCTAAAAACAGAGCAAATCAGTTCATGGACAGATTTACGTTCTTGCAGGGAATTCATACAAGGTTCAATTTCTTTGAACTAAACTCGACTCAAACGACACACCCGCTCTTGCACAAGTCTAAACATAACACCCATATAATCACATACATCCACACTATTGATCATGAATCTATCCAAAAAAAAAAAAGAACGAGCATACGGTTAAGATAAGCAACAAAAATACACAAACACGGACCAGGCTAACACGTATATCACGAAATTCATCTAAACATCATCTCTTCACAAAAAATGCAGAGGGTTATATCATACCCATTCCCAAATCATGCTACAATATTGAAAGAAAAGATAGAAATAATCATGAACATAAGAGGGTGAAACTATATACCTAGCTTTCTTCTTTGTTTCTCTCTCGACTTCTCCCTCTCTCGGCTGCCTCTCCCTCCTTTGCTCATTTCTCTCTCTTCCTCGCCTCTACTCTTCACCCTTGCTGCTCTCTCTCGCTTCCTATTGCCTCCGGCGATGGTGGTGAAGGTGGCCGACGGTGGTAGGGCGTCGGTTTTGGGCGACTAGGGTTTATGGGGTGAAAGAAACATTGTTCTCTTAAGAGGTGGAGGATGGATGATTGAAGAACTGGCGGCGGGTTCAGGGGTAGCGACCGGCGGTGCGAGGGACGGCAGCAGGCGGCAGCAGGTGGCGGTTGGGGTTTTGGGACTGGGCAAGGGAAACACTTGTTCTTCTTCCCTAGCCTTTTCTTCTCTTCTCTCCCTCGGTCCTCTCTCTCTCTCTCTCATGGTGGCTGCACCTCCTAGGCGTCTCCGGTGGCGGCAGAAATCGCGGAAAGGAAGGGAGGGGCGGCAGTTTTGGGTGGCTGCCGGCGTTGGTGTGGTGGCTAGGGTTCAAGGGTGGAGAAAACCCTTGTTTTCTTGAATGGTTGGAGATGAATGCACATGGTAGATGAGTGATGGATAAATAGATGGACAAAAAGATGATGATGGTGGTGTCGGCGTGAAGAATTGGAGAAGAAAGGGGTTGAGAGGTTTGCAGAAGAATGATGGTTTCTCTGCGGAATTCTATTGGGGGAGGGAAAAGGTTGCAGATTATTTGAGATTTTCTCTCCCTCTCTCCAACGCGATTCTCTCTCTCCCTTCTCTTTCTTTTTATTTCCTTTAATTCTATACTGCCATTATTTCTCTTATTCACATCGCGATATTTTAAACAGTCCGACTCGTACGCGAATTAGCCCGATAAAAGTCCTTATCGATTAAATCCTAATAATTCGCATTAACTAAAAATCTTCTAAATAAATATAAATTATTTATTTCCTTTAAGCTCATCTAAATATTGAATGCGACGCCATATAACTTACTTCGTACAGTCAAGCTCAGCTGGCCAGCTCCATAATTACACGACGGTTAATTCGCAAATAAATCACATCAATAATTTATTATCATCAAGAATGCAACACGTAGGATGCCATGCAATGAATGCAGAAATTCATGCTCGTGCTCGATTTGAAAATATGATATTTTAAATTTTAAAAAACGAATTTAGATTTTATTTTAAATAAAATTCCTTTTTGACTTTATAAATAAAGTCTTCATCTTTTCTTGATAAAATAAATTATTTTCTTTTGAAAATCTCCGGAAATAAAGACCTATCTTAAAAAGTTTTAATTTATTCTGGTTTTTCATAGACCGGTCTTTGAGAAGTGTTACACCTTCGCTCCGATTATTAATATAAGGATAATCGTCGGGCAATAATTTGGATTTTTTTGGCTCGCTCCGAGGCCTTCGGCTCCCCTCGCTTGAATATTGACCAAAGAAGAAGCGGCACATCAAAAGGCGAAGCAGCAAAAAAGTACCAAACAAACCAAAAAAATGTACCAACCGAATTCAAAAGTATGTTTGGTGCTTTGGCACTAATTGGAGCATTTTTGGTAGCAGCAACTGACGAAGGGCGGTCGTCACACTCTTCGCACAAATAAATTTATAAAACACCTCTTGCCTAAGCTAATAAATTTCGAATGAACTCCCATTACAAAGCGAAGTCGGCCATATATATAGGCGATGGAATTAGGGTTAGGATAGAATCCTTGTTGGTTAAGGACTCTTTCCATGCATATCCGCCTCCTTCCTTATCCATGCAGCTGTGATTTACTTCCCTTACATGGTAGATATCTTCTTTGATTAGGTTCGGCTAGGATGATGAAGAAATCTTCGATCCTTGTCCTCTTCTTTGGAAAAGAAGAAATATGATGCTGTTCCGACTTACTTCTCGACTTCGATATCTGCATCCTGTATCACTTTCTATGCTGACCAAGATCTTAGCTCCTCCAGGTACTCTGTCTGTTGGTTTCAAAGATATGGGGAGGTACTTCCTGACTTGTAGATTGAATATAGCGTTGTTGCCCAGCTACAAGCTTCCAGCCCTATGCCCATTTGCATTGTATCGCCATCTCAGCATCTCAACAACAGATTTTCACCGGATTTGCCCAAGATCACACCTGTTCTTCCCTGCACACCATCTCTTGACTTTGTGTCCTCCCAGACACACTTTGACTCGATAAAGACTAAAAAGAACAAGAAAAATACAAGAAAAGATGGACACAAATATAGGTTCATCAGCAACAAACAACAAGCCTTTGTATCTGCCTTTCAAATGAGTACCATCAACAACTATCATAGGAAGACACGGCTTGAAAGCTCTAATACAAGCAAAAAGAGTAATGAAAGCATACTCGAATACATGATCATCATTAATCTGTATATCCACAACTGAACCAGGATTTACCTTCTATAACATGTGTAGATACTTCAGTATGATGTGAAAGGAAGTATCCGGATTACCAGCAAGTGCAGTATTATACTTGACATAAATACCATATTTTTTGCTGCATCAGTGTCTGAATAGCTTTTGGTGTAAGGGTAACACCTTAGACCATCAGATCTGGAACGAAATACGATGCCAATACCTTAGCAGACACTTTTGGGGCAACATGATACCTCATGTCCATCTCATA
Organism: Schizonepeta tenuifolia; assembly: GCA_029490685.1. Classification (NCBI taxonomy): domain Eukaryota; kingdom Viridiplantae; phylum Streptophyta; class Magnoliopsida; order Lamiales; family Lamiaceae; genus Schizonepeta; species Schizonepeta tenuifolia. Next base: position 3,316,752 of record JANLIY010000007.1, read on the forward strand.
GTTATGAGCAACAAATTCAGTAATAATCCACATTTTCCCTAATGCTTTTGCACGAGCAATAAACAGGCAACCACCTTCAAACGTGCAAACAATATGATATCTCAAACTGCAGGAACGAACTGTTACATAGGCTGCATGATTAAGAAGATGATAAACACCACATGCTACAAGCATTTTATCCTTGCTCGAAAAAAGACCATCAAGACAGAATGTATCGCTGCTGCAGTCGTCAACCTCTATGCCTAATTCTTGACAAGGAATCGATGCTTGAAAAGCAGCACCTGGGATAATCCACTGACTAATAGGGTGGTGATTCTCTTTACTGTCTCCATCAGAATTATCACCACCACCATCACGATTTCTACCACAACAGTGATCATAATAATCATCTTCATCATCATCCCCAAATTTAGATTCTACAACTTCATCAATAATATCATCATCGTCATCAACATCATCAGCAACTTCATAATCAGCATCATCATCATCAGCATCATCGGTAGCATCCAAATGAGGTTCACCTATATTAACATGGCTAGAAGCTGAAACTTCAACTTCACGATGACGTAATATATGTTTTCCAAACTCATTACTTCTACAAGAAACAGTCACATGTAATATGGGGATTTCCACGGACTTCAATAAGTGTGACAATTCAAAATCATCAGTAATTTTCATCCTCATAATCTCACATCCAGGAGACTGAAACAACGTGTCAATCTCATACATGTAGATAGTTTTGTCTTTCATAATACACATCTCAAGCTTATCAACCAGAGTATTAAAGATTATACCATCAGATGGTATAGGCATATATTCCCTCCATCCATCCTCATAAACATTGTTAACCCAAGTCCCTCCATGAGCAATAATAATGGATTTTGTACTCACCTACAAAAGAGAAGACAGTAAATCAGTATCAGCTATGAAACTGATTTGGCACTTTGGCACTAATATGGTTATTAGTGCCAAAGTGCCATCCGAACATGGCAAGTTTGCCATGTATGATGTTTGGCACTTTGGCATTAATATGGTTATTAGTGCCAAAGTACCATCCGAACATGGCAAGTTACATCATACATGGCAAACCTGTCATGTTCGGATGGTACTTTGGCACTAATAACCATATTAGTGCCAAAGTGCCAAACATCATACATGGCAAGTTTGATAGCATACAACATTGAAAAATAAAGAAATCATGATACGAAGAATAAAACGAAGAAGATGAAACATGAAAATAAAATGATAAGCTCGACTAAACATATAATTCAATTCAAGCCCACTCAAAATTGAACAAAATAGGAATCGATAGAACAAATCATGATGTAAAGGAAATAAACTAAACTAAAATCGATTGAACAAAAACAAGGTTCAAAACATATAAGACTCCAAGAATTACCTCGAATTGCAGAAAGTAATTCTTCGGAGAAGGAGAATTCCTCACCGAGAACGTCGGAGAAAACGCGAACGCCGGAAAAATTCAAACAATATATCTTCAGAACTTTTAAAGACCAGAGTATAGAAGAGAGAGATAGAGAGAGAGAGAGAGAGAGAGAGAGAGAGAGAGAGAGAGAGCTAAGAGAAAGATATCGTCGCAAGCTAGGAGAGAAAAAGAGAAAGAAGATAAGATTTCATGAGGTGAGAGACAAGTGAATAAGCAGGGTGAAAATTATTTGGGCGGCTTAGATTAGGATCCAGGTGGGTAGATCCGAATTTGGAAGAGATCCGCTTACAAAAGGATAGCTATGTCCAAATTGTAAAAAAGTGGGTATAATTTGTGTAAATAAAAAGGTGGGCTATATATTGGGTTGTTATCGCCATAGTAGATATTTCACTATATAATCTCAAAATATATCTAGATAACGTGTTAAACTTATACATTTTTTTTGTTAATTGGTAATATTGTAATAAGGGGCACGTAATTAACAAAAATAAGGTTGGACAATAATCCCAACTTTAATTTCTTCAATGTATTTTCCTAGGTAATTATAGTGTGATATGGGACTTAAATTTTCTCCATGTTTCTCCTATCAAGAAAAGAGTATTGTCTCCTTCAAATTTTTACTCTAATATCACACTAAAATCCTAGCAAGAGAACTAATAGGTTTGTTGGGATTAAACGACGGCTGATGAAGATTCATAATGGGGTCGTTTAATATAGCCATCGGACGAAGAGACCGAACACTTGCAGTTGCCACATTAGCGACTAGTGAACTTCAATTTGAGCGAAAATAAGAAACATAGGAAATTTGAAATCGCACAAAGTTCAGGTATTGTCACTGAAATAGAAAGTTCGTGGGAAAAGTAAAAGTTGGTCATAACTGTTGGGAATATTAGTAAAGGTTTTGATTTATCCCAAAACCCAACTGACCCCAACCGAGTAGATGAAGCCATCAGTCTGAACTTAGCTAAAGCTCACTGTTTGAGCGTTATCTTTACAGTATTCAAGCACAAGAAATCAGTCAGACTGAAGGAAGCAGTTTGAGATCGAGGCGATCAGTCGAACTTGAACTCAACTGATTCTATAACTGATTCATGCAATTCATGCATGTTGAAAAGTTGTGTTTGAAGTCAGACGTTCCAAGGTCAAAAGAGAAGACTTAGATGACGTTGGAGAAGGAAGAGTTCACATTCAAATTCAAATCTACTCAGAAGTAAAAGACATGCTGTAACTTTCCATAAATGGACCGACCACGAGGACTTGCATAAAGCTAGGGTTGCAGTTACTATTTTAGGAAATTTTTACTGTGGAGTAGGTGGAGTGCCATACTTTTTGGCAGATGTCAAACGACTCTTTCTAACGGCTAATTGATCTCCCTCTCTATAAATAGAGGTCTCCACAACAAAAGAAAGAGAGAGCACACACGCGCAAACAAGCAAAACAAGAATCCAAGCAATAGTTCTCTCACCAAAGGAACAACTAATGAGCTAAAGTACGAGTAGAAGTAGAGAGTCATTTCCTCATTTTGTTCTTCCCTCTAGTCTCTCAGAATCCCTATTCTTTGATTGAGTCTAGATTGATAGTTTCTTGCATAGATTCTAAGCAGACTCTCTCTAGTAGATTTGAGTCTCTAAGGCTTAGGAAGAACCCTCCACTGTTCTCAGTGTAGAAGGCTTCATAGTTGGAAAAACCCCCAACCCCATCCTTTAGGTCCATTAGAACCCGTAATCTAAGTCTAGACTTAACTTCTGGCCGTGAAAGAATTGTAGGGTGTACACTTGACTGCAAAAGTGTTGTAAGGTCATTTTCAAACCCGGAATCAAACTGGTTAGGCTATTTAATGCCTGTAAACCATGCACAATGTTTGATAAACATGTGTAAGCTTATTTAGTGGATTATTTCTCCGAAAAGAAAGTCGTGGACGTAGGAGGTCAATCTCCGAACCACGTAAAAATACTGTGTTCTTTACTTTTAGGTTTCTATCCGACTTTGCATACAAACCGCTTTTCAAATTGCACTAAGTATTTGGGAACTTGACATTCCCTTGTTTCAAAGATTTCAATTTAAGTAACGAGCTTTAATTCCACCAACTTCTGCATTGCTTAACTCTTTGAAACCTTAATCGGAATACACAACAGACCCTCAGCCAAAGAAGTCAGTTGTGAACCTGACTGTGTAATTTGCTCCGACTGACCTTCTCAGTCGTTGAGCCAACCGAACTGAACAAGTTTAGGTTAGGGAAAAAGATTTCAAGAAATATCGCTACTAGTGTATCCTCTCATGCACCAATTACTCGTTACCGGGACCATCAATAAACTTGTATATTGTCACAAAAAAAATTTATGATCAATATAAAAGTCATTCAAAGACTTTTTGATAAATACACAAGTACATTTATCATTATTCACATATCCTTACAGTAGAAGGGATTCACTTATAATACTTGTGAATTCATGATTGTATTTATTAGAGATTTTTTAGTTCATCATAGACGACTTTCATATATTCACGTCCAAATGACCCAACAAATATACGGATAAATAATATATTGCCATAGATATTAAATAACATCACATAATGCCATATTAGGAGAATATATTTAATATAAACTAATTTAGGATATTTGCCTAAATCTTTGAGCTATTAACATAATTTTATTTCTTATAAAATCATTTCTTTTCTATTAGTATAAATACTTATTTGTCTCAACATGCTTGACATATGTACTACAGAGTTAAGCTTGCATCAATTGCTTCTTTCAAATTTACCCATATGCATCTAGCACTTCATTATCTTTGACTCTGGATTCATGATATAAATGCAAATAGATATACACAATTTTCTCGAGGCAAAAGTATTGTCAACACAATAATATTTTTTGATTGTTTGTTTCTTCTGAATTCATAGAATTCATGGCAATTTCAATCACCATATTTTCATCATTTCTCAATGATATCTTTTTCTGGTTGTTCCGTAATCATAGTGCTTTGATATTTGGTGCATGTGCATATTGGGATTTTTGTTTTTAAGACGATCCTCTTTACGAGACCGATAGAATGATGTAATGTCTTTGTTTGATTTGTATTCTGCTGGTTTCTATCTTTAACATCAATAGATCTCTCACACTTATTGGGTAAAAATGTATCATATATTTTATATAGTTCACGAGGAACTTCAATTCTTTACGGTACATGTATGTACAACATGTATATAATATTTGATCACTCGTTTAGCAATTTTGAATAAGCTCATCGCGTGAATATTTAATTCAACAAGAATTTTACGACGTTCTTTCAATAATAACAATCTACCCTTAATGCGGGAATATGATTTTAGTGGGATTTTATGAAATCAACATACCCATGCATCTAGGTACGCACTAATTATTGGCTCTCGATACTTTTGATTTTGAAGGAAGAATATAAGTGAATATTCCTTGAGCCCATGTCTATAACAATACTATCATTAATTCATATTTTTAGAGTCTCTTCCTCGATCATGTCTACTATTTTATAAGTAGCACGTGCTTCAGGCACCACAGGAGAATTAGATTGCCAACTATTCAATCATATTATTTTGAGGAAGAACTATAATTGTTTATTTGATCAGAGTGATCTTTCAAGTATTATCACTATTGTTTCAAAGTGATATCCATTATATCTTATATTCTTACAACTTAAGTTTCTTTCACTTACTAACATTTTGTATTGTTAAGTCAACATCATAAACTGATACAAGCTCTTTGGAAGCTATTTGTCGTTTGTGCACTAATGCTCACAGGAATATTATATTACCCAAAAATTTTGTTTAATTATTTGCTATTCGGAGCATGTTCAGAAATATTAACCCCAACTGAAGAATGGACTCAGTTGGACAGTAGCTCAGTTCACTCAAAACTGAACCACGCAACTGAAGGCATACAGTTGGTGTGAAGAGAAGTTGTGACGACGGAGGAGCTGCAGTTCAGTTCGTAAATCTAATCGGGAGCACAAGTCAGCTGGAACACTTTCTATAAATGGGGCGGAAATAGCGACGTGCAAAAAGCATGGTCGTAGGCACTATTTCTGAGAAGTTGGAGTGCCATACTTTTGGCAGAGGTCAAACAGCTTTTTCCAACAGCTGTCTTTGACTTTTCACATATAAATAGAGGTTTCCACAACAAGGCTAAAATGATGGTTTTTGATACAAGTAGAGAAAAAGCACTTCAGAGTGCCGAGAGACAACATAAAGAGTGAAGCAGCGCAAACAACTCTTCACCTCTCTCTCTCTCTCCAAGCAAGTTGACTGGCAAAGAAGGAGTAAAGTTGTTTCTCTACTCTTCTCCTGGCCTCTCAGAAGGTTTCCTTTCTAATTGAGGCTAGCGACCAAGTCCTTGCTTTTTTGTATCCCCTCAGGACCCTGTCTCAACGAGATTGAGTTCTTAGCCTTGGGTTGAAGCCCCCACTCCCCTAAAGTGTAGCAGACTTCTTTGTTGGATTCTCCCCCTCAAAATCTAAACCCAGGTTGCTTGAAACCTGTAATCCAAGCAGTGGTCCCTTGGAACCAATCCAATATCAGGTCGCTTGAAACCCGTAATCTAAGCAGTGGTCCCTTGGAACCAGTAATCCAATACCAAGCTGAACACTTGCCCGGAAAAGTGTTAAGGGGTCTTATTCGAACCTAGAATCGAACTGGTTAGGTTTGTTTAGAACCCGAAATCAAAGTGGGCATTTGGTGAAGCACGCGTAAGCTTACCTAGTAGATTCCTTCCCCGAAAAAGAAGCGTGGACGTAGGAGGTCGATCTCCAAACCACGTTAAACTACTGTGTGCTTTACTTTCTGTGTCTTTCATTCAGTATTTTAATTTTTGTACCTAACCTACTGACATTACATATGCTATGCACTAACTTGGGAGTTTAACCCTCCCCTTTCACTAAGGTTTCAGTTTATGTAACGAGCTTATCTCTCACTATCTTCCGCATTACATAACTGTTTAAAACCTCAGTTGGTGCAAGCAGCTGATCTTCAGGCATAGGAGACAGCTAAGCTACCGACTGTGTGATTGACTCCAACTGGGCAACTCAGTTGTAGAGCTACTCCAACTGTCTCTTCCAGTTGTGAGTAAATTGACCTGAGCAGTATACCTTAGCAAAAAGACGTTAAGCAAAACAAAAATGTCTAATGGTGTATTCCCCTCCTCCAATACACCAGTTACTCGTTACCGGGACAATCAAGTGGTATCAGAGCAGTGGTTCAAAAGACCGTTGTTTTTGATTCACAAGGTGTGAGTCGAGTATTTCTGTCAGTAGTCAACTGAACAGATCTTTATCTTTTCTGAAATCGTTAGTGCATTCTACTGCATATCTTTTTATTTGTCTCTTGTGGTGTGTAGGAAAGATGAACCCGACAATATTAGGGAGCTTTTGCCTTAAAATGGCTCTGACTGCCTGACATCACAAGATGTGGGAAACCATTGAAAATGGTCCTATTTCGGTGACTCAGTCAGTGTTGGTGACTTCCATCGCTCCAGGGAAAGAAGAGATGATGAAGGAGGAACCTAAAGGCGTCCACCAGTACACCAAGGAAGAAATAGACATCGCATAACTAGATGACATCGCCAAGAGTGTCATGTCTTCCACAATTGGCAAAGCCTACGTGCCGAAGATTATCAATTGCCTCACGGAAAAAGATATGTGGAAGTCCTTAGCTGCACTCTATAAGGGCTCTGACGAGATTAAGGAGAACAAGTTCACCTTAGCTTATCAGAAGTTCGAGATCTTCTCTCAGCTTTCTGGGGAATCCATCGACAAGATGGAGCTGAGATTCATAGAGGTCCTAATGGAAATTGAGAGTATTCGGAAAGAAAATTACTCTCAACGAAAGATGAACCTCAAAATTCTCTTTGCGCTAGGCAAATACTGGACAATCTATAAAGTTGTCCACCAAACTCGGAGTGACCTCAGTTGTTTTTCAACTGAGAAACTGTTCTCCATACTCAAAGAAAATGAGTATGATATCCTCTGACTGAAGCCTTGCAAGCTTCAGGAAACATAACAGACTGAGGAAGGCTCAGCTGCCAAGACCATGGTGCTTCAAGCTGAATCGGGTTGGTCCAACTTCGCCCGACCCTCACGGTCTGCTGTCTCCTCAGTTAGGGATCGATTGAGCAGGTCGGAACTCGAGAAGAGGGTCGAAGAGCTGACCAATCAACTCGAAGAGATGAACTACAAAATGGATAAGCAAGGGAGGATCAGCCGGAGCAGGCAGCGCTCAACTGATTCATCCTCAAAGATTCAAAGCAAAGGGTGCTTTGAATGTGGAAAGTTAGGACACTTCTATGCCAGATATCCTGACCTTTCCATGAAGGAGAAAGAAGCCCTCCGAGGAAAACCCAAGGAGAAATCCAAGGCTATGATTGTTGAGGAAGACGTCGAGGATACCGACGTGTTCTCAAAGTCAGAAGGAGAAAAAACTGACTCTTCATCCAATCCAGCTAAAACAGAGCAGTGCTTCATGGCCATGCCTGAAGAGTCAACTGAAGAAGACCTGGATGAACTGAGGAAGAGAAGAGCCGCCAAATCCGTTTGGGTGGTGGACAGCGGATGCTCCAGACACATGACATCCCAGATGTCTTTTCTCAAAGACATCAGGCTTCGAGAAGGATGTATAGTAACCTTTGGTGATGACTCTCAAGGGAAAACCAAAGGATCCGATACATTCGAAACTCAGCTTGTGTCCATAAGAAATGTGTCGTTGGTCGACGGATTGAAGTATAACTTGCTCTCTGTAGGCCAACTGTGCGATAATGGTTATTCTGTGAAGTTTGATGCACAGGGGTGCAGGGTGAAAGACGTAAAGACCAAGAAAGTTCTTCTATTTGGTAGACAATTTTCATTAGGTTGAGTCTATTACACTAACTGGTCGAGTAGTTCGCCAGAAACATGCCTTGTATCTAAGAGCAGCTCTGAAACTAGCTGGCTATGACATAAAAGACTCAATCACCCATCAACTTCAAAACAATGAACGTACTAGCTCGCCTACAGCATGCAGTTGGAGTACCGGACTTGAAATTCAGTCCGACGCACCACTGCAGTTCCTGTCAGCTCGGAAAGTTGGCTAGAGCATCATTCCGTCTCAAAGTGTTGTCATCGACGGATCGAGTTTTGCAACTGATCTATATGGATCTGTTCGGTCCGGTCACCCCTGAGAGCCTTAATGTAGATTTGTTCGGTCTGGTCACACCTGAGAGCCTTAATGGAAATAAATACACTCTTGTTGTTACTGATGACTACTCGAGGTACTCATGGGTGATCTTCATGACACACAAGAATGAGACAAGAGAAAAGTTGCCTAAACTGATGCATAGACTTGCAAATCAGCAAGGAAAACCTATCGTCACCATCAGATCTGATCGCGGAACTGAGTTCCTCAATGAGTCTATCATTGAGTATTGTGAGAAGAAAGGCATTATTCACCAGACCTCAGCTGTAAGGACTCCACAGCAGAATGGAGTAGTTTAAAGGAGAAATCGAACGCTGAAGGATGCAGTAACTTGCATGCTTACCAGCTCAGCTCTGCTAAAAAGATTTTGGGCAGAAGCGGTCAACACAGCGTGCTACACGCAGAATTGATCCCTCCTCACGAAACGGCAAGGGAAGACTCCATACGAGTTGTGGAGGATCAGGAAGCCAAAAGGCATATTCTAAGTGTTATATCCACAACAATGGAAATGCTCAGTTGAAAACCTTCGAGCCGAAAGCTGTCAAAGGCATATTCTTAGGATATGCTGTAAAATCTAAAGCTTACAGAGTTTTCAACAGCAGCTCCCAAATTGTGGAAATAACACCTTATGTGTTCTTTAATGAATTTGCTTTTGAGTGCAGGGAACAAGCAAACTGGCAGATAGCTGAAGGAAGTGCACCGGCCTAGCTAGCTGAGACAAGATCTCAAGCTCAAAGATTGAAGAATCTAGCAGAGCTGATTATTTGGTCAGTTGAAGTTGAAGAAGTGTACTCTTCTGACGACGAAATTGAAGATCATGCCTCAATTCAAGGGGGAACTCCAGAGCCAACTGACCAAGTTCCAACCGCAGCTGAAGCTCAATCAGGTGATGCAACTGAGCAGCCATCAGGTCCAGGACATCCCAGTCCATGATCAGCCAGCTCCCCAGTTCATCATTCATCTCCAACTTAGGATGGAACTGTACCAGAAGCAAGATCGCTAAGATCGGCGCCTACTACATCTCCAAGATCGGACTATTCCATCACGATGCTCGACTCAGCAATGCAAGCCAAGAAGCACAAACGTTGGTATGAAGACCACGTTAATGATCCCGTGATAGGAAATCTACAAGCTGGCGTCCGGACCAGACGTTCAGCTCAAGTTGATGATACCTCAGTTTATGTTCCGACTCAGTCGGGAATCTCAGTTGATGATGAATCAACTTTGAAAGCACAGTATGCTGACGAGCTCAAGATACTAGGAAAGCTGGAACAGGCAGGAGATGTAACCCTGATCGCATGTTTTGTGGCAGATGTGCCAGAACCCAAAAACATCCAGGAAGCTTTGAGATGTATCCACTGGACCCAAGCCATGCAAGAAGAGCTCGAATGAACCCTGATTCGAGTATAAAGCCATACAAGGATTCATATCATGTGCGCGGAGCCTATTTCAGTCCGTATATGGCTTTCTTCAGCTTGTAGACTCTGCCGTCACCAGTTTCAAAACCAGGAGGCTGAGCTACATAAATATTTTCTTTGATGTCGCCATTGAGAAACGCATACTTCACGTTCATTTGATAAACTTTGAACTTGTGGTGAGCGACATAGGCTAGGAAAATCTGAATTGCTTCCAGACGAGCAACTGGAGCGAAGGAATCCTCGAAGTCAATTCCTTCCTGCTGACAGTAACCTTGAACTACAAGTCTAGCCTTGTTTTTCACAACACACCCAATGGCGTCACACTTATTTTTGAAGATCCACTTCATCCCAATAACCTGAGTACTATACTTCAGTGAAAAGATGTTAAGCAAAACGAAAATTGCTACTGGTGTATTCCCCCCAATACACCAGTTACTCGTTACCGGAACCATCACTTATAAAGTTTTAAAATCTAATTTACATATTTTAATGTATATGTATATATATATCATAACTATGTGAAATATATAAAACAATAACTTAATATCAGGTCATCCGGTTCTTTCAGAACGGTTCAACCGGTCGAACCGATGACCCAGTAACCCGATTAAGTGACCAATTCGCTTTCCGGTCCAGTTTTAAAAACATTGGTCTCAAAATCAAAGAAAAAAAATCAACATATGTTAACCGATTGGCAATGAATTTTATAAATGACTTAATTGCTTTAATTCCGCATAGTTTCTCAAAAGTTAATTGATATCAACACATTAACTAATAATATTATATTACTCCAAAAAAAAAAAAAAACGAATCTTTATAGATTAAGAAAGACAATTCCAAGTTCTGGACAAATTAAATATATTTTGATACTTCAATATTTCTCTAATCTCAAACGACTTTAATGATTATGAAAGCTGTTGCAATCTAATTCAATTGGTTATAGACTATGGGCTAGAGACTCGTGCTAATAACACGTTGTAAGGTAAAAAAACAAGAGAGAATATATAGGAAATATATGGATTCAATGTATTTGAATGTATCAAGTGTTTATAATATGAGAACCAAAACCTATATTTATAATCGTACATATCTAGAGTTTTAGTGTTTACTTGGTCACCAAATTATATAACTATACATTAAAGGTATATTACAACATTGAGAAAAATGAAATTGTTGACAAAAAATTCCAATATTTTCATGAAATTGACATTTTCAAAAATTACCTTCGTTTTATTTTGTCGGACTTTCTGTGCACATTCTTTTAGCTTGTCTTAATGTGTGTAGAAGCTAGATCTACAATTGAGAATGACGTCAGGCATGTCCGGATAGATCGGGCACTAGCAACCTATAACCAACTGAACACGTTATAGCCCTTCGGAGAGCATTGGTGAGGGTGTTGGTTGAAGGACCTCCGACGCTCAACTAAGTAGATGATAGATGTAATTGGACGGATATAAACAAATGTAAATCGCAATAAGTAAATGGATAGAAATAAGTAAATCGTTAATAGAGAATGATAATGGTTAAGGAATGACTGATAGGACGTGCTAAACAGACGAGGCTAGTATAAAAGGATGACGGATGTAGCCGGATAAAGGCCTCAACCGGATACTAAATGTAGCTAGATAAGTCGTAGCCGAATTTGTAATCGGATAGGGCAGCTGCAAAGGTAATCTGATGTAGACGGGTGAATTGTATGATTGAACGGAAGCGGATGTAGCTGGATATAAGCGGAATAGAGACGAAAACCAAAAAAACCCTTATGTAAGTCGGATTTATCCATGTTAGTCGATTATGAAGAAAATGGGTTGTTAGATAGTTGATACGATCCGTCTGTTACGGATGAGATAGACCCTTATGACTTAGTCAAACCGTCCGACTAATTTCTTAAAACCCTTGGGCTTGAGCACGAAGTCAGGCTAGATTGTCGAATAGCTTTTCGGGCTAGATCGCCAAACAACTTATTGGACTAGGTTGTCGAATGATTTATCAGACTAGATCACCAAATAGCTTATCGGGCTAGGCTGTTGGATCCGCCTAGCTAATTGGCCCAACTAATGAGGCATGTTGGACATAGTTCGAGTATATAGATTCCGTCTAGTGTTCAATGTCAATTCATGATTTATCGGACTACATGACTTACTCTGTTTAACTAATTTGGCCCGTTAAAGGTGCTAGTTGGGATTGGGCTGAGTAGATAGGTTCAGGCTAGTCGTTTAATGTCAATATGTGACTTATCGGGCCGGTTAGAGATGACTGCTCGGCTTGGATTAAGTAGACGAATTTTGTCCACTACAATGTGTTAATTTATAATTCATGTCAAATAAGAACTATATAGATAATGTTATCATTAATATATACATAATTTGCTTAATTAGTTCTAGATGAGAAAAGTCCTACGTGATAAGATAGGTAACAGATGACTCGTCCCGACTATTCATCCAAAGAATAGAGTAAGGGCATGAATTCGAACAAATTTAGGAGTCGCGCGTTGCCGTGAATTTTTAGAAAGGACACAAACAAACTTCGAAGAATTTCAGATGTTTGGAAAATGTGCTTTAACAATAGTAAAAAATGCTAACTAGTCAAATATTGTACTTGAATTGAATTCCCAGAAGTTGAGCTGCCAATTATATGATAGGCACAGAAATGAAGATTCCAGCCAATTACATAAATCTTTTTCAGTGGTAAAATAAATAAAATAATAATAAAATTAATAACATGCCATAATTGAACAGTGATAATTTTCACTACAAACATAAATTTGGACAATCACAATCACTCCATGAAATTAGTAAGTAACATGTTCAATTGTCACAAGCTGAATGAAAATTCACTACTTACCTTTCCTCTTATCTGCTAAATAATAATTACTACTACCTCTGGTCCTCAAGTTTCTTTCTAGGAGGAAGTGACACGGGTATTAAAGAAAATGTTGTTGAGTTAGTTGTGAATAGATAAAAAGTGATTGAATTTGTAGTGAGTGGAGAAATGGTCCCACATTAAGGGTAGTGATATATTAATTAATTGAGATAGTAGTGGCCATATGTGGTATTTTAGACAAATAAGTTGATAAAGTAAGGGTAAAGGATAATAATTTGTTGTATAGTAGTGTCCAAAAGTAGCTGGGAAGAAACTTGGAGACCATCCCAAAAAGGAAAGATAGGAAGAAACTTGGGAATCGGAGATAATATATGATTTCTTCAAATAATATGTTTCAGCAAAAATATCAATAATGCCAATGAGGTGAAATATTGTACAATGCCTTACTACACTTCTCACCAAAAATCTGGAGAATGTATTTCCATTCGATATTTTCTTATTCAAATATCAAAATCTCTGGAATGAGTTGAACAAGAGGAACCCGTTGAATAAGAAAATATTGAATGAAAACCAAAATCTCTGGAATGAATTGTACGTGTGTTTTTTCCGGTCCTTCAAGGAGTATTTATAACTAATAATAAGGAAATAAAAATAAGCAATCCTAATCTACTAGGAAAGCAATAAAATAATCTAATCTAACAATAATAATAAATCTAAGACTAATATTCCAAGCCCAAAAGATATAATTTTGTGCAGCAACCCAAACAATACGTGCACAATCAACTTTCATTTCATCTCATATCTTTTCGCACAACTTCAGCTTCAGAATTCCATAGGCAGTATGCCCATACTGTCTAGGGACGCGAAACCTTCTTCCAATAACTTGACTGCAAAGCCTCCAAAACCATGCCATTTCTTCCAAATCTTCCACCATCACCTATATTCAACCATAAAGTGCAATTTTCTCCAGAACACATGATCAAAAGACTCTTAACACAGAAAATGCACCAAAAGTATCTCAAAATATATAACAAATATTAGCCCAATAAATAGCATATATGAATATGAATAAGATATACGTAATGCATTAATTGTATAACTACACAGTTTTATAAATTTTATTTGTTCTTTATCAACAACTAGTAGAAGATTACGTTCGTTGCACGTATAAGCTCTCATCTAATACAATTAATTTTTGTATAAATAAAATATGTTTGATATAACTTTTTTGTAAAGTTATAATATTATTAATTAGGATTACATATTAACATCAACAAAATGTTAGCAAGTGCGTGTAAAGAGTAAAAATGAAACCAAATTTCTTATACGGTACTCATAATAATCATCTATTAATCTATATTTTATAATATACTTGATCTAATTACGAATGCATATATATAGAGAGAAAAAGAACGAACAATTCTAGAACCCAAATTCTGAATATAACAGGCTTATTATACCTCAGGGTTGAACCTCATAAAACTTTTATGTGTAAAACTCTAGCTAGTGAAAAAACTCTAAAAAAAAGGAATGATCTCTAATTAATTAAGTGACCTTAAAAAAAGAAAACATACATATTAGTATATATTTTCAATTACAATGTTTACTACCATCTTAGCTTATATATCTATATTTTTTTAAATTTTAAAGGTAGTACTGTGATGACTCAATTACCATGAGGTTAATTATAGAAAAATATGTTACCTTTATCTGTATTCTACACATGATTTTTGAAATTGAAACACCACCCACTACCCCCTTCTCCCTCTCTCTCTCTCACAACCACCATCACCACTATAACCCGTCGTGGCTACCAGCCCTTGCCTCTTCTCTCTCTCTCTTTTTTTTATAAATTTTTTTGGAAAGCTATTTTCTACAATTAAACTTGAAAAAAGTCTTTAATAAATGAATACTAAAAATTATACGACAAAAAATCACCTCTTACAATCCAACCTTAGGTGGTGGCAAAATGACGATACAAATATATATGTAATTCAATTAGAATAATATTGATTGTATTATCATCAAAAAAATAATTTCTTTATTAATTGATTCTTTTTTCCTTTTGAAAGTTTCATATTAAAACTTTTCGATAGCTTCTACTATAATTAACTAGGATTCTTCAATTAATAATATAAATTACATACTATATATATTTGTGAAAATTACTTATTTCTCGTTCCTCGTGCTTAAAATTTTTCTTATTAATTTTTTTTTAATGTTATAAATGGAAAAGGATTCAACGTCCCTCTAGTTTCATCTTTCTAAAAATTTGTTAATTTTATTAATCCTATCTGTATATGATTTGGTTGGCTCAAATATAAGAAAATATAAATTTATCAAATATTAAATTACTCAACTTTTAATTACCATAATTATTTATCATGACAATCTAATTGAGATAAAAGATCCAAAAGGCCACAAGTATATTATCTCACTTTTCCTAGTCGCATAACCAAAGAAAAGGAATCTTACAACTGAGCCGTAAACTATGTTATCATACATAAGCAAAATTATTTATTTAACCTATTATTAAATTAATGAAAACAAACTAATATATATTATTAGAAAAATTACTGATAGACTTCTAATATAATAAGAATTATTCAATAATATAAATTTACATTATTGTTCTTAAAATAAATAGAATTAAAAGGATATATTAGGTAAATCAAATTTTATAAGAATTCGCTCTTTTATAATAGGTATAGATATGAATTTATGCATCACTTTACACTAGTTTATGTGTTACTTTATACAATTTAATGCATCACGATTTTGCACTGCATAAATGACAAAAATTACTATTCTAACCCTACTTAAGTAAAAGACACGGGATCGACCAAAAAAGCGGGTTTGACCAGCTAATTATTAGATTAATTCACATCTATCAGAGTTCGTAGGAACCATCATAATCACTTACGTAATGCACAAAATACACTACGTTAATGCACAAATTATTCAGCACACTTTTAATGCATAGACAACACTAATCTAATTATGCATCAATTAATCTGGACCGTAAATTAAAAAAAATCAACGGTCCAGATTAGTTTCTAGTTCCTATCTAAAGATGAATTCCTACATGATTATATGTATATAGTGTGTGTATCTGGATAACTCATGTTTATATGAGTCTGTATGAAGCAATATAAATATCACTTAAATAATGCATAAAACATAGTATGTTAATTACTTCTTAGTTCTTGGTTATTGTGATTCCCTTCATTAAGCTCATTGTTATCTTATTGAAGAATTTAAATCAAAAGCATAACACTCATACCTATATATCATGTGTCCCCCAAAATAATTCAATGAAAAAGTAACAACAGTCTTGGCCAAACGGGCATATTTAATTGGAACTTTTTTCCTTAACCTAAGCTTAGATATTAGAATTATATATTTTGAATTGTTGATTTTCATCCTTTTCTACTCTTTAAACGTACTTGATAACATTTGATTGATAATGAAAATTAATAATATTATCATTTTAAAATTATCATCAAATATATTATTTTTTTGTAATATATTCGATGATAAACGGGAGGCACGTATTCTCGATTCTTGACATGCGGTGGTAAAGAAAAATACTTAGCAATCTTAACAAGCCGGCGAACAACTGAACATACATGATTGACGAGTTATCAAGACAAGTAGTATCAAACTCAAACTTAACTCGTTTATTTAACAAACTTGCAAGAAACTCGACTCATTTTACAGAACCAGATCTCATTAATTTATTAGTTATTACGACATGCAGCAGCATCACGAACATCGATCTGAGCAAGATTCATGTGAAAAATCTAGAGTTTACGTATAATCAAGTGAGCACCATGCTGAGGCTGGATGGTGATTTCCTCGTAGGGAGCATGGGTGTAGGAAGGCGAGAGGTCAAACGAGAAACGCCGCAGAATCATAGCCAGCGCCACTTTGGCCTCCACCATCGAAAACCCCTGTCCGAGACAAACTCGAGGGCCCAACCCGAATGGGAAATACATGCCCCCTCCTCCTTGCTTCTGGGCCCCACTCACTCCTTCACTGAATCTCTGCGGGTTGAATTCCATCGCATCGTCTCCCCAGATTTCACGGTCGTGATGCAGTAGGGCGGCCGGCAGAGTCAGCTGAACTCCCGCCGGTAACGTCAACTTCCCCAGCTTCGTTTCCTCACTCACTCTCCGGTTCAGAGTGGCCACCGGTGGATAAAGCCTCAGCACCTCGTATAAAATCATTTTAACCTGCACATCACTTATGTAATTAGGGATGTCAATTCAGCGAGCAATCAGTTGAGTTGGCCCAAATAGATCAAAAAGAAAAAAAGAGGAATAGTGCCGAAAAATTATTAGTTCAAGAAAAAATTCAAACTGATTGACCTAAATCGAGTATTTAATGAAACAACTCGATTGGACCGGCCCGAAACAGGGTTGGTAGAGCTGTCAAAATCATGTTGCCCTATGACCGAAATTGACTATTCTAGTCATTGAGATGTCAATTGAGCTCGAAATTAATGGACAGGTTGATCCAAACAGTCCAAAAAAAGGGTTAGTGCCGAAAACAATTCAATCTATTAATCTGAAACGAGTGAGTTGGTCTCTATAAGTAATGGTCAAGAATAATTAGTTGAGGTTCATATGATTAGCATTTTAGATTGGTATGACTCACAATCTTGAGGTGATTCAAATGATCAAAATCTGGTGTGTGGTCTCCCAAAACATGCAAGATTTCTTCCCTGGCTCTGGCTTGCCAATCTGGATACCGACTCAACAGAACAATTGTCCAAAGGAGCAATGTTGAAGTTGTTTCTTGGCCTGCAAAATAGAAAAGCTTGCATTCTTCGATGATATCATCAATGGACATCCCAAAATCCCCGTTGCCGTGCTCTTCCACGGCCTTAAAATTGGACTCCAACAAGATCCCCAACAAGTCCTCCTCAGTAGCATCCCCTCTCTTCATTGCATCAATCCTTTTAGTAACGATGCCTCGTATTGATGACCGCACTTGTTTCTCGATCTCCTTCATCCTCTTGTTCCTTGTCGTTGGCACGAATCTGTGCATTAATTCAGATCAAGATCAAACAACAAAATATCTTATTCATACAAACTGAAAAATCCAAAAGTTGATGAGAATGAATATTGATCCTTAGGTTTTAATTATTACCTCCATCCGGGGATGTATGCAGTGCGTAAAGCAGCGATGACATGGCCGGCCATTTCCTTCTGAAGTTTGAAAATTCTGAGGCCTTCTTCGCAGCTGTCGCTTCCAAATGCAGTTCTTGATATGATGTCGCTGCTTAATTCGCGCAGATAAGGCCACATATCGACTTCAGAAGAGCCGTCTTGTGATGGTGATAGGGAAAGACTCTTGTCCCATTTGTTCAAGACATGTTCACAACTTACACAGATGCCTGGCATCATCAGCTGCATGCAGGTAAAAATTAAAGCTTAGTTAATTTTCTTACATACTAATCTTTAACAGTAGAAAAAAAAAAAGAAAAAAGAAAAATTAGGCAAACCTTGAGTTTGTCGAGATGGAAAGCAGGTTTGATGATTTTCCTATGTTTGGACCATTTTTGTTTCTCCTGCTGAAAAAGGCCTAGTGTAAGCAGATACGTCAACGGATTCCGGTTCTCGGTCTTAAGGTAGAGATGATTTTTGTTCATCACCTCCTTAATTAGTTCTGGATCTCTGATTATAACTGCAGGCTTTGGTCCAACCCACATAAACGACTCATTTCCTGCATGCATACATGCAACTTACTTATTCTCTTTCATATAATCTTGATTCAATTAATATCCTTGTATTTATCACATTGCTTGTAAATGAAATGATCTGTAAATTATGAACATAACTTCCCAACAGAATGTACAAGTCTACAAGATAAAAAGGTACCATATTTGTGAATGGTGTGGTTGACAAAAGTGATAACTCTAGGCTTGATATCATCATCAAGATTGATGGGATTGGAATGGGCTTCTTCAATCATCTGCATCATCTCCTTCAAATCCCCATGAACAAATTTGTACGAATTACCTTTCAGCCCCTGCTTTATGAGGATCTTTTCCAGCTCCTTTGGCCTAAAATAGGCCCAATTCAGTAATCTCCATGTGTAGGTTAGCACAGCAATGGCCAAACAAGAAACAACTATTTGCTCTATCATTTCCATTACTACTTCTCTTTTTTCTGCTTGATCATTTACGCTGAAACCTTCCAATTTATATAGGTGTTGAGAATATATGCTTTTTCTCCTTTATCTGGATTGGCTTAAGGATAACAATCTTCATCTCCAAACTAAAGTGGTGGGGATAAGAAAGCTTCATTTTCGAAGTAATCTCTTACGTAATCGAAAGAGGAAATAGATAATTATTTCGAACGGAAATTACTCAGATATCCAGCGCCACCATGAAAAGGAAACTTTGATTGAGCGAGCTGAAAGGAAAATGCCAATTCTGAGGAGTTGTTCTTTTCGAGTATAAGAGAAAATTTAATTAGTAATTTGTATAATGTTTAAACAAATGGTTCAAACTGAAGTGACAATAAACGAATTTTTTGGAGGTCGCCGGCAGTGGTGGAGCTAGAGTTTTTGCTCGGGCCCCAACATATTGTAAGTTTATATTTTCAATAAAAGAATTAAAACTAAAAATTAGACATAAAGAATGCTCTATTATTCAAATTATATTACAAATTTAGAATATTCCTTTTATTTCAAAGCTTGAGACATAGATCTCTCAGCTGACGAATATGGGAATTTTCACAGACTAAAAAAAGCATTGATCTAAGAAATAATGAAAAAAGAGTTAGCAAAATATTCATACAATTTATTCTTTTTAAAGATAATTAAAATCGATCCGAAAATTCGAAACTTTCTAACATTTAGAGTTTATTTACCAAATAAATTCACACACAAAAATCAATCAATTGCCATCATCTTTGAAGGAAAATAAAGGAGTATTAATTCTAAAAAGTTGCTTCATATTTTCACAAATTAAAAATAAAAATAGGGGAAAGTGCTTAAAAGTTGTTTCATTATTATTATACAACCTTTGATTGTGAAACAAGTTCCTAGGAAAGAATGATACACATAAATGAAGAAAAAAATGAAGAAAAAAATTGTTGTAAGTGGAAAAAAAGTAAGATTATGAGAGAATATTTTATTGTGTGGGTGTGATAAAATTAGGTACGAAATTATTTGGGACAGTTTCAAAAAGAAAAGATAAGAAGTTATTTGAGGATTGGAAGTAATAGTATTTTTTAATTCTATCGTACCGAAGAAAATTGGAAAAGAAAAATGAGTTAAGTATATGCAAATTCATACTATCAGTGTCATTTTCCATGCACCCTCAATTTTAAGACTAATTCCTCTTCCATGTTCCAAAATCCAACCTTAAATAACTGATTAAGATTAATATATTCTTCCCAATTCCTAAAACCCCACCAAAAATTCACAAATTAAAAAAGAATACGAAATATATGTACTCCATATATTAAGAACGAGTTCTCTTTGGCTCAAAAAAAAAAAAAAAAAGAGAAGAAAAAAGAAACAAGAACGAGTTCTCTAAGTAATAATTAGAATGTGGTAGAATTTTTCACTAATTTTAATTTATTCGCAATATTAGTCATTGTCTATCACATTCTAAGTCTTCTAATTCTTGGCAATGAAAAAGTTTAAGAAAGAAAAAAACAAACGACTTGACCCGCATATAAACCTCTCATTCTTGACTGATGATATTGAAGATTTATTAAACTACAACAGATTGTTATTTTTACAGTGCCCTTATTTTTGTCTTGTATTTTTTTTAATTGCCCTGTTATTTTTGTCTTATTTTCATTTTTGCCCTAAATTAAGGATTGATTAGATAATGCGACCATTATTTTTCTCCAACTACTCATTTCACTATTAGTCTCTTCATTTTCTGTGTTGTTGACTATTTACTTTCTCTCTATCCACTTTATTTCACTATTTATACAACTTTATTTCATATGTTACTATTTCAACATTGAAACCCA
The DNA here is from genome assembly GCA_029490685.1 of Schizonepeta tenuifolia. NCBI lineage: Eukaryota > Viridiplantae > Streptophyta > Magnoliopsida > Lamiales > Lamiaceae > Schizonepeta > Schizonepeta tenuifolia. Next base: position 3,337,634 of record JANLIY010000007.1, read on the forward strand.
CTTTATTTTAATATATGTACCATGTTAATTATTCAATTAAAAACTTTACTAACACACCTTCTATGCTTAATTTCTTTTTTCTTAATAGCCGTATCAAAAAAAAAAAAATGATACAAGAATAATAGGACAGAGGGAGTAATATTTGTAGATTATATAACAAAATAAATATCACAATCAAATATATCATTATGATATTTCCTTTCAAATAAAAGAGCTAGAGATTTTTTTAGGACAATAACTTATGGGGTAGTAGGGATTCAGGACACCAGATTCCGGGCCTTCTATTTGACGACACTTATTGAATTAGTACATGCTCCGTAGGACTTTTTTTTGGCCCGATTGAGCTCAAACTCACGTGCCTCGCACGTGATCGACTATCTCAGTCTGATCACTTCGTGTCAGCCACGTCCCCGCCACATCACCCTCAATGTGTCGAGCATCTATGGGAAGCATTTCGTCGAACACATGAAGTGCAATAGAGTATTGTTTCATCTCCTCCACAACACTCAATAATTTCGTAATCACTCCCTCTCCTCCACTCAGAAGCAGCCTATGTTGATCCTTGCCCACATCGGACTTCTCCAGCTTCTTTCTGTACAAGAACTCCAGCCTACTTCCGCCGCACGACTCCACCACCTGTAGCACCGCTCTCATCTCCTCTATCGAAACTAACGGTTGTCGATTTTCATCACCGTCTCCATTAATTCTGTGTCTCCTCTTATTCTTTCCATCATTACCGCTGCCGAAAGTGGAGGCTTCGGTTCTCTTCTTCTTCTTTGGAACTTCAGCGCCGTCTGCAGCTCCTCTCCCTCTCCCTCTCCCTCTCCCTCATGATTTCTTGAAAGCAGTAGCGGGAGGGCTCAAATTCAGTGTAGTTTGATCCAATTGACTCTGATCGGTCGAAAAATCTGTAGCGCTGGATTGGGGGTGGAACCACCGGAGAGGGAGAGGCATCAGATTGCCCACCAGACACTACAAAAAATAGCCAAAATACCGAGAAAATTACCGACAGCGTTTGTGCTCACGGTAATTACCGACCATTTGCCGACGGCGTAAAACACGGGCCAATTTTGATAAAATTACCGACGGTTTACCGACGGCAATTTGGCGGGATCATTCCCGCTAAATCACCGACGACGTTAGCGAGTGGAGTTTCTCTCGGCAAATTACCGACGGCGGATGCCCTCGGTAATTTACAAAATAAATATTTATTTAATTTTTTAGTATTATTACCGACGGCACGGTTGCCCTCGGTAATTACCAAGGGAAATCATCGTCGGTAATGTGATACGGGTCGGCTGATTACCGACGGCTGGTTCCATCAGTAATTTTGTAAATTAAATTGGGGCTTTCAGCCCTAATCTGCCATTTTTTCCTTTTTACTCGCCGCCGAACTCCGCCCGCTCCACCGCCGACCTAGGTAAGTTTGACCTCTCTCTTTCTCTTACCCGCTATATATCTCTTAGCCTAAACGCTCCAGACGTCCCGCCGCCGACACCGCGCCGCTCCACAGCCGCGCCACTGCCGCACCAGATAATTTCTCTCTCTCATATAATTTCTCTCTCTCCCTCTCTCTCATATAATCTCTCTCTCTCCACCGCCGCCAGTGTAAGTGTTCTCTCTCTCTCTCTCTCTTTCGACTCTCTGGTTATCCATCATCATACAGTTTGTCAATTCATCATCACGTTTTATTTCTCTGTTTTCTTTAGTTATGTTTATCACATGATGCTTGCTTGTGTTCTTCAATTTATGTGTTGTTTTTCAATAATATATGCTTTGTTGGTTGGAGAACAGAAAATGCGTCTATATTCAGTATTCTTGTGTTTATATTTATGTTTGTGTACATATTTATATGTTTATTGGCTGATACTGTACTTGTCCCAATCGATAGAGTTTACTTTGCAGAACTTGAGTTTGTTTTTGGTGCTTATATAGAAGGGATATTGATGCTTATTTGCTTCAGCAATATATCTATTTTTCTACATTCATATATGCTTTGTTGCTTAGAAAACATGGTTTGATCTATATTGTGGGATATATTTAATCAATTTCTTAAGGATCTTCTCCCTTTGGAATAGAAATTGATTACTTCTTAAGGTTCTTCTCCCAACAAATGATGTGTTTTTGTTAATGTATTTGTTAATGTTTTTTTGTTAATTTCTTAAAGATCTTCTCACATCAATGTATCTACGATGAGGTTTTTGATGTGCTTTTTTTTGTTAATGTATTTGTTAAAAGAGAGGATAGTGATAGTAGCACTTAACACATTACAAATTTAAAATCTAGCACTCAATATAGTTTTTCAAAATTTTAGCACTTTTTGACTCTTATACCCTCCCTTCTTTTTCTAAATTACCATTTAAGACAAATAACTAATCTTTTCTTGTGAGTCATGTTTTAACAAACATAATTTAGTTTTCGAATCTTCTCCATCTCGTCAAACCATGATCTCTCCATCTCGTTGCAACCGAAAAAATTCCAATTTTCCTTGGTTTCTCCGGCACAGCCAGAAACTGCAACAAATTAATCTGGTTATCCTCTCCGGCAGTGCCTACCGGTTAGTTAATGACGATCCCTAATTATTCTTCCTCAATTTTTCTGATAGTTTTTCTCGAGTTATCCGATAGTCTTCCTTGAATTCGCCATCGATTCTCCGATAAGTTTTCTCCATTTCTCTGTCACCTTTTAACATTTCTTTGTCCACTGTTTCCATTACTTTGGTCATCTGGCTCCATTTTCCGGTCATCTTCATTAATTCGACTACAAGGATTTTTAGAAATTGATATACATAAAATGGCCGATGAGAATTTGAATGGTGTTACAAGCATACCAGATCTAGAAGAAGAAGCTCCGAATTTTCCGGCAGAGGATATCATTGAAGAAGACGAATGGTTGGTAATCTTATGAATCAGTCTATTTTTTCACATTTAGGTTTGGGTGAATATCATAATTTTTTTTGTGAAAATTTTTATTGATAAAGCAATTTTTTTGGAAGAAAGCAATCTGCATAGAATTGTTGGTGAAAACAATCGGCTGAATTATATGCAGTGTTCTTAGTGAGTTGTCAAATTTTTTTTGGTGAATAATGATTCATTATTTTAAATTAGTGAACTAGCAAAAAGGTATATGTGAATGAACAAAATATTATTTGTGCATTGTACATTGTACATGTATGTGAACTAAATTTTTCAGCATTTTTTTTTTCGTGAAAGTCGAAGCCTTGACTGTGAGTAATGCTTATGGAGTAGACAATGATGAACAAAATAAAGGAAAGAAACAAATATTACAATGTGAATCACAAAAATTTAGTTGTGAATCGTGTATAACAAAATTTTCTTCGTGACATCAATAATTAACTTTAAGTAACCACCCCATAAGCATTTTTCACACAAAATACTTTGTTCATTCATAATTTTCTGTCTGGAGTAAGGGAATCACAAATTTCATAGAAGTTAGCATCTTCAGCGTTGCTCTCTCACACAAAAAAAAGTGTGAATCACAAAAAAATTATGTGAATCCCATAATCTCTTGTGTGAACAAAAAAAAAAGAAAGAAACAAATATTATAATGTGAATCACAAAAATTTAGTTGTGAATCACATATAACAAATTTTTCTTTGTGACTTCACTAATTAACTTTAAGTAACCACCCCATAAGCATTTTTCACACAAAATACTTTGTTCTTTCACAATTTTCTATCTGGAGTAAGGGAATCACAAATTTCATAGAAGTCAGCATCTTCAGCATTGTTCCCTCACACAAAAAAAAGTGTGAATCACAAAAAAAAAATTATGTGAATCCCATAATCTCTTGTGTGAACAAAAAAAAGAAAGAAACAAATATTATAATGTGAATCACAAAAAAAATTGAGTTGTGAATGACGTATAACAAATTTTTCTTTGTGACTTCACTAATTAACCCTAAGTAACTGTCACACCCCGACTCCCGAGGTGCGACGTTGACAATACTAACACCAATAACCATCCATCAACTAAACTCAAAAGGGGATCATGCTCGGAAACAAGGGAAATATTGACTGAAAGCGATAATAAGTAAGAACATGCTTCCAAGTCACAACTAAAAACTTCCAACGAGCATAGAATAATTTACATATCAATTCCAAATGGTATAAGTATTTAGGATTTCCAAAAATACGAACCAACAAAAACTTTTAAAATGTATCGAGCACATTGCTCTTAACCAACAGAATATCAACATAATGTTTCAAAGTATATAAACAGGCAACATCAAAAGCATCGCAGCGGAGACTCGACTCAATCCCAAACAACTACATGTATGAAGACATGCAATTGTCGGACTAACTTTCGACTCAAAACATCACACCACCAAGCTGCCCGTTCCATCCTCATCCTGCTAACCTGCACGTTTAGAAATACATGCAGGGCTGAGTACTTCGTACTCAGTGAACACATGCCAAAAACTTTGAAACTTGCTCTTAGAGCTATATCAATTGAATCTTGCCTTGCCGTAGCATCACAAGTATTTATGCAATGAAAGCAGTTTTACTTGTGAATGCAAAATCATTTTCTTTCCGAATAGACTGGCCAGTCAAAACATTTATATATATATCAAACAGTATGCATCATCTACCACATTATCCATCCATCTGTGTCGAGAAGTAGGCCTCCTTCTCGAACACTGTGACCGGCCCAACCGAAGCAAGGCTCACAGTCACCATCAAACAATTCATATACCACACGTGGGTTTCCTGCCTTTCACATGACAATAATATCTCAACAAGCAGATGATAACACATACTAAAAACTCAAGTAAAAACGGCAAGTCAATTGAACTTTAAAAACTCACATAATAATACTCAATTATTATAATAGCATTCATCGATAGTTTTGATTTTAGAAAAGCCCACCTGTCTTCCGAAGACTTAGCTAGGCGGCTTACTCATGAAAAATCCTCGCTACTTGATCGTCCCACTCAATCCTTCATAAACCGACATCGATTAAATAAATAAGACTCGATATTTTTAAGACGTAAAGTAGATGTGTGTCTCGGCTAGAGGACTTCTACTTGACTCGGGTTTCTCTAATATTATTTTATCTTCTCTAAGTCGATATCTCTTCTCGACTTCCTCGTCCTCGATCCTCGACTCTACTCGGTACTAATTATTTCGTATCGTATTCTCGTTCTAAATCGTAAATCATCAATCGATCATCGGTAAGACATTTTCTCAATTATTTATAACATATTACTTATTTCAACTTCATTTCTCAATTCTTACTCGCATTCATAACTCAACTAACATCACATCAAATCATTCGTGTCTCATGCACGTATTCTTAATTTAATTAATGTCATATAACATCATTCATATCACATCAATTATATCACATCATTTATGTCTCATCAATTATATCACATTCTCAATTAATTTGAATAAATCATTACATCATAATCGGAATGTAAACATTTCACTCAAGCATATAGATTTAATCAATCATATTATAACTCAATAAGGATTTAAATCAAATATAATATCTCAAACACGATTCACACTTCAAGTCACATTAACAACTACTCAACATTACTCGACTCTTGTTTTTGATAAAACGTTAACTTCAATATCATAAAAATTATATTCTCGTCCTCCTTCATCAATTCAAATAATAAGAATTCTTTTCAATTAAAAACTCAAATATTCATTTAATAATTCTCATCTAGATATACGACATTATTTTCAAAATACGTCGTCTTTGCTCAATTTGTTATACGTATACAAGTACGTATTATTATTTCATTAACTCATTTAAACTCTTATTTAATTAATCTCAATTTCTATCTTCGACTTCAAAACTCGATTTTTATCTCATCAATCAAAACTCGATAACTTCCTCGACTCTTTTTCAAATTAAAACTGTCACAACCCCAAATTCCAAGGGACGGCAAAGCTGGGGTGTGACTAGGGATTGGATTAAGGAGGCGGGGAAGAAAGGTGGATTCACTGAATAAACTGACATTTATAACAGAAACTACTATGAACTTGACTTCATTGAATAAAAAGGGAGTCAATCTTGAAGGATCACTCGACATATTTGTTTCAGAGTAAGCTCGGTTCAAAGTATGAAAATTTAGACCGATAGGTTACACAACAAAAAGTGTATTAGTTTGTAGCGGAAAAACGTAGAATGATATCACATATCAAATGTGAAATCGAGGCTCAACTAAACTTTACTTCCTTAAGTTCGACCTTTACTCAACCTCCTCCGCCTTCGTCACTCAACCCGCACATTTAAAAACAAACATGCAGGGCTAAGTACATAAAGCACTTAGTGGGTACATTGCCGAAAACAACTCACAAGAGTATAGATTAATCAGGCATCTTTTCATAAACATTCGTAAGACTTATACTGTTGTACACTTAATTCTCGATAACACACTGAAGGTTAACTCAGAATCCGATCGTTTGGTTAGCACTCTGTGGGCTAACTCAGAATCTGTCCCTCTGGATAGCACTCTGTGGGCTATCTCAGAATCTGATCGTTTAGTTGGAATCTCTGGATAGCACTCTGTGGGCTAACTCAGAATCCAATACTCTGGATAGCACTCTGTGGGCTAACTCAGAGAGGCACAAGAGAATTCACATATAACAATTCATCATGCACTGATAGTTACTTTAACACATACTTATTAAAGAAACAAGTTTTCGAGCAACGCTCATTTTATTTTGATAGAAAAGCCCACCTCGATCGTTTACAGAACAAACTTTAACCTTGTGTCTTCCGTCCTGTCTTCTAATCTCGACGTCCTTCTTCTTTGAACGCAAAATATCACACTTTAGTATATTTGGTCGAGACATTAAAAAGAAAACAGAAAATCGGAATCGGTTAAGTCTTTTAGGCCTTTGCACTTTACTACTTTCTTTTGATTAACTAATACACGAGACTCGATAAATTCTCGTCTACAAACTGACTCGGCTCATTACTCGACACTTAGTTCAGTAGATAATTGGATGTTGATAACTTATAACGACTTAGAAGTTCACAAGGAACGAAGTTAAAGAGGATTAAACTTAAGAAAATGAGTTTTGGAAATTTCTGCACAGGTCAGTAAGTTCATACAGAACAGGGTACTTCGAAACAGGAGATGTTCCCTATACCAAAAGAAAGCCAAGGATGTCTAGTTTACTCTCCAATTTACAGATCGCAATTTCGTTAAGCGAGCTAAGAGTTATGACAGTTTCCGTGAAACGTCGCAAAACAGTCCGCGATTAATCCTAGTACTCGATAACTCGACGCACGACTTCCTAGGTTCGACTTATGTTAAACCACTTATATACTCACGAAATTACTGTGTCAAGGCAGTCTATACACGAAATCATTCCTCATGAATACTTTCTCCATCCTCGATTAAAACTCGGTGTATAAAACCTCGACTTTCAACTAATCAAGTATAAAACTGACGGAGCGCTGTCGTCACACACTTCGTACAAATAATATTTATAAAACACCTCTTGCCCAACAAGGTAGTAGTCAGCGGCAAGCGGGATCGTACCCAAGGGACTCGGCGTAATTTGTTCTTCAGATGTTGCTCAACAAAAGAGTTTTGGTCACGAAGTATCTTAATAACCTGTACTCAACAAATAAGAATATCAAATAACAAAAGAGTTTGGATTGGGTTTCGAATCTATGATCCTAATTACTCTTTACTCGTTCATCGGTGCAAGGATATTCAATTAACTAATTTTATCACTTGGTTTAAGGCAAAGATTAGTTAACACCCTAAGGTCACGAAGTCACGATGCTAACTCACTTAACCTATGTCTAATCAATTTTACAGATCTTGACCAGAAGGCTAGATCTCCTCTCTTGATCAACAAAGTCACGAAGACACTTCAGTAACGATGCTGCCCAACAGGCATTAAGAATAAATAGACCCAAGACAACCAAGAGGTAGGTCAATACCGACTGCTCTGCAACACCCTTTACCTTCTTGGGCACGAAAGACACTCTCGTGTTGATCCCAATTTCTGTTAATGACTTAGTCTCAATATCTAGATGGTGATCAATCAACTTCAATATCAATTAAGTCTAGAATTAATCCTAAGTATTTCGGGAATAAAATCAATTAACGAACTAACACAATTAGACCTCACAAGTTTGAACGAGTAATTTAGAATCACTTCATCTACATCCAACCCAAATAATAAACTTAGCTAGACATAATATTAAATAAGAACACAAAATAAATAAAGAAAAACATACTTAGCATAAATAAAGGGGTTGCTGCCCAAAAGCGTAGTCAGCAACCAGGGTCTTGGCTTCACGCCAACAACTAAAACTAAAACAGTAAAATACGAAATTAATGTGAATTGCCCTTAGGACTTGTTTCTTCCTCACTTTCTCTCAACCTAGAATGCAGAACTAATCTAAACTACTGAATTCGAAGAGCTCTCTTACATGATAGAGTCGATCATATATATAGGCGATGAGATTCTAAGGTTTAGGGAAGTTTCCTTGTTGAATAAGGATTCTTCCCATGCATATCATAACCTCCGCCTCTCTCTCTTTCCTTCGCATGCACGTTCCTTCTTCCCTTGTGTGGTAGATTTATTCCATGATTAAGCTCGGCTAGGATAAGGAAGGAAACATCTGATCCTTATCCTCTTCCTTGAAGGAAAAGAAATCTGCTGCTACTGCTGGTCCGACTCGCATCTTACCCTTTATCGTCTGCATCCTGAATTGTCTCCGGTCTTGACCACGATCCTGGCTCCTCCGAGTACTCTGTCTGTTGGCTTAAGAATATGGGGAGGTGCTTCCTGACTTGTAGATTGGATGTTTCGATGTTGCCCAGCTACAAGCTTCCAGCCCTTTGCCCATTTGCATCGTATCGCCATCTCAACAACAGATTTTCCATCGGATTTGCCCAACATCCACCTGTTCTTCCCCTGCACACTATCTCTCGACTTGCGTGTCCTCCCAGACACATAATGACTCGATAAAGACTAAAAACACAAGAAAGAAACAAGAAAAGATGGACACAAATATGGGTTCATCACACCCACACACTTGAATTACACTTGCCCTCAAGTGTATGGCTGCAACTTTGCCCAAGACTCAAACCAAGAAAAACAAAACAGAAATTCAAAACAGATCAGCATCTCACATGTTAGTGAAAATAGAATATGTAACAGATATTGTCATCAAACAGGTCAAGATAGAGTTATTGGGCAACAGGGACATCCTCACGAGCACTCATCTCTCAAGTGTATAAGGTTAAGTATTTACGCTCTTGACCATGATCAACAAAGTTTTTCCATAGGCTTGCCTGCCCTCTACATCTCCACTTCTTTGAACAGAATCAAACTACTTATCCTTAGGTCTTTAACGGGTTGTAACGTGGCTTAAGGCAAAAGGCAGGATAATATGGGAACTGGCTGAGTCAAGAACTAGGTTCTCGAGCAACACATTGCCCTTGATTCCTCACTTCTTTTTATTTAGCACACTTATTCTGGACTTCTATTTTTTTCTTTTTTTCTTCTTCTTTTTTCTCTTTTTTTTCTCTTTTTTTTCTTTTTTTTTCTTTTTTTCTTTTTTTTTATTCACACCTCTATCTTAGGCGATATTGCCCACTATGTGCTACCCAACATTCCCTTTCGTCCCTCGTTCTTCTAGACCTGAGTTCTTGACCGGGACGGCTAAAATTCAGGCTTCTATAAGTGAATAGAAAGAATACGATCCAAGCTCAAGGGGGCTAATTAAAGGATAAATGTTATGGTAGGAAATTTTTAGGCCATGGCTATTTTGAACAAAAATTGCCTAATTCATCTAAGTAGTTCTACTAAGTTACATGAAGTTTTAATTAAGAGATGCAGGCAAGTTCTAGATCAACACATGTCAACTGATCATTATCACACAAGAAAGAATAATGATGCATATGTATATAGTATTTCAAAAGCTCAAATCCTCACAGTTAATGCCCAATATCTCATTCCGTCCTACCTATTTACATATGGCATCATCCATAAACCTATTCTAACCTTCATGCTAACATGCTGATCAATAACACAAACAAACTTTTAAAAACACAACTGACACCCCAACACCCACATACTTTGCCTTAGGCAAAGTGGGTAAAATATTGGGCAACAAACAAACATAAAACAAACTGACTCAACAAATACAACCGAGAAGGGAATAAGGTCTTCACCACACAATTTGCTGGACAAATTGTGGGTGAAGACAGTAAAATCGCCCTCTCGAACAACAAGACACTTAATAACACAAAACAAGACTCTACAATAAAACACAAAAATGAAAAATAAAATCCTAAACTAACACAAAAGGGAGGAACACAAATCAAAGAGAAGATTCAGGTGAATACCTGAATCCTTGGTGTGCAAAGAATGCCAGCTGGGCATCTCTGATCTCGGTCAACAACCTCTCCACATTGGCCAGCCTGGTCTCGATCTCAATGTTGGGCAGCACCGCTGCACTGGTGCTTGCCTCCTCCTTCTTGCCCACTGGTGGTCGCCTGCTAGATGCTGGTTTGGAATGATCAACAAACACATATCTGCCATTCCTGATCTCGATGTCATTCATCTTTCTCAAGGCAGTTTCTCCCAACATGTTGACCGACATCTTCGGCTTCCCCTTCAGATCATCATAGACCCCGACTCCATTTGCGAAGGCTGTCACAAAGTGGCCACAAGTGCATCCCAACGCCTGCTTTACCAACACGGTCTTGAGCTGCTCACCAAGGAACGCCGCAAAATTGACTTTGGTTTTGGTGTGCATACACCACAGTAGATATCGCTCCTTGTTGCTCAAGCTGTTGTCGCTATCACTCTTGCCATACAAGTTGTCGGCAAGGATGCGGTGGCAAAGCCTCAGGGCAGGCGTTCTTAGCTCAGTACTCTTGTTGTTGGCTCCATAGTAGGGCATCCCATTGCTGATCTCCTTCCACTGCTCCTCATAAACCACATCTCCTGGGGATGGTACCTTGGTCCTGACCTCCATGAACTCCTTCCTGGCCAAATCTCGCAGACTCACCATCCCGAGAATCTGATCGTAGACCTCCACAGGCCACTCCAAAAACTTACTCCAACCAATCCCCTTGAACAACTCTCTTACTTCCTGAGCAACACCCAAGTTCTCGTAGAATTTGAAGTCGAGAACTCGAGGTGCAGTCACCTTCCACTTTTTGGGCTTGCTACACGTCATCACCGTAGGCCCCTTCCTCTTCTTCCTGCTCTTAACACTTGCTGGGGCAGACTGCTCATCATCCCCTTCCTACTCAAGATCGTTTCCTTCTTCTTGCTCACTTACAGCCGTTCCCTTCGAAATCGATGGCTGAAAGGACCCGGCATCCGAAGTAGCAGACTTGTGCTTCTTCGCCGGCGTCCCCTCGCCACCGTGAGGACGTTTCTTAGCCGCCTTGGCTTCCTTCTTCTTCTCCGGACTTTCCTTTGCCTTGGTCTTTGCCTCCACCAATGCCTCCGCTGCCAGCATCGCCGCCACTGCGTTAATGGCTTCATTCACATCATCGTTGTCGCCTTCTCCCTCATCATCTTTTTCTTCTTCTTCATCCTCGCCAACGTGTTCCTCCTCCTCTGCTTCTTCCTCTAACTCCTCTTGCTCAGAAACCTGCTTCGATTGCGTCTCCTCCTCCCGCTGCTTCTCCGCCTCTTCCATCAGGCTAGGGTTTTCGTCGTTCATCAGAAGCGTGGCGTCGACCGGCGGACTCTTGGGTACGGTAGTTCCGATTGAAATTTCTGGGTGTTGGTCGGCAGAAGGGTTGGCGGGTTCCATGGGTAGTTTCCTCTTGGTGATGATTTTGGGCTTTGTGGTGGTGGTTTTGGGTTTAGCGGTGGTGATAGTGGGGTGTTCGGTGGTGAGGTCGATATTGGTTCCGGCAGGGATCTTGTTGAATTTGTTTTTGGGGCGAGTAGACACCATTGTAGGCTATTTGGGAGTTTTGATGGAGAGAGAAGAGAGAAGATGAGAAGTTGCAGACTTGAATTTGAAATCGGGTAGTGGGGGTATAGACATGGTAGGGTGGTTTTAAAGGGCGCGTAGTTTTAGGGGTACAGTAACCGCCTCAATCGTTGTTGACCAACAACTTAGCTCTTGCCCAAAATCCTTGCTCCACTCCCACAGCTCTTTCCCTTAAAGTGGATCATGATCTACAACCTGCATCTTGCTCAACATCTCCTGCACATTTAGAAACACAAATACACTCCGGAGCAGACTTCCCCTTATGGTTAGACTCGATCATAAAATGCTTTAAAATAAAATACTTAAAACATAAACTAGCTAAACTACACTAATTTTTTTGGATTTTCATGATTTTATGAATTTTTTTGGATTTTAATATTCTTACGGAAATAAGAGAATTAAATAAAAACACAAAATTAAACTAAAAATAAAATAAATAAAATACTAACTAGGTTGCCTCCTGGACAGCGCCCCATTTAAGGTCTTGGGCACGACACCCCCCTCTTTAGAAGTCAGAGGTTCTCCTCGACAGGAAACCTAGATGGTTCCCCCTCAATAAACTGTTCTTGCCCAAGATAGGCCTTCAAGCGCTGGCCATTAACTTTAAAAATCTTCCCGTTCTTGGGATCCTTGATCTCAACAGCTCCATTAGGGAATTGAGCTTGCACTTCATAGGGTCCTGCCCACTTGGTCGAAAGCTTCCCCGATGAAAGCCTAAATCTTGTTTGATAGAGCAGCACATGTTGCCCAAAATGGAACTCCTTTTCCTTGATCAAGAGGTCGTGGGTCTTCTTCATCCGTTCCTTGTAGAGACCGGCATTGTCATATGCTTGGAGTCTGATCTCGTCGAGTTCCTGGATCTCGAGCTTTCTTGATTCACCTGCTTCATTCCAGTCGAGGTTAAGCTGGGCAACAACCCAATGCGCACGATGTTCCAGCTCCACGGGCAAGTGACATCTCTTGCCATAGACCATGCGATAAGGGGACATGCCAAAAGGTGTTTTGAAGGCAGTCCTATATGCCCACAAGGCATCATCCAAGCGCATACTCCAATCCTTCCTTGTTGTGCCCACAGTCTTCCTCAAGATCGTCTTGATTATTCGATTAGACAACTCCGCTTGTCCATTGGCTTGTGGATGGTAGGCTGTTGACACACGATGGGTAACTCCATACTTCTTGAACAAGGCAGTCACCGTGGCGTTGCAAAAATGAGTCCCTTGATCACTGATTATAGCTCGAGGAATGCCAAACCTATTGAAAATTTGAGTTCTCAAGAAGTTAGAAACCACCTTCGAATCATCCTTGTATGAAGCACGAGCCTCCACCCACTTCGAGACATAATCCACTGCTAATATGATGTACTTGTTGCCTTTGGAAGTTGGCAATGGTCCCATAAAATCCATGCCCCATATATCGAAAACTTCTACGGGCAAGATCGGGATCATGGGCATCTCGTTCCTTCTCGTGATGTTGCCTTCCCTTTGGCACTTCTCGCACATCTTGACCCACTCGTAACAGTCTTTAAATAATGTTGGCCAATAAAAACCACACTTCAAAATTTTTCTTGCAGTACGTTGGTGCCCAAAGTTTCCTCCACACTCCTTGTTGTGACAATGCTCAAGAATGCTTCGTTGCTCTTTATCCTCGACACATCTTCTAATTATTTTATCCGCACATTCTCTCCATAAGTATGGCTCATCCCATAGGTAGAAACGACTCTCATGTTTCAGCTTGTTTCTTCGATAACGCCCAAGATCGGAGGGAATTTCTCCAGTCACCAAATAGTTCACGATGTCTGCATACCATGGTTCATCTTGGGCAAGACTCAGATGTTCGTCAGGAAAGGTCTCCTTGATCGGCATCCCATCGTCTGGCTGGAGGATTCGACTTAGGTGATCGGCAACTTGATTCTGGGCACCACTCTTGTCCTTGATCTCTATGTCAAATTCCTGCAATAAAAGAATCCATCTAATCAATCTTGGCTTGGACTCCTTCTTGCTCACCAAGTACTTTAATGCCGCGTGTTCAGTGTACACTATGGTCTTGCCTCCTAATAAATACGATCTGAACTTCTCAAAGGCGAAGACGATGGCCAACAACTCCTTCTCCGTGGTGGCATAGGTGCATTGGGCAGGATTCAGTGTCTTGGATGCATAGTAAATAACATAACTCTCCTTTCCTCATTTTTGCCCAAGAACTGCTCCTACGACATAACCACTGGCATCACACATTAACTCGAAAGGCATGCCCCAATCCGGAGGTTGGATGATGGGGGCTGTGATCAAGTTCTCCTTCAAGGCATGGAACGCCTTCTTGCAATCTTCGTTAAACTCCCATGGTACTTCATGTTGAAGTAGTCTCGTCATTGGTTGGGCGATCTTGGCAAAGTCCTTGACAAATCTTCTGTAGAATCCAGCATGCCCAAGGAATCCTCTTAACTCCTTCATGGATCTTGGGTAAGGCAATTTGGCAATGATGTCGATCTTGTCCTTATCCACCTCAATTCCTTTCCCCGATATGACATGCCCCAAAACTATTCCTTCCTTGACCATGAAATGGCATTTCTCATAGTTTAACACTAGGCTCTTCTCAACGCATCTCTTCAAGACTCGATCCAGGTTGTTGAGGCATGTGTCGAAGGTCTTGCCGTAAACGGTAAAGTCGTCCATGAAGACTTCGATGCACTCTTCAAGAAGGTCTGAAAAAATGTGCATCATACACCTTTGGAATGTCCCTGGAGCGTTGCATAACCCGAACGACATCCTCCTATATGCAAAAGTGCCAAACGGGCACGTGAATGTGGTCTTTCCTTGATCCTCGTCAGCAACCCAGATCTGCATGTAACCAGAATAACCGTCAAGAAAACAATAGTAGTTATTACCAGCTAACCTTTCAAGCATCTCATCGATAAAGGGCAAAGGAAAGTGATCCTTCTTCGTCTTTTGGTTGAGCTTCCGGTAATCTATACATACTCGCCATCCAATTTGTAGTCTCATGGCCACCATCTCATTCTTGTCATTCTCGACCACCTGGATTCCTGACTTCTTGGGCACCACGTGCACAGGGCTCACCCATCGGCTGTCGGAGATGGGGTAGATGATCCGTAAGTCAAGAAGCTTGAGTATCTCCTTCATTACCACTTCTTTCATGGCTGGATTCAATCTTCGTTGTGGATCTCTTACTGGGGCAGCATCCTCCTCGAGCAAGATATGATGAACACAGTCCAAAGGGTTAATGCCCTTGATGTCGGCCAATGTCCATCCTATAGCCTCTCTGTACTTGCTCAGCACCTCACCAACTCTGACCTCCTCCATGCTCGATAACTCTGATGATACGATCATGGGCAAGGTCTCGTTCTTGCCAAGATAAATGTATTTCAGGTGCTTGGGCAAGGGCTTCAGTTCCAAGGTCGGTGCTTTTTGCAATGATGGCACCAACCTGTCCTCCGGTTTTAGTTCAGGGATATTGAGTGGTTCAAACCCTTGAGGCTGGATGTTGCCTGGAATCCTAGCATAACTGCATTCCTCTTCATCTACTGGTTCTTCGTTCTGGGCAAGATCCTCTTCTGTTTGCAAGCTGGCATCCTCCTCAAGAACTGTTTGTTGCCAAAATTCCTCTACTAACTCCTCGGTCTCATCATGGGGTAACTCCTCAATTTCCTCATCAAACTCATCAAGGGGTTTTTGTCCCCTTACATCTTGATCTCCATCATCTCCACGGATGTTTTCAAATACGTAATTCTCCAACTCTTCGTCCGTGGAGTAGTCCTCATCGTTAGAGTCGAAGCTATGTCCATGAACTGACTCTTCCCAAAAATCTTTCTCACTTTCGTACTCATCTCCTTCGTAGAATTGTATCAGAGCACCATCTTCCTCATTATCCTCATGCTGATCAGGATTCTGGTCAAGATCCTGATCTTGGTTGAATTCCGCCTGGATTGCATCTTCATTGTCTTCTACGAAACAACTTAAGCTATTCAAAGTCTCCATTTGCTTTCCACATGCACTGAGGGTGTTGAGGTGTTCCAGGGCATCATCTTGATTTTTCCTATAAGCATCGAACTCTACTACTTCTCCTGCTACTTGGACGGTCAACTTCCCTGTATCGCAATCAATTTTGGTACATGCTGTCCTCAAGAATGGCCTCCCGAGCAAGATCACTGGGTTCTTGATTGCTTTCTTTCCCATGTCAAGAACATAGAAGTCGGTTGGGAATAGAAGATCTCCCACTTTGACCAACACATCCTCCAACACTCCATCCGGGTAGACTGTGGATAAATCTGCTAATTGGATGGCAACACGTGTAGGAGAAAGAGGTCCAAAACTCATCTCGTCAAACATGGCTCTTGGCATCACATTTATCGAAGCTCCAAGATCAAGCATTGCCCTGGGTATTGACGTAGTACCAATCGTGCATGGAATAGCGAACATGCCTGGATCCCTTTTCTTGGTCGGGATTTGGGAATTCATTAGGGCTGACACATTCTTCACATGAAAACGGGCATTATCTGGGTACTTTGTCTTCTTTTGGCACATCTCTCGCAAAAATTTTGCGCATTTAAGCATAGATTGCAATGCCATCAACAACGGTAGGTTGATCTCTACCTTCTTGAACACCTCCATCATGTCCTCCAACTCCCTCTGATCACGATCGCGGGCAAAACGTCTGGGATATGGGATTTTGGCCTTGGTAGTGCGAGGAACGGTCCTCTTGGCCAAAGCCTCTGCTTATTTTTCAGCCTGCAAAGATTCCAGCATCACGTCATCTTTGTCATATCCCAACTTAGATCTCTCCATTTTTATGTAATCAAACAAGGCTTCATCCTCCTCATTATCAAAGACTGGGTTCTTGTTGTCCTTTATCCCTTCTTCAAGCTTTGCTTTCAACTCCTCGTAGATGTCATTGATATCTCCTAAACTCATTTTAGTTTTCTCTACTCGAGCTGGTTCCTTAGGTTGGGTCCTGGGCAACATCTCTGGCAAATTCTTCCCACTGCGCAACGTTACAGCATTAACTTGCTCCTTGTTGACCTCTACGTGGGCAGGAAGTCTGCCTGGCTTGTCTTCGACCAACCTTGACAAGGTTTGGTTGATATGAGTCAGTTGAGCTTGAAGGTTGTTGGACTGTCCTCGACTTTCTAGTTGGAAGTTCTCGAAGTCTCTCCTCAGCCTTTGGTTCTCGTTGGTAAACCTTTCAATGGTCTCCTTCATGAATTCCGTCTTCGCTGGTTCTCGATGTGGAGGTACGTAATTATTTTGATGTTGAGGTTGTTGTTGAGGTGGAGGCACATATTGCTGTTGTTGCCCAACAGGCTGCTGCGGTTGTTGGTGGGCAGGAGGTATCTGATAGTGGTTGTTGCCATACCTCAGGTTCTCGTGCTGATTCTGCCTATAACCATAGTTATTGCCATAGTTATTATTATTGTCATACTGGAACCTTTGTTGCCCTCCTCCTTGTTGGTTCTGACCTATTGCCTTCACATCTTCTCCTTCTTCCACGAACCAACTGGGACATTCTGAGATGACATGTGATGTTGCCTGGCATACTTCACATCTCTTCACAGCTCTTTGAACTTCCTTGCCATGGACCTGCTTCTTCAAATCCTCCATCTGGCCAGACATCTTGGTCATGAAGTCTTTCATGGTGCTGACCAAGTTGTCTTGGTTGCCCTTGCTGCCTTCGTACCCCCCTCTTGGGATATCATCTCCATCTCAAGATTGCTCAGCCATGGCAGCTATCTTCTTGAACACTTCAGATGGTAGTTGATCGACTATGGCTCCTCCACACGCTGCAATGATGTATTTTCTCTCTGATGCCCTTAATCCCTTCAAGAAATATTCGATCAAATCTATATCCTGAATCCGATGTTGAGGACATCTTGCCAACAACTTCTTGAACCTTTCATAGTAGTCATATAATGACTCACTTCCTCCCATCTTGATCGATGAAATGGCATTCCTCCCACTTTGTATCCGGCCAATGGGTATGTATTTGTCAAGAAAGGCCTGCTGCATCTTGCTCCACGTATCAATGCTTCCCTCTGGCAAGGTGTAAAGCCACTCACGTGCCCCGTCAAGAAGTGAGAACGGGAACGTGAGCAACCTTACGTAGTCAGGAAAGGTGTCTTGGGCAGCATCTTGGTTCCTCATAACTTCAGCATCGTTCCTAACAACTTGTCCTTGTCTATCTCCATTGTTCCTGGTAGTAGTAGTGGCATTGTTCCTTACTGTGCTAATTGCCATCTCAAAGTTTTGAAGATGAGTCTGAGGATCTTCTCCAGGATGGTCACTGAATTTGGGCAGTATGTGTATCAGCGAGTGCTTGAGCTCCCAATTGCCATCGATGGTGGGCAACTGGATACTTGATGGTCTGATTCCCTTGTTGTCAGGGAACATGATCTGACGTATGGTTCTTTCTGGTGTTCCTGCCATGATTGTTGATGTTTTTGTTTCTGCACTGGATGTTGACTTCTCACTATCTGAACTTGATGTTGAGCAAGAACCGTCTTCTTGCTCAGTATCCTGATCATCTGTCAAGCTCTGCGACTCTGAAGGTTCGTTGACGCCTTCCTCCAGAACTCTCTTCTTCTTGAGTTGTTCTGCTCGATATCTCCTAGCTATCACCTCCGGGCAAGCACCGTGATCCTGTGGATCTCCGTCACTTCGTAGATGTGGCTTGGGCATAAACCGTGCTCACACACAAGCTAGAAGAACAAACTAGCTTAAAACCAAGTCTCCGGCAACGGCGCCAATTTGACGGAGCGCTGTCATCACACACTTCGTACAAATAATATTTATAAAACACCTCTTGCCCAACAAGGTAGTAGTCAGCAGCAAGCGGGATCGTACCCAAGGGACTCGGCGTAATTTGTTCTTCAGATGTTGCTCAACAAAAGGGTTTTGGTCACGAAGTATCTTAATAACTTGTACTCAACAAATAACAATATTAAATAACAAAAGAGTTTGGATTGAGTTTCGAATCTATGATCCTAATTACTCTTTACTCGTTCATCGGTGCAAGGATATTCAATTAACTAATTTTATCACTTGGTTTAAGGCAAAGATTAGTTAACACCCTAAGGTCACGAAGTCACGATGCTAACACACTTAACCTATGTCTAATCAATTTTACAGATCTTGACCAGAAGGCTAGATCTCCTCTCTTGATCAACAAAGTCACGAAGACACTTCAGTAACGATGCTGCCCAACAGGCATTAAGAATAAATAGACCCAAGACAGCCAAGAGGTAGGTTAATACCGACTGCTCTCCAACACCCTTTACCTTCTTGGGCACGAAAGACACTCTCGTGTTGATCCCAATTTCTGTTAATGACTTAATCTCAATATCTAGATGGTGATCAATCAATTTCAATATCAATTAAGTCTAGAATTAATCCTAAGTGTTTCGGGAACAAAATCAATTAACGAACTAACACAATTAGACCTCACAAGTTTGAACGAGTAATTTAGAATCACTTCATCTACATCCAACCCAAACAATAAACTTAGCTAGACATAATAATAAATAACAACACAAAATAAATAAAGAAAAACATACTTAGCATAAATCTGGAAAGGGGTTGCTGCCCAAAAGCGTAGTCAGCAACCAGGGTCTTGGCTTCACGCCAACAACTAAAACTAAAACAGTAAAATACGAAATTAAAGTAAATTTCCCTTAGGACTTGTTTCTTCCTCACTTTCTCTCAACCTAGAATGCAGAACTAATCTAAACTACTGAATTCGAAGAGCTCTCTTACATGATAGAGTCGACCATATATATAGGCGATGAGATTCTAAGGTTTAGGGAAGTTTCCTTGTTGAATAAGGATTCTTCCCATGCATATCATAACCTCCGCCTCTCTCTCTTTCCTTCGCATGCACGTTTCTTCTTCCTTTGTGTGGTAGATTTATTCCATGATTAGGCTCGGCTAGGATAAGGAAGGAAACATCCGATCCTTATTCTCTTCCTTGAAGGAAAAGAAATCTGCTGCTACTGCTGGTCCGACTCGCATCTTGCCCTTTATCATCTGCATCCTGAATTGTCTCCGGTCTTGACCACGATCCTGGCTCCTCCGATTACTCTATCTGTTGGCTTAAGAATATGGGGAGGTGCTTCCTGACTTGTAGATTGGATGTTTCTGTTGGCTTATACTGTTGTACACTTAATTCTGGATAACACACTGAAGGTTAACTCAGAATCCGATCGTCTGGTGAGCACTCTGTGAGCTATCTCAGAATCTCATCGTTTAGTTGGAATCTCTGGACAGCACTCTGTGGGCTAACTCAGAGAGGTACAAGAGAATTCACATATAACAATTCATCATGCACTGATAGTTACTTTAACACATACTTATTAAAGCAACAAGTAAACACTTTCGAGCAACACTCATTTTATTTTGATAGAAAAGCCCACCTCGATCGTTTACAGAACAAACTTTAACCTTGTGTCTTCCGTCCTGTCTTCTAATCTCGACGTCCTTCTTCTTTGAAAGCAAAATATCACACTTTAGTATATTTGGTCGAGACATTAAAAAGAAAACAGAAAATCGGAATCGGTTAAGTCTTTTAGGCCATTGCACTTTACTACTTTCTTTTGATTAACTAATAAAAGAGACTCGATCAATTCTCGTCTACAAACTGACTCGGCTCATTACTCAACACTTAGGTCAGTAGATAATTGGATGTTGATAACTTATAATGACTAAGAAGTTCACAAGGAACGAAGTTAAAGAGGATTCAACTTAAGAAAATGAGTTTTGAAAATTTCTGCACAGGTCAGTAAGTTCATACAGAACAGGGTACTTCGAAACAGGAGATGTGCCCTGTACCAAAAGAAAGCCACGGATGTCTAATTTACTCTCCAATTTACGGATCTCAATTTCGTTAAGCGAGCTAAGAGTTATGACAGTTTCCGTGAAACGTCGCAAAACAGTCCGCGATTAACCCTAGTGCTCGATAACTCGACGCACGACTTCCTAGGTTCGACTTATGTTAAACCACTTATATACTCACGAAATTACTGTCTCAAGGCAGTCTATACACGAAATCATTCCTCATGAATACTTTCTCCTTCCTCGATTAAAACTCGGCGTATAAAACCTCGATTTTCAACTAATCAAGTACAAAACCATTTCATTTCAATTTCAAGCTTAAAAAATCTTCAAGTTCTAATTCATATTTCACAATTTATATAACCTTATCCACTACTACACTTAAACATATCACTATCAACTTCATTTCATATCTTCTTGATATCCTACTTCTCAATTTAATCATCAAACCATCAAATACTAATTAAAACAATATCTAACACTTCTAATTTCATTTAATTAAACTCCAAAAATCTCAAACCCTAACCCCTAATTCGGTCCTCATAAAAAATTAGGGGAATTGATTTCCTTTTCGATTTCCACCATCTACTAATCCAATAAAGTATTAATTCATCAATCCATCATCTAATTTTAACTAAATCTTCATCTTCCATTTTGTACCAATTTTCGGTCCACAATAATATTAGGGGAAAAAGGATTTCTACTTGATTTCAACCATAACAATTCATTTCTATACATTAAATAACAAGAACTAAAACTTAAAACATCCTACTACAACACCATAACTTTTGGTCATAGCACAAAGTAGGAGAATTAAAATTCTAAATGGATAGAATGATAGCTATGATGATTACCTTGAAGAATATGTGATTGGATTTGAATTTTGATAGATGATGAGCAAGTTTGATGAAGAAAATCCTTGAAGAACTTGAAGAAACAATGGAGGATTTTGAGAGAGAATTGAGAGAGAAATAGAGCGGAGGGGGGGGGGGGGGGGTTTGACAAGTGAGGGAGGGAGGATGACTAAAGTTTAGATATTAACTCATAAAATAGGATGACTCACAAGGTGACTCACTAAGGTACGTTTGGTTACGAAATTTTTGACGGAAATATCTCGTTTCCGGGTCTTAAACGACGTTATAAAAGTCGAAAAATAATTTCTTAGATGGTTACGTATTCGACAAAATCTAATTCGTCCGTTAGATTAGAAATAAATCACATACTCGGAAAATCTAATTCGTTTTTCAAAATCCGAGAAAAAGTCGAGACATCACAGTCCAAATTTTTATCCGAAAAAAATAATAAAAACGGATTTTTACTAACTTACTCGTCTCGCAAAAAGAGTGACTATAAAATCAAACGGTTTCTCGATTTAAATTTTCGGGCGAAAATTTTATAGGACGCGAAAACCCTAATACAGTAGTCGTTCAACCGACTAATGGAATTTATTTTCAAAAACGGATTTCACCGTTAGTCTTAGAATTGAAAATCCTTAACTTAGGCGTGCAAAGCCTTAATTAATTAGAAAATTTTTAGTTCTCGTCGGAAGAAAATATCTGGGGTATTACATTCTACCCCTCTAACGAAAAATTTCGTCCCGAAATTTGCTTACCTCCTTCGCGAATGTTTCCACGTAGCTTCCTCTTGCCCGTGGTAATCTTATAACTCTTTTACTAATCGTATCGACTTACTTCTTATTTCTCGCACTTTTTGATCAAAGATCGATTGCGGTCTTTCTTCATAACTTATAACTTAATCAAGAACAACGTCTTGCTGGGGGGTTACGTGTTTAGAATCGAACACGTACTTTCTCATACGAAATACGCAAACAAAATAAACATTTCATAGACTTGGCAATACGGCCAATCTATATAACATTGAAACCTATCTTTTTCAAGATATCTAAAATCATATATAAAGCTTCGTCTAAGCTTATACTGAACGTGAAGAAATAATCACAATAATCCTTAGCATGAAAAATCATGAGGAAAATCTTGTCCTCATTCTCTAAATTTAAGTCTAATCAACATATATCGCTTAAGACTTTCGTCACTTCTAGACTTCCTTCTCTTTGGTTCGAATCTGACGAAAGAATTGATCTATCACTTCACCGAGCGAATCTAGTTCAAGATTTTTTTCTTTCATACAAGACTTCATAAGGCATAATACTTATCGTAGCCTGATAACTTTTAGAGTTTAATTTAACACTATCGTCCTTAACATTTTTTCTAATACTTGAATCGTTCTCTCGGATTCACTTAAAATTCTCTCTCGTAAGTCTGGTGTAGCTACTAGTGCTACTATTCAGTTTATCGTCTCAGGAGTTTCTAGCACTTCCATTCCATGGATTATATCCATATCAAACATTTTTATTAACTTTTTACTTTAAGCGTTCACTTACTTTACTGACCCCCTTTTTTTTCCACTTAAAAAGTTCACAAAACTGTAACAGGTAATAACTCCGATACTAGTTCTATAAACTTTTTAACTTCCCAAAAACAAGTTAAACTAACATGATTAGAAGAAATTTTCACGAAGTCAAAGCCCACTCACGGGGTTATATAAACATATACGTCGAACGAGTACTGTTTTTTTTTTTCTTTTTTTTTGCCTCCAACAAGGACTTATACAAAATTAGACTACTACCAGTCTGAGTTACGCCAATTACTTGCCTAGTGACCCTTGCCCTTGTCCTGTGCTTCTGGCCCATTCACAAATGTCCATGTATACTGCTCTTGTTGCTGTTGTGACTGTTGTTGTTGCGGATGTGGCTGAGCTTGATTAGCTCTCAAGGGTTGGGGCTGACCATACTGATTCGATCCTACTGGTTGCAATGGTTTCGGACAATTTCTTCTCACGTGCCCCTTCTGACCACAGTTATAACAACCGTCAATGTTTGCCAAACAATTACCAAAGTGCATTCTGTTACATTTAGGGTAGGTAGGAACAGTGATTCTTCCTTGATTATTGTCTGCCTGTTGTCCCTGCCACTGTCCTTGTTGGTTATTTTCCCTCCATTGTCCTGATTGATTATTCTAATTCGGCTATTGAAAGCCACACTGATTTCCACCCTGATTTCCTCCTTCCCATTTCCTTTTTCCCTTAAAGCTGATGTTATTGTTGTTGGAATGGTCTTGAGTTTGAGCCTGGGCTGGTGCTGGTACGGGCGCTACAATCTTTTGTTCATCCGCACAACTGCCTCCATGTCTAAGGCTCGTCCTAGTATGTCTGTATAGCTCAGTCCTCCATGGCTGGCTAATGTTATTCCTAGTTCGTGTCTAAGTCCCCCACGGAACTTCTTTGCTATCTTCTCGTCGGTATCTACCTGTTCGGGTGCATACCTTGACAATTCACAAAAGGTTGCATCGTATTCAGTCACTGTCATCTTTCCTTGTTTCAGACTGTAGAACTCTGCTTCCTTCTTTTCTCTATAGGTTTTAGGGATATACTTGTCGTAAAATGCTTCCTTAAACTCATCCCAAGTAAACTGAGCCAGATGCTCTGTCTGAATAACCTTCTGCCTAGTTTCCCACCAGAAATCAGCTGGTCCGGTGAGTTGAAACGCAACACACGAAAGACGCTCCTCATCAGTACATCTGAGAAGTTTAAAAATTCTTTCTATAGCTCTTACCCAAAGCTCAGCATTGCTCGGGTTTCCTGATCCATTAAAGACAGGTGAATTTCTTTTGAGGAACAGATCCTCTATGTCACGACGTAGTGGTGGTGGAGGTGGAGGAGTTTCCTGACGTCCTTGATCTTCCTCCCTCTCATGTTGTCTATGACCTCTTCCTGGTCCTCTAGGCCTACCGAGTCCTCTTCTTCTATCATTCGCTACTCTTGGCGGCATTTTGAAACTAAAGAAATCAAGAATTCTCATCAACTCCATGCTTTAAGCACTCACCCATTCAATAAGGAATTATCTTATCCTAATCATCTAGCAATTTCTCAAATTGCAACCAAATTCTTAACAGTTCTTAGCTTACCTTAACCATCTCATCTTACCTTAATCATCTTAACTTAGACTTCTTAGTTTTTTTTTTCTTCTTTGAAGAAAACTTTTAATCAGTTCTTAATCATTAAAACAAAGTAATGACTCTACTTTGTTCATGTTACTTATACGAAAGTATCATTCGTCTCTTATTCGCTTTGCTTCCCTTTATTCTGTTCTTTCTGTTCGGATCATCTCTTGGATATTTTGGAACCATCATTTCTTAGAACGTCTATGTTCTCAAAGAATCGGGAAGAATCTTAGAGCGAATAGTCTAGGTTCTCAAACCAACATACTTCTTAAAATAACAGAAATTATAGCTCAAATAATTTCACATACTTTCACAAGTCTAGTACTCATGCTTTCACATAACTCTTGTAATATCACAAAGTATAACTTTTATACTTTAATCACATTCATACTTGGCATACTTTATTCATAAATTCTTGCATACTTTAATCAAAATTTCTTCTTAAAAGAAATCATACTTCTGAAACTCTTTCCTTATTTTCCTTCTTTGGTTGAGTCGACGTAGCGGGATGTTGAGTTGTCTTCTACACTCTTAAACTTAGTGTTACAACCTAACTTTACTTGAAAGAAGACTCAGGTGTAGAGTATATACAAATACTCTATCTTACTACTCGAAAAAAACTTGTATGCAGAGCAGAAATGATTGCTCTGATACCACTCTGTGGTATCACTAGAAAAAAAATTATCTTACGAACAGAGCAGAACCGAATGCTCTGATACCACTCTGTCACAGCCACAAATCCCGAGGGACGGTAAAGCCGGGGTGCGACTAGGGATTGGATTAAAGAGGAGGGGAAGAAAGGGGGATTCACTGAATTAACTGACATTTATGACAGAAACTACTATGAACTTGACTTCATTGAATAAAAAGGGAGTCAATCTTGAAGGATCACTCGACATATTTGTTTCAGAGTAAGCTCGGTTCAAAGTATGAAAACTTAGACCGATAGGTTACACAACAAAAAGTGTATTAGTTTGCAGCGGAAAAACGTAGAATGATATCACATATCAAATGTGAAATCGAGGCTCAACTAAACTTTACTTCCTTAAGTTCGACCTTTACTCAACCTCCTCCGCCTTCGTCACTCAACCTGCACATTTAAAAATAAACATGCAGGTCTAAGTACATAAAGCACTTAGTGGGCACATTGCCGAAAACAACTCACAAGAGTATAGATTAATTAGGCATCTTTTCATAAACATTCGTAAGACTTATACTGTTGTACACTTAATTCTGGATAACACACTGAAGGTTAACTCAGAATCCGATCGTCTGGTGAGCACTCTGTGAGCTATCTCAGAATCTCATCGTTTAGTTGGAATCTCTGGACAGCACTCTGTGGGCTAACTCAGAGAGGTACAAGAGAATTCACATATAACAATTCATCATGCACTGATAGTTACTTTAACACATACTTATTAAAGCAACAAGTAAACACTTTCGAGCAACACTCATTTTATTTTGATAGAAAAGCCCACCTCGATCGTTTACAGAACAAACTTTAACCTTGTGTCTTCCGTCCTGTCTTCTAATCTCGACGTCCTTCTTCTTTGAAAGCAAAATATCACACTTTAGTATATTTGGTCGAGACATTAAAAAGAAAACAGAAAATCGGAATCGGTTAAGTCTTTTAGGCCATTGCACTTTACTACTTTCTTTTGATTAACTAATAAAAGAGACTCGATCAATTCTCGTCTACAAACTGACTCGGCTCATTACTCAACACTTAGGTCAGTAGATAATTGGATGTTGATAACTTATAATGACTAAGAAGTTCACAAGGAACGAAGTTAAAGAGGATTCAACTTAAGAAAATGAGTTTTGAAAATTTCTGCACAGGTCAGTAAGTTCATACAGAACAGGGTACTTCGAAACAGGAGATGTGCCCTGTACCAAAAGAAAGCCACGGATGTCTAATTTACTCTCCAATTTACGGATCTCAATTTCGTTAAGCGAGCTAAGAGTTATGACAGTTTCCGTGAAACGTCGCAAAACAGTCCGCGATTAACCCTAGTGCTCGATAACTCGACGCACGACTTCCTAGGTTCGACTTATGTTAAACCACTTATATACTCACGAAATTACTGTCTCAAGGCAGTCTATACACGAAATCATTCCTCATGAATACTTTCTCCTTCCTCGATTAAAACTCGGCGTATAAAACCTCGATTTTCAACTAATCAAGTACAAAACCATTTCATTTCAATTTCAAGCTTAAAAAATCTTCAAGTTCTAATTCATATTTCACAATTTATATAACCTTATCCACTACTACACTTAAACATATCACTATCAACTTCATTTCATATCTTCTTGATATCCTACTTCTCAATTTAATCATCAAACCATCAAATACTAATTAAAACAATATCTAACACTTCTAATTTCATTTAATTAAACTCCAAAAATCTCAAACCCTAACCCCTAATTCGGTCCTCATAAAAAATTAGGGGAATTGATTTCCTTTTCGATTTCCACCATCTACTAATCCAATAAAGTATTAATTCATCAATCCATCATCTAATTTTAACTAAATCTTCATCTTCCATTTTGTACCAATTTTCGGTCCACAACAATATTAGGGGAAAAAGGATTTCTACTTGATTTCAACCATAACAATTCATTTCTATACATTAAATAACAAGAACTAAAACTTAAAACATCCTACTACATCACCATAAATTTTGGTCATAGCACAAAGTAGGAGAATTAAAATTCTAAATGGATAGAATGATAGCTATGATGATTACCTTGAAGAATATGTGATTGGATTTGAATTTTGATGGATGATGAGCAAGTTTGATGAAGAAAATCCTTGAAGAACTTGAAGCAACAATGGAGGATTTTGAGAGAGAACTGAGAGAGAAATGGGGGGGGGGGGGGGAGGGGGGTTGACAAGTGAGGGAGGGAGAATGACTAAAGTTTAGATATTAACTCATAAAATAGGATGACTCACAAGGTGACTCACTAAGGTGCGTTTGGTTACGAAATTTTTGACGGAAATATCTCGTTTCCGGGTCTTAAACGACGTTATAAAAGTCGAAAAATAATTTCTTAGATGGTTACGTATTCGACGAAATCTAATTCGTCCGTTAGATTAGAAATAAATCACATACTCGAAAAATCTAATTCATTTTTTAAAATCCGAGAAAAAGTCGGGACATTACAGTCCAAATTTTTATCCGAAAAAAATAATAAAAACGGATTTTTACTAACTTACTCGTCTCGCAAAAAGAGTGACTGTAAAATCAAACGGTTTCTCGATTTGAATTTTCGGGCGAAAATTTTATCGGACGCGAAAACCCTAATATAGTAGTGGTTCAACCGACTTCTGGAATTTATTTTCAAAAACGGATTTCACCGTTAGTCTTAGAATTGAAAATCCTTAACTTAGGTGTGCAAAGCCTTAATTAATTAGAAAATTTTTATTTTTCGTCGGAAGAAAATATCTGGGGTATTACAAAAACGATTTGAAAAACAAACTTAATTATTACTCACGCATCATCAATCAATCAATACTCGACTTATTAAATTAAACGAGCATTTAAACACTTCATCAATCAATAACTCGACTCTCAATCAATATTACTCTTATTAATTTCCTTCTCGTCTTTCAATATTTCTCATTTAATTTAATGATTAAACATTAAATTATTTAACTCGATTTTAATATTTATTAAACAACTGTCGCTCGACTTTAAACTCATTAACTTCTCTTACTCGACTCAATTCTTCGAAATTTTATTTATTACTTCACTCAATTATCAGAGCTCGACTCATTATTCTCTTACTTCATCATTTCTTAATTTATTAAGAAATTTCCTCTTTAATTATTTTATTTCTGACTTCATTATTTTATTTTTATTTTAAAACTCCTCGACTAATCTTACGAGTAACGAACTCGACTTGATTAAATTCTTCACTCAATCCTTCATATACTCGACTCCTCAATTATTTTCTTCTTATAAATAATTAATTATTATTTTTCCTTCTTTCACGTTCAATTGAACGTCATAATCTCGTCTAACTCATCTCGCATTTTATACTCGACTTCCAACTCTATTTATTTAACTCTAATTCATCTTTTATTACCTTTTGATTAACAACTCTTCATAACCTCAGGAATTAATCCTCAATTAATTCTTTATCTTAAACTCTATTTATTTAATAAAGAAATTATTTTTCTTTATTTTTCTCACTTAATGACTC
The DNA here is from genome assembly GCA_029490685.1 of Schizonepeta tenuifolia. Classification (NCBI taxonomy): domain Eukaryota; kingdom Viridiplantae; phylum Streptophyta; class Magnoliopsida; order Lamiales; family Lamiaceae; genus Schizonepeta; species Schizonepeta tenuifolia. The sequence goes on from JANLIY010000007.1 coordinate 3,366,662, forward strand.
ATCATTCATTTAATGATTTTTCTCTTTTTATTTTCTCTTTAATTTTATTCTCCAAAATATCTTGAATATTTTATTCATTAAATAACTAATTAATGAATAATTAATTTTAATGAAATTCAAATCTTCAAATTTACACCAAGAACACCTAGAACACACACTAGGCATTTCTTCAAATCTTCAAAAAATCATGTTTTTCACCAAGAACACCTAGAACACACACTAGGTATTCTTAATCATAATTTTCGATTTTTAACACTAGAAATCTCATTTTCCTCACTTCAACATCTAATAGTCAAATTTACACACAACATACTCATATCATCAAAATTCATCAAATCATCATAAACATTATTTTCTCTCTAAAAACATGCATAAACTCGATTTCTTCTCAAACAACATCATATGATTAAATCATCATACAACTCATATCATCTTATACTCATAACATCATCAAATCATCAACAAAATAATCAAAATAAATTCCTCTTTCCAAGGCCATAACTCACGGCATTCATCATCAAAATAAGGCATGCATTTTCTCAATTTTTCATGCATATATAATTACTCAAATCATGCTTATAAACGCATATAAAGAATTAAATTATCAATATATCAAGAAATCGAATTTCTTCCTCTTCCCCTAAAATTTTCGGCTTCTATAGTATTTTAGGGGTTTTAATTTAATTTTTTTTTCTTTTAATCCATAGATTAAACACTAGGCTTGATTTCCTATCGATTTCCTCACTCGAATCTCACATCGATCTTAGTTTGCCTATGCATAAATTAAACCATGCATGCATCTTCCTTTAGGGATTAGAGATTACATAATATACAAGTAATCAAATGGATTTAAACCTACTTTTGAAAAATAAATCCAAACTTCTCTCTTAATGATGATGGATCGAAAATGGAAGGCTTGGAAGGCTCAATCTCCAGCTTTGATTTTCATGGTGAAATCCATCTTGAATCCTCAAGAAAAATGAAACAAGGATAAATCCTCTTCTCAAGGGCATGGGTGCCGAACTTAATAGAAAATAAAGAGGTGATTTTTTTGTATGGATTCAAACTCAAACTTGAAGGATTTTACCTCTTTAAATGAAGTTAGAAGACTAGAGAAGATGATGATGAAGATCTCTTGAACTCTTGGAAGCTTGAAGGCTTGGAACTTGAAGCTTCAATGGAGTTTTCCAACTTGTGTGTGTGTGTAAGAATCACACGGCAATGAGGGAATGGAAGAGAGAGATTTTTTTTTCTTTCTTTCCTTTGTGATGAATCACACGTTGGAATTGGTTTGATAAGGTGATAAGATGAATTAAATGATGAAATGATAGGTGAATGAATGAAGATAATTCATCTCTTAGGCTAAGAAAAGAATCTTGCCAAGTTAAATGAATTTCATGATTAATATTCCCTAGGTTTTGACAATCGGGTAACCTAGGCTAGGGAAAGATTTTAGGGAGAGAGAGAAGTCGGTAGAGAGGGAGAGAGAGAGAGATATTTTATCTTTTTACAAATAAAAATTTACTCGGATGAAAAAGTTTTCCGGTAGTATATATCCGAGTTATTTCATTTATACTGAAAACAACTTCAATCTCTCCTCGTCTCGTTTCCGACATAAAAAACTTCTCTACCCTATCTCATTTTCCACGAAATAATTCAAGGAACCCGAATATCTAATTTTTAGGTTAAAATTCCAAGTAACGAAGATAAACCTAAAAATCGTTCGGCTAATTAATCCGTTAAGGACTAAACTCTTAGAGTTTTCTCATGTGATCTCGGATGAGCTTCTAAATTATCTCAATGATCTTAGAATTAATTCTAGATTCAAAAGACACTAATTAGGTCTAATTCTGAGTTCGTCGGTGAATAGTATTTTCTCGATTTTTCAAACTCATATAAATAAACTCAATCAATGCATCACATACTCATTCTAATAATCGAAACGAGAAAAACTCACGTCAAAGCATACAGGGGCATTTTAGTTATTTCAAGAAAATATCTTTTCTTGAAGCATCACATCACTCAAAGCTTATTAATTAAGCAATTAAACTCATTTTAAAACGCACTTAGGAGCTTATGAAAGTTCGGGGTATTACAGTAACCACCACATAAGTATATTTCACACAAAATTTTTGCTTAGTCACAAAATTTTTTTTTTACCGCCGGCGACAGTGGTGGCTGCACGACGACGGCGGTGGTGGCACGACAGCGATGACAGCGGAAAATTAGTAGTGGATTTTTTTTTATTCAGTCACAAATTTTTTTTTGTGACCGGCGGCGACAACGGTGGCGGAAAAGTGGTGGTGCATTTTTTTTCTTATTCGGTCACAATTTTTTTTTGTGACCGCCGGCGATGGCAGAAAAGTGGTGGCGATTTTTTTTTTCAGTCACAAACTTTTTTTGTGACCGCCGACAACAGTGGCGGTGGCACGATAACGGCAGCAGTGGCACGGAGGCGACGGTGGTGGAATGTTATTTTTTTTGTTCAGTCACAAAAGTGAAATGTGATAAAACAATGAGGTGAGAAATAGGGAAGAGAGATGAAAATTTAGTGAAAAGTAAGAGGAGGGGAAAATAAGGCAACAGATGCAAGATTTTTAAAAAATTATATGAGGTTTTATTTTTTTAACTTTGCAATCTGTTTAGTGCTACTATTGGGGATATTCTTTTGTTAAAATATATGTTAATGTATTTGATGTATTTTATTTGAATTTAAATTATTATATTTCATTGGATCTAAGGTTATCTGATTTTTTTTGAAACCGGTAAAATATTGCCACGTAGAGGTGTCTGTTTCTCTTCATAGTAGACTCCTCCTTCTTCACAGTAGACTCCTCCCTCTTCATAGCAGGAGTCTGAGGCGACTTGGCTAGGTCCTACTCCCTCTAGTTCACCCCATGTTTCTGATAGTCCTCTGGAGGGTTCCTCTTCATGGCCAAAAAGGCCCAGAGGCCCCACACTTACCGAGCTGAAGAAGGCATGGCCTAAGGGCAGCAGAGAGAGGCTTCTCTTTCGGAGAATGCCTAATGAGTATGTTATCATCATCATCATCATCATCATCATCATCATCATCATCATCATCATTATTATTATTATTATTATTATATAGTGAGTTGATGGAGACACCGGGCATCTCAAACAATGCTCTGGAAGCTTTTAGGAGGACTCCTAATCCAGGTGGGTACGGTTAAAAGTTGACTCCACAAGCGGTGAAGGACGCTTACTGGGAGGAATTTGGGGTAATCGAATTTTTAGTACAAATAAAATAAATAATTATTATTCTTCAAATGTTATATATTAATTTAATTATTTTTTTAATAGAAAGAATATTGTTGGGAGCCTGAGGATGAGGCGGAGGTGAAGAGCATGTGGGAGGTCAAGGCACGTACTAGGTACAGTGATACCTTGAGCGACTACAAGAAAAAGCTCAAGGTGAAGAATGATGCAAGGCAGACAATGGCATGACCCCACGGCATGACTGAGGAGTTCTGGACTGACCTCCAGACGTACTGGCGGCACGAGGATGTTCATAGGGTTTCCGAGCGACACAGCCGAAACCGCTTGTCTGAGCCCGATGGATCGGGTACAAGGATCAACAAGCACGTGGGAGGGTCTCAGTCCACTCCTATCCTGCAGCAGAGTTTGGTTAGTAATTATCGATTCAGTTCATAAGTAATTATCACATATAATGATTTATTTATATTCTATATATACATTAACAGAGCTTGCAGAGTGGACTCCCGCTGACTGCCTTGAACTATGAAACTTTCCTCCGAATTCACACAAAGGAGGATGACAGTTATGCGACACAGAGGGATGAAAAACTTGATGTAAGTATTTAAATTTATTCAAATATTAGTAATATATATTGAAATATATTTAGTTTCTAACAATTATGCATTGTTATAAATGAGTTAGGCGGAAATTCTTCGCATTGCTGTTGAGACAGGATGAGAGGACCTGAACGAGATCTACTTGGAGATTTTACATCACGAGAGGTCACGGCGGTACAACACTGGAAGTGTCGGTGTCAGCCAGATTAGTAGGGGGTCTACTGGCACTTCAGCGATGACGCAGGAGATGTACGAGACTCGGATCTCCATGTTGGAGGAGCGGCTGCAGAAGGTTGAGGAGGACAGTGCTGCTCGTTAACGAGCAACACGTAAAGCAATAGAGCAGCGGATGGCTACGTTCGAGTAGTTTATGCAGTCGGCTCAACACCTCCTCATCTCCCCCCTAGTTGATTAGGTTTTTTGTCTTGTCCTGCAGTTATTTATACACTTCATACATCATAGATATTGAATACTTTGGAACAATATTGCACTCGTATTTTACATTTGTTTATATGATTTGATATATTGTGATTTGCGGTCTTTGGTGTTTGATTTGTTATATTGTGGACTCTGTAATTGAATCGTAAAGCAAGTATTAAAAAAATGAAATAAAAATAAAAACAATTAAAAAATAAATAAAATTACCGACAGGAGGGATGCCCTCGGTAATTACCGATGGCGTCGCCGTCGGTAATTCCTCTTATGTAACTGGTGAAATCACTGACGGAAATGACCCCCTCGATAATTACTGACGGCATTGTCGTCGGTATTTTCGCCGAAAATACCAGCAATTCCACCTCGAATCGCCGATCACATTTACCGACGGCAATGCCGTCGAGAATTGTCGATAGTCGTCAATGTCGTCGGTATTATCATCACCGACGACAAGATCAATGACGGTTGGTTCCCGTCGGTAATGCCGTCGGTAATTCTCTTACCGACGACATTATGTGAACTACCGATGGTATTTTCCCTCGGTAATTTACCTATTTTTTTTGTAATGAGAGTTGAAATAGTAGTGGCGGTCGGGTTTGACGATATTCCGAAAACTTAAACCACCGTATTAAATGCTTCTTTACCAATCCCATATTCATTTTCAGAAGTATGCGGAAGCCCAACGACGCCGTCGATCCATTTTACAAAATGGTAAAAATGCAGCCACTCACTTCTGTTATTGATTTCACGAAATTATTGAGTGTTGTGGTCAAGATGAAACAATACTCTGTTTCACTTCATATGTTCGACGAAATGCTTCACAGAGATGCTCTACACATTGAGGGTGATGTGGCAGGGACGTGGGTGACACATAGGCGATCGGGCTGAGATAGTCAATCACGTGCGAGCCACGTGAGTTTCAGCCCGATCGGGCCAAAAAAAGTCCTACGGAGCATGTAATAATTCACAAAGTGTCCTCAAATGGAAGACCCGCAATTGGTGTCGTGAATCCCCACCCCATAAATAACTGTCCTAAAAAACATCTAACTCCAAATAAAACGATTATGGGAATCCAAAACAGTAATTTCGAAATAACATGTGATTTTATCCTTTATTAATTTAACACCGTGCTATTTGACCAAATTAGATTTCCTACTCGTATTTTGTGTTTTATTCTCTATTCCTTTCACTGGTTGAACATTACATTGACTGGGATTTATTTCTCTGAAATAGGGTATATAATTATCTTCAAATCACCAAATGTAAAAAATCCGATGAGTGGAATAGAGAATGAAACACTATAGGGAGTAGAGAATCCGAGTTTTATTTTTTGAGGCTACATGAGATATTAATGAGATGTTAACCCCATTTTAGGTAATCTTTTTGTTTTTTTGTTTTTGTTTTTTTTTTTCCTCCAGATTCAAACTGAGCAATGAGCTAATATAAATTTTGTCACTAATTCTTTTAATTGAAATTCTACAGTCAGAGGAAATCTAAAAAAATTTCATCCTGTATGAACAGACCAATCACCAAAATGTTTCTTCCTCCAAATATCATGACATCAACTTTAAATATGAAACTAAATGGCAAATATTATTTCCATGAAAAGTGAAAACAACTACTAATAGTACTGTAACAAAAATACAGAACATACATAATCAGAGGATCAGAAGAGTCAAAATTTAGAGCTTGTACAGGAGCAAGTGAGCACCGTGCTGAGGTTGAGTAGTGATCAAACTGAGAGGGGCATGTGTATACGATGGAGAAAGCTCAAACGAGAAGCTTCTCAGAAGCATAGCCAGTGCGATTTTCGCCTCCATCATTGCAAACATTTGCCCCACACATATTCGTGCTCCCCAGCCAAAGGGGAAGAAATATACCAGGACCCTTCTGTGCCTTTGCCACTCCCTCACTGAATCTCTGTGGATTGAACTCCATAGCATCGTCTCCCCAAATCTTGGGATCGTGATGTAATATGATGATCAGCTTTGTTTCCTCACTGGCTCTTTGGTCAATAGCTATTGCTGGTGGATAAAGTCTCAACACCTCATTGAAAATCATCGTCACCTGTGATCAAGGTCATGAAGGTAAGTACTCAATATCAACAGAAGACGCAGTTTAAGACTAATATTTGCTCGATAAAATTAACTGGAAACTACTTACAATCTTCAGCAGATTTAAACCATCAAAATCTGGCTTTTGGTTGCCAAACACTTGCATTATCTCCTCTCTGTTTTGTGTCTGCCAGTCGGGATGTCTACTCAATAAAACCAACGTCCAGACAAGTAACACAGAAGTAGTCTCCTGCCCAGCAAAATAAAACAGCTTGCACTCCTCTACTACTTCGTCAGTCGTCATCCAGAAACTCTCGTTACCCCTTTGCCCGATTTCTTGGAAGTTAGACTCCAACAATATGCCAAGTCAGTCCGCATGACTAGCTTCCCCTGTTTTCATAGCCTCAACCCTTTTACTAATGAGACCTTGAATCGTTGTCCGGACTTGTTTTTCAATTTCTTTCATTCTCCGGTTCCTTTTAGTGGGCACGAATCTACAATGTTGATAAAACACATCAAACATAAAAATGAGTCACATTACGAACTATCTATCTTGATGGGGTCTATCTTTTGCATTAGAGAATTCAATATTTGTGATTCGTGTAAATTATTACCTCCATCCTGGGATATATATAAAGCGCACGGCCTGCATAACGTGCTCAGCCTGTTCTCTCTGAAGTTCGAATATTTTTCTCCCTTCTCGGTAGCTACTACCAAATGCAGTTCTTGATATTGCATCGCTCGTTAAATTTTGCAGATAAGGCCATACATCCACCTCACAATATCCTTTTGATGAAACCTTCTTCTCCAGTTTAACAACTTGGGGTGTTAAACGGATTTTATCCGTAATGTATGTAAGGATAATACCGTTACGTATACTGGTATTATGTATTATGCGCTCATACATAACGAATTGAATCCGTTATTTGTGTTATTATACATAACAGTCTCTAACAACATACATAACATCGGATATTACGTTATCTATCACTCTCATACATAACGGTTTCTTCCGTTATGAGTTTAACTTCCTCCGTTATCTATGAAATTATACATAACAGTTTTTTTATAATATAACATCTTCATTACGTTATCTTTTACTATTATACATAACGTTTTTGCCGTTATGAAAATTCATTTTTTTTGTTATGTATATTTGGATACGTAACGGAGTTTTTACCGTTATCAAATATATTTAAATTCCGTTATGTATATGAATTACGCATAACGGTTTTTTTGCTTCAATACCGTCATCTATGTGCTTATTTGAGTACCGTTATGTAGGCCTACTTTTATTGATTTTCAACAATTAAATTAATTCTGATACAATAAAATTAACCAAAAACTATCCTATAAATCATCATATATCTAATTCAAAAAATATTCATACATCATATGAATATAGTCATAATTCTACACATGTTTATACTGTACAAAATGTCAAAACAAAGATACATATAATTCCAACTATCTAGCTAGCCATTTCGATTGGAACAACTTTTCCGGTGATTGAGAGGTGCTCATTCAGCTAAACTGCTCAAGTATAAACCTGTCACGGTTAGAGAAGTAAATGGTAACAATCAATCAAACCAATACTCAACAATAACCCAATCTTAACTAAAATGATATCAAATAGTCCATGAGCAACAAATAAAGATTATGTAGCATGCTTTGAACTAGAGAAGAACTATTTATCTCAATCAAAAATAGTTGAACTGGAAGCAATACCAATCAATCCAAGACATGCTTTATCACACATTTTGCCCATTCTTTACGAACCTCATTGAGTTGAGCTTGAGAATAAGTACTAACACCCTTGAACTAAGATTAAAAACAAGATCATATTTTGATTAATAACTACACATACTATGTTAGACAATATTCGAAAACATATTTAAATACCAGTGATGGCAACTGAAAAGTAACCGCTGCAACATTTTCAAACCCTTTGATGATATCTCTCATGATCCGCATCACGTAATAACCACATTGCTTGTTATCTGGTTGCATAGGACTCTATATAGTAGAAACTAGTGTGTAGCTCGTCGAACAACCGTTCGACGATATCACTTAACATCATAATATATTAGTTATAAATTTAAAAATATCTATATTTTACACTAAATAAGAATGTATTCAAAGTAGTGTTACACAATTATCAAATTATGATAGTAATCGATTAAGGATGGATAACATTTTTCGTGCAGTTGTATCTAATTTCTATCTAAAATCATCGAACATGTACTTCAAGTGTTATATGAAAGGATAGTCTCGTTGAGAATAAGTGCTACGAAAGATCTTCTCGTGGAGAATTTTTTACCTGGGGTGACTTACTTTGCGTCACATGGAGGATCGTCTCGTTGCGAATAAGTGCTACATAGGATCATCTCGTGTAGAATCTTTTACTTGGGTGACTTTACTTTGCTGTTACATGGAGGATAGTCTCGTTGCGAATAAGTTCTATGAAGGATCGTCTCGTGTAGAATCTTTTACCTGGGGTGACTTTATTTTGTTGTCACTTGGAGGATAGTCTCATTGCGAATAAGTGTTGCGAACGATCGTCTCGTGTAGAATCCCTTACCTGGGGTGATTTTATTTTGCTCTCACATGGAGGATCGTCTCGTGTATAAAATTTGTACATAAATTGCTATTGTAGATTAGGGATCAAAGTCATACTATTTATCTTTCAACAAAGCATCAGTATTTATGTAGTAATTTAGAAAAAACTGCAAAACATAATTATATTAGTTTACAGTAATATAATTGAGAGTATATTTTTTAAAAATTCTTTATAATAAAAAAAATATTGTCTATAAGATATTGAATTTAGAAAATAAAATAGAAATGCATCCAAACTCTTGAAATTTTGTGTTATTACCCATCAAGCATTTATTTTAGTATAATTCTTCATATCCCACCACATCTATTATTTTCAATTAATTGAGAAAATGTCCTTTCATAAAATCCTAATCTAATTTGATCTCTCTTCTTATTTTTTACTATTTATTTCTCAACTCAATAGTAATGGACAAAAAGTAAATTATCAGTGCATAACAATAGTGGTATGAAAAATACATATTGATCTATAAATATTAGAACCAAACAACTTCAAAAATTTGCAACCAATAATAACTCTAATGTAATATTATTGTATCATATTACCTCTCTTCTCCTCAATTTTCATTCTTCTTGTTTGAAGCTAAATCCTAGTCCTACAATTCAGGAATAATCAATTAATTTTGAAAATTTCTAAATTCAAATTGATATATTAGTCAAATCATTACAATATGAAGGATCATATCATGTAGAATTTATTCAAGGGGTCACTTTACTTTGTAACTTATAAATATAGTTTTTTTTTTAATAGTTCGATTATATATTTTTTAGAAAATACTTTTTCAAAGTGATATAAAAATTCATCAAATAATTACCATATAAAAGGTGATCTCATTGTAATAAGTGTTATATGAAAGAATAGTCTCGTTGCGAATAAATGGTACAAAGGATCGTCACGTGTAGAATCTTGGTCAAATCTTTTAGACTAAATATATAGGTACATATCCCAAAAGTTTCATATGAAAGAATATTCTCGTTGCGAATAAGTGGTACAAAGGATCATCTCGTGTAGAATCTTGGTCAAATCTTTTAGACTAAATATATAGGTACATATCCCAAAAAATAGAATCAATAAAATACTTACAAAAAAAGATGATAAAATACATGAGATCAATTTTTATCTCAAGAATCCTGACAAATCTAAATTTATTAGTTAAGAGTTTCAGAAGCATGATCGTCTCAACCTCTCTCAATCTGCAACATACATTCTTAACTTAATTTATGTCACTAAATCATTAAGATGGTAATATGGAATATATCAGTACATACATAAATATAGAACATTTGCAAAAATACAATGAAACTAATCATATTATAGTCGCTATCCAACATCTAATCAAAGAATCAATCAAAAAAAGATGTAGTACTGGATGCATTCCCATATTGATGGGATCCGAGTTGTGCATTTGAGAAATTTTGTTCGATGAGCAGTCATATATATAGCTATAATACGACAAACAACATATATATCACTGTGAATGGTGGAACAAAGAAAAGAAAAGCAATGAACGAACAAAAGAGATGCATTCAAAGTTTAGGATCTTGTGATATGAAAAGAGCTCACATGTACAACCACTATACATGGGCATGAAATATAAAACAAGAGAGAAGAGAATTTGGCAATATGCAACAACAAAATTGTTGCTCCCACGTCAATTCGTATTGTAAGGAAATGTAATTAGTGCATATTGATTTATATAAGAAATTAACCCATAAATAACATAGTATTGATTCATGGAAATCGATTGGCATTTAGATCCGCTAATCAATCAAATTCAGATAACAAATTGAGTGATTCAAATTAATCTAATAATCTAATAATAAAAATATGAAATCGATGCATGTATATTCAAGATTTTAGATAAATATACAAAAAAAAATCTAGTAATGTCACGTAAGCAAGAGAATGGTTATGGTGTTTTCAAAATGTTTTGCTATTAGTAATTGATTGATATTGATTATTCTTATTATTAGTAGTAGTATTATTATTTTATAATTATATGTTCAAATGTTTACTTTAACGGGGTAGAGAAATGGATGAATTAGATAGAATTATTAGCGAAAATATGCTACAGTGTAATACCCCGAATATTTCTTCCGTCGTCAAAATAAAATTTTAATTATTAATTAAGGCTTTGCACGCCTAAGTTAAGAATTTTCGATTCTAAGACTAACGGTGAAATCCGTTTCTGAAAATAAATTCCAGAAGTCGGTCGAACGACTACTGTATTAGGGTTTTCGCGTCTGATAAAATTTTCACCCGAAAACTCAGATCTAAAAATCGTCAGATTTTACATTCACTTTTTCTTCGATACGAGTTCACCGGAGAAAGTCAGTTTTTATTATTTTTCCGGGAAAATTTTGGACTGTCTTATCCCGACTTTTTATCGGATTTCGGAAATCGAAATACGCTTTCCGAGTATGTGATTTATTTCTAAATCTAACTGTCGAATTAGATTTCGTCAAAAACGTAACCGTCTAGGGTTTTAATTTCTCGATTTTATAATGTCGTATTAGACCCGTAAATGAGATATTTCCGGCAAATAAAACCCCGCCAAACCGCCATACACTTGTGAGTCATCACCTTTTGAGATATTTCCTACTTTATTCAATAGTAACTAACCTAGTCATCACCTCTCTCTCCCTCCTCCTTACCGCCATCGCTACTCCTCTATCTTCTCTCTCACTTTCTTCCATTGATATTCATCTTCAAGCTTTCAAATGCTCCACAAGATACTCGTCTACCGATCAATCTTAGTTCCGATTCCATAATCGACAAGGTAAGAGCTTCCTCTCGAGATTGAACGGAACAAAAATCCTTTTCCATCAATTTGTTTTTTTTTTTTCGAAAAATAGGAGATGAAGTAGGATGATGAATCTATGTTTAATATATGTTATAGTATGCTTAGCAATGGTTTTATGGATTGAAATCATGAAGAAATCATCCCTCCTAATATTATTGTTATTACCGAAAAAAATTTAGAATTAGGGGTTTGATGTAGTTCGATTTTTCTTTGAGGATTGATTGGTGGATTCTTGTTCTATGTATTGATAGATGATCACATGAATTAATTGGCATTTTTCTAAAAATAAGAACCAAAGTATAAGAGAGAAAGAAGTGATGATTTGATGTAGTATATGTTATGATTTGCATAATATGATAATAGAAATGAGATGTAGTATGTTTGAGGATGATTATATAATTTATTGGAATTTTTCTAAAAATAAAATAAAAATCGTAAGAGACGAAAACCCGACAATAAGTTGAGACTCGTTAACAATTTGAGTATGTGATTTAAGTATTAGTGAATCTTGATAGATGATGAACGATATTGTAAAGTTTGAGCAAAATCGGATAACGTTGAAATTTTGTTAAGAGACGAGAAATCGTCGATAAGTCGAGATTGAATAATGATTTAGGTTTATGATTTGAATATATGTTAATCTTGTTAGTTAATGATCGTAACCGGAAAATTTGAACGAATTCTAAGAAGGTTGGAATTTTGATAAGAGACGAAGAAACGAGTCTAAATATCGATAGAAAAGTCGAATAAGGAAAACCAATTTGATATTAATGATTGTTGTCATTTGACGAACGATATTTTAGTTGACGATATTTTCATCCGAGATACAAGATGATATAAGTTATAGTTTATAAGCGAGAAGTTGATGAATGAAATAGAAATTGAAATTGAATTGGTTTAGTAATTGGTTAGTTGAAAAGGACGAGGAAATGCTCGTCGTTTGTTTAATCAAAAGACGTGAATGTGTACCCGATTAAGGGACATGCATGTTGACTGCCTTAAGATGGAATTTCCTGAAAATAAAAGTGGTATATCATTAGTCGAACCTAAGAAGTCGTATGTCGAGTTTTATCGAGCATTAGGGTTTCACGCGGACTGAAATGCAACCTTTCACGGGAACTGTCATAACTTTTAACTCGCTTAACGAAATTGAGATCCGTAAATTGGAGAGTAAACTAGACATCCGTGGCTTTCTTTTGATACAGAGAACATCCCCTGTTTCGCAGGAACCTGTTCTGCATGAACTCCAGAACCTCTGCTTTGTGCAGAAGCTTATGTAAACCTAATTTCTTAAGTTGAATCCGTTTCAACTTCGTTCCTTGTGAACTTTTAAGTCGTTATAAGCTATCGAATTCCATTTATCTACTGATCTAAGTATCGAGTAATGAGCCGAGTTAGTTTCTAAATGAGAATTGATCGAGTCTCGTTTATTCGTTAAATCAAAAGAAAGTAGTAAAGTGCAAAGGCCTAAAAGACTAAAACCGATTTCGATTTCCTGTTTCTTTTATCGTTGCGATCGAGTTTTAAAGTTTGTTTATTTATAATAAAAGGAGGAAGTCAGCACCAAGGATAGGACGGAAGACAGAAGACGGAAGCTATAGTTGTTTTGTAATTGCCTAAGGTGGGCTTTTCTATATACGAAATAAAATGAGCGATGCTCGAAAATCTTTATTTACAGCTTTGATAATTGTGTTTTCAAAGCGATAATCAGAGCATGAAATATTTGTTTTTATGTGAGTTCTCTTGTACCCTTCTGAGTTAGCCGACTGCTATCCAGAATTATTAATTAGCCGACCTGCTAACTAAAACGATCGGACTTTGAGTTAGCCGACTGCTATCCAAAGTTAGTGTACACAGTAGCCGTTGTGTGTGGAACCCTGTTGAGGGGTAGCCAGCTACGGTGATAATTATTGAGCAAGATTGAACGTAACATCTATCAGAAAAATGCTTGATCAAGCCATGTTGTGAAAATGAGACAGAAAATGTTTAGTAGACACGGGTATTTTTTGAAAAACCCCGATGTGCTACAGAAATGAGATGCCTGATTTATCTATACTTATGATATGTTTTCGGCAATGTGCCCACTAAGTACTTTTTGTACTTAGCCTGCATATGTTTTTATAAAATGTGCAGGTTGAGTGACGGGAGTGGCGGAGGTTGATGTTGAGTTAGAATAAAGGACTGTATGTCAAGCTTTACGCTTTCCGCTGCCAATCTTTTTGAGATAATGTATCTATCTTTTGGGTCTAAGCCCCGTACAATGAACTTAGTTCCTTTTTGAACAACTTGTCGAGTGATCTTTCGAGATCAACTCTTTCTTTTAAATGAAGTCTTGTTCATAGAAGTTATTCTGTTAATAATGTCTGTTTATTTATTTATCCTCCTTCTTCCCCGCTTCTTTAATCCAACCCCTAGTCGCACCCCGACTTTTCCATCCCTCGGGATTTAGGGCTGTGACATACAGATATACAACCTAATAAAGAACTAACAATTTAAAAATGAACTCCATTCCAATCCCCTTGAAATCTGATGATAAAGAGGACGAAAAATAACATAATTTTGAACTTATTGATAAAATTGATTTATTGCCTCAAAGATTATACTGCAAAACTAACTTAAGCCAGAAAGCAAAATGGCATGGAATATATTATCTATGAAGCTCTTTAACGAATTTCACAAATAAAGAGATTTAATAACTTACTTGAATTTGTGAAGTAGAGCAGCGAATCGATATCGGAACTGATAACTGAGATCATAAAGAAATTACATAAATCACATTAGGAATTTGAAGAAGACAATAGTAGTTCATTAAGACATTCTATCAAACAAGTTATATACAATAAATAAACTGTAAAATTCCTCACCAGAATATGAACTAAATGCGCAGTGAATGGTTGACAAATTTATTTTATCTTCGTTCCAAATTGATCTTATAGACTCTCGAATATGAACTAAAAACGCAGAATATGAACTCACGAATATGAACTTACAAATAATCTTCGTTCCAAATTTATTTGAATGATGGACACAAATAATTAAATACTATGAAATGGAAATATTTATAATCGTTGATGATCATTCCCAAATTAAATGTTGAATATTATTTCCTTCCAAAATTGTTCCACTAATTTCGTCTTTGCAAGAAACTAAAACGTCAAAAACTAATCCTAAACCAAACGCCATAAATTCTAGTATTTCAATAATAATGTATATATTGAACTTTAGATAAATGAAAATGAAAAAAATCTTAAAATTCCACATCAGTATAACGATAGTTGTGGGCTTAGGAATCCATTCTCCTATTATGAATTGATAAGACATGGTAAGTGTGTAAAAAAAAAAAATAATAAACTTACCTATAAATGAGAATATATACTTTTATAACTTCCCAATTCGCTTTTTTGTATTTCTTTACCTTATTTGCATGGACAATACTTAACGCAGTTCAAACGAAATTTACTAAAACAGTTAACATTAACATGAAATAGATATGATTAATTAGTTGAAAACTTCAAAACTTACGTGTCAATGACAAACTTCCATACGATGTCCTTATTACGATGACAAAGAGGATCCATAAGAAAAACTTGATTTTTTTCAACTTGGAAGATTGTTAGAATCCAATGCACACTATTTCACAGGAGTATCAAATTATTATGCCAAAAAACAAGCATCATACTGACAATAAATAAATATATAAGGCTACACCTACAACTCGAACACAACGTAGCAGATATGTAACTTAAGGGATCAAATTAATTCACTTACCCCACGTTGCAAGGCACAAGTACGAGTTGATTTGAGGCTGCAAGAAGTAATCTTTCTGATAATGCACACGATCTATCCTCATCTTTTAGTCCATATTCTACTGTAAATGGATTCACAAAGAGAAACTTGCAAACACTATTATTTTCCTTCATGTTGATATACAGATGCATGCCGATAAACATGTAACAATTATACAACTTAAACCTGTCACTTATAAAGAAAAAAAAATAGAATTAATGAGTCTTGCCAAACATATGCAACAATGCAATTTCTTATTATCGGGTCCATCTTACAAAATGGATTATCTTACAAAATGGAACGACATCAGGCTTCAGAAGAATGTGCAGCTTTATCTCATGCCCAAACAATTCAACAACATCTAACATAACACGTATTGCTTCATCCTTGAAAGATCTCTCTAATAAACAATACAGTGCAAGTAATGATGAAGGCAATGATGACAAGTCGATCTTCATATCTTGATTACCATTAAACAACTTTTTTCCATTTTTTTCCTTATCCCGTGTCTAAATAATTAGAGACATTATGTTAGAGGTATTAAAAACACAAGACAACATAATATTCTATAAAATTACCTGATTCGGTTTTGCCACCACCAAATTGGTAGGCCATGCCACATGAGTTCCTAGTGCACTTTCTATTGTCCGTATCTCATGTGAAACGCGAAATGGTAGCATTGCATTCTCATCTACAACTTCATCAATCGAAACACGGAAGCAACCTGGAGGCATTGGAGAGCCATGTAGGAGAGCACCAGCAACAAACACTGTTCCATAAGCTACAAGCTTTTTGGAGACCCCATATAATAACTCCACTACCTTTCCCTACGTATTAAAACAAAGTCTCAAGCAAAAAATAATTATTAGGTGTAGACAATAATGTAATGGAAATCACTACACTTACCTGTAAGAAATCTGACTTTCCAATACATACAGCATCAGGAGACTCCATATTATGTTTCTCCAGACTTGCAACCTTTATCAATGAACAAGTACCTAATCCTTCAGACTCTTTGTCATTTTCAGCTTGTTTACATTCAAACTTTTCCATTATACCCTTTAACTCGTGGACTACATGATGTAAATCCCGAATTTGGCCAGCTTGTTCTTCTATTTTTCTCTTTGATTCCACACATTCAGCATTACAAAAGGCTTGTGAACCTTGGTTTGTTGCTCGTCTACTTTCTCTGGTAGATTGAAAGTAGGATTTGGGCTTGATGCCTAACCCTTTTCCTCGCACACGACTAGCATGTTCTAGTTTATCAAGTGCAAGTGAAAGCAAATCACTTGAACATCCTTCTGAATGCAATTTTCCTTCCTCCTTTTCGCTTATGTATTCATCCTACTCATTTCAAATAAAATGTTGATTGAAACCTGACAAAAAATAAATTAACAATTTTAATTAAATTGAAAAATAAAAGAATAGAGTGTCATACAATTTTTTGCATAACAATCTTCAAATTTTCATTGTCAGTGGTTCCCTCCATGCTCAATCTTGCTTTCTTCTACAGCAAACATCTATCAACCTCTTCGTCACCATGCAATTCCTTACATAGAATACCATGATCAATATTGTTAAACGTTTATACATAAAACTATAGCTGCTCATATAGAGGCTACAATGAAGCCTGGTAACATCTTTTATTCTGGAAATTAAGCCTGATAACCAATAACAGTTCCTGAAAGTATCCAGAGAAGCCAATGAAGTTTAGACACGCACATATGATAAAAATCCTAGGTTCTGTTTTGTTGACTGAAAATTTGATCTTTCATCCACTTTTCTGCATTGTCTTGTCTCTATGTATTGGTATATCATAGTACTTGCTAGTAATTCATAATCTGGACAAAGTATATACATAATGATTTTTAAGAGAAAACTCTAGGATCACGTGGAGAACGAGTGCTATCAAGCAGATAGCTTCAATCGAGTAAGCACTAAGGATTTTACTAACAAGTTATAACTTTGGGGGCCTTATTACTTAACGAGCCGATGATTATTCACTCTAACAATGCCCCTAAAGACGCCACCAGAGTGACCGATGAAATGACGGGAATAGAGTGTCTTTCCTTGTATAGATGTATACTTGAAAGGAAAGATTGGCTACCATTAGAATAGAGTTTTGTGTGATTGGTAGCATATGAGTTTTTGTTTAGATGAAATCAAGTTTGATAACAACTCAATATGAAGCGGAAAAGTAAGGGGAAAGTATCAAATGTAGGAAAAAATGAAATGGGACTTTTAGAAGCAGATAATTTAACCTTATCCCTTGCATGTCACTCATGAACAGGTCAATGCTCTGCTTTCATTAATAACTGTAGGTACATAATTATATCTTGACGCAAAACTGAATTTTCTGCAATAAATTCCATATTATCTCTTATGTATAATATCTCGTATATAGGATATACTAAACTGTCAATTATCATGCTATAAATTATCATACAATATAAAAGTAGGAAGTAAAGTATAGTAAAAAGAATCCTGTGCACTATCAACAACAACTTAGGTTGGTGAAGTAATTAGGCATTACTTATCTTTTAGTTATTCTTTTGAGCGATTAAGGATAAAGTTAAAGACTAATCTTTAGATTATAAGTGCACTTCACTAACATGATTAGCTAAAAGTAAAACTGATTTCTATCAACTTAGTTTGACCGCAGTTTACATTTTTTCACTTTTTAGTTACCTAAAATAAAACAACTTCAATAACTAGTTTTGGAATACTAAAAGTGGCACAAAGTAATCAAGAAAGAATCATAAAATGATTTAAAAAATCTCACCTTTTAGTCTTTCCCTTGAATCCCGGATGAATGTTGCAGAAGAAGAACCAAAAGAGAATGCAATCTAAGATATGAAATCATGAACAAGTCAATCACGGCGGCAGTAGCAGCAGGGGATATGATATTTAAATTTAGAAGGGAAATAAGGAAAGGGTTTTAGTTAGTTTTCTTGAGTGAGAGTGAGAATGAGAGAGAGCATATTAAAATCAAAAGATAGAGCGTTATCATGCGGTATTTAAATTTCCTTGTAATATTGTTCAAAAAAAAAAAAAAAAGAAAGGGCGTGGTTGCTTGCTCGAATCATGTGGGTGCCTGCAGTCTGATAACGACAAATGCAGCAATAGCTCAACTCAAACATCACTAGAAGTCATTTCTTCTATTACTCTATACCAGAAATCACCGCCCAACCAACTAAACGAGTAAAATTGATAAACCAAGCAAGTAATATAATCAATAAACACAATGTAATCGCTTTAAGACAAACTCATTACATGCAAAAATAAATGTAAGTAGATTAAATCAATTAAAAACTCTATTCCACAACCAACACTATATACACTCACATCAAAACGCAACGAAAACAAGCTGAATGAATTGTGCATAGGTAGAACTACTGAATTAGCCATTCAAAATCTCATATTTTCTTCAACACAATTCAATCAGAACGTAAATTTAGCATTCTCGACAAATCAAATCAACAAAAACACCAACCCCAAATTGATCGATCGCCGTAGACACATGCCAAACATAGCTCAAACCAACAAAATTCACCAAAATCCCTAAAATTTAGACCCACTCAATGAAAGCCCATGAACAGATAATGTCGGAGCAAAAGAAGGAAAAACAACAATACATAAAATTAGTGAATTACCCAGCGAGAATAGGCAAAACGACGGAGCGAGAGAAGGCGGAGAGATGAAGAGGGAGGAACACGAGTGGCAGTCGACGGAGAAGAGATAATATGGGCTGGGGAAATAGATGGATAAACAAAAGTGATGTAGAGAGAATGAAATAAAGAGAGGTAGGAATTTCGAATTAGGCGCTATTCTCCCCCAAAGATTTGGGGATATCGAATTTGGGGATTTCCAAGGTTCTGTGAATGAGAAGGAATGGCGGCCGGCGGCGGCGAACGGACGATGGCCAGGGAGAGAAGTGCAGACGGGAAGAAGGGAGAAGAGAGCGGGAAGAAAGAAGAGCGAGCGCGGGAAGAAAGTATCGACCGATTTTTGTTAAGGGTGAGAAATTAAAAAATATTTGGGAATTAAAATAAAGGAAAATTAAATAAATAAGCCTTATACATAACGGATATATTAGAGGTGACGGTTACCGCTATTATAACAAGTTCATAGATAACGCTCCGTGTAGCGATTATAAAATAGCTTTATTATATATATGTAAACACAAAATATGTGTTTATTCAAATAAATATAAGATTGCATACAAATATAAGAATTTCAAATATGCGGGTTCAATCTCTATTGGATACTCTGATTTTTCTCTTTACTTTAACCCTCGAACAGTCTTCAAGCAGCCTTTGAGATTTGTTGTAGAAGTATGCCTCCTAGATCTCCTTGGACTCGATCTTCAAGCTTTGTAACGTTGATACGGATGACTTTCGCTTTGCTTCCGAAGTAAATGTTGAGCTTTGATTTGATCTTCGACTTGATGACGTTGACTTCAGCTTTGAGGTTGATGGTGTTGATGCGGATGATATTCGCCTTGCTTCCGAAGTAAACGTTGAGCGTCGAGCTTTATAACGTTGACGTGGAGGACTTCCGCCTTGTTTCTGGATAGAACACCACTTGAGATATTTCAGCCGAAGAACGTGTTGCTTCCTACGAAGAACACCTTGAATCTCGTCGGGACACCTTGAATATTGAGAGAGAAAACTTGGAGAAATTATCTCTTCAATTCTTGAGCTCTTGAAGATGATTTTTAGGTGTGATTTGAAGTGTGTAGAGATCCCTATTTATAGTTGTAGGAAGAGAGAAGTTGAGTGGGCTTTGGACTCCATCATGGGCTCTAAGGGCTTAGGTGTCACAATTTGATTGGCTCTTGATTATTGACATATATCTTTTTACTTGCTTTCAAAGCAATAGATATTTATCACCATATAAAGATATATTTGTCAATTAAATAACGTATTTAACATGGATATCATAATATTCCATAATAAAATAAGATATTAAAATCAATAAAATATTTCATTAAATTTTGATCTCTACAAATGCCCCCTCGAGACTTGTTCATGGACGACTTGTCGTGAAAATGAACGAGTCTCGATAAATTTAAATTTATTAGAAAGTTTATACTCGTTTCAAGGAGTTCTTGAATTTGATAGAAAGTTTAAACTCATTTCAAGGAGTTTTTGGATTTGATAGAAAGTTTAAACTCATTTCAGGGAGTCTTGAATTCGGACTTGATTTTAGATTATTTATGCTCATATCAAGGAGCTTGATGGACTTGTAAACTTTTTATACTCGTGCTTAGGAGTTTATAGACCTTTTATACTCGTGTGAATGAGTCTTCATTTGATTTGGATTTATAGACATTTTATACTCGTGTCAATGAGTTTTCGTTTGATTTGAATTGTAGACCTTTTATACTCGTGTCAAGGAGTCTTTGACTTGGTTTGGATTATAGACCTTTTATACTCGTATCAATGAGTCTTCATTTGATTTAAATTGTAGACTTTTTATACTCGTGTGAATGAGTCTTCACTTGGGCAATTCTTTAAAGAGTATGATTATAGTTTTAAGGAGGGGCGCCGTACACAATTTATACTCATGCGGGCCAGGAGTGACTATTTATTTAACCACTATATAGACAAAGTGGAGTATATGATAGTTTAACCACATAGATTTACCTTTTGGTGGAAAAGTTAGTAGTTTAACCACGTGCACTTTCGTTGGTGGGTGTCTTTCATAGTATATACTCATGTGGGCCAGGAGTAACATGCAGTTTAGGCTCGTGCGTCATGGAGCGTTGTAGACAATTTAGGCTCTTATCAAGGAGCGTTTGAAGTGTTTGGATGGTTTTTACTCGCATCTAGTAGCATTTTAGACAGTTTAGGCTCTTATCAAGGAGCACTTGAAGTTCTTTGATTGAAAAGTTTAGATGGTTTTTACTCGCATCTAGGAGCTATGTAGATAGCTTAGGCTCTTATCAAGGAGCGTTGTAGACACTTTAAGCTCTTATCAAGGAGCACTTGAAGTTATTTGTTTGAAAAGTTTAGATTGTTTTTGCTCGCATCTAGGAGTTATGTAGATAGTTTAGGGTTTTATCAATGAGCAACTTATCTTCATGGACTTCAACATACATGGGAAGTACTTGTGACTAAATTTGTAGTCTCTTCTTCATCTTCACTTGGAGCTTCTTCAACACTTGAAGTTTTTTTAATAGAGTTGCTCCCATCAATTGTTTCTTGATTTTCTTCAAAGTTGTAAGTTTCTTGAATCGAAAGATCTTCAACTCCATTTTCATGCATACTTATCTCTATATCATGAGCTCTAGTAGTTAATATTTCGAAGGTCTTTAACGGAATTCCTTTAAGGATGTATCGAAGACTCCAATGCATGCCTTGAGTGCACATCTCAATTGCAGAAGTTTCAGACAATCGATCTTTGCAATTTAAGCTTAAGTCTCTGATAAACCCATATTTGTGTCCATCTTTTCTTGTGTTTTTCTTGTATTGTTAGTCTTTATCGAGTCAAAGTGTGTCTGGGAGGACACAAAGTCGAGAGATGGTGTGCATGGAAGAACAGGTGGGATCTTGGGCGAATTCGGTGGAAAATCTGTTGTTGAGATGCTGAGATGGAGATACGATGCAAATGGGCATAGGGCTGGAGGCTTATAGCTGGGTAACATCGAAATATTCAATCTACAAGTGAGGAAGTACCTCCCCATATCCTTGAAGCCAGCAAACAGAGTACCCGGAGGAGCCAGAATCTTGGTCAACGCAGGAAGCAATTCAGGATGCAGACATAGAAGGCAAGATGTGAGTCGAGCCAGCAGCAGATTTCTTTTCCTTCAAGGAAAAGGATAAGGATCGGAGATTTCTTTCCTTATCCTAGCCGAACCTAATCAAAAAAGATATCTACCAAGCAAGGAAAGTGAATCGTGGCTGCATGGATGAGAGAGAAAGCGGATATGATATGCATGGGAAGAGTCCTTCACCAACAAGGAAACTACCTCAACCCTAATTCCATCGCCTATTTATATGGTCGACTCCACAATGTAATGTGTGCCATTTATATTCGAGTTCATAGCTTAGTTCTGCATTCTAAGTTTGAGAAGAAGTGAGGAAGAAACAAGTCCTACGGGCGATTTACTTTTATGTTTGTTTTATATTTGCTGCATTAGTTTAGTTGTTGGCTTGAAAACAAGACCTCAGTTGCTGACTTACGCTTTTGAGCAGCAACCCTTTTCCAGTTTTTGTTAAGTATGATTTCCCTTATTCGATTTGTGTTCTTATTTAATATTATGTCTAGCTAAATTTATTGTTTGGGTTGGATGTAGATGAAGTGATTGTGATTACTCGTTCTAAACTTGTGAGATCTAATTACTTAAGTTCGTTACTTAATTTTATTCCCGAAACACTTAGGATTAATTTTAGACTTAATTGATATTGATATATGATTGATCACCATCTAGAAATTGATATTAAGTCATTAACAGAAATTGGGATTTAACTCGAGAGTGTCTTTCGAGCCTAAGAAGGTAAAGAGTGTTGGAGAGCAGTCGGTATTGACCTACCTCTTGGTTGTCTTGTGTCTATTTATTCTTAATGCCTTTTGGGCAACATCGTTACTGAAGTGTCTTCGTGACTTTGTTGATCAAGAAAGGAGATCTTGCCTTCTGGTCAATATCTGTAAAATTGGATAGACATAGGCTAAGTGTGTTTATATCGTGACTTCGTGACCTTTAGGGTATAAAATAATCTTTGTCTTAAACTAAGTTATAAGATTAGTTAATTAAATATCTTTGCACCAATGAACGAGTGTTGAGTAATTAGGATCATTGATTCGAAACCCAATCCAAACTCTTTTGTTATTTGATATTTAATTTGTTGAGTTATAGGATACATTGCAGTCAAAACCCCTTTTTGTTGAGTTCAATTTGAAGAACAGATCTACGCCAAGTCCCTTGGGATCGACCCCACTTGCCATTAACTACTACCTTATTTGGCAATAGGTGTTTATAAATTTATTTGTGCGAAGAGTGTAACGACAACGCTTCGTCAAATTGGCGCCGTTGTCGGGGACTTGGTTTTAAGCTAGTTTGCTCTTCAAGCTTGAGTTGAGCACGGTTTATGCCTAAACCACATCTACGGAGTGACGGAGATCCACAAGATCACGGTGTTTGCCCAAAGGTGATAGCTAGGAGAAATCGAGCAGAACAACACAAGAAGAAGAAAGATCTGGAGGAAGGCGTCAACGAACCTTCAGAGTTGCCAAGCTTGACAGAAGATCAGGATATTGAGCAAGAAGACGATTCTTACCCAACAACGAGTACAGATAGCGAGAAGTCAACATCCAGTTTAGAAGCAGAGACATCAACAACCATGGCAGGACAGCAAGAGAAAACCATCCGTCAGACTATGTTTCCTGACGACAAGGGGATCACACCTTCAAGTATCCAGTTGTCCACCAT
Organism: Schizonepeta tenuifolia; assembly: GCA_029490685.1. NCBI lineage: Eukaryota > Viridiplantae > Streptophyta > Magnoliopsida > Lamiales > Lamiaceae > Schizonepeta > Schizonepeta tenuifolia. The sequence goes on from JANLIY010000007.1 coordinate 3,390,624, forward strand.
CAATGGCAACTCGGAGCTCAAACATTCGCTGATACAGATATTGCCCAAGTTCAGCTATCATCCCAAAGAAAGACCCTCAGACCCATCTTCAAGACTTTGAGATGGCGATCAGCACTATAAGGAACAATACCCCTCCTTCCAGAGAACGAGATGCTTCCCAAGATACGTTTCCAGACTACGTAAGGTTATTCACGTTCCCGTTCTCCCTACTTGATGGAGCACGTGAGTGGCTTTACACCTTGCCAGAGGGAAGCATCAATACTTGGAAAAAGTTGCAGCAAGCTTTCCCTGACAAGTATATACTCGTTGGCCGGATACAAAGTGGAAGGAATGCCATTTCTTCGATCAAAATGGGTGGAAGTGAGTCGTTGTATGAATATTATGAAAGGTTCAAGAAGTTGATAGCAAGATGTCCTCAACATAGAATCGAGGACATTGATTTGATCGAGCATTTCTTAAAAGGATTAAGGGCATCTGAGAGGAAATGGATCATTGCAGCTTGTGGGGGAGCAATAGTCGATCAATCGCCAGCTAAAGTGTTCAAGAAAATAGCTGCTATGGCCGATTAATCACGAAATGAAGATGATATCCCACGAGGGGGGTATGAATTCAGCAAGGAAAATTCCGATAACTTGGTCAGCACCATGAAAGACTTGATGGCCAAGATGAGTGGTCAAATGGAGGACTTGAAAAAGAAGATTGATGGCAAGGAAGTTCACAAAGCTGTGAAGAAATGCGAGGTGTGTCAGGCAACATGCCATATTACCTCGAAATGTCCTAGTTGGTTCGTGGAAGAAGGAGAGGAGGTGAAGGCAATAAGTCAGAACCAGCAAGGTGGTGGGCAACATTTCAGTATGGCAATAACAATAACTATGGCAACAACTACGGCTATAGGCAGAATCAACACGAGAATCTGAGGTATGGCAATAACCATTATCAAATGCCTCCTGCCCACCAACAACCACAGCAGCCTGTTCAACAGCAATATGTGCCTCCATCTCAACAGCAACATAACTATGTTCCTCCACATCGAGAACCAGCAAAGACGAAGTTCATGAAGGAGACAATCGATAGGTTTACCAATGAGAACCAGAGGCTTATGAGGGATTTTGAGAACTTTCAATTAGAAAGTCGAGGTCAATCAAATAACCTTCAAGCTCAATTAACTCACATAAACCAGACACTGTCAAAGCTAGTAGATGACAAGAGTGGAAGACTTTCTGCCCAAGTGGAGGTTAACAAGGAGCAAGTCAATGCGGTATTCAGAGGTGCTGCCCAAGACCCAACTCAAGGGACCTGCTCAAGTAGAAGAAACTAAGATGAGCTCAGGAGATATCAATGACCTTTATGTAGAGTTAAAGTCAAAGCGTGAAGAAGGGATAAAGGCCAATAAGAACCCCGTCTTCGATAATGAGGAGGATGAAGCCTTGTTTGATTACGTGAAGATGGAGAGATCAAAGCTGGGGTTTGATAAAGATGACGTGTTGTTGGATTCTTTGAAGGCTGAAAAAGAAGTAGAGGCTTTGGCCAAGAGGACCGTTCGTCGCACTGCTAAGGTAAAGATCCCCTATCCAAGTCGTTTTGCCGGCAATCGTGATCAGAAAGAGTTGGAGGACATGATGTTCAAGAAAGTGGAGATAAACCTGCCACTATTGATGGCATTACAATCTATGCCAAAGTGTGCCAAATTTTTGCGAGAGATGTTCTTGAAGAAGACCAAGTACTCAGATAATGCCCGTTTCCATGTGGAGAATGTGTCAGCACTCATGAATTCTCACATCCCGCTCAAGAAGAAGGATCCTGGCATGTTTGCTATCCCATGCACAATAGGTACTACGTCAATACCCAAGGTGATGCTTGACCTTGGAGCCTCGATAAACGTAATGCCAAGAGCCATGTTCGACGAAATGAGGTTTGGACCTCTTTCTCTTACCCGTGTAGCCATCCAATTAGTGGACTTATCCACAGTCTACCCCGATGGAGTTTTGGAGGACGTGTTGGTCAAGGTGGGGGATCTTCTATTCCCAGCCGACTTCTATGTAAGAAAGCAATCAATACATGTGTTCTTGAGGACGGCCTGCACCAAAATCGATTGTGATACTGGGAGGTTGACAGTTCAAGTAGCTGGAGAAATCGTCGAGTTTGACACTTATCGGCAAAATCAAGATGATGCCCTGAAACACCTCAGCACCCTTAATGCATATGGTCGGCAAGTGGAGACATTGAATAACTTAAGTTGCTTCTTAGAAGACAACGAGGATGCAGTCCTGACGGAACTCAATCTAATTCAGGGTCTTGACCTGGATCTCGACCAACAGGAGGATAATGAGGAAGATGGTGCCTTGATGGAATTCTACGAAGGCGATGAGTATGAAAGTGATAAAGATTTCTGGGAGGAGTCAGTCCATGGACATAGTTTCGACTCCACTGATGAAGACTATAGCACGGATGAGGAGTTAGAGGATAACAACACTCCTAAAAACTTCCATGATGATGAAGATGAGTTTGATGAGGAACTCAAGGAACTACCCCATGATGAGACCGAGGATTTGGTAGAAAAATTTTGGCAACAGACAGTTCTTGAGCAGGATGCCGGCTTGCAGACAGAAGAGGATCTTGCCCAGAACGATGAACCAGCAGATGTGGAGCAATGCAATTATGCCAGGATTCCGGGCAACATGCAACCTCAGGGGTTTGAACCACTCAACATCCCTGAATTGAAGTCGGAGGACAGGTTGGTGCCATCACTGCAAAAGGCCCCTACGTTGGAATTGAAACCTTTGCCCAAGCACCTGAAATACATATATCTTGGAAAGAATAAGACTTTGCCTGTGATCATATCTTCCGAACTATCAAGCATGGAGGAGGTCCGAGTTGGTGAGGTGCTGAGCAAATACAAGGAGGAAATAGGGTGGACCTTGGCCAACATCAAAGGCATTAACCCTATGGACTGTGTTCATCACATCTTGCTTGAGGAGGATGTTGCCCTAGTAAGGGATCCACAAAGGTGATTGAATCCAGCCATGAAAGAAGCGGTAATGAAAGAAATACTCAAGCTTCTTGACTTGGGGATCATATACCCTGTGTCTAACAGCCGGTGGGTAAGTCCTGTGCACGTGGTGCCCAAGAAGTCAGGAATCCAAGTTGTTGAGAACGAGAAAAATGATATGGCGGCCATAGATTGCAAACCGGATGACGAGTGTGTATAGATTACCGAAAGCTCAACCAAAAGATGAAGAAGAATCACTTTTCTTTGCCCTTTATCGACGAAATGCTTGAGAGGTTAGCTGGTAATGACTATTATTGCTTTCTTGACGGCTATTCTGGTTATATGCAGATCTGGGTTGCTGACGAGGATCAAGGCAAGACCACCTTCACATGCCTGTATGGAACATTTGCATATAGAAGGATGCCATTTGGGTTGTGTAATGCACCAGGGACGTTTCAAAGGTGTATGATGCACATTTTTTAGACCTTCTTGAAGAGTGCATCGAATTCTTCATGGACGACTTTACTGTCTACGGAAAGACCTTCGAATCATACCTCAACAACCTGGATCGAGTTTTGAAGAGATGTGTTGAGAAAAGCCTTGTATTGAACTATGAGAAATGCCATTGCATGGTGAGAGAAAGAAACATTTTGGGGCATGTCATATCGGGGAAAGGTATTGAGGTGGACAAGGCCAAGATCGACATTATTGCCAAGTTACCCTACCCAAGATCTGTGAAGGAGTTGAGAGGATTCCTAGGGCATGTTGGATTCTATAGGAGATTTGTCAAGGACTTTGCCAAGATCGCTCAACCAATGACGAGACTACTTCAAAATGATGTAACATGGGAGTTCAATGAAGATTGCAAGAAGGCGTTCCATGCCTTGAAGGAGAACTTAATCACAGCCCTCATTATCCAACCTCCAGATTGGGCGATACCTTTTGAATTAATGTGTGATGCCAGTGGTTATGCCGAGGGAGCAGTTCTTGGGCAAAAACGTGGAAAGGAGAGCTATGTCATCTATTATGCTTCCAAGACATTGAACCCCGCCCAATGCAATTATGCCACTATGGAGAAGGAGTTCTTGGCTATTTTCTTTGCCTTTGAAAAGTTTAGATCTTATTTGCTTGGAAGCAAGACCATAGTGTACACGGATCACGCGGCATTGAAGTACTTGTTGAGCAAGAAGGAGTCCAAGCCAAGATTGATTAGATGGATCCTTTTGTTGCAGGAATTTGACATAGAGATCAAAGACAAGAGTGGTGCCCAGAACTAAGTTGCCGACCACCTAAGTCGAATCCTCCAACCTGACGATGGGGTACCAATCAAGGAGACCTTTCCCGACGAACACCTGAGTCTTGCCCACAGTGAACCATGGTATGCTGATATCGTGAATTACTTGGTGACTGGAGAGATACCCTCCGACCTTGGGCGTTATCAAAGGAATAAGCTTAAACACGAAGGCCGTTTCTATATCTAGGATGAGCCATATTTATGGAGGGATTGTGCGGACAAGATCATAAGGAGGTGTGTCGAGGATAAACAGCAAAAAAGCATTCTTGAGCATTGCCACAACAAGGAATACGGAGGGCATTTTGGGCATCAACGGACTGCAAGGAAGATTTTGGAGTTTGGTTTTAATTGGCCAACATTGTTCAGAGATTGTTATGAGTGGGTCAAGATGTGCGAGAAATGCCAAAGGGAAGGCGACATCACAAGAAGAAACGAAATGCCCATGATACCGATCTTGCCTGTGGAGGTGTTTGATGTATGGGGCATAGATTTTATGGGACCCTTGCTGAGTTCCAAAGGCAACAAGTACATCATATTGGCAGTGGACTATATCTTGAAGTGGGTAGAGGCTCGTGCTTCCAACAAGAATGATTCTAAGGTGGTTTCCAGTTTTTTGAGAACTCAAATTTTCAATAGGTTTGGTGTACCTTGAGCTATAATTAGTGATCAAGGTTCTCATTTTTGCAACGCAACGGTGACCGCCTTGTTCAAGAAGTATGGAGTTACTCATCGTGTGCCAACAACCTACCACCCACAAGCCAATAAACAAGCGGAATTGTCCAATCGAATATTCAAGATGATCTTGAGGAAGACCGTGGGCACAACAAGGAAGAATTGGAGTATGCGCCTCGATGATGCCTTGTGAGCGCATAGGACTGCCTTTAAAACACCTTTTGGCATGTCTCCTTATCGCATGGTCTATGGCAAGAGGTGCCACTTGCCTGTTGAGCTGGAACACCGAGCACATTGGGCTGTTGCCCAACTTAACCTCGATTAGAATGAGGCAGGTGAATCAAGAAAGCTCGAGATCCAAGAACTCGACGAGATAAGACTCCAAGCCTATGACAATGCCGGCTTATACAAGGAAAGGATGAAGAAGACCCACGATCTTTTGATTAAAGAGAAGGAGTTCCATTTTGGGCAACAAGTGCTCTTGTACCAAACTCGATTTAGGCTTTCTTCGAGTAAGCTCTCGACCAAGTGGGAAGGACCTTATGAAGTACAAGCCCAATTCCCAAATGGAGCTATTGAGATCAAGGATCCCAAGAACAGGAAGGTTTTTAAAGTCAATGGACAGAGCTTGAAGGCCTATCTTGGGCAAGAACAGTTTGTTGAGGAGGAACCATCTGGGTTCCCTGTCGAGGAGGACCTATGACTTCTAAGGAGGGGCGTGTCGTGCCAAAGACCTTAAATGGGGTGCTATCCAGGAGGCAACCTGGTTAGTATTTTCGTGTTATTTATTTGTGTGTTATTTTTATTTTTCATTATTTCGTTACTTTTATTCATTTTATTTTCATAAAAATTATTGAAAATCCAAAAAAATTAGTTAGTTTATGCTTTAAGTATTTTATTTCATAGTATTTTATTTTGAAGCATTTTATATTCGAGTCTAACCATAGGAATGAGTTTATTTTCGGAGTGTGTTTGTGTTTTGAAATGTGCAGAAGATGTTGAGCAAGATACAGGTTGTAGACCAGGAACCACGATGGAGAAGTAAGTGGTAGTCGAGCAGAGGTTTTGGGCATGAACCAAGTCATTGGTCAACGACTGTTCAAGGCGGTTACCGTACCCATAAAACTACGCGCCCTATATCCACCCTAGCACGTCTACACCTCCACTACCTGAACGACTGTTCAAGGTGGTTACTGTACCCCTAAAACTACGCGCCCTTAAAACCACCCTAGCACGTCTACACCCCCACTACCTGATTTGAATTTCAAGTCTGCAACTTCTTATCTTCTCTCTTCTCTCTCTCCATCAAAACCTCCAAACTCTTACCATGGTGTCCACTCGCCCTAAAAACAAACTAAAGAAGATCCCCACCGGAACCAACATCGATCTAACCACCAGCAACCCTACCACCGCCACCACAAAGCCCAAAACCACCACCAAAAGGAAACTACCCATGGAACCCGCCAAACTCTCTGCTGACCAAAACCCTTCCTTCACCATCGAAACCAGCGTACCCAAGAGCCCGCCGGTCGATGCCACACTATTAATGAGCGACGACAACCCGAGTCTGATGGATAAGGTGGCGAAGCAACCGCATGAGGAGACTCAATCGAAGCCTGTATTCAAGGAGGAGGAATTGGAAGAAGAAGTAGAGGAGGAAGAAGATGGCGGAGAGGAAGAGAAAGATAAAGGCGATGAAGAGGAATGAGACAATGGCGATGACAAAATCGATGAGGCCATTGAAGCCGAGGTGGCAAGGTTGGCGGCAGAGGCACTGGCACAGGCAAAAACCAAGGCCAAGGAAAGCCCGATGAAGACAAAAAGTCTCCGACTGGCCAGCAAATGCCCTCATAGTGGCGAAGACACGCCGACTAAGAAGCACAAATCTGCTGCTTTGGACGCTGGGTCTTTCCAGCCATCGATCTCAAAAGGGATAGCTGTCGGGACTCCGTCGAGGGTTAGCAAGGAAGAAGCAGGGGATGATGTTGAGGAAGAAGAGGATGATGACCAGTATACTCCAGCAAGTGGTCGGAACTTGAAGAAGAAGAAGGGCGCTACGGTGGTGACGTGTAGGAAGCCCAGGGAATAGAAGGTGACAGCACCCAGGGTTCTCGACTTCAAACTATACGAGAACCTAGGTGTTGCCCAAGAAGTAAGGACGATGTTTGAGAGGATAGGCTGGAGTCATTTTTTGGAGTGGCCCGTGGAGGTATATGAGGAGCAAGTTAAGGAGGTGTACAGCACGGCGGCAGTGACAAGTGATCCTGAGACTGGGGTGAGCATGATCTCCTTCTCGCTTTTGGGCGAGAAGTATGATTTCCAAGTGAGTGCTCTAAACCAGATCTTGGGGATGGTGAGCTTGAGGGACCTAGCCAAGAAAGAGTTCATGGAGGCCAAGACCATGGTACCACGCCCGGGCGATGTAGCTTACCAGGAGCAGTGGAAGGAGATTGGCAATGGAGCACCATACAACGGGGCCAACAACAAGGGAACTGAGTTGAAGACTCAAACTCTGAGGCTTTGCCATCGCATTCTCGCCTACAACTTGTACGACAAGAACAATAGTGGTAACAGGCTGAGCAACAAGGAGAGGTACCTGTTGTAGTGTATGCACACCAAGACTAAGGTCAACTTCGCGGCCTTCCTTGGTGAGCAGCTCAAGACGGTGCTGGCAAAGCAGGCTTTGGGATGTACGTGTGGACACTTCGTGACCGCTTTTGTGAAGGGAGTCGGGGTCTATGACGAGCTGAAGGGGAAGCCGGTGATGATAGTCAACAAGTTGGGAAAAGCTGCCTTGAAGAAGATGAACGATATTGAGTTGAGGAATGGCAAGTACGTGTTCATCGACTACGGCAGGTCAAAATCCACCAGGAGACCACCCTTGGGCAAGAAAGAGGAGGCAAGCACTAGCGCAACAGTGCTGCCCAACATTGAGGTCGAGACCAGACTAGCCAATATTGAGAAGATATTGACCGAGATCAGGGATGCTCAGCTGGCATTCTTTGCACACCAAGGATTCAGGTATTCGCCTGAATCTTTTCTTTGACTTATGTTCCTCTCTTTTGTGTTAGTGTAGGTTTTTGTTTTTCGTTTTTTTTTTTTTTGTGTAGAGTCTTATTGTGTGTTTTTCTTTTTGTTGTGTCGAGAAGGTTTCCTTAGTGCCTTCACCCACAATTTGCCCAGCAAATTATGTGGTGAAGACCTTAGAACTCCCTTCTCAGTTGTGTGAGTAAATAATTGTTGAGTCAGTTTTTGTTTGTAGTTGCCTAACATTGTACCCACTTTGCCTAAGGCAAAGTGTGTGGGTGTTGGGGCGTTAGTTTATTTTGTGTGTTTTTAAAGTTTGTTTTAGTGTTGATCAGCATGATGGCATGCGAGGTCAGAATAGATATGTTGATAGTGTTGTATGTAAATAGGTAGGACGGAATGAGATGTCGGGCATGAACTGTGAGGTTTTGAGCTTTTAAATGCTATATACATATGCAGCATCATTCTTTCTTGTGTGATAATGACCAATTGACTCTTGTTGATCTAGAACTTGCCTGCATCTCTTAATTAAAACCTCATATAACTTAGTCGAATTACTTAGATGAATTAGGCATTTTTGTTCAAAGTAGCCCATGGCCAAAAATTCCCTACCTTGACATTTATCCTTTGTCTAGCCCCCTTGAGCTTGATTAGAATTCTTTCAATTTACTTATAGTAGCCTGAATTCATAAGCATTCCCGGTCAAGAACTCAGGACTAGAAGTAGAAGGGATGGAAGGACAAAGTTGGGTAGCACTTGCTGGGCAGTATCACCTATGTTAGAGGTGTTGGGTTGAGTTAATGTTATTAAAAAAAAAGAGAGAAAGGAAAAAAAAATGGAAAAAAAGAGAGAAAAAAGAGAAGAAGAAAAGAAAAAACATAAAAGTCCAGAAAAAGAATAAGTGTGCTAGGGGTGAAGTGGTGATGTGGGGTGAGGAATCGACAATCTGTTGCCCAAGAATCGAGTTCTTGACTTAGCCAGTTCCTGTACTTCCCTACCTTTTGCCTTAAGCCACATTACAACCATATAAAGACCTAAGGATAAGTGATTTTGATTTTGTTCAAAGAAGTAGAGATGTAGAGAGCAGACAAGCCTAAGGAAAAACATTGTTGATTTTGGTCAAGAGCGTATACACTTAACCATAAACACTTACGAGTTGAGTGCTAGTGAGGATACCCTTGTTGCCCAATAACTCTATCTTGACCTGTTTGATGGCAATATCTGCTTACATATTTTGTTTGGACTTACATGTTGATGTGCTGATCTGTTGAGTCTGTGTTCTTAATTTTGTCTTTTCTGTCTTTGAGTCTTGGGTAGAGTTGCAACCGTACACTTGAGGGCAAGTGTAATTCAAGTGTGTGGGTGTGATGAACCCATATTTGTGTCCATCTTTTCTTGTGTTTTTCTTGTATTGTTAGTCTTTATCGAGTCAAAGTGTGTCTGGGAGGACACAAAGTCGAGAGATGGTGTGCAGGGAAGAACAGGTGGGATCTTGGGCAAATTCGGTGGAAAATCTATTGTTGAGATGCTGAGATGGCAATACGATGCAAATGGGCATAGGGCTGGAGGATTGTAGCCGGGCAACATCAAAATATTCAATCTACAAGTAAGGAAGTACCTCCCTATATCCTTGAAGCCAACAGACAGAGTACCCGGAGGAGCCAGGATCTTGGTTAATGCAGGAAATAATTCAGGATGCAGACATAGAAGGCAAGATGTGAGTCGAGCCAGCAGCAGATTTCTTTTCCTTCAAGGAAGAGGATAAGGATCAAAGATTTCTTTTCTTATCCTAGCCGAACCTAATCAAAAAAGATATCTACCAAGCAAGGAAAGTGAATCGTGGCTGCATGGATGAGAGAGAAGGCGGATATGATATGCATGGGAAGAGTCCTTCACCAACAATGGAACTACCTCAACCCCAATTCCATCGCCTATATATATGGCCGACTCCACAATGTAATGTGTGTCGTTTATATTCGAGTTCATAGCTTAGTTCTGCATTCTAAGTTTGAGAGAAAGTGAGGAAGAAACAAGTCCTACGGGCGATTTACTTTTATGTTCGTTTTATATTTTCTGCATTAGTTTAGTTGTTGGCTTGAAGCCAAGACCTCAGTTACTGACTTACGCTTTTGAGCAACAACTCTTTTTCCAGTTTTTGTTAAGTATGATTTCCCTTATTTGATTTGTGTTCTTATTTAATATTATGTCTAGCTAAATTTATTGTTTTGGTTGGATGTAGATGAAGTGATCGTGATTACTCGTTCTAAACTCGTGAGGTCTAATTGCTTAAGTTCGTTACTTGATTTTGTTCCCGAAACACTTAGGATTAATTTTAGACTTAATTGATATTGATATATGATTGATCGCCATCTAGAAATTGATATTAAGTCATTAACAGGAATTAGGATTTAACTTGAGAGTGTCTTTTGAGCCCAAGAAGGTAAAGAGTGTTGGAGAGCAGTCGGTATTGATCTACCTCTTGGCTGTCTTGGGTTTGTTCATTCTTAATGCCTTTTGGGCAGCATTATTACTGAATTGTCTTAGTGACTTTGTTGATCAAGAGAGGAGATCTTGCCTTATGCTAAGTGTGTTTATATTGTGACTTCGTGACCTTTAGGGTATAAACTAGCCTTTGTCTTAAACTAAGTGATGAGATCAGTTAATTGAATATCTTTGCACCAATGAACGAGTGATGAGTAATTCGGATTATTGATTCGAAACCCAATCCAAACTCTTTTGTTATTTGATATTTTATTTGTTGAGTTACATGATACATTGCAGTCAAAACCCCTTTTGTTGAATTCAATTTGAAGAGCAGATCTACGCCAAGTCCCTTGGGATCGACCCCACTTGCCATTAACTTTATAAATTTATTTGTGCGAAGAGTGTAACGACAGCGCTTCGTCAGTCCCTCCAACGATTGAGAATTTTTAGATGCAGAGCAGACGCTCATATCAAGAAAGATAAGCTTGAGCCAAGAGCTTTAAGGTGTGTGATGTTAGGATATCCATAATGAGTTAAAGGGTACAAATTATGGTGCACTGAGGATGAATAAAGTGGTGATTAGCAGAGATGTGATCTTCAATGAAAATGAGATGCCTTATTTGGAAAGTGCTGGAACTTCTACTGGAGATCAAGTAGCATGTGATGCTTCAGTTCTTATATTTCAGGTGGAGCAGATTGGTAATAATCATTTAAGTGGTCACAACAAAGTTTTAGAAAAAGGATTTGATGATTCTCATAATGGTTGTAAGGATTCATTTGTTGGAGGTAATCTTGGAGAGTATATGTTGGCTTGAGATAGGCAAAGAAGGGTGATTAATCCAACACAAAGATATGGACATGCAGAAATGGTGAATTATGCATTGACTGTGGTAGAAGAGATAGAAGTTCAAGAGCTAAAAGATTATTCTGAAGCAATGAGAAGCTCAGAAAGGGAGCATTGGTTGCTGGCCATGAAGGAGGAAATAGAGTCTCTTGAGAAGAATAGCACTTGGGTTTTGGTGCAAAAACCTCTAAATATGAAGCTGGTAAGTTGCAAATAGATTTACAAAAGAAAGGTGGAGCTTGCAGCAAGAAAGGAGCAAATAAGATACAAAGCAAGGCTTGTTGCAAGGGTTTTTACTCAGAAGGAAGGAATAGATTTCAACGAGGTTTTTTCACCTGTTGTGAAGCACACATCAATCAAAATCATGTTGGCGGTAGTATCTTAGTTTGACTTAGAGCTTGAGCACATGGATGTGAAGACTGCTTTCCTTCATGGAGAGTTAGAAGAGAAGATACACATGGAAGGTTTTGTGATTCCTGAGTTGAAGAATAAGGTTTGTCTGCTACAAAAGTTAGTGTATGGGCTAAGACAGAGTTCGAGGCAATGATACAAGAGGTTTGATGAGCATATGATTGCTATAGGTTTTGTAAAATCTGAGCATGATACGTAGTCGACTGCCACCAAGATATACTCATAATTTCTTGACTTGGGAAATGGTCCCATGAAGTCTATTCCCCAGATGTAAAAAATTTCCACATGCATAATAGGCATTTGAGGCATCTCATCTCTGGCAGTAATGCCTATAACCATCTGACACTTCGGGCAGCCCTGTACCCATCTTCTTCCATCGGCAAATACCGAAGGCCAATAAAATTCACTGTCCAAAATTCTTTGTGTAATCCTTTCACCATCAAAATGTCCACTACATGAGGTCCCATGGCACATCTCCAAAATCTGAGTATGTTCGTTTTCAGGAACACACCTCTGTATGACTTGATCAGTTCCAATCTTCCACAGGTGCGGTGCATCCCAAAAGTAAGAACGAGCTTGCATCACCAGTTTCAGCTTTTCAAACTAGGTTTTTCCAGATGGAACCTCTTTGGTGATCAAATAGTTTGCTATGTTCGCATACCAAGGTTCCTTGTCGGTCAGGGAATATAGAGACTCTATCTCCGTATTGGCATAAACTGCATACAACTGCTCATCAGAGAAAGTGTCCGCTATAGGCCCCCTATCATCTTTATCCATTTGTAATCTGCTTAAATGATCTGCTACTAGATTGGCAGCTCCCTTCTTATCCCTTATTTCAATGTCGAACTCTTGTAGCAATAATATCCATCAAATAAGTCGTGGCTTTGACTCCTTTTTAGCCATCAAATATTTCAAGGCTGCATGGTCAGTGTATATGATTGCCTTGGTGCCTAAAAGGTAAGATCTGAACTTCTCTATGGCGAATACTACTGCTAGCAGCTCCTTCTCAGTAGTGGTGTAACTGCACTGAGCTGGATTGAGGGTCTTTGAAGCGTAATAGATTATTTAGCTCTCCTTCCCCTTTTTCTGTCCCAGTACAGCCCCAACCGCATGATTGCTGGCATCGCACATAATCTCAAAAGGTGACTCCCAATTTGGGGGTTGTACAATAGGGGTTGACACAAGTCTGCTCCTTAGGTCAATAAATGCCTCTTTGCAATCATCATCAAAGTCAAATGGGACATCTTGTTGCAACAACCTGGTCATGGGTTGAGCGATCTTTACAAAATCTTTGATAAAACGCCGGTAGAACCCTGAATGACCAAGGAACGTCCGTATGTGCCTGACCATGGTTGGATATGGCAATTTAGCAATGGAATTGATCTTTACTTTATCCATCTCGATCCCCCCTTCAGAGATAACATGACCTAACACTATTCCTTCCTTCACTATAAAGTGGCACTTTTCGTAATTGAGAACCAAGCTCTTCTCCATGCATCTTTTCGACACAAGTTCAAGATGATCGAGGCATATGTCGAACGAGCCTCCATACACTGTGAAGTCATCCATGAAGACTTCAATATAATTTTTGAACAAGTCGGTGAACATACACCTTTGAAAAGTCCCAGGTGCATTGCACAGGCCAAACGACATTTTTCGGTAAGCAAATGTTCCATACACACATGTGAAAGTGGTTTTGTCTTGGTCCTCTTGGGCCATAAAGATTTGCATGTATCCCGAGTACCCATCTAAAAAGCAGTAATAGGCATTACCAGCAAAGTGCTCGATCATCTGATCAATAAAGGGTAGAGGGAAATGATCCTTCCTTATGACCATGTTCAGCTTCCTGTAATCTATGCAAACTCTCCATCCAGTCTGAAATCGCGTTGGAACCAACTCTCCCTTGTCATTCTCTGCAACTTATATTCTAGATTTCTTTGGTACGACATGTACGGGACTGACCCATTGGTGGTCAGGGATAGGAAAAATAATTCTTAATTCTAAAAGTTTCAGAATTTCCTTAAGCACCACCTCTCTCATCACAGGGTTCATTTTTCTTTGTGAATCTCGCACCGGCCTTGCTCCTTCCTCAAGATATATATGGTGCATGCATTTGGTAGGGCTAATTCCCTTAATATCCACTAAGGTCCAACCGATGGCTTCTTTATTCTCCCGTAAGACCCTGACCAATCTTTCTTTTTGCACCATGTTTAGATCTGCACTGATAATTACTGGAAGAGTCTCCTCAGATCCCAGATAAGCGTATTGCAAATGTTTGGGTAATTTCTTAAGTTCCAAGACAGGAGCCTTAACTATTGATGGGAGTAACTTTTCGTGCTACCCATACTGAGAGAACAACTCCGGTTTGCCCTCTGCGGATCCTCCAATTGAATATACTTCCAAAATAATATCCTTAATCCTCTGATCCACTTCTGACTCTGCTCCAAAAGTTCTTTTGTAATACCCCGAGTTTTTATAAGTCTTTAAGTGCGTTCTAAATTTCATAATATGCTTAAATAATATGCCTTGAGTAGTAAGATTTTTCCATGAAAAGGAATTTGCTTGAAATGACCAAATTGCCCTTATGTGCTTTGATGTGAATTTTTCTCGTTTCGATTATTCGAATCGATTCTGTGATGCATTGGTTGAGTTTATTTATATGAGTTTGAGCATGAGTATGAATTTCAAAGAATTTCAAGAAATTTTACTTTTCAGTGAATAGTAACGAGAACCGAAAAAATACTATTCACCGACGAACTCAGAATTTAACTATTCCGAGATCATATGAGAGAATTCTAAGAGTTTAGTTCTTAATGGATTAATTAGCTGATTAATTTTTAGGTTTTTCTTCGTTACTTGGAATTTTAACCTAAAAATTAGATATTCGGAATCCTTGATTTATTTCGTGGGACATGAGATATAGTTGAGGTATTTTCGATGTCGGAAATGAGATGAGGAGAGTTTAGAGCCATTTTCAGTATAAATGAAATAACACGGACATATTCTACCGGAAAACTTTTATCCGGGTAAAATTTTAGCAGTAAAAGAGAATCTCTATCTCATCTCTCTCCCTCTCACCCACCGACCTCTCTCTCTCTCTCTCTCTCTCTCTCTCTCTCTCCCTAATCACTCTCTCCTAGACTAGCCTATTTTCTACTCTACATGGGAATATCATGATTATATTCTTCTCTTAATTAATTTTATTTCTTTCATAGAGATGAAATCATCTCATTCATTTCATTTTCAACATTCATCTCTCATCACTCTCCCAATCTCTCTCTCCATCGAGCTCACCAAGAGAAAAAGAAAGAAAAAATCCTCTCTCCCATCTCTCTCTATGCCGTGACACACACACACATGCACATAGTGAAGAAAATCTCCATTGAAGCTTAAAAGATCAAGCTTCCAAACATCCAAGTTTCAAAGAAGATCATCATCATCCTCTCTAATTCCTCAAACCATAATCGAAGAGGTAATAACCCTTCAAATCTTGAGTTAATTCCAAGCAAAATCATCTCCCTGTTTCCTCTTAATTTTTGGCAACTTTGCCCTAGAAGAGGTGGTGGATTATTGTTTCATTTTTCTTGAGGTTCAAGATGAAATCCACCATGGAAATTCCAGGCTAGAGATTGAGCTCCCAAATTTTCTCATTTTCGGTCCAAAGAAGAAGCAAGAGAAGAGCTTGGATATAATCTTTTAAAGTAGGTTAATCATTTGATTAATTGTACATATGTAATCTCTAATCCCTAAAAGAAAGAAAGATGCATGTTTTAAATTTATGCTTAGGCAAACTAGGATTCGATGTGAGGAAATCGTTAGAAAAATCAAGCCCTAGAAATTAATATAGGAAATAAAGGAGAAAAGAAAAGTAAAATCCCCTAAAAATTGATTAAAACCGAAAAATAGGGAGAAAAGAGAAAAATCGATTTACATGATTTATTGATGATTTAATGATCTATATGTGTTTATGAGCATGATTTGAATGATTATTATGCATGAGAAAATTGAGAAAATTATTTGCTAAATTTTGTTGCCAAAACCGTGAGTTTTGGAATTTTAGAGGAGAAATTTGATTGATTATTTGTATGATGATTTAATGATGTTATGAGCATGAGATAAATATGAGATAATGATGATTTAATTCCTTATGTTGATATTATGAGAAAACTCATGATTTATGCATGTTTATGGAAGAAAAATATTTTTAATGAATTATGATGATTTTGATTATATGAATATGTTTGTAGTTGATTTTGAGTGTTAGATGTTCTAGGAATTATTGAGATGAAGAAAATAGAATTTTAAGCATAAAAACATGAAAAAAATCGAAGGAAAAGAGATGGGATGCCTAGTGTGTGTTCTAGGTGTTCTTGGTGAAATTATTAGTTTTTGAATGAGTGTTCTTGGTGTTCTAGGTGTTCTTGGTGTTTTTATGAAGATTTAAAGAACAATAAAATTAATTATAAAATAAATTAAATTAGAAATTCTGAGAATAAAAATAATTAGAAAATAAAAAGAAAATTATTGAAATAATAATGAGTTTTGGAATTGAGAAAAATAATTCTTTATTAAATAATTAGAGTTAAGAGGAGAAAAATTAGTTTTAATAATAATTGAAAAAAATAAAAGAGGAGTTCGAGATAAGAAAATCGAGTTAAAAGTTAAGTATAAAAATTTAAACGAGTTAGTCGAGGTTAAGTCGTTCAATCGAACGAAAAATAATAAAGAATTAATCTTCAGTTAAATAAATTTTCTTTTAAAGGGAAATTAATTGAAGAGTCGAGCATAAAAAATTTAGTAAGGCGTTAAGTCGAGTTTGAGATCATTTACTCGTTTAATAACGAGATTAATAAAAGAGTTTTGAGATAAAAATAATAAAGTTAGAATTAATTAAATTAGAGAATCAAAAGAAAATTTAGTAAGAGTTGTTTCGATTTGAGAATCGATTTATGAATTGATGAGTGTGATTGCTCGTTTATTAATAAGTCGAGTGTTGAAGGATTGACAATGCTTGAGTAGTATAAATCAAGTTTGATTTTCCAATATTTTTAATAAGACGTTAAAGTTATCGAGTTTTGAAAATTAGTTAAAAGTTGAGATTATATAAAATAAGAGTTTAATTGAGAATAAGAAAAAGGGACATACTAAATAAAATAAGATAAGAACACGTATGCGAGTATGTGTACGTAGTCGAGAAAAGACGACGTATTTTGGAAACAGTGTCGTATTTTGAGTCGAGAAATATTAAGTGAATAATTTCTAAAAACTAAAATCGAGCAAAGTCGAGTCAATTCATAATTGAGTTTGGAATATGAATCATGTTGAATTTATTATGCTTGATTGAATCTAAATGTTTACGTGAAATATTGGTATTTTGTTTGTGATGAAATGACTTGTTCAAAATTGTTGAGAATGATTATATATGCGGCATGATTGCTTGATAAGACGATTAGTTGAATCGAGAATTCACGGAAAAAATTTGAATAATGTAGTCAAGATAAGTAATATCCCCTTAACTAGTGAGAATTTCTAAGTAGAAGTAATCTAGAAACGAGAATGTGAGACGAAGTAATTAGTAACCAAGTAGAGTCGACGAGTCGAGAATGAGAAAGTCGAGAAAGAATTTTGATTTAGAAAAGATAAAAATAGAAAGAGACGAGTCAAGTAGAAGTCCTTCAGTCGAAACCAAAATCTACTTTACGTTTTACGCATCGGGAGTCTTATTCTTTATTTCGATGTCAAATTCTGAAGGACCGAGCGAGACGGGAAAATAACAAGGACGTTCCAAAGAGTAAGCCGCCTAGCTAAAATATTCGGAAGTCAGGTGGGCTTTTCTAAAACCAAATTCTCCGATGAATGCTATTACTGTTTATTGAGTATTATTATTTGAGTTTTAAAATTCAATTGACTTGCCGTTTTTACATGAGTTTTGGTATGTTTTATCATTTGCTTAAGATATGAATGCCCTGTGAAAGACAGGAACCAACGTGTGGTATTTGAATGGTTTGAGGTGACTGTGAGCTTTACTTTGATTTAGCCGGTCACAGTGTTTGAGAAGGAGGCCTTCTTCTCGGCACAGAGTTAATGTGGTAGATGATACATGCCCTTGATTGAGTATATATTATGTTTTGAAATGTTTTGGCATATGTTCACTGAATACGAAGTACTCAGCCCTGCATGTATTTCTAAACGTGCAGGTTAGCGGGATGTGGATGGCATCGGTGGCTTGGTGGTGTGTTTGTTTTGGTCGAGTAGAAAGTGGACTGGCAATTGCATGTCTTCATACATGTAGTTGTTGGGATTGAGTCGAGATTTTCACTGCAATGCAATGCAATGATATGTTAATTGAAGTCTTTTGATATGTTTTTGAATTATACTCTGATACATGTTCTTATTCAAGAGCGATGTGCTCGATACAATTTATCGCTTATCCGTTATTCTCGTTTCTTGTGATCTTGATATACTTATTCCAATTTGGATTCAATATGTAAATATCCATACTGGTTTGATATTTTAGTTGTGACTTGGATGTAATACCCGGCGTTTCTGTTCCGTCGAAAAATAAAAATTTTCTAATTAATTAAGGCTTTGCACGCCTAAGTTAAGGATTTTCAATTCTAAGACTAACGGTGAAATCCGTTTCTGAAAATAAATTCCAGAAGTCGGTTGAACGACTATTGTATTAGGGTTTTCGCGTCCGATAGATTTTTCGTTCGAAAACTCAAATCGAGAAACCGTCTGATTTTACATTCACTCATTTTGCGAGACGAGACTTTTTATCGGATTTTGAAAAACGAATTAGATTTTCCGAGTATGTGATTTATTTCTAATCTAACGGACGAATTAGATTTCGTCGAATACGTAACTATCTAAGAAATTATTTCTCGACTTTTATAACGACGTTCTAGACTCGGAAACAAGATATTTCCAACATTTTTTGACACGCCCAAATGCCCCTTAACGAGTCATTCCCTTTGTTGGAGATATTTTATAACTTTATGTATAGTAAATACATGAGTCATCCTCTCTCTCCCTCACTCCACCAATACCCTCCCCCCCCCCATCTCTCTCTCATTTCTCTCTCAAAATTTCTCCATTGAAGAGTTCATCCGAGCTTCCTCAAGAGCATCAAGTCTCCCGTCTACCGATTGATTTTATTTCCGACTTCATATTTCGCAAGGTATGAGTTTCTTCTACGTTATGAACCGAACAAAATCTTGAATCCATCAACTTTCTTTTTTTTTCGAAATAATGGAGATGAAGAAGCATGATGAACCTATGTTGATACATGATATAGTATGCTTAGAATTAGGTTCTATGGATTGAAATCGAAGAAAATCATCCCCTCCTAATGAAAATGTTTGATATGGATATAACCCATAGGATGGAAGGTTTATGATTGTGGTATCAATTACCATCCAGGAAAAGCAAACGTCGTAGAAACACTTGTACAAAAATTGAGATGATGGATTTGGAAGTGCTAGATACTCCTGAGACAATAACTAAACCAAATAGTAGCACTAGTAGCTACATCAGACTTACGAGAGAAAATTTTAAGTGAATCCGAGAGAACGATTCAAGTATTAGAAGAAATGATAAGGACGATAGTGTTAGATCAAAGTCTAATAGTTATCAGGCTACGATAAGTATTATGCTTTACGAGGCCTTGTATGAAAGAGAGAAAAATCTAGAACTAGATTCGCTCGGTAAAGTGATAGATCAATTCTTTCGTCAGATTCGAACCAAAGAGAAAAAAATCTAGAAGTGACGAAAGTCTTAAGCAATATATGTTGTTCAGACTTAAATTTAGAAAATAAGGACAAGATTTTCCTCATGATTTTCCTGCTAAGGATTATTGTGATTATTTCTTCGCGTTTAGTATAAGCTTAGACGAAGCTTTATGTACGATTAGTAGATATCTTGAAAAAGATAGGTTTCAATGTTATATAGATTGGCCGTGTCGCCAAGTCTATGAAATGTTTATTATGTTTGCGTATCTCGTATGAGAAAGTACGTGTTCAATTCTAAAAACGCATGATTCACCAGCGAGACGTTATTCTTGAGTATGAGATAAGTTATGAAGAAAGACCGCAATCGATCTTGGATCGAAAAGTGCGAGAGTTAAGAAGAAAGTCGATACGATTAGTAAAGTGTTCGGGAATTACCACGGGCAAGAGAAAGCTACGTGGGAACTTTAGCGAAGGAGGTAAGCAAATTTCGGGACGAAATTTTTCGTTAGAGGGGTAGAATGTAATACCCGGCGTTTCTGTTCCGTCGAGAAATAAAAAATTTCTAATTAATTAAGGCTTTGCACGCCTAAGTTAAGGATTTTCAATTCTAAGGCTAATGGTGAAATCCGTTTCTGAAAATAAATTCCAGAAGTCGGTTGAACAACTACTGTATTAGGGTTTTTGCGTCCGATAGATTTTTCGTCCGAAAACTCAAATCGAGAAACCGTCTGATTTTACATTCACTCATTTTGCGAGACGAGTAAGTTAGTAAAAATCCGTTTTTATTATTTTTCCGGACAAAATATGGACTGTGATGTCCCGACTTTTTTTCGGATTTTGAAAAACGAATTAGATTTTCCGAGTATGTGATTTATTTCTAATCTAACAGACGAATTAGATTTCGTCGAATACGTAACAATCTAAGAAATTATTTCTCGACTTTTATAACGACGTTCTAGACTCGGAAACAAGATATTTCCTACATTTTTTGACACGCCCAAACGCCCCTTAACGAGCCATTCCCTTTGTTGGAGATATTTTATAACTTTATGTATAGTAAATACATGAGTCACCCTCTCTCTCCCTCACTCCACCAATACCCTCCCCCCCCCCCCCTTCATCTCTCTCTCATTTCTCTCTCAAAATTTCTCCATTGAAGAGTTCATCCGAGATTTCTCAAGAGCATCAAGTCTCCCGTGTACCGATTGATTTCATTTCCGACTTCATATTTCGCAAGGTAGGAGTTTCTTCTACGTTATGAACCGAACAAAATCTTGAATCCATCAACTTTCTTTTTTTTTTGAAATAATGGAGATGAAGAAGCATGATGAACCTATGTTGATACATGATATAGTATGCTTAGAATTAGGTTCTATGGATTGAAATCAAAGAAAATCATCCCCTCCTAACCTAATGATATTACCGAAATTATAGAGGATTTTAGGGGTTTTTGCTAGTTCGATTTTCTTATTGTTTGATTGATGAATTAGTGATCTATATGATGTTAAATGACTTCATGAATTAAATTAGAATTTTCTAAAAATAAAAGTAGAAATGTAAGAGAAGAACAAGTGAGGTTTTGATGAAGAAGATGTTATGTTTTTCATGAATGTTTAATGGAAATGAGATGTAGTATGTATGTAGATGACTATATATTTATTTGGGATTTTTCTAAAAATAAAATAAAAAACGTAAGAGACGGAAACTCGTCGATAAGTTGAAGCTAGTTAATGTTTTGATAATATGGTTTGCATATTAGTGATTCTTGATAGATAATGATCGTTGTTGTAAAATTTGAACGAAATTGGATAACGTCAGATTTTTAGTAAGAGACGAGCAATCGTCGATAAGTCGAGCATGAATAATGATTTAGGTTTGTGATTCGAACCTATGTTAATCTTGTTAGTTGATGATCATAACCGTAAAATTTGAACGAATTCTAAGAAGATTGAAATTTTGTTAAGAGACGAAGGAACGAGATTAAAAGCCGATAGAAAAGTCGAATAAGGAAAACCAATTTGTTATTAATGATTGTTGTCGTTTGATGAACAAGTTTGTAGTTGACGATATTTCCATCCGAGATACGAGATGATTTGAGTTTTAGCTAATAAACGAGAAGTTGTTGAATGAAATATAAATTGAAATATGATTTGGTATAGTAATTGGTTAGTTGAAAATGACGAGGAAATGCTCGTCGTTTGTTTAATCAAAAGACGTGAAGGTGAACCCAATTAGGGGATACTGCATGTAGACTGTATTAAGATGGAAATTTCGCGAAAATAAAAGTGGAATAGCATTAATCGAACCTAGGGAATCGTGCGTCGATTTTTGTCGAGCATTAGGGTTTCGCGCGGACTGTTTTGCGATACTTCACGGAAACTGTCATAACCTTTAGCTCGCTTAACGAAATCGAGATCCGTAAATTGGAGAGTAAACTAGACAACCATGGCTTTCTTTTGGTGTAGAGCACATCCCCTGTTTCGAAGGGACCTGTTCTGTATGGACTCCAGAATCACTGTATTGTGCAGGAAGTTTCCAAAACTTAATTTCTTAAGTTGAATCCTTTTCAACTTCGTTCCTTGTGAACTTTTAAGTCGTTATAAGTTATCGACATACATTATCTACTGACCTAAGTATCGAGTAATGAGCCGAGTCAGTTTGTAAACGAAAATTGATCGAGTCTCGTTTATTTGTTAATCAAAAGAAGATAGTTAAAGTGCAAAGGCCTAAAAGACTTAACCGATTCCAAATTTTTGTTTTCTTTTTAACGTCTCGACTAAATACTAAAAGTATGATTATTTGCATTCAAAGAAGGAGGACGTCGAGATTAGAAGACAGGACGGAAGACAGAAGGATAAAGTTTGTTCTGTAAACGATTGAGGTGGGCTTTTCTATCAAAATTAAATGAGCGTTGCTCGAAAGTGTTTACTTACTGCTTTAATAAGTGTGTATTAAAGTAACTATCAGTGCATAATGAATTGTTTTATGTGAATTCTCTTATGCTTCTCTGAGTTAGCCCACTCTTGTATTAAAGTAACTATCAGTGCATAATGAATTGTTTTATGTGAATTCTCTTATGCTTCTCTGAGTTAGCCCACAGAGTGCTATCCAGAGTATTGGATTATGAGTTAGCCCACAGAATGCTATCCAGAGATTCCAACTAAACGATCAGATTCTGAGATAGCCCACAGAGTGCTATCCAGAGGGACAGATTCTGAGTTAGCCCACAGAGTGCTATCCAGACGATCGGATTCTGAGTTAACCTTCAGTGTGTTATCCAGAATTAAGTGTACAGCAGTATAAGTCTAACGAATATTTATGAAAAGATGCATGATTGATCTATACTTTTGTAAGTTGTTTTCGGTAATGTGCCCGCTAAGTGCTTTATGTACTTAGCCCTGCATGTTTGTTTTTAAATTTGCAGGTTGAGTGACGGGAGCGGCGGTGGTGGATGTTGAGTTAAGAAGTCGTATTAGAATAAAGAACTTGTATCAATGTTTTACGCTTTCCGCTGCCAATCTTTTTGGAAGTTAATATATATCTATCGATTGGGTCTAAGCCCGTACAATGAACTCAGTTCCTTTTTGAACAACTTGTCGAGTGCTCCTCCGAGATCAACTCTTTCTTTTAAATAAAGTCTTGTTCATAGAAGTTATTCTGTTATTAACGTCTGTTTATTCGTTCATTCTTATTCATCCCCCTTCTTCCCCGCCTCTTTAGTCCAACCCCTAGTCGCACCTCGGCTTGGCCATCCCTCAGGATTTGGGTGTCGTTAATTGAGTTGAGTTGATGGATGGTTAGTAGTGTTAGTGTCGTTAGTCGTACCTCGGGAGTCGGGGTGTGATAGCTTTCCTTGAGCGAATATAACTCCATAATAGCTTCTTTCATGTCCCAATCTCCTATTTGAGTGGCATCGCGATCGGTTGGAGTAGCCTAGATTATCTTGTCCGTTGAATCACTAGAACTAAACTCAAGGCTCTGTTCTTGCACCAATGGTTCAAACACATTAACCATCTCAACTGACTCCACTTCTTGTTTCCTCCTCATGGCTTCATATATGTTGAACTTTTCCACAACTCTATCAAATTCACAAGATAGGATACCCATTTTCATGTCTATCTTTGTTACCCCAGTCATCATGAAAGGTCTGCCCAACAAGATAGAATTCTCTTTGGCCTCTGATCCCGTGTCCAATACATAGAAGTCAGTGGGAAAAATCAAGTCCCCCACCTTAATCAACATGTCCTCTATCACCCCTTCTAGGTATGCATTGGACCGGTCTGCTAGTTGTATGACCACACGGGCATTCCTTAGCTCTCCCAAATTCAATCGGTTGAAAACAGCTAGGGACATCACATTTATAGAAGCCCTTAAATTCATCATGGCTTTATCCATATTCCTTCCTACGATGTTACATCTGAACTATAAACATTCCAGGATCCTTACGCTTTGGGGGTAATTCTGTTGGATTACCGTAGATACACTCTCCCCCATCACATAACGAGCATCTTCTTCTACTTTTACCTTCTCGAACACAAATCTTTCACGAACTTAGCATATTTAGGAATTTGTTTGATTGCGTCCAATAATAAAATGCTAAGTTCCACTTTCTGAAACATTTTCATCATCTCACTAACCTCTTTTTCCTTGGCTTTCTGTCTCAGTCTGCCTAGGTAGGGTGGTTTGGTCTGATCATCATGCCAGTATGCTTTCCAGTAAGCCCTGAACTGGTCTCCTCACTTCTGTTCCTACTAGCTTCTGCTTCAGCCAAGATTTTCTCTGCTTGTTCATCCTCTATTTTTGTCAATATCACCTAAGCTTTTTCTCTATGATTTATTCCTTGGGGAGTGGGGGGAGGAGTTTTCCGTATTCTCCTCCACCTTGGCCAATGCCTTTGCCAAGTGACCTATTTGCACATTGGTTTGGTTCATACTAGCACGAACCTCATTCCTGAATTTCTCACTTACTTTAGCCATGGCTTCCTCCTATGGCGCACGCCTCTGGTGCGGTGGTTGATACACTTGCTGTTGTTGGGTATGGTAATTCTGCTATTGTGATGGTCCTGCCTGATACTGTGGTTGTTGCTGGTGCTGGGCATACTATTGTGAAGATCCTGGTAAACCCACATTGTTTTGTTGGGGCTGGCCATCTTGCTTCCATCTAAAATTAGGGTGACCCCTCCATCCTCGATTGTATGTGTTGGAGAATGGATTGTGCTTCCGATGAAATCCTTCATTTCCTCCAATAGCATTCACATCTGTAATACCCCAGATTTCTCTTCCGTCATAAAATAAAATTTAAAAATTAAATATGGCTTTGCACGCCTAAAATAATGAATTTCAATTCTAAGATCAACGGTGAAATCCGTTTCTAAAAATTAATTCTAGAAGTCGGTTAAACGACTACTGTATTAGGGTTTTCGCGTACGAAAACTTTTTCGTTAGAAAACTCAAATCGAAAAAGCGTCGAACTTTACATTCACTATTTTTACGATACGAGTAAGATAGGAAAAGTCAGTTTTATTATTTTTTCGGGCGAATATTTGAACTGTCATGTCCAAAACTTTTTAAAGTTTTTAGAAATTGAATTGTACTTTCCGAATAAGAAAAATATTCCGGAACTAGTGGTCGAATTAGTTTCCGCCGGAAATGTACCCGTCTAGGAATTTATTTCTCGATTTTTACTACGCAGTTTTAGACCCGTAAAACGGGATATTTTGAATTAAAAACTCCCTCCCAACCGCCTACCCCCCCTTAGTCATCCTAGGATATTTATTTATTTTATACTTTATGCTAAATCACCTTATGACTCACTATATGACTCATGTCCTTATTCTTCCAACCTAGTAGTATAAATATCCCTCCAATGTCACATTTTCCTCTCATTTTTCTCTCCTCTAGCCGCCACCCTCCCTTGCATTTTCTTAGTGATTTTGTTCTTCATTTGTTCATCAAGTTCATCCAAGGAATCATCATAGCTTGTTCTTCATCCATTCAATCTTAAATCTTGATCCATAATTATCAAGGTAATACTTCTAGCTTTAATTTCATCCAATTAAAATTCTTTTCTTTTAATTTTGTAATTTTCGAAATTTTACTAAGTAGTAGGATTTATGATTCAAGTTGATTTTCTTGTTATTGGAAGAATTATAAGTGGATTCTACGGATTAGAATCGAGTGAAAATAATTTCCTATAATTATTAGTAAGGAACGAAATTTATGAAGTAATAGGGTTTGATTTTATGATTTTGGATTATGTTGTTAGATTGTGTTATAACTTGGTATTAGTGAAATTGATGATTAATTATAAGGTATGAAATCAAGAATGAATGAAATAAATTAAATACACATGAAAATCGATGGAAATTAGTTCATAGTAGTTTAGTGTGTGTTCTAGGTGTTCTTGGTGTTCTTGACCAAGAACATGAAGATTTGAATATGATTAAAATTAAAGATAAAATAAATTAATTAATTAATTAAATTCGAAATTAATTAAAAAATAAAATAAAATAATAATAATAATATTAATAAAATAAAATATTAAATAATGTTATATTAAATAATATTAAATTAAATAAAAATAATAATATTTTATTCATGAAAATTGGAATTTTATTTAAGGGATTAATTGATTAATATTAAGTGTAAAAGGTTAATTCTTAATTGAATTTAATTAGTTAATGAGTAGTAAAGAGTATAAGAGTTAGATAATGATAAGGATATGAAATGAAATATAAATTAGAAATTGTTTGATTAAGTTGGAAATGAAATAAAATTGGTCTAGTAATCGACTAGTGAAACAACGAGGGAATATTTGTCGTATTATTAAACCGAGAAAGGATAAAGTATTCTCGAGTAATGATTAAGTATGAAGACTGTCCTAAGAGTAAAATTTCGTGAGTGTAAAGTGGCGTAGCATTGATCGAACATAGAGAATTATACGTCGTGTTTTAACGAGTCTAGGGTTAGCTCGGGCAGTTTTGCAACCTTTTACGGAAACTGTCATAACTCATAGCTCGCTTAACAAAATCGAGATCCGTAAATTGGAGAGTAAACTAGACATCCGTAACTTTCTTTTGGTATAGGGAACGTCTCCTGTTTCTTAGTACTATGTTCTGTATGAACTCCAGAACTACTGTCTTGTGCAGGAAGTTTCTAAAACCTAATTTCTTAAGTTGAACTCTTTCCAACTTGATTTTTCTTGAATTTTTAAGTCGTTATAAGTTCTCGACTCTTAATATTTACTGACCTAAGTGTCGAGTAAGGATCCGAGTTAATCCTAATCGAGATGAGTTCAAGGCTCGTTCCTTATTAATCAAAAGTAACTAGTTAAGCGTGCAAAGACCTAAAAGACTTTAACCGATTTCAATAATCCTTTTTCTTTAATCGACTCAACCACTTATCGAAGTCTTATTATTTGCGTTAAAGGAGGAGGTCGAGTTTAGAAGACAGGACGGAAGACGGAAGCTCGAGTTTAGTTCTGTAAACGTTCAAGGTGGGCTTTCTATATAAAAACAAAATGAGCAATGCTCGAAAACTTTTGTTTACAGCTTTGATAACTGTGATTTGAAATGATTATCATGGCATTAAATGATTTGTTTTATGTGAGTTCGTTTGTGCCTTTCTGAATTAGTCAACTGGGATTAACTAAATCGATCGGACTCTGAGTTAACCGTACGGGGTTTTCCAGAGTTAAGTGTACACGGTAGCCGGAGTGTGTGGTACTCTGTTGAGGGGTAGCCATGCCACGGTGAGTTGAACGTACGCGGGAGAAGTATACTCTCCCCCAGCGTTGAAACAGAAGTTGGGCAAATTGAACGTAATATGTATAAAATGCTTGGCCAAGCTATTGCGATTTGTGAAAGAAATAAAATGTTTAGTAAGCTTGGGTCTTTAATGAAAAACCCCCGGAGCGTTATTGTTTATGATGCCTGATAATCAATACTATTATACTATGTTTTCGGCAACGTGCCCACTAAGTACTTCGTGTACTTAGCCCTGCATGTTTGTTTTTAAATGTGCAGGTTGAGAGACGAAGGCGGTGGTGGTTGAGTAGGCTATAATTGAAGAAGAAGACTAGTATGCTAGTTTACATTTCCGCTGCCAAACAATTTCTATTAATGTATAATTTTAAAGTCTAAGTTTCGTACTTTAACTTAGTTATATTTTGAGAAAAACTTTCGAGCGATCCTTCGAGATCGACTCTCCTTTAATATAATGTTATCAAGTTCATAGAAATAAACTGTTATAATTGTCTGTCTATCTGTTCAATCCCCCTTCTTCCCCGTTTCTTTAATCCAACCCCTAGTCGCACCCCGGCTTTGCCATCCCTCGAGATTTGGGGCTGTGACAACATCCATCACATCCTCACCAAAATTTGGGCAATTCTCAGATTGATGTCCTGTGGCATCACATAGACCACACAGGCGTACTTTTCTCTGTATGGCAAACAGCTCAACAGTGCTTTGATTTCATTTATTTCATTACTCAGTGTTGTGAGGTTTTTCTTTTTCTCATCTTTGGGGCGTACTTTTCTCTGTATGGTCAAACCGCTCAACAGTGCTTTGATTTCATTTATTTCATTACTCAGTGTTGTGAGGTTTTTCTTTTTCTCATCTTTGGGGCGTACTTTTCTCTGTATGGTCAAACTGCTCAACAGTACTTTTCTTTTTCATTGATGTCCTGAGGTTTTTGTTTTTCTCAGCCATAGTTCCTAAGAGTATGAAGATCTCTTGGGGTGTTTTACTCATTAAAGATCCACTGCATGCAACTAGCACCAGCCCATGATCATTCCTCTGCATTCCCTTCACGAAACTTTCCACTTGATCCTTGGGAGTAATCTGGTGGTGAGGGCAGTTGCTTAGAAGCCGCTTAAATCGAGTCCAATACTTATAGAAGGATTCCAGTCCATCTTGTTTGATATTTCTGATCTCTCATCTCATTCATTCAACCCCGGTTGCTGGAAAGAATTCCTCTAGAAAACATTGTTGCATCTCAGCCCAAGAAGTAATACTTCCTTGGGGTAGGTTATATAACCATCTCCTCGTTTGATCCACCAATGAAAATGAAAAGAGAACTAGCTTCACATATTCCTGTTGGTTCTTATTTAATTGGTGCATCACTGTCATTTCAAAATCCTGAATAGCATAAAATACAAAGTACTTGAATTAAGAAAATACCTAAGGCAAACTGGCTTGGATTTGTTCACGACAGGAATGAGAAAATGCTGAAAACGTAAATTGTTTGTGCATGGAATGTAAAAAAGAATTGAAAGTAAATTGTATCTTAGGCGGAACAACTATCGAATGCTAGGGTGACCAACGTTTTGCCAACAACACTTGTTGGACTTTTATAGTTGAGGCAGTGGCAGTCAATCTCCTCCGCACGTCTTTCCATATTTAGCTCGATCTTGATGGATGCTTGATTGATTCAATTGATAATGAGCAATCACTGATTGATTGATTAGGATGATTCAGCTGCCTTCCAGATCCTTCTGTTGTTGGAAATCGACCGGATATTTTGCAAATCTCCTCCATGCGTCTTTCTATATTTGGCTATGGCGGTTGAATGATGTTGTCGGGAACGATCATACTGGCTTCATTCTTCGGTTAGCCTTATACCAGAGTACTTGTCTTTTCCTGGGGGCATCAGCTTCATGCAGTGGACTGGAATTGCTTCGGTAATACCCATTCTGACCATCTTTTCTCCGTTTGCCCTGAAGTGAGCTTTCTTCCTAAGAACAACTGCTTTCTCCCCTATACAGACATTATAGACACAAAAAGATAGAAAAAATAGGGCCAAATGGCCCAAAAGTTGAAGACGCATCAAGCCTTAGATTGAAGCCTCCACTTGCCTCAGTGTTGAAAGCTTTCTTGTTGGATATTCCCCCCAAATCCAAAACCTTAGGTTTGACTTTGAACCCAAAATCAAAGTCATCAGGTCCCTGGGAACCCATAATCCAATACCAGGTCCATTGAAACCCGAAATCCAAGAACATGTCCCTTAGGATGGTTCCAATGGTTGGCAACTATTTCCAGCTTCCAACCTGCTACATTAGCTCCACATTAGCTTTTGGAATCCAATAACTTTTTTCTATAAATTTTTTCCAACACTGAACCTAGCTTCCAATAAAAATAGAGCTAGAGGCTTTTTAGGACACTTAAATAGAGGGTAGTGCACATTCAGGACACCTCGTTGCGGGCCTTCGATTTGAGGATAATAAACAATTAATAACCCCTCTGTAGGACATTTTTTGGCCCAAACGGGTCCGATTGCCACATGTCTGCCACTTCAGCCTCCAGTCATCCTCCACTAACCCCTCTCTCACCCCTCTCTTTATCACTACGGGCAAAAACCTCCAATTCCAATGTGTCGTTGCACCGTCGGGGAATCATCCTCTCCATCTAGCATCTACAAATTCTCAATAAACATCGGAATTGCGAAATTATAAGCGTTGGAAATTCGTATCCAGGAAGAAGGACGGCAGATCGCGGCGGCAACACTCCACCACCGGGGAATCGTCCTCTCCGTCATTTGCTGGGACGCTGACAACAGCTTCTCCACAGCCTCGCGCTCGTCGTAATTCATGAGTCCTTAAGAGCGTCCCAAATGAGTTAATGAGCCTAAATGGCGAGACTTGAGAGAATAAATTTTATTTTCTAATTAAATGAAAATGGGTAAAAAGTCTAAAATGCCCTTACGTGTTTAAACGTGCGTTTATCTGTTTTTATTTCTCGAATTGATGATGTGATACACATATTGAGTTTATTGATGTGAGATTGAGCATGAATATGATTTGCAGTAGAAACCGAGAAATCACTATTCATCGATAACTTAGAAATCGACCTAATTAGTATCTTTTGAACCTAGAATTTATTCTAAGGTCATTGAGATATGATAGGAGTTTATCCGAGATAAATTGAGAGAGTTATGAGAATTTAATCCTTAAAGGATTAATTAACCGATTAATTTTTAGGTTTTCTTCGTTATATGGAATTTAGACCTAAAAATTAGATAATCGGAATCCTTGATTTATTTAGTGGGACATGAGGTAGGTTTGAGACGTGTTGAGTGTCGGAAACGAGACGAGGAGATATTAGAATCGTTTATAGCATAAATGAGATAAAACGGATTTATATCCGGAAAACTTTTTCAACCGGGTGCGTTATATCCGCAATAAAATAAATTTATCCAAATCTCTCTTATCTCTCTCCCTCTCTCCCACGTGTCTCTCCCTCTCTCCCAAGCTATCTTTCCTATTTTCAACACCTACAACTAGGTATTAATCATGATATTCCTAATGTTGGAAAAAATTCTATCCTAACTTAACATTATTATCAAGATACATTGTATCATCCTATCAACTCTCAATCTCTCTCGATGCTTCTCTCATAAGCAAAGAAAGAAAATCATCTCACCCCTATTTACTACTCTCTCTCTCTCTCACGTGATGTTCCAAGAGAACAAGAAAAAAATATTATCACTCTCTCCCTATTCCTCTCTACCGTAGCACATACACACAATACATACTTAGAGATTTCTCCATTGAAGCATCCAAATTCTCAAGCTTCAAGCCTCAAGATAAAGAGAAGATTATCATTATCCTTCTAGTTCATGCATACCTTAAAGAGAAAGGTATTTATTCTTCAAATTCTTGAGTTTAAAATCAAATAATCATCCATTATTTTCTTGAAATTTTCGGCTATTTAGCCCTAGAAAGGATGATTAATTATTGTTATATTATTTCTTGAGGTTCAAAATGAGTTCTTCCATGGTGAATCGAAGCTAGGAGTTGAGCCCTAATTTCCACCATATTTTCGGTTTCAAGAGATCAAGAGGAGGAGATCCATTTAAATATTTAAAAGTATGGTATTTATTTGATTTCTTGTACATATGTATCCCTAAAGCCATAATGAAAAGGAAAAGCCTTGCATGCATGATTTTAATTTATGTTTAGGCAAACCTAGGGTTATCGATTCAAGATTCGAGTGAGGAATTCGTTAAGGAATTTGAACTCTAGGGATTTAATAATGAGTTAAGAGAGGAAAAGAAAACAAAAGCCCTAAAAATTTGGCTAGGACCGAAAATTAGGCAAAAAATTAGGAAAATTTGAATTTCTTGAGTTATGGTTTTTTCTATGCTTGATTTATACTTTTGAATATGTTGAGAATTGTTTTGTATGCTTGAAAAATTGAAAAATCAATTGCCCAAATTCTTGTATCAATACCGTGAGTTAAGGGGCAAGGAAGGAGGAGTTTATTTTGTGATTTTTATGATGAATTAATCGATGTTTGAGCTTGAGGATATTACTAGTTGTGATGATTTAATCTTTTGTGTGTTTAATTGTGTGAAAATCGAGCTTAAGTGAGAATTTTAGAAGAAAAATGAATATAGATGATTTAGAAGTTATATTGATGATTTAGATGTTAATAGATTTAATGAGTATGTTAAGTGTTAAATTAAATCCTAGAATATAGGATTTAAAAAGTTAAAAAGATAAATTTTTGTGTTAAAAAGAGAAAAACTCGAAAAAATAATGAAGAACATCTAGTAGGTGTTCTAGGTGTTCTAGGTGTTCTTGAGCACAAACTTGAAGATTTGAGTTTTGATTAAATTAAATCAAAAAGAAATTAGTAATAAAAATAATAAAATATTCAAGATATTTTCCTTGAATAAAATTAAATAGAAAAATAAAAGAGAAATTTATTTATTGAGAAATGAGTCATAGAATTAGAAATTAATAAAGGAAAATAATTTCCTTAGTTAAATCATTAGAATCGAGAAAAAGGATTAATTGAGATAATTAAACCAAGTTAAGAAAATCGAGTTAAGTTCAATTGCTCGTATAGTTTAATCGAGAAATGTCGAAATAAAAATAAATAATAATAAAGGTAATTTCTTTATTAATCGAGAAACGATAAAGTATGAGGATACTAAGTGAGTCGAGCTTTGAGAAATAAATAATTTAAATAAGTTGTTATGAATGAGATGACGAGTAGTAATTAATTGCAAATGCTCGATCACATTAATCAAGTATGTTTTTCAAACCGTTTGGATTAGAGATAAAACGAGAAGAGTTGTCGAGTTAATAATCTAAAATTTAGTCTTGAGACGAGGATGCAAGTCGAGTTAAAAAAATAGAAAACGAATTTTCTATTCCTTAAGAGTTTATTAAAATTAAAAGAGAAATGATAATAATAGCTGAGTAAGAAATAATAATACATATGTGAATACGTATACATAGACGGCGTATTTTGAAATAGTGTCGTATATTGAGTCGAGAAGTATAGATTTATTATTTAAGTTTTAATTCATATTATTTGAATTTAATTAAGAAAAGAGAAATTATATTAGAAATTTGAGACAAGTGTTTTTCAAAAATTAAAAGTCAAGAATGTCTAATGTGTCTTGAAGTGTGTTCGTGAACGTGACAATGTGTTTGATTTTAAGATGTTGTGCGCATGAGTATATGTGTTTCAGTGAAGCATTATCATTCGATAATGACATAAATGATTGATTGAGTATGCTTTGAATGCAAATGATTGAGTTAATGAGTTATTAATCAAACTAAAGATTGATTGAGAATTCGAGTAATAGAGCCTAGTTAGATGACGATTCATTAGTAAATCGAGAAACGCTAAGATTGGTTAGTAATATTAACCAATTATCGAGTAGTGGTAATAATCTAGAAACGAGAATATGAGACTTGATAAAGGGTACCCGATCAGAGTGAGAACCGAGAATGAGAAAGCCGAGAGTTTAGATTTTCTTAGAAAAGACAAAATAAGAATAAAAAGAGACGAGTCAAGTAGAAATCCTTCGGCCGAGACCAACATATATTTTCCGTCTTACGCCGTATCTTATTTTCCTTACCGATGTCGACTATGAAGGATCAAGCAGGATGGAGAAGTAAACGAGGACAAATAGCACGTAAGCCACCTAGCTAAACGACGGAGGACAGGTGGGCTTTTTGAACCAAAATCAAATGATACGCTTGCTATTTATGTATTACATGTAATACCCCAGACTTTTTCTACAGTCTTTAAAAATAAAAGTTAATAATAATTATGGCTTTGCACGCTTAAGATCATGAAATTAAATTCTAAGATTTACGGTGAAATCCGTTTCCGAAAATAAATTCCAGAAATCGGACGAACGACTACTGTATTAGGGTTTTTCGCGTCCGTTAAATTTTTCGCCCGGAAACTCGGAATCAAATTCCTTCAGAATTTACATTCACTTTTTCTTCGAGACGAGTTCACCGAAGAAAGTTAATTTTTGTGATTTTCCGGACGATTTTTGGACTGTGATGTCCCGACTTTTTCTCGGATTTTGAAAAACGAATTAGGTTTTCCGAGTACGTAAATTATTTCCAATCTAACGGATGAATTAGATTTCGTCAATTCCGTAACTAACTAGAAAAGTATTTCTCGATTTTTAAAGTGACGTTTAAGAGCCGGAATCGAGATTTTTCGTATAAAATTTCCTCGCCAAACATGACCCTAACGACTCACCTATGTTGTGGGATATTTTTCACTACTTTATGACTCACCAAAGGTGAGTCATCACCCCTCCCCCTTATCCCACCATTACCGCCATCTCCTCCCCCAATTCCTCTTCATTTCTTCTCCTAATCATCCTCCATTGAAGCACCTCTCAAGCTCTTTCAAGATCGATAACTCCTCCGTCTACCGATCAAATTCCAATCCGTAAGAGCTTCGTCTCTAGTTTGATCCGAACAAATCTCCTTTCCCTTCTCTTTTATTTTTTTTCGAAAATTAGGGAATGGATTAGCATGTGATTTCTTTGATCGATACATGTTCTAGGATGCTTAGAATGAGTTCTACGGATCAAATCATGAAGGAAAAATCAAGAACCCTAAGCCCTATTATTACCGAAATTTTTCTATTTTGGGGCTTTCGTTTCATGCTCGACTTCTTCGTCGAATTGATGATAGATTAGTGTTTCTCATGACGTTAATTGATCGTATGAATTGTTTTAGTTTTTTCTAAAAATAAAATCCAAAACCTAAGAGACGAACAAGGCTCGATTTAGGTTAGTAAATGTTAAGATATGCTCGATTGTTTAATGGAAATGAGTTATACGATGCATGAGGGCGAATATATATTAATTTGAGAATTTTCTAAAAATAAAACGAAAAGTGTAAGAGACGAAGATGTGGTGATAAGTCGAGGCTCGATAACATTTTTGATAATATGATTTGCATTTTAGTAATGCTCGTTAGATGAGGATCGTTGTCGTAAAATTTGAACGAAAACGGAGAACGTAAAATTTTACGTAAGAGACGAACGACGGTTGATAAGTCGAGAATAGATGATGATGATATGAGGTTATGAATTGCGTATTTATGATTCTTGATAGTTGATGAATAATGTTGTAAAGTTTGAACGAATTCTAAAGATGTAGGATTTTTCGTAAGAGACAATCAAACGAGAATAAGTATCGATAGAAAAGTCGATTAATGATTCTAATTAGATATTGATGATTACTAATGATTAAGGAACAAGTTTGTAGTTGACGACTTGTTTGTCCAAGCTATGAAAAGATAAGTTGTAGCTATAATCGAGAAGTAGAAACAAGAAGTTAGGAAATTGAACGAGACTTGAAATGGTTTAGTAATTGTTTAGTTTGAACGACGAGGTTTGGATCGTCGTGTTTATAAACGAGAAATGAAAAGGGGTCTATCACGTATTTTGATATGAGGTGACTGCCTTGGGTCAGTTCTTGTGCTAAAATAAAAGTGTTTAAGCTTTAATCGAACCTAGAAAACCGTGCGTCGATTTTATCGAGCATTAGGGTTCACTCGGCAGTTTTTGCGACGTTCCACGGAAACTGCAATATCTTTTAGCTCGCTTATCGGAATCGAGATCCGCGAATTGGAGAGTAAACTAGACATCCGATGCTATCTTTTGGTATAGGGCACGACCCCTGTTTCGCAAACCTCTGTTCTGGACAGACTTACTGACCTCGTGCAGTGTATGTTCAAAATGTAGTTTCTTAAGTTGAATTCTTCTCAACTTAGTTTCTTTCGATCTTTAAAGTCTTTATGAGTTAACGAATGCCGTTTACCTACTGACCTTAGTGTCAAGTACAGAGCCTTGAGTGTTAATCGAGATGTGATCGTATCTCGTTTCCGATTAAGTAAAAGAGTTTAGTTAAGCGTGCAAATACCTAAAAGCTTGAAAAACATAAAAGACTAAATCGAATTTGATTTCGATTTCCGTTTTCTTTTGTCGTCTCAACGACTCATAGAGATTATGTTTTATGTACAATGAAGGAGGAAGTCAGTAGTAAGAAAGGACGGAAGATCAGAAGAAAGGAAGCTCGATTTAATAGTTCTGTAATCTATAAGGTGGGCTTTCCTATATATCAAATAAAACGAGCAATGCTCGAAAACCTTTTCTTTATTGCTTTGATAACCGTGTTTTCAAAGTGATAATCATGGCATAAACTGTTTTTATATTTTATGTGAGTTCTCTTGTACCTTTCTGAGTTAGCCGTCGTGCCTTCTAGATTTATGAGTTAATCAAAAGGGGTTAACTAACGACCGGCTTTGAGTTAGTCAAAAGGGGCTTTCCAAAGTTAGTGCACTTGTAGCCTGTGGTGTATGTGGTATCCTGTTGAGGGGTAGCCAGCCACGGTGAATTATGACTGGTCAAGATTTGAATGTAACATCTATGAAAAATGCTTGCAAGCTACTTTATGAATGAAATGAAAATGTTTAATAGGCACGGGCTCTTTTAAATGAAAACCCCGATGCGCTATAAAATGAGATGCCTGTTTATCCATACTTATGATTATGTTTTTGGCAACGTGCCCACTGAGTACTTTTGTACTTAGCCCTGCATATGTTTTCTAAATGTGCAGGTTGAAGCGACGAAGCGGCGTTGGTTGAGTTAGAGTTGAATAAGGAATAAGGAAGACTTGTATATAGTTCACAATTCCGCTGCTAGACTCTAAACTCTTCTTTTTGATGTTGTGTTTTAACACTGTAGTCTAAGTTTCTGTAATATAACTTAGAAACTTTTGATGTATCTTTCTCGAGTAATCTTTCGAGACTAACTCTTTCTTTCGTCAATGAAGTTTGTTCATAGAAGATAAGATGTTATGTATGTATGTTTATTCTTTCATCCCCTTTCTTCCCCGCTTCTTTAATCCAACCCCAGTCGCACTCCGGCTTCTGCCGTCCCTCGGGATTTGAGGCTGTGACAGAGTGGTATCAGAGCAATCATTTCTGCTCTGTAACTAGTTTCTTTCAAAGTAGTCAGATAGAGTATTCGTTCATATTTTATGCCAAGTCTCTTTTCAAGTAAGATAGGGTCGTAACACTAAGTTTAAGAGTGTAGACGACAACTCAACCTCCCGCTACTTCGACTCAACGAGGAAAGAAAGAAAGAAAGAAAGGGAGAAAGAAAGAAAAGAATTTCAGAAATGTGTTTTCTTTTAAGAAAATTTTGGAATTAGTATTCAATGAGTTAAGAATGACAATGTTCCAAGAATGAAATTTTGAAAGTATGAGAATCATACTTGTTTCTGCTATGTGAATTACGTGAAATTGTTTGCACAATGATTTCTTTGATTTGAAAAGTATGATGGCACGAGAATCTAGAATGATTCTAGAGATTTTTCCCGGTTCGTTAAGAACATAGACTCAAAACCTAAGATCTTTCCGGTTCCTCGAGAACTTAGACGTTTAAGAACGTTAGTTCGAATGATTTCGAAAGGAGATCGTGAAACGGGAAGAACTTCTGCAAACGAATATCACGTGCGTATAGTGACATGAATAAAAACTCGGCAGAGTCGATTTTTGTTTTTATAATCAAGAGTCGATAAGAAATTCCTTTGAGGAGATTAAGATAAATAATGATAAGGTGCGTTAATTTTGTACCAAGTAAACGAAAGAAACGAATGTTGCTTCCGTAAAAGTGACATGAACGGGGTCATTTTCAGTTGGAGTTCACCTCGCTCGAACTTCAAGAAGAAGTTTGTTATAACTTCCACGAATCAAGTACGAATCTTAACTAATTTCCAACGATCACTCGATCCGATGACGACTAGGACTTTAGTTCTAAAGTCGTTTTCCAGATGTAATTCCTTTTCTTTGGAATTTATTTTATTTCATACTTCGTAATTAAACGAAGGATACGACGAGTAAGAAATTCAAGTGTCGAGAAGGACAAAATTTCTTTTTAAAACAAATGTTACTTTTGAATAAGTAACATGAACAAAGTAGACGTACTTTGTTTTAATGAAGTAAAAATCGTTAAGAAAATTTTTCATTAAGGAAGAAATAATGAAAGAAAGTGATAAAGAATAAAGAAAGAAATGGTTATGAGGAAATAAATTAAGAAATGTAATTGAATAATGAAATAAAGGATGGAAATAAAATCTTGAAATGTTATTTATATATATATTGTTTGAGTGCAATTTCTTGAATTGCTAGATGTTATGATAAGTGGTTGTTTAAGTGGTGGTATTACAATTGAATAAGGAATGTTCATTTTGTAATTTAAGTATTTACGTAAGATAAGTTATTTTTCCAACCTGTTACTGATCCGTGTTTCCTTAAAACTTTTGTAGGATGGCTAGGACTCGCGTTATTACTCGGAAGAGCCAGCCCTTACCCGCGTGCGAGCGTACCATCGTAGATATGATACGGGATGAGTATTATGATTTCGAGGCAGATAGTGAGCAACTTCTCATTAGTTTATTATGCAGTACGGCACTTTATTCCGGAGAGTCAGGCGATATCCGACCTGATTGTGCATCTACCGGACGAGTGGCGCGGTTGGGCACACCGCATGGCATGGTATTTTCTTGGGCTTTTCGGCGACGACACTGAGCTGACGGGCAACTACATGGGATTCGCTCTATATATACATGGGCGTTTCCTTGACAGCAGGTTCATGATTCCAGTTCCTTTTGAGCCACATGTTCCCTACCGTCACTTTCTAGCAGAGACCGAGCCAGAGCCTTTAGAGTTGGACCCGGAGTTGGCCGCTTTGTTGGAGGTACCACCAGACTTTGTACCGAGTGAGGAGTCCGACGCGGAGTCAGAGCAGTTAGAGGAGGGCGAAGAGCCCGTAGCTACACCAGAGTTACCACTTCCACCTGGACCACTTGAGGAGGTGATCCCAGGACCAGGACTTGTAGAGATCGACGCCGAGACAACTGCCCTGTTAGGGTTACCTACACCTTTTCTACCCGAGCCTAGTGTGAGGGTTCGAGGACCTTTAGAGACAGGACTGTTCCGGACAGAGTCAGAGTACCGAGGGATTGACGCGGAGCTTGTCGCCATGTTAGAGCTACCATCTCCACTGAGCTTGCCGCCATGTTAGAGGCGAGACCATCCAGAGTCCGCTCTAGGGAGGAGTACGAGTCAGGTTCCGGTTCCGTTCCTGAGCACCTTCTTTCTTTGAAGAAGCGTGCAGTAGAGGCTAGTGAGGACTACCTTGTTTCAGACCTAGAGGAGACAGTTTCAGAGGCACCGTCACCACCCCTACTTACACTTTCTGACGGCTCTACTCTGAGGGAGGACGAGGCACTCCAGCTCGTCTTTGGTTCAGAGTCTGAGGAGGAGGACCCGGACGAGGGTCCTGAGGAGGACCCGGACGAAGACCCAGAGGAGGACCCAATGGAGGACTCTTAGGGTTTTTCAGGCCATAGAGGGCAGTTTTGGACTCGACTGCAGTTAATTGAGTAGAGCGTTGTAGACGCGTGTTAATAGTAGTAGTAGTTTCTTTTGTCCTGTACATACGGATCAGTAACTAGTTGTTGGGAAATTTATTAGTATGAGTTTTGATGAATTCCAAAACCAACTGACCCCAACCGAGTAGATATTGCCAGTTCCTATTGTTAGCTGTTAGGCTCGCTGTTTGAGCAATGTTAAGATTTTATCTTTACAGATTTCCAGCTGAAGACGGCAATAGAGCAACACTCAGATACAACCCCGGATGAAAGATCGGATGAGGAACATCAGTTACAAGATAAGAGAGCTATGCTTTTTGACAGCTGAGAGTTCAAGCCAACTGTTCAGTTGGAACATCAGCTATAGAATGCCATCCGATAAAGAGAATGTTTCAAGAAGGGGGAAGTTATAAAGAAGTCTCAACATGAAGTTCAAAGTCAGCTGAGAGTTCAACGGTTCAGACAGAACATCAGCTGAAGACCACTCAGATAAAAATCAAGACTTTCAACCGACTAACCGAGGTTGACTGTCAGAAAGGTTTGAATTTGAATTTCAAAAAGGAAGTCACATGAGGGTTTGACCGTTCAGTCATTACCCCATTTGGCCCAACACAAGGCTGTCTCAGATGGAAAACAGAAGAACTCAGATGCCATATCAGGAAAGTCTGCAGAAATGAGAGACAAGCCATCGCTTTCAACAATCAGAGATCAACAGCTTCTCCAACGGCTAGTTGATACTCTCTGCCTATAAATAGAGGCATTCTTTCATTCGAAGAGAAGAAATAGAGAAGTGCACTCACAAGAGAAACAAGCGCAAGAAAAATCTGCAAAAACCACATTCTAAGAGCATCAGCAGCTGAGAGTTCAAGAGTGATAGAACATTAGTAGCTGAGGGTTCGTAGAGTTATAATCTGTCTTAGATCTTAGTTTGAGTGTTTATTCGTTCAAGCAATAGATCCAGCTCTCATTCGTGATCGAGCTGTAGTTGGAAAATCCACCCACATACACACCTTAAAAAGTGTTTGTTAGGATCATACTCTTCCTGTAATTGAGTAGTTAGGTTGTCAAGTACCCGTAAACTTGACATAGGTTGTTAAGTACCCGTAAACTTAACTGTAAAGGTTGATAAGTACCTGTAAACTTATTGCAACGGTTGCACAGCCCGGGCAAGCTGTGTGGAACTGTCCAGAAGAACTTGGACTGAGGTGTGAGGATTCACATCTCCCCGTGGACGTAGGAGTTATCTCCGAACCACGTTAAATCCTGTGTGTCTGTGTTTATTTCTGTTTGGTTACTATTAGCATCTTTCAACTGACCAAACTAACCGGCATACAAACTGCATATTTGCATATTCAACTGTTTTGGTTTTTGACCAACCAAGCATAAAAGCGTGAGTTGTTATAACGAGTTTATTTTCCACCACTTTCCGCACCGCACAACTCTTTCAGCTGAGGTTGTTTACTCAGCTGTGAGATTGCAACTGAGTATTCTTACTCGGTTGAAGTATTTTTCCAGGGTTAAGTTTTAAAATCCTAACTGGTGTATTCCCCCCCCCATACACCAGTAACTCGTTTCGTGACCATCAAGTGGTATCAGAGCAATGGTTCAAAAGACTGCTGACTCTGTTTCACAAGGTGTGAATTCGAGAAATTTTCTTCAGTGGTCAACTGAACAGATCTTTTCACGCTAGTGCATATTTGCTTGCATATTTGTTCTGTTTGTTGTGTGCAGATGGACGTCAAGGACAAGATCGTCGTCATGTTCTCAGTAGTCAATTATACATCATGGAGAACACGAATGAAGAAGATCCTACTTTCGAAGCATCATAGGATGCAACAAGTTCTCTCTTCCGGACCGATCGTCATCAAAGAAAGAATAGCTCGCACTCCCACAAATCCTAACGATGGAGATACAGTGGTGGAGTA
The DNA here is from genome assembly GCA_029490685.1 of Schizonepeta tenuifolia. Classification (NCBI taxonomy): domain Eukaryota; kingdom Viridiplantae; phylum Streptophyta; class Magnoliopsida; order Lamiales; family Lamiaceae; genus Schizonepeta; species Schizonepeta tenuifolia. The sequence goes on from JANLIY010000007.1 coordinate 3,431,706, forward strand.
TGTGGAGAAACAGCCAGAAGACTACACTCCAGAGGAGGCCAAGGTGAGCCAGTTGGATATCTGGGCTCAGAGCACAATAATGTCCACAGTTGGACAAGATTATCTGCCTTGGATAGAGGAGTGTGAGACTGCAAAAGAGATGTGGGACATCCTGGCATCGCTGAGTGAAGGAAGCGACGAGACGAAGGAAAACAAGTTCTCACATGCATGTCAAGATTTCGACAACTTCAGTCTGCGACCTGATGAGACCATCGATCAGCTAGAGCTCCGGTTTATGGACATCATTAGAAGAATCCAGTCCATCCGAAGAGGAAAATACACACTAAGAGAAATCAATCTCAAAGTGTTGCAAGCTCTACCGGCTGAGTGGGATACCTTCACCAATATCCACGAAAGCCAAGCTGACCTTGGTGAAATGGGGACTGAAAGATTGTTCTCAATCTTTAAAGGAAATGAGTATAAGGTCAACATGAGGAGATCTCAGTCCTCAGGTCAGACGAGTAGAATTGAGGATGTTGGCTCAGCTTCAAAGTCAGTTGCTCTCCGAGCTGACTACTCAAAATCGAGATCATTGAGGCCAACCAGATCGGCTGACACGACTGCAAAGGAGCCAAGCAGAGAGGAACTGCAATAGAACATCGCAGCTTTGTCAAAGAAGCTAGCCGACATGGACACTCGGTTCGGGAAATACAAACAATTCTACAAATCAAACCGAACTCGAGACAGCTCAAAGCCTGTCACCAACGGTTGCTTTGAATGCGGAAAGGAAGGTCATTTCAAGGCTGACTGCCCAGATCTATCGAAGAAAGAGAGAGATGCATTAAGGGCCAAACAAGCTGGAAAGAACAAGGCCATGGTTGCAGAAGAATCAGCTGACGATATGGATATCTTAACTGACACCGACGATGAAGATGAGCTGACTTCTACCAACAACGTTATCAGTCAGGATCAATGCCTCATGGCACTTGGAACCAACCAAGATGATATTAAGGTACAATCTAATCCTGCTCAGTTAAACTCTTCCAATACTTCTAACATGCAGGAATCTCTGAACGATGAGTTGGAACCTTCTGGAGTGACTTTCAAGAACTCAGTGAGGAGCTGCATCACCAATCGGTTGAGTTTAAGAGTCTTCAAGCTCAGTTCGCCAAACTTGAAGATTCCTTAACCGAAAAGGACGATCTGATCAAGAGCCAAACCGAGGAGATTGAGAATCTCAAGAGTCAACTGAATGAGGCTAAGGCTCCGGCTGATGAGGAGTTGACAAAGCAGAACAATGAACAGCAAGATTAGTTGAAAAATTAAGAGGCTCAGATCGAACAGCTGATAAAGAAGTCAGATGGACAAACCGAGCAGATAACTGTCCTCGTCAAGGAGTTGTAAACTGAGAAGGACAATCTAATCAAGTTGTATCAGTCATCCAAGATCATAGAGAATCTTATCAGTTATAGTAGACAGATGGATGACGTGTCAGGACTCGGCTATGATGTTGTCAAGGATACTGGAATTCCACCAGTAACCTTCATCAAAGCTGTAGAAGTCACAACTGTCGAGCCAGACACAGCTAAGTCTCCAGAAGCTAATTCAACCTCCACCTCTCAGCGAGTTCAACCGACCAATAGGATTACAACTGAGAAGGGAAAAGGAGTAGCTGATGTAGGACAGAATGTTCCATTGGTTGGGATATCAACCGAGGGGGAATGTTCCAAAAGTCAGAAACGGAATCAGAGGCGTCGAAGGCACAACCGCAACCGAACTCAGAATCAGAACCGACCTCTGCATCAACCTCAAAGTCAACATCAGAAGGAATGGAACCGACCTCAGAACAGACATGGGCTCAATCATCTGAATCAACAGCGGTTCCAACATCAGTTCGACCAAAGGTTCCAACCGAGTCAACCAATGAGGAACTGGTCGAACAACTGGAGATATTCATGCAATAATATGAATCATCAACAGGGCATGAACAACTACAGATAACCCACAGGAAGTTGGAATCAGAATCAGCCACAAAGATTCCAACATGGCGTCCGACCTCACAGACAAATTCAACAGGATAAAAATCGCCATCAAAATAGGGGGAAAGCCTCACCTCCTAAAGCTCAACATGGGAGAAATCCAACTCCTCCCAAGAAACAAAACATCTCTATTAACAACAAGCCTAAGGATAATCGAGGTGTTGTTATAGTTGATGATGAAGGAAAAGTGATCTGGAATGATAAATCCATCCGAGTATATAGGGAAAAGCGACGCACAGTTCCAGCGGGAACTGGTTCTAACCCTCCAGGACCCAACTGAAATTGGGGACCTAAGCGAGTTTCTCTTTGCAGGTACAGCAGAAACAGCTGAGGAAGAAGAAGGCGTCTGCTACAATGTGGTGATGGATAGGGGATGCTCGAAACACATGACAAATCTGAAGGATTTGCTTGGAAGTTTCGTGGAGAAAGAAGGTCCATCAGTTACTTTTGGTGATAACTCAAAAGGTTACACCAAAGGTTACGGTACCCTTGAAACCAATCATGTTTCAATTTCTAATGTCTCTTATGTTGATGGATTGAAGCATAACTTGCTCTCCATCAGCCAATTCTGTGATAATGGTTTCTCTGTCAAGTTTGATGCATAGGGTTGCAGGGTTAAAGATGTCGGATCAAAGCAGGTGATATTGTTGGGAAATCGATCACCAACAGGGAATGTCTACTACGTTGACTGGAACAGCAGCCTCCCTGACACCTGTCTGTTATCAAAGAGCAGTTCTGATGTGAGCTGGCTGTGGCACAGAAGGCTCAACCATCTGAACTTCAAGATGATGAACCGACTCGCCAGACAAGAACATGCAAGAGGCATACCAAACAGAGTGTTTTCAACAACACACATCTGCTGTGCATGCCAGCTGGGAAAGCTCGCTAGATCCTCCTTCCGGTTGAAGTCAACTCCCTCAACCGATCGAGTGTTACAGCTGATTCATATGGATCTCTTCGGGCCAATTACACCAAAAAGCATGAACGGGACGGAATATACCCTGGTTGTAACTGATGATTACTCAAGATATACGTGGACCATCTTCATGCGCCACAAGAGTGAAACCCGAGATGAGCTGCCCAAGCTGATGGATCAGATTTCGAACCAACAAGAGATAAAGATCATTTCTATCCGGTCAGATCGTGGAACCGAGTTCCTAAATGAAACCATCATCAAGTATTGCGAGAAGAATGGAATTACCCATCAAACATCAGCCGCGCGTACTCCGCGACAGAATGGAGTAGCTGAGCGAAGGAACAGATTGCTGAAGGATGCAGCCACATCCGTGTTAGCCAGCTCAGCTCTGCCAAAGAGATTTTGGGCTGAAGTAATCAACACTGCATGCTACACTCAGAACCGGTCTCTTCTAACCAAGCGGTTGGGAAAGACACCATATGAGCTATGGAGACGCAGGAAGCCAGATATTTCTTATTTTCGCGTCTTTGGTTCTAAGTGTTATATTCACAACAATGGAAAGACTCAGTTTAAAACTTTTGATGCCAAAGCTTCGAAGGGCATATTTCTTGGATATGCTGCTCGAATCAAGGCATACAGAGTTTTCAACAACAGCTCTCGTGTTGTGGAAATAACACCTCATGTTAGTTTTGATGAATCTACCTTTGAGTGTAGGGAACAGGTTAAAGGACAACAAGCAGATCCAGCTGTTCCACCAGTTCTCACCAGATCGCAAGCTCTAAGGGAAAAGAACCTAGCTGAACCACTGGTTTGGGCAACTGAGGATGAGGATCCATACTCCTCTGAAGATGACTGCGAAGACCCCAGCACATCCCAAGGGGGAACTTCAGCTGATGCTCCTCCAACTGCTTCAGCATCTGAAGCCCAACCGAGTCCGGTTCAACCTAATACCAATGTTGAGGATCCAGACTCAACAGGTGATCAATCACCAGCTCTGAAAACTCCAACTCAGATTTCAGAACAGCCACAGTTGGAAGAAGAAGGGAGACGCAACCGAAGATGGTATGAAGTTCATTCCACTGACGACATCATCGGAGATCCAACCGAGGGTGTGCGTACAAGGAGCCGAGTTGCAAATCCAGAATCAACTGAAGAAAACTCCAACACTTACGCCCAATATGCTGAGGAGTTGGCAGTTCTAGAGGAGTTCGAGCAAGCTGGAGATGTTGCCATGATTTCTTGCTTTGTAGCTGATGTACCAGAACCGAAGAATGTTGGAGAAGCTCTCAACTGTGTTCACTGGACAACAGCCATGCAAGAAGAACTGAATGAGTTTCTACGCAACTGTGTATGGGAGTTGGTAGAAAGACCAAATGGTGTCAAGGTGATTGGATTGAAGTGGATTTTCAAAAACAAGAGAGACGCCATTGGATTCATAGTGAGGAATAAGGCAAGGTTGGTAGCTCAAGGATACTGCCAACAAGAAGGAATCGACTTTGAAGAATCTTTCGCGCCTGTTGAAAGGCTGGAAGCCATCCGAATCTTTCTAGCTTATGCCGCACATCACAAGTTCAAAGTGTATCAGATGGATGTGAAGTGTACATTCCTCAACGGAGATATCAAGGAAGATATGTATGTTGAACAGCCTCCTGGTTTTGAGACTGGAGATGGAAGAGTATACAAGTTGAAGAAAGCTATCTATGGTCTAAAGCAAGCGCCAAGGGCCTGGTATGACACTCTTTGTGGTTTTCTACTGAACTCGGGATTCAAACGAGGATCAGTTGACAAAACCTTGTTCACCATCAAAGTTGGAGAAGATATACTTGTTGTGCAAATCTACGTGGATGACATCATATTCGGTTCCAAGTCAGAGGAGCTGTGCAAGAAATTCTCAGATCTCATGAAGGAGAAGTTCGAGATGTCGATGATGGGCAAGATGAATTATTTCCTTGGGTTACAAGTGACGCAGTTACCAGAAGGGATTTTCATCAATCAATCTAAGTATACAAAGGAACTCATCACCAAGTTCGGATTGCAAACAAGTAAGACAACAAGGATCCCGATGAATACTAACTGGAAGATCGAACTCGGAGCTGAGGGAAAGCTCGTGGATGCCAGCAAGTATAGAGAGATCATCAGTTCTTTACTATATCTAACTGCAAGCCGGCCAGACATATCATACGCAATTGGAGTATGTGCTCGATTCCAAGTTCAACCAAGAGAAGCACACATGTTGGCAGCGAAGAACATCATCAAGTATCTGAAGGGAACAGTTAATGTTGGATTGTGGTATCCAACTGACGACAATATCCAGCTGACCGGATACTCAGATGCGGACCTAGCAGGAGATCGGTTGGACAGAAAGTCTACCTCTGGACACTGTCAATTCATGGGAAGCAAGCTGGTTTCATGGTTCTCCAAGAAACAAGCATGTGTTGCTACATCTACAATCGAGTCAGAGTATATGGCTGCCGGAAGCTGTTGCATGCAAGTGTTGTGGCTGAAACAACAGCTGAGAGACTATGAAGTCGCAACTGGACAGGTTCCAATTCATTGTGATAGCTCGAGTGCCATAGCTATCTCACTGAATCCTGTTCACCACTCTCGGACAAAGCATATCGACATTCGTCATCATTTCATCCGAGATCATATTGAGAAGAAGGATGTGTCCATGGAGAAGATCCCAACTGAAATTCAGAGAGCTGACATCTTCACCAAACCTCTTCCTGAAGCCCGATTCAAGATGTTATGTGATCTTCTTGGACTATAGGATCCATCAGATGAAGAGTCATCCGAGCTGAAGAGGATCCATCCGAGCTGAAAGGTCATCCGAGCTGAATAGTCAGATATCCATCTGAGGGGGAAGCTCAGATGAAGGGGGAATTTCAGATGCGGATTGCCAACCGAAGACATCAAACGTCAGCTGAACAGACGAACTCGAGTCAGCTGATGGTATGCGGCAACTGAGGAACTCAACTGATGAACACAGCTGATTCAGACATCAGCTGGCAGGTATCATTTATGACTGAAGGTGTTATGATATTAAATGAGAATGTTTGAAATAAATTCAAGCATTCCTGAACATGTCAGCTAAACTAAACAAGCCATCATATCGCATTTAATGTGAAGTCTGGCTGAACTCCTATAGCCTTACTTTATAGTGCGACTGGGCTGACACCTTAAACTATTCACCTTCTCACTCGCGCGTGGAGCGTCAGTCAAAATTACCCAACAGTCGCGTAATCTCAGCCGTTGATGGATTCTCGCCATTTAACCCCAGCCGTTGATCTCATCCGAGTCAAATACCTTTATAAGGCGGCAAATCAGGAAGTGATCCTTACCTTCTCTTTTCGTGCATATCTTTACTAACTATTCATCATCTTCTCCAAATTTGTCTCACCATTTTCAGTAACGAATTTCTTTCTTCCTTGCTTATATACATTTCTCTGAGATGGCACCGAAGTCAAAAGCGCCCAAGAAAATGGTCTCTGCAGAACCCGCTACGTTACAGGAATCCTTCGACATGTTGATGTCGAAGATTCACTTCGAACAGATTCTTTCCAGAGCAGCCCTGACCTCGCCGGAACTCGCTCCAGTAGCCGCCATTCTTTCCGATCACAGTCTGCTCGACTGGGCAACCCTCTCTCCTTCCAAGCTTCTCAGACAACAGGTCGCCCACTTCTACAGGAATCTGCAATGCGATGCAGAAGTCGGGCTTGTCACGATCATCCCGTGCAAGCAACGAAACAGCACTTCCCGTACGTTGGAAGACACCGCCGTTGAAATAAAAGTAACCAAAGAACTGGAAAAGATCATCCCCAGAGATCGAGAAGCCGTAGACGTGATGGGGAATTTCACGGACAAGGAAGCTGATGCATTCCTACAAACAATCCTTCTTGTCCCCGAACAATTGAAGGGGAGTATGCAGAGGACCAAACTGAAGCCGGAGCACCGACTTCTATTTAACGTCATTTCAAAGTGCGCCTTCGCGTACGGAGGAGCATTCGGTGATATTAGCAGACCAAAGCTCAAGCAGCAGAAGGCCCTGGAGGAACACCACAAAATCGACTGGTCTGGGCTATCTTGAAAGCCAGCTGTTGATGGAGAAGCTGAAAATTTCCGAGACGACAATGGATTCTGGAGAGCAGCTGTTGAGTGTCAAGAGGACACTCAACTTCAGCACAAAAGTTTCTGCCCTGATCCTTTAAGCTACAAAGGGACAGAAGCTGACCTGGGAAGGAAGTGAGGACCCTCCGTTCAGCAAGCTGATGTTGTTCCCCACAGCCAAAAAGGCTAAGGACGTTGTGGACGCAGTCTACACACCCAAGGGAGCCTCCAAGCCAGTTGTGGAGTCGGCCTCAGCAGCTCGCCGCCCTTCAAGGTCCAAGCCTGTGAAGCGCCAGCTGGAGGAGGTGACTGAGAAAGAGGAAGATGAAGAAGAAGAAGAGGAGGAACCCCTCCAGAAGAGGCCCAGGATTCGAATCATCCAGCCAGCAGCTCAACCGGCTGCATCTGGCCCGGTGGTAGTGATACCAGCAGAGAAAACAGCTGAGGAGAAGGAGTCAACCGAATCAAGCCAGTCGGTTGATCCAGCTGGATTTTTGCTTCAACCCCGTCAGCAGGAGGCACTGGCTGAAGAAAAGGAGATCAATGTGGAGGATTCCAGCTCGTCCTCAGATGACTCTTCTTCATCTGTGGAATCCCACGACAGTCTGACTGGAGCTGATGCCAGCCAGGTAATCCCACCTATGTCTGAGGAAACACTTGAGCCAGCCCACTCACCACCCAAAGAGGATCCAGTTCTCTCAACTGGTCCTCAGTCAGATATCCCGAGCCTCTCGCTCGATGCCGATGTTGAGACCGTTCCTTTGGCCAACGTCGATGACACCCTCGAACCCATTGCCTTCGATATATACCCCCCATATATTGATGAAGAAGCCAACCGCCAGGCGATCTTGGCTGAATACGAAGGCAGGCTAGACTACTACTTTCGCAAGCTGATAGGCATGTTCCCCGAGGCCAACTCAATGCCCATCTTCGCCATGTTCGGGACGGAACTTCTCTATCAGTTCAGTGTGATTTTCAGCTACTGGTACATTAAGGAGGAAACCCTCAGAATCCATGGTTGGGACAGATTGAAGGTTGAAGAATCCAACCTGAGGGTGTACTTCGACTACCAGAACCTGGAGGTAGCCTACAACCAGAAGGTGGCTGTGCTTCGTCGTCGTCTGAATAAGAGCCTACAAGAAGGTACAGGCACCAGGGAGCTATGCGACAATCCTGGAGCTGTTTAATTTCTTGACCATATGTTGGCCAAGAATGCCAACTACATGGAGGATGTCGACGCAGCTGAAGAGGCGGCCAAGAGGGAAGAAGAAAATCTAAAACAATACCTGGCCAGCCGAACTGCCCTGGTTGTCGCGGATACAACTGCCCAGCCACAACAACAACAACAACTGCCTGGACCCTGTGATCAGCCAGCGCTCTCAACAGATGCTATCTGTGAGCTGATCTCTGAGAGGGTCAACCAGCTGAGGCAGGAGATGTCCAAGATCAAGTTCAACAAGGAGAAGGACGCTGACAGGATGAATTAGCTGGTGGCAGAGAATGTGAGCTTGAACAATCGGCTGGAACAACTCTCCTCCTCACTACAGCAAAAGCTCAAAGACCTCTCCACTCCTACCAGCTCGAAGGTCAAGGATCTGAAGAAGGCGGTTCAGGGACTCAGCTCGGACTTCAATGTCTTCAAGTCCGTTGTTGAATCTGATCTGGCAAAGTCCCAGCAGACTCAAGACCAGGAGTGGATGTCTCAGTTAACAAATTTCCGAGCTGAGTTCATCACCATCCATAAAGATGTCTCTGCGACCTTTGTTGCCCTGAAGAAGGCTGAACAGGAACGCCAGGACCTGGAGTTGGCCAAGCAGGTGGAAGAGAAGGATGTTGTCGACGAACTCTTTTCCCGAGTTTAACAGGCTGAAGCCAAGCTGACCTCCCTGGATGGCACTGTTGCCACCCTTTTGGATGATGCCAAAAAGGGGGAAAACAAGGAGCCAGCAGCTGTTGCTGGACAGGGGAAAGTTGTTCCTCAACAGGGGGAAGGAGTTCAGCAGGAAGAAGAAGTGCCAGCTGAAGCTGAAGGAGCAGCTGAAGCATCGCAGTAGGAACTGGAAATCTCCCACAACCTCGTAGCCGAGCTTACAGCTGAGCTCGATGCCGATCTTGACGGGATATCTGTTGAAGACTGCATCGAAGCTGCCAAAGCTATGGGGGAGTCCAAGGAGAAGTACTTGAATCCCTCTTGGATCAAGAAGTTCGTTGCTGATCAGGCCAAGAAGGTGGCTAAGTTCGAGAAGGAACTGGCCAAGGTTGAGAAGAATGTTGACAGGAATAAAGCCAGCCGGAGCGTGCGAAGAATAAACAAGCACCAGATGAAGGCTGAGGCTAGGAAGAAGACGCAGCAGCTGCAGAAGAACGCCCCGCTCCCGTCTCGGTTCCTACACGTTGACAAGTGGATGAATGCTGAGTGGAACGACGATTGGGAGCAGTTCAAGCATGAATTCATTAATGACTTCTATTACAGGAAGGTCTACTCAACTGAAGACCCAAGGCAAGCCTTCAAGGAAGCTTTGTGGGAGCTCAGATCTGGAGATCCTGGAATGTTTAGTCAGTTCAAGAGGGCCATGCTGAAAGCTCAGCTCGATCCCAACACCATTCCAGTTCCGCAGAAGCTCAGATATCGCCCTCAGATGATCTAAGGCACAAGTACTCCGAACAGAAATGCGATCATGGCTGAGGCGAGACAAGTTTGCAAAGAACATGGTGTCAACACTGGGATTGAGTCACCTGCGAAGAAAGAGATCTTTGACCGTATCTTCAGCAAGTACGGTCAACAGTACTTTTGAGCTGATCAAGTGTATTTTTTTTGAGCTGACATAGTTTTTGAGTAACTGATGTATCTTTAAATGTCTTGTACTTATTTTTGTAATCATCAGTTGTAATGAATACTTCAAGTATATATAAGATTCACCTTGATGAACAATCCCTCATTGTCCAAGCTCTGAATCACAAAGTCTTTTAAATACCATGCTATAACTGTGCTAACCCTTTGATGTTTTATCTTATAGACTGTCTAGAATTTCAGCTGAGATTTTAGATAAGTTAGTGAGGTTTAGATCAATAGTGGTTTAAAGTTGTAAGTGGTTTTGGCATCATCAAAAAGGGGGAAATTGTTGGAAAATTTATTAGTATGAGTTTTGATGAATTCCAAAACCAACTGACCCCAACCGAGTAGATGTTGCCAGTTCCTATTGTTAGCTGTTAGGCTCGCTGTTTGAGCAATGTTAAGATTTTATCTTTACAGATCTCCAGCTGAAGACGGCAACAGAGCAACACTCAGATACAACCCCGGATGAAAGATCGGATGGGGAACATCAGTTACAAGATAAGAGAGTTATGCTTGTTGACAGCTGAGAGTTCAAGCCAACTGTTCAGTTGGAACATCAGCTATAGAATGCCATCCGATAAAGAGAATGTTTCAAGAAGGGGGAAGTTATAAAGAAGTCTCAACATGAAGTTCAAAGTCAGCTGAAAGTTCAACGGTTCAGACAGAACATCAGCTGAAGACCACTCAGATAAAAATCAAGACTTTCAACCGACTAACCGAGGTTGACTGTCAGAAAGGTTTGAATTTGAATTTCAAAAAGGAAGTCACATGAGGGTTTGACCGTTCAGTCACTACCCCATTTGGCCCAACACAAGGCTGTCTCAGATGGAAAGCAGAAGAACTCAGATACAATATCGGGAAAGTCTGCAGAAATGAGAGACAAGCCATCGCTTTCAACAATCAGAGATCAACAGCTCCTCCAACAGCTAGTTGATACTCTCTGCCTATAAATAGAGGCATTCTTTCATTCGAAGAGAAGAAATAGAGAAATGCACTCACAAGAGAAACAAGCGCAAGAAAAATCTGCAAAAATCACATTCTAAGAGCATCAGCAGCTGAGAGTTCAAGAGTGATAGAACATTAGTAGCTGAGGGTTCATAGAGTTATAATCTGTCTTAGATCTTAGTTTGAGTGTTTATTCGTTCAAGCAATAGATCCAGCTCTCATTCGTGATCGAGCTGTAGTTGGAAAATCCACCCACATACACACCTTAAAAAGTGTTTCTTAGGATCATACTCTTCCTGGAATTGAGTAGTTAGGTTGTCAAGTACCCGTAAACTTGACATAGGTTGTTAAGTACCCGTAAACTTAACTGTAAAGGTTGATAAGAACCCGTAAACTTATTGCAACGGTTGCACAGCCCGGGCAAGCTGTGTGGAACTGCCCAGAAGAACTTGGACTGAGGTGTGAGGATTCATATCTCCCCGTGGACGTAGGAGTTATCTCCGAACCACGTTAAATCCTGTGTGTCTGTGTTTATTTCTGTTCAGTTACTATTAGCATCTTTCAACTGACCAAACTAACCGGCATACAAACTGCATATTTGCATATTCAACTGTTTTGGTTTTTGACCAACCAAGCATAAAAGCGTGAGTTGTTATAACGAGTTTATTTTCCACCACTTTCCGCACCGCACAACTCTTTCAGCTGAGGTTGCTTACTCAGCTGTGAGATTGCAACTGAGTGTTCTTACTCGGTTGAAGTATTTTTCCAGGGTTAAGTTTTAAAATCCTAACTGGTGTATTCCCCCCCCATACACCAGTAAGTCGTTTCGGGACCATCACTAGTTTTTGTAGTACTCTAGCGGATACGAAATTTTATGAATCGTTTCCGTTCTAGTACTCCCAGTAAATACGGAGATGCAGCTTGTTTGTGCACCCGTTTCAGCGATAGGCAGTCAGCCTAGTTTAGACTAGTAGTAGTCTAACTTTTTGTATAAGTCCTCGTTAGAGGTAGAATCAATATTCTTTTTGATGTATATATATATACATGACCCGTAAGAGGGTTTTGATCACAAGAAAATTTCCTTATAAAGCATGAAGTAAACCAGAATGTCAAATGAACTCGTGTAACGAGAAAGTTAAGTTTAACTTGAAAAGTTAAAAGATTAAAGAGCTAGTCTCGAAGTTATGTTTGATTTTTTCTTTTCTGTGAACTTGATTAATTTGGAAAGAGAGCGAGTAAGTGAAAGAATGTTTAAAAGAAAAGGCTAATGAGAGTTTTTGTTCCCCATAGTTAAGGAGAAATGCCGCCGAGAAATGTTAACAATAGAAGGGGACCTGGTAGGCCCCGAGGACGTGGACGACGTCAGCCTGAGAATGAAAGGGAACAAGAGCAAGAACATCATGATACTTCTCCACCATCCCCTTCACCACCACCTCCACCACCACTCCGTAGGGACATTGAGGATCTTTTCCTCAAACGAAACCCACCCGTATTTAATGGAACGGGCAACCCTAGCGATGTTGAGCTATGGGTACGATCGATTGAGAGAATTTTCAAGCTCCTCAGATGTACTGATGAGGAGCGACTATCATGCATAGCATTCCAGCTCTCTGGACCAGCTGACTACTGGTGGGAGGCAAGACAGAAAGTGATACCCGAGGAGTTTAAGGAGGCGCTATACGACAAGTACGTGCCAAAGACGTATAGGGCTCAGAAGAAGGCTGAGTTCTACAACTTGAAACAGGGAAAGATGACAGTGACCGAATACGACGCCAAGTTTTGTGAGCTATCTAGGTATGCGCCTACTCAGGTCGATATCGAAGAGAAGATTTCAAAGAAGTTCCGTGAGGGACTGAGATACGAATTAGGGATCGCTTTAGCCAGTCATGGGGGACTAAGCTATACGGATGTCTTAGGATGAGCTTTGGAAATGGAGGTCGTCGTGCCTGATGAGAAGAAACCAATAACAACCACACCAGCTCCAAACCAAAACCAAAACCGAGGCTACTATAACAACAACAACAACAACAATAATTTCCAAGGGAAGAGAAAGTGGGAAGGAGGAAGTAGTGGTGGCTACAATAAGAATTTCAACAACGAGAGCAATCAGAGACAGGGAAATCAGCAGGGCTACCAATAGCCGAATCAGAACAACAACAACAACAACAACAACAACAAGAAACAGTGGCAGGGAAACAACCAATCTGGGTTGTTTTTACAAGGGAACAACCAAGCCGGACCCTGGAAGGGGAATAATCAGCAAAGGCAACCTTAGGGACAAGAAAGGAATTACAATCAGGGAGGAAATAACCCAGGGAGGGTTATCATTCCGGTATGCCCCAAGTGCAACAAGACACATTCCGGTGTCTGTCAAGCAGGCACTCCCAACTGTTATAACTGCGGATAGAAGGGACACATGAAGAAAGATTGCCCTAAACCACTGCAAGCAGTACCTCTGAGGGCTATACAAGCGCAGCCACAACAGCAAATGAATCAGCAGCACGTACAACAATAGCAGAATGCAAGGGCATGCGCGAATAGGCAGACTGGACAGGATAAGGGAAAAGGAAAAGGAAACCTTGCAGGTATGGGAAAACTTCACAACATCCCTATTAAGATATTGTTCGATACGGGCGCATCGCATTCTTTTATTGCTGGTTGTTGTGCGGATAACTTAGACATCAGACCCGTAAGAGCTGAACATCCTATGAGAGTAGCTACACCTTCAGGAGAGATCACTAATTCCACGCATATTTGCTCTAACCTAGAACTAGAAATCGGAACTCTTAAGGTTAAAGCGAACAATTTGAACGTTATGATAATGTGGCACGTAGACATAATTCTAGGGATGGACTGGTTGTGTGATACCCCGAGTTTTTAAGCCTTTAGAAAGCGTTTAATTAACCAAGTAAATTAAAAGATGAGAATTTAGGAATAAATTTTTTTCTTTTCTAAACGAAGAGAAATGAGTAAAACGTTTAAATTGCCTTGTGAGTTTTGTGTGAATTTATCTGCTTTATTTATCTGAGATGATGATCATGTGATATACTTGTTGAGTTGTTTATGTGAAAATGAGTATGAAAAGAATTTTTAGAAAAAAAATCCCGAAGAGTTTGCTTGATTGAGATAGCATAACGTTAATCGCCGAGAAATATATTTACGCCGATGAACTTAGAATAGAATTGAATTAAAATCTTCGAACTTAGAATTTCTTTTAAGATCACTGAGATAGGGTAAGAACTTATCCAAGAACTGAGAAGAGTAATGAGGAGTTAATCTTTAAAGGATTAATAAACGGATTAAGAAGCCGACTAATTTTCCTTTTGAAATTTAAAAGACTAAATGATCGAATTCGTTAAATCTTTTAATTGAGATGAGTTAGTGTCAAAAGTGAGACGAGAAGAGGTTAGACCCGTTTATAATATAAAAAAAAATTAATACGAATCGTTTTATCCGGAAAACCTTTACGACCGGGTAATTAACACCCGTAACGACACGACGAAGACACGTGTCACACACCTCTCACTCCCTCACGCCACCTCACTCTTCCTCTCACATCACTCCTCAATTTCCAAGAATTAATGCCATAATTATGTCTTATGCATGGCATTACCTAAAGTGCATGCAAACTACATCAAATCATCCATCCATCAATCACCTTAGACAATTTCAACTTCCAACAATTCACTTTATTCCTTTTGTTGGATTTCAAATTCCTACATCTAAGACAAAGAAAGAAGACTTAATCATCTACACATCTCTCCCTCTCTCATTCAAAAATCTCTCTCTCTCAAATAACAAAGAAGAACTCTCAATCTCTCCAATCTCTCTCAACTCTCGGCATTCTCTCTCTCTCACACATACTTTGATTTTTCTTACATGCAACAATGTATTCAAGCTCCTCATCCATGAAAATGAAGTAGAAAGTATCATTCTCCATTCATTCCATCCATATTCTCAAGAAAAGGTAAATATCTTTCAAGTTCTTGAAGTTAAATTCAACAATCATCCAACACTTTCTTCATTTTGATTCTTAAACCCTAAAAGGAATGGATGATTAATTCCATGTTATTCTTTTTCTTTGAGGATTCAAGAAGACTTCCTTCTTCCCTTCAAGTCCAAGCTTTGAAGCTACAAATTCCATTCATTCCAATTCCAAGAGCCAAGGAGAAGAATTCCATTTAATTTAAAGTATGAAAATTCATTTGATTAGTTGTAAAAATGTATATCTCTAAGTCCTAAAAGAAAGAACTATGCATGCATGCTATTTAAATTATGTTTAGGCAAACTTAGGATGTGCATGTGATAATCGAGTGAGAAGAAATCGTTAGGAGAATCAAACGTTAGTTTTAATCGGTGAGTTAAGAGAAGAAAAAGAATTTAAAACCCTAAAACTATGTTGAATGCCGAAATTTTTAGGAAAAATAGGAAAAATGTGAATCCTTTGAGTTATTGATATTTTGATACTTGATTTGTTATTTTTATCATGTTGAGAATGAGATTATATGCATGAAAAATTGAGAAATAAATTGCACAAAAAAGTGCATAAATGCCGTGTGTTTTTGAGCAAAAATGGAGAATTTATTTTGTTGTTTTTGTTGATGAATTGAGTGATGTTTTGATCAATGAGATGATTGTATGTTATGTTAATATAATCATACATGTGTTTAAGTTAAGAAAATGAGATTGCATGTTGAAGTTTTTAAAGAAATTAAATATGAAAATATAGAAAAGATTGAATGTTTAAGTGTTTCATGTATGTATGAATACTAGTTTAAATTATGAATAAAGATAGAAGTTTTGATAAAAAGATTGAAGTTTAAAAGCTTTAATTAATTAAAAGATGAAAAATGCATAAAAGATATGTTAATAAATTTTCTTGAATTAAAAATTAAAGACTTGAATTTCTACTAAACTACAACAAAAAGATCTTTTATAATTTGACTAATAAAATGAACTAGTTAATAAAAATGTTTATTAAATAGATAAGTAAGAATAAAGAAAACCGAGTTTAAAAAGAATTAATCGAGAAGAAATAAAAAGGAAGTTCTAATCGAGTAAAGGAAAGATGCTAGACGAGTTAAGTTAGATACTCGTATAAGTTAATCAAGAAATTAATGATAGAATACGATGTCGAGTAATAAGTTGAAAGAAGTTAATTAAATAATTAATTGAGTACGTTGTTTTCAACCAAACAATTAAAAATAAACCGAGAAAAATACCGAGTGAATAATTAGAAAAATAATAGTCGAGTTAAGAAAAGAGAATCGAATTAGAAATGAATAAGAAATTCTAAATTCATAAGAGTTTAATAAGAAAATTGTTAAAAAAGTGGAAGTTATAAATACCTCTTAAGATAACGAATGTAGAACAAAGTGTTGTCTATAAATAAGAAAGATAGAATAAATGGTTTGAGCATTCATAAAAAGAAATGCATAATCGAGTTAGGTTTTAAGATCTAAATTAAATGATTGTTAATATATCTTGAAATATGATTGATTTATTTGAATTCCTTATATGATTAAATAAGTGTCTAAATGCATGATTTTGGTTATGATGTGAAAGTTAATTGAATTATTTTGTATGCAAAATGGTTGAATGATTGATTGATAAGTCGAGAATCAAATGAAATCTTTGAAAGAAAGCTCGAGTAATAGAATGTAGACGATGACGTTATTAATTAGAACGAGAAAAGCGTTAAGACGTTGAGTAGTAATGTTAACCAATTCATGTAAGGTTAAAGGTTTAAAATCGAGAACGCGAAATCCCTTAGAAAGGTTAAGCAAAGAGAGAATCGACTCAAATCGAAGTCCTTCAGTTAAGTCCAACGCCTTTGTATCCATCATGTTGCGTATCTTATTTTTCCTATCGATGTCGAACTGTGAAGGATCGAGCCGGACGGATCATTGAGCGAGGACAAATAGCCCTAAACCACCTAGCTAGTTCTTCGGAAGTCAGGTGGGCTTTTCTGAACCAAAACTATCGATGAAAATTAGTTATGCTATTGAGTATTATGATATGATTTGAAATGTGATTGACTTGCCGTTTTTATTGAAGTTTGGTATGTGTTATCATCAGTTTATATGAAGATGTTATTATCCTGTGAAAGGTAGGAACCCACGTGTGGTATATGTTGAGGTGATTGTGAGCCTTGCTTCGGTTAGGCCGATCACAGTGCTCGAGAAGGAGGCCTACTTCTCGGCACAGTGAAATTGTTTGCGACAGATGATACATACTGTTATATTATATGATATTTGACTGCGCAGTCTGTTTAAAAGAAAATGTTTTTAACACGCACAAGTAAAACTGTTTTTAAAACTGCTTATATACTTGTGATGTTCGGCAAGGCAAGTTCAATTGTTATAACTTTAAGAAGCATCTTTATTCAAGTGTTTCTGCTTGTGTTCACTGAGTACGAAGTACTCAGCCCTGCGTGTGTTTCTAAACATGCAGGTTGACTGGATGGCGATGGCATGGATATTTGGTGGTTTGGTTTGGTTCTTTTGGTTGAGTCTAGTTGAATTTCAGACTGGCATTTGTACGTCTTCATACGTGCAGATGTTGTGTATTGATGCAAGTTTCCGCTGCAACCCTTTTGAATTGATGTCTGTTGATGCTAATACTTTGATTCTCATGTTTTTGATTCCGAGTATTGTGCTTGAAGACCTTGAAAGTTTGTTAACTTCTTAAACTACTCGATTTGTAATTCCGAGCGATGGGCTCGTTAACTTGAATTGTTGTTGATCATGATCCTTTAACTTGATATATATATATGTATGTGAAATCTCTTGTTGTTGGAACTCTATCTCCCGTTAGCATGAATTACTTATATTAGATTCCTGTTATAAGTGAATTTGAGATGTTCGGATGCTTATTTCATTATGCTTTTGGAAACCTAATTCGATTGTTTTATCTTCCATCTTTGTTTTCCCGAGCATGTTCCCTTTGTTTGAGTCAGTTGTTAGTTGTTTAGGTTTGTTGTGTTTGTAAGTCGCGCCTCGAGAGTCGGGGCGTGACAGGTTGTCAGAGAATTATGCCACAATTCTCTACAACGAGAGAAAAATCTCTTTTCGACCCCCGAGTAGAGAACCGACCGAATTTCATGGGATTGCAATGGGCAAGAGAATACCGGTAATATCCGCCTTACAAGCCAAGAAGTTGATAAAGAAGAAGGG
The DNA here is from genome assembly GCA_029490685.1 of Schizonepeta tenuifolia. Classification (NCBI taxonomy): domain Eukaryota; kingdom Viridiplantae; phylum Streptophyta; class Magnoliopsida; order Lamiales; family Lamiaceae; genus Schizonepeta; species Schizonepeta tenuifolia. Next base: position 3,449,703 of record JANLIY010000007.1, read on the forward strand.
TTGCACAGCCTATCTTGTGTACCTAGTTGGAGAACCAGGAGCCGAGAAGACCATCCAAGACGTGAAAGTTGTCAACGAGTACGGAGACGTCTTTCCAGAGATTTTACCTGGTTTACCACCCGACCGTCACATAGATTTCTCGATTGACCTAGAACCAGGATCGGCCCCCAAATCTAAAGCCCCATATAGGATGGCACCGAAAGAATTAGAAGAACTCAAAATCCAACTGCAAGAATTTCTAGACCTTGGTTTCATCAGACCAAGTGTCTTACCTTGGGGAGCACCAGTGTTGTTTGTCAGAAAGAAGGATGGGTCAATGAGGATGTGTATAGATTATCGAGAACTGAACAAGATCACCCTCAAGAACAAATACCCTTTTCGATCAGCTCAAAGGTGCAGGAGTGTTTTCAAAGATAGATTTAAGATCGGGTTACCATCAGCTGAAGATTAAACCCGAGGACGTACCTAAGACTGTTTTTCGAACCAGATATGGCCACTACAAATTCTTAGTTATGCCGTTTGGATTGACCAACGCCCCTGCTGTATTCATGGACCTCATGAATAGAGTTTTCCATCCATACTTAGACAAATTCGTCTTAGTTTTCATCGACGATATTCTCATTTACTCTAAGGATGAGAATGAACACGAAATAACATCTACGGATAGTGTTGGAAACACTTAGGACTGAGAAACTTTATGCCAAGTTCAGTAAGTGAGAATTTTGGTTGAATGAAATAATGTTTCTCGGACACATAGTTTCAGCCGAAGGAATCAAAGTAGATCCTGCCAAGGTAGAGGCAGTGCATAATTAGAAGTCACCGACAAGTCCGAAAGAGATCAAAAGTTTCTTAGGATTAGCAGGCTACTACAGAAGATTCATCGAAGGATTCTCCACGATTGCTAGACCCATGACGCAGTTACTTCGAAAGGAAAACAAGTTTAAATGGACGGACGAGTGTGAAAAGAGTTTCCAAACGCTCAAGGAAAAGTTGACCACAACACCAGTATTAGCCCTTCCCGACGCAAACAAGGAATATGTGGTGTATACCGATGCTTCGAAGAATGGGTTAGGTTGTGTTCTAATGCAAGACGGAAAGGTGATAACTTATGCCTCACGACAACTTCAACCTCACGAAGTTGAGTACCCAACCCACGATTTAGAACTCGCAGCAGTTGTGCATGCATTAAAGATTTGGAGACACCATCTTTATGGTGTAAGGGTTGAGATCTTCACAGATCACAAGAGTCTGAAGTACTTTTTCGAGCAGAAAGAACTGAATATGCGACAAAGGAGATGGCTCGAATTGGTGAAAGATTACGATTGCGGAATCAACTACCACCCAGGAAAGGCAAATGTAGTAGCATATGCGCTGAGTCGCAAGGCTTCAACCAAGTTAGGATGTCTGTTTGTCGAAGAAGAAACTCTAGTACAAGAATTTGAAAAGATGGAAATAGAAGTGCTCGACACACCAACAACGATCACAAATCAGATAGCAGCACTAGAAGCTACGTCGGACTTAAGAGAAAGAATCATAAGTGCTCAGAGAAAAGACGAGTCAATGGAGAAGCTTCGCCTAAAGATAAGGACAGATAAGCCAGACGGATATTCCGAAGCACCAGACAATGCGATATTATTTGAAGGCAAGCTTTGTATTCCCGACAGTGACGAAGAATTAAAGAACGATATCATGAGTGAGGCTCACGATACGCCGTATACAGCACACCCAGGGAGTACGAAGATGTATCAGGACTTAAGAAAGAATTTCTGGTGGAATGGATTGAAACGAGACGTTGCCTCGTTCGTAGAAAGATGCTTGGCATGCCAGCAAGTGAAAGCCTTACATAGATGACCGTATGGATTGTTACAGCCTTTAGATATCCCAGAATGGAAATGGGAAGGAATAGCCATGGATTTTGTGACAGGATTGCTTAAGTCAAGAAGAGGAAATACTGCCATTTGGGTGATTATCGATAGGGTCACGAAGTCAGCTCACTTTTTACCGATTAAGACTACCTACGGATCAGAGAAACTAGCCCAGTTGTACATTCGAGAAATCGTACATTTGCATGGAGTGCCGAAGTCCATAATATCAGATAGAGATGCTAAGTTCACTTCGAGATTTTGGATCACGATGCAGAAAGAATTAGGGACAGCACTTAACTTCCGTACAGCTTTTCACCCTCAAACGGATGGACAATCCGAAAGGACGATTCAGATTCTAGTTGATATGCTAAGGACAGTAGTTTTGGATCGAAGTGCAAATTGGGAAGATATCTTACACTTAGTTGAATTCACGTATAATAACAGCTATCAGGCGACGATAGGAATGGCGCCTTATGAGGCATTATATGGAAGAAAATGCAAGTCACCACTTTATTGGGATGAATTGGGTGAAAGAAAGAACTTAGGACCAGACTCGATTAACGAAATGATCGAGATCGTTCGACAGATTTGAGATAGGATGAAAGAAGCCCAGAGTCGACACAAGTTTTATGCCGATGATCGACGAACCAATCTTAGTTTTGAAGTTGGTGATAAGGTTTTCCTTAAGATTTCACCATCAAAAGGAATCATTAGATTCGGTGTTAAGGGTAAGCTTAGACCAAGGTTCATAGGACCTTACGAAATCCTCGAGAAAATAGGACCCGTTGCTTATAGATTGGCCTTACCGCCAAGTCTAGGAAGTGTCCATAACGTGTTTCACGTTTCGTAATTAAGAAAGTATGTCTATGACCCTAAGCATGTTATAAGTTAGCAAGACGTCGTTCTTAAATCTGACCTAAGTTATGAAGAAAAGCCGATATCGATTTTGGATAGAAAAGTTCAAGAATTAAGAACCAAGTCGATACCAGTAGTAAAAGTATTATGGAATCACCACGGGCAAGAAGAAGCCACGTGGGAGCTCGAGGAAAAGATGAAGGAGAGATATCCTTATCTTTTTGAAGAAGGTATGCAAATTTCGGGACGAAATTTTTCGTAAGGGGGGTAGGATGTAATACCCCAGACTTTTTCTACAGTCTTTAAAAATAAAAGTTAATAATAATTATGGCTTTGCACGCCTAAGATCATGAAATTAAATTCTAAGATTTACGGTGAAATCCGTTTTCGAAAATAAATTCCAGAAATCGGACGAACGACTACTGTATTAGGGTTTTTCGCGTCCGTTAAGTTTTTCGCCCGGAAACTCGGAATCGAATTCCGTCAGAATTTACATTCAATTTTTCTTCGAGACGAGTTCACCGGAGAAAGTTAATTTTTGTGATTTTTCGGACGATTTTTGGACTGTGATGTCCCGACTTTTTCTCGGATTTTGAAAAACGAATTAGGTTTTCAGAGTACGTAAATTATTTCCAATCTAACGGACGAATTAGATTTCGTCAATTCCGTAACTAACTAGAAAAGTATTTCTCAATTTTTAAAGTGACGTTTAAGAGCTGGAATCGAGATTTTTCGTATAAAATTACCTCGCCAAACATGACCTTAACAACTCACCTATGTTGTGGGATATTTTTCACTACTTTATGACTCACCAAAGGTGAGTCATCACCCCTCCCCCTTATCCCACCATTACCGCCATCTCCTCCCCCAATTCCTCTTCATTTTTTCTCCAAATCATCCTCCATTGAAGCACCTCTCAAGCTCTTCCAAGATCGATAACTCCTCCGTCTACCGATCAAATTCCAATCCGATTTCATATATCAAAAGGTAAGAGCTTCGTCTCTAGTTTGATCCGAACAAATCTCCTTTCCCCTCTCTTTTATTTTTTTTTGAAAATTAGGGAATGGATTAGCATATGATTTCTTTGATCGATACATGTTCTAGGATGCTTAGAATCGAGTTCTACGGATCAAATCATGAAGGAAAAATCAAGAACCCTAAGCCCTATTATTACCGAAATTTTTCTGTTTTGGGGCTTTCGTTTCATGCTCGACTTCTTCGTCGAATTGATGATAGATTAGTGTTTCTCATGACGTTAATTGATCGTATGAATTATTTTAGTTTTTTCTAAAAATAAAATCCAAAACCTAAGAGACGAACAAGGCTCGATTTAGGTTAGTAAATGTTAAGATATGCTCGATTGTTTAATGGAAATGAGTTATACGATGCATGAGGACGAATATATATTAATTTGAGAAGTTTCTAAACATAAAACGAAAAGTGTAAGAGACGAAGATGTGGTGATAAGTCGAGGCTCGATAACATTTTTGATAATATGATTTGCATGTTAGTAATGCTCGTTAGATGAGGATCATTGTCGTAAAATTTGAACGAAAACGGAGAACGTAAAATTTTACGTAAGAGACGAACGACGGTCGATAAGTCGAGAATAGATGATGATATGAGGTTATGAATTGCGTATTTATGATTCTTGATAGTTGATGAATAATGTTGTAAAGTTTGAACGAATTCTAAAGATGTAGGAATTTTCATAAGAGACAATCAAACGAGAATAAGTATCGATAGAAAAGTCGATTAATGATTCTAATTAGATATTGATGATTATTAATGATTAAGGAACGAGTTTGTAGTTGACGACTTGTTCGTCCGAGCTATGAAAAGATAAGTTGTAGCTATAATCGAGAAGTAGAAACAAGAAGTTAGGAAATTGAACGAGACTTGAAATGGTTTAGTAATTGTTTAGTTTGAACGACGAGGTTTGGATCGTCGTGTTTATAAACGAGAAATGAAAAGGGGTCTATCATGTATTTTGATACGAGGTTACTGCCTTGGGTCAGTTCTTGTGCGAAAATAAAAGTGTTTAAGCTTTAATCGAACCTAGAAAACCGTGCGTCGATTTTATCGAGCATTAGGGTTCACTCGGCAGTTTTTGCGACGTTCCACGGAAACTGCAATATCTTTTAGCTCGCTTATCGGAATTGAGATCCGCAAATTGGAGAGTAAACTATACACCCGAGGCTATCTTTTGGTACAGGTCACGACCCCTGTTTCGCAAACCCCTGTTCTGGACAGACTTACTGACCTCGTGCAGTGTATGTTCAAAATGTAGTTTCTTAAGTTGAATTCTTCTCAACTTAGTTTCTTTCGATCTTTAAATTCATTATGAGTTAATGAATGCCGTTTACCTACTGACCTTAGTGTCAAGTACAGAGCCTTGAGTGTTAATCGAGATGTGATCGTATCTCGTTTCCGATTAAGTAAAAGAGTTTAGTTAAGCGTGCAAATGCCTAAAAGCTTGAAAAACATAAAAGACTAAATCGAATTTGATTTCGATTTCCATTTTCTTTTATCGTCTCAACGACTCATCGAGATTATGTTTTATGTACGATGAAGGAGGAAGTCAGCAGTAAGGAAAGGACGGAAGATCAGAAGAAAGAAAGCTCGATTTAATAGTTTTGTAATCTATAAAGTGGGCTTTCCTATATATCAAATAAAACGAGCAATGCTCGAAAACCTTTTCTTTATTGCTTTGATAACCGTGTTTTCAAAGTGATAATCATGGCATGAACTGTTTTTATGTTTTATGTGAGTTCTCTTGTACCTTTCTGAGTTAGCCGTCGTGCTTTCCAGATTTATGAGTTAATCAAAAGGGGTTAACTAACGATCGGCTTTGAGTTAGTCAAAAGGGGCTTTCCAAAGTTAGTGCACTTGAAGCCTGTGGTGTATGTGGTATCCTGTTGAGGGGTAGCCAGCCACGGTGAATTATGACTTGTCAAGATTTGAACGTAACATCTATGAAAAATGCTTGCAAGCTACTTTATGAATGAAATGAAAATGTTTAATAGGCACGAGCTCTTTTAAATGAAAACCCTGGTGCGCTATAAAATGAGATGCCTGTTTATCCATACTTATGATTATGTTTTCGGCAACGTGCCCACTGAGTACTTTTGTACTTAGCCCTGCATATGTTTTCTAAATGTGCAGGTTGAAGCGACGAAGCGGCGTTGGTTGAGTGAGAGTTGAATAAGGAATAAGGAGGACTTGTATATAGTTCACAATTCCGCTGCTAGACTGTAAACTCTTCTTTTTGATGTTGTGTTTTAACACTGTAGTCTAAGTTCTATAATATAACCTAGAAACTTTTGATGTATCTTTCTCGAGTAATCTTTCGAGACTAACTCTTTCTTTCGTCAATGAAGTTTGTTCATAGAAGATAAGATGTTATGTATGTATGTTTATTCTTTCATCCCCTTTCTTCCCCGCTTCTTTAATCCAACCCCAGTCGCACCCCGGCTTCTGCCGTCCCTCGGGATTTGGGGCTGTAACATTACATGTGTTTTTTAAATTGATTGACTTGCCTAAATGATTTAAATGTTTTGGTATGTAATCATCTACGTATTAAAGTTGTTCCTATGAAAACATGGGATAAAGATCATGTGGACGCACGGGATAATGGTCCTGTCAGATACAGGACAATGCATGCATTAGTAGTGGTGACTGTGAGCCTTGCTTCGGTTGGGCCGGTCACGGTGTTTGAGGAGGAGGCCTACTTCTCGACACCACAAAAAGATAAGTTATAGATTGATTCATACCTAAGTATAAGTATAAAAGGTTGCAACCGATTTCAGAAAAGTATGAAAATATTTTTATGGCTGTCACAAGTGGTAACTGTTTTTAAACAATGATATATTTAACCCTTGTGATGCAGCAAGAGAGGTAAGTCTAATCATATAGATCAATTGAGCAAGTTATCAAATGTTTTGGCATGTGTTCACTGAGTCGAAGTACTCAGCCCTGCATGTATTTTTAAACGTGCAGGTTAGCAGGATGTGGATGGCGTGGACAGCTTGGTGGTGTGTTCTTTTGATAGAGTCGAAAGTTGGCTGGCAATTACATGTCATCATACATGTAGTTGTTGGGATTTGAGTCAAGGTTTCCGCTGCAAAGCTATGCAAAACATTGTCTGTTGATATGTTCTAAATTTTACTCTGAAGTTCTGTTGGTTTACGAGCATTGTGCTCGATACAGTTTATGGTTTTTGATGATTCTCGTTTCTTGTGGATTTGAAATACTTATGCCGTTTTGGTTTTGATATGTAAATTATCCATGCTCGTTTAATGTTTAGTTGTGACTTGGAAGCATGCCTTTGTTTGTTATCGCTTTCAGTCAATTTTTCCTTGTTTTCCCGAGCATGAACCCCTTGATAGATGGCTTAGTAGTGTTAGTGTCATCAGTCATACCTCGGGAGTCGGGGTGTGACAACACGATATTCTATTGAGCACCTGGATGAAGAAAGATTTGGAAGCAAATCAATCACCACCAATCAATTCAAACGGCGATTGCAAATCATCAATCTGGTCTATCAAGGATAAATCAGATCAAGCTAAATATGGAAGCAATCAATCACGCCGATATGGTCTGCCAGAGGAGGGGGTTGACGGCCATCATCTCAACTATAAAAGTCCAGCAAGTGTGGCAGGCAAAACGTTGGTTACCCCTAGTATCCGATAGCACTCCACTCAAGAAACACTTTTACTTTCAGTTCATTTACATTTTCCGCACAAACAATTTACCAGCTTTCATTTTAATTCCATTGTGAAGAACAAATCTAAGGCAGTTTGCCTTAGGTATTTTCTTAATTTCAGTACTTTGTATTTTACGTTATTCATGTGTTTATTGTCACACCCCAACTCCCGATATGCGACTAACGACACTAACACTACTAACCATCCATCGACTCAGCTCAAATAAGGGATTCATGCTCAGGAAAAACAAGGGAATATTGACTGAAAGCGATAACAAATAGAACGTGCTTCCAAGTCCCAACTAAAACATCAAACGAGCATGGATAATTTACATATCAAATCCAATTTGGAATAAGGATATCAAGTTCACAAGAAACGAGAATCAACAAAAATCATAAGTTGTATCGAGCACATCGCTCGTGAATCAGAACATGTAATAGCGTATGATTCAAAACATAACATAAGACATCAATTAATATAACATTTCAATGCATTGCAGCGGAAATCTCGACTCAATCCCAACAACTACATGTATGAAGACATGCAATTGCCAGTTTACTTTCTTACTCGACCAAAACAAACACACCACACCACCAAGTCGCCCACGCCATCTACATCCCGCTAACCTGTATGTTTAGAAATACATGCAGGGCTGAGTACTTCGTACTCAGTGAACACATGCCAAAAACATTTAAAACTCTACTCATTAGAGCTATATGATTAGACTTGCATCTCTTGTTGCATCACAAGGGTTATAAATATAATTGTTTAAAAACAGTTCACCACTTGTGACAACCATAAAAATATTTTCATACTTTTCTGAAATCGACTGCAGTCATTTATATACTCAGGCACGAATCAATCTACAACTTATCTTTCTGTAGTGTCAAGAAGTAGGCCTCCTCCTCGAACACCGTGACCGGCCCAACCGAAGCAAGGCTCACAGTCACCTTAACTAATGCATGCATTGTCCCGTATCTTACAGGACCTTTATCCCGTGCGTCTACAGGACCTTAATAACTTTAACACGTAGATGATTGCTTACCAAAACATTTAGATCATTTATGCAAGTCAATCAACTTTAAAAGTGCACGTAATACATAGATAGTACTCGCATTCATCATTTGAGTTTCGGTTTAGAAAAGCCCACCTGACTTCCGAAGACTAGCTAAGCGGCTTACTTTTGACTGTCCTCGCTACTTATCCGTCCCACTTCGTCCTTCTCAATTTGACATCGATAAAGAATAAGACTCGACGCGAAAGACGTAAAGTAGACTTGGGCTTCGACTGAAGGACTTCTACTTGACTCGACTCTCTATATTTTTATCTTTTCTAAGTCGATCTCTTTCTCGACTTTCTCGTTCTCGATTCTCGACTCTATTCGGTTACTAATTTCTTCGTCTCGTACTCTCGTTCTAAATCATCAATTATTAATCGGTAATTGATAATACTTTAGCGTTTCTCACTAATTAATGAAATATCATTTATCTCAACTTCATTACTCGATTCTTACTCGCTTTCTCAACTCAATTAACATCATATCAAATCATTCATGTCACATGCACGCATTCTCAACAATTTGAACATATCATTTCATCATAATCGAAATGTAAACATTTCACTCAAGCATATAGATTTAATCAAACATATTATAACTCAATATAGAATTAAATCAAACATATTATCTCAAACTCAATTCACACTTCAAGTCACATTAACAATTTCTCGACTCTAGTTTTAGAAAAACGTTAACTTTGATCTCATAAAATAGATTCTCGTCTTTTAATAAAATTCAAATAATAAGAATTCTTTTCAATTAAAAATTCAAATATTCATTTAATATTTCTCGACTCATTATACGACATTATTGCAAAATACGTCGTCTTTGCTTGACTACGTACACATACTAGCATACGTACTATTATTTGGTTAACTTATTTTATAACTATAATTTCTCTTTTCTTAATCTCAATTAAACTTTTATTTTATATATAATCTCGACTTTTAACTCCAACTCAGAACTCCATTTTTTACTCATCAGTCAAGACTCAATAACTTCCTCGACTCTTTTCAAATTAAAACGATTTGAAAAACAAACTCAATTAATTCATTCAAGCATCATCAATTATTCAATACTCGGCCTATTAAAAATAAATGAGCATTCAAGCATTCATAAATTTCTAACTCGACTCTTAAATTAACATCTCTTATTAAATTTTCTTCTCATCTCTCAATATTTCTCATTTAATTTAATGATTAAACATTAAACTATTTTAACTCGATTTTATTATTAAACAACTCTTACTCGACTCTATACCCATTAACTCATCTTACTCGACTTATCTCTTCGAATATTATTTATTATTCGATTATCAAAGCTCGACTCGACTCTTTATTCTCTTACTCCATTATTTCTTAATTTGTTAAGAAATTATCTCTTTAATTATTCTATTTCTAACTCCATTATTTATTTTTATTTTAAAACTCCTCGTCTAATTTTACGAGTAAACGAACTAGACTCGATTAAACTTCTCACTCAATTTCTTACGTTTAACTCTTCTATTATTTTCTCTTATAAATAATTTATTATCATTTTTTTTCATTCTTTCACGTTCAACCGAACGATTTAACCTCGACTACTCATCTCTAATTTACACTCGACTCTTGACTCTATTATATTTAACTCTAACTCCTCTTATATTATATTTCAGTTATAATTTCCTCTAATCTCTATTATTAATTCTCAATTAACTCTTCCTCTTAAACTCTAATTATTTAATAAAGAAATTATTTTTCTTTATTTTTCTCAACTTAATGACTCATCATTATTTTAATAATTTTCAATTTGATTTTCTATTTAATTTTAATCTCAAAAATTTTGAATATTTTATTAATTAAATAATTAATTAATTTCTTTTATAATTAATTTTAATGGTATTCAAATCTTTAAGTTTACACCAAGAACACCTAGAACACACACTAGACATTTCTTCAAATCTTCAAAAATCATATCTTTTCACCAAGAACACCTAGAGCACACACTAGGTATTCCAACTCAAAATTTTCGATTTTAACACTAGAAATCTCATTTTCTTCACTTCAACATCTAGTACTCAAATTTACACACAACATACTCATATCATCAAAATTTATCAAATCATCAAAATATCATAAAACTTATTTTTCCTCTAAAATCATACATATAACTCGATTTTCCTCAAATAACAACATAAGGGATTTAAATCATCTAATACTCATAATCATCTCATGCTCATTACATCATCATAACATCAACTAAATAATCAAATAAAATTCGTCCTACAAGGCTTATAACTCACGGTACAAACACATAATTTTAGGGCATGGATTTTCTCAATTATTTCATGCATAATAATGGATCAAATCATGCTTATAAACACATATAAAGCAATTAAATCATCAAAATCATAGAAATCGAATTTTCTTCCTCTTGCCCTAAAATTTTCGGCTTCTACCTATTTTTTAGGGGTTTTAATTTTCTTTCTCTTTTAATCTATAGATTAATCACTAGGCTGGATTTCCTATCGATTTCCTCACTCGAATCTCACATCGAATCCCTAGTTTGCATATGCATAAATTAAACCATGCATGCAATTTTTTTTTCTTTAGGAATTAAGAGATTACATAATATACAATAATCAAATGGATTAACCAAAATTTTAAGAAATAAATCCCAACTCTCTTCTTGATGCTCTTTGGATTGAAATGAATGGAGTTAGGGCTCAAGATCTTGGCTTGGAATTTCCATGATTGAATCCACCTTAATCCTCAAGAAAAATAAAACAAGGATTGATCCTCTTCTCAAGGGCATGAGTGCCGAAAATTTTAAGAAATATGGAGATAATTTGGATTAAATATTGAACTCAAGATTTCATGAATTAATTACCTCTTCAATTAGGATATAGAAAATTGAAAGAGATGATGATGATCTCTTGAATTTCTTGAAAGCTTGAAGCTTAGATTTAGGACTTCAATGGAGGAATTCTCACTATGTGTGTGTATACGTGTTGTTCGGTTGGGAGAGGAGAGAAGGGAGAGAGAATATTTCTTTCTTCCTTCTTAGAGAAGTCACGAGAGAGAGAGTATAGAGGTTGAGAGAAAGAAATGAATACAATGTATGTTATGATGAATTTAGGGAATATCATGATTATTATTCCCAAGTAGGTGTTGAAAATAGTCAAGCTAGGGAGAGATTAGAGAGAGAGAGAGAGAGAGATAAGTCGGTGGGAGAGGGAGAGAGATGAGAGAGATATTCCATTTTACAGATAAAATTTTACCCGGATGAAAATGTCCGTGTTATTTCATTTAGACTAAAAACAGCTCTAATCTCTCCTCGTCTCGTTTTCGACATTAAAAATACCTCGAACCTATCTCATGTCCCACTAAATAAATCAAGGATTCTGACTATCTAATGTAATACCCCAGATATTTTTTTCTGACGAAAAATAAAAATTTTCTAATTAATTAAGGCTTTGCACGCCTAAGTTAAGGATTTTCAATTCTAAGACTAACGGTGAAATCCGTTTTTGAAATTAAATTCCAGAAGTCGGTTGAACGACTACTGTATTAGGGTTTTCGCGTCCGGTAGATTTTTCGTCTGAAAACTCATAATTAAAATCCGTCGAACTTTACATTCATTTTTTCTTTGATACGAGTTCACCGGAGAAAGTTAGTTTTTATGATTTTTCCGAGCGAATTTTAGACTGTCTAATCCCGACTTTTTCTCGAATTTTTAAAAACGAATTAGGTTTTCCGAGTACGTGATTTATTTCTAATCTAACGGACGAATTAGATTTCGTCGAATTCGTAACTACCTAAGAAAGTTTTTCTCGACTTTTATAACGTAGTTTAAAACCCGGAAATGAGATATTTCCGTCAAATATTTTCGCGCCAAACGACCCTTAGTGAGTCACCTTGTGAGTCATCCTACTTTAAAGAGATATTATCTAAACATAACACCTCATTCCTTTCTTTTTCTCCTCTAAGTGCAGTCCCCCCCTCTCTCTCTCACACCATTGATATGTTCTTCATTTTCTTCAAGCTCTCAAGCTCCACAACTAGTTCGTCTTCCGATCAATTTTAGTTCCGATTCCATAATCGAAAAGGTAAGAGCTTCCTCTCGAGATTAAACCGAACAAAAGTCCTTTCCTTCAAGTCTTAATTATTTCGAAAATTTCATGGAAGAAGCATGATGTTCTTTGCTTAATTCATGATATAGTATGCTTAGAATTAGATTTCTATGGTTGAAATTTCATGAAAATCACCCTCCTAATTAATTTGTAATTACCGAAAATTTAGGGATTTTTAGGGGTTTTTGTTGGTTCGACTTTCTTGGGGTTTGATTGATGGAATTGTGTTCAATGTGATGTTAGATGATCACATGAATTAAATTAGAATTTTCCAAAAATAAAAGTAGAAATATAAGAGAAGAACAAGTGAGGATTTGATGAAGAATATGATATGATATGCATGATTTGTTAATGGAAATAAGATGTAGTATGTATGTAGATAAATATATATTTAATTGGAATTTTTCTAAAAATAAATTGAAAAACGTAAGAGACGGGAATTTATCGATAAGTTGAAGCTCGATAATGTTTTTAGAATATGGTTTATATATTACTGATGCTTGATAGATAATGATCGTTATTGTAAAATTTGAACGAAATTGGATAACGTCGGATTTTTAGTAAGAGACGAGCAATCGTCGATAAGTCGAGCATGAATAATGATTTAGGTTTGTGATTCGAACCTATGTTAATCTCGCTGGTTGATGTTTGTAACCGTAAAGTTTGAACGAATTCTAAGAAGATTTGATTTTTGATAAGAAACGAAGAAACGAGATTAAAAGCTGACAGAAAAGTCGAATAAGGAAAACCAATTTATTAATAATGATTGTTATGGATCGACGAACAAGTTTGTAGTTGACGACTTTTCCATCCGAGATACGAGATGTTATGAGATATAGTTAAGAAACGAGAAGTGGATGAACGAAAATGAAATAGGATTTGGATATGAAATTGTTTTGGTAATTGGTTAGTTGGAAATGACGAGGAAATGCTCGTCGTTTGTTTAATCAAAAGACGTGATTGTAAACCCGATTAAGGGATATTGCGTGTTACCTGACTGCAGATGGAAATTTTGTAAGAATAAAAGTGGAATAGCATAAATCGAACCTAGAAAGTCGTGCGTCGAGTTAACGAGCACTAGGGTTCCACGCGGACTGTTTTGCGATGCGTTACGGAAACTATCATAACATTTAGCTCGCTTAACGAAATCGAGATCCGTAAATTGGAGAGTAAACTAGACATCCATGGCTTTCTTTTGGTATAGGGCACATCCCCTGTTTCGAAGTACCCTGTTCTATATAAACTTACTGACCTGTGCAGAAATTTCCAAAACTCATTTTCTTAAGTTGAATCCTTTTCAACTTCATTCCTTGTGAACTTCTAAGTCGTTATAAGTTATCGACATCCAATTATCTACTGACCTATGTGCCGAGTAATGAGCCGAGTTAGTTTATAAATGAGAATTGATCGAGTTTGGTGTTTCGCCTGTTTTTGGTTGTTTTTAGTTGGGTTTATTTAGTGCATTTTGTTCGCTTGCCGTTGTGTTTTGTGTTGTTTTTATATTCGGAATGCTCTAATGCTTTGGGTCGAGTTTTTGTTGGGAAAATGTAGTATTTGTGTTTTAGGTGTTGGATCACAAGAGAAATGGCTGAAAAGTGTATGTTCAACGATCGTTCACATCTCGACAAGCGTCCAACAGTGATGTGAAGTATCAGAGAATCACCTTGGACGATCGTCCAAGGTCAGCGGTCGTTCAGCCTCAACGATCGTCCACTTGGTCGAGAAGAGCTTCAGAGAGGATACTCCAGCGCTCGTCCACGTTCGACGATCGTCCACTTAGTCGAGAAGAGCTTCAGAGAAGATACCCCAGCGGTCGTTCAGCCTCGACGATCGTTCACTTGGTCGAGAAGAGTTTCAGAGAGGATACTCCAGCGCTCGTCCACGTTCGACGCTCGTCCATTTAGGCGTGATGTTGTTGTGATGGACGATCGTCCATGTTGGACGATCGTTCACTTTGAGGCGGCGATCTTTCCTTATAAATAGCCGAGCTATTTATACGCTCTCTCTCTCTCGAGTTTTTTTTGGCGATTTTTGTTCTCTTTTCTTTGACAAACAGAATTTCGTTCCTTTTCTACTTCCAGTTTATGTGTTCATCTAAACACTAGGGTAGATTATTACTTTCGATTCGTACGGATTTTGTGACAGACTTCTACTACGAATTAATTATCGTAAGTTTATTTTATTTTGCATCTCAATTATGTTTATGATTCACTTTGTTTTTAGAACTAGGGTTTATATTACTGTCTAGATTAATTGTCTTTTTAATTTCTTAGGGTAATCAAAATCCCAACCCAATCAACCTTTATTACTTTCTTTTTATTTTTCTGTTCTTGTCATAATACAACAATCACCCTGTTAAGCCTTCCTTGTGAGACGATATTCGGGACAACTTATCTAATCTATAACAACCACGTTTAATTGCGTGCAACTTAGATTAATTTAGGTTGAACAAATTTCGACTGAATTTATCCTAAGTCGCCCGCAATTAAACGAGATCATAGTAGCATAAATTAATCAACCCAAGTCGTATCTCTCGAGGAAGACTTAACAGGGCAATAATTGTATTGCAAAAAGAAAAAGAAAATAAAAAGAAAGCAGTAAAGATTGATTGGGGTTTGTTGTTCTAATTCTAAGTAATTGAAAGACAAATTAATCTAGACAAAATTATAAACCCTAATTCTAAGAACAAAATAAATGATAGACATAAATTAAGAAGAACGGAAAGAAACTCACAATATTTAAATTTGAATCTGTGGTGAAAGTTTGTCACAAAATCCGTACGAATCGAAAGCAAGAAGTCTAACTAAAACATAAAAGAATAATACTGTAACGAAAAGAAAATTGTTTATCGATGGCGGCTGAAAAGAAATTAACAAAAGAAAAGTAAAAAACATCCCGTAGGAAAGAAGTCCAAACCCCTATTTATAGGGATCGAGCACCGCCAAAGATGGACACTCGCTAGACATGGACGAGCGTTGGCTCCCTTGCCAACATGCCTGCTCCGAACGAGCGCCCAGTACCCAACGACCGACACACCGCTTCACATCTATACACGGACGAGCGCCGAAGAACAACGATCGTCCATAGTAGCTCTCTGCTGCTGATTCGCATGTTCACAATTAAAAGACGGGCGAGCGCCTATAACGGGCGAGCGCCTACCAGATGCACATGGGCGAGCGCCGGTAGTCACGGGCGAGCGCCCAACATTTTCAGCTTTGCACGCCCTTTTTGTTTCGATCATATCTCTCTCGTCCGAACTCCGATTTGTGCACGGTTTTCGCCTACGAACTCGTATCGAGACGTACTTCAATCCTATCAAGTTAAACTCTGCAAATATTTGTCACATCATTTCTCATTTTTGTCCATCTCTCGTCTATTCTCACGCAATTCTTGCAAAACCAACATGTTAGCGAGATTAACTAGAACCAATAAATTTAACAATAAAATCCGACAAAATAATGATGAGAAAGGTCACTTGACACACAATTACACATCAAAATGGAGCACAAAATGAGGTGAAACATTTGTTCTGTAAACGTCAAGATTAGAAGACAGGATGGCAGACAGAAGGTTAAAGTTTGTTCTGTAAACGATCGAGGTGGGCTTTTCTATCAAAATAAAATGAGCGTTGCTCGAAAGTGTTTACTTACTGCTTTAATAAGTGTGTATTAAAGTAACTATCAGTGCATAATGAATTGTTTTATATGAATTCTCTTGTGCCTCTCTGAGTTAGCCCACAGAGTGCTATCCAGAGTATTGGATTCTGAGTTAGCCCACAGAGTGCTATCCAAAGATTCCAACTAAACAATCAGATTCTGAGATAGCCCACAGAGTGTTATCCAGAGGGACAGATTCTGAGTTAGCCCACAAAGTGCTATCCACACGATCAGACTCTGAGTTAACCTTCAGTGTGTTATCCAGAATTAAGTGTACAGCAGTATAAGTCTTACGAATGTTTATGAAAAGATGCATGATTAATCTATACTCTTGTGAGTTGTTTTCGGCAATGTGCCCACTAAGTGCTTTATGTACTTAGCCCTGCATGTTTGTTTTTAAATGTGCAGGTTGAGTGACGGGAGCGGCAGTGGCTGATGTTGAGTTAAGAAGTCATATTTAGAATAAAGAACTTGTATCCAGCTTTACGCTTTCCGCTGCCAATCTTTTTGAAGTTAATATATCTATCTGTTGGATCTAAGCCCGTACAATAAACTCAGTTCCTTTTTGAACAACTTGTCGAGTGATCCTCCGAGATCAACTCTTTCTTTTAAATGAAGTCTTGTTCATAGAAGTTATTCTGTTATTAACGTCTGTTTATTCGTTCATTCTTATTCATCCCCCTTCTTCCCCGCCTCTTTAGTCCAACCCCTAGTCGCACCCCGGCTTGGCCGTCTCTCGGGATTTGGGGCTGTGACAGAGTGGTATCAGAGCATTCGGTTCTGCTCTGGTCATAAGTTATTTTTCTAGTGATACCACAGAGTGGTATCAGAGCGATCGTTTCTGCTCTGCATACGAATTTCTTTCAAGTAGTAAGATAGAGTATTTGTATATTCTCTATACCCGAGTCTACTTTTAAATAAAGTTAAGTCGTAATACTAAGTTTAAGAGTGTAGACGACAACTCAACCTCCCGCCACGTCGACTCAACCAAAGAAGAAAAGTAATGAAAGAATTTCAGAAGTATGATTTCTTTTAAAGAAATTTTG
This sequence comes from Schizonepeta tenuifolia, assembly GCA_029490685.1. Taxonomy (NCBI): domain Eukaryota; kingdom Viridiplantae; phylum Streptophyta; class Magnoliopsida; order Lamiales; family Lamiaceae; genus Schizonepeta; species Schizonepeta tenuifolia. The sequence goes on from JANLIY010000007.1 coordinate 3,466,999, forward strand.
ATTAAAGTATGCAAGAATTTGTGAATAAAGTATGCAAGTATGATATTAGTAAAGTATGCAAGTATGATATGAATAAAGTATGCAAGTATGAATGTGATTAAAGTATAAGAGCTATACTTTGTGATATTACATGAATTATGTGAAAGCATGAGTACTATACTTTGTGAAAGTGTGTGAAATTATGTGAGTTATAATTTCTTTATTCAAAATGTTTTGTGGGCATGAGAATTTAGACGAATTCTAAGATTCTTCCCAATTCTTTGAGAACATAGACGTTCTAAGAAACGATGGTTCCAAGATATCCAAGAGATGATCCGAACGGGAAGAACAGAATAAATGGAATCAAAGCGAATAAGAGACGAATGTTACTTTCGTATAAGTAACATGAACAAAGTAGAGTCATTACGTTGTTTTAATGATTAAGAACCGATTAAAAGTTTTCTTCAAGAAAAACTAAGCAGTCTAAGTTAAGATGATTAAAGTAAGATGAAATGGTTAAGGTAAGCTAAGGACCGTTAAGAGTTTGGTTGCAATTTGAGAAATTGCTAGATGATTAAGATAAGTTAATTCTTTATTGAATGGGTGAGTGCTTAAAGCACAAAATTGATGAGAATTCTTGATTTCTTTAGTTTCAAAATGCCGCCAATAGTAGCAAATGACAGAAGAAGAGGACTCGGTAGGCCTAGAGGACCGGGAAGAGGTCATAGACAGCATGAGAGGGAGGAAGATCAAGGACGTCAGGAAACCCCTCCACCTCCACCACCCCTACGTCGTGACATAGAGGATCTGTTCCTCAAAAGAAATCCACCTATCTTTAATGGATCAGGAAACCCAAGCGATGCTGAGCTTTGGGTAAGAGCTACAGAAAGAATTTTTAAACTTCTCAGATGTACTGATGAGGAGCGTCTTTCGTGTGTTGCGTTTCAACTCACCGGACCAGCTGATTTCTGGTGGGAAGCTAGGCAGAAGGTTATTCCGACAGAGCATCTGACTCAGTTTACTTGGGATGAGTTTAAGGAAGCATTTTACGACAAGTACATCCCTAAAACCTATAGAGCAAAGAAGGAAGCAGAGCTCTACAGTCTGAAACAATGGAAGATGATAGTGACTGAATACGATGCAACCTTTTGTGAATTATCAAGGTATGCACCCGAGCAGGTAGATACCGACGAGAAGATAGCAAAGAAGTTCTATGGGGGACTTAGACACGAACTAGGAATAGCATTAGCTAGCCATGGAGGACTGAGCTATACAGACATACTAGGACGAGCCTTAGACATGGAGGCAGTTATGTTGGATGAACAAAAGATTGTAGCACCCGTACCAGCACCAACCCAGGCTCCAACTCAAGACCAGTCCAACAACAATAACAACGACTTTAAAGGAAAAAAGGAAATGGGAAGGAGGAAATCAGGGATGAAGTCAGCGTAGCTATCAACAGCCGAATCAGAATAATCAATCAGGACAACGGAGGGAAAATAACTAACAAGGACAGTGGCAGGGACAACAGGCACACAATAACCAAGAAAGAATCATTGTTCCTACCTGCCCTAAGTGTAGCAGAATGCACTTTGGTAATTGTTTGGCAAACATTGACGGTTGTTATAACTGTGGTCAGAAGGGATACGTGAGAAGAAATTGTCCGAAACCATTGCAACCAGTAGGATCGAATCAGTATGGTCAGCCCCAACCCTTGAGAGCTAATCAAGCTCAGCCACATCCGCAACAACAAGAGCAGCATGCATGGACATTTGTGAATGGGCCAAAAGCACAGGACAAGGGCAAGGGTCACTAGGCAAGTAATTGGCGTAACTCAGACTGGTAGTAGTCTAATTTTGTATAAATTCTCGTTGGAGGTAAAATAGTACTCGTTCGACGTATATGTATATATGACCCCGTGAGTGGGCTTTTTCTTCTAGATCGTGTTAATTAAACAAGAATATTCAACTAACTTGTTTAATAAGGAACTTGTTTAACTTGGGAAGTTAAAAAGGTTTATAGAACTAGTATCGGAGTTATTACCGGTTTCAGTTTTGTAAACTTTTAAGTGGAAAAAAAAGGGGGTTTAGTAAGTAAGTGAACGTTTAAAGTAAAGAGTTAATGAAAATGTTTGATATGGATATAACCAATAGGATGGAAGGATTATGATTGTGGTATCAATTACCATCCAGGAAAAGCAAACGTCGTAGAAACACTTGTACGGAAATTGAGATGATGGATTTGGAAGTGCTAGATACACCTGAGACAATAACTAATCGAATAGCAGCACTAGTAGCTACACCAGACTTATGAGAGAGAATTTTAAGTGAATCCGAGAGAACGATTCAAGTATTAAAAGAAATGTTAAGGACGATAGTGTTAGATCAAAGTCTAATGAGTTATCAGGCTACGATAAGTATTATGCCTTACGAGGCCTTGTATGAAAGAGAAAAATCTAGAACTAGATTCGCTCAGTGAAGTGATAGATCAATTCTTTCATCAGATTCGAACCAAAGAGAAGAAAGTCTAGAAGTGACGAAAGTCTTAAGCGATATGTGTTGATCAGACATTAATTTAGAAAATGAGGACAAGATTTTTCCTCATGATTTTCCAGCTAAGGATTATTGTGATTATTTCTTCATGTTCAGTATAAACTTAGACGAAGCTTTATATACGATTAGTAGATATCTTGAAAAAGATAGGTTTCAATGTTATATAGATTGGCCGTGTCGCCAAGTCTATGAAATGTTTATTATGTTTGCGTATGTCGTATGAGAAAGTACGTGTTCAATTCTAAAACGCGTGATCCACCAGCAAGACGTTGTTCTTGATTAAGTTATAAGTTATGAAAAAGACCGCAATCGATCGAGGATCGAAAAGTGTGAGAGTTAGGAAGTAAGTCGATACGATTAGTAAAGTGTTCGGGAATTACCACGAGCAAGAGGAAGCTACGTGGGAACTTTTGCGAATGAGGTAAGCAAATTTCGGGACGAAATTTTTCGTTAGAGGGGTAGAATGTAATACCCCAGATATTTTCTTCTGACGAAAAATAAAAATTTTCTAATTAATTAAGGCTTTGCACGCCTGAGTTAAGGATTTTCAATTCTAAGACTAACGGTGAAATCCGTTTTTGAAATTAAATTCCAGAAGTCGGTTGAACGACTACTGTATTAGGGCTTTCGCGTCCGGTAGATTTTTCGTCCAAAAACTCAGAATTAAAATCCGTCGAACTTTACATTCACTTTTTCTTCGATACGAGTTCACCGGAGAAAGTTAGTTTTTATGATTTTTCAGGGCGAATTTTAGACTGTCTAATCCCGACTTTTTCTCGGATTTTGAAAAATGAATTAGGTTTTCCGAGTATGTGATTTATTTCTAATCTAACGGACGAATTAGATTTCGTCGAATTCGTAACTACCTAAGAAAGTTTTTCTCGAATTTTATAACATCGTTTAAAACCCGGAAACGAGATATTTCCGTCAAATATTTTCGCGCCAAACGACCCTTAGTGAGTCACCTTGTGAGTCATCCTACTTTAAAGAGATATTATCTAAACATAACACCTCATTCCTTTCTTTTTGTCCTCTAAGTTCAGCCCCCCCCCCCTCCCCCTCTCTCTCACACCATTGATATGTTCTTCATTTTCTTCAAGCTCTCAAGCTCCACAACTAGTTCGTCTTCCGATCAATCTTAGTTCCGATTCCATAATCGACAAGGTAAGAGCTTCCTCTCGAGATTGAACCGAACAAAAGTCCTTTCCTTCAAGTCTTATTTATTTCGAAAATTTCATGGAAGAAGCATGATGTTCTTTGCTTAATTCATGATATAGTATGCTTAGAATTAGATTTCTATGGTTGAAATTTCATGAAAATCACCCTCCTAATTAATTTGTAATTACCGAAATTTTAGGGATTTTTAGGGGTTTTTGTTGGTTCGATTTTCTTGAGGTTTGATTGATGGAATTGTGTTCAATGTGATGTTAGATGATCACATGAATTAAATTAGAATTTTCCAAAAATAAAAGTAGAAATATAAGAGAAGAACAAGTGAGGATTTGATGAAGAAGATGATATGATATGCATGATTTGTTAATGGAAATGAGATGTAGTATGTATGTAGATGAATATATAATTAATTGGAATTTTTCTAAAAATAAATTGAAAAACGTAAGAGATGGGAATCCATCGATAAGTTGAAGCTCGATAATGTTTTTAGAATATGGTTTACATATTAGTGATGCTTGATAGATAATGATCGTTGTTGTAAAATTTGAACGAAATTGGATAACGTCGGATTTTTAGTAAGAGACGAGCAATCGTCGATAAGTCGAGCATGAATAATGATTTAGGTTTGTGATTCGAACCTATGTTAATCTCGCTAGTTGATGTTCGTAACCGTAATGTTTGAACGAATTCTAAGAAAATTTGATTTTTGATAAGAACAGAAGAAACGAGATTAAAAGTCGATAGAAAAGTTGGATAAGGAAAACCAATTTGTTAATAATGATTGTTATGGATCGACGAACAAATTTGTAGTTGACAAATTTTCCATCCGAGATACGAGATGTTATGAGATATAGTTAAGAAACGAGAAGTGGATGAACGAAAATGAAATAGGATTTGAATATGAAATTGTTTTGGTATAGTAATTGGTTAGTTGGAAATGATGAGGAAATGCTCGTCGTTTGTTTAATCAAAAGATGTGATTGTGAACCCGATTAAGGGATATTGCGTGCTAACTGACTTGAGATGGAAATTTTGTAAGAATAAAAGTGGAATAGCATAAATCGAACCTAGAAAGCCGTGCGTCGAGTTAACGAGCACTAGGGTTCCACGCGGACTGTTTTGCGATGCGTTACGGAAACTATCATAACTTTTAGCTCGCTTAACGAAATTAAGATCCGTAAATTGGAGAGTAAACTAGACATCCGTGGCTTTCTTTTGGTATAGGGAACATCCCTTGTTTCGAAGTACCCTGTTCTCTATAAACTTACTGACCTGTGCAGAAATTTCCAAAACTCATTTTCTTAAGTTGAATCCTTTTCAACTTCATTCCTTGTGAACTTCTAAGTCGTTATAAGTTATCGACATCCAATTATCTACTGACCTAAGTGCCGAGTAATGAGCCGAGTCAGTTTATAAATGAGAATTGATTGAGTCTCGTTTATTCGTTAATATGAAGAAAGTAGTAAAGTGCAAAGGCTTAAAAGACTTAACCGAATACTAAAGTGTGATTATCTGCGTTCAAAGAAGGAGGACGTCAAGATTAGAAGACAAGATGGAAGACAGAAGGTTAAAGTTTGTTCTGTAAACGATCGAGGTGGGCTTTTCTATCAAAATAAAATGAGCGTTGCTCGAAAGTGTTTACTTACTACTTTAATAAGTGTGTATTAAAGTAACTATCAGTGCATAATGAATTGTTTTATGTGAATTCTCTTGTGCCTCTCTGAGTTAGCCCACAGAGTGCTATCCAGAGTATTGGATTCTGAGTTAGCCCACAGAGTGCTATCCAGAGATTCCAACTAAACGATCAGATTCTGAGATAGCCCACAGAGTGCTATCCAGAGGGACAGATTCTGAGTTAGCCCACAGTGTGCTATCCACACGATCTGACTCTGAGTTAACCTTCAGTGTGTTATCCAGAATTAAGTGTACAGCAGTATAAGTCTTACGAATGTTTATGAAAAGATGCATGATTAATCTATACTCTTGTGAGTTGTTTTCGGCAATGTGCCCACTAAGTGCTTTATGTACTTAGCCCTGCATGTTTGTTTTTAAATGTGCAGGTTGTGTGACGGGAGCGGCAGTGGTTGATGTTGAGTTAAGAAGTCATATTTAGAATAAAGAACTTGTATCCAGCTTTACGCTTTCCGCTGCCAATCTTTTTGAAGTTAATATATCTATCTGTTGGGTCTAAACCCGTACAATAAACTCAGTTCCTTTTTGAACAACTTGTCGAGTGATCCTCCGAGATCAACTCTTTCTTTTAAATGAAGTCTTGTTCATAGAAGTTATTCTGTTATTAATGTCTGTTTATTCGTTCATTCTTATTCACCCTCCTTCTTCCCCGCCTCTTTAGTCCAACTCCTAGTCGCATCCCGGCTTGGCCGTCCTTCGGAATTTGGGGCTATGACATCTAATTTTTAGGTCAAAATCTCGAATAACGAAGAAAAACCTAAATATCATTCGGCTAATTAATCCGTTAAGGACTAAACTCTTAGAATTTTCTCATGTAATCTCGGATGAGCTTCTAAATTATCTCAATGATCTTAGAATTAATTCTAGATTCAAAAGATACTAATTAGGTCTAATTCTGAGTTCATTGGTGAATAGTGTTTTCTCGGTTCTCGCTACTATTCACTGAAAAATAAAAGTTCTCGGATTTCACTGAAAATCATACTCATGCTCAAACTCATATAAATAAACTCAATCAATGCATCACATACTCGATCGAATAATCGAAACGAGAAAAACTCACGTCAAAGCACACAAGGGCATTTTAGTCATTTCAAGGAAATATCTTTTCTTGAAGCATCTCATCACTCAAAATCCATTAATTAAGCATTTAAACTCATTTACAATGCACCTAAGGGCTTATAAAAGTTCGGGATATTACATCCTCACCCCCTTAAAAAAATTTCGTCCCGAAATGTACTAACCTCGGGAAAATAGCTCGGGGTATTTTGCTCTTATCTTCTCTTCGAGTTCCCATGTGGCTTCTTCAAGATCATGATAACACCACTTAATCTTAACTAAGGGAATCGATTTCGTTCTAAGCTGTTGAACCTTACGGTCTAGAATTTTCTTGTGTTTCTCCTCATAGCTTAAGTCTGGCTGCAAAGCCACATCTTCTTGGCGTATCACGTGCTTTGGATCGAAAATGTACTTCCTCAATTGCGATACGTGAAAAACGTTATGCGAATTCCCAAAACTGGGAGGCAACGCTAACCTATATGATACGGATCCAATCCTTTCAAGGATTTCAAAAGGTCCTATAAATCGAGGTTTTAACTTTCCTTTAACACTGAAACGATGCACTCCTCTCGAAGGGGATACTTTTAAGAAACTTTATTCCCTACATCGAACTCTAACTCGGATCTTTGATTGTCGGCATACGACTTCTGTCGACTTTGGGCTTCCTTAATCTTCTCACGAATCTGACGAACAGATTCTATCATCTCTTCTATCACTTTTGGCCCTATCACATTTCTCTCGCCTACTTCGTCCTAATAGAGCGGAGATCTACACTTTTTTCCGTAAGGGGCCATTCTAATCGTATTTTGATAACTATTATTATAAGCAAATTCGACTAGAGATAAAATTTTCTCCCACTCGTCTCCTTTGTCTAATAAAACAGCTCTTAACATATCCTTGAGGATTTGAATCGTCCTTTCTGACTGACCATCCGTCTCGGGATGATAAGTGGTGCTAAACTGCAACTGCGTTCCCAATTCTTTTTGGAAACTTTCCCAAAAATGGGCTGTGAACTTCGAATCTCGGTCGGAGGTAATCATACCCGGCACTCCGTGCAATCTCACAATCTCTTTGACATAAATCTGAGCTAACTTATCCGATCCGTAGGTATGTGGAAGGGGAATGAAATGAACGAACTTTGTCAATCTATCCACAGTTACCCACACAACTGTATTTTCTTTTTCCGATCTTGGTAACCCGTCACGAAATCCATCGTGATACCATCCCATTTCCATTCTGGGATTGGTAGCGGTTGTAAGGGTCCATACGGTCTTTGGTGTAGGGACTTTACTTGTTGGCAAGCTAAACATCTTTCAACATACGTGGCCACATCCTTCTTCAATCCTTCCCACCGAAACTGTTGCTTTAAGTCTTGGTACATCTTTGTACTGACGGGATGGGCTGTATACGGGGTCTCATGAGCTTCACTCATTATCTCGTTTCTTAACTTCTCGTCGTTGGGCACACAAATCCTTCCTTGATACAATAAAGTATTATCTCTCGACTCTGAAAAATCTTTAACTCCTTCCTTTCTAATCTTCAACCTCAACTTCTCCAATTCTTCATCTTTCCTTTGGCCTTCTATAATACGAGACCTCAAATCTGGCATTACTACTAAAGTAACAATCACTTGCTCTACTGTCGCTGGGGGTATAGTTACTTTGATCCTCATTTTCCCAAATTCTTCGATCAATCTTGCTTCTTCACTTAGCAAAAATCCTAACTCGGTTTCCTCTGAATTCTCCATCCTTCTTTTTCTGCTCAACGCGTCGGCTACAACATTAGCTTTACTGGGATGATACGATATCTTGCAATCATAGTTTTTCACCAACTTGAGCCATCTCCTCTGTCTCATATTTAGCTCTTTCTGCTCAAAGAAATACTTCAAACTATTGTGATCCGAAAAGATTTCACACTTGGCTCCATAAAGATAGTGTCTCCAAATTTTCAGGGCATGCACTACGGCTGCTAGTTCCAAATCATGAGTTGGATACTTCTCTTCATGGGGTTTAAGTTGTCTTTAAGCATATGCTATGACTCTTCCATCTTGCATTAGGACACATCCTAATCCTTGAGCTGATGTATCAGTATAAACAATGTAGTCTTTTCCTGGTTCGGGAAGGGCTAATACTTGAGCTAAAGTTAATCTTGTCTTGAGCTCTTGGAAACTTCTCTCACATTCCTCTGTCCATTCAAACTTTGATTCTTTCTTCAACAAACTCGTCATTGGTTTCGCAATTTTGGAAAATCCTTCTACGAATCTCCGATAGTAACCTGCTAAATCGAGGAAACTACGGATTTCATGAACTGACTTTGGAGATTTCCAATCTTGCACAACATTCACCTTTTCCATGTCAACTTTAATTCCTTCGGACGAAACAACGTGTCCTAAGAAATTCACTTCTTTCAGCCAAAATTCACACTTACTGAATTTGGCATACAATTTCTCGGATCTTAACTTTTCCAAAACGATTCGTAGATGCTTTTTCGTGTTCGGCTTTATTCCTTGAATACACCAATATGTTGTCTATGAAGACAATCACAAATTTGTCCAAAAATTCTTAAAAAACTCTATTCATCAAATCCATGAATACTGCTGGAGCATTAGTCAACCCAAATGGCATTACTATGAATTCGTAATATCCATATCTTGTTCTGAATGCAGTCTTTGGAACATCTTCTTGCTTGATCTTCAGTTGATGGTATCCAGATCTTAAGTCAATCTTGGAGAAAACACCGGCTCCTTTTAGCTGGTCAAACAAATCGTCTATCCTTGGTAAAGGATACTTGTTCTTGAGCATAATCTTGTTAAGCTCTCGGTAATCTATGCACATTCTCCAACTTCCGTCTTCATTCTTCACAAAGAGAATCGGGGCTCCCCAAGGCAAAATGCTTGGTCGGATAAAACCCAAATCTAACAGTTCTTGCAACTGGATCTTCAATTCTTGGAGTTCCTTTGGGGCCATTCTGTTTGGAGCTTTTGATATTGTGGCTGATCCTAGTTCTAAATCAATTGTAAACTCTAATTGCCGGTCAGGAGGCAATCCTAGGAGTACTTCTGGAAAAACATCTTCAAATTCTCGCACGATAGGCACGTCATCGATACTCAGCTCTTGGTTCTCATCTTTGTTCAAGTAAATTAGATACACCTTTGTACCCTTATTTCTCATTAGCTTCTGTGCTTTCATTGCCGAAATTAACGGCGTACTCTTCTTTACTCTCTTTTCGACTCCAAAAACTACAGTCGACCTTCTCTAGGGGTTTGAAATGAAATTTACCTCAGGTCGCATCAAATCATCACAAAATTCTCGGTTAACCAATCCATTCCTAGGATTATGTCTACGTCCCACATTTGAATCAGATTTAGGGATTTCGCTTGCAACTTAAGGCTTCCGAATTCGAATTCTAAGTTCGAGCAGACACGCGAAATTAACGCAGATTTACCTAAAGGGGTTGCGACTCTAAGCACCTGGTTCGATTCTTCTACTTTCAAACCTAAATTTTCTACGCACGCACTAGATATAAACAAATGCGAAGCGCCGATATCAAACAAAACGATAACAGGTATACCGTTAAGCTTTTCCATACCTGCTAGGTTTCCTGGGTCTTTAGCTGACTGTTTCTACTCAATCGCGAAGGCTCTTTGAAAATGCGGCGGCTCCTGCTGAGAAGGTTGCTGCTTTGGCTGCTGCGGCTTGCGCTGATGTTGAAGAAACTTTTGTTGTCGAGTTACCTTAACTGCTTTCATCTGTGAAGGCTGAAACTGATTTGGCCTTCCGCCACTCATTCCTTGTTGTTTACTTGGGCACTGGTTCGAGAAATGACCAGGCTGACCACAAGTATAACAGACATTACTTCCGATTTTACAGATGCCTTGATGCATCCGTCCACACTTCGAACAATGGGGAAATCCTTGAGGTCCTATAGGCACATTGCTTCGATTAGCCTGCGGAGCTCTCACTTTCTGGGTTTGCTGGGATTGTTGTCCCTTTCCCTGCCAAGGCTTCTTACTTGGGTGGCTTACACCACTCCATTTTCCCTTTCTCTTTCCATGCTGACCGAACTGAGGCTGATGGGTAGTTACGGTCGTCGTCGTTTGGCTTTGGAACTGAGGATTTGCTGAGGAATGCGATCCCTTTTTCTGGCTGCATAGCCAACTACATGTCTAGGGCTCGGTTAAGGGCTTCTGCGTAAGTCAGATCACTTTGACTAGCGAGAACTACTCGAATATCTTGCCTCAATCCTGCTTGGAACAGCTCGCATATTTTCTCGTAAGTATCTACCTTATCAGGTGCAAATCGAGCTAATTCGCAAAACTCTCGATCGTACTCAGCTACAGTCTTCTTTCCTTGTCACAGGTTGGCAAATTCGTTCGCCTTCTGCTTACGGTAACTCCTTGGCACGTACTTTTCGTACAATGCTTCCTTAAATTGTTCCCATGTCAGGTTTTCATGCTCTTCTGGATTTCATGCTCTTCTGGAGTGTACATCCTCTGTCTTGCTTCCCACCAATAGTCGGCAGTTCCTTTCAATTGATACGTCATGCACTCGAGACGTTCGTGATCGGTGCAATGAAGGAATCTAAAAATTCGCTCAAGAGAACGAATCCAGTCTTCGGCTTCTGCCGGACTGCCTTTACCATCGAAGGTTTGGGGATTTTGGCGAAGGAAAAGTTCTTCTACACGACGTTCATTGGGAGGGGACGGGGTAGGATATCGTTGCCCCTTTTCATCATCTCTTATGTTTCTAACGTTTCTTCGTCTTGGCGGCATTCTAAAGAAATGCAAAAGAAAGTTTTTAAGCCACTTGGAAAGAAAAAATTATCTCACTCGAAACCTTTCTCGATTCTGAAAATGTTTCCCTTTTTCAAGAAGAATATGATTCTCAATTGGTACTTATCAAACAGAATCACTTTAATGAATGCTGCAAATCATCTCAAATTCACATATCTCAAATAATTCAATTCTCAACTCAAACATAGTCAATCATCATCATAAAGGGGGAACAGACATTCACATCATCATCATCATCATCATATATATATATATATATATATATATATATATATATATATATATATATATTCTCAAAGCAATTATTTCTCAACATTCAATCACAATCACAATCTCAAACATCATCACATCAATATCCACATATTTTCAAATTGAAATTTTCTCAATACTCAAACAATCATGCGTCCTCATGCTATTATTTTAGCTCGTATATATCTCGTTTACTTTTACTCAAATTTTATTATTTGAAGAATAGATTATTTAATTTACTTCAACTCTTATCTCGTCACTTGCTCTTGTCTCAAACGAAATTTTGGAATCTCGATTTATCGAGTTAATTTAATTACTTGGGAGACTCAAAGTTGATTTTAACGGCCTAACGGCTCTTCTTTCATATCACCCGTCAATGGCCTCTTTGGAGGACTTACAAAAAAATAAGGGATTAACTTTTACATCCGAAAATTCCCACACGTCGACACGACGGTCTACGACTCAAATCAAACTACACGAGCTACCACTTCGCGTTCGATTCTACTAACTGGCCAAACCTCAAGTCATAAATATTACATCACTGCTGAAAGGTAAAAAGAGTTCAACTCTTAGACATAAAAGATAAATATTATTCGAATTTCTCCACAGCTTGCTTGAACTGATTCTAAACATTAGAATCACCCTCACTCAGGCCGTCATCATTGTACTGTTCTTCATCAGGGTACTCCTATGGGTTCTCTTCCTTCTCGGGATCCTCTTCGGGATCCTCTTCCTCTTCTTCTGCGCCGTCATTTATGATGTTGAAACGCTCGTGTTCGGCTGCCCTCATTTCCTCTTCATATTCGTGGGAGGTGTAGTTGATGCTTTCCAAAGGTTCGTCATGTCTCCTGTATCCTCGTCTTCAAAACGAGCATTGACGTCCTCTAGCTCTGACTAGACCCATGGAGGTATGTCGGGATTATCCTCGTTGCGGCGAAGGTAGGGTGCCATGTTGGCTGAAGCGCCATACTCTAACTCAGGTCCATCATCGGGCCTCACTAAAGGGGTAGGAGCAAATGTGTATGGAGCAGGGAAATAATCGTTCGGCAGAGCTTGGAGATAACCGCTTCCCACGGTAAATGCGGTTGTCAAATTCTCATCATACTCGTCGTCATTGTCATCGCCAGAACGGGGTGGCTTAGAAGGCTCGGCTACAGGCTGAACCAGAGAAGAAACTTGGTTACGACGCATATGATCCACAAATTGATCCTTCATAGACGGCAAGGCTCTGTTAGAGTCGTGAAAACCGTTCGACTACTGGGCTGTCGAGCTAGATGAGGCAAAAGGATCAAAGGCTTGAATAGGGAGTACACCACCCGAATATGGGTAGTCCTGGTAAGCAGCTCGAGGCTCTGGCTCAACACGAGGTGGTGAAGGAACATGGGGAGGAACAGGGCCATCTTGGAGCACAGGCGGGGGACTATGAACAAAACCATTTGGCTCGGCAGGAAGGTCATCATCATAAGGGGCTGGAGGCAGTTCACCGTACTACATATACTGTCAGGAAATAGCAGAGATGAACGCGTTACAGTTTCCGTAAAGATAGCCATTGAGGTAGCGATGTCCGAGAAATCGGGGCACCAGCGAAGCTGCCCAATCTCGCCACTCACGGGGCAAAGCCTGAATCAAGTGTGTCATTCCATCTAACGGTCCTACGTCCATATACTGAACTTTTTCCCAGATCTTATGGTATCGGGCTAAGAATTCTGCAAGAGTTTCGGAGTTCATTTTTCTCACATGCAGGTATTCCTGCATCCAATCACGGTCGGCCATCCTATACGAATTTTAAACAAGTTAAGCACACTAAAACAGTTAAACGAGCATGCTAGAATTTCCAACCACCACATACTCATTCTTGCTTTCCATAGGGGTATTATCGCTCAGGGTACTTGGCAATTCCATTTCACGTAACCGTTTGCACAAACGTTCCATCCTTTTCGATTTTCCACACAAAAACGCATTAGGGGAGGCATTCTAAAGCAATCTAGTTATTCAATCTACTTATAAAGCTTTTATCTCTAGACAAGCACAAATAATAAACTTGAATAACTTAATAAACATTTTAAACTTGAAAGCTTTTGAAAATAAAGCGTACCTGGTTGCCGGATGAGATGGGGGACTGCTTGGTGTGTTACTGACTCAAATAAGTCTAGGAAATAAATCTAGACTTGACTCATTAAGAAAGTTAGACTTTAGAGTAGACAGACCTTGTTCTGATACCACTATGTCACACCCCGACTGCCGAGATGCGACTAACGACACTAACACTACTAACCATCCATCGACTCAGCTCAAATAAGAGATTCATGCTCGGGGAAAACAAGAGAATATTGACTGAAAGCAATAACAAATAGAACGTGCTTCCAAGTCCCAACTAAAATATCAAAGGAGCATGGATAATTTACATATCAAATCCAATTTGAAATAAGGATATCAAGTTCACAAGAAGCGAGAATCAACAAAAACCATAAATTGTATCGAGCACATCACTCGTGAATCAGAACATAACATAAGACATCGATTAACATAGCATTTCAATGCATTGCAGTGGAAATCTCGACTCCAAATACATGTATGAAGACATGCAATTGCCAGTCCATTTTCTTACTCGACCAAAACAAACACACCACACCACCAAGTCGCCCACGCCATCTACATCCCGCTAACCTACACGTTTAGAAATACATGCAGGGCTGAGTACTTCGTACTCAGTGAACACATGCCAAAAACATTTAAAACTCTGCTCATTAGAGCTATATGATTAGACTTGCATCTCTTGCTGCATGACAAGGGTTATAAATATAATTGTTTAAAAACAGTTCACCACTTGTGACAACCATGAAAATATTTTCATACTTTTCTGAAATCGACTGCAGTCATTTATATACTCAGGCACGAATCAATCTACAACTTATCTTTCTGTAGTGTCAAGAAGTAGGCCTCCTCCTCGAACACTGTGACCGGCCCAACCGAAGCAAGGCTCACAGTCACCTTAACTAATGTATGCATTGTCCCGTATCTTACAGGACCTTTATCCCGTGCGTCTACAAGATCTTAATAACTTTAACACGTAGATGATTTCTTACCAAAACATTTAGATCATTTATGCAAGTCAATCAACTTGAAAAGTGCACGTAATACATAGATAGTACACCCATTCATCATTTGAGTTTCGGTTTAGAAAAGCCCACCTGACTTCCGAAGACTAGCTAAGCGGCTTACTTTTGACTGTCCTCGCTACTTGTCCATCCCACTTGGTCCTTCTCAATTTGACATCAATAAAGAATAAGACTCGACGCGAAAGACGTAAAGTAGACTTTGGCTTCGACTGAAGGACTTCTACTTGACTCGACTCTCTATATTTTTATCTTTTCTAAGTCGATCTCTTTCTCGACTTTCTCGTTCTCGATTCTCGACTCTATTCGGTTACTAATTTCTTCGTCTCGTACTCTCGTTCGAAATCATCAATTATTAATCGGTAATTGATAATACTTTAGCGTTTCTCACTAATTAATGAAATATCATTTATCTCAACTTCATTACTCGATTCTTACTCGCTTTCTCAACTCAATTAACATCATATCAAATCATTCATGTCACATGCACGCATTCTCAACAATTTGAACATATCATTTCATCATAATCGAAATGTAAACATTTCACTCAAGCATATAGATTTAATCAAACATATTATAACTCAATATAGAATTAAATCAAACATATTATCTCAAACTCAATTCACACTTCAAGTCACATTAACAATTTCTCGACTCTAGTTTTAGAAAAACGTTAACTTTGATCTCATAAAATAGATTCTCGTCTTTTAATAAAATTCAAATAATAAGAATTCTTTTCAATTAAAAACTCAAACATTCATTTAATATTTCTCGACTCATTATACGACATTATTTCAAAATACGTCGTCTTTGCTTGACTACGTACACGTACTAGCATACGTACTATTATTTGGTTAACTTATTTTATCACTATAATTTCTCTTTTCTTAATCTCAATTAAACTCTTATTTTATATATAATCTCGACTTTTAACCCCAACTCAGAACTCGATTTTTAACTCATCAATCAAGACTCAATAACTTCCTCGACTCTTTTCAAATTAAAACTATTTGAAAAACAAACTCAATTAATTCATTCAAGCATCATCAATTATTCAATACTCGACCTATTAAAAATAAACGAGCATTCAAACATTCATAAATTTCTAACTAGACTCTTAAATTAAAACATCTCTTATTAAATTTTCTTCTCGTCTCTCAATATTTCTCATTTAATTTAATGATTAAAAATTAAACTATTTTAACTCGATTTTAATATTAAACAACTTTTACTCGACTCTATACCCATTAACTCTTCTTACTCGACTTATCTCTTCGAATATTATTTATTATTCGATTATCAAAACTCGACTCGACTCTTTATTCTCTTACTCCATTATTTCTTAATTTGTTAAGAAATTATCTCTTTAATTATTCTATTTCTAACTCCATTATTTATTTTTATTTTAAAACTCCTCGACTAATTCTACGAGTAAACGAACTAGACTCGATTAAACTTCTCACTCAATTTCTTACGCTTGACTCTTCTATTATTTTCTCTTATAAATAATTTATTATCATTTTTTTTTTCATTCTTTCACGTTCAACCGAACGATTTAACCTCGACTACTCGTCTCAAATTTACACTCGACTCTTGACTCTATTATCTGTAACTCTAACTCCTCTTATATTATTTCTCGATTATAATTTCCTCTAATCTCTATTATTAATTCTCAATTAACTCTTCCTCTTAAACTCTAATTATTTAATACAGAAATTATTTTTCTTTATTTTTCTCAACTTAATGACTCATCATTATTTTAATAATTTTCTCTTTTATTTTCTATTTAATTTTAATCTCAAAAATTTTGAATATTTTATTAATTAAATAATTAATTAATTTCTTTTATAATTAATTTTAATGGTATTCAAATCTTCAAGTTTACACCAAGAACACCTAGAATACATACTAGGCATTTCTTCAAATCTTCAAAAAATCATATCTTTTCACCAAGAACACCTAGAACACACACTAGGTATTCCAACTCAAAATTTTCGATTTTAACTCTAGAAATCTTATTTTCTTCACTTCAACATCTAGTACTCAAATTTACACACAACATACTCATATCATCAAAATTCATCAAATCATCAAATTATCATAAAACTTATTTTTCCTCTAAAATCATACATATAACTCGATTTTCCTCAAATAACAACATAAGGGATTTAAATCATCTAATACTCCTAATCATCTCATGCTCATTACATCATCATAACATCAACTAAATAATCAAATAAAATTTGTCCTCCAAGGCTTATAACTCACGGCACAAACACATAATTTTAGGGCATGGATTTTCTCAATTATTTCATGCATAATAATGGATCAAATCATGCTTATAAACACATATAAAGCAATTAAATCATCAAAATCATAGAAATCAAATTTTCTTCCTCTTGCCCTAAAATTTTCGGCTTCTACCAATTTTTTAAGGGTTTTAATTTTCTTTCTCTTTTAATCCATAGATTAATCACTAGGCTTGATTTCCTATCGATTTCCTCACTCGAATCTCACATCGAATCCCTAGTTTGCCTATGCATAAATTAAACCATGCATGCAAATTTTTTTTCTTTAGGGATTAAGAGATTACATAATATACAATAATCAAATGGATTAACCTACTTTTAAGAAATAAATCCAAACTCTCATCTTGATGCTCTTTGGATCGAAATGAATGGAGTTAGGGCTCAAGATCTTGGCTTGGAATTTCCATGATTGAATCCACCTTAATCCTCAAGAAAAATAAAACAAGGATTAATCCTCTTCTCAAGGGCATGAGTGCCGGATATTTCAAGAAATATGGAGATGATTTGGATTAAATATTGAATTCAAGATTTCATGGATTAATTACCTCTTCAATTAGGATATTGAAAATTGAAAAAGATGATGATGATCTCTTAAATTTCTTGAAAGCTTGAAGCTTGGATTTAGGACTTCAATGGAGGAATTCTCACTATGTGTGTGTATGTGTGTTGTTCGGTTGGGAGAGGATAGAAGGGAGGGAGAATATTTCTTTCTTCCTTCTTAGAGAAGTCACGAGAGAGAGAGTAGAGAGATTGAGAGAAAGAAATGAATACAATGTATGTTATGATGAATTTAGGGAATATCATAATTATTATTCCCTAGTAGGTGTTGAAAATAGGAAAGCTAGGGAGAGATTAGGGAGAGAGAGAGAGATAAGTCGGTGGGAGAGGGAGAGAGATGAGAGAGATATTCCATTTTACAGATAAAATTTTACCCGGATGAAAAAGTTTTCCGGATGAAAATGTCCGTGTTATTTCATTTAGACTGAAAACGGCTCTAATCTCTCCTCGTCTCGTTTCCAACATTAAAAACACCTCAAACATATCTCATGTCCCACTAAATAAATTAAGGATTCTGATTATCTAATTTTTAGGTCAAAATCTCGAATAACGAAGAAAAACCTAAAAATTATTCGGCTAATTAATCCGTTAAGAACTAAACCCTTAGAATTTTCTCATGTGATCTCGGATGAGCTTCTAAATTATCTCAATGATCTTAGAATTAATTCTAGATTCAAAAGATACTAATTAGGTCTAATTCTGAGTTCGTTGGTGAATAATA
Source organism: Schizonepeta tenuifolia (assembly GCA_029490685.1). Lineage (NCBI taxonomy): Eukaryota > Viridiplantae > Streptophyta > Magnoliopsida > Lamiales > Lamiaceae > Schizonepeta > Schizonepeta tenuifolia. The sequence continues at coordinate 3,485,196 of JANLIY010000007.1, forward strand.
TTTTCTCGGTTCTCGCTACTATTCACTGAAAAATAAAAGTTCTCAGATTTCAATGAAAATCATACACATGCATCACATACTCGATCGAATAATTAAAATGAGAAAAACTCACGTCAAAGCACACAAGGGCATTTTAGTCATTTCAAGAAAATATCTTTTCTTGAAGCATTTCATCACTCAAAATCCATTAATTAAGCATTTAAACTCATTTAGAACACACCTAAGGGCTTATGAAAGTTCGGGGTATTACATTTATTTACTTTCGTTAATATGCATTTTAATATGTCTGAGTAGTCCCCTTTGGTGAGATTTGGGTAGAGGAAATGATTAAGTGTTGATATGTGAAATATTCGAGAGGCATTTGTGTCTTCGGTTGGATCCAGTAGTTCCGGAGAGATCTGAGCATAATTCATGGACAGTCCTAACCTAGTAGAGATGTACCATGCTAAGAAAAGGCCAGGGCATGACAGACAACAATGTTCAGTATGCTTATGACCGAGTAGCTGAGCAGCACCTTCAATGGAGTTGTAGATCTAGATGGCGAGGAATGGGCAAGGGGATACTGCATTCTTCCTAGGTCTTGGGCTTCTCTAATAACTACCCATCAAGTGTGACGAGGAATGGGCAAGCCATGATTAATGATCAAGGGACAACCTCACGCATCGTAGATATATCGATGACCGGTTGGACACGTTACCGGAAATGGATATCCCGCGAGCTATGTCTACTCTGTAGGTGAAGAGCCGGGAAACTTGGAAGAGAAGGTTGGTGAGGGTCATACTTGGAGAGATCGGGTATGACTTCTATCTAAGGAGAAGTGAAGCAGGGCCATGTGACGAGGGTGAAGCGTGACCTTCGGACCAAGTGACCACAAGGGATTCAACCATCCCAGTGTGGAGTCTAAACTCTTGAGACGCCCCAATGTTTTTGGGCCACGCCTTGAGTTGATGCAAAACATGGACGGATCTTCAGTATGCCCATGACCGAATACACATATCAATGATAATCATGACCTACCCCAAATCTTACCCCTTTTATATTTGATTGTTTCCAAGTTTAATTTGTGCAGATAAAATAGGATTGGACCGTGACAACCAAACTTGTGCACCTAAAGAGTAAAGTAGTTCATCACTCTCCATGGGATCAACCCTAGCTTACCGCTAAGACTGGCCAGTCCGGTTGCGGGAATAAAAGCGTGTACTGTCCGTCTGGGGCATACACAAGTATTTTGATCGTACCATACGATGAGTGCGTGTCAAAATTGGCACCGTTGCCGGGGAGTGACACGCAACAATTTTACTCTTCTCATTCCATTTTCCGCTACTAGTGTATGCGTCGAACTTGTTGAGTACAAAGAGCATTGATTTTTGATCCAGATATAGACCGAATTGAACGATGACTTCGCGCAACCGCACGGATAGCGAGACGCGACGCTATGGTTGAACTACAATAGGCGCAGACCCTCAAACTGTTGGCATACCCAACAAATCTTAATCTTAGGCCCAATGGGATAACCCTACCAGCGAACCCTTTCGACCCTGAGCGGTTTGACCTTAAACCAGCATTGATACAGGTCTTACCGGAGTTCAATAAATACGCTAAGGACGACCCCCACACTCATCTTCAGGATTTTGAAATGACAGTGATGCACCAATCAAATGAGAATCAGCAAGAATATGTGAAATTGGTACTTTTCCCATTCTCGTTGGTGGATCGTGCGAAGAGATGGCTATATAACTTACCCCAAGGAAGTGTTACTTCTTGGACAGAGATGCAACAATGCTTCTTGGAAGAATTCTTTCCAGCAACCAGAGTTGAGAGAATGAGATGGGAAATCAGGAATATCAAACAAGATGGGTTGGAATCCTTCTATCAGTATTGGACTCGATTTAAGCAGCTTTTGAGAAACTGCCCACATCATCAGATCACTCATAAGGATCAAGTTGAGAGCTTTGTAAAAGGCATGCAGAAGAATGATCCAGGGTTGGTGCTGGCCGCATGCAATGGATCGTTGATGGATAAAACTCCTCAAGACATTTTCAAACTGTTGGAAACGATGGCTGAGGAATCTAGAGACGATGCGCATGAAAGGAATAGAGATTGCCAGCTAAGGAAGAAGAAAAGAATAATCTGACAACACTGAGTAAGGAGATGAAAGAGATTAAGGCACTGCTGAGTGGTTTGACTATACAGAAGAAGGTACGACAGTGTGGCCTATGCGATGCTACAGGGTATCAATCTGAGAATTGCCCTAACTTTGGTGAGGACATAATGGATGTAAATGCTATGGGGAGAAACGAGGGATTACACAGGAAGCATGATCTCTTCTCTAACAATTACAATAGAGGATGGAGGGATCATCCTAATTTCAGATGGAAGCAAGATAGTCAATCCCAACAGCATAACACAGGCATGCCAGTATCTTCTCAATAGTATGCCTAGCACCAACAACAGCCACAGTATCAGGGAGGACCACCACAACAGCAAAATTATCAACCACAGCAGCAATAGGTTTATCAACCGCCACATCAAAGGCGAGCACCATGGGAAGAAGCCATTGAGAATATGGTTAAAGAAAGTGAGAAATTTTGAAATGAAGCTCGAGCTGGTATGAATCAGACTAATGTCCAGATTGGTTATTTGGCGAAAGCATTGGCCAAAGTGGAAGAAAATGCAGGGAAACTCCCTTCTCAGGGAATAAATCACAAGGAACAAACACATGTGATAATAACAGAAGTTGAGGATGAGCAAGCCGAGAAAATTTTGGCCGAAGCAGAAGTTAACAGGAAAAGAGATGAGGGGACCTGTAATGGACTTACTGGAGAACAGATTGATAATGATCAAACCGAACCACCTTATCCGGGTAGACTACGATAGAAAGCCAAAGAAAAGGAAACTAGTGAGATGATGAAAATGTTTCAAAAAGTGGAACTTAACATACCATTATTGGATGCAATCAAACAAATTCCTAAATATGCTAAGTTTCTTAAGGATCTATGTTCGAGAAAGGTGAAAGTGGAAGAGGAAGCTCGATATATTATGGGGGAAAGTGTGTCAGCGGTAATTCAGCAGAAATTACCCCCAAAACGTAAGGATCCTGGAATGTTTAACATTCCTTGCAACATAGCAGAAAGAAATATGGATAAGGCCATGATGGATTTAGGGGCTTCAATAAATGTGATGCCTTAAACAGTTTTCAAGCGACTGAATTTGGGAGAACTAAGGAATACCCGAGTGGTCATACAATTGGCAGATCGGTCTATTGCATACCCGGAAGGAGTGATACATGATGTGTTAATCAAAGTAGGGGATTTGATCTTTTTGGTCGACTTCTATGTACTAGACACGGGGTCAGAGGCTGATGCGTCTTCGATCTCCTTTGCTTCTCCTTCTTTTTCTCCTTCCATTTTCTTCCCCTTTTTCTCAGCTGTAACCCTCCTCGCCGTGCTCGTAGTACCCACCTTGCTCCCTAATTTTCTCTGTTTGGACTTATGCGATAGGGGAGGTTTCGAGGTTTCGAGCTTCTTCTTTGCTCCCACCCCTTTCTCCTTACTCTGTGGGGTGACATCTTCCTGGACCTGCACTGGAATGCTCTTCTCTGTCTCCTCCTCTTGTTCCTTCTCCTCGTGGTCAGAAGTGGTCAGACCACCCTCCTTTGATTGAGATTGAGAGCGGGAAGCACTGGGAACTAGAGTAGGCGCCTTTCGTGGAGGACTAGCTCCTTTCTTTCCGGTGGCCTTCTTCTTCACTGCTGCCACGGTAGTGGTGCCCTTGACCGCATTAACATATCAACAATGATCCTGACCTACCCCAAATCTTACCCCCTTTTTATATTTGATTTCCGTCTATTTTATTGTGCAGATACACAGATTGAGACCGTGACAACTCGATTTGTATACTGAAGAGTAAGGTGGTTCATCACTCTCCGTGGGATCGACCCTAGCTTACCGCTAAGACTAACCAGTCCGGTAGTGGGCATAAGAGCGTGTACTGTCCATCTTGGGCATACACAGGTATTTTGATCGTACCGCACGACGGGTGCGTGTCAAAATTGGCGCAGTTGCCGGGGAGTGACGCGCAATAATTTTACTCTTCTCATTCCATCTTCCACTATTAGTGTATGCGTGGAACTCGTCGAGTATAGAGAGCATTAACTTTTGATCCAAATATTGAACGAACTGAACGACGACTACACGCACTTGCACGAATAGCGAGACGCGATGCTATGGATGAACAACCACAGCCGCCGCAGACCCTCAAGCAGTTGGCTTATCCAACTAATCTGAATCTCAGGCCGAATGGGATCACCTTACCGACGAATCCCTTCGTGCCTAAACGGTTTGACTTGAAACCTGCATTAATACAGGTCTTACCGAAATTTAATGGATATCCAGGAGACGACCCGCATACCCATCTCCAGGACTTCGAAATGACAGTGATGCATCAGTCCAATAAGAATCAGCAAGAATATGTGAAACTGGTTCTTTTTCCGTTCTCATTAGTGGACAGCGCAAGGAGATGGCTGTACAATCTACCTCAAGGAAGCGTTACCACTTGGGCAGAAATGTAGCAGAGTTTCTTGGAAGGGTTTTTTCCAGCCACAAGAGTTGAAAGGATGCGATGGGACATCCGAAACATTAAGCAGGACGGGCTGGAAACTTTTTATGAGTATTGGACTCGTTTCAAACAGTTGTTAAGCAACTGCCCTCAGCACCAGATCACTCCAAAAGATCAAGTGGAAAGCTTCGTAAAGGGCATGCGAAGGAGTGATCGAGGACTGGTATTGGCTGCATGCAACGGATCATTGCTGAGCAAAACACCTCAAGAGATTTTCAAACTCTTGGGAACAATGGAAGAAGAATCCAGAGATGATGGACATGAAAGAAGCAGAGAGATACCAGAGAGAGGAGAGGAAAAAGATAAGCTGACAAATCTGGAAAAGGAGATGAAGGAAATAAAGACATTGCTGAGTGGTCTGACCATGCAGAAGAAGGTTAGACAGTGTGGCCTATGCGATGCAGTGGGGCATCAATCTGAAAATTGCCCCAACTTTGGTGAAGATATAATGGACGTAAATGCCATGGGGGAAATGAAGGATTTCAGAGGAAACATGACCCGTTTTCAAATACGTATAACAGAGGATGGAGGGATCATCCTAACTTTAGGTGGAAACAGGATGGTCAACCACAACAGAACGGTGCAGGTCTACCGGGATCATCTCAATCATTTGCCCAGCACCAACAACAAGGACAATATCAGGGAGGCCCACCACAACAACAACACTACCAGCTACAACAGCCGCAGGTATATCAACCACCTCATCAGAGGAGAGCACCATGGGAAGAGGCCATGGAGAGCATGGCTAAGGAAAATGAGAAGTTCCGCAATGAAATCCGAGCTGGTATGAATCAAACTAACGTGCAGATTGGTCATCTGGCGAAGGTGTTGGCAAAAGTAGAAGAGAATACAGGGAAACTTCCATCTCAAGGGATCAATCACAAGGAACAGGCACAAGTAATAATCACAGAGGTGGATGATGAGCAAGCTGAAAAAATTTTGGCGGAAGCAGAAGTTAACCAGCAAAGAGAAGAGGGAACCAGCAACAAAATCTCAGGAGGAATAGATGGTGATGAGCAGACCGAACCCCCTTATCCGGGTAGACTTCGACAGAAAGCCAAAGAGAAAGAAGCCAATGATATGATGAAAATCTTTCGAAAGTTGGAACTTAGCCTACCCCTACTGGAAGCGATTAAGCAAATTCCAAAGTATGCCAAGTTCCTTAAAGATCTTTGCTCGAGGAAGGTGAAGATTGATGAAGATGTTCGATATATCATGGGAAAAAGTGTGTCAGCCATCATACAGCAGAAACTGCCACCTAAGAAGAAAGACCCGTGGATGTTCACTATCCCTTGCAACATCGCAGGAAGGAACATGGACAAAGCCATGATGGACTTGGGGGCATTTATAAACGTTATGCCCCTGACAGTTTTCAACAGGCTCAACTTGGGGGAACTACGAAACACCCGAGTTGTCATACAACTAGCAGACAGGTCAAACACGTATCCAGAGGGCGTTATCGAAGATGTTCTTATCAAAGTAGGAGAGCTGATTTTTCCTGCTGACTTCTACGTGTTGGATACCGGTTTGGAAGCAAAGGAGAACTCCATCCTGCTAGGCAGACCGTTCATGATGACTGCAGGGACTAAATTGGACATGAAGACTGGAATTCTATCGTGTGAATTCGATGGTGTGGTGGAAGAATTCAACATTTATGAAGCCATGAGACAAAAGCCTAATTTAGAATCTGTAGAGATGATTGACATATTCGAACCATTGGTACAAGAGCAAAACCTGTCATTCAGCTCGAGTGACACTACAGAAAGGGTTATACAAGCCGGTCTTACCGATCGAGATGCCGTACAAATGGAGGACCTCGAGATGAAGGAGACCATCATGGAGTTGTATTCTTTAAAAGAAAGCACTTTGGAAGCAGCAGTGGAAGTTGACAGGAAGATTAAAGATATTATCTTGGAAGTGTACTCCATCGGAGGATCGGGGCAAGGCAAACTGGAGTTGTTCTCTCAGTATGGGCAATACGAGAAGCTGATGCCCTCGATTGTGAAAGCCCCAGTCTTGGAATTAAAAAAGCTGCCGAAGTACTTGCAATATGCTTACTTGGGACCGGAGGAAACTCTTCCAGTGAATATCAGTTCCGATCTAACCCTGGTTCAGGAAGAAAGACTAGTCAGAGTATTGAGAGAGAACAAGGAAGCCATTGGTTGGACCCTGGCAGATATAAAGGGTATCAATCCAACAGAGTGTATGCATCATATATACTTGGAGGAAGGAGCACGACCAGTACGGGATTCGCAGAGGAAAATGAATCCTGTCATGAAAAAGGTGGTACTTAAGGAGATCCGACAGCCAATGGGTCAGCCCGGTTCACGTCGTATCGAAAAAGTCTGGAGTACAGGTTGTGGAGAATGACAAAGGCGAGCTTGTTTCAACAAGGCTACAAACGGGGTGGCGAGTCTGTATAGACTACCAGAAGCTGAACATGGTCACACGGAAGGACCATTTTCCATTGCCCTTTATCGACCAAATGTTGGAACGACTAGCTGGTAATGCCTATTACTGTTTCCTGGATGGATATTTAGGATATATGCAAATATTCGTAGCTCAAGAAGATCAAGAAAAGACCACGTTCACTTGTGTGTACGGGACTTTCACGTACCGAAGAATGCCATTTAGTTTTTGTAATGCACCTGGAACCTTCCAACGGTGCATGATGAGCATTTTTTCAGATTTGTTGGAAAATTGCATAGAGGTGTTTATGGATGATTTCACGGTATATTGTGATTCGTTCGACACATGTCTTAATCATTTGGAGCTAGTATTGAAAAGATGTGTGGAGAAAAGCCTGGTACTCAATTATGAGAAATGCCATTTTATGGTGAAAGAAGGCATCGTACTGGGCCATGTCATATTAGAGAGGGGTATCGAAGTGGACAAGGCAAAAATTGATTCCATTGCCAAGTTGCCATATCCAACTACGGTCAAGCACATACGGGCATTTCTTGGTCACGCAGGGTTTTACCGCAGATTCATAAAGGATTTTGCAAAGGTTGCTCAACCTATGACCCGTTTGTTGCAACAAGATGTACAGTTCGACTTTGATGACGATTGTAAGGAGGCATTTCTGAATTTACGGGATAAATTGGTATCAGCCCCTATTATTCAACCGCCAGATTGGGAGATACCATTTGAAATCATGTGTGATGCCAGCAATTACGCGGTTGGAGCAGTACTGGGGCAGAAGAAAGGTAAGGAAAGCCACGTTATATATTACGCCTCAAAGACTTTGAATCCAGCTCAGTGTAGCTACACCACAACTGAGAAGGAATTGTTGGCAGTGGTTTTTGCAATCGAGAAGTTCAGATCATACCTTTTGGGCACAAAGGCGATCATTTACACTGATCATGCCGCTTTGAAATACCTCATGGCGAAGAAAGAATCAAAACCACGACTTATCCGGTGGATATTACTGCTCCAGGAGTTCGACTTGGAAATAAGAGATAAGAAGGGAGCAGCCAATCTAGTAGCTGATCATCTAAGCAGGCTACAAATGGGAAAAGATGATGGTGAACCAATAGAAGATGCTTTTCCGGATGAGAGGCTATACGCCATACGCGATCATATGGAGATGGAGACTCTGTATACTCTAACCGAGAAGGAGCCTTGGTTTGCAGACATAGCAAATTATCTTTTCACCAAGGAAGTACCATCAGGGAAGACCAAGTTCGAGAGACAGAAATTGGTAACACAGTCTCGCTCTTATTTTTGGGAAGCACCGCATTTATGGAAGATTGGTACAGATCAAATCATACGGAGGTGCGTTCCAGAGTTTGAACATGCTCAGATATTAGAAATGTGCCATAGCACAACATGTAGTGGCCATTTCGGTGGAAGGAGAACAGCACAAAGAATACTGGAAAGTGGATTTTATTGGCCTACCATCTTTGCTGATGCCAAGAAATGGGTACAGGGCTGCCCGAAGTGTCAGATGGTAGAGGGTATTACCGCAAGAGATGAAATGCCTCAGATGCCTATTATGCCTGTGGAAATCTTCGATGTATGGGGAATCGATTTTATGGGACCACTCCCTAAGTCAGGGAATTATGAATACATTTTGGTGGCAGTCGACTACGTATCCAAATGGGTCGAGGCAAAGGCTACAACCAGTAATGATGCTCATACGGTGGCTGAATTTTTGAGAGAGCAGGTGTTTAATAGATTCGGAGTTCCAAAAATCCTCATCAGCGACCAAGGATCTCATTTCTGCAATGCCACCATTAGAGCACTAACCAAAAGAATGGGGGTGAAACATAAAGTCACGACTGCATATCACCCTCAGGCCAATGGGCAAGCTGAAATTTCTAACAGGGAGATAAAAGGCATATTGGAAAAGGTGGTTCATCCCAATCGTAAGGATTGGAGCAATTACCTGGGAGATGCGTTATAGGCATACCGCACTGCCTATAAACTCCAATTGGCATGTCACCATTCAGGCTTGTGTTCGGAAAAAGATGCCATTTGCCAATAGAAGTGGAACACAAGGCTTACTGGGCGATCAAGAGAATCAACTTCAGTTTGACTAGGACCGAAGAAGAAAGGAAGTTGCAAATGAATGAATTGGAGGAACTTCGGTTGGAGTCATATGACAATGCAGTTTTGTACAAGGAAAGAACAATGAGAATCCACGATGCCAAGCTTAGGAAGAAGGAATTCTGGTCTGGCCAAAAGGTGTTGTTATTCAACTCTCGATTTAAGTTGATGAGTGGGAAGCTTAAATCAAAATGGGGAGGACCATACATCGTGAAGGATTATTCCCAAATGGAAATGTCGAAGTTTATGATTTGAACGGAAAGGATACTTTTGTGGTGAACGGTCATCGTTTGAAACTGTACTTCGATTATTCAGACTTGAAGAAAACCAAGGAGAAATGCTCTTTACTGGATCCTATTTATCAGTAAGAGCAAAAGCTGGAAGTCGAGCTCAAGACATTAAACAAGAGCACTGACTAGGAGGTAACCCAGGAGTTGTCGTCGGTAAGACCACAACCGCTTTTCCTTTAATTAGTTATTAATTAGTTGTTTGGAGTTAAGTGAGTATTTGACTAAGTCAGAACTGGAGAATGTGGGCCAAGTTTTTTTTTTAAGTTCGAACCCACTTTGCGATGCAAAGTGTGTAGGTGGCAGACCTGTGTGTGGAATGGAGACGGTCTAACCAAGGAGTGACGTGGAGGCGCATCTGACAAGGACGGCTGGTATAATTGCGGCGCTTGGGATTTCGCACTAAATTTGAATTTCAAAATTTGGTAATGATTTATTCCCTTGATTGTTTCGACTTTCCATAACTATCACTTCACCCCTACATCAGTCAGAAAGAGAAACCCTCATAGCCTCCATAACCGCCCTACACTCAGCCACTTCCTCCACTTCGCCATAACCGTCGCCCACAATCTGCCATTTAAGCACGGAAACCTAGTTCTCATTCCACATACTTCACCAACCCTCGCCGTCTTCCTGAAAACCCTGAAATTCCAACCGTCACCATGGTCAAAATCAAGAAAGCCGCCCACAAAAGAACTAACAAAGGCGTCGCCGCCCCCAGTACTCAAACCAAAAGCCCAACCGCTACAAAATCTGTACCGGTAGGGGAGAAGAGGAAAACTCGCAGCACCACATCAGAGGAAACTCCGGTGCACAGTTCAGAAAAGACCACACCCACCCGGAGGGTGGACGAAGAGGAACAGGAAAAGATTCCCTCACCGGAGAAGCAACCCACCGGAGGAAGAGGCGCTGCGGGTGACCAGGAGCAAGTACAGGTCGAGGAAAAACCAGATGTCCAACCGCCTAGAAAGAAAGAGAAGAACCTTGTGGTCAAGGGCACCACTACCGCGGCAGCAGTGAAGAAGAAGGCCACCGGAAAGAAAGCAGCTAGTCCTCCACCAAAGGCGCCTACTCCAGTTCCCAGTGCTTCCCGCTCTCAATCTCAATCAAAGGAGGGTGGTCTGACCACTTCTGACCACGAGGAGAAGAAACAAGAAGAGGAGACAGAGAAGAGCATTCCAGTGCAGGCCCAGGAAGATGTCACCCCACAGAGTAAGGAGAAAGGGGTGGGAGCAAAGAGGAAGCTCGAAACCTCGAAACCTCCCCTATCGCAGAAATCCAAACAAAGCAAATTAAGGAGCAAGGTGGGTACTACGAGCACGGCGAGGAGGGTTACAGCTGAGGAAAAAGGGAAGAAAAAGGAAGGAGAAAAAGAAGGAGAAGCAAAGGAGATCGAAGAGGAAGAAATAGAGAGAGTGGAGATAATCGACAGCTCTAACTCGGGGGAGATTCAAGCACCTATAAAGTCTACACCCAGTGTCACCGCCACGAAATCAGGAGCCAAGAGGAAAGACGTAATATGACCTGCAACATCCGGAGCAACCATACCACGAGACAGCCAGCGGTATGCCATCCTGCAGAACAGAGAGATTCTCCCTTGGTACTACCTGTTGACAGAAAGCTTGGAAGCATTTGGAATCAAAGAGAGGGTGGAGGGATACTTCGAGGGTATCGGCTGGGGAAAGGTTTTGGAATGGAACTACCCTGCGTTCAAGAAGCTATCGGAAGAATTCATGGGGACAGTGGAATTCAAACCCCGCGGCAAATACGGCATCGAGACTCCGGGCACCCTGCGCTTTCAACTGCGGGGCAGGATGTTCCCTCTCTCCATCAATGAGTTGAACATCCAACTCGGAGTACTCGAGCCGCGGGAGGTGTATGAGAAAGAGTATAAGGAGGCAGAGACGGTGGCTTCGGATGAGTGGAAGTCTCAGATTGACCACTACTGGTCAATCATCTCCATCAGGGATCGCTATGTGAAGAATAGCAGCAAGTCCAATGAGATCAGAGATCTAGCGCTACAGATTTGCCACAGGTGGTTGGCTTACAACATCTACGGGCGGTTGGAGGGGTCTAACGTGGTGACTCAGCAGGAGCTGTTCATTTTATGGTACATGATGGAGAAGAGACGGGTGAACTTTGGGTTCGTAGCAGAGCAGCAGTTTCAGTTTGGCGTGACCCACCACAACAAGTTCCTCTCACTCTGCCCTTTGGCGAAGATTCTTGCAAAGAATCTCACCAATTTCGACTTGGAGAAGCCAGATGATCTCGCAGCTACTGATACAAGGTTTCTGGACCAAGGGCGCTTCGTGAGGTGGAGGATTGTTGAGGTGGATGAGCATGGAAATTACTCGCTGGTTCATCCAGAAGGCACAGCGGGCAGAGCAGAACCGAGCAAGGTGAATGAGCAGGCGGTTCCGCGCCGCTCGAATAACAAGATGGTGGCTATACTGGCAGAGTTGAAGGAGCTACGTGCAGAAGTAGCGATGTTGAAGAGGGAGATGACGGCAATCCATACCAACATGAAGAAGGGCTTTGAGAAGTTGATGGCAAAAGTGGACGGAGAAGAGGAAGATGCCTCCGACCAGGATGAATAAGTTTCATTTCCCTTATCTTTAGTTTAGGTTTTATTTTTCTTTTTGTTCTTTTCATTTCTGATTTTTTTATGTTTTGTGTCAGTTGGAGTCTAGTGTTCATTGAGTCTTGAGTCTGTGTGTGCGCATGATATATGGATTAGGGAATGTGTTCATGTTGTTTGGTTTGACTGGTTTGAATAGTATGTTGAGCAGCATTACATGTATAGCAGTAGAAGGAATACAGAAATCCACACCTATGAGAATTGAGCCTATTTATTTCTATCTTTTGTGTGTTCATGCTGCTTAGTAATCCTAGAACTTGTTAGTGGATTTTAGCTGGATGTGTAGATTAAAGGATAAGGGCAGTTTATTCATGATTAGAAGCCTCAGAATCATTCAACTAAACACGATGATCCATTGCTAACCACTTTGAGCCAAAATAATTCTTTCTTTCATGAGCCCTTATAATGATATTTGATTAAGAGTGTGTCTCCCACACCATACAAGATAAGAAGGGTACATAGCTGCTCTAAGAATCAAAAGTGAAAGAGGGGTAATAAGAAAAAGAGGGGGTGGTCAATGTTTAAGAAGAGGGGCAGCAATGAAAAGAATGAAAATTTTAAGTGCGATCATAGATCAATGCATGCCTAAGAAAAGAATACCCCAAAGAAAAAAAAAGCAGTATGAGGATTAGTGGGAGCACTTATATTAAAAGAGCAGTCCATGTGGCTAGAATCAAGTCTTAACCCACTATCCAGAAATCCTCACCCTGCTCCGTATGCCCCATTACAGCCAAATAAAGACCTTTTGATAGTTTGCACCAGATTAACTAATAGCCATAAATCTTCGAACTAGCTAACAGGAAAGCTAATGCAGCATGAAATGAGAGTAAACACTAGCCAAATAATTGAGTGTGTGTGAGGAATACTGCTAATACGATCATGTCGTGTCATTGCTCAATGGGTTGTGGAATGTAACAGGTGGATACATGCATGCACGAACTGATTCATTTGATTACGCATTTTCGTGTCTTGTAGTTTTATTTCTTTTTCATTCACTTTCTTTCTTGGTGTCTTTGTGAATCCACCAACATACTTGAGGGCAAGTATGGTTTAAGTGTGTAGGTGTGATGCTTCTTCGACTTTTGGGCCTTTTGGCCCTATTTTTCATGTCTTTTTGTGTCATTAGAGTCTGTCCAGGGGAAGGAAACTGTTGTTCGAAGGAAGGAAGCTCAGTCCAAGTCAAACAGAGGAAAGGTGGTCAGAATGAGCAGAACTGGAGCGAATCCAGTCGGTTGCAAGGACTACGCAAAGGAGTATGCAGAGCAGGAGATGAATTGAAGCAAGAGACGAGGTTGAAAGGAGGATTCCATGTGAACCCTGAAGCTAAGTTGCTGTTCATCATTCGCATTCGTGGTATTAACACAATACACCCAACAACAAAGAAGATCTTGCAGCTACCTTGCCTACGAGGAATCCAACCATGAAGCATGCAACCAGTTTGACCACCACAAAGATTGCCAATCAGTCGCCAAAGCTCAAGAAGGAAAGCCGCGTGGAGAGGATTCGCCTAATATCTGCCAAGCATCTATGGAAGGAAGGATTTGGAGGTCAGCGCCCTACCCTAAATAAACTAATCAATCGGAGATCGCCAATCATCAATCCAGTCAATCGCAGATATTCAGAATCTCGCTCAACATGGAAACTACCAATCATGCCATTTCAATCTACCGGCCTAGGGTTTTGCTCGCTGCCACTACAACTATAAAAGTCCAGCCAAAGCGGCTGGCACAATCTTAGTCCGAAGAAAACACTTTTATTCTCAGTTTTATATTTCTGTTCAAAACAATCTTTATCTGTTTTTATTTACATTACGCTGTGAAGAACAAATCCAAGGCTGTTGCCTTAGGTACGTTTAATCCGAGTATCTCGTATTTCTTCTATTCATGAGTTCTTTTTCGCTTATCATTATATATTCAATTATGTGTGAGTAGTTTACTCGGTGAGATTTGGGTATGGGGAATGATTGATTGTTGATGTGTGAAATATTCGCGAGGCACTTGTGCCATCGGTTGAGTCCAGTAGTTCCGGAAAGACTGGAGCATAACTCATGGGCAGTCCTGACCTAACGAGTGATCTCCGTTCGGTTGGAGCTGTACCATGTCAAGCAAATGCAGGGCATGACAACGGCAGCGTTCGATGTGCCCAGGACCGAGTAGCTAAGCAGCACCTGACATGGTGCTGGAGATCTGGATGGTGAGGACTGGACAAGGGGATACTGCGTCCTTCTTCAGTCTTGGGCTTCTCTAACAATCACCCATCAACTGTGACGAGGCATCAAGCCATGGTTATTGACCAAAGGACTCATCTCACGTATCGTAGGCATTCCAATGACCGGTTGGACGTGGTCCCGAAAATGAGTATCCCGCGAGTTATGTCTACTCTGTAGGTGCGGACATGAGAAGTTTGGAAGAGAAGGTTGGTGAGGGTCATACTTGGAGAGATCGGGTATAACTAATATCTAAGGAGGAGTGAAGCACGGCCTTGTGATCGGGGTGAAGCGTGACCTTCGGACCAGGACGACAACAAGGGATTCAACCATCCCAAGTGTGGAGTATAAATTCTTGAAACGCCCCAATGTCTTTGGGCCACGCCTTGAGTTTATACGAAGTATGGACGGATCTTTAGTGTGCCCATGACCGAATTAACATATCAACAATGATCCTGACCTACCCCAAATCTTACCCCCTTTTTATATTTGATTTCCGTCTATTTTATTGTGCAGATACACAGATTGAGACCGTGACAACTCGATTTGTATACTGAAGAGTAAGGTGGTTCATCACTCTCCGTGGGATCGACCCTAGCTTGCCGCTAAGACTAACCAGTCCGGTAGTGGGCATAGGAGCGCGTACTATCCATCTTGGGCATACACAGGTATTTTTATCGTACCGCACGACGGGTGCGTGTCAGAGGCCAAAGAGAATTCTATCCTACTGGGCAGACCTTTCATGATGACTGCCGGAACAAAAATAGACATGAAGACGTGTATACAATCTTGTGAATTCGACGGAGTTGTGGAAAGATTCAATATATGTGAAGCTATGAAAAGGAAACCAGAGATGGAATCGGTGGAAATGATCGATGTTTTTGAACCTCTGGTGCAAGAACAAAGCCTTGAGTTCAGTTCTACTGATCCCACGGAAAAGGTGATACAAGCTGGCCTTTCCGATCGAGATGTTGTTCAAACAAAAGATGTTGAGGTGAGGGAGGCTAAAATGGAGCTATATTCACTTAAAGAGAGCACCTTGTAAGCAGAATTGGAGGTGGATAAAAAGATGAGAGAAATTATTTTGGGAGTGTACTCAGTTGGAGGATCAACAGAGGGCAAATCGGAATTGTTTTCTCAGTATGAGCAACACGAAAAATTACTCCCTTCAATTGTTAAGGCACTGGTCTTGGAACTAATGAAGCTGCCAAAACATCTGCAATGCGCTTATTTGGGACCTGAGGAGACTCTTTCAGTAATCATCAGTGCAGATCTGACAATGGTACAAGAGGAAAGATTGGTCAGGATCTTACGGGAGAATAGGGAAGCCATCGGTTGGACCCTGGCAGACATTAAGGGAATCAATCCAACTGAATGCATGCACCATATATACCTTGAGGAAGGAGCTCGACCAGTGCGATATTCACAGAGAAAGATGAATCCTGTAATGAAAGAAGTGGTACTGTAACACCCTAGTTTACTAAACTAGAATGCCACTTTTTTATTAACAGTAATGTGGAATGAAAATAAACTTTTATTAAATAAAATATCAATAAAGACTCTCAAATGGTTCCAAAAGAAATTACTCCAAGCAATAACAGAAAGTTCACATACTTATTAAAAACTTTAATCCTAGAATTGTGATACTTCACCATAGCCTAAAAAAATAAAACAAAACAAACATGAATTGCGGAAAAGTCAAACTTAAATAATTCAGTTTAATAAACTTAAACTTTTATTGACACCTCGTTTCCTTCCACGCGGCTCCCTGCTCACTGACCTGAAAACATTTTAAAAATATTGGGTGAGTACTCATAAAACGTCCTCAGTGGTGGGTCATACATGGAATACTTTCATTCTTTGTCCAACAACATGATTATCAAAGGAAGTAACATATAACATTCTTTTGTATAAACCACAAGAGCTCGAAGAATCAAGGCGAATATAGAACATATAACTATTTCATCTATAACCCACAAGAGCTCGAAGCATTCAAGGCGATTATAGAGACATTTAAATCACTGTGCACAGGATATCCTTTAATATATAACCCACAAGAGCTCGAAGCATTCAAGGAGATTATATGCAACCTTCACATTTCACATTTCATATCACATTTCATATGACAATAACATGTTGGACATATAAAACATTTGTAAACATTTCACCTTCACAATCAAAACCACATGCCATAAATCACTTTGTTGAGTTTAAGGAAAACTTTACCCACCTTAACCTTCTCGACTCAACTGGAAAACATGCAAATTAATTAGTTAAGTCCCACGCGCTGAACCTAAAAATGAATATGTATTACGATGCATGCTTCTTAATGAAAATTAGCAAAACTAACGAATTAAAAAGAAATTCAATTAATAAACCCAAGAATTCTTTAAATTTCCATACATACACATTAGCGACACACGGATGATAGAAGAAGACTCATTAATTGTCCCCTTGGGGATGGCCTAGTGGTAAAAAGTGAGCGCTTGAGATTGAGAGGTCTCAGGTTCGAACCTCATGAAACGCCTCTATAGGTCGAGCCTGTCACACCTGTACTTGGAAAGTGTGGTTTACCTGCCCTGTGTGGTTTGCAGGCTACTGCACAAGGGACGGGGGTTTACCCAGTGCGCACCAAAGGTAGCGGCTGCGGGTTCCCACGATATAAAAAAAAAAAAAAAAAAGAAGACTCATTAATTATGGAATAAATCTTTATTTTGACAACCTCTGGTTATACCTTCTGTCTATCTTAACAAAGTTAATTCTTAAAGTTAATTATTATATAGAAAAGGAATAACATATTTACAGACATGCAAAACCACTAATTTCGATTACTACGTAGTTATACATTCTGCACACACGAAAACTGCATAAACACATATACTTAATTATACCCCAAATTGCATAACAAAATCTCATATGACTACACGTAGTACTGCATAAGCCTAATTTAATTAACCCATACATGACTAATCAATTTATTGCAACCAATACAAACAACAATCTAATACCACAATAAAAAAAAACAAATGATATAAATACAAAAACATGAAAAGTAGGGCCAAGCTAATTAGTAGAGATATATAAGTCGGTTCCTATTTCTTTTTTTTGTTTGACAGAGAAATGATGATTCAAAAACTAAAAAGGAGAGAGACATCAATTCTAACACGCAAGGTAAACGAAAATGCATGGTTGAAAGGGTTCAACTTGCAGAAGAATGATGAGAAATATCTCGGCAACTTGAAAAATCGGAATTTGAGTGCGAGAGATGAATGATCAAATATTCTCTATTTTATACTATTAAATAGGAGATAAAAGAAGACAACTATGAATTATGGTAATTCACTCCCCATGCAACTCTAAAATCGAAATAAAATAAATAAAATTTGGAAGAATTTGCTTATCTTTACTAATTGTTTAGATTTACACTTATCCGTGCAATAACAAATAATCCTAGATAAACTATAAATATAGGCAAATAACATACGAACAACAAGGAGAAATAAAATCACTTAAACAATAAATCAAGAAAATTTTCCTTGAGTTTAAACATAAATACTTTTGGCCTTGCAAAATTAAATATAACGCCATGTAAAACAAATAAATACCACATCATGCTCATACTTATGCTCATGAATTACTTCTAGGCGCAACTTATAAGACTTAAATAAATAATTGTAATAAAATAAAATAAAATAATTTTGAATCGTTACAACCTCCCCTACTAAAAGAAATTTCGTAGGACATTTCATGTCAATTTATAAATATTTCACATCATAGATTCAATAATAACCCATTTAAAATAAAATTATGCTTATTGAAAATGCGGGGTGTTACAACCCTACCCTCTAAAAAAAAATTCTTCCTCGAAATTAGATTTTACTAGGTGATACTAGAGACGGATATTTGGGTAAGAGTTCATCCTCACGCTCCCATGTAGCTTCATCGGCTCCATGTCGACTCCATTGCCCCTTGATTAGCATCACACACTTATTTCTAAGCTCGTGGATCTTTCTATTTAAAATAGCAATAAGCTCCTCTTCATATGACAAATCCTTGTTGAGCGTTATCTCCTCGTATGCCACCACATGACTCGGGTCGTGCAAATACTTCCTCAACATTTAGACATGGAACACGTTGTGGACGGACAACAAATTAGGCGACAAAGCCAAACGATAAGCCAAATCTCAAACCCTTTCCAAAATCTCGAAGGGGCTGATGTAACGGGGCCTTAACTTCCCTTTATTGCCAAACCTCAACACACCTTTCATCGGAGCGACTTTCAAGAACACTTTTTCTCCAACCTCAAATTCTAAATCCTTTCTCCTCTTATCAGCGTAGGATTTCTGGCGATCTTGAGCATCTTTGAGTCTTTCTCTGATTTTCTTAACCATCTCAATCATTTCTGGTCCTAGTACCATTCTTTCACCAACTTCATCCCAATAAATAGGCGATCTATACTTTTGCCCATAAAGTGCCTCATACGGAGCCATCTTGATACTTGTTTGATAACTATTATTATAAGCAAACTCAATCAATAGCAAGTGGGTCTCCGAATTACCTCCAAAATCTAACACACAAGTCCTTAACGTGTCCTCCAAAGTTTGAATTGTCCTCTCCGATTGGCCGTCGGTTTATGGGTGATATGCTATCGAGAATTTCAATTTAGTACCCAATGCTTTTTGCAAACTCATCCATAATCTTGAAGTGAAACGTGAGTCCCTATCGGAGATGATAGATTCAGGTACTCCATGTAGACGAACTATCTCCTTAATATAAATTTGAGCCAACTGTTCCACAGAGTACGTCATTCTCACAGGTACAAAATGAGCAGACTTTGGCAACCAATCGACAACAACCCACACAACATCATGACCTTTCACCGTCTTCGGAAAACCTATCATAAAGTCCATGGTGATGTCTTGCCATTTCCATTGCGGAATCTTCAACGGCTTCAATAGTCCTGAGGATCTTCGATGTTCGGCTTTTACTTACTGACAAGCCAAACACTGTTCCACATATTCTCCTATCGATCTCTTCATGCCCCACCACCAAAAAGTTCTCTTCAGGTCATTATACATCTTTGTAGTTCCCGAATGTGCTGTGTACAAAGTCCGATGAGCCTCATCCAAAATCTCCTTTCTCAAACTCTCATCTTCAGGCACACATATCCTTTTATCAAAAAGGAGTGTTCCGTCACTTGCGACAAAAAATCCGTTCTCATCTTCAGATACTTCTCTAGCTCGCATCTTTTCCAAGAATCCATCCTCTTTTTGAGCAAGTTTGATTCTATCTCGGAGTGTCGGTCAAACAACCAAATGCTATAATCGCGTCCGACTCTTTGGACTAGTCAGTACTTCAAGACTCAACTTCTCAAAATCTTTGATAAGCTCTTCTTCCTGTGTCAACTTCATCTTCGGGTTTTGCACTCTTTTTCGACTAAGAGCATCAGCTACCACGTTTGCCTTTCCAGGATGATACATGATCTTGCAGTCGTAGTCCTTGACCAACTCCAACCATCTACGCTGCCTCATATTCAGCTCCTTCTGAGTGAAGAAATATTTCAAACTCTTATGGTCCGTATAGATTTCACATGTTCCTCCATAAAGATAATGTCGCCAAATCTTTAGGGCGTGAACCACTTCTGCCAACTCTAAGTCATGAGTAGGGTAATTCTCCTCGTGAGCTTTCAATTGCCTAGAGGGGTAGGCAACCACCCTACCTTGTTGCATTAACACACAACCCAAACCATGCAACGATGCATCGATATAAATCACATATCCCTTTGTACTGTCCGGGATAGTCAAAACTGGCGTTGTTATCAGCCTTTTCTTCAACGTCTGAAAGCTTTTTTCGTACTTTTTGGTCCACTCAAAAGCTACATTCTTTCGAGTAAGATGTGTGAGTGGTCCGGCTATCTTAGCGAATCCCTAAATGAACCTTCTATAATATCTAGCTAATCCGAGAAAACTTTGAATTTCTGCAGCACTTGTCAGCGTTTTCCAATTGCTGACCGCCTCAACCTTAGCAAGATCTACTTCAATACCTTCTGCCGTCACTACATGCCCAAGAAAAACAATTCGATTCAATCAAAACTCACACTTTTGGAATTTAGCATAGAGCTTTTCCTTTCTTAAAATTTCCAAAACAGTGCGCAAGTGAGATTCGTGCTCCTCTCGATCGTTTGAGTATACTAGAATGTCATCGATAAAAATAATGACAAACTTGTCCAAAATTTGATGGAATACTCGATTCATCAAATCCATAAAGACTGCAGATGCATTGGTCAATCCGAATGGCATCACTACAAACTCATAGTGGCCATATCTTGTTCTAAAGGCCGTCTTCAGAATATCCTCGTCCTTCACCTTCAATTGGTGATACCCCGACCTTAGATCTATCTTCGAGAATACTCCAACACCCTTAAGTTGATCAAAAAGATCTTCTATTATCGGGAAAGGGTACTTGTTCTTTTTTGTGAGGTTGTTCAGATCTCGATAGTCAATGCACATCCTCATGCTGCCATCCTTCTTCTTCACAAATAGCACTGGTGCTCCCCACGTGGAAACACTTGGTCGGATATGGCCCTTATCCAACAACTCTTGTAGTTGCACCTTTAACTCTTGCAGTTCCTTCGGTGCCTTGGATACTGGTGCTGCTCCAGGAACAAGGTCAATGGTAAACTCTACTTACCTCTTCAGCGGCAGTCCGGGTATGTCCTCAGGAAACACGTCAACAAAATCTCGCACTACTGCCACATTCTCTATTATTGGTTCCTCGGGTGCTGATCCCACTAGATTTACCAAAAATCCTTGACATCCACCTTTCTTCAACATCCTTACAGCCTTCATTGCAGATATGATTTTTGGTGACTTCCCAATCTTCGCACCAAAGAAAACAAATTCTTCTTCATTTGGCTTTTGAAACACCACTTCTCTTTCATGGCATCGTATAGTAGCAAAGTTGCAGCTCAACCAATCTATGCCTAATATCAAATCAAAATCTTGCATCTCTAAGGTATACAAATCAGCATTAAGTTCTTTTCCTCCCAAATCTAACTTAACGCCCTTAGCCATCTTATCGGTTCTTAATGTTTCGCCTGAAGGAATCTTAACGTCCAAGGCTAAGTTCTCTACTTCTAAGTTCAAACCGACTCGCATGTAGAGACTTTGAGATATGAATGAATGTGACGTGCCAGAATCAAATAATGCCAAGACAGGTATTCCAGAAACTTGACGAAGCGTTGTCGTTACACTCTTCGCACAAATAATATTTATAAACACCTCTTGCCCAACAAGGTAGTAGTTAGCGGCAAGTGGGGTCGAACCCAAGGGACTCGGCTTAATCTGCTCTTCGGGTAGAACTCAACAAAAGGGATTTTGATTATAACTCAATAACCTGTAACTCAATAACCTGTAACTTAACAAGTAAAAATATCAAATAACAAAAGAGTTTGGATTGGGTTTCGAATCCATGATCCTAATTACTCTTCACTCGTTCATTGGTGCAAAGATATTCAATTAACTGATTTTATCACTTGGTTTAAGACAAAGATTAGTTTATACCCTAAAGGTCACGAAGTCACGATATAAACACACCAAGCCTATGTCTATCCAATTTTACAGATCTTGACCAGAAGGCAAGATCTCCTCTCTTGATCAACAAAGTCACGAAGACACTTAAGTAACGATGCTGCCCAATAGGCATTAAGAATAAACAGACCCAAGACAGCCAAGGGGTAGGTCAATACAGACTGCTCTCCAACACTCTTTACCTTCTTGGGCACGAAAGACACTCTTGTGTTAAATCCTAATTCTTGTTAATGACTTAATCTCAATATCTAGATGGTGATCAATCATATATCAATATCAATTAAGTCTAGAATTAATCCTAAGTGTTTCGGGAACAAAATCTATTATCCAACTTAAACAATTAGACCTCACGAGTTTAGAACGAGTAATTAGAATCACTTCATCTACATCCAACCCAAACAATAAACTTAGCTAGACATAGTAATAAACGTAAACATAAAACATATAAAGAAAAACATACTTAGCATAAAACTGGAAACGGGTTGCTGCCCAAAAGCATAGTCAGCAACTAAGGTCTTGGCTTCAAGCCAAAAACTAAACTAAAGCAGTAAATACGAAATAAAAGTAAATTGCCCGTAGGACTTGTTTCTTCCTCACTTTCTCTCAACAGAGAATGCAGAACTAAGAATAAAATCGGCACACCATACATAAAAGAGCCGACCATATATATAGGCGATGGAAATTAGGGTTTAGGGAAGTTTCCTTGTTGATGAAGGACTCTTCCATACATATCCGTCTCTTTCTCTCTCATCCATGCATGCACGATTCTCTTCCCTTGCTTCGTAGATATCTCCTTTGATTAGGTCCGGCTAGGATAAGGAAAGAAAGATCCAATCCTTATCCTCTTCCTTGAAGGAAAAGAAAAACCTGCTGCTGGCTCGACTCGCTTCTTGCCCACGATGTCTGCATCCTGAATTGCTTCCAGGGTTGACCAAGATCCTGGCTCCTCCGAGTACTCTGTCTGTTGGCTTTATGGGGAGGTACTTCCTGACTTGTAGAATGGATATTTCGATGTTTCCCAGCTACAAGCTTCCAGCCCTATGCCCATTTGCATTGTATCACCATCTCAGCATCTCAACAACAAATTTTCCATCGGATTTGCCCAGCATCCCACCTGTTCTTCCCTGCACACCATCTCTCGACTTTGTATTCTCCCAAACACACTTTGACTCGAAAAAGACTAAGAAATACCAGAAAAATATAAGAAAAGATGGACACAAATATGGGTTCATCACACCCACACACTTGAATTACACTTGCCCTCAAGTGTATGGTTGCAACTTACCCAAGACTCAAACACAAAAAAGACAAAACAAAAACACAGACTCAAAAGATCAGCTCATGCACATGTTAGTCAAAACAGAATATGTAATCAGATATTGCCATCAAACAGGTCAAGATAGAGTTATTGGGCAACAAGGATATTCTCACCAGCACTCTTCTCTCAAGTGTATAAGGTTAAGTGTATACGCTCTTGACCAAGATCAACAATGATTCTCCATAAGCTTGCCTGCCCTCTGCATCTCTACTCCTTTGAACAAAATCGAACTACTTATCCTTAGGTCTTTAATGTGTTGTAATGTGGCCTAAGGCAAAAAGGTAGGGAAATTTAAGAACTGGCTAAGTCAAGAACTAGGTCCTCGAGCAACAGATTGCCCTCGATTCCTTACTCCTCTTCATCTAGCACACTTATTTTTTCTGGACTTTAAAACATAATTTTTTTCTTTCTCTTTCCCCCCCCCCCCCTTTTTTTACCCAACACCTCTAACTTAGGTGATATTGCCCAGTAAGTGCTACCCAACATTTCCTTCCATCCCTTGTTCTTCTAGACCCGAGTTCTTGATCGGGAAGGCTTAAAATTCAGGCTTCCATAAGTGGATTGAAAGAATATGATCCAAGCTCAAGAGGGCTAATCAAAGGATAAATGTCAAGGTAGGGAATCTTTGGCCATGGGCTTCTTTGAACAAAAATGCCTAATTCATCTAAGTAATTCAACTAAGTTTCATGAAGCTTTAATGAGAGATGTATGCAAGTTCTAGATCAACAAATGTCAATTGGTCATTATCACTCAAAAAAAAGTAATGCTGCACATGTATATAGCATTATAAAAGCTCAAATCCTCACAGTTAATACCCAATACCTCATTCCACCTATTTACATACGGCATCATCTATAAACCTATTCCAACTTATCATGCCAATATGCTGATTAACAATTAAAACACACTTTAAAAACACAAACTGACTCCGCAACACCCACACACTTTGCCTTAGGCAAAGTGGGTAAACTGTTGGGCAACAAACAAACATAAAACAAACTGACTAACATTTAATTACAAACAAACTGAGATGGGAACTTTAAGGTCTTCACCACACAATTTGCTGGGCAAATTGTGGGTGAAGACAATAAGAACACCTTCTCAACTAACAACACAAAAATACAAAACAAGACTTTTAAAAAAAATACAAAATCGGAAAATAAAAACCTAAACTAACATAAAAGGGAGGAACATAAGTCAAAGAGAAGATTCAGGTGAATACTTGAATCCTTAGTGTGCAAAGAATGCCAGCTGGGCATCCTTGATCTTGGTCAACAACTTCTCCATATTGGCCAGTCTGCTCGATCTCGATGTTGGGCAGCACCGCTGCGCTGGTGCTTGCCTCCTTCTTCTTGCCCAAGGGTGGTTGCCTAGTGGATTTTGGTATGCTGTAGTCAACAAACACGTATCTGCCATTTCTAAGCTCAATATCATTCATCTTTTTCAAGGCAGCTTCTCCCAGCTTGTTGACCACCATCATCGGCTTCCCTTTCAGCTCATCGTAGACTCCAACTCCATTTGCAAAGGCCGTCACGAAGTGGTCACAAGTGCATCCCAACGCCTGCTTTGCCAGCACCGTCTTGAGTTGCTCACCAAGGAACGCCGCGAAGTTGACCTTGGTTTTGGTGTGCATACACCACAGTAAGTACCGCTCCTTGTTGCTCAAGCTGTTGCCGCTATCGTTCTTGCCATACAAGTTTTACGCAAGGATGCAATGGCAAAGCCTAAGGGCGTGAGTCTTCAGCTCGGGTTCCTTGTTGTTGGCCCCGTAGTACGGCGTGCCATTCCCGATCTCCTTCCACTGCTCCTCATAAGCCACATCTCCTAGGAGTGGCACCATGGTCTTGGCCTCCATGAAATCCTTCTTGGCCAGATCCATCAAACTCACCATCCCCAGTATTTGATTCAGTGCACTCACTTGGAAGTCATACTTCTCGCCCAAAAGCGAGAAGAAGATCATGCTCACCCCATTCTCGGGATCACTTGTTATTGCCGCCGTGCTGTATACCTCCTTAACTTGCTCCTCATAGACCTCCACAGGCCATTCCAAAACCTTCTTCCAGCCTATCCCCTCAAACAGCTCCCTGACTTCCTGGGCAACACCCAGGTTCTCGTAAAGTTTGAAGTCAAGAACCCTGGGTGCTGTCACCTTCCACTCTCTGGGCTTCCTGCACATCACCACTGTGGGGCCCTTCCTTTTCTTCCTGTTCCTGCCACTTGCTGGGGTAGACTGATCAACATCCACTTCCTCACCAACATCATCCCCTTCTTCTTCTTCCTCGCTAACCTTTGACGGAGTCTCGGTAGCCGTCTCCTTTGAGATCGACGATTGGAAGGAGCTGGCGTCTGAAGCAACAATCTTGTGCTTCTTCGCCGGTGTTCCGTCGCTACCGCGAGGACGCTTCTTAGTCGCCTTGGCTTCGTTCTTCTTCGCCGGGCTTTCCTTGGCCTTGGTCTTCACCTGCGCCAATGCCTCCGCTGCCAATCTCGCCGTTACTACTTCAATGGCTTTATCCACATCATCCTTCTCGCCATTGTTGCCTTCTCCCTCATTACCTTTCTCTTCCTCTTCGTCCTCACCGTCGTCTTCTTCCTCTACTTCTTCCTCTAATTCCTACTCCTCGAACACCACCTTAGACTGAGTCTCTTCCTCCGTCTGCTTCGCCGCCTCTTCAATCAAATTGGGGTTTTCGTCGCTCATTAGCAACGTCGCATCAACCGGAGGGCTTTTTGGCACGGTGGTTCCGATGGTGATTTCAGGGTTTTGATCAACAGAAGGGTTAGCGGATTCCATGGGTAATTTTCTCTTGGTGGTGGGGATACAGACGTGGTAGGGTGGTTTTAAAGGGCATGTAGTTTTAGGGGTACAGTAACCGCCTTGAACAGTCGTTGACCAACGACTTGGTTCTTGCCCAAAACTTCTGCTCCACTCCCATAGTTCCTTTCTTTATCGTGGATCCTGATCTAAAACCTGATCTTGCTCAACATCTCCTGCACACTTAAAAACACAAATACACTCCGGAAATGAACTTTTCCCTATGGTTAGACTTGAACATAAAATGCTTCAAAATAAAATACTTAAAATATAAACTAACTAATCTACACTAAATTTTTTAGATTTTCATAATTTTATGAGAATTTTCATATTTTTATGAAATAAAGAATAAAAGAAAAGAGATGACGAAAAATTAAAAAACTAACCAGGTTGCCTCCTGGACAGCGCCCCGTTTAAGGTCTTGGGCACGACACCCCCCTCCTTAGAAGTCAGAGGTCCTCCTCGACAGGAAACCCAAATGGTTCGCCCTCAACAAACTGTTCTTGCCCAAGATAGGCCTTCAGACGCTGGTCATTGACTTTAAAAATCTTCTCGTTCTTGGGATCCTTGATCTTAAACTGCATAAGGTCCTACCCACTTGGTCGAGAGCTTCCCTGAAGATAGCCTGAACCGAGTTTGATAAAGCAGCACTTGTTGCCCAAAATAGAACTCCTATTCTTTAATCATAAGGTCGTGGGTCTTCTTCATCCTTTCCTTGTATAGACCGGCATTATCATAGGCTTGGAGCCTGATCTCATCGAGTTCCTGGATCTCAAGCTTCCTTGATTCACTTGCCTCGTTCCAGTCGAGATTGAGTTGGGCAACAGCCCAATGTGCTCGATGTTCCAGCTCCACGGACAAATGACATCTCTTGCCATAGACCATGCGATAAGGGGACATGCCAAAAGGTGTCTTAAAAGCAGTCCTATACGCCCACAAGGCATCATCGAGGTGCATACTCCAATCCTACCTTGTTGTTCCCACGGTCTTCCTCAAGATCATCTTGATTATCCTATTGGACAATTCAGCTTGTCCATTGGCTTGTGAGTGGTAGGCTGTTGACACGCGATGAGTAACTCCATACTTCTTGAACAAGGCGGTCACCGTTGCGTTGCAAAAATGAGAACCTTGATCACTAATGATAGCTCGAGGTACCCGAAACCTATTGAAAATTTGAGTTCTCAAAAAGTTAGAGAGAACCTTTGAATCATCCTTGTATGAAGCACGAGCCTCTACCCACTTCGAGACATAGTCCACTGCCAATATGATGTACTTTTTGCCTTTGGAGCTCGGCAATGGTCCCATAAAATCCATGCCCCATATATGGAACACTTCCACGGGCAAAATCGGGATCATAGGCATCTCGTTCCTTCTTGTGATGTTGCCTTCCCTTTGGCATTTCTCACACATCTTGACCCACTCATAACAATCCTTAAACAATGTTGGCCAATAGAAACCACACTCCAAAATCTTTCTTGCAATACGTTGGTGCCCAAAGTGTCCTCCACACTCCTTGTTGTGACAATGCTCAAGAATGCTTCTTTGCTCTTTGTCCTCGACACACCTCCTTATTATCTTATCCGCACATTCCCTCCATAAATATGGCTCGTCCCAAATGTAGAAACGACTCTCATGTTTAAGCTTGTTCGTTTGATAACGCCCAAGATCGGAGGGGATCTCTCCAGTCATCAAGTAATTCACGATATCAGCATACCGTGGTTCATCTTGGGCAAGACTCAGGTGCTCATCGGGAAAGGTCTCCTTGATCGGCACCCCATCGTCTGGCTGGAGGATTCAACTTAGATGGTCGGCAACTTGATTTTGGGCACCACTCTTGTCTTTGATTTCTATGTCAAATTCTTGCAACAAAAGAATCCATCTAATCAATCTCGGCTTGGACTCCTTCTTGCTCAATAAGTACTTCAGCGCCGCATGCTCTGTGTATACTATGGTCTTGCCTCCAAGCAAATAGGATCTGAACTTCTCAAAGGCGAAGACAATGGCCAACAACTCCTTCTCCGTGGTGGCATAGTTACATTGGGCTGGGTTCAACGTCTTGGATGCGTAATAGATGACGTAGCTTTCCTTTCCGCGTTTTTGCCCAAGAACTGCTCCTACGGTATAACCACTGGCATCACACATTAACTCAAAAGGCATCCCCCAATCCAGAGGTTGGATAATGGGGGCTGTGATCAAGTTCACCTTCAAGGCATGGAAGGCCTTCTTACAATCTTCATTGAACTCCCATGGTACTTCATTTTGAAGTAGTCTCGTCATTGGTTGGGCGATCTTGGCAAAGTCCTTGACAAATCTTCTATAGAATCCAGCATGCCCTAGGAATCCCCTTAACTCCTTCACCAATCTTGGGTAGGGCAACTTGGCAATAATGTCGATCTTGGCCTTGTCCACCTCAATTCCTTTTCCTGAAATGACATGCCCCAAAACGATTCTCTCTCTTACCATGAAATGGCATTTTTCATAATTCAACACAAGGCTCTTCTCAACACATCTCCTCAAGACTCGATCCAGGTTGTTGAGGCATGATTTGAAGGTCTTGCCGTAGACAATAAAGTCGTCCATGAAGACTTCGATATATTCTTCAAGAAGGTCTGAAAAAATGTGCATCATACACCTCTGGAATGTCCCTGGTGCATTGCATAACCCGAACGGCATCCTCCTATAAGCAAATGTGCCAAATGGGCACGTAAAGGTGGTCTTGCCTTGATTTCATCAGCAACCCAGATCTGCATGTGACCAGAATAGCCGTCAAGAAAGAAATAATAGTCATTACCAGCTAACCTCTCAAGCATCTCGTCGATGAAGGGCAAAGGAAAATGATCCTTCTTCGTCTTTTGGTTGAGCTTCCGGTAATCTATACACACTCGCCATCCAGTTTGTAATCTTATGGCCACCATCTCGTTCTTGTCGTTCTCAACAACTTGGATTCTTGACTTCTTGGGCACCACGTGCACAGGGCTCACCCACCGGCTGTCAGACAGGGGGTAGATAATCCCCAAGTCAAGAAGCTTAAGTATCTCCTTCATCACCACTTCTTTCATGGCTGGATTCAATCTCCGTTGTGGATCTCTTACGGGGGTAGCATCCTCCTCAAGCAAAATATGATGAACACAGTCCAAAGGGTTAATGCCCTTGATATCGGCCAACGTCCACTCTATTGCCTCCTTATACTTGCTCAGCACCTCTCCAACTCTAACCTCCTCCATGCTTGATAACTCAGATGATATGATTACGGGCAAGGTCTCGTTCTTGCCAAGATATATGTATTTCAGGTGCTTGGGCAAAGGTTTCAATTCCAAAGTAGGGGCCTTTTGCAGTGATGGCACCAACCTGTCGTCCGGCTTCAATTCAGGGATATTGAGTTGTTCAAATCCCTGAGGCTGCATATTACCCGTAATCCTTGCATAACTGCATTTTTCCACATCTGCTGGTTCCTTGTTCTAGGCAAGATCCCCTTTTGTCGGCAAGCTGGCATCCTCCTCAAGAACTGTTTGTTGCCAAAATTCCTCTACTAACTCTTCAGTCTCACCATGGGGTAACTTCTCAAGTTCCTCATCGAACTCGTTTTCATCTTTATGGAAGTTTTTAGGAGTGTTGTCCTCTAACTCGTCATCCGTCCCATAGTCTTCATCGGTGGAGTAAAACTATGTCCATGGACTGACTTCTCCCAGAAGTCTTTATCACTTTCGTACTCATCGCCTTTATAAAACTCCAACAAGGCACCATCATCCTCAATATCCCCTTCTTGGTCGAGATCCAGGTCAAGCCCCTGTATTAAATTGAGCTCCTCCTGACCTGCGTCCTCGTTGTCTTCTAAGAAGCAACTTAAGCTATTCAATGTCTCCATTCGTCGACCATATGTATTGAGGGTATTGAGGTGTTCTAGGGCATCATCCTGATTTTGCCGATAAGCGTCAAACTCGATGACTTCTCCAGCTACTTGAACTGTCAACCTCCCAGTGTCACAATCGATTTTAGTACAGGCCGTCCTTAAGAACGGCCTTCCGAGCAAGATCACTGGGTTCTTAATTGCCTTCTTCCCAATGTCAAGAACATAGAAGTCGGCTGGGAATAGAAGATCTCCCACCTTGACCAACATGTCCTCCAACACTCCATCGGGGTAGACAGTGGATAAATTCGCTAATTGGATGGCGACACGTGTAGGGGAAAGAGGTCCAAAACTCATTTCGTCGAACATGGCTCTTGGCATCACATTTATCGAAGCTCCTAAGTCAAGCATCGCCTTGGGTATTGACATAGTACCAATCGTGTATGGGATGGCAAACATGCCAGGATCCCTCTTTTCGATCGGAATGTGGGAATTCATTAGTGCTGACACATTCTCCACATGGAAACGGGCATTATCTGGGTACTTTGTCTTCTTTAAGCACATTTCGCGCAAAAATTTTGCACACTTTGGCATGGATTGTAACGCCATCAACAGGGGGAGGTTGATTTCTACTTTCTTGAACACCTCCATCATGTCCTCCAACTCCTTCTGATCACATTCGCGGGCAAAACGTCTTGGATATGGGATCTTGGCCTTAGTAGTGCGAGGTACGGTCCTCTTGGCCAAAGCCTCTGCTTCCCTCTCAACTTTCAAAGACTCCAACATCACGTTATCTTTGTCAAATCCCAGCTTAGATCTCTCCATCTTCACGTAATCAAACAAGGCTTCATTCTCCTCATTATCAAAGATGGGGTTCTTGTTGGCCTTTATCCCTTCTTCACGCTTTGCCTTTAGCTCTTCGTAAATGTCATTGATATCTCCTGAGCTCATCTTAGTTTCCTCTACTCGAGCTGGTTCCTTGGGTTAGATCTTGGGCAACATCTCTGACAAGTCCTTACCACTTCGCAAAGTCACAGCATTGACTTGCTCCTTGTTGACCTCCACTTGGGCAGGAAGTCTTCTGCTCTTGTCATCGACAAGCTTTGATAAGGTTTGGTTTATATGAGTCAATTGAGCTTGAAGGTTGTTCGATTTACCTCGACTTTCCAATTGAAAGTTCTCAAAATCCCTTCTAAGCCTTTGGTTTTCAATGGTAAACCTATCAATGGTCTCATTCTGAACTCCGTCTTTGCTGGTTCTCGATGTGGAGGCACATAGTTGTTCTACTGTTGAGGTTGTTGTTGAGGTGGAGGCACATACTACTGCTGAACAAGTTGTTGCGGTTGTTGGTGGGCAGGGGGCATTTGGTAATGGTTGTTGCCATACCTCAGGTTCTCGTGCTGATTCTGCCTATAGCCGAAGCTGTTGCCATAGTTATTGTTATTGCCATATTGGAACCTTTGTTGCCCTCCGCCTTGCTGGTTCTGACCTATTGCCCTTACATCTTCTCCTTCTTTCACGAACCAACTAGGACATTTTGAGGTGATATGTGATGTTTCCTGGCATACTTCACATCTCTTCATAGCTCTTTGAACTTCCTTGCCATCTACCTTCTTCTTCAAATCCTCCATTTGGCCAAACATCTTGGTCATGAAGTCTTTCATGGTACTGACCAAGTTGTCTTGATTTTCTTTATTGCTTTCATACCCCCCTCTTAGGATATCATCTTCATCTCATGATTGTTCAGCCATGGCGGCTATTTTCTTGAACACTTCAAATGGTAGTTGATCGACTATTGCTCCTCCACACGCTGCAATTAGTATTTCCTCTCTGATGCCCTTAATCCCTTCAAGAAATGCTCGATCAAATCAATATCCTCGATTTGATGTTGAGGACATCTCGCCAGCAACTTTTTGAACCTTTCATAATAGTCATATAATGACTCATTTCCCCCCATCTTGATCGATGAAATGGCATTCCTCCCACTTTGTATCCGGTCAACGGGTATATATTTGTCAAGAAAGGCTTATTGCATTTTGTTCCATGTGTGATGCTTCCCTCTGGCAAGGTGTAGAGCCACTCACGTGCTCCATCAAGAAGTGAACGGGAACGTGAGTAACCTTACGTAGTCAGGAAAGGTATCTTGGGTAGCATCCTGGTTTCTCACAACTTCAGCATCGTTTTTATTTCGAACAACTTGTCTATCCCCATTGTTCCTGGCAGTAGCGGCATTGTTCCTCACTGTGCTGATCGCCATCTCAAAGTTTTGAAGATGGGTTTGGGGGTCTTCTCCAGGGTGATCACTGAATTTGGGCAATATGTGTATCAGTGAGTGCTTGAGCTCCCAATTGCCATTGATGGTGGGCAACTGGATACTTGATGGTCTGATTCCCTTATTGTCAGGGAACATGATCTGACGGATGGTTCTCTCTGGCTGTCCTGCCATGGTTGTTGATGTCTCTGCTTTTGCTTCTGAACTGGATGTTGATTCTTCACTGTCTGTACTTGCTGTTGAGCAATATTCATCTTCTTGCTCAGTATCCTGATCGTCTGTCAAGCTCTGCGACTCTGAAGGTTTGTTGACGCCTTCCTCCAGATCTCTCTTCTTCTTGCGTTGTTCTGCTCGATTTCTCCTAGCTATCACCTCCGGGCAAACACCATGATTTTGTGGATCTCCGTCACTCCGTAGATGTGGCTTGGGCATAAACCGTGCTCAACTCAAGCTAGAAAAGCAAACTAGCTTAAAAACCAAGTCCCCGGCAACAGCGCCAATTTAACGAAGCGCTGTCGTTACACTCTTTGCACAAATAATATTTATAAACACCTCTTGCCCAACAAGGTAGTAGTTAGCGGTAAGTGGGGTCAAACCCAAGGGACTTGGCGTAATCTGCTCTTCGGGTAGAACTCAACAAAAGGGATTTTGATTATAACTCAATAACCTGTAACTCAACAAGTAAAAATATCAAATAACAAAAGAGTTTGGATTGGGTTTCAAATCCATGATCCTAATTACTCTTCACTCGTTCATTGGTGCAAAGATATTCAATTAACTGATTTTATCTTTTGGTTTAAGACAAAGATTAGTTTATACCCTAAAGGTCACGAAGTCACGATATAAACACACCAAGCCTATGTCTATCCAATTTTACAGATCTTGACCAGAAGGCAAGATCTCCTCTCTTGATCAACAAAGTCACGAAGACACTTCAGTAACGATGCTGCCCAACAGGCATTAAGAATAAACAGACACAAGACAGCCAAGGGGTAGGTCAATACAGACTGCTCTCCAACACTCTTTACCTTCTTGGGCACGAAAGACACTCTTGTGTTAAATCCCAATTCTTGTTAATGACTTAATCTCAATATCTAGATGGTGATCAATCATATATCAATATCAATTAAGTCTAGAATTAATCCTAAGTGTTTCGGGAACAAAATCTATTAACGAACTTAAATAATTAGACCTCACGAGTTTAGAACGAGTAATTAGAATCACTTCATCTACATCCAACCCAAACAATAAACTTAGCTAGACATAGTAATAAACATAAACATAAAACATATAAAGAAAAACATACTTAGCATAAAACTGGAAACGAGTTGCTGCCCAAAAGCGTAGTCAGCAACTAAGGTCTTGGCTTCAAGCTAAAAACTAAACTAAAGCAGTAAATACGAAATAAAAGTAAATTGCTCGTAGGACTTGTTTCTTCCTCACTTTCTCTCAACTAAGAATGCAAAACTAAGAATAAAATTGGCACACCATACATAAAGGAGCCGACATATAAATAGGCGATGGAAATTAGGGTTTAGGGAAGTTTCCTTGTTGATGAAGGACTCTTCCATACATATCCGCCTCTTTCTCTCTCATCCATGCATGCACGATTCTCTTCCCTTGCTTCGTAGATATCTCCTTTGATTAGGTCCGGCTAGGATAAGGGAAGAAAGATCTAATCCTTATCCTCTTCTTTGAAGGAAAAGAAAAACCTGCTGCTAGCTCGACTCGCTTCTTGCCCACGATGTCTGCATCCTAAATTGCTTCCTGTGTTGACCAAGATCCTGGCTCCTCCAAGTACTCTGTCTGTTGGCTTAAAGGATATGAGGAGGTACTTCCTGACTTGTAGAATGGATATTTCGATGTTGCCCAGCTACAAGCTTCCAGCCCTATGCCCATTTGCATTGTATCACCATCTCAGCATCTCAACAACAGATTTTCCATCAGATTTGCCCAGCATCCCATCTGTTCTTCCCTGCCCACCATCTCTCGACTTTGTGTCCTCCAGACATACTTTGACTCGAAAAAGACTTAGAAACATAAGAAAACACAAGAAAAGATGGACACAAATATGGGTTCATCAAAACTGTTATCATACCTAACATGTTACCGTTTCCTTCGCCGGCCTCTTGCTGTGAGAAAACAAAGAGTCATCCATGAGTTGGAATACAGGAGACCAAGATGGGTTCAGAAGATTTGGATGAAATTTACCATGAGTTGAGCGTAAAGCAGCCATCTTGGCTAAGAAGAATCTGGTTTTTGGTTCAAAGAAGGATGAGGCACTACTCGAGTCCCTTAAAGCTGAAAGAAAAGAAATATAATTGGCCATGAGGACCAATACTAAGCCCAATGGTCCACCTCCACCTTATCCAAGGCGATTTGCCCCAGATAGAGAGCAACAAGAAATGAATGAAATGCTGCAAGTTTTCGAAAACTCGAGGTAAACCTTCCCTTGTTGGTGGCACTACGATCAAAGCCTAAGTGTGCCAAGTTTTTTATGGAAATGTGTACAAAGAAGAAAAGATACCCTGATGATGCCAAGTTCCATATATCTAATGTTTCAGCGATCATGAACCCATATTTGCCCATTAAACAAAGAGATCCAGGGATGTTATCTATACCATGCACGATAGGTACAACCATGATACTGAGGGCAATGTTTGATCTTGGAGCATCGATCAACGTCATGCCCAAAGCCATGTTCGATGAGATAAGGTTTGGACCTTTAGCTCTAACATGAGTTGTAATTTGATTAGTGGATCTTTCAACGGTTTATCCAGATGGAATTTTGGAAGATGTCTTGGTCAAGGTGAGAGATCATATATTTCCTGCTAACTACTATGTGTTGGACATGGGGAAGCAGATGACCAAGAACCCTGTGATTTTGCTCGGGAGACCATTCGTAAGGACAACAAGAACTAAGATAGTTTATGAGTCTGAGAAGTTAGCTGTTGAAGTAGCGGGCAAAGTGGTGTAATGTGATGCTTATAGGCAAAATAGGATCGATGGAGTAGAAACTGTAAATAGCTTATGCTTGCTCGAAGAGAGTGGGAAATGGAAAATGGAGTAAGTGAAGAAGAAGGAAATAGTCAAGCTGATGTTGACCAAGATGATGAGGAACCAGATTTTTCACAAGATGTGCTCGATGAGGTTATTGTAGAACTTTGGGAGAATGAGATTCTTGAACAAGATCCTGAGCAGCAGAATGAAGAGGACCTTGGTCAAGGCAGTGAAGATCTGTGATACCCCGAGTTTTTATCCCTTTAAGAGAGCGTCTAATTAACCGAGTAGTTCAAAGATGAGAATTTAGGAGTAAAATTTTTCTTTTCTAATCGATGAGTTTTGAATAAAACGTTTATTTTGCCTTATGAATCTTGTGTGAATTTATCTGTTCCATTTATCTGAGATGATGATGATGTGATATGTTTGTTGAGTCTTTTATATGAAAATGAGTATGAGATCAAATTCCGGAAAAATCCCGAGAAGTTTGGTAACATAACGTTAATCGCCGAGAAATATGTTTACGCCGATGAACCTAGAATAGAATTAAATTAGAACCTTCGAACTTAGAATTTGTTTTAAGATCACTGAGATAGGATAAGAACTTATCCGAGAATTGAGAAAAGAAATGAGGCGTTAGTCTTGAAAAGGATTAATAAACGAATTAATAAGCCAATTAATTTCTTTTAAGAATTAAAGGACTAAAATGATCGAAGCCTTTAATCTTTTAATTTGAGACGTGAAATAGGATTGGGACGAGTTAGTGTCAAAAGTGAAACGAGAAGAGGTTAGACCCGTTAATAGAACAAAACGGAATTAATACGAATCATTTTACCCGGAAAACCTTTACGATCGGATAATTAATACCCGTAACGACACGACGACGACACGTGTCAACCACCTCTCTCCCTCTCTCGCCACCTCACAACCCTCTCCCATCAAACCTCAAGTTCCAAGACCAACAAGACATAGTGGTGTCTTGTACATAGCTTGCTTGAATTATGCAAACAAGTTAACTTCAAATCAAACCATCAAGTCTTGTTTTTACAATTTCCAACAAGTTAATTCCTTTTCACTTTGTTGAATTTTGAATCCTTTTCACCTAAGACAAGAGAGGAAACCAGCAATTTATTCATTCATTTCCATCTCTCTCTCATTCGATCTATCTCTCTCTCACAAAACAAAAGAAAAACTCTCCAAACCTCTCCAACTCTCTCTCCCTCTCGGCATTCCCTCTCTCTCACACCTCCATTGATTTTTCTTCACATGCAACTATAGATTCAAGCTTATCCTCCATGGAAATGAAGTAGAAGCCATTAATCCTCCATTGATTTCATCCATATTTTCAAAGAAAGGTACAAATTTCCAAGTTCTTGAAGTTGAATTCAAGAATTTCCAACATTTTCTTTATTTTTGATTCCTAAAACCTATGGATGATTGATCCTATATTCTTTCTTTTTCTTTGAGGATTCAAGAAGATATTCTTCTTTCTTTCAAGATCCAAGCTTTGAAGCTACCATTTCCATCCATTTCAATCCCAAGAGCTAAGAGAAGAATTTTCATTTATTTAAGTATGATTTCATTTGATTAGTTGTAAAAATGTATGTCTATAAGTCCTAAAGGAAAGATCTATGCATGCATGTTATTTAATTTATGTTTAGGCAAACTTAGGATATGCATGTGCTAATCGAGTGAGAAGAATTCGTTAGGAGAATCGAGCACTAGATGTTAATCGATGAATTAAGAGAAGAAAAAGAAACTAAAACCCTAAAAAAATGATAAATGCCGAAAAATATAAGGAAAATAGGAAAAATGTGAATCTTTGTGTTATTGTTATTTTGATGCTTGAATTGTTATTTTTATCATGAGATTAATTGCATGAAAAATTGAGGAATAAATTGCACAAAATGTGCATGTGTGTGCCGTGTGTTTTTAAGCAAAATAGAGAAATTATTTTGTTGATTTTGTTGATGAATTGAGTGATGTTTTGATCTATGAAATGATTGTATGTTGTGTTGATATTATCATACATGTGTTAAATGAAGAAAATAGGATTGCATGTTGAAATTTTTGAAAGAAATTAATTGTAGAAATAAGTGTAAAAATAATAAAAAGGATTGGATGTTTAAGTATGTATTAGTGAATGATAGTTGATTATGGAATAAAGATAGAAGTATTGATAAAAGACTTAAAAATTGAAAGGTTTTTAATTAAATAAAAAATGTATAAAAAGATTTCTTAATTAAATACTTTGTATTTAAAATTTAAAGACTTGAAATTTTTACTAAAAATATAACAAAAAGATCTTTTATAATAAAGTGAATTAATTCATAAAAATGTTTATCAAAAGATAAAGAAATCATTAAGTAAGAAATAGCTTAAAGGTTTAAAACAAATAAACAAAACCGAGTTAAGAAGAATTAATCGATAAGAAATAAAATGGAAGTTAAATTGAATAAAGAAAAGATGCTAGACGAGTTAAGATAGATACTCGTATAAGTTGATCGAGAAAATGAGAATAAAATAAGATGTCGAATAATAAGTTGAAAGAAGATTAATTAAATAATTAATTGAGTACGTTATTTCCAATCAAGCGAAGAAAGGATAAACCGAGATAATAATTAAAAGGATAATATTCGAGTTAAGAAATGAGAATCAAGTTAGAATTTAACAAGAATTTATAATTTCAAAAGAGTTTATTAAAAACTAAGAGAATTTTTGTTAAATAAATAAGAGTTATAAAATACCTTATAAGATAGCGGATGTAGAATGAAGCGTTGTCTATATAAATAAGAAAGATAGAATCAATAGTTTAAGCCTTCATAAAAAGAAATGCATAATCAAGTTAGACCTTAAAGTTCAAAATGGAATGAATGTTAATGTGTCTTGAAGTATGTTTGATTTATATGATTTTATTGTATGTGTGAATATATGTTTAAATGCATGATAATGTTATATTGTGAAATATGATTGAATTTGTATGATAAATGATTGATTGTTAAGTTGAGAATGAACTAAATTCTTTGAAAGGAAGCTCAAGTAATAGAATTGTAACAATGAAGTTATTAACTAGAACGAGAAAAGTATACGATGTTAAGTAGTAGAATTAACCTTTTCGAATAGAGTTAATGAAATAAAGACGAGAACGTGAGATCTTTAGAAAAGTTAAAACGAAGAGAGCGACGACTCAAATAGAAGTTCGTCAGTTTAGTCCAACGCCTTTGAGTCCGTCTTTCATATATCTTATCTATCGATGTCGAACTATGAAGGATCGAGCCGGACGGATCGTTAAGCGAGGACAAATAGCCCTAGACTACCTAGCTAGTTCTTCGGAAGTCAAGTGGGCTTTTCTGAACCAAAATCTATCGATGAAAATTAGTATGCTATTAACTATTATGATATGTTTTTCAAATGTGATTGACTTGCCATTTTATTGAAGTTAGTATGTGTTATCATCTATTTATATGAGATGTGATTATCTTGTGAAAGCAGGAACCCACGTGTGGTAGATGTTGAGGTGACTGTGAGCCTTGCTTCGGTTGGGCCGGTCACAGTGTTTGAGAAGGAGGCCTACTTCTCGGCACATGAAGGTAATTGTGATAGATGATACATGCTATTTATATTATATATTTGACTGCGCAGTCCGTTTTAAATAAAAATGTTTTGGCATGCAC
This sequence comes from Schizonepeta tenuifolia, assembly GCA_029490685.1. Lineage (NCBI taxonomy): Eukaryota > Viridiplantae > Streptophyta > Magnoliopsida > Lamiales > Lamiaceae > Schizonepeta > Schizonepeta tenuifolia. The sequence continues at coordinate 3,524,007 of JANLIY010000007.1, forward strand.
AAGTAAAACCGTTTTAAAACTGCTTATATACTTCTGATGTTTGGCAAGGCAAGTTCAATTAATATAGCTTTAAAAAGCATCTTTATTCAAATGTTTTGGCTTGTGTTCACTGAGTACGAAGTACTCAGCCCTGCGTGTGTTTCTAAACATGCAGGTTGACTGGATGGCGATGGCGTGGATACTTGGTGGTGTGGTTTGGTTTTGTTGGTTAAGTTTGGTAGAATTTCGGACTGGCATTTGTACGTCTTCATACGTGCAAGTGTTGGGAGTTGATGCTAATTTCCGCTGCAATCTTTTTGATCTTATGTCTGTTAATGCCAGTACTTTTATACTCATGTTCTTGATTCCGAGCGTTGTGCTCGAAGACTTTGAATGCCTGCTGAATTCGTAACACCTTTATCTTGTAACCCCGAGCGATGGGCTCGTAACTTGACTTGATGTTGAACATGATTTTCCTTATCTTGATGTATATAATCGCATGTTTCCCCTTTTTGTTGGAATTCCCTTCCCATCATCATGATTTTCTTGATTGAATTCCCGTTCAAAGTAAAGTTGGGATGCTCGGTTATTATTATTCTTTATGCTTTTGAAAACCAAATTCGATTGCCTTATTTTCCGCCTTTGTTTTCCCCGAGCATGTTCCCTTTCATTTGAGTTAGTTGTTAGTTGTTTAGGTTTGTTGTTATTCGTAAGTCGCACCCCGAGAGTCGGGGCGTGACAAGATCATGACTAGGAAGAGATGAAAGAATGTAGTTATGTGAGGAACGAGGGCAATGTGCATCCTGGTTTTGCTCAACTCAGCATTCCAGAGTTGACGCCTGAAGATAGACTAGTGCCCTCACTTCAGCGGGCACCGAAACTTGAGTTGAAGACTTTGCCCAAGCACCTGAAGTACACCTACCTTGCCCGTGATTATCAATTCAGAACTAATGAGCGAGGAAGATGAAAAGGTACGTGAACTTTTGGGCAAATACAAGGAAGCAATTGGATGGACTTTGGCTGATATCAAGGGCATAAGCCCAATGGATTGCATGCATCACATCTTGCTCGAGGAAGATGCAGTCCCGGTCAGAGACCCACAGAGAAGATTGAACCTTTCCATAAAGAAAGTGGTCATGAAGGAGATCTTGAAAGTCCTGGATTTGGGCATAATCTACCCAATTTCAGACAGTCGAAGGGTGAGTCCAGTGCATGTTGTGCCCAAGAAGTCAAGAATTCAGGTGGTTGAGAATGATAAAAAGGAGATGGTGGCCATGACACTTCAGACTGAATGGGGGGTGTGTATTAACTACCGCAAGCTCAACCAAACCACGAGGAAGGATGGAGCATGCGCCTTTGACGCGTTATGGGCATATCGGACTGCGTACAAGACCCCGTGTGGGGTGTCTCCTTATCGTATAGTTTATGGTAAAAGGTGTCAATTGCCCGTTGAACTCGAGCATCGTGCCTATTGGGCAATAGCTGAGTTGAATTTTGATTGGAATGAGACGAGTGAGGTAAGGAAGCTAGAAATTCAAGAGTTGGAGGAGATAAGGCTTCAGGCCTATGATAATTCCAGCTTGTACAAGAAGTGTATGAAGAAAACTCATGACCTGTTGATCAAGGAGAAATAGTTTGATTTTGGGCAACAGGTGTTGTTGTACCAGACAAGGTTCCGACTTAAATCGGGGAAGCTTTCAACTAAGTGGGTAGGACCTTACGAAGTTCAAGCCCAATACCCAAATAGAGCGATTGAGATCAAGGATCCTAAGAGTGGGAAAATTTTCAAGGTAAATGGGCAGAGGATCAAGGCCTATCATGGGCATGAGAAGTAGGATATTGGGGAGTCATCTACATTCCCTGACGAAGAGAAGTAATGACCAAGATACTTGACGTCATGCCCAAGACGATTAAATAAGGCGCTGACCAGGAGGCAACCTGTTATATTTTCTTTTTTGTTTTTTTTTTTATTTTGCTTTATTTTTATTAAGAAAATATAAAAAAAATTACAGAAATATAAAATACAAAAAAAATTAATTATTTGGTTTAAGTATTTTAAATTCAGTTTAGTAGCTCAGTATTGACCCTAGGATAGAGTTTGTTCCTTGCGTGTTTGTTTTTTGAGCACAATGCAGGTTATCATGGGCGATAGAGAAGGAGTTATTGCAAACTGGAGAGTTGTACAAGTGACATTGGGCATGATGCGGGGTGTTGGGAAACTGATTGGAAGAAGTTGACAAATCAAGTGTCAGTTGTGTCATAACCTAAAAAGTCGTGTCCCTCACACCCACTACTCACGTCTTTTTCCCTCACTCTCCCTCATTATTCAACCGCAACTCTACAACTTCTTTTCTTCTCTCTCTCTCTCTCTCTCTCTCTCTCTCTCTCTTCTTTCTCTCAACATTAAAACCCTCATCTTTCATTATGGTTTCTACCAGAAATAAAACAAAGCTTAATGAAATTCCCTCCAGCACCCGTATCGACCTTGAGCAGTCACCGCCGAAGTTAACCACTAAAAAGTGCACACCTATGGAGCAAGTTCCTAGCACTCCATCTACTAAGTTCTCCATGCCCGATGCTAGTCTATCGCTGGTGGATGTTGATCTACTGGTGAAGGAGGGAGAAAACCCTTCTCTCATTGAGCAGAAAGATATTGTAGCGGTGAGAGATAGAGAATCTGGGCAAAACGAGTCAGCGGGGAGAGGATTGAGTGCTGTGGCAGAGGAGGAACAAAAAGAAGAAGAGGGGGATGAAGATGAAGGCGAGGATGAGCCTATTGGGCAATTAGCAAGAAAGAAGAGGGCGGTGGAAGGAGAGAAAATCGCCGCTACTACTCTGTCGAAGAAGCCTAAAACGGTGGCCTCTGACACCGGTTCAACTCGGCAAGGGGGATATACTATGGACAAGTCCTTCCCTGTTGAGTTAACCACCAAATCCCAGTCTGCGGCCAACGAAGAAGGAGAAGGGGCCATAACGGTATTAGATGTGGCTCCGATTAGTGTGTTTAAGGGCAAGAAGCAGGCTATAGCGGTCACAGTAAGAAAGAAGAAGCCTATCCAACCGTCAAACCCTAGCATTACTAGGGGGATGGAAAATAAAAGAGTATTGGATGTGGCTTTGTACAAGGAATTGGGGGTTTGGGATGAGGTCAAGGACCTATTTGAGGGCATAGGATGGGGTAGAGTTTTGGAGTGGCCAGTGGTCTATGAGGATATGGTTCGGGAATGTGAATGTGATTATTCATCCGGAGAGTGGGCCTATGGCCATCCGGTTTAAGCTGTTGGGCAATGAGTATAAGCAGTCCATCAACGAAATGAAACAGTTGTTGGGCATGATTGGTGTGAAGGATACTCAGAAGCCAGAGTATAAGAATGCAGAGCGTGGTGTTCCGAGTTATGAGCAAGATGATTGGAAGGCAGCATGGATGGAAATTGGGAATGGTGATTCATACAAGTTGCAAGCGAACAAAGGGCACCGGCTTAAGAGTGATGCCCTTAGGATCTGTCATCGTATACTTGCCTACAATCTTTATGGCAAGTAAGATAGTGGCAACTTTGTGGCCAATAAGAAGCTCTACATCCATTGGCAATGAAAAACAAGGTCAGACTCAACTTTGGATCGTTTTTGACGGAGCACATTAAGGCAGTTACCACAAAGCCTGGGCAGCGCTACTCCTGTGGGCATTGGATCACAGTCTATGCCCAGGAGATGGATTTAATGGAGAAGATTTCTCATCTCAAGCCAATGAAAGAAGAGTACCTCGATTTCGAGGTATTGAAACGGATGAAGGATATCCGAGAAAACCCCTTGGGCAAGGTAGTATTCATTGTCTACCCGCCTAAGGGTGAGGAGGTTGAGACCAAAGTGGCTAAGGAGGTGAAGCTTGTGAGTGTCAAAGGAAAAACTACTACTGCCGAGCTCAAGATTGAGAAGGATGGCCCAGAATGGAGCGTATGGAGAAGATGCTGAAAGAGTTACTCGATGGAGAGCGTGCCTACTTTGCCCATAAGAATTTCAGGTACCCACCTAAATCTTCCTCTTAAATTGTTTCCTCCCAGGTTGTATGTGTAGTTTAGGTTTTTAATTTTTGTTAACATTTTTATTTTATTTTTAAATTTTGTGTGTCTGTTTGACGAGGAGGTTTGGGTATTTCCTTCACCCTTAATCTTCTATGCAAATTGTGTGGTGAAAGCATTCGAATTTCCTTCTTAAGTTAATTTATTTGTTTGTTGGTCACGACTTCACCCACTTTGCTCAAAGAAAAGTGTGTGGGTGGGGTTGTTGTTATTTGTTTGAGTCTATTTTGTGTTTGTGTCTTGACCACCACCTTACCTATTTTACCTAAAGCAAAGTGTGTGGGTGGGGGTGATTGTTGTCAAAGTGTTTGTTTAAATGAGTCTGTTAATCAGCATGTTTAGAGTCTAGGTCAAGATCAACTATGAATTTATGCTATGATTAAGTATGCTATATGTAGATAGGTAGGACATAATGAATCTATGAGCTACCGTGTAAGGATTTGAGCTTTTAATTATTGTACGTATTATATGTAGTATTATTTTCTTTCTTGTGTGAGATATGACCGTGAGACTTGACGATCTAGAACTTGCTTGCATTCTCTTTGAAGCTTAGTAGCTTGGTCAACGCACTTAGATGGTTTAGGCATATTTTTGTTCATGTAGCCCAGAGCCTACAAAGACATACCCTATATGTTTTTCCTTTGACTAGCCCCATCGAACTTGAAATAAATTCTTTCTATGCACTTAAACTAAACCTGAAAATTATAGTCGTCCTGGTCATGAGAACTCAGGTTTAGAGAAGTAGAGGGATGAATGGAGGGCAAAGGGGTACACTGCCTTGGGGCTAAACACCTAGTTGAGGTGGTGTAAAAAAAAAGAAAAAAATAATAACAAAAAGAAGAGTCCTAGAAAAAATAAGTGTGTGCTAAGGCCCGAATATTTTTGGAATGGGAATGAAAAATTTGGTGTAGACTTTGCTTAGAATTGAGTTCGTATTGACCATAGCCAGTTCCCAAATATTTTCTTACCTTATGCCTTAAGCCCCATTATAACCTAATAAAAGTCTTAATGATAAGTGTTTAGATCATGAGAATATAGATTGCAGGCAAGCCTATGGAAAGTCAAATTAATATTGGTCAAGAGCGTAATCATTTAGCCTCAATACACTTGAGAGAAGAGTGTTGTGAGGAATATCCTATTTGCTCATTGATTCTATCTTGACCTATTTGATGGCATTACTTTATCTACATCTATGATTACTTGCTTTGATCAATGATGATCTTGTGTTGAGTCTGTGTTTTTGTTTTGTCTTTTCCATGTTTTGAGTCTTGAGCAAGTTGCAACTACACACTTGAGGACAAGTGTGATTAAAGTGTGTGGGTGTGATGAACCTATATTTGTGTTCATTTTTCGTGTCTTTTATGCCTTTTTCGAATCTTTTGTGTCTGGGAGGACACAAGTAGGAGCAAGTGGGTGTAGGGTAGAACAGGTGCGATTGTGGGCATAATCTGCCCGAAAACTGCTTTTCTGGCAATGGACCACGATACGATGCAACATGGACATAGGGCTGAAGTCAGTAGCTGGGAATGAAGAGACATATTTTGAGCAAGCTACAGGTGAAGGAGTATCTCCCCATAATATTATGGCCAAAATAGTAGAGTACCCAGAAGTGCGTTTGTCGAGGGCAAGACTGATGCAGATGTGACCAGGTAGAAGAATGTAGCAGTGGGCAGTGGACGTTACTTGATCTCCAAGGAAGAAGAATAGGAAGGAAACTTCCATCCTTATCTTAAAGAGTCCGGTCAAAGTTTAATCCAACGAGGAGAAAGAAAGTTGTCCTATGTCATGCCAAAGAAGGAAGGAGTCCAACCCATGAAGGGAACCATCTTACCTCTCTTCGTCGCCTATCTATATGTTTGCATGTCTTCTGTAGTTCATGATCTTTAATTCACATCTTTAGTTCTTGAGAGTTTGGAGAGGAGAAAAATAAGTCCTATGGGCAAAGCTTTAATTTTCTATTTTTTACTTTAGTTTATTTTCTGTTGGCGCAGTGGCCAAGACGTTACTGTTTTGTTGGGTAATATAGTTCTTCTTAATTTAATTCCAAGTATGTTTTCTTCTACTTCTATTGTTTTGCTTTCGTTTAAATTTATGTCTAGCTAATTTCTTATACTTGGATGGGATTAGATGATGTGAATAAGTATTTTGATTACTCATGAGGCCTAAGTGTTTAAATTAGATCGTGTGATTTTACTCCTGAAATACTTAGGGCTTAATATTAGATTTGGGCAAGATAACTAATTGGTTGATCACCAATAATTTAAGGCGTCTAGATCATCAATAGAGCCGGGGTCAACATGAGAGTGTCTCTTGTGCGCGAATAGAACTTAAGTATTGGAGAGCAATCGGTGTTTTGAGCACCTCTTGGCTGATTTGAGTCTAAAAGAAATTAATGCTCCTTGGGCAATACATCTGTCGAAGGGTCTTCGTGGGTGCGTTGATCAAGAAAGGAGTTTTGATGGTCCCGATACAAGTTCTGGTGTATGGGGAGGGGGGGAATACACCAGATAGAACTTTTTAAAATAACCCCCTAAAAGATAACACAACCGAGTAATGGAACTCAGTTGAAATCACAACCGAGTAAGAAGCACTCAGTTGGAAGTGAAGTGCTGTGCAGAATGTGGTGGAAAATTAACTTGTATAAAATCAACTCACGCTTTTGTGCAAGGTTGGTCAATAACCAAAACAGTTGATATGGAATAATGCAGTTTGTATGTAGGTTAGTTAGACAGTTGAATATGGAATAACACACAAGATTTAACGTGGTTCGGAGAGAACTCCTACGTCCACGGGGAGTTGTAAGTCCACACAACTCAGTCCAAGTTCTTCTGGACAAACCACAAAGCTTACACGGGCTTTGCAACCGTTGAGATAAGTTTACGGGTACTTATCAACCTTACAGATTAGTTTTCAGGTACTAATCAACCTATCTACTCAGTAACGGGAAGAGTAGGGTCCTAAAAACCTTTTCAGGTGAAAGAAAGGGTGGGGTTCCAACTAAATAGCTCGAACAAGAAGTGAGCTAAGATCTAACACTCAACGAACTCTCAACAAGTGATGTTCTCAAGGTTGGATCAAAAACTACAAGGACAGAAACTAACTCTCTAGAACTCTCAACTAATGATGTTCTTAGAGGTTTTGCTTGAGTGCAGAATGAAGTTGTTCTTTCGCTTGAATATCCCTTCTCACTTGTCTGTCTCGTATTCCCGTAGTCTTGGTGAATGAATGAAGGCCTATATTCTTTGATAGCGATGGCTTGTCTCTCATCTCTGCAGACTTTCCGGATTTGGCAACTCTATGCTTCTGCTTTCCATCTGAGAGAGCCTTGTGTTGGGCCAAATGAGGTAATGACAGAGAGTCAAACCTTCACGTGACATGTGAACTCCAACATTTGATAGTTGGTTAAGTCGTCTGATCTTCATCTGGTCTTCAGCTGATGTTCTATCTGAATGCTTTTGTCTGAGTAGGAACATGTGAACTCTCAGCTGACTTTGAACTTGAAGCTGTTGCTCTAACTGATTGAGTCTACAACTGATGTTCCATCTTGAACGCTCAGTTGTCCTTATTGTGTCTGATTAGTTGGGTTTGAACGCTCAGATGACTTTCTTCCATCTGATGTTCTCTTACAACTTCTTCCTTTGAATACTTGGTTGACTTTTGCATCTTGCCACTTGAATGCTCATCTGATGAACACTCAGTTGTCTTCCTCACAACTGATGTTCTATCCGAGTGAAGCCTTGTTGCCGTCTTTAGCTTGAGTCCTGTAAAGATAAAATCTTAACAATGCTCAAACAGTGAGCCTAACTGCTAACATTAGGATATGGCAACATCTACTCGGTTGGGGTCAGTTGGTTTTGGAATCAATCAAAACTTTAATAAATTTCCCAACAATTTCCCCCTTTTTGATGATGCCAAAACCCTTACAGATCAAAACTCTAAAACTATAAAACCCTTATAAAAAATCTTACAAGGCAAACTGATCTAAATCCTACTGACCTATCCAAAATCTCAGCTGAAATTATGGACAGTCTATAAGATTAAAACATCAAAGGGTTAGCACAGTTATAACATGATATTGAAATAACTTTGCGATTCAGAGCTTGGACAATGAGAGATTGTACGTCAAGTTGAATCGTATAACTGAATAGTTTTTATTACCACTGATGATTACAAAAGTAAGCACAAAAAGACAAAAGTTACATCAGTTGCTCAAAAACTAACTGAGCTAAAATTGAAGCCCATACTTGCTAAAAATTCTAACAAAAATCTCTCTCCTTTCAGCTGACTCCTTTGAGATGTCCACCCCATGCTCTTTGCATACTTGCCTCGCCTCGGCTGCAATCTTTGTTCTGTTGGGGGTGCGAGAGTCTGGGAGGAAAGGAGGCTGATAAGTGACCCTCTTAGGGACCGGAACTGTGTTCAAGTCCAGTTTTGCTTCAATCATAGCATGCCTGAATTGGCTGAACATGCCCGGGTCCCCAGTGTGCAGCTCGGTCAATGCTTCCTTAAACGCTTTCCTCGAATCGTCGGTTGCGTAAACCTTCCTGTAGTAGAAGTCATTTACGAACTCCTGCTTGAAAAGTTCCCATTCCTCGTTCCACTCAGCTGGCATCCATTTGTCGACATGCTTGAACCGACTTTGGACCTTCACCTTCCTTGGCAACCTCTGCTGTCTCAGCCGAGCTTCAGCCTTGACTTGATGTTTATTGATTAGGCAACGGCTGCGGGAGGCAATGTTTCGGTCCAAGTTCTTGGTTATCTTGTCCAGCTCCTCCTCAAATTGGTTGACCCTTCGAGCTTGGCTGGCAGCGAACTTCCTGATCCAGCTCGGATTCATATAATCTTTTTCTGCAACATCCATAGCCTTGGCAGCTGCAATACACTCTTCGGTTGTGATACCGTCGAGTTCCGAATCAAGCTCGGCTACGATCTCGGCTATGGAGTTGTACGAAACTCCAAACTTCTCCGCCAGCTCCAAGTCTTTTGTCATTTCAGCTCCACCGACTTCGATTGACTTGGGAGCGGACTTCTTCTTCTGTGCAGTCTTCTTCCTCAGCTGAGATTTTGCTGCTGCTGGCATTTCTTCCTCGGCTTGGGTCTCTTCTTCTTCCTGTATCTCAACATCCGCCTCTTTATCTTCCCCCTTTTTAGCATCAACAACAAGGCTTGCTACTGAACCATCTAGAGAGGTGAGCTGTTGTTCGGTTTGTTGAATGCGGTTGAAGAGTTCATCGACCGCGCACTCGATTTCTACCTTCTTCGCCAGTTCGGAGTCATGGCGCTCTTGTTCGGCTTTCCTCAATCTAGCAAGAGTTTCAGATACCTCAGTCTGGAAAGCAACGAACTCTAACCATCTTGACTCGAACCTGGACTCCCATTCTTCATCCTGTGTCTGTTGGGATTTAGCAAGGTTGGAATCAGACAAGGATTGGAAGAAGTTGAGCTCAGACTTAATCCCCAGAACAGTTGTCTTCAATTCAGAAATGTCTTGGCTGGTGGAGGAGAAGAACTCATCCAGCTTTATCTTCAGTGAAGCATTCTCCTCCACCAGCTGCTTGTTCTTCTCTTCTTGTGCTTCCAACATCCTCAGCTGATCGTCTTTGAGTTGCTGGAAGTTGGCAAGCAATTATGTCCTCAGCTGGTTCACCCTCTCAGCTATCAGCTCACAGATTTCTTCAGATGAGGGAGCTGGCTGATCAGCTGGAGGGGCTTGTTCAATCAAAGCTGATTGCTCAACTGTAACCATGGCTTGACGGTTGGCCAGGTACAGTTTTAGCTCTTGTTCTTCATCCTTCGCTGCAGCGGCGGCTGCGTCCAGATCGTTGAGGAAGTCAGCTGACTTGAGTAGCATGTTGTCGAGGAATTTAACGCAATCTTGTCCAGCTGCCTCCCTGGTATCTGTGTCTTCTACCTTGCTCTGGTCCAGACAACGCGTGAGCAGCGCAACCTTGTTGTTGTACGCCACTTCCAGGTTGGCGTAGTTGAAGTAGTCACGGATGCGAGACTCGTCCGCCTTCAGTCTGTCCCAGCTGTGTACCCTGATTGTATCTTTCTTCACGTACCAGTGACTGAAGATCAGGTTGAACTGGTACAACAGCTCGGTTCCAAGAGTTGCGAAGATGGGCATCTCGCGAGCTTCTGGGAACATTCCGATCAGTTTTTGGAAACAGTAGGCCACCTTGCCTTCGTGTTCCAATGCGACTGCCTGAAGGTCAGCTTCATCGTCTATTGGGGAGGGGGATAGATCATATGGCAATGGTTCAAATGTTTCATCAATGTTGGCCAAAGCAGTGGTCTCAACATTGGCATCGAGTTGGGAGCTCGGAATATTGGATTCAGTGGGGAGGGGGGTTTCAATCGATTTTCTCAACATTGGCTGAAAGAGCAGTCACAATGTTGGCATCGAGCAATGAGCTCGGAATGTGTGGTTGTGGTTCGGTTGAGTGAGCAAGAGGCTCTGGGGGCGGTACGGCATCAACTCCTACCGTGGGGGAGGTTGGAACGTCTTCAATGTCCTCAGAGGAGGAATAAGCATCCGATGTTACGTCCGTCAACATCCCTTCCGCCTCATCAGTTCCCGCAGCGCAAGGGACGATCTTGTAGGCAGCGGCCTCAGCTGAGCGGCTTGACTCGAATTGCTTCTCAGCTGGAATCGACTCAACTGGCGCTTCCACAACTGGCACCTCCTCCTCAGCTGATGCATCCACAGCTGGCTCCTCAGCTGTCTCCTCAGCACGCTCCTCAGCCGGCTCCTCTGCTGGCACCTCAGCTGGCTCTTCAGCTGGCACCTCAACCGTCTTCTTGAACCTCACCCTCAGCTTCTTCTGGGCAGGTTCCGCCTCCTTCTCTTTCTCCGACTCAGCCCTGCGTCGGCGTGCAGCTTTGGATTTTGTGGGGCGACTGACAGCTGGTACCTCCTCAGCTGTGGGTTCAGCAGTCTTCCCAGCATCTTTCTTTTCCTTAGGAGTATATAAACTCCTAATCACCTCCTGCGCCTTCTTCGTTGTTGGGAACAGCATCAACCTTTTCACTGGGGTTTCTTCGCAATCCTCCCAGACCATATTCCGACCCTCGGTTGCGATCAAGATCAGAGCTGAGATCTTGCAACCGAAGTTGAGCGTCCCCTTGACACTCAACAGTCTCTCCCCTGAGTCGGTTGTGGTCTCGGAGATCTTCTGCTTCTCCAAATCAGCTGGTTCAGAAAATATTGGAACCAGTTGATCTCGTGTTTGTGCTCCAATGCCATCAACTGCTTCAGCTTTGGTCGGCTGATGCCGCCGAATGCTCCGCTGTAGCCGAACACGACTTTCAACACAACGTCGAACAGGAGTCGATGTTCTGGCTTCAATTTCGTCCTTTGCATATTGCTCTTCAACCTCTCCGGCGTGATCAGAGCATTCTCCAGAAACTCATCAACTTGCTCGTCGGTTATGTTTTCAATGAAGTCCGTGGCGATGTGGTTTACTGGTATGACATGGCGAAGGACGTCGGAAACTGCGATGGGGAAAGAAATACGGCGAATGGTTCTGGCGCCTGAGCAGGTGGGTGGGATAGAGCTTCGCCCATTCCAGGAGCCCGTTCTCCCTAAGAGTATTTGCAAGGGGAGCCAACACCGGCGATTCCAATTCATAATCGGAAAGAATCTGCTTGAAGTGAATCTTCGAAACCAGCAGGTCGAAAGATTCTTCATACGAGGTGGGGACAAGAGAAGGTCCGGAAGAAGCCATTTTCTTGCTTTTGGGTGCCATTAAGTATCACTGCGAAGGTATATATAAGAGGGAAGGAAAATCTTTGCAGAAAACGGTTAGACAAAATCTGAGAAGATGATGAATAATAACTGCAGATAAACACGAATGAGGAAGGTAAGAGATCACTTCCTGATTTTCCGCTATTTATAGGTTTTTGACTCGATTGAGATCGACGGCTGAAGTTAAATGGCGCGAATCCATCAACGGCTGAGATCACGCGACTGTTGACTATCTTTGACTTGACGTCATGAACCGAGTTCCAACCAGCGCGTGAGAAGGTGTACAGTTTTTCTTGTCAGCCTAGTCGCACTATAAAGTAGGCTATTGATGTTCAGCCGTGCTTTACATTAAATGCGACATGATGACTATTTTAATGTAACTGACATGCTCAGGAATGTTTGAACTTATTTCAAACATTCTCATTTAAGATCATAACACCTTCAGCCATAAATGTTACCTGCCAGCTGATGTCGGAATCAGCTGTGTTCCAATGTTGCGGCATACCATCAGCTGACTCGAGTTTGTCTGTTCAGCTGACGTCTGATCCAATGTTGCAGCATACCACCAGCTGACTCGAGTTTGTCTGTTCAGTTGATGTCTTCAGTTGGCGATCCGCATCCGAGATTCCCCCTTTATCTAAGCTTCCCCCTCAGATGGATATCTATCTCTTCACCTCAGCTGGTTCCTCATCTGATGGATCCAACAATCCGAGTAAATCACATAACATCTTGAACCGTGCTTCGGCTAGAGGTTTGGTGAAGATATCAGCTCTCTGAATCTCAGTTGGAATCTTCTCCATGGATACGTCCTTTCTTCTCAATATGGTCTCGAATGAAATGATGTCGGATGTCATTGTGCTTCGTCCGAGAGTGGTGAACAGGATTCAAAGAGATAGCAATGGCACTTGAGCTATCATAATGAATGGGAACCTGTCCAGTTGCAACTTCATAGTCTCTCAGCTGTTGCTTGAGCCACAACAGCTACCAGCAGCCATGTACTCTAACTCGGTTGTAGAAGTGGCAACATATTCTTGTTTCTTGGAGAACCATGAAACTAGCTTGCTTCCCATGAACTGACAGTGTACAAAAGTGGACTTCCTGTCCAACCGATCTCTGGCTAGATCTGCATCTGAGTATCCGGTTAGTTGGATGTTGTCGTCGGTTGGATACCACAACCCAACATTTACAGTTCCCTTCAGATACTTGAAGATGTTCTTTGCTGCCAACATGTGAGCTTCCCTCGGTTGAACTTGGAAACGAGCACACACTCCAACCGCGTAAGATATGTCTGGTCGACTGGCGGTTAGATATAGCAAAGAACCGATGATCCCTTTATAGTTATTGGCATCCACGAGCTTTCCCTCAGTTCCAGGTTCAATCTTCCAGTTAGTATTCATCGGGATCCTTGTGGTCTTACTTGTCTGTAATCCGAACTTGGTGATGAGCTCCTTTGTATACTTGGACTGATTGATGAAAATCCCTTCTGGTGACTGCTTCACTTGTAGTCCAAGAAAATAATTCATCTCGCCCATCATTAACATCTCGAACTTCTCCTTCATGAGATTTGAAAATTTTTCACACAGTTCTTCCGACTTATAACCGAATATGATGTCGTCGACGTAGATTTGCACAACAAGTATATCTTCTCCAACTTTGATGGTGAATAGGGTTTTGTCAACTGACCCTCGTTTGAACCCCGAGTTCAGAAGAAAACCACAAAGAGTGTCATACCAAGCCCTGGGTGCTTGCTTTAATCCATAGATTGCTTTCTTCAACTTGTACACTCTTCCATCTCCAGTTTCAAAACCAGGAGGCTGTTTAACATATACATCTTCCTTGATATCACAGTTGAGGAAGGCACACTTCACATCCATCTGATAGACCTTGAACTTGTGAAATGCAGCATAGGCTAGAAAGATTCGGATGGCTTCCAGCCTTGCAACCGGTGCGAAGGAGTCCTCAAAATCGATTCCTTCTTGTTGGCAATATCCCTAAGCTACCAACCTTGCTTTATTCTCACGATGAATCTAATGGCGTCTCTCTTGTTTTTGAAAATCCATTTTAATCCAATGACTTTGACACCATTTGGTCTATCTACCAACTCCCATACACAGTTGCGTAGAAATTCATTCAGTTCTTCTTGCATGGCTGTTGTCCAGTGAACACAGTTGAGAGCTTCCACAACATTCTTCGGTTATGGCACATCAGCTACGAAGCAAGAGATCATGGCAACATCTCCAGCTTGCTCGAACTCCTCAAGAACTGCCAACTTCTCAGCATATTGAGCGTAAGTGTTGGAATCTTCCGCAGTCGAATCTGGAATTGCAACTCTGCTCCATGTACGCACACCTTCGGTTGGATCTCCGATGATGTTGTCAGTGGAATGATCTTCATACCATCTTCAGTTGCGCCTTCCTTCTTCTTCCAACTGTGGCTGTTCCGTGATCTGAGCTGTGGGAGATGCTGGACTCTTCTGAGCTGGTGATTTATCAGTTGTTGAGTCTGGGTCCTCAACATTGATAACATTTTGAACTGGACTCGGTTGGGTTTCGGATGCTGATGCAGTTGGAGTTCCCACTTGAGATGAGCTGTGGAGTTCCCACTTGAGATGAGCTGGGGTCTACACATTCATCTTCCGAGGAGTATGGATCATCATCCTCAGTTGCCCATACCAATGGTTCAGCTAAATTCTTTTCCCTTAGAGCTTGCGATCTGGTGAGAATAGGTGGAACCTGTGGATCAGCTTGTCGTCCTTTAATTTGTTCCCTGCACTCAAAAGTAGATTCATCAAAACTAACATAAGGTGTTATCTCCACAACACAAGAGCTGTTGTTGAAAACTCTATAAGCCTTGATCCGAGCAGCATATCCAAGAAATATGCCTTTCGAAGCCTTGGCATCAAAAGTTTTCAACTGAGTCTTTCCATTGTTGTGAATATAACACTTAGAACAAAAAACGCGAAAATATGAAATATCTGGCTTCCTGCGTCTCCATAGCTCGTATGGTGTCTTTCCCAACTGCTTGGTTAGAAGAGACCGGTTCTGGGTGTAGCATGCTGTGTTGATGGCCTCAGCCCAAAATCTCTTTGGCAGAGCTGAGCTTGTCAACATGGATGTAGCTGCATCTTTCAATGTTCGGTTTCTTCGCTCAGCTACTCCATTCTGTTGCGGAGTACGTGCAGCTGATGTTTGATGTGTAATTCTGTGCTTCTCGTGGTACTCGATGATGGTTTCATTTAGAAACTCGGTTCCACGATCTGATCGGATAGAAATGATTTTCATCTCTTGTTGGTTCGATATCCGATCCATCAACTTGGGTAGCTCATCTCGGGTTTCACTTTTGTATCGCGTGAAAATGGTCCACGTGTATCTAGAGAAAATCATCAGTTACAACAAGGGTATACTCATTGCCATTCATGCTCTTTGGTGTGACTGGCCCGAAGAGATCCATGTGGATCAGCTGTAACACTCGGTCGGTTGAGGGAGTTGTCTTCAACCGGAAGGAGGATCTAGCGAGCTTTCCCAACTGGCATGCACTGTAGATATGTGTTGTTGAAAACACTCGGTTCGGTATGCCTTTTGCATGTTCTTGTCTAGCAAGTCGGTTCATAGTCTTGAAGTTCAGATGGTTGAGCCTTTTGTGCCACAGCCAGCTCACATCTGAACTGCTCTTTGATAACAGGCAGGTGTCATGAGGACTACTGTTCCAGTCAGCATAGTAGACATTCCCGGTTGGGGATCGATTTCCCAACAATATGACCTGCTTTGATCCGACATTTTTAACCCTGCAACCCCGTGCATCAAACTTGACAGAGAAACCATCATCACAGAATTGGTTGATGGAGAGCAAGTTATGCTTCAATCCATCAACATAAGAAACATTAGAAATTGACACGTGATTAGTTTCAAGGGTACCGTAACCTCTGGTGTGACCTTTTGAGTTGTCACCAAAGGTAAATGATGGTCCTTCTTTCTCCACAAAACTCCCAAGCAAATCCTTCAGATTTGTCATGTGTTTCGAACATCCACTATCCATCACCCACAAGGTTCGTGATGCTTTATTCTTCCTCAGCTATTTCTCTTGTACCTGCAAGGAGAAACTCGCTTAGGTCCCCAATTTCAGTTGGGTCCTGGAGGGTTAGAACCAGTTCCCCCTTGAACTGTGGGTCATTTTTCCCTGTATACTCGGATAGATTTATCATTCCAGATCACTTTTCCTTCATCATCAACTATAACAATGCCTCAGTTATCCTTAGGCTTGTTGTTAGCAGTGATGTTCTGTTTCTTGGGAGGAGTTGGATTTCTCCCATTGTGAGCTTTCGGAGGAGAGGCTTTCCCTCTATTTTGATGGCGATTCTTATCCTGTTGAATTTGTCTGTGAGGTCGGACGCCTTGTTGGAATCTTTGTGGCTGATTCGGATTCCAACTCCCTGAATGTTGTCTATAGCTGTTCATGCCCTGTTGGTGGTTCATGTTGTAGCATGAATATCTCCAGCTGTTCGACCTGTTCCTTATCGGTTGACTCGGTTGGAACCTTTGGTTGAACTGATGATGGAACCGCTATTGATTTAGATGGTTGGATCCTTGTCGGTTCTGCAGTCGGTTCCATTCTTTCTGATGTTGACTCTGAGGTTGATTCAGAGATCGGTTCTGGTTCTGAGTTCTGTTGCGATTGTGTCTCCGACGCCTCTGATTCCTCTTCTGACTTTTGGAACATTCCCCCTCGGTTGATGTCCCAACCGATGGAACGTTATGTCCTCCATCTACTGCTCCTTTTCCCTTCTCAGTTGTGGTTCCCTTGGTCGGTTGAGCTTGCTGAGAAGTGGAGGTTGGATTACTTTGGGGAGATTCAGGTTCAACTGTGTTAGGTTTGACAACCTTGACTTCCACAGCTTTGATGAAGGTCGCTAGAGGGATTCCAGTATCCTTGATCACGTCATAACCGAGTCCTGACATGTCATCTATGTGTCGGCTGTAATTGATGAGATTCTCGATGATCTTGGATGACTGATATAGCTTAATTAAGTTATCCTTCTCAGTTTGCAACTCCTTGAGGAGGACAGCTATATGCTCGGTTTGTCCGTCTGACTTCTTTATCAGCTGGTCGACCTGAGTCTCTTGCTTTTTCAACTGATCTTGCTGCTCCTTGATCTGCTTTGTCAACTCCTCATCAGTTGGAGCATTAGTTCGGTTGGCCGCATTCAGTTGACTTTTGAGATTATCCATCTCTTCAGTTTGACTCTTGATCAGATCGTCCTTTTCGGTTAAGGATTCTTCAAGTTTGGAGAACTGTTCTTGAAGACTCTTAAACTCAACCGATTGCTGATGTAGTTCCTCACTGAGTTCTTGAAAGTCACTCCAGAAGGGTTCCAACTCTTCATCCAGTGTTTCCTGCAAGTTAGAAATATTGGAAGAATTCAAATTAGCAGGACTAGAGTGTACCTCAGTATCATCTTGGTCGGTTCCAAGTGCCATGAGGCATTGATCCTGACTGATAGCGTTGTTGGTGGAAGTCAGCTCATCCTCATCTTCAGTGTCAGTGAAGATGTCCATGTCATCAGCTGCTACTTCTGCAACCATGGCCTTGTTCTTTCCAGCTTGCTTGGTCCTCAACGCTTCTCTCTCTTTCTTCGAGAGGTGTGGACAATCTGCTTTGAAATGTCCTTCCTAGCTGCATTCAAAGCAATCGTTGGTCACAAGCTTTGAGTTATCTCGAGTTCGGTTAGATTTGTAGAACCTCTTGTATTTTCCGAACCGAGTGTCCATGTCAGCTAGCTTCTTTGACAAGGCGGCTATGTTCTGTTGCAGTTCTTCTCTACTTGGCTCCTTCGTAGCTGTGTCCACTGATCTTGTTGGCCTTGATGTTCGCGGCTTTGAATAGTCAGCTCGGAGTGCTACTGACTTGGTGGTTGAACCAACATCCTCATGTCGACCCGTCTGAACCGAGGACTGAGTTAACCTTCGTCGGTTCACCTTGTACTCATTTCCCTTCAGAATTGAGAACAATCTTTCAGTTCCCATCTCACCAAGGTCAGCTCGGCTCTCATGGATATTAGTGAAGGTATCCCACTCAGCTGGTAGAGCTTGTAATACTTTGAGGTTGATTTCTCTCAAAGTATATTTTTCTTTTTGGATGGACTGGATCCTTCTGATGATGTCCATGAACCGGAGCTCTAACTGATCAAGTGTTTCATCAGTTCTCAGACAGAAGTTATCGAAATCTTGGCAGGCATGTGAGAACTTGTTCTCCTTTGTCTTGTCGCTTCCTTCACACAGCGATGCCAAGATATCCCACATCTCTTTAGCGGTTTCACACTCCTCTATCCAAGGCAGATAATCTTGTCCAACTGTGGACATGATCGTGCTCTGAGCCCAGATGTCCAACTGGCTCACTTTGGCTTCCTCTGGAGTGTAGTCTTCTGGCTTCTTCTCCACTAACTCCACAGTTGCATCCCCATCGTTGGGATTTGTAGGAGTGCGAGTGATTCTCTCTCTGATGATGATCGGTCCGGATGTCAGTACTTGTTGCATCCGATGATGCTTTGACAGTAAGATCTTCTTCATCCAAGTTCTCCAGGATGTATAGTTCACAACCGATAACATGACCACGATTTTGTCCTTGACATCCATCTGCACACAACAACAGAAGAAATATGCAAGCAAATATGCACTAGCGTGATAAAAAGATCTGTTCAGTTGACCACTGAAGAAAACACCTCGAATTCACACCTTGTGAAATAGAGTCAGCAGTCTTTTGAACCACTGCTCTGATACCACTTGATGGTCCCGATACGAGTTCTGGTGTACGGGGGGGGGGGGGGGGAATACACCAGATAGAACTTTTTAAAACAACCCCCTAAAAGATAACACAACCGAGTAATGGAATTCAGTTGAAATCACAACCGAGTAAGAAGCACTCAGTTGGAAGTGAAGTGCTGTGCGGAATGTGGTGGAAAATTAACTCGTATAAAATCAACTCACGCTTTTGTGCAAGGTTGGTCAATAACCAAAACAGTTGATATGGAATAATGCAGTTTGTATGCAGGTTAGTTAGACAGTTGAATATGCAATAAGTAACTGAAAATAAACACAACACACAAGATTTAATGTGGTTCGGAGAGAACTCCTACGTCCACGGGGAGTTGTGAGTCCACACAACTCAGTCCAAGTTCTTTTGGACAAACCACAAAGCTTACGCGGGCTTTGCAACCGTTGAGATAAGTTTACGGGTACTTATCAACCTTACAGATTAGTTTTCAGGTACTAATCAACCTATCTACTCAGTTACGGGAAGAGTAGGGTCCTAAAAACCTTTTCAGGTGAAAAAAAGGGTGGGGTTCCAACTAAATAGCTTGAACAAGAAGTGAGCTAAGATCTAACACTCTACGAACTCTCAACAAGTGATGTTCTCAAGGTTGGATCAAAAACTACAAGGACAGAAACTAACTCTCTAGAACTCTCAACTAATGATGTTCTTAGAGGTTTCGCTTGAGTGCAGAATAAAGTTGTTCTTTCGCTTGAATATCTCTTCTCACTTGTCTGTCTCGTATTCCCGTAGTCTTGGTGAATGAATGAAGGCCTCTATTTATAGGCGGAGAGAATCAACTAGCCGTTGGAAGAGCTGTTGATCTCTGTTCTTTGATAGCGATGGCTTGTCTCTCATCTCTGCAGACTTTCCGGATTTGGCAACTGTATGCTTCTGCTTTCCATCTGAGACAGCCTTGTGTTGGGCCAAATGAGATAATGACAGAGAGTCAAACCTTCACGTGACTTCCTTGTTTGAAATTCAAATCTGATTGGTCTTCAGCTGATGTTCTATCTTAATGCTTTTGTCTGAGTAGGAACATGTGAACTCTCAGCTGACTTTGAACTTCAAGCTGTTGCTCTAACTGATTGAGTCTACAACTGATGTTCCATCTTGAACGCTCAGTTTTCCTTGTTGTGTCTGATCAGTTGGGTTTGAACGCTCAGATGACTTTCTTCCATCTGATGTTCTCTTACAACTTCTTCCTTTGAATACTTGGTTGACTTTTGCATCTTGCCACTTGAATGCTCATCTGATGAACTCTCAGTTGTCTTCCTCACAACTGATGTTCTATCCGAGTGAAGCCTTGTTGCCGTCTTCAGCTGGAGTCCTGTAAAGATAAAATCTTAACAATACTCAAACAGCGAGCCTAACTGCTAACATTGGTTTTGGAATCAATCAAAACTTTAATAAATTTCCCAACAAGTTTTATCTAGAGTGTCTCTGGCATACTCAAATTTAAAGGGATATAATGGTAAAATATTCTTAGCCGTGACTTCATGTCCATAGGGCATGAATTAATTTAATCTTTAAACTGAATAGTAAAGGGCGATTAAATATCATTGAGTCCATGATCGAGTAAAAGTATTAATGTTCACTTATTCGAAATCCAGTCCAAGTCCTTTTTGTTATTGATCAAATCTATTTTTAGTTTCATTTATAGTTTTCAGTGCTTGTTGACCAAGACAAGTGAGTGCAGACCAAAACCCTTTTGGTGACACTGGTTACGTGGAAGAGAGACTACACCAATTCCCTTGGGTACGACCCTACTTGCCGCTGGCTATCGCCTACTGTGGGCGTAGGAGTTACAAATTTTATTTGCGCGAAGTGCAAACGACAACTTCGTCAACATGATAAGTTATACTGCTCTGATTTTGCGGCTCCGCCTTCGGCTTTGATTTTACGGCTCCACCTTCGCTCCGATTATTAATATAAGGATAATCGTCGGACAATAATTTAGATTTCTTTGGCTCGCTCTGAGGCCTTCGGCTCCCCTTTCTCAAGACCAAAGAAGAAGCGGCAAACAAAACACGAAGAGGCAAACAAAAAAAAAAAGAGACGGAAAAAAATTGGAAATTAAAAAAAAATGTGGAAAAGAAAAAAAACATAAAAAAAAGGAAAATTTGGTAAATAGAAAAAAGAAAAGAAATCTGAAAAATACAAAAGAAAACAGAAAAAAAAGAAAAAGAAATCTGGAAAAAAAAAGTAAAAATATAGAAAAAACTGAAAAAAGAAGGAAAAAACCTGAAAATTAAAAAAAAAGAAAAAAAAGAACAAAAAAGTTGGATATTAAAAAAAAGGGGAAAAAACACTAAAGATAAAATATTGGAAATTAGAGTATGAAGTATATCAATTTGATACCATATACTGATATACCAAACACAAGGTATGGATATGGGTCATATTGATACCCATACCTGATATACGTATATGGATACCAAACGAGCCCTAAAAGACAAAATAAACTAAAGATAAAAAGTGGATGTATAGTATACAAACTGTTGTATAGAAACAAGTGTCTTAAATATAAAAAATATATAAACACTATTCGAATAAATAAACCCTAGTTAAAAAATTTAAATTTATATCTTAACGTTATATATTGGAATCAAAGAAAAAGATTAAAAAAACGTAATTTAATATAAATTGGGACATAAAAATTGGGGATAGAGAACCCAATGGTCCAAAGCATGTTTACACTCTTCCGATCTCAACCCTCCCTCTCCTATGTCCTAAATTATCGTCGTCTTTACTTCATTGTCTTACATGTCCACTTTCAAGGAATTTGAATTTTTTAAAATTCTAAATATGGTTTCGGCCTCACACCTTGAATTTCAATTGCCGAAAGTTTGACCTTGAACATTATTGTGAAAATTTCAAAAGTTTTCCAATTGCATTGATATTTACAATAAGTTGTGATACAATTGTAAAAAAAATTTATTAGGGTATTACATTGGTATGAATGTTTAATTGAATAAATCACTACACTACCATAAAAGTAGAACTTCTAAAAGGCATGATTGAACCCAAGACCTCTCACTAAGGAGACTTATGGTGCCTCAAATAGCCAATTAAGCTAGGCTTCATCGGCACAATTGTAAAAAATTTATTAGCATTTCATTGTCACTTTTAAAAATTTGATTACAATTGTGAAATATTGAATAGTTTGACTATTTAAATGAAATTACACTAAACTATATAACAAAATCAAATATTATGATCAAATACAACTGTATTTTGTAACATTTGAAAAATTACTGTATCCGTTCCTGAATAGTATGACCATTTGGGTGGGGCATGAGTTTTAATAAAACTTAGGTAGTTGTGAGTGGAAAAAGGGATAAAAAAAATATAATGTTTAAGTTAGGGATTGAATCAACTAAAATGTATCTCCTATTAGTTGCTCGCAAAAGAACGAGGTCCTAAGTAGTATGTATAGCTAACCCAAGTCGTATCACAAGGAAAGCTTAACAGGGCAAAGTAATCGAGCTAACACGAAATAGAACGACATTCCTAAACATTCTGACCAAGTTTTTGTTGAGTTTTATAGCTAAAACTATTTAATAACTTAAATTAAACGAGAATTCAATCAATGAAAGCGTCTAAGATTTAAATTCTACTCCTCAGAATTACTAAGACAAGTGATTTGCAATGCTCAGACGATTAGTTCATTCTAATAACATTAACGAAGATTCTTATCTACTAACTTCCGTATTCATAGACAAGAACTACACCAATGAAATTATACAAACATTCTCGATAATTAATCTATATGTTTCTGGTCAAGATTAACTCTACTTCAATCACATTCCATAACGAATTCATCTCTAGATCTCATTCGTTACTAAAACATTCAAACAATGATCAATTGTTCAAAATAAGCAATAAACGATTGATGTCGAAAATGAACTTTCACATTTCACAACAAATAACAATCCCGAGTCGAAGAATTAAATCCTAGATGAATAAAAACTAATTCATATTGCAGTAAATGAAAATAAAGCAAAATCTGGAAGCAAACATTGCATAAATGAAATAGAAATCTTACAAAGTGCAACAGAGTCTTCAACGATCAACAATACGAAGAACTAAAACCAAAACTAAAAGGTTTTAACTTGAAAATAAGATTCTACATAGTTTTTCTTCTTAATCTACACTAAAAACTGGAAAGGAAATCAAGATCCCTCGTCCAAAAACCGACAGAATGTATTTATACTGCTGGGAAAATTGTCTTCTCGCTTCGGTGGGAATTCCAGCGCCGGCAGGCGAAATAATCTCCCGCTTCGGCAGTCCCACTTCAGTTCAAACCGATTCCAGCTTCAGTTGGAAACCCCTGCTCTGGTTGGAAATCGACTCCAGCTTCTTCTTTCAACGTTTGCACTTCTTTTCCACCCTTTTTCAATCCGAACGTGCATCTTCACCACCTTCATACCTACACACACCAAAAATACCAAAAACCACATATACGACCATGACTCCTGACCAGAAAAGTACAATAACATGCAACACACATACAAATAATAATACGAAAAACACATAAAAATGAACTAAACAGCTCCCCCACACTTAGCATTTTGCTTGTCCTCAAGCAAATCAAAGACACGTAGTATGAATCGATACACATATTCACTAAATCATCAACACAAGACTTCCTTTCCATTGTACAATACCAAAGTCAACCAATGCCAACTCTAATGCAATAAAATCTAACCACGTATGTTTCCCATCAAATAGAATTATCAATTTGATCAAAATGTGACCCACCCTTTAAAATTTTTACTTCGTCAATCGCCTTTACCAGAAAGTCCTCATAATAACAAACATTTAATAATAAACGAGGAATATAAGGATGAATCAACGAGACATGATCATTAGGTTCAAGCCATCGAAATTTCAATCCGAGTCTCCTAATGTGGTTTCCCATACTCATCATTTGAATTTCTCCAAATGAGAGGAGTAGAATCTCGTATTCACCTTATTTATAACCCCGTCTTTCTTCTTCTTCTTCTTCTTTTAACGAATAGATTATGATATTTTCATGAGGTTTAATCTTCAAAAATTCTTCAAAGATTCCTCGTGTGGTTTCTCATGCTCATTAATCATGTCTTAAAAAGACAACAACTAAGAGGAGCAGAATCCACACTACTCACATTTTATTCTTTTTTTTTTTTTACAACAAAGACAATCATCTAGGCAACCAACGAAGCATATTTATCAACAGGGTCACAATTATCACGTCAATCAAATTCATCAATGACATGCCCCACAACAATGGTTATCAAACAATCGCACCTAAATCGACACCAATCAACTAGGTTCTCACGATTCAAGGAAAATCTCGTAATTTTGAGTGATTCACACAAACATATCATTAGTCATACTTGAGACAATCAAAATGCTAGACTCCAAAAACTTAACACAATTTATACCAAAAACACATAACAAAACTCATACCATTGCTAAAATATCGCCCCTCCCCCCCCCCTCCACACACACCTAAAATGAGCTATGTCCTCAAAGCTCAAGAAAAGTAAAGAAGAGGAAAATATGACTACCCTAAAACAAAATCCGACAATGGCATGAATGGCAAATAAAAAAAAACTAAGACCTGAAAAACATTAAGCAACCAAAAACAGAAAACAAAACAACATAACCAAAAATAAAGGACCATACACACTAATAAGGCAAAAGGAAGACAAGAAAACATACTCAACAGTAGTGAGAAGTCACTACTGATCAGGCGCAGGTAGTGGTGGTGGTGGATAAAAGGCGGTCCAGGCATCTCATTGTGCTTGCATGGAAGCAAGCTGCTAATCTTGAGCATCCAAACAGCGGCCAACCTCTTGCCTAAACTCCCCCAAAGATGCATCATATGCATCATACCTCGCATGCATGTCCTGGCGGAACTCTCCAAAGGAGGTATCAAAATGATCACGGAATTGCTGGAAATCATTTTGGAACTGCTGATAAGCCAAAGCCGAGGAAAAGGGTGGAGCGGGCTGATCTCCTGCTTGACCCTCAATAGCCACACCAGAAGGTCCTGCTTCAGTAGAAGGAAGAGGAGGCCGGCGCCCTCTAGCAATCTCCTTATTAACATAGTCTTCGACATAATGCCGCTCAGCTTGAGGAACAAGGGTGTACTGGTCGGATATAAATGGGGCACCTCGAAGGTCAGGATAATCAATACAGTAAGTAGGAATTCTACTTTGTCCTGCAACCATATCTCCATCGGCACTCACCAATCGAAAATGCATAGCCAAACTAGTAACGATGGGACAAAAAGACGCATGAGCCTTAGGTCGAGTTTGCACTTTAAGCATAGCTTCCCAAATGAAACTTGTAATGCAAACTTCGACATTGTTTGCAGCACACGACAATAGGAATACCTCAATAGAATTCACCCTGTTAGTCTGTTCTTTTCCTGACACATTAAATGCTATGAATTTGTGAACTATAGCAAGAGCAGGATCCCGAATAAATCTATTAGGCATACCAGAGTTATCCCATTTATCATACCCAGTCAGTGTTTTCCATTGCTCATTAACATTAAACCCCGACAATCTCTTCTTTTCCCCAGTAATAGGAAAACCAAAAACCTATTTCATCTTAGCCAAAGTACCGGCATAGTCGCTCTCCATCATTCTAGCAGAAATTCGTCTCTTATCCGCACCCAAACTCATAGAGGTCAAAAATTCATACGTCAACGGATCATAACTGATGGTCCCGATACGAGTTTTGGTGTATGGGGGAGGGGGGGGGAATACACCAGTTAGGGATTTTTAAAACAACTCCCTGAAAATATCACAACCGAGTAAGAAGACTCTGTTGGAAACACAACTGAGTGAAGATACTCAGCTGGAAGTGAAGTGTTGTGTGGAATGTGGTGGAAATTAACTCGTATAAAATCAACTCACGCTCAGATGCAATGGTCGGTCAAAAACCAAGACAGTTGATATGATAAGATGCAGTTTGTATGCTGGTTAGTTGGTCAGTTGAATAAGCAATAAATAACTGAATAATAAACAAAAGCACACAAGGATTTACGTGGTTCAGAGATAACTCCTACGTCGACGGGGAGTTGTGAGTCCACACAACTCAGTTCAAGTTCTTCTGGACAAACCACAAAGCTTACGCGGGCTTTGCAACCGTTAAGATAAGTTTACGAGTACTTATCAACCTTACAGATAAGTTTACGGGTACTTATCAACCTATCTACTCAATTCCGGGAAGAGTGGGGTCCTAACAACCTTTTTAAGGGTGTGTGTGAAGGTGGTTTTTCCAACTAGCTCGAACAAGAAGTGAGCTAGGATCTAACACTCTACGAACTCTCAACTAGTGATGTTCTCAAGGTTGGATCGAAAAACACTAAGACAGAATCTAGTACTCTATGAACTCTCAACTAGTGATGTTCTTAGAGATTGAATGCAGTTCAGCTCGTGTGAAGTATTTCGTTCTTTCTTTCGCTCTTTGGTCTCTTCTCGCAGTTGTCTGTCTTCTTATTCTCGTAGTCTTGGTGAATGAATGAAGGCCTCTATTTATAGGCAGAGAGAATCAACTAGCCGTTGGATGAACCGTTGATCTCTGTTCTTTGAAAGCGATGGCTTGTCTCTCATCTTTGCAGACTTTCTGGATTTGGCAACTGAGTGCTTCTGCTTTCCATCTGAGATAGCCTTGTGTTGGGCCAAATGAGGTAATGACAGAGAGTCAAACCTTCACGTGACTTCATTATTTGAATTTCAAATCTCAACATTAGTCTTTCAACATTGGATGGTCGGTCGAGATGTTTGATCTTCATCTGATTTGTCTTCAGTTGATGTTCTGTCTGTATAGGAACAGATGAACCCTCAGCTGACTTGAACTTCAAGTTTTTGATCTTCTTGGTTCGAGTCCTACAACTGATGTTCCATCTTGAACGTTCAGTTGTCTTTCTTGATGTTGTGGATTTGATCAGTTGGCTCCGAACGCTCAGTTGTCTTTCTTACAACTGATGTTCTCTTGCAACTTCCTTCTTTTTAATTCTCATCTGATGAACGCTCAGTTGTCTTCCTTACAACTGATGTTCTATCT
Organism: Schizonepeta tenuifolia; assembly: GCA_029490685.1. Taxonomy (NCBI): domain Eukaryota; kingdom Viridiplantae; phylum Streptophyta; class Magnoliopsida; order Lamiales; family Lamiaceae; genus Schizonepeta; species Schizonepeta tenuifolia. The sequence goes on from JANLIY010000007.1 coordinate 3,550,680, forward strand.
CTTGAACGCTCAGTTGTCTTTCTTACAACTGATGTTCTCTTGCATCTTCCCCCTTTGAATACTTAGTTGACTTTTGCATCTTCCCCTTGAATGCTCAACTGTTGTTCTGAATCTTGAACGCTCAGGTATTTTTCTTACACCTGATGTTCTATCCGAGTGAAGCCTTGTTGCCATCTTTAGCTGGAGACCTGTAAAGATAAAATCTCAACATTGCTCAAACAACAAGCCTAACTACTAACATTAGGTTATGGCAACATCTACTCGGTTGGGGTCTGTTGGTTTTGGAATCAATCAAAACTTTTACTTAAATTTCCCAACAATTTCTCCCTTTTTGATGATGCCAAAACCCTTATAAAACTCTTACAGATCAAACTGATCTAAATCCTACTGACCTATCTAAAATCTCAGCTGAAATTATAGACAGTCTATAAGATTAAAACATCAAAAGGTTAGCACAGTTATAACATGGTATTGAAATAACTTTGCGATTCAGAGCTTGGACAATGAGAGATTGTACGTCAAGGTGAATCGTATAACTGAATAGTTTTCATTACAACTGATGGTTACAAAGAAAGCACAAAAGTCAAAAGTTACATCAGTTGCTCAAAACTAACTGAGCTAATACTTAAGCCTATATTTGCTAAATATTCTAACAAAAATTTCTCGCTTAGCCTCAGACTCCTTTAAAATGTCAACCCCGTGCTCTCGGCAAACTTGCCTTGCCTCAGCTGCTATCTTCGTTCGGTTGGGGTTTCTCGAATCTGGGAGGAAGGGAGGGAGATAGGTAACCTTCTGAGGGACTGGGACTGTGTTTATATCCAGTTTTGCTTCTATCATGGCACGCCTGAACTGGCTGAACATGCCCGGGTCCCCTGAGTGCAGCTCGGTCAGGGCTTCCTTGAATGCTTTCCTCGGATCGTCAGTTGTGAAGACTTTTCTGTAATAGAAGTCATTCACAAACTCCTGCTTGAATGACTCCCAGTCTTCATTCCACTCAACTGGCATCCACTTGTCCACATGCCTGAACCGACTTTGCAGCTTAACCTTTCGTGGCAACCTCTGTTGCTTCAACCTTGCCTCAGCCTTTACTTGATGTTTATCTATTCGGCAACGGCTGCGGGAGGCAATGTTCTTATCCAGGTTCTTGGTTATCTTGGTCAGCTCCTCTTCAAATTGGTTGACTCTTCTAGCTTGGCTGGCAGTGAACTTCTTGATCTAGCTAGGATTCACGTAATCTTTCTCAACAACATCCATAGCCTTGGCAGCAACAATACACTCTTCGGTTGTGATACCGTCGAGTTCCGAATCAAGCTCGGCTGAGATCTCGGCTATGGAGTTGTAAGAAACTCCAAACTGCTCCGCCTGCTCCAAGTCCTTAGTCATTTCAGCTCCGCCGATGTCGGTTGGCTTAGGAGTGGACTTCTTCTTCTGGGCTTTCTTCTTCGGCTGGCTTTTCTTCAGCTAGCATCTCTTCCTCAGCCTGGGACTCATCTTCCCCCTGCATCTCAACTTCCCCCTACAACTCCTCTTGCCCCTTTTTATCTTCCCCCTTTTTGGCATCAGCAACAAGGCTTGCTACTGATCCATCCAGAGAGGTGAGTTGTTGTTCGGCTTGTTGGATGCGGTTGAAGAGTTCATCGACCGCACATTCTACTTCAACCTTCTTCGCCAGTTGACACGCACCCGTCGTATGGTACGATCAAAATACCTGTGTATGCCCCAGACGGACAGTACACGCTCCTATGCCCACTACCGGACTGGTTAGTCTTAGCGGTAAGCTAGGGTCGATCCCACGGAGAGTGATGAACCACCTTACTCTTCAGTGTACAAATCGAGTTGTCACAATCTCAATCTGTGTATCTGCACAATAAACTAGACGGAAATCAAATATAAAAAGAGGGGTAAGATTTGGGGTAGGTCATGATCATTGTTGATATGTTAATTCGGTCATGGGCACACTAAAGATCCGTCCATGCTTCATATAAACTCAAGGCGTGGCCCAAAGACATTGGGGAGTTTCAAGAGTTCATACTCTACATTTGGGATGGTTAAATCCCTTGTTGTCGTCTTGGTCCGAAGTTCACGCTTCACCCCGGTCATAAGGTCGTGCTTCACTCCTCCTTAGATAATAGTCATACCCGATCTCTCCAAGTATGCCCCTCACCAACCTTCTCTTCCAAACTTCCCATGTCCGCACCTACAGAGTAGACATAACTCGCGGGATATTCATTTCCGGGACCACATCCAACCGGTCATTGGTATGCCTACGATATGCAAGATGAGTCCTTTGGTCGATAACCATGGCTTGATGCCTCCTCACAGTTGATAGGTGATTGTTAGAGAAGCCCAAGACTGAAGAAGGACACAGTATCCCCTTGTCCATTCCTCACCATCCAGATCTACAGCACCATGTCAGGTGCTGCTTAGCTACTCGGTCATGGGCACATCGAACGCTGCCGTTTGTTATGCCCTGCCTTTGCTTGACATGGTACAGCTCCAACCGAATGGAGATCACCCGTTAGGTCAGGACTGCCCGTGAGTTCTGCTTCAGCCCTTCCAGAACTACTGGACTCAACCGATGGCACAAGTGCCTCGCGAATATTTCACATATCAACAGTCAATCATTTCTCATACCCAAATCTCACCAAGTAAATTACTCACACATGATTAAATATATAATGATGAGCAAAAGAGAACACATGAATAAAAAGAAATACGAAATACTCGAATTAAAAGTACCTAAGGCAACAGCCTTGGATTTGTTCTTCACAGCGGAATGTAAATAAAAGCAGATAAAGATTGTTTTGAATAGCAGATATAAAACTGAGAATAAAGTGTTTTCTTCGGACTAAGAACTGGAGACTGATCGATTAACCAACCCCTTGTGCCAACCGCTCTGGCTGGACTTTTATAGTAGTAGTGGCAGTGAGCAAAACCCTAAGTTGGCGGACTGAATCGGCATGATTGGCAATTTCCATGTTGAGCGAGATTCTGAATATCTGTGATTGACTGGATTGATGATTGGCAATCTCCGATTGATTGATTTATTTAGGGTAGGGCGCTGACCTCCAAATCCTTCCTTCCATAGATGCTTGACAGATATTGTGTGAATCTTCTTCCACGCGGCTTTCCTTCTTGAGGTCTGGTGATTGACTGGCAATTGCTGTAGTGGTCAAACTAGTTGCATGTTTCATGATTTGATTCTTCGTAAGCAAAGCAGCTGCAAGATCTTCTTTGTTGTTGGGTGCATTGCGTTAATACCACGAATGCGAATGATGAACATCAACTTAGCTTTAGGGTTCACATGGAATCCTCCTTTCAACCTCGTCTCTTGCTTCAATTCATCCCCTGCTCTGCATACTCCTTTGCGTAGTCCTTGCAACCGACTGGATTTGCTCCAGTTCTGCTCATTCTGACCACCTTTCACTACTAAAAAAGTTCTTATAGATAACACTGCATAGATAACGGTAATTCTGAAAAACTGTTATGTATGAGCGCCTTTTTCACATAGATAACTTATTTTTAAAAATTCGTTACGTATGTAGTATTATGTATGTTATATAATAACGGTAGTAATTTATCCGTTATGCCGAAGCGTTATTTTATAGACACATATGTAACGATTTATCTAACCGTTATGCCTTTCGTTATGTATGAGCGAAATTTTATTAAACATATGTAACGGTATCTTAAACCGTTAAACCCCTATGTTATGTATGTACATCTGATTTCTTATTTTTTTTATTATTTATTATTTTCGTTCTTTTTTTAAGATAAATATTTCATTCTTTTTCATAGTTCATCTACGGACTTCATTCCTTCATACGCTAGTTCACCGTGTGTCTCTATCACCTTCTCCGGTGAAATCTCGCCGCCTACCTCGCCGCCGACCACCGTCTCCTCCGTACAATCCCTCTCTCGCTGCCGACCTCCCGGATTGGGTAATTTCTCGGTCAAAACATTAAAAAAAAACCCTGGGTTCCCCAATCGAAACCCCTCTCTTCTCTTCTCTGTGAAATTGGACAAATCTGGTTGAGTTCGCCTATCGCGCCGTCCGTCCCCACCGCCCAATTGAACAGAAGCAACTTTGGCCGCCCTTCCCCCATCTCTCTCGGTATGTCTCTCTCTGTCAGAAACAGAAACCTTAGATCCCCAATCGAAACGCCCCTTTTCTCTGAAATTCGACGGTTCCGACGACCTCGCCTCCCTCTTGACTCGTTGCCACCGCCGCCTCACCTTTTTGGAAGCAACGAACAGCAGCATAGCAGCCACCTCCGTTCATTCCTCTTCCGTCACCACCAAAGGGAAGGCAACCACCTTCTCCCTCGCCTCCAGCCCCGTCGCCGCTGCCGTTAGCCAAGAGGTGAGCGAATGTTAGAATTGATAAAGCATGAGAATGATATAAGTAATTGTTTTAAGCTTATAATACATGGCTCCCTCTTCTACTGTATGTGTGTGACAGATACTTATGGTGTTTATTGGGGTTGTTCCCCTGTTATTGTGATGAATTTATCCTTATTCTCTAATGATTGTCATTTCTTGATAAATTGTATGTAGTTGTCTTGAGCTCCCAATTTCATTGCCAAATTCACTGACATTTTGGGAGAAAATATGAATAGTGTTTATGGGCTATATGTGTGTGTGTCTTGAGCTCCCAATTTATCCTTATCAAGAGGAGGGTTCAACGAAGAATGTGAAATACTATGAGCTAGAGTTCGGAGTTGAGAGCTCGATTTTTAGGCGCCATAATGTTGCCGTCTGTTGCGCTCGGAAAGGAAGATTGTTTACTTTGAATGTGCAGGCGCCGGAATCTGCTTGGCCTCAATTTAAATCACAGCTTTATATAATTGCTGGCTCTTTCAACTTGGTCTAATCTGAGTTATTAAGACGGAATCTGCTTTCCTTCATGTTCTTTCGCGTATAAAGTTAGGTTTTCCTTTGGAGTTTGTTAATTGAAAAATCAAATAATGTTCTCTCAAAAAACAATTGCACTTCTGAGCATTGAAACACAATCATGTCCATACCCTATAAAAACACTCTAGTACCTCATGATTTAATTAGTTCAGACCCACCACACAAATTTACTTCACATCATTTGAATAGCAAGGTAACAACTGCAAAGGCTAGTCCTGGGCTGGACAAGACCATGTTTGATCTGGCTGTTGTGATGATTGAGAAAGGCGGGATCTGGCTCGTTGATCCGGGGTCCCGACGAGGCAGCGGAGCTTTACGAGGCGATGCATTCGTAGCTGGCTGATGCTGGTGTCACCGGTGTGAAAGTCTACGTGATTCATGTAAGTATTGATGATGTTTGTTTTGATTCCCGTAGCATATTGACACGTACTAGATCATTAGGGTTGATTTACAATCCTAACAATTGTCTTATACATTGAAATTTTAGTTCATTGCATTAGAAAATTGAGATTGGTCTAGAAATTATTAAGTTGCATTTCACTAAATAAAGTTAATAATTAGGATAATTTATTATTAATATCCTCATCATCATCATCATCCTCATCATCGATATATATTCTACTAATAGGGGCATAAAAAGATTATAAGGCAGCATTCTGATACAGCAGCCTACTTGTGAAGTGCAGAGTATTAATATCGGGTAAGCATATAATTTTGATAGAGAATACATTTTTGATTATATATATTTATATATTCATCTTCTACTCTAGTAAACAATTACTTGTTTTTCATTTTTCTTCTTTTACCTGTGAAGAGTACATAAATAACAATTTGCCTATCACTAAGTTTCTTCTTTTTCTTTGTGTGCCGTGTTTCAATTTTTACTCAACTTTATCTTTTCTCGGGTTGCATGTAAATAAGCATGAGAATTATATAAATAATTGTTTTAAGCTTATAATACATGGCTCCCTCTTTGATGCCGACCCTTTTGTGTCCTCTTGCAGGTCCTTGGCTCTTTCAGAATCTTGAGCAACTTATTTTCCTCAAAGTCAACCAATGGCGCCTTCTCTTGTGCTGGTGAATTAATCTGTGAGTGCCCACGATTACCATCCTATAGATATGGATGTATAAGTATATGCTGCGTCGATGTCGTTTTTTTGCAGTTTGGGAGTTATTATTTATGTGTTTCTATTTTTCTTCTTGGTTTTTGGTGTGAAGGCATTTTGCAAACTCTTGCATTCTTGGAAGTTATTCATGGGGCTGTTGGTGAGTTTCCAATTGATGATTTTGCCTCTTTAAATTCAAATATCAACACACACTTTCTCTGTTCAAATTTAATAGTTTCTCTATTCAAGTTTAGAATTTTTTAAATTTTAGGAATTGTGCAGAGTGGTGTTCTGCTTCCTCTGATGCAATGGGGAGGAAGGACTCACTTTTTGCTTGCTATTGTTCGTCGAATTCCTGAGGTTTGTGCTGTCGATTTCACAGTATTATGATGTCGAACTTTTTGCTTGCAAGAAAAAAAACTGAGCATATGCAGTACAGTGAAGGATGCTGCAGGAAAAACAGCACATGCCTTTAGGTTTTTTACGTTGGGGGATTATATTTGACATGAATTTTTTATTTTTTTTTTTGGTTAAGGAAATATTTGTTATTGCACTTTTTTTGGATGCAGGTACATGAACTACCATCAGTCTTCATTACGTTCGTTGCTTGGAGTTTATCTGAGGTGTGTTGTGAGTTCTATCAGCTTCCTCCTAATGTTTTTGGTGTTTTTTAGTTGGTGAAAACGAATTCTAGAGTAGTTTGTAAGCAATGAGATTAAGAGACAAATAACTCTTTTGTATGTCAGTAATTTCATCTTCTTGGCTTTTATAGTTGATTCTTTTGCACTAATATACTGCAAGAAAGAGTTTCCATTAGGCCTTTGTCAAGATTCATACTTTTAGGATATAGTAATTACATATTTGAGATTATTTGAGTTGAGTTGTTGATTTGCTATTGTCTGGTAACGGGTGTTAATTAGTTAAAGAGTTGAGTTGTATTATATGCACTGTTCTTATGTTATTGATTGGTTTATTGTTGGGTTGAAGGTGAGTTATTATCCTAGTAAAGAAGCTACATGGCTAGTCATGACAAAAGGAATTCAGACGAGCTCTCTATGAAGATGGGGCAGGTGGAGTAGCGAAGTGGATGGATATAAGTTCAGAACTAAGGAAATTTAGTACTTGCATGTTTAATGTTTGATAATTCTTGCCTATATAGAACTTTTTATGAAATGTAGTATGTTTGAATGTTAATGTATGTAGACTATGTTTGGATGATAATAAGTGTATGATTTTATGATTCTAAGGTATTATTTATTGATTTTTTTGTATTTAAAAATACCTAAATCGAAAAGAAAAAAAAAGACGAGCAACTGTTATGTTTGATGCAAAAAGATAACGATGAAGGATCGTTATATAAAATACGGACAAGCGTTATGTATAATGATAATACATTACGGAAAAAATTTCATTCATAACGGCGTTAGACCGTTACGTATAACATTATAGATAACGTAGAAAATGTGTTACGTATGTGCTAGATTATACGTTATGTATTTCTTCATACGTAACGGTGAATTTCCGTTACGTATGAGCGCCCCTCATACACGACACAGCTTTATATAACGCTTCTTTTTGTACATACATAACGCAAAATACCGTTATGTATGAGCGTGTTTTTTTAGTAGTGTTTCCTCTGTTTGACTAGGACTGAGCTTTCTTCCTTCGATCAACAGTTTCTTTCCCCTGGACAGACTCTAATGACACAAAAAGACATGAAAAATAGGGCCAAATGGCCCAAAAGTCGAAGACGCATCACACCTACACACTTAAACCATACTTGCCCTCAAGTATGTTGGTGTATTCACAAAGACACCAAGAAAGAAGATGAATGAAAAAGAAATAAAACTACAAGACACGAAAGTGCGCAATCAAATGAATCAGTTCGTGCATACATGTATCAACTTGTTAACATTCCACAACCCATTGTGCAATTACACCACATGATCATATTAGCAGTCTTTCTCACACACACTCAAGTGTTTGGCTAGTGTTTACTCTCATTTCATGCTGCATTAGCTTTCCTATTAGCTTGTTCGAGGATTTATGGCTATTAGTTAAACTGGTGCAAATTATCAAAAGGTCTTTATTTGGTTGTAATGGGGCATACGGAGCAGGGTGAGGACTTTTGGACAGTGGGTTAAGACTTCATTCCAGTCACATGGACTGCTCTTTCAATATAAGTGTTCCCACCAATCCTCATACTCCTTTCTTTCTTTGGGGTATTCTTTTCTTAGGCATGTATTGATCTTTGATCGCACTTAGAATTTTCATTCTTTTCATTTATACCCTCTTCTTAAACATTGACCGCCCCCTTTTTTTTATTACCCCTCTTTTACTTGGGATTTTTCACTTAGAGCAGCTATGTACCCTTCTTATCTTGTATGGTGTGGGAGACACACTCTTAATCAAATGTCATTACAAGGGCTTATGAAAGAAAAATTGCTTCAGCTCAAAGTGGTTAGCAATGGTTTATCATGCTCAGCTAAATCATTCTGGGGCTTCTAATTATGAACGAACTGCCCTTATCCTTTAATCTACACCACCAGCTAAAATCCACTAACAAGTTCTAGGATTACTAAGCAGCATGAACACACAGAAGATAGAAACAAATAGGCTCAATTCTCACAGGTGTGGATTTCTGTATTCCCTCTACTGCTATACATGTAATGCTGCTCAACATACCATTCAAACCAGTCAAACCAAACAACATGCACACATTCCCTAATCCATATATCATGCGCACACACAGACTCAAGACTCAATGTACACTAGACTCTAACTGACACAAAACATAAAAGAAACAGAAATGAAAAGAACAAAAGAAAAATAAAACCTAAACTAAAGATATGGAAATGAAACTTATTCGTTCTGGTCGGAGGCATCCTCCTCCTCTCCATCCGCTTTTGCCATCAACGCTTCAAAGCCCTTCTTCATGTTGGTATGGACTATCGTCATCTCTTCCTTCAGTATCGCTACTTCTGCACGTAGCTCCTTCAACTCTGCCAGTATGGCCACCATCTTGCTGTTTGAGCGGCGCGGAACCGCCTGCTCATTCGCCTTGCTCGGTTCTGCTCTGCCTGTTGTGCCCTCTGGATGGACCAGCGAGTAATTCACATGCTCGTCCACCTCAACAATTCTCCACCTCACGAAGCGCCCTTGGTCCATAAATCTTGTATCAGCAGCTGCGAGATCATCTGGCTTCTCCAAGTCGAAATTGGTGAGATTCTTTGCAAGAATCGTCGCCAAAGGGCAGAGTGAGAGGAACTTGTTGTGGTGGGTCACGCCAAACTGAAACTGCTGCGCTGCTACGAACCCAAAGTTCACCCGTCTCTTCTCCATCATCACCATAAAATGAACAACTCCTATTGAGTCACCACGTTGGACCTCTCCAACTGCCCGTAGATGTTGTAAGCCAGCCATCTGTGGCAAATCTGTAGCGCTGAATCTCTGATCTCATTGGACTTGCTGCTGTTCTTCACATAGCGATTTCTGATGGAGATGATTAACCAGTAGTGGTCAATCTGAGACTTTCACTCATCCGAGGCCACCGTCTCTACCTCCTTATACTCATCCTCATACACCTTCCGCGGCTCGAGTACTCCGAGTTCAATGTTCAACTCATTGATGGAGAGAGGGAACATCCTGCCCCGCAGTTGAAAGCGCAGGGTGCCCAGAGTCTCGATACCATATTTGCCGTGGGGTTTGAATTCCACTGTCCCCATGAATTCTTCCGATAGCTTCTTGAACGCAGGGTAGTTCCATTCCAAAACCTTTCCCCAACCGATACCCTTGAAATATCCCTCTACTTTCTCTTTGATTCCAAATGCTTCCAAGCTTTCTGTCAACAGGTAGTACCAAGGGAGGATCTCCATGTTCTGCAGGATGGCATACCGCTGGTTGTCTCGTAGTATGGTCGCTCCAGATGTTGCAGGTCATAGTACGCCCTTCTTCTTGGTTCCTGATTTCGTGGCGGTGACACTGGGTGTAGACTTCGCAGGTGCTTGAATCTCCCCCGAGTCAGAGCTGTCGATGATCTCCACTCTCTCTATTTCTTCCGCTTCTATCTCCTTTGCTTCTCCTTCTTTTGCCTTCCCTTTTTCCTCAGCTGTAACCCTCCTCACCGTGCTCGTAGTACCAACCTTGCTCCCTAATTTGCTCTGTTTGGAATTCTGTGATAAGGGGGGTTTCGAGGTTTCGAGCTTCCTCTTTGCTCCCACCCCTTTCTCCTTGCTTTGAGAGGTGACATCTTCCTAGGCCCGCACGGGAACGCTTTTTTCTGTCTCCTCCTCTCCCACTGGTTCTCCCCCTTACTCGCCTTCTTGTTCTTTTCCCTCGTGGTCAGAAGTAGTCAGACCACCCTCCTTTGATTGAGATTGGGAGCGGGAAGAACTGGGGACTGGAGTAGGTTCCTTTGGTGGAGGACTAACTGCCTTCTTCCCGGCGGTCTTCTTCTTCGCTGCTGCTGCGATAGTGGTGTCTTTGACCGCAGGCTTCTTCTTCTCTTTCTTCCTAGGCGGTTGAACATCTGGTTCTTCCTCGATCTGTACTTGCTCCTGGTCACCCGCAGCGCCTCCTTTTCCGGTGGGTTGCTTCTCCGGTGAGGGAATCTTCTCATGTTCCTTTTCTTCCACCCTCCGAGTAGGTGTGGTCTTTTCTGAACTGTGCACAGGAGTTTCCTCGGACGTGGTGCTGCGCGTTTTTCTCTTCTCCCCCACCGGCACAGATTTTGTAGCGGCAGGGCTTTTGGTTTGAGTACTGTTGGGGGCGGCGACATTTTTTTTCGTCCTTTTATGCGCGGCTTTCTTGATTCTGACCATGGTGATGGTTGGAACTTTGGGGTTTTCAGAAAGATGGCTAAGGTTGGTGAAGGTATGTGGAATGAGAACTGGGTTTGCGTGCTTAAATGGCAGATTGTGGATGACGGTTATGGCGAAGTGGAGGAAGTGGCTGAGTGTAGGGCGGTTGTGGAGGCTGTGAGGGTTAATGGATGAGGGTTTTCTCTTTCTAACTGATGGAGTGGTGAGGTGACAGTTATGGGAAGTCGAAACAATCAAGGGAATAAAATCATTACCAAATTTTGAAATTCAAATTTCGTGCGAAATCCCAAGCGCCGCAATTATACCAGCCGTCCTTGTCAGATGCGCCTCCACGTCATTCCCTGGTTAGACCGTCCCCATTCTACACACCGGTCTGCCACCTACACATTTTGCATAGCAAAGTGGGTTCGCAATCTACCCCGGACTTCCACCTACACACTTTGCATCGCAAAGTGGGTTCGAACCTCAAGAGAGACTCTAAAAAACTTGGCCCACATTCTCCAGTTCCGACTTAGTCAAATACTCACTTAACTCAAAACAACTAATTAATAACTAATTAAGGGAAAGCGGTTGTAGTCTTACCGACGACCACTCCTGGGTTGCCTCCCAGTCATCGCTCTTGTTTAATGTCTTGAGCTTGACTTCCAGCTTTGGCTCTTACTGATAAATAGGATCCAGTAAAGAACATTTCTCCTTGGTCTTCTTCAACTCTGAATAATCGAAGTACGGTTTCAAGCGATGACCGTTCACCACAAAAGTATCCTTTCCATTCAAATCATAAACTTCGACACTTCCATTTGGGAATAACTCCTTCACGATGTATGGTCCTCCCCATTTTGATCGAAGCTTCCCACTCATCAACTTAAATCGAGAGTTGAATAACAACACCTTTTGGCCAGACCAAAATTCCTTCTTCCTAAGCTTTGAATCGTGGATTCTCCTCGTTCTCTCCTTGAACAAAACTGCATTGTCATATGACTCCAACCGAAGTTCCTCCAATTCATTCACTTGCAACTTCCTTTCTTCTCCGGCCTTAGTCATACTGAAGTTGATTATCTTGATCGCCCAGTAAGCTTTGTGTTCCACTTCTACTGGCAAATGGCATCTTTTTCCGAACACAAGCCTGAATGGTGACATGCCAATTGGAGTTTTATAGGCAGTGCGGTATGCCCATAATGCATCTCCCAGGTAATTGCTCCAATCTTTACGATTGGGATGAACCACCTTCTCCAATATGCCCTTGATCTCCCTGTTAGAAATTTCAGCCTGCCCATTGGCCTGAGGGTGATATGCAGTCGTGACTTTATATTTCACCCCCATTCTTTTGGTGAGTGCTCTAATGGTGGCATTGCAGAAATGAGATCCTTGGTCGCTGATGAGGATCTTTGGAACTCCAAATCTATTAAACACCTACTCTCTCAAAAATTCCGCCACCATTTGAGCATCATTACTGGTTGTAGCCTTAGCCTCAACCCATTTGGATACGTAATCGACTGCCACCAGAATTTATTCATAATTCCCTAACTTAGGGAGTGGTCCCATAAAATCGATTCCCCATACATCGAAGATTTCCACAGGCATAATAGGCATTTGAGGCATTTCATCTCTTGCGGTAATACCCCCTACCATCTGACACTTCGGGCAGCCCTGTACCCATTTCTTGGCATCAGCAAAGATTGTAGGCCAATAGAATCCACTTTCCAATATTCTTTGCGCTGTTCTTCTTCCACCGAAATGGCCACTGCATGTTGTGCTATGGCACATCTCCAATATCTGAGCATGTTCAATCTCTGGAACGCACCTCCGTATGATTTGATCTGTGCCAATCTTCCATAAATGCGGTGCTTCCCAAAAATAAGAGCGAGCCTGTGTTACCAATTTCTGTTTCTCGAACTTGGTCTTCCCTGGTGGCACTTCCTTGGTGAAAAGATAATTTGCTATGTCTGCAAACCAGGGTTCCTTCTCGGTTAGAGCACACAGAGTCTCCATCTCCATATGATCTCGTACGGCGTACAACCTCTCATCCGGAAAAGCGTCTTCTATTGGTTCTCCATCATCCTTTCCCATTTGTAGCCTGCTTAGATGATCAGCTACTAGGTTGGCTGCTCCCTTCTTATCTCTTATTTCTAAGTCGAACTCTTGGAGCAGCAATATCCACCGGATAAAGTCGTGGTTTTGATTCTTTCTTTGCCATGAGGTATTTCAAGGCGGCGTGATCGGTGTAAATGATCGCCTTTGTGCCCAGAAGGTAAGATCTGAATTTCTCGATTGCAAATACCAATGCCAGCAATTCCTTCTCAGTTGTGGTGTAGCTACACTGAGCTGGATTCAAAGTCTTCGAGGCGTAGTATATAACGTGGCTTTCCTTACCTTTCTTCTGCCCCAGTACTGCTCCAACCGCGTAATTACTGGCATCACACATGATTTCGAATGGTATCTCCCAATCTGGCGGTTGAATAATAGGAGCTGATACCAATCTATCCCGTAGATTCAGAAATGCCTCCTTACAGTCATCATCAAAGTCGAACTGTACATCTAGTTGTAACAAATGGGTCATGGGTTGAGCAACCTTTGCGAAATCCTTTATGAATCTGCGGTAGAATCCTGCGTGGCCAAGAAATGCCCGTATGTGCTTGACCGTAGTTGGATATGGCAACTTGGCGATAGAATCAATTTTTGCCTTGTCCACTTCGATACCCCTCTCCGATATGACATGGCCCAGTACGATGTCTTCTTTCACCATAAAATGGCATTTTTCATAATTGAGTACCAGGCTTTTCTCCACACATCTTTTCAATACTAGCTCCAAATGATTAAGACATGTGTCGAACGAATCACCATATACCGTGAAATCATCCATAAACACCTCTATGCAATTCTCCAATAAATCTGAAAAAATGCTCATCATGCACCGTTGGAAGGTTCCAGGTGCATTACAAAGAGCAAATGGCATTCTTCGGTATGCGAAAGTCCCGTACACGCAAGTGAATGTGGTCTTTTCTTGATCTTCTTGAGCTACGAATATTTTCATATACCCTGAATATCCATCCAGGAAACAGTAATAGGCATTACCAGCCAGTCGTTCCAGTATTTGGTCGATAAAGGGTAATGGAAAATGGTCCTTCCGTGTGACCATGTTCAGCTTCCGGTAGTCTATACAGACTCTCCACCCAGTTTGTAGCCTCGTTGGAACAAGCTCGCCTTTGTCATTTTCCACAACCTGTGCTCTAGATTTCTTCGGTACGACGTGAACCGGGCTGACCCACTGGCTGTCGGATATAGGGTAGATTATACCCAACTCCAATAGCTTTAAGATCTCCTTGAGTACCACCTCCTTCATGACAGGATTCATTTTCCTCTGCGAATTCCGTACTGGTCGTGCTCCTTCTTCCAAGTATATATGGTGCATACACTCTGTTGGACTGATACCCTTTATATCTGCCAGGGTCCAACCAATGGCTTCCTTGTTCTCTCTCAATACTCTGACTAGTCTTTCTTCCTGCACCATGGTTAGATCAGAACTGATAATCACTGGAAGAGTTTTCTCCGGTCCCAAGTAAGCATATTGCAAATGTTTTGGCAGCTTTTTTAACTCCAAGACTGGGGCTTTCATAATCGAGGGCATCAGTTTCTCGTGTTGCCCATACTGAGAGAACAACTCCGGTTTGCCCTGTCCCGATCCTCCGATGGAGTACACTTCCAAGATAATATCTTTAATCTTCCTGTCAACCTTCACTGCTGCTTCTAAAGTACTTTCCTTTAAAGAGTACAACTCCATGATAGCTTCCTTCATCTCGAGGTCCTCCGTTTGCACGGCATCTCGATCTGTCAGTCCGGCTTGTATCACCCTTTCTGTAATGTCACTTGAGCTGAACTCCAGGTTTTGCTCTTGTACCAATGGTTCGAATATGTCAATCATTTCTACAGACTCTAGGTCAGGCTTCCTTCTCATGGCTTCATAAATGTTGAATTCTTCCACCACACCATCGAATTCACACGATAGAATTCCACTCTTCATGTCCAGTTTAGTCCCTGCAGTCATCATGAACGGTCTGCCTAGCAGGATAGAGTTCTCCTTTGCTTCTAAACCGGTATCCAGCACGTAGAAGTCAGCAGGAAAAATCAGCTCTCCTACTTTGATAAGCACATCTTCGATAACACCCTCTGGGTACGCGTTTGACCTGTCTGCTAGTTGTATGACAACTCGGGTGTTCCGTAGTTCCCCCAAGTTGAGCCTGTTGAAGACTGCTAGGGGCATAACGTTTATAGATGCCCCCAAGTCCATCATGGCTTTGTCCATGTTCCTGCCCGCGATGTTGCAAGGGATAGTGAACATCCCCGGGTCTTTCTTCTTAGGTGGCAGTTTCTGCTGTATAATGGCTGACACACTCTCTCCCATGATATATCGAACATCTTCATCAATCTTCACCTTCCTTGAGCAGAGATCTTTAAGGAACTTGGCATACTTTGGAATTTGCTTAATCGCGTCGAGTAGGGGTAGGCTAAGTTCCAACTTTCGAAAGATTTTCATCATATCATTGGCTTCTTTCTCTTTGGCTTTCTGTCGAAGTCTACCCGGATAAGGGGGTTCGGTCTGCTCATCACCATCTATTTCTCCTGAAATTTTGTTGTTGGTTCCCTCCTCTCCTTGCCGGTTAGCTTCTGCCTCCGCCAAATTTTTTTCAGCTTGCTCCTCATCCACCTCTGTGATTATCACTTGTGCCTGTTCCTTGTGGTTGATCCCTTGAGATGGGAGCTTCCCTGTATTCTCTTCTACTTTTGCCAACGCCTTCGCCAAATGACCAATCTGCACATTGGTTTGATTCATACCAGCTCGGATTTCATTGCGGAACTTCTCACTTTCCTTAGCCATACTCTCCATGGCCTCTTCCCATGGTGCTCTCCTCTGATGAGGCGGTTGATACACCTGCTGCTGCTGTGCTGGTAGTGTTGTTGTTGTGGTGGGCCTCCCTGATATTGTAGTTGATGTTGGTGCTGGGCAAATGATTGAGATGATCCCGGTAGACCTGTACCGTTCTGTTGTGGTTGACCATCCTGTTTCCATCTAAAGTTAGGATGATCCCTCCATCCTCTGTTATACGTATTTGAAAACGGGTCATGTTTCCTCTGAAATCCTTTATTTCCCCCCATGGCATTTTCGTCCATTATATCTTCACCAAAGTTGGGGCAATTTTCAGATTGATGCCCCACTGCATCGCATAGGCCACACTGTCTAACCTTCTTCTGCATGGTCAGACCACTCAGCAGTGTCTTTATTTCCTTCATCTCCTCTTCCAGATTTGTCAGTTTATCTTTTTCCTCTCCTCTATCTGGTATCTCTCTGCTTCTTTCATGTCCATCATCTCTGGATTCTTCTGCCATTGTTCCCAAGAGTTTGAAAATCTCTTGAGGTGTTTTGCTCAGTAATGATCCGTTGCATGCAGCCAATACCAGTCCTCGATCACTCCTCCGCATGCCCTTTACGAAGCTTTCCACTTGATCTTTTGGAGTGATCTGGTGGTGAGGACAGTTGCTTAGCAACTGTTTGAAACGAGTCCAATACTCATAAAAAGTCTCCAGCCCATTCTGCTTTATGTTTCGGATGTCCCATCACATCCTTTCAACTCTTGTGGCTGGGAAAAACTCTTCCAAGAAACTCTGCTGCATTTCTGCCCAAGTGGTAACACTTCCTTGAGGTAGATTGTATAGCCATCTCCTCGCTTTGTCCACCAATGAGAATGGAAAAAGAACCAGTTTCACATATTCTTGCTGATTCTCATTGGACTGATGCATCACTGTCATTTTGAAATCCTGGAGATGGGTATGCGGGTCGTCTCCTGGATATCCATTAAATTTCGGTAAGACCTGTATTAATGTAGGTTTCAAGTCAAACCGTTCAGGTGCGAAGGGATTCGTTGGTAAGGTGATCCCGTTCGGCCTGAGATTCAGATTAGTTGGGTAGGCCAACTGCTTGAGGGTCTGTGGCGGCTGTGGTTGATCACCCATAGCATCGCGTCTTGCTATTCGTGCAAGTGCGCGTAGTCGTCGTTCAGTTCGTTCAATATCTGGATTAAAGGTTAATGCTCTCTGTACTCGACGAGTTCCACGCATGCACTAATAGTGGAAGATGGAATGAGAAGAGTAAAATAGTTGCGCGTCACTCCCCGGCAACGGCGCCAATTTTGACACGCACCCGTCGTATGGTACGATCAAAATACCTGTGTATGCCCCAGACGGACAGTACATGCTCCTATGCCCACTACCGGACTTGTTAGTCTTAGCGGTAAGCTAGGGTCGATCCCACGGAGAGTGATGAACCACCTTACTCTTCAGTGTACAAATCGAGTTGTCACAATCTCAATCTGTGTATCTGCACAATAAACTAGACGGAAATCAAATATAAAAAGAGGGGTAAGATTTGGGGTAGGTCATGATCATTGTTGATATGTTAATTCGGTCATGGGCACACTAAAGATCCGTCCATGCTTCATATAAACTCAAGGCGTGGCCCAAAGACATTGGGGAGTTTCAAGAGTTCATACTCCACACTTGGGATGGTTGAATCCCTTGTTGTCGTCTTGGTCCGAAGGTCACGCTTCACCCCGGTCACAAGGCCGTGCTTCATTCCTCCTTAGATAGTAGTCATACCCGATCTCTCCAAGTATGCCCCTCACCAACCTTCTCTTCCAAACTTCCCATGTCCGCACCTACAGAGTAGACATAACTCGCGGGATATTCATTTCCGGGACCACGTCCAACCGGTCATTGGTATGCTTACGATACGCGAGATGAGTCCTTTGGTCGATAACCATGGCTTGATGCCTCATCACAGTTGATGGGTGATTGTTAGAGAAGCCTAAGACTGAAGAAGGACGCAGTATCCCCTTGTCCATTCCTCACCATCCAGATCTACAGCACCATGTCAGGTGCTGCTTAGCTACTCGGTCATGGGCACATCGAACGCTGCCGTTTGTTATGCCCTGCCTTTGCTTGACATGGTACAGCTCCAACCGAACGGAGATCACCCGTTAGGTCAGGACTACCCGTGAGTTCTGCTCCAGCCCTTCCAGAACTACTGGACTCAACCGATGGCACAAGTGCCTCGGGAATATTTCACATATCAACAGTCAATCATTTCCCATACCCAAATCTCACCAAGTAAATTACTCACACATGATTAAATATATAATGATGAGCAAAAGAGAACACATGAATAAAAAGAAATACGAAATACTCGAATTAAAAGTACCTAAGGCAACAGCCTTGGATTTGTTCTTCACAGCGGAATGTAAATAAAAGCAGATAAAGATTGTTTTGAACAGCAGATATAAAACTAAGAATAAAAGTGTTTTCTTCGGACTAAGAATTGGAGACTGATCGATTAACCAACCCCTTGTGCCAGCCGCTCTGGCTGGACTTTTATAGTAGTAGTGGCAGTGAGCAAAACCCTAAGCTGGCGAACTGAATCGGCATGATTGGCAATTTCCATGTTGAGCGAGATTCTGAATATTTGTGATTGACTGGATTGATGATTGGCAAGCTCCGATTGATTGATTTATTTAGGGTAGGGCGTTGACCTCCAAATTCTTTCTTCCATAGATGCTTGACAGATATTGTGTGAATCTTCTTCCACGCGGCTTTCCTTCTTGAGGTCTGGTGATTGACTGGCAATTGCTGTAGTGGTCAAACTGGTTGCATGTTTCATGATTTGATTCTTCGTAAGCAAAGCAGCTGCAAGATCTTCTTTGTTGTTGGGTGCATTGCGTTAATACCACGAATGCGAATGATGAACAACAACTTAGCTTCAGTGTTCACATGGAATCCTCCTTTCAACCTCGTCTCTTGCTTCAATTCATCTCCTCTCTGCATACTCCTTTGTGTAGTCCTTGCAACCGACTGGATTCGCTCAAGTTCTGCTCATTCTGACCACATTTCCTCTGTTTGACTTGGATTGAGCTTTCTTCCTTCGAACAACAGTTTATTTCCCCTGGACAGACTCTAATGACACAAAAAGACATGAAAAATAGGGCCAAATGGCCCAAAAGTCGAAGACGCATCACCAGTTCAGAGTCAATGCGCTCTTGCTCGGCTTTCTTCAATGTAGCGAGGTTTTCATTGACTTCTGTCTGGAAAGCAACGAACTCAGCCCATCGTGACTCGAACCGAGACTCTCATTCTTGGTCTTGAGTCTGTTGGGATTTGGCGAGGTTGGCATCAGATATGGTCTTGAAGACATTTAGATCGGAGCGGATTTCATGGACAGTTGTCTTCAGAGCATTGAAGTCTTGGCTGGTGGATGTTGAGAATTCATCCAGCTTTATCTTCAGTGAAACATTCTCCTCATCCAGCTTCTTGTTCTTCTCCTCTTGTGCTTCCAACATCCTCAGCTGATCTTCTTTGTTGTGCTGGAAGTTGGCAAGCATCTCCATCCTTAGCTGGTTGACCCTCTCAGCTATCAGCTCACATATTTCTTTGGTTGAGGGAGCTGGCTGATCAACTGGAGCTTGGTATTGGCTGGCTGGCTGGTCAACTATAACCATGGCTTGACGGTTGGCCAAGTACAGTTGAAGCTCTTCTTCTTCTTTCTTGGCGGCAATGGTGGCTGCATCAAGATCAACAATAAAGTCAGCAGATTTTGTAAGCATGTTGTCCAGGAAATTGATGCAATCTTGTTCAGCAGTTTCCCTCGTATTTGTGCCTTCCGCCTTGCTGAGGTCCAGATGACGCGTCAACAGTGCCACTTTGTTGTTGTAGGCAACCTCCAGGTTGGTGTAGTTGAAGTAATCTCGGATGCGTGACTCGTTTGCGTTCAGCTGGTTCCAGCTGTGTACCCTTATAGTATCTTCCTTCACATACCAGTGACTGAAGATGAGGTTGAACTGGTACAGCAGCTCGGTCCCAAGCGTAGCAAAAATCGGCATGTCGCACACTTCAGGGAACATCCCGATCAGCTTTTGGAAACAGTAGGCCACCTTGCCTTCATGCTCCAACGCGACGGCCTTACGATCAGCTTCGTCATAGATTGGGAAGGGAGATAGAGTCTCGTATGGAATCGGTTCAAAAGTTTCATCAACGTTGGCCAAAGAGGCGGTCTCAACATTGGCATCGAGCTGGGAGCTCGGAATATCGGATTCTGTGGGGAGGTTGGTATCAATGGATTCATCAACATTGGCCGAAGAAATAGTCTCAATGTTGGCATCGAGCAATGAGCTCGGAATCTCTGGCTGTTGATCGGTTGTGAGAGCGAGAGGCTCTTTGGGCGGTACGGCATCAGCTCCTGCAGTGGGGGAGGTTGGAATGTCGTCGATTTCCTCAGAAGAGGAAGAAGCATCCGAGGTCAGATCTGTTTCCAGCCCTTCAGCCTCATCAGTTCCAGCAGCGTGAGGAACGATCTCGAAGGCAGCTGCCTCAGCTGAGTGTCTCAACTCGGATGGCTCCTCAGCTGGTGCTGTCTCAGCTGGTGCCTCCACAGCTGGTACCTCCTCCTCAGCTGGTGCATCCTCAGCTAGCACATCCTCAGCTGCCTCCTCAGCTTGCACATCCTCAGCTGGCGCGTCCTCAGCTGGAACCTCCTCAGCTGGTACTGCAACCGTCTTCTTGATGCGAACTCTCAGCTTCTTCTTTGCAGGCTCCTCCTCCTTCTCTTTCTCCAACTCAGCTCTGCATCGGTGCACAGCTTTCAATTTTGAGGGGCAGCTGGCAGCTGGTACCTCCTCAGCTGTATCGTTTTCTTCAGCTATCTTCCCAGCATCATTCTTCTCCTTAGGAGTATAAACACTCCTAACCACATCCAAAGCTTTCTTTGCTGTTGGGAACAACATCAGCTTCTTCACCGGGGTCTCCTTGCAGTCATCCCAGACCATGTTCTGACCCTTGGTTGCGATCAGGATCAGGGCAGATATTTTGCAACCGAAGTTGAGAGTTCCCTTGACACTCAGCAACTTCTCGCCAGATTCGGTTGTGGTCTCAGAAATCTTCTGCCTTTCCAGTGACAACTGGTGTTCAAAATAGCTGAACCAGTTGATGTCATGCTTGTGTTTGTGCTCCAAAGCAATCAGTTTCTTGAGCTTCGATCGGCTGATGTCTCCGAAAGCACCGCTGTAACCGAACACAACCTTGGATACGACATCGAATAGAAGTCGATGTTCGGGCTTCAACTTAGTTCTCTGCATATTGCTCCTTAGTTTTTCTAGGGTGATCAGAGCACCTTCCAGAAATGAATCGGCTTCCGCATCGGAGATGTTGTCGACGGTGTCCGTGGCGGAATGTTTTGGTGGGATGATTTGGCGTAAGAAATCGGAGACTGCAATGAGGATGGTGACCCAGCGAATGGTTCTGGCCGGAACATCGCGTTGACGACAAGTAACTTCTATAACGAGCCTGTCTCGGCTGTCGATGGGTAGTCGCAGATTTATGAAGAACTCTCTGACTTGACGTCTTAGCAGGTGGGATGGGAAGAGCGTCGCCCAGTCCAGTAGGCCGTTCTCCCTGAGAGTATTGGCGAGGGGAGATAGAACCGGCGATTCCAGATCATCCTCTGAAAGAATCTGCTCGAAGTGTATCTTGGAGACCAGTAGATTAAAGGATTCTTCGTATGATGTGGGGATGAGGGAAGGTCCGGAGGATGCCATCTTCTTTCCTTTAGGTGCCATTTAGTGATTCTGTGAAGATTATATATGAGAGGGAAAGAAAAACTTGCAGAAAATGGTTAGACAGAATCTGAGAAGACGATGAACAGTTACTGCAGATAATCACAAATGTAGAAGGTAAGAGATCACTTCCTGATTTTCCGCCTTTGATAGGTTTTTGGCTCGGTTGAAATCGACGGCTAGGGTTGAATGGCGCGAATCCATCAACGGCTGAGATCTTGCGACTGTTGACTAGCTTTGACTGTAGTCGCATTCCGAGTTCCAACTAGCGCGTGAGAAGGTGAATCTGTTTTTCATGTCAGCCCAGTCGCACTATAAAGTAGGCTATTGATGTTCAGCCGTACTTTACATTAAATGCGCTATGATGTCTATTTTAGTCTAACTGACATGCTTCAGGAATGTTGGAATTTATTTCAAACATTCTCATTTAAGATCATAACACCTTCAGCCATAAATGATACCTGCCAGCTGATGTCGGAATCAGCTGTGTTCACCTGTCAGCTGATGTTGGAATCAGCTGTGTTCCAATGTTGCGGCATACCATCAGCTGACTCGAGTTCATCTGTTCAGCTGACGTCTGATCCAATGTTGCGGCATACCATCAGCTAACTCGAGTTCGTCTGTTCAGCTGACGTCTGATGTCGTCGGTTGCCACTCCTCATCTGATGTCTTCGGTTGGCGATCCGCATCTGAGATTCTCCCTCAATCTGAGCTTCCCCCTCAGATGGATATCTATCTCTTCACCTCAGCTGGTTCCTCATCTGATGGATCCAAAAATCCAAGTAGATCACATAACATTTTGAACCGCACTTCGGCTAGAGGTTTGGTGAAGATATCAGCTCTCTGAATCTCAGTTGGAATCTTCTCCATAGATACGTCCTTCTTCTCAATATGGTCTTGGATAAAATGATGTCGGATGTCGATGTGCTTCGTCCGAGAATGGTGAACAGGATTCAAAGAGATAGCAATGGCACTTGAGCTATCACAATGAATAGGAACCTGTCAAGTTGCGACTACATAGTCTCTCAACTGTTGCTTGAGCCACAACACCTGCATGCAACAGCTATCGGCAGCCATATACTCTGACTCGGTTGTAGAAGTGGCAACACATGCTTGTTTCTTGGAAAACCATGAAACCAGCTTACTTTCCATGAACTGACAGTGTCCAGATGTGGACTTCCTGTCCAACCGATCTCCGGCTAAATCCGCATTTGAGTATCCGGACAGTTGAATATTGTCGTCGGTTGGATACCACAACCCAACATTAACTGTGCCCTTCAGATACTTGATGATGTTCTTTGCTGCCAACATGTGTGCTTCTCTCTGTTGAACTTGGAACCGAGCACACACTCCAACCACGTAAGATATGTCTGGCCGACTGGCGGTTAGATATATCAAAGAGCCAATGATCCCTCTATACTTACTGGCATCCACGAGCTTTCCCTCAGTTCAAGGTTCAATCTTCCAGTTAGTATTCATCGGGATCCTTGTGGTTTTACTTGACTACAATCCGAACTTTGTGATGAGCTCCTTTGAATATTTGGACTAATTGATGAAGATTCCTTTTGATGACTGCTTCACCTGTAGCCCAAGAAAATAGTTCATCTCGCCCATCATTGACATCTAGAATTTCTCCCTCATTAGACTTGAGAATTTCTCCCACAGCTCCTCTGAATTGGAACCGAATATGATGTCATCAACATAGATTTGCACGACCAGTATATCTTCTCCAACTTTGATGGTGAACAGGGTTTTGTCTACTGACCCTCGTTTGAACCCCGAGTTCAGAAGAAAACCATAGAGTGTGTCATACCAAGCCCTGGGTGCTTGCTTCAAGACATAGATAGCTTTCTTCAACTTATACACTCTTCCATCTCCAGTCTCAAAACCGGGAGGCTGTTCAATATATATATCTTCCTTGATGTCACCGTTGAGGAATGCACACTTCACATCCATCTGATAGACCTTGAACTTGTGAAATGCGACATAGGCTAGAAAAATTCGGATGGCTTCCAACCTTGCAACAGGCGCGAAGGAGTCCTCGAAATCGATTCCTTCTTGTTGGCAATATCCTTGAGCTACCAACCTTGCCTTATTCCTCATTATGAATCCAATGGCGTCTCTCTTGTTCTTGAAAATCCATTTTAATCCAATGACTTTGACACCATTTGGTCTTTCTACCAACTCCCATACACAGTTGCGTAGAAATTCATTCAGTTTTTCTTGCATGGCTGTTGTCCAGTGAACACAGTTGAGAGCTTCCACAACATTCTTCGGTTCTGGCACATCAGCTACGAAGCAAGAAATCATTGCAACATCTCCAGCTTGCTCCAACTCCTCAGCTCATTGGGCATAAGTGTTGGAATCATCCTCGGTTGAATCTGGATTTGCAACTCTACTCCTTGTACGCACACCTTCGGTTGGATCTCCGATGATGTTGTCAGTGGAATGATCTTCATACCACCTCCTGTTGCGTCTTTCTTCTTCTTCCAACAGTGGCTGTTCCGAGATTTCAACTGATGGGATTTCCTGAGCCATGGGAGATGCTGGGATCTTTTGAACAGGTGATTTATCAGTTGTTGAGTCTGGATCCTCAATATTGACAATATTTTGAACCGAACTCGGTTGGGCATCGGATGCTGATGCAGTTGGAGGAACATCAGCTGAGGTTCCCCCTTGAGATGAGCTGGGGTCTTCACATTCATCTTCAGAGGAATATGGATCATCATCCTTAGTTGCCCATACCAATGGTTCAGCTAGATTCTTTTGCCTTAGAATCTGAGATCTTGTGAGAGCTGGTAGAACATGTGGATCAGCTTGTTGTCCTTTAGCCTATTTCCCTGCTCTCAAACTAGATTCATCAAAACTAACATGAGGTGTTATCTCCACAACACGCGAGCTATTGTTGAAAACTCTATAAGCCTTGATCCGAGCGGCATATCCGAGAAATATGCCCTTCGAAGCCTTGGCGTCAAAAGTTTTCAACTGAGTCTTCCCATTGTTGTGAATATAACATTTAGAACCAAAAATACGAAAGTATGAAATATCAGGCTTCCTGCGTCTCCATAGCTCGTATGGAGTCTTTCCCACCTGCTTGGTCAGAAGAGACCGGTTCTGGGTGTAGCAGGCTGTGTTGATGGCCTCAGCCCAAAATCTCTTTGGCAGAGCTGAGCTTGTCAACATGGATGTAGCTGCATCCTTCAGCGTTTGATTCCTTCGCTCGGCTACTCCATTCTGTTGTGGAGTACGCGCAGCTGATGTTTGATGAGTAATTCTATTCTTCTCGCAGTACTCGATGATGGTTTCATTTAGAAACTCGGTTCCACGATCTGATCGGATAGAAATGATTTTCACCTCTTGTTGGTTTGCTATCCGATCCATTAGCTTGGGTAGCTCATCTCGGGTTTCACTCTTGTGTCGCATGAAAATGGTCCACGTGTATCTGGAGAAATCATCAGTGACAACAAGTGTGTACTCGTTACCATTCATGCTCTTTGGTGTAACCAGCCCGAAGAGATCCATATGGATCAGCTGTAATACTCGATCGGTTGAGGGAGTTGTTTTCAACCGGAAGGAGGATCTAGCGAGCTTTCCCAACT
The DNA here is from genome assembly GCA_029490685.1 of Schizonepeta tenuifolia. NCBI lineage: Eukaryota > Viridiplantae > Streptophyta > Magnoliopsida > Lamiales > Lamiaceae > Schizonepeta > Schizonepeta tenuifolia. The sequence continues at coordinate 3,575,768 of JANLIY010000007.1, forward strand.
GACATGCACTGCAGATATGTGTTGTTGAAAACACTCGGTTTGGAATGCCTTTTACATGTTCCTATCTGGCAAGTCGGTTCATTGTCTTGAAATTCAAATGGTTGAGCCTTTCTTGCCACAGCCAGCTCACATCTGAATTGTTCTTTGATAACAGACAGGTATCAGGAGGACTACTATTCCAGTCAGGATAGTAAACATTCCCGGTTGGGGATCGATTTCCCAACAATATGACCTGCTTTGTTTCGACATTTTTAACCCTGCAACCCTGTGCATCAAACTTAACAGAGAATCCATTATCACAGAATTGGTTGATGGAAAGCAAGTTATGCTTCAATCCATCAACATATGAAACATTAGAAATCGACACGTGATTGGTTTCAAGGGTACCGTAACCTCTGGTGTGACCTTTTGAGTTGTCACCAAAGGTAACTGAGGGTCCTTCTTTCTCTACGAAACTCCCAAGCAAATCCTTCAGATTTGTCATGTGTTTCGAGCATCCACTATCCATCACCCACAAGGTTTGCGATGCTTTATTCTTCCTCAGCTGTTTCTCCTGTTCCTGCACAGAGAAACTCGCTTAGGTCCCCAATTTTAGTTGGGTCCTGGAGGGTTAGAACCAGTTTCCCCTTGAACTGTGAGTCACTTTTCCCTGTATAATCGGATAGATTTATCATTCCAGATCACTTTTCCTTCTCCATCAACTATAACAACACCTCGGTTATCCTTAGGCTTGCTGTTAGTAGTGATGTTCTGTTTCTTGGAAGGAGATGGATTTCTCCCATTGCGAGCTTTCGGAGGAGAGGCTTTCCCCCTGTTTTGATGGCGGTTTTTACCCTTTTGAATTTGTCGTTGAGGTCGGACGCCATGTTGGAATCTCTGTGGCTGAGTATGATTCCAATTTTGATTCAAGTTGTGGCATGAATAATTGTAGCTGTTCGAACTGTACCTCATCGGTTGACTTGGTTGGAACCTCTGGTTGAACTGATGATGGAACCGCTGTTGATTCAGATGGTTGGATCCTTGTCGGTTCTGCAGTCGGTTCCATTCTTTCTGATGTTGGCTCTGAGGTCGGTTCTGAATTCGGTTCTGATTATATCTCCGACGTCTCTGGTTTCTCTTCTGAGACTTGGAACATTCCCCCTCGGGTGATGTCACAACCGATGGAATGTTCAGTTCTCCATCCACTGCTCCTTTTTGTTTCTCAGTTGAAGTTTCCTTAGTCGGTTGAGCTTGCTGAGAAGTGGAGGTTGGATTAATTTGTGGAGTGTCAGACTCAACTGTGTTAGGTTTGCCAACCTTGACATCCACAGCTTTGATGAAGGTTGCTGGAGGAATTCCAGTATCCTTGACCACGTCGTAACCGAGTCCTGACACATCATCCATCTGTCTTCTGTAACTGATGAGATTCTCGATGATCTTGGATGACTGATACAGCTTGATCAGGTTGTCCTTCTCAGTTTGAAGTTCCTTGAGAAGAACAACTACATGCTCGGTTTGGGCGTCTGACTTCTTCAACAGCTGGTCGATCTGTTCCTCTTGCCTTTTCAACTAATCATGTTGCTCCTTGATCTGCTTCTTCAACTCATCATCGGTTGGAGCCTTAGCCTCATTCAGTTGAATCTTGAGATTCTCAATCTCTTCATTTTAACTCTTAATCAGATCGTCCTTCTCGGTTAAGGATTCTTCAAGTTTGGCGAACTGTTCTTGTAGACTCTTAAACTCAACCGATTGATGTTGCACTTCCTCATTGAGAGCTAGGAAGTCATCCTATGAGAGTTCCAACTCTTCATCCAGTGATTCCTGCATGTTAGAAGTATTGGAAGAATTTAAATTAGCAGGACTAGATTGTACCTCAGTATCATCTTGGTCGGTTCCAAATGCCATGAGACATTGATCCTGACCGATTGCGTTGTTGGTGGAAGTCAGCTAATCCTCATCTTCAGTGTCGGTGAAGATGTCCATGTCGTCAGCTGCTTCTTCTGCAACCATGGCCTTGTTCTTTCCAGTTTGCTTGGCCCTCAACGCTTCTCTCTCTTTCTTCGAGAGATCTGGACAATCTGCTTTGAAATGTCCCTCTTTGCCGCATTCAAAGCAACCGTTGTTCACAGGCTTTGAGTTGTCTCGAGTTCAATTGGATTTTTAGAATCTCTTGTATTTTCCGAACCGAGCATCCATGTCAGCTAGCTTCTTTGACATGGCGGCAATGCTCTGTTGCAGCTCTTCTTTGCTTGGCTCCTTCGTAGCTGTGTCCGCAAATCTTGTTAGCCTTGATGTTCGCGACTTTGAATAGTCAGCTCGGAGTGCTACTGACTTTGTGGCTGAACCAACATCCTCATGTCGACTCGTCTGAACTGAGGACTGAGATCTTCGTCGGTTCACCTTGTACTCATTTTCCTTCAGAATTGAGAACAATCTTTCAGTTCCCATCTCACCAATATCAGCTCGGCTCTCATGAATGTTGGTGAATGTATCCCACTTACCCGGTAGAGCTTGTAATACTTTGAGGTTGATTTCTCTTAAAGTATATTTTCCTCTTCGGATGGACTGGATCCTTTTGATGATGTCCATGAACCGGAGCTCTAACTGATCAATGGTTTCATCAATTCTCAGACAGAAGTTGTCGAAGTCTTGACAGGCATGTGAGAACTTGTTCTCCTTTGTTTCATCGCTTCATTCACTCAGAGATGCCAAGATATCCCACATCTCCTTAGTGGTGTCGCACTCTTCTATCCAAGGAAGATAGTCTTGTCCAACTATGGACATTATAGTGCTCTGAGCCCAGATATCTAGCTGGCTCACTTTAGCTTCCTCTGGAGTGAAGTCTTCTGGCTACTTCTCGACTAACTCCTCAGTTGCATCCCCATCATTGGGATTTGTAGGAGTGCGAGTGACTTTCTCTCTGATGATGATCGGTCCAGATGTAAGTACTTGTTGCGTTCTATGATGCTTTGACAATAGAATCTTTTTCATCCGAGTTCTCCAAGATGTATAGTTCACAACCGAGAACATGACCACGATCTTGTCTTTAACATCCATCTGCACACAACAACAGAAGAAAGATGCAAGCAGATATGCACTAGCGTGAAAAAGATCTGTTCAGTTGACCACTGAAGAAAACACCTCGAATTCACACCTCGTGAAACAGAGTCAGCGGTCTTTTGAACCACTGCTCTGATACCACTTGATGGTCCCGATACGAGTTCTGGTGTATGGGGGGGAGAATACACCAGTTAGGGATTTTTAAAACAACTCCCTGAAAATATCACAACCGAGTAAGAAGACTCAGTTGGAAACACAACTGAGTGAAGATACTCAGCTGGAAGTGAAGTGTTGTGCGGAATGTGGTGGAAATTAACTCGTATAAAATCAACTCACGCTCAGATGCAATGGTCGTCAAAAACCAAGACAGTTGATATGATAAGATGCAGTTTGTATGCTGGTTAGTTGGTCAGTTGAATAAGCAATAAATAACTGAATAATAAACAAAAGCACACAAGGATTTATGTGGTTTGGAGATAACTCCTACGTCCACGGGGAGTTGTGAGTCCACACAACTCAGTCCAAGTTCTTCTGGACAAACCACAAAGCTTACGCGGGCTTTGCAACTGTTAAGATAAGTTTACGGGTACTTATCAACCTTACTGATAAGTTTAAGGTTACTTATCAACCTATCTACTCAATTCCGGGAAGAGTAGGGTCCTAACAACCTTTTTAAGGGTGTGTGTGAAGGTGGTTTTTCAAACTACTAGCTCGAACAAGAAGTGAGCTAGAATCTAACACTCTACAAACTCTCAACTAGTGATGTTCTCAAGGTTGGATCGAAAAACACTAAGACATAATCTAGTACTCTATGAACTCTCAACTAGTGATGTTCTTAGAGATTGAATGCAGTTCAGCTCTTTTGCGATATGAACTCTCAACTAGTGATGTCCTTAAGGAGCTTCAAGATCTCATTTTTAACCACTTCTATCAAAATTGGGTTCAACCTCCTTTGTCCTTCTCGAATCGGCTTTGTATTATCTTCGAGAACGATCCGATGCATGCAAGTGGAAGGGTTGATTCCCTTAGTATTCGAGTGACTCCACCCAATAGCCTTTTGATTCTTTCTTAGCACAGTTACCAAAGCTTCCTTCTCTTCTTTTGACAACTCGGCATAGATTATCACCGGTTTCTGCTCCCCTTCTTCCAAGAAAACATACTTAAGATGCTTTGGTAAATCCTTCAGCTCCAACTTGAGAACTGGCTTCTCTTCTTCCCCCTCAATTTGGAGTAGTTCCATCACTCCAATGCTATCGAAATATCAAACTCATTGATACACAAGTCGTTCTCTTCAACAACTTCCTCCACATCTTCAAGCAACTCGTCCAACCTATTTTCCTGCAAAATAACCTTCTCGGCCAAGATATCAATAGTATCTATATAGGAGAGTTACACTACTATCTCGAACATAATTGCACTTGCCACTTGCCACTTGCCACTTGATAGATGATTCCTTCCTTAAGATACTATTGATAGATGATTCCTTCCTTAAGGAGCTTCAAGTTCAAACGATGGAGTTTCAACAAGTCCAGACGATGGAGGTAATTGGTGCTGCATAATTGCACTTGCCACTTCGGAGATAACTATCTTCTCGTCCTCCACATACTTCCTCTTCTTTGATTGCAATTCCTTGAAAAACTTCACATATGCCGGTACATTCTGAATGATGTCAAGCAATGGAAGATTCACATTCACCTTCAACAAAAACTTGTAAAACTCTTGAAATTGGTGGTCTTGCTTCTCATTCCGCATCCTACTCGGAAATGGAATGGGAGGGCTATAAGGATTCTCAGCTTTATGAAGTGCTGAATCTTTTCCCAAAACAACTCCTTTAGCTTTCTCATTTGCTGAACTTCCATCTTCGACCTGCTCACTTGGACCTTCTTCTATTTCAACTGGCATTTCTACCTTGTTGTCAACCACCTTGCCACTTCGTAGAATAGTGATAGCATGAGCTTGCTTGGGTTGGCTTGGCAACTTGTCATTCTGTTGCACCAACTCTCCAACCGTACTTGATAGCTAACCAGCTTGAGTTTCAATACGCTTCACTGAAGCTTCCATAGACTCATGGCGTTGGTTGCTTGATTGGATAAAAGTATTTAGTGTCTCCTCCTAAGATGGTCTCCTAGGTTGAGTCGGTTGACTTGGATATTGTTGTGGCCTAGGTAGAGCTTGCATCTGCTACTGTGGTGGTTGATATAGAGGTACTTGACTCGGTCCTAGTGGATTATTCTGCCTCCAAGAGAAATTCGGATGATCTCCCCACCCTGGATTGTACATCTGAGAGAAAGGATCATACTTTGGCCTTGGTCGAAATCCTTGCAGAGCGTTCACTTGTGCTTCTTCCTCCACAATTTGCTCGCTAAGTCTTTGACAAACATTGGCTCCATACCCATATTCACCACAAATCCCACAAGTCTCGACGGTCATAACTTGATGAGATGGTCCATCAGATGTTCTCAACAATTGCACCTGTCTTGTCAACTCCACCAATTGCTTAGTCATATCATAGTTCGGAGTTGTCTCACTTACTGAAACTTTCTTCCCCCTTGCCCTTTTCTGTTGAGAATTTGTGGCCAAACTCTCAAAAATCTCCGTGATTCTTTCAGCCGCTTGATTCCCAACATCTCCTCCAGCAGCATTATCTAACATATATTGGAAATTCTGCGACAAGCCATCGTAGAAAAACTGATTCAACAATGCCAAAAGAAGATGATGATGTGGGCATTGTTGCTGAAAACTCTTAAACCGATCCCAAGCCTTGTGAAACGGTTCTCCCTATCCTTGAGTGAATGTAACAATCTGAGCTCTCAAGTCTTGAGTTTTCTGATTCAAATAGTACTTGCCCATGAACTTCTCATACACTTCATTCCAATCTGAAGAGAATTTGGTTGAAGAGACATTAGCCACGCCTTGGCTTTATCTTTCAAGGTGTAAGGAAAACACCTCATCTTCAGCTAATCTTCATTCAAACCTTGTAGTGGAAACGTATGAACAACTGAATAGAACTCTCTAATGAAGTTCAATGCATCCTCAGTCGGCATCCCATAAAATGAAGGCAACTGGTTGAAATGAATATTCTTTAATTCATAGTTCCAAGCTGTTTCTCCAAGGACTATACATGAAGTGGTTTCCCCAATGACGGGTCGGGCATAGTCTCACATATTCAATTGAGGCGAGGTGCTGCTCGCTGAGCCTGTGGAGCCTGCGGAATCGGTCTTGGTGCTGCCATTTATTCTTATTGACACTTCTCTCTAATACTAAACTCGCCCCCTTCTTCTTGAGAAGTTGTTGACTCACTACTAGAACTAAACTCCCTATTCTCCTCCAGATTTGGCAAAATAATCGCCTTTGGTCGATGAATGTTATCGTATACTTGAGCTAATTTCCTTTTAAGACTTTGTCGGCCTAGCATACACAAACACACAGACAAGAAAACGATCAAACGCACCTGTGGGAGAAATAAACAAAAACAAAAACAATGAGCACACAAACAACAAAATAATACAACACGAAATCACATAAACATAAGCTCGAAAACAAATGCCTAAATCATTTCCCGACAACGGCGCCAAATTTTGAATCAACTAAAATGTATCTACTATTAGTTGCTCGCAAGAGAACGAGGTCCTAAGTAGTACGGATAGCTAACCCAAGTCGTATCACAAGGAAAGCTTAACATGGCAAAGTAATTGAGCCAACACGAAATAAAACGACATTCCTAAACATTCTAACCAAGTTTTTTGTTGAGTTTTATAGCTAAAATTATTTAATACCTTAAATTAAACAAGAATTCAATCAATGAAAGCGTCTAGGATTTAAATTCTACTCTTCAGAATTACTAAGACAAGTGATTTGCGATGCTCAGACGATTAGTTCATTCTAATTGATGGTCCCGATACGAGTTCTGGTGTATGGGGGGGGGAATACATCAGTTAGGAATTTTTAAAACAACCCCCTGAAAATATCACAACCGAGTAAGAAGACTCAGTTGGAATCACAACTGAGTAAAGATACTCAGCTGGAAGTGAAGTGCTGTGCAGAATGTGGTGGAAATTAACTCGTACAAAATAAACTCACGCTTAAGTGCAAGGTCGGTCAATAACCAAGACAGTTGATATGGAAAGATGCAGTTTGTATGCTGGTTAGTTGGTCAGTTGAATATGCAATAAATAACTAAATAATAAACACAAACACAAAAGGATTTACGTGGTTCGGAGATAACTCCTACGTCCACGGGGAGTTGTGAGTCCACACAACTCAGTCCAAGTTCTTCTGGACAAAAACCACAAAGCTTACGCAGGCTTTGCAACCGTTAAGATAAGTTTACGGGTACTTATCAACCTTACAGATAAGTTTACGGGTACTTATCAACCTATCTACTTAATTCCGGGAAGAGTAGGATCCTAACAATCCTTTTGAGAGGATGTGTATGAAAGGGTGGGATTTTCCAACTATGAGCTCGAACAAGAATGTGAGCTAGGATCTAACACTCTACGAACTCTCAGCTAGTGATGTTCTCAAGGTTGGATTGAAAAACACCAAGACAGAATCTAGTACTCTATGAACTCTCAACTAGTGATGTTCTTAAAGATTGAATGCAGTTTAGCTCTTTTGCGATATGAACTCTCAACTGGTGATGTTCGCTCGTCTATCTCTTTGCTCTTGTCTGTCTTCTTTGTCTTGTGTCGTGTCAAACTTGGTGAATGAATGAAGGCCTCTATTTATAGGCGGAGAGAATTAACTAGCCGTTGGAAGAACTGTTGATCTCTGTTCTTGTGAAAGCGATGGCTTGTCTCTCATCTCTGCAGACTTTCCTGATTTGGCAACTGAGTGCTTCTGCTTTCCATCTGAGACAGCCTTGTGTTGGGCCAAATGAGGTAATGACAGAGAGTCAAACCTTCACGTGACTTCCTTATTTGAATTTCAAATCTCAACATTAGTCTTTCAACCTTGGATGGTCGGTTGAGATGTTTGATCTTCATCTGATTTGTCTTCAGCTGATGTTCTGTCTGAATAGGAACAGATGAACCCTCAGCTGACTTGAACTTCAAGTTGTTGATCTTCTTGGTTCGAGTCCTACAGTTGATGTTCCATCTTGAACGCTCAGTTGTCTTTCTTGATGTTTTGAATCTGATCAGTTGGCTTCGAACGCACACTTGTCTTTCTTACAACTGATGTTCTCTTACAACTTCTCCCTTTTTAATTCTCATCTGATGAACGCTCAGTTGTCTTCCTTACAACTGATGTTCTATCTCTTGAACACTCAGTTGTCTTTCTTGATGTTCTGAATCTGATCAGTTGGCTTCGAACGCTCAGTTGTCTTTCTTACAACTGATGTTCTCTTACAACTTCTCCCTTTTTAATTTTCTCATCTGATGAATGCTCAGTTGTCTTCCTTACAACTGATGTTCTATCTCTTGAATGCTCAGTTGTCTTTCTTACAACTGATGTTCTCTTGCATCTTCCCCCTTTTTAATTCTTTAGTTGACTTTTGCATCTTCCCCCTTGAATGCTCAATTGTTGTTCTGAATCTTGAACGCTCAGGTGTTTTTCTTACATCTGATGTTCTATCCGAGTGAAGCCTTGTTGCCGTCTTCAGCTGGAGACCTGTAAAAATAAAATCTCAACATTGCTCAAACAGCGAACCTAACTACTAATATTAGGTTATGGCAACATCTACTCGGTTGGGGTCAGTTGGTTTTGGAATCAATCAAAACTTTAATAAATTTTCCAACAATTTTCCCCTTTTTGATGATGCCAAAACCCTTATAAAACTCTTATAGATCAAACTGATCTAAACCCTACTGTCCTATCTAAAATCCCAGTTGAAATTCTAGACAGTCTATAAGATTAAAACATCAAAGGGTTAGCACAGTTATAATATGGTATTGAAATAACTTTGCGATTCAGAGCTTGAACAATGAGAGATTGTACGTCAAGTTGAATCGTATAACTGAAGAAAGTTTTCATTACAACTGATGGTTACAAAGTAAGCACAAAAGCAAAAATTACATCAGTTGCTCAAAAACTAACTGAGCTAATACTTATTCCCATATTTGCTAAACATTCTAAAAAAAATCTCTCTTTTTGCTTCTGACTCCTTCGAAATGTCAACCCCGTGCTCTCGGCAAACTTGCCTGGCCTCAGCTGCAATCTTTTGACGGTTGGGGTTTCTCGAATCTGGGAGGAAGGGAGGGAGATAGGTAACCTTCTGAGGGACGGGGACGGTGTTCATATCCAGTTTTGCTTCTATCATTGCACGCCTGAACTGGCTGAACATGCCCGAGTCCCCAGTGTGTAGCTCGGTCAGGGCTTCCTTGAATGCTTTCCTCGGATCGTCAGTTGTGAAGACTTTTCTGTAGTAGAAGTCATTCACAAACTCTTGCTTGAATGACTCCCAGTCTTCATTCCACTCAACTGGCATCCACTTGTCCACGTGCCTGAACCGACTTTGAAGCTTAGCCTTCCGTGGCAGCCTCTGTTGCTTCAACCAAGCTTCAGCCTTAACTTGATGTTTATCTATTCGTCGTCGGCTGCGGGATGCAACATTCCTGTCTAGATTCTTTGTGATCTTGTTCAGCTCTTCTTCAAACTGGTTGACTCTTCTAGCTTGGCTGGCAGCAAACTTCTTGATCCAGCTAGGATTCATGTAATCTTTCTCAGCAACATCCATAGCCTTGGCAGCAGCAATACACTCTTCGGTTGTGATACCGTTGAGTTCCGAATCAAGCTCAGCTGCGATCTCGGCTATGGAGTTGTAAGAAACTCCATACTACTCGGCCTGCTCCAAGTCCTTAGCCATTTCAGCTCTGCCGATGTCGGTTGGCTTAGGAGTGGACTTATTCTTCTGGGTCTTCTTTGTCTTCAGCTGAGATTTTTCAGCTGGTGTCTCATCTTCAGCTCGGGTCTCAACTTCCCCCTGAACATCTTCCCCATGCATCTCCTTTTCACCAGTCTCTTCCCCCTTTTTGGCATTAGCAACAAGGCTTGCGACTGAGCCATCCAGGGAGGTGAGTTGTTGTTCGGCTTGTTGGAGTCGGTTGAAGAGTTCATCAACAGTGCACTCTACCTCAACCTTCTTCACCAACTCGGTGTCAAGGCACTCTTGTTCGGCTTTCTTCAATGTAGCGAGGTTTTTATTGACTTCTGTCTGGAAAGCAACGAACTCAGCCCATCGTGACTTGAACCGAGACTCTCATTCTTGGTCTTAAGTCTGTTGGGATTTGGCGAGGTTGGCATCAGATATGGACTTGAAGACATTTAGATCGGAGCGGATTCCATGGACAGTTGTCTTCAGAGCGTTGATGTCATGGCTGGTGGATGTTGAGAATTCATCTAGCTTTATCTTCAGTGAAACATTCTCCTCTTCCAGCTTCCTGTTCTTCTCCTCCTGTACTTCCAACATCCTCAGCTGATCTTCTTTGTTGTGCTGGAAGTTGGCAAGCATCTCCATCCTTAGCTGGTTGACCCTCTCAGCTATCAGCTCGCATATTTCTGCGGTTGAGGGAGCAGGCTGATCAGCTGGAGCGGGTTGTTCAATGAGTGCTGGTTGAGCAACAGTGACCATGGCTTGACGATTTGCCAGGTACCGTTGGAGTTCTTCCTCCTCCTGCTTGACGGCTGCGGCGGCTGCATCAAGATCAACTATGAAGTCAGCAGATTTTGTTAGCATGTTATCAAGGAATTTGACACAGTCATCTTTGGCTGTTTCTCTTGTGTCTCTTCCTTCCGCCTTGCTGATATCTAGTCACCGAGTCAGCAGAGCGATCTTATTGTTGTAGACGACCTCCAGGTTGGTGTAGTTAAAGTAATCTCGGATGCGCGACTCATCGGCTTTGAGCTGATCCCAACTGTATATGCGGATGGTGTCTTTCTTGACATACCAGTGGCTAAAGATTATGCTGAACTGATACAGCAGCTCAGTTCCAAGAGTGGCAAAAACTGGCATGTCGCGAGCTTCTGGGAACATCCCAATCAATTTTTGAAAGCAGTAGGCCAGCTTGCCTTCGTGCTCCTGTGCGATAGCCTGACGATCAGCTTCGTCATCGATGGGGGAGGGAGATAGATTTTCATATGGTAATGGTTCAATGGTTTCATCAACGTTGGCCAAAGAGGTGGTCTCAACGTTGGCATCGAGCTGGGAGCTCGGAATATCGGATTTTGTGGGGATGTTGGTATCAATAGGTTCATCAACATTGGCCGAAGAAATGGTCTCAATGTTGGCATCGAGCGATGAGCTCGGAATATCTAGCTGTGAGTTGGTTGTGAGAGCGAGAGGCTCTTTGGGCGGTACGGCATCAGCTCCTGCTGTGGGGGAGGTTGGAATGTCTTCAGTCTCCTTAGAGAAGGAAGAAGCATCCGAGGAGAGATCCGTTTCCATGCCTTCAATCATGTGTTTGTGAGGAACAACCTCGAAGGCAGCCGCTTCAACCGAGTGACTTGACTCAGACGGCTCCTCAGTTGGTGTCTCCTCAACCAGTGCCTCCACAGCTGGCAACTCCTCAGCTGGCACATCCTCAGTTGGCGCGTCCTCAGCTGGCACATCTTCAGCTGGTGCATCCGCAGCTGGAACCTCCTCAGCTGGTACTGCAACTGTCTTCTTGATGCGAACTCTTAGCTTCTTCTTAGCTGGTTCTTTAGCTTTCTCCTTCTCCGACTCAGCTCTTTGTCGGCGAGCAGCTTTCAATTTTGAGGGGCGGCTGACAGCTGGTACCTCCTCAGCTGTATCCTTTTCCTCAGCTGTCTTCACAGCTTCCTTCTTCTCCTTAGGAGTATAATCACTCCTAATCACATCTTGAGCCTTCTTTGCTGTTGGGAACAACATCAGCTTCTTCACAGGGGTTTCTTCACAGTCATCCCAGACCATGTTCTGATCCTTGGTTGCGAGCAGGATCAGAGCAGAGATTTTGCAACCGAAGTTGAGAGTTCCCTTGACACTCAACAACTTCTCCCCGGCTTCGGTTGTGGTCTCGGAAATCTTCTGCCTCTCCAAAGTTAGCTGGTGTTCAAAATACTTGAACCAGTCGATGTTGTGTTTGTGTTTGTGCTCCAAAGCAATCAGTTGCTTGAGCTTCGGTCGGCTGATGTCTCTGAAAGTGCCGCTGTAACCAAACACAACCTTGGATACAACATCAAACAGGAGTCGATGTTCTGGCTTCAATTTTGTTCGCTGCATATTGCTCCTTAGTTTTTCTGGAGTGATGAGAGCACTCTCCAGAAACTCATCGGCTTCCGAATCGGTGATGTTGTCGATGGTGTCTGTGGCGGAATGATTTTGTGGGATGATTTGGCGAAGAAAGTCGGAAACTGCAATGGGGACGGAGACACGGCGAATCGTCCTGGCCGGAACGTCGCGTTGACGACAAGAAACCTCTGTAACGACGCCATCTCTGTTGTCAATGGGCGATTGCAGATTTACGTAGAACTCTCTGACTTGACACCTTAGCAGGTGGGACGGGAAGAGCGTCACCCAGACCAGTAGTCCGTTCTCCCTGAGAAGCTCGGTTAGGAGAGACAACACCGGCGACTCCAGTTCTTCGTCTGATAAAATTTGCTCGAAATGTATCTTTGAGAGCAGCATGTCGAAAGATTCCTCATAGGATGTGGGGACTAGGAAAGGTCCGGAGGATGCCATCTTCTTTCCTTTTGGTGCCATTTAATATTCTATGAAAATTATATATATAGGAAAAGACTTGCAGAAAATGAGACAAATTGGAAACGATGATGAACAGTTACTGCAGATAAGCACGAATGTAGAAGGTAAGAGATCACTTCCTGATTTTCCGCCTTTTATAGGTTAGTGGCTCAGTTGAAATCGACGGCTAGGGTTGAATGGCGCGAATCCATCAACGGCTGAGATCTTGCGACTGTTAACTAGCTTTGACTGTAGTCGCATTCCGAGTTCCAACCAGCGCGTGAGAAGGTGAACTGTTTTTCATGTCAACCCAGTCGCACTATAAAGTAGGCTATTAATGTTCCACCGTACTTTACATTAAATGCGCTATGATGGCTATTTTAGTCTAACTGACATGCTTCAGGAATGTTGGAATTTATTCCAAACATTCTCATTTAAGACACAAACACCTTCAGCCATAAATGTTACCTGCCAGCTGATGTCGGAATCAGCTATGTTCACCTGCCAGCTGATGTTGGAATCAGCTGTGGTCCAATGTTGCGGCATACCATCAGCTGACTCGAGTTCGTCTGTTCAGCTGACGTCTGATGTCTTCGGTTGGCGATCCGCATCTGATGTCTTCGGTTGGCAATCCGCATCTGAGATTCCCCCTTCATCTGAGCTTCCCCCTCAGATGGATATCTATCTCTTCACCTTAGCTGGTTCCTCATCTGATGGATCCAACAATCCAAGTAGATCACATAACATTTTGAACCGCGCTTCGGCTAGAGGTTTGGTGAAGATATCAGCTCTCTGAATCTCAATTGGAATCTTCTCCATAGATACATCCTTCTTCTCAATATGATCTCGGATAAAATGATGTCGGATATCAATGTGCTTCGTCCGAGAATGGTGAACAGGATTCAAAGAGATAGCAATGGCACTTGAGCTATCACAATGAATGGGAACCTGTCCGGTTGCTACTTCATAATCTCGCAACTGTTGCTTGAGCCACAACACTTGCATGCAACAGCTACCGGCAGCCATGTACTCTGACTCGGTTGTAGAAGTGGCAACACATGCTTGTTTCTTGGAGAACCATGAAACTAGCTTGCTTCCCATGAACTGACAGTGTCCAGAAGTGGTCTTTCTGTCCAACCGATCTCCGGCTAAATCCGCATCTGAGTATCCGGTCAGTTGGATACCACAATCCAAAGTTAACAGTGCCCTTTAGATACTTAATGATGTTCTTTGCTGCCAACATGTGTGCTTCCCTTGGTTGAACTTGGAACCGAGCACACACTCCAACCGCGTAAGATATGTCTGGCTGACTGGCGGTTAGATATAGCAAAGAACCGATGATCCCTCTATACTTATTGGCATCCACGAGCTTTCCTTCAGTTCCAGGTTCAATCTTCCAGTTAGTATTCATCGGGATCCTTGTAGTTTTACTCGTCTGCAAACCGAACTTGGTGATGAGCTCCTTTGTGTATTTGGACTGATTAATGAAAATCCCTTCTGGTGACTGCTTCACCTGTAGCCCAAGAAAATAATTCATCTCGCCCATCATCGACATCTCGAATTTCTCCTTCATGAGAGTTGAGAATTTCTCGCACAGCTCCTCCGACTTGGAACCGAATATGATGTCATCAACATAGATTTGCACGACAAGTATATCTTCTCCAACTTTGATGGTGAACAGTGTTTTGTCAACTGACCCTCGTTTGAACCCCGAGTTCAGAAGAAAACCACATAGAGTGTCATACCAAGCCCTGGGTGCTTGCTTCAAGCCATAGATAGCTTTCTTCAACTTATACACTCTTCCATCTCCAGTCTCAAAACCGGGAGGCTGTTCCACATATACATCTTCTTTGATATCTCCGTTGAGGAATGCACACTTCACATCCATCTGATAGACCTTGAACTTGTGAAATGCGACATAGGCTAGAAAGATTCGGATGGCTTCCAGCCTTGCAACTGGCGTGAATGAGTCCTCGAAATCGATTCCTTCTTGTTGGTAATATCCTTGAGCTACCAACCTTGCCTTATTCCTCACTATGAATCCAATGGCGTTTCTCTTGTTCTTGAAAATCCACTTCAATCCAATGACTTTGACACCATTTGGTCTTTCTACCAACTCCCATACACAGTTGCGTAGAAATTCATTCAGCTCTTCTTGCATTGCTGTTGTCCAGTGAACACAGTTGAGAGCTTCCACAACATTCTTTGGTTCTGGCACATCAGCTACGAAGCAAGAAATCATGGCAACATCTCCAGCTTACTCGAATTCCTCAAGAACTGCCAACTCCTCAGCATATTGGGCATAAGTGTTGGAATCTTCCACGGTTGAATCTGATTTGCAACTCTGCTCCTTGTACGCACACCTTCGGTTGGATCTCCAATGATGTTGTCCGTGGAATGATCTTCATACCATCTCCTGTTGCGTCTTCCATCATCTTCCAACCGTGGCTGTTCTGAGATTTCAACTGATGGGATTTCCTGAGCTGTGGGAGATGCTGGGATCTTCAGAACTTGTGATTTATCAGTTGTGGAGTCTGGATCCTCAATATGGACAATATTTTGAACCGGACTCGGTTGGGCTTCGGATGCTGATGCAGTTGGAGTGACATCAGCTGAGGTTCCCCCTTGAGATGTGCTGGGGTCCTCACATTCATCTTCAGAGGAATATGGATCATCATCTTTAGTTGCCCATACCAATGGTTCAGCTAGATTCTTCTACCTTAGAATCTGAGATCTGGTGAGAGCTGGTGGAACATGTGGATCAGCTTGTTGTCCTTTAGCCTGTTCTCTGCACTCAAAAGTAGATTCATCAAAACTAACATGAGGTGTTATCTCCACAACACGAGAGCTGTTGTTGAAAACTCTATAAGCTTTGATCCGAGCAGCATATCCGAGAAATATACCCTTCGAAGCCTTGGCGTCAAAAGTTTTCAACTGATTCTTCCCATTATTGTGAATATAACACTTAGAACCAAAAACACGAAAGTATGAGATATCAGGCTTCCTGCGTCTCCATAGCTCGTATGGTGTCTTTCCCAACCGCTTGGTTAGAAGAGACCGGTTCTGGGTGTAACAGGCTGTGTTGATGGCCTCAGCCCAAAATCTCTTTGGCAGAGCTGAGCTTGTCAACATGGATGTAGCTGCATCTTTCAGCGTTCGGTTCCTTCGCTCAGCTACTCCATTCTATTGTGGAGTACGCGCAGCTGATGTTTGATGAGTAATTCCATGCTTCTCGCAGTACTCGATGATGGTTGCATTCAGAAACTCGATTCCGCGATCTAATCGGATAGAAATGATTTTCATCTCTTGTTGGTTCGATATCCAATCCATCAACTTGGGTATCTCATCTCGGGTTTTACTCTTGTGTCGCATGAAAATGGTCCACGTGTATCTGGAGAAATCATCAGTAACAACAAGGGTATACTCGTTACCATTCATGCTCTTTGGTGTAACCGGCCCGAAGAGATCCATATGGATCAACTGTAACACTCGGTCGGTTGAGGGAGTTGTTTTCAACCGGAAGGAGGATCTAGCGAGCTTTCTCAATTGACATGCACTGCAGATATGTGTTGTTGAAAACACTCGGTTTGGAATGCCTTTTGCATGTTATTGTCTGGCAAGTCGGTTCATAGTCTTGAAGTTCAGATGGTTGAGCCTTTTGTGCCACAGCTAGCTCCATCTGAACTGCTCTTTGATAATAGGCAGGTGTCAGGAGGACTACTATTCCAATCTGCATAGTAGACATTCCTGGTTGGGGATCGATTTCCCAACAATATGACCTGCTTTGTTTCGACATTTTTAACCCTGCAACCCTGTGCATCAAACTTAACAGAGAAACCATTATCACAGAATTGGCTGATGGAGAGCAAGTTATGCTTCAATCCATCAACATATGAAACATTGGAAATTGACACGTGATTGGTTTCAAGGGTACCGTAGCCTTTGGTGTGACCTTTCGAGTTGTCACCAAAGGTAACTGATGGTCCTTCTTTCTCCACGAAACTCCCAAGCAAATCCTTCAGATTTGTCATGTATTTCGAGCATCCACTATCCATCACCCAACTGGTCTGTGATGCTTTATTCTTCCTCAGCTGTTTCTCTTGTTCCTGTACAGAGAAACACGCTTAGGTCCCCAATTTTAGTTGGGTCCTGGAGGGTTAGAACCAGTTCCCCCTTGAACTGTGAGTCGCTTTTCCTTGTATACTAGGATAGATTTATCATTCCAGATCACTTTTCCTTCTCCATTAACTATAACAACACCTCGGTTATCCTTAGGCTTGTTGTTAGTAGTGATGTTCTGTTTCTTGGGAGGAGATGGATTTCTCCCATTGCGAGCTTTCGGAGGAGAGGCTTTCCCCTTGTTTTGATGGCGATTCTTATCCTGTTGGATTTGTCGATGAGATCGGACCCCATGTTGGAATCTCTGTGGCTGAGTCTGATTCCAATTTTCTGACTGGTGTCATCTGTTGTTCATGCTCGGATGTGGATTCAAGTTGTGGCATGAATACTCGCAGCTGTTGGAACAATTCCACCTCGGTTGACTCTGATTGAACCTCTGGTTGAACTGGTGATGGAACCGAGGTTGATTCAGATGGTTGAATCCTTGTCGGTTTTGTGGTCGGTTCCGAGGTCGGTTCTGAGGTCGGTTCTGAGTTCGGTTCTGGTTGTATCTCCGACGCCTCTGATTCCTTTTCTGACTCTTGGAACATTCTCCCTTGGTTGATGTTCCAACCGATGGAATGTTCGGTTCTCCATCCACCGCTCCTTTTCCTTTCTCAGTTGAAATTTCCTTAGTCGGTTGAGCTTGCTGAGAAGTAAAGGTTGGATTAATTTGTGGAGTTGCAAACTCAACTGCGTCAGGTTTGGCAACCGAGACATCCACTGTCTTAATGAAGGTTGCTGGTGGAATTCCAGTATCTTTGACCACGTCGTAACCAAGTCCTGACACGTCATCCATCTATCGTCTGTAACTGATGAGATTCTCAATGATCTTGGATGACTGATATAGCTTGATCAGGTTGTCCTTCTCAGTTTGAAGTTCCTTGAGGAGAACAGCTATATGCTCGGTTTGATCGTCTGACTTCTTCATCAGCTGGTCGATCTGCGCCTCTTGCTTGTTCAACTGATCATGTTGCTCCTTGATATGTTTCTTCAACTCCTTATCGGTTGGAGCCTTAGCCTCATTCAGTTGACTCTTGAGATTCTCAATCTCTTCGGTTTGACTCTTAATCAGATCGTCCTTTTCGGTTAAGGATTCTTCAAGTCTGGTGAACTGTCCTTGAAGACTCTTAAACTCAACCGGTTGCTGTTGCACTTCCTCATTGAGTGCTAGAAAGTCATCCCAGGAAAGTTCCAACTCTTCATCCAGAGTTTCCTGCATGTTAGAAATCTTGGAAGAATTTAAATTTGCAGGGCTAGATTGTACCTCAGTGTCATCCTGGTCGGTTCCAAATGCCATGAGACATTGATCCTGATCGATTGCGTTGTTGGTGAAAGTCAGCTCGTCCTCATCTTCAGTGTCGGTGAAGATGTCCATGTCGTCAGCTGTTTCTTCTACAACCATGGCCTTGTTCTTTCCAGTTTGTTTGGCCCTCAACGCTTCTCTCTCTTTCTTCGAGAGATCTGGACAATCTGCTTTGAAATGTCCCTCTTTGCCGCATTCAAAGCAACCGTTGTTCACAGGCTTTGAATTGTCTCGTGTTCGGTTAGATTTGTAGAATCTTTTGTATTTTCCGAATCGAGCATCCATGTCAGCTAGCTTCTTTGACATGGCCGCAATGCTCTGTTGCAGCTCCTCTCTGCTTGGCTCCTTCGTAGCTGTGTCCGCAGATCGTGTTGGTCTTGATGTTCGCGGCTTGGAGTAGTCAGCTCGGAGCGCTACTGTTTTTGTGGCTGAACCAACATCCTCATGTCGACTCGTCTGAACCGAGGACTGAGTTGACCTTCGTCGGTTCACCTTGTACTCATTTTCTTTTAGGATTGAGAACAGCCTTTCTGTTCCTATCTCTCCAAGGTCAGCTCGGCTCTCATGGATATTGGTGAAGGTATCCCACTCAGCTGGTAGAGCTTGTAATACTTTGAGGTTGATTTCTCTCAAAGTGTATTTTCCTCTTCAGATGGACTGGATCCTTCTGATGATATCCATGAACCGAAGTTCCAACTGATCTATGGTTTCATTAGCTCTTAGACAGAAGTTGTCGAAGTCTTGACAGGCATGTGAGAACTTGTTCTCCTTTGTTTCGTCGCTTCCTTCACTCAGAGATGCCAAGATATCCCACATCTCTTTAGCTGTGTTGCACTCTTCTATCCAAGGAAGATAGTCTTGTCCAACTGTGGACATGATAGTGCTCTGAGCCCAGATATCCAGTTGGCTCACTTTAGCTTCCTCTGGAGTGAAGTCTTCTGGCTGCTTCTCGACTAACTCCTCAGTTGCATCCCCATCATTGGGATTTGTAGGAGTACGAGTGACTTTCTCTCTAATGATGATCGGTCCAAATGTAAGTACTTGTTGCATTCTATGATGCTTTGACAATAGAATCTTCTTCATCCGAGTTCTCCAGGATGTATAGTTCACAACCGAGAACATGACCACGATCTTGTCTTTAACATCCATCTGTACACAATAACAGAAGAAAGATGCAAGCAGATATGCACTAGTGTGAAAAAGATATGTTCAGTTGACCACTAAAGAAAACACCTCGAATTCACACCTCGTGAAACAGAGTCAGCAGTCTTTTGAACTACTGCTCTGATACCACTTGATGGCCCCGATACGAGTTCTGGTGTATGGGGGGGGGGGAATACACCAGTTAGGAATTTTTAAAACAACCCCCTGAAAATATCACAACCGAGTAAGAAGACTCAGTTGGAATCACAACTGAGTAAAGATACTCAGCTGGAAGTGAAGTGCTGTGCGGAATGTGGTGGAAATTAACTCGTATAAAATCAACTCACGCTTAAGTGCAAGGTCGGTCAATAACCAAGACAGTTGATATGGAAAGATGAAGTTTGTATGCTGGTTAGTTGGTCAGTTGAATATGCAATAAATAACTGAATAATAAACACAAACACACAAGGATTTACGTGGTTCGGAGATAACTCCTACGTCCACGGGGAGTTGTGAGTCCACACAACTCAGTCCAAGTTCTTCTGGACAAAAACCACAAAGCTTACGCGGGCTTTGCAACCGTTAAGATAAGTTTACGGGTACTTATCAACCTTACAGATAAGTTTACAGGTACTTATCAACCTATCTACTTAATTCCGGGAAGAGTAGGGTCCTAACAATCCTTTTGAGAGGATGTGTGTGAAAGGGTGGGATTTTCCAACTATGAGCTCGAACAAGAATGTGAGCTAGGATCTAACACTCTACGAACTCTCAGCTAGTGATGTTCTCAAGGTTGGATCGAAAAACACCAAGACAGAATCTAGTACTCTATGAACTCTCAACTAGTGATGTTCTTAAAGATTGAATGCAGTTTAGCTCTTTTGCGATATGAACTCTCAACTAGTGATGTTCGCTCGTCTATCTCTTTGATCTTGTCTGTCTTCTTTGTCTTGTGTCGTGTCAAACTTGGTGAATGAATGAAGGCCTCTATTTATAGGCGGAGAGAATCAACTAGCCGTTGGAAGAACCGTTGATCTCTGTTCTTGTGAAAGCGATGGCTTGTCTCTCATCTCTGCAGACTTTCCTGATTTGGCAACTGAGTGCTTCTGCTTTCCATCTGAAACAGCCTTGTGTTGGGCCAAATAAGGTAATGACAGAGAGTCAAACCTTCACGTGACTTCCTTATTTGAATTTCAAATCTCAACATTAGTCTTTCAACATTGGATGGTCGGTTGAGATGTTTGATCTTCATCTGATTTGTCTTCAGCTGATGTTCTGTCTGAATAGGAACAGATGAACCCTCAACTGACTTGAACTTCAAGTTGTTGATCTTCTTGGTTCGAGTCTTACAACTGATGTTCCATCTTGAACGCTCAGTTGTCTTTCTTGATGTTCTGAATCTGATCAGTTAGCTTCGAACACTCAGTTGTCTTTCTTACAACTGATGTTCTCTTACAACTTCTCCCTTTTTAATTCTCATCTGATGAACGCTCAGTTGTCTTCCTTACAATTGATGTTCTATCTCTTGAACGCTCAGTTATCTTTCTTACAACTGATGTTCTCTTGCACCTTCCCCCTTTTTAATTCTTTAGTTAACTTTTGCATCTTCCCCCTTGAATGCTCACCTGTTGTTCTGAATCTTGAACGCTCAGGTGTTTTTCTTACACCTGATGTTCTATCCGAGTGAAGCCTTGTTGTCGTCTTCAGCTGGAGACCTGTAAAGATAAGATCTCAACATTGCAGCGAGCCTAACTACTAACATTAGGTTATGACAACATCTACTCGGTTGGGGTCAGTTGGTTTTGGAATCAATCAAAACTTTAATAAATTTCCCAACACTAATAACATTAACTAAGATTCTTATCTAGTAACTTCCGTATTCATAGACAAGAACTACACCAATGAAATTATCTAAATATTCTCGATAATTAATCTATACATTTCCGGTCAAGATTAACTCTACTTCAATCACATTCCATAACGAATTCATCTCTTGATCTCATTCGATACTAAAACATTCAAACAGTGATCAATTGTTTAAAAGAAGCAATAAACGATTGAAGTAGAAAACGAGCATTCACATTTCACAAGCAAATAACAATCCCTAGTCGAAGAATTAAATCCTAGATGAATAAAAACTAATTCATATTGCAGTAAATGAAAATAAAGCAAAATCTGGAAGCAAACATTGCATAAATGAAATAGAAATCTTACAAAGTGCAACGGAGTCTTCAACGATCACCAATACGAAGAACTAAAACCAAATCTAAAAAGTTTTAACTTGAAAATGATATTCTACATAGTTTTTCTTCTTAATCTATGCTAAAAACTGGAAAGGAAATTGAGAGCCCTCGTCCAAAAACCGACATAATGTATTTATACTGCTGGGAACTTCGGTGGGAATTCCAGGCCCGGCGGGCGAAATAATCTCCCGCTACGATTGGAAACCGATTCCAGCTTCGGTTGGAAACCCCCGCTCCGGTTGGAAATCACCAAAAATGATCTAAAAAGGAATAAAATAAAAAGATAGTGGTGGGATCATTTCCGAAATGAAATGGCTTGGCTATCGAGGGACGATCAAAAAATGAAAGATGATCATACTATTGAGTATTGAGGGGCGGAGGGGTATATTATTTCGTTTTAATTAAAGGATAGAAAATGACTGGAAATCAAGATAATAAGTTAGAAGTAACATGCTGATTTTATTAATTTATTACTCTGCTGTTTAGAGGCTACATAAGAAACTAGTGAGAATTGAAATTCTACAGGCGAAACAAATATTATACTTAATACAACTGCAATTCCTGTTCAAATCCAACAAAATTTCGTCCTGTATGAATATGTCAATTACTAAAGTGTTTCTTCCTCCAAATATTATCTACTTTACACTGCATAAAAAGCAAGAAATATGAACCTATATAGCAAATATTATTTCCATGAAAACAACTACAATATATTACTATTACAAAAATACATAACATACATAATCAGAGTATCAGAACAGTCAAAACTTAGAGCTTGTGCAGGAGCAAGTGAGCACCGTGCTGAGGTTGAGTAGTGATCAAACTGAGAGGGGCATGTGTATATGATGGAGAAAGCTCGAACGAGAAGCTTCTTAGTAGCATAGCCAGTGCAATTTTTGCCTCCATCATTGCAAATATTTGCCCCACACATATTCGAGGTCCCCAGCCAAAGGGGAAGAATACACCGGGACCCTTCTGTGCCTTAGCCACTCCTTCACTGAATCTCTGTGGATTGAACTCCATAGCATCGTCCCCCCAAATCTTGGGATCGTGATGTAATATGATGATTGGCAGTGAAAGCTGAACTCCAGCTGGTAAGGTAAATTTCCCCAGCTTGGTTTCCTCACTGGCTCTTCGACCAAGAGCTATTACTGGTGGATAAAGTCTCAACACCTCATTGAAAATCATCGTCACCTGTGATCAAGATCACGAAAGCAAGTTCTTGAAATCAACACAACGCGCAGTTAAAGGCTAATCTAGATCAGTCTTCAGTGACACGCTCAATGAAAGTAACTAGAAACTACTTACAATCTTCAGCTGATTTAAACCATCAAAATCTGGTGTTCGATTGCCAAACACTTGCATAATCTCTTCCCTGGCTCGTGTCTGCCAGTCGGGATGTCTACTTAATAAAACCAATGTCCATAGAAGCAACACAGAAGTAGTCTCCTGCCCAGCAAAATAGAACAGCTTGCACTCCTCTACTACTTCGTCTGTCGTCATCCCAAAACTCTTGTTACCACTTTGCCCGATTTCTTGAAAGTTGGACGCCAACAATATGCCTAGTAAGTCCTCATGACTAGCTTCCCCTGTCTTCATAGCCTCAACCCTTTTACTAATGAGACCTCGAATTGTTGACTGAACTTGTCTTTCAATTTCTTTCATTCTCCGGTTCCTTTTGGTGGGCACGAATCTACAACGTTGAGGAAACACATCAAACATGAAGATTAGTCATATTAAGAACCAGTATATATCTTTCTTGATGGGGTCTAACTTTTGCATTAGAGAATTCAATATTTTTTATTCATATATGTTATTACCTCCATCCTGGGATATATATGGAGCGCACGGCCTGCATGATGTGCTCAGCCTGTTCCCTCTGAAGTTCGAATATTTTTCTCCCTTCTTGGTAGCTGCTACCAAATGCAGTTCTTGATATTGCATCGCTCGTTAAATTTTGCAGGTAAGGCCATACATCCACCTCACAAGTTCCTTCTGATGAAACACTCTTTTCCCATTGTTTCAGAACTTCATCACAACTCAAATAGAAGGCTGGAACCATTAGCTTCGCCCGACCAATAGCAAGGAAAAACCAAACTTATCTCAGCACATTATTATGTAACAGAATCATGAAACAAGACATTTGATCAACCAGGACCATTCTCTGATAATCAGGAAACTTAATCAATTTAGTAATGACAAGAGCACATATAACAAGATTTTGTAACTCAAAACCTTCAATTTCTCAAGATGGAAAGCAGGGTTGATGATTTTCCTGTGCATGGCCCATTTATCTTTCTCATAGCTCACAAGTCCTTGTGCAATCAGCCTCGTCAACGGATTTCTGTTGGCCGGCTTCAGATACAGATAACTCTTGGTTAGCACCTCCTTAACTAGCTCAGGGTCTGTCAGGATAACCGAAGGCCTTGATCCGAACCAAATAAACGACTCGTTACCTAAAGATCATATTTTACACAAAAACAAGAAAATCAGTTTGATGCTGCAAGTTATCTTACTTCAAGATTATTGCAATAGTTAAGATTGTGTTAACATTCACTGGAAACCCAAAATATTTGAATCTTCAACCAAATTGAAACAAGGGTTACTCAATAGAATGAAGTTAAATCACAAGTTTGGATACTTTTATTACTAATCAAACTACACTGGCATCTTATCTCCTCTCCATCTTAAATTAACTCAAACAATTTAACAAAATTGATGTGAAATCAATCCGCAAGACTTCATTTTTTCCAACATAGAGCAACATAGCATACCATAAAAGATATCAATCTAACCCTCATGTAATCAAATCTCTCTGTCTCTCTGTCTCTCTGTCTCTCTCTCTCTCTCTCTCTCTCTCTCTCTCTCTCTCTCTCTCTCTCTCAACATCCAACCAGAGCAGGATTTTTAAAGATGAGTGTAGTAAATAATTACAAAAACCAACATACCATATTTGCGAATAGTGTTGATGACAAAGGGCATGAGCCTAAGCTTGATATCATCATCAAAAGTGATGGGGTTGTTCCTGGCTTCCATGGACGACTGCACCATTTCCTTCAAGTCGCCATACACCAATTTGTAAGAATTACCCTTGAGCCCCTGCTTCCTGAGGGCCTTTTCCAGCCTCTTCGGCCTCATGTATGCCCAATCCAGTACATTCCATAACCATACAAACGCCACAAACGCCAAAGCAGATGCAAATATTTGATACACAGCTTCCATTTCTCGTTTCTCTCTCAATCGATTGCCTAAATATCTACTACTACTATATGAAGTGCATGTATATACATAAATATTTTAATAAATGTAGTAATTTAATTAATTTATTACTTAATAAGGTAGGTTTTTGACTTTCTTCAGTTGGGTAAAGAGACAAATACTTTGGGAAAATTTGATGTTTGTAATTTTGAATTTTTGTGGTGGACGAAGAAATCCGACGTCATCACATACGTAGTTCTAGAAGATCTGTTCTAGAACCCCAGTAAATGAAAATATCGATGAGATATTATGAGTTGAGTACGAATTTCGCTCCTTGCAATTTTTATTGATGACCTCCACACTTTAAATTATTGGAAATACTTACGACTGACTAGCCATGTGGATAGTAAAATACTTTAAATTTAAGGGTTAATTGTCAAAAAATTCTTCACCTTTTTTAAAATTCTTATTTTAATTCTCATTTTTGAAATTTGTCTCTAAGTTTTCAATTTTTTAATTATATCTAATTTTTCCTACGGTCATATTTTCCGATGACACTCATGTTGACGTGTTCATTTAATTTGCTAACGGCGTGGCTTACATGTGGCACTCGTAATAAAACGACGTTGTTTAATGGTAAATAAAGACTTAGGTTAATTGTCAAATAATTTTTGACCTTTTTATAATGAGACAAATTGGTATTTATGGTGAACCCTCTTTCGCAGTCAACAAATTATTTCAGAAAAAAAATTAACCCTAAATTTATTCATCGGACCTTGGATTTCAAATTAACCTTATTTTCGGGAGCTTTGGATTTGTTCATCGAACCGGCTAATCAACAAATTTTAGTTTAATGGCCAAAAAGTATAACCCAAATCCCGAGGGACGGCAAAGCCGGGGTGCGACTAGGGGTTGGATTAAAGAAGCGGGGAAGAAGGGGGATGAATAAGAATAAACGAATAAACAAACATTAATAACAGAATAAGCTACTATGAACAAGACTTCGCTATATAACAAAGGAGTCGACCTCGAAGGATCGCTCGACAAGTTGTTCAAAGGAAACTAAGTTAAAGTATGAACTTAGACTCAAAAAGATATATATATCAACACAAAAGAGTTTGGAGTTTGGCAGCGGAAAAACGTAGAACTTAGACTCTGATCTTCTTTCCTAAAACCATTCTACTCAACATCAACCACCGCCGCTCCCGTCGCTCAACCTGCACATTTTATAAAGCATATGCAGGGCTAAGTACAAAAGCACTTAGAGGGCACATTGCCGAAAACATATCATAAGTATAGATAAATCAGGCATTCTGGCAAATAGCGCATCGGGGTTTTTCAACAAATACCCGAGCCTACTAAACATTTTCTTTCACTTTCACAATATAGCTTGGCCAAGCCTTTTACTTGATGTTACGTTCAAGCTTGCCCAACTTCTGTTTCAACACCGGGGGAGAGTATACTTCTCCCGCGCACGTTCTATTCACCGTGACTGGCTTCCCCTCAACAGGGTACCACACACACCGGCTAACGTGTACACTTAACCCTGGAAAACCCTTTCTGGTTAACTCAGCGGTCTGATCGATTAGTTAACCTCTTTTGGCTAACTCAGAAAGGCACTAGAAAACTCACATAAAACAAATATTTTCATGCCCTGATTATCACTTTGAAATACAATTATCAAAGCAATAAATAAAGATTTTCGAGCACCGCTCGTTTTATTTGTATATAGGAAAGCCCACCTTAAAGTTTACAGAACTATAATACGAGCTTCCATCTCTGGTCTTCCGTCCTATCCTCGGTGCTGACTTCCCCCTTTTATCGTAAATAAACAAACTTAAATAACTTGATCGCAACGATAAAAGAAACATGAAATCGAAATCGGTTTTAGTCTTTTAGACTTTTGCACTTTACTACTTTCTTTTGATTAACTAATAAACGAGACTCGATCAATTCTCATCTACAAACTGACTCGGCTCATTACTCGGCACTTAGGTCAGTAGATAATGGATGTCGATAACTTATAACGACTTAAAAGTTCACAAGGAACGAAGTTGAAAAGGATTCAACTTAAGAATCTAAGTTTTGGAAACTTTCTGCACAATACAGGGGTTCTGGAGTTCGCACAGAACAGGTCCCTTAGAAACAGGGGATGTTCTCTGTACCAAACAAAAGCCATGGGTGTCTAGTTTACTCTCCAATTTACGGATCTCGATTTCGTTAAGCGAGCTAAAAGTTATGATAGTTTCCGTGCAACGTCGCAAAACAGTCCGCGCGAAACCCTAATGCTCGACAAAACTCGACGCACGATTCCCTAGGTTCGATTAATGCTATTCCACTTTTTATTTTCACGAAAATTTCATCTCAATGCAGTCTACATGCAATATCCCTTAATCTGGTTCACATTCACCTCTTTTGATTAAACAAACGACGAGCATTTCCTCGTTATTTTCAACTAACCAGTTACTATACCAAATCAAAGTTCAAATTCTATTTCATTCATCAACTTCTCGTTTATTCACTATAACTCATAACATCTCGTATCTCGGATGGAAATGTCGTCAACTACAATATTGTTCATCAAATGACAACAATCATTATTATCAAAAAGGTTTTCCTTATTCGACTTTTCTATCGGCTTTTAAACTCGATTCTCCGTCTCTTATCAAAATTCGAACCTTCTTAGAATTCGTTCAAATTTTACGGTTACGATCATTAACTAACAAGATTATCATAGGTTCGAATCACAAACCTAAATCATTATCTATTCTCGACTTATCGATGATTCTTCGTCTCTTAGCGAAATTCCTACGTTCTCCGTTTTCGTTCAAATTTTACAACATCGATCATTATCTATCAAGCATCACTAATATGTAAATCATATTCTAAAAACATTATCGAGCTTCAACTTATCGACATGTTTCCGTCTCTTACGTTTTTCAATTTATTTTTAGAAAAATCTTAATTAATTATATTATCATCTACATACATACTACATCTCATTTTCATTAACAATTCATGCATATCATAACATATACTCATTCAAATCATCCATTCTTCATCTCTTATATTTTGATTTTTATTTTTAGAAAATTCTAATTTAATTCATGTAGACATCTAACATCATGTAGAACACAATTCTATCAATCAAACATCAAGAAAATCGAGCTAGCAAAAACCCCTAAAATCCTATATAATTTCGGTAATTACAAATTCAAGGGGGGGGGGGATGGAAAAACCCCTAAAATCCTTCATCTTCATTTTTTTCGAAAAAAATAAGTGGATGGAAATTGATTTTGATCGGTTGATATCGTAGACGAAGTGCATACTTTGTCGAATATGATCTCAGAAATGAAATCGATCGGTAGACGAGAGACTTGTGTTCTTGAGAAAGCTTGGAGGATGAACTTTAATGGAGGAAAAAAAAAATGAGAGAGAATGGGAGAGAGAGAGAGAAATCGGTAATGAGGGAGAGAGGGAGAGAGATGACTCATGCTTGTACTATTCCATAAAGGTATAAAAATCTAACAACAAAGTTGATGACTCGTTAAGAGGCGTTTGGATGCGTTTTAGTTAACCGAAATATCTCGTTTCTGAGTCTAGAACGACGTTATAAAGTCGAGAAATAATTTCTTAGATGGTTACGTATTCGACGAAATCTAATTCGACCGTTAGATTAGAAATAAATCACATGCTCGGAAAACCTAATTCGTTTTTCAAAATCTGAAAAAAAGTCGGGATTAGATAGTCTAAAATTCGCCCGGAAAAATCATAAAAACTGACTTTCTCCGGTGAATTCGTATCGAAGAAAAAGTGAATGTAAATCCTAACGGTTTTTAAATCTGAGTTTTGGGACGATAAATTTGTCGAACGCGAAAACCCTAATACAGTAGTCGTTCGTCCGACTTCTGGAATTTATTTTCAGAAACGGATTTCACCGTAAATCTTAGAATCGAAAATCCTTAACTTAGGCGTGCAAAGCCTTAATTATTAATTAACTTTTTATTTTAATGACGGAATAATTATCCGGGGTATTACATCCTACCCCTCTAATAAGAAATTTCATCCCGAAATTTGCATACCTTCTTCAAAAAGGTAAGTGTACTTCTCCTTCATCTTTTCTTCGAGTTTCCACGTGGCTTCTTCTTGCCCGTGGTGATTCCATAACACTTTTACTATTGGTATCGACTTGGTTCTTAACTCTTGTACTTTACGATCCAAGATCGTTAATGGTTTTTCTTCATAACTCAAGTCAGATTCAAGAACAACGTCTTGCTGGTTAATTACGTGCTTAGGATCGAAAACATACTTTCTTAACTGAGATACGTGAAACACGCTATGGAATCTTCTTAGACTTGGCGGTAAGGCCAATCTATAAGCAACAGGTCTTACTTTTTTGAGAATCTTATAAGGTCCTATAAACCTTGGTCTAAGTTTACCCTTAACACCGAATCTAACGATTCCTTTGGATGGTGAGATCTTGAGGAAAACTTTATCCCCAATTTCAAAACTAAGATTGGTTCGACGATCGTCGGCGTAAGACTTTTGTCGGCTCTAGGCCTCTTTCATTCTAATTCTAATCTGACGAATGATCTCGATCATTTCACTGACCGCATCGGGTCCTAGGTTCTTCTTTTCATCTACTTCATCCTAGTAAAATGGTGATCTACATTTCTTTCCATACAAAGCCTCGTAAGGCGCCATTCCTATCGTCGCTTGATAACTGTTATTGTACGCGAATTCAACTAAATGTAAGATATCTTCCCAATTCGCGCTTCGATCCAATACTACCGTTCTTAACATATCAACGAGTATCTGAATCGTTCTCTCGGATTGTCCATCCGTCTGGTGAAAAGTTGTACTAAAGTTAAGTTCGGTACCCAATTCTTTCTGCATCGTGATCCAAAACCTTGAAGTGAATTTG
The DNA here is from genome assembly GCA_029490685.1 of Schizonepeta tenuifolia. NCBI lineage: Eukaryota > Viridiplantae > Streptophyta > Magnoliopsida > Lamiales > Lamiaceae > Schizonepeta > Schizonepeta tenuifolia. Next base: position 3,605,416 of record JANLIY010000007.1, read on the forward strand.
GCATCTCTATCTGATGTTATCGACTTTGGTATTCCGTGCAGACGTACAATCTCACGGACATACAGCTGTGCTAACTTCTCTGACCCATAGATAATCTTAATCGGTAGAAAGTGAGCTGATTTAGTGAGTCTATCAATAACTACCCAAATGGCAGTGTTTTCTCTTCTTGACTTAGGCAAACCTGTCACAAAATCCATAGCTATATCCTCCCATTTCCATTCTGGAATACTTAATGGCTGTAACAATCCGTATGGTCTTTGGTGTAGAGCTTTCACTTGTTGACAAACCAAATATCTTTCTACAAACGAGGCAACGTCTCGTTTCAAACCTTTCCACCAAAAATTCTTTCTTAAATCCTGATACATCTTCGTACTCCCTGGGTGTGCTGTATAAGGCGTATCGTGAGCCTCACTCATGATATCGTTCTTTAATTCGTCGTCTTCAGGGATACAAAGTCTGCCTTCGAACAAAATTGCATTGTCTGGTGCCTCGGAAAAACCGTCCGGTTTATCCGTTCTTATCCTTAGTCGAAGCTTTTCAGTTGATTCGTCCTTTCTCTGCGCACTTATAATTCTTTCTCGTAAGTCTGATCGAGTGCTGCTATATGGTTTGTTATCGTTTCAGGTGCATCAAGCACTTCTAAGTCCATTTCCTCAATTCTCGTACAAGAGCTTCCTCCTCAACAAAGAGACATCCTAACTTGGTTGGAGTCTTGCGACTCAGCGCGTCAGCTACCACGTTTGCTTTTCCTGGATGATAGTTGATTCCGCAATCATAATCATTGACTAATTCGAGCCATCGTCTTTGTCTCATGTTCAATTCCTTTTGCTCGAAGAAGTACTTCAAACTCTTATGGTTCGTAAAAATCTCAACCCTAACACCATAGAGATGGTGTCTCCAAATCTTCAGCGCATGCACAACGACTGCTAGTTCTAAGTCGTGGGTTGGATACTCAACTTCATGAGGTCGAAGTTGTCGTGAAGCATAAGCTATCACCTTTCCGTCTTGCATCAAAACACAACCTAATCCGTTCTTCGAAGCATCTGTATAGACCACGTATTCTTTATTCGCTTCTAGCAGAGCTAATACTGGTGTTGTGGTTAACTTCTCCTTGAGTGTCTGAAAACTCTTCTTGCATTCATCCGTCCATTTATACTTGTTTTCCTTCCGAAGTAGTTGCGTCATAGGTCTAGCAATCGTTGAAAATCCTTCGATGAATCTTCTGTAATAACCGGCTAAACCTAAGAAACTCCTAATTTCGTTCGGACTTGTTGGCGATTTCCAATCGCGTACTGCCTCTACCTTGGCAGGATCCACCTTGATGCCTTCTGCTGATACGATGTGTCCAAGAAACATTACTTCCTTCAGCCAAAACTCGCACTTACTGAATTTGGCGTAAAGCTTCTCGACTCTAAACGTTTCTAAAACTATTCTCAAGTGTTCCTTGTGTTCTTCCTCATTCTTGGAGTAAATGAGAATGTCATCGATGAATACTAAAACAAATTTGTCTAAGTATGGATGAAAGATTCTATTCATGAGATCCATGAATACGGCAGGAGCGTTAGTCAAACCGAATGGCATAACTAGGAATTCGTAATGGCCATATCTGGTTCGGAAAGCAGTCTTAGGTATGTCCTCGGGTTTGATTTTCAGTTGATGATACCCGGATCTTAAGTCTATTTTTGAAAAGACTCCTGCGCCCTTAAGCTGATCAAAGAGGTCTTCTATCCTTGGCAAAGGATACTTATTCTTAAGGGTGATTTTATTTAATTGACGATAGTCTATGCACATCCTCATAGAACCATCCTTCTTTCTGACAAATAAAACAGGTGCTCCCCACGGTGAAACATTCGGTCTAATGAATCCAAGGTCTAACAATTCTTGCAGCTGGATCTTAAGCTCCTCTAGTTCTTTCGGCGCCATCCTATATGGGGCTTTTGAATTGGGGCCGATCCTAGTTCTAAGTCGATTGAAAAATCTATGTGATGGTCAGGTGGTAAACCAGGTTAAATTTGTGGAAAGACGTCTTCGTATTCGTTAACAACTTTCACGTCTTGAATGGTCTTCTCGGCTCCTGGTTCTCCAACTAAGTATACGATATAGGCTGTGCAACCCTTTTTCTTCATCAACTTTTTGGCTTGTAAGGCAGATATTATCGGTATTCTCTTGCCCATTGCAATCCCATGAAATTCTGTCGGTTCTTTTCCTGGTGGTTGGAATGAGATTTTCCTTTCGTTGCAGAGAATCGTGGCATAATTCTCAGACAACCAGTCCATTCCTAAAATTATATCTACGTCCCACATTATCATAACGTTCAAGTTGTTCGCTTTAACCTTAAGAGTTCCAATTCCTAATTCTAGGTTAGAGCAAACATGCGTGGAAATAGTGATCTCTCCTGAAGGTGTAGCTACTCTCATAGCGTGTTCAGCTCGTACAGGTCTGATATCTAAGTTCTCCGCACACGAACCAGCAATAAAAGAATGCGATGCGCCAGTATCAAACAGTATCTTAATAGGGATGTTGTGAAGTTTTCCCATACCTGCTAGGTTTCCTTTTCCTTTATTCTGCGCACCCTGTTTGATCGCACATGCCCTTGCATTCTGTTGCTGTTGAGCGTGTTGTTGGAACTGCTGCTGGGTCATCTACTGCTGCGGCTGTGCCTGAATCGCCCTCAGAGGTTGGGGCTGTCCATACTGATTGTGTCCTGCCACTTGCAATGGTTTCGGGCAGTCCCTCTTAATGTGCCCCTTCTGTCCGCAGTTGAAGCAATTTCCAGAATTTGCTTGGCAGATCCCGAAGTGTACCCTATTACACTTGGGACAGGTAGGAACGGTAGCTCTTCCTTGATTATTTTCTCCTTGGTTATTTCTTTGTTGCCCTTGTGGCTGACCTTGCTGATTATTTCCTTTCCATGGTCCCGTTTGATTATTTCCTTGTAAGTACGGTCCCGATTGACTGTTTCCCTGCCATGGCTTCTTCCCATAATTGTTACCTTGATTAGGCTGTTGATAGCCTTGCTGATTTCCATTCTTCTGGTTTCCTTTATTATTGGAGTGCTGGTAGTAGCCACTGTTGTTTCCTCCATCCCATTTCCTTTTACCCTGGTAGTTGTTATTGTTGTTGTTGTTGTAATAGCCTCGATTTTGGGTCGGGGCTGGTGAGGGTGTTATTGTTTTCCTTTCATCAGGCACTACGACCTCCATCTCTAGGGCTCGCCCTAAAACTTCCGTGTAGCTCAGTCCCCCATGACTGGCTAATGTAATCCCAAACTCATGCTTCAGTCCCCCACGGAACTTCTTTGCTATCTTATCTTCGGTATCCACCTGAGCAGGCACATACCTCGACAACTCACAAAACTTGGCGTCGTATTCTGTGATTGTCATCTTTCCTTGTTTCAGATTATGGAACTCAGCCTCCTTCTGAGCTCTATAGGTCTTAGGTACATACTTATCATATAGTGCTTCCTTGAATTCTTCCCAGGTAAAACAAGCCAGGTGCTCTACGGGTATAACCTTCTGCCAAGCCTCCCACCAGTAGTCAGCTGGTCCGGAAAGCTGGAATGCGACACACAACAGTCGCTCCTCATCAGTACATCTGAGGAGTTTGAAAATCCTTTCAATAGATCGTACCCAAAGCTCAGCATCGCTTGGGTTTCCAGATCCGTTGAACACATGTGGGTTACATTTGAGGAATAAATCCTCAATATCACGATGGGGTGGTGGTGGAGGGGTATTATGGTGTTCCTGTTCTTCCTCCCTATCATTCTGTGCTTGACGTCTTCCACGTCCCCTGGGTTTACCAGGTCCTCTTCGGTTGTTAACAACTCTTGGCGGCATATTTTATTTGAAACTATAAGAACAAAACTCTTATTAGCACCTTACTTTTAAGCATTCTTTTACTTTCTAACCCCTTTCCCTTGTTTAAACTAGGAAAAGAAATCTGATAATAGCTTCGATACTTAGCTCTTTAAACTTTTAACTTCTCGATTAAACCGGAATATTCATCTAAACTTTTTCTTCTAATCGCACTTAGGAGAAACTTTTCATAAGATTTAAGCCCACTCTCGGGTCATCATATATATATATATTATATACATGTCAAAAAGAATATTGTTTTTGCCTCTAACGAGGACTTATACAAAAGGTTAGACTACGACTAGTCTAAACTAGGCTAACTGCATATCTATGAACCGGGTGCACTAACAAGTTGCATCTCCGTATTTACTGGAAGTACTAGAACGGAAACGATCCCAAAAACTTCGTATCCGCTTAGATTACTACAAAAGGATAGTTACTGATCCAACTATTTACAAGACAAAAAGAACTTCTACTACTACCACGCGTCTAAGACGCCCTGCTTAACAAGTTGATGTCGAGTCACTACTGCCCTCTACGGCTTGCAACTCCTCCGGGTCCTCCTCAGGGTCCTCCTCGGGGTCGTCCTCCATCAGATCCTCCTCCGGATCCTCCTCCTTAGAATCTGAACCAAAAACGAGCTGAAGTGCCTCGTCAACCCTCAAGGTAGTGCCGTCCAGAAGTGTAAGTGGTGGTGGTGAAGGCACGTCTGAAACTGTCCTCTCCGAGTCTGAAATCAGGTAGTCTGAACTGGATACCACTGCACACTTCTTCAGGGGAAGAAGGTGCTCAGGAAGTGAACTGGACGCATACACCTCTGCAGAACGGGCCCTAGATGGCCTCGCCTCAAACTGTCCCCGGACTCTCGTCCAATCAGCACAGATCTCCTCAAGTGGTGTGAGAGGAGATGGTAACTCAAGCATCGCAGCAAACTCTGCGTCTCTCTCTAGGTACTCGTCTCCTAGAACTAATCCCTCAACAGGTGAAAGCACTGGCGGCAGCTCCAACAGTGCAGCAAACTCTGGGTCTAGGGCTAACGGCTCAGGCTCAAACTCGGCCTCAGACTCTGTCGGAATGTGAAGGTAGGGAAGGTGCTCCCCAACAGGGATAGTCCACATAACCCGACTGTGAAAGAACTGCCTATGTATGGCTAAGGCAAAACCAGCAAAGTCGTCGATCGGCTCGGGGTCATCGCCGATCAGTGCGATGTAGTACCAGGATATGGCATGAGCCCACCCATGCCAATCGTCGGGCAGCCGTACAGTCAGATCGGCCATCGCCTGACGCTCAGTAACAAAGTGACGAGCTGCGTAGAAGCGTGCAGCGAAGTCACTAACCAACTGTCCAATATCATGATTCGGGTCCACCTCATAGTCATGGTACTCGTCTAAAATCTCATCAACTACTGTACGCTGTCTCAAAGGTCGACTCTTCCGAGCCGTAACACGGGTAGTAGGCATCCTACAAAGTTTTAAGAGAACACGGATCAGTAACTGGTAGGGTAATTAACATATCTTAAAGAATTCTTAAATCACAATTAGAATATTCCATTATTCAAATTGCAACACTTAAATCACTTAATCACAGCTTATCTTAATCATCTAGCAATTTCAAGAAATTGCACTCAAACAATCATATATATAAAAAAAAATTCACGATTTTATTTTCATCCTTTTGCTTATTATTCTTTTACTTTCTCACTTTATTTCTTTTTCGAAGAAAATTTCTTAACGATTTCTTTTCATTCTTTTAACTTATCAACTTATTTATTCTTATTCTTCTTGTTATTCTTTATTTTATTTCCTTAAAAGGAAATTCTCACGGCTTTTATTTTTAAAAACAAGTCGACTCCAACGAGACTGTTGTTCATGTCACTTTACGCAGGTGACATTCGTTTATTCTCTTTGATTCCCTTTATTCTGTCCTTTTCGATCCGATCGTTTCTTGGATATTTTGGAACCAACGCTTCTTAGAACGTCTATGTTCTCAAAGAATCGAGAAGGCCTTAGAATTCGTCTAAATTCTCATGCCAATAAAACATTTCAAACAAGGAAATTATAACTCACATAATTTCATATACTTTCACATAGTTCACGTAATATCACAAAGTATAATCTTTATACTTTAATCAAATCATACTTGGCATACTTTATTCATATCATACTTGCATACTTTATTCACAAATTCTTGCATACTTAATCAAAAATTTCTTCTTAAAAGAAATCATACTTCTGAAATTCTTTCCTTACTTTTCTTTCTTTGGTTGAGTCGACGTAGCGGGAGGTTGAGTTGTCATCTACACTCTTATACTTAGTGTTACAACTTAACTTTACTTGAAAGAAGACTAGGGTATAGAGTATATACAAATACTCTATCTTACTACTTGAAAGAAATTCGTATGCAGAGCAGAAACGATTGCTCTGATACCACTCTGTCACAGCCCCAAATCCTGAGAGACGGCAAAACCGGGGTGCGACTAGGGGTTGGATTAAAGAAGCGAGGAAGAAGGGGATGAATAAGAATAAACGAATAAACAGGCATTAATAACAGAATAAGCTACTATGAACAAGACTTCGTTATATAATAAAGGAGTCGACCTCGAAGGATTGCTCGACAAGTTGTTCAAAGGAAACTAAGTTAAAGTATGAACTTAGACTCAAAAAGATATATACATCAACATAAAAGAGTTTGGAGTTTGGCAGCGGAAAAACGTAGAACTTAGACTCTGATCTCCTTTCCTAAAACCATTCTACTCAACATCAACCACCGCCGCTCCCATCGCTCAACCTGCACATTTTATAAAACATATGCAGGGCTAAGTAAAAAAGCACTTAGTGGGCACATTGCCGAAAACATATCATAAGTATAGATAAATCAGACATCTTGGCAAATAGCGCATCGGGGTTTTTCAACAAATACCCGAGCCTACTAAACATTTTCTTTCACTTTCACAATATAGTTTGGCCAAGCCTTTTACTTGATGTTACGTTCAAGCTTGCCCAACTTCTGTTTCAACGCCGGGGGAGAGTATACTTCTCGCGCGCACGTTCTATTCACCGTGGCTGGCTACCCCTCAACAGGGTACCACACACACTGGCTATCGTGTACACTTAACCCTGGAAAACCCTTTCTGGTTAACTCAGCGATCCGATCGATTAGTTAACCCCTTTTTGCTAACTCAGAAAGGTACAAAAGAACTCACATAAAACAAATATTTTCATGCCCTGATCTTTGAAACACAATTATGAAAGCAATAAATAAAGATTTTCGAGCATCGCTCGTTTTATTTGTATATAGGAAAGCCCACCTTAAAGTTTACAGAACTATAATACGAGCTTACTATAATACGAGCTTCCATCTCTGGTCTTCCGTCCTATCCTCGGTGCTGACTTCCCACTTTTATCGTAAATAAAAAAACTTAAATAACTTGATCGCAACAATAAAAGAAACAGGAAATCGAAATCGATTTTAGTCTTTTAGGCTTTTGCACTTTACTACTTTCTTTTGATTAACTAATAAACGAGACTCGATCAATTCTCGTCTACAAACTGACTCGGCTCATTACTCGGAACTTAGGTCAGTAGATAATGGATGTCGATAACTTATAACGACTTAAAAGTTCACAAGGAACGAAGTTGAAAAGGATTCAACTTAAGAATCTAAGTTTTGGAAACTTTCTGCACAATACAGGGGTTCTGGAGTTCGCACAGAACAGGTCCCTTCGAAACAGGAGATATGCTCTGTACCAAAAGAAAGCCATGGGTGTCTAGTTTACTCTTCAATTTACGGATCTCGATTTCGTTAAGCGAGCTAAAAGTTATGACAGTTTCCGTGCAACGTTGCAAAACAGTCCTCGCAAAACCCTAATGCTCGACAAAACTCAATGCACGATTCCCTAGGTTCGATTAATGCTATTCCACTTTTTATTTTCACGAAAATTTCATCTCAATGCAGTCTACATGCAATATCTCTTAATCGGGTTCACATTCACATCTTTTGATTAAACAAACGACGAGCATTTCCTCGTCATTTTCAACTAACCAGTTACTATACCAAATCAAATTTCAAATTCTATTTCATTCATCAACTTCTCGTTTATTCACTATAACTCATAACATCTCATATCTCGGATGGAAATGTCGTCAACTACAATATTGTTCATCAAATGACAACAATCATTATTATCAAAATGGTTTTCCTTATTCGACTTTTCTATCAGCTTTTAAACTCGATTCTCCGTCTCTTATCAAAATTCGAACCTTCTTAGAATTCGTTCAAATTTTACGGTTACGATCATTAACTAACAAGATTATCATAGGTTCAAATCACAAACCTAAATCATTATCTATTCTCGACTTAACGACAATTCTTCGTCTCTTAGCGAAATTCCTACGTTCTCCGTTTTCGTTCAAATTTTACAACATCGATCATTATCTATCAAGCATCACTAATATGTAAACCATATTCTAAAAACATAATCGAGCTTCAACTTATCGACGTGTTTCCGTCTCTTACGTTTTTCAATTTATTTTTAGAAAAATCTCAATTAATTATATTATCATCAACATACATACTACATCTCATTTCCATTAACAATTCATGCATATCATAACATATACTCATTCAAATCATCCATTCTTCATCTCTTATATTTTTATTTTTATTTTTATTTTTATTTTTAGAAAATTCTAATTTAATTCATGTAGACATCTAACATCATGTAGAACATAATTCTATCAATCAAACATCAAGAAAATCGAGCTAGCAAAAACCCCTAAAATCCTATATAATTTCGGTAATTACAAATTCAAGGGGAGGATGATTTTCTTCATGATTCGATCCATAAAACCTAATTCTAAGCATACTATATCATGAATTAAACATAGGTTCATCATGCTTCTTCATCTCCATTTTTTTCGAAAAAAATAAGTGGATGGAAATTGATTTTTGTTCGGTTCATATCGTAGACGAAGTGCCTACCTTGTCGAATATGATCTCGGAAATGAAATCGATCGGTAGACGAGAGACTTGTGTTCTTGAGAAAGCTTGGAGGATGAACTTTAATGGAGGAAAAAAAATGAGAGAGAATGGGAGAGAGAGAGAGAAATCGGTAATGAGGGAGAGAGGGAGAGAGATGACTCATGCTTATACTATTCCATAAAGGTATAAAAATCTAAAAACAAAGGTGATGACTCGTTAAGGGGCGTATGGATGCGTTTTAATTAACCGAAATATCTCTTTTCCGGGTCTAGAACGACGTTATAAAAGTCGAGAAATAATTTCTTAGGTGGTTACGTATTCGACGAAATCTAATTCGACCGTTAGATTAGAAATAAATCACATACTCGGAAAACCTAATTCGTTTTTCAAAATCCGAAAAAAAGTCAGGATTAGACAGTCTAAAATTTGCCCGGAAAAATCATAAAAACTGACTTTCTCCGGTGAACTCGAAAAAGTGAATGTAAATCCTGATGGTTTTTAAATCTGAGTTTTCGGACGATAAATTTGTCGAACGCGAAAACCCTAATACAGTAGTCGTTTGTCCGACTTCTGGAATTTATTTTCAGAAACGGATTTCACCGTAAATCTTAGAATCGAAAATCCTTAACTTAGGCATGCAAAGCCTTAATTATTAATTAACTTTTTATTTTAATGACGGAATAATTATTCGGGGTATTACATATACTTCTTCTAATCTACTGATATTGTTATGTTAGTGTTCGGTACGAAGATTAAAAATAAGTATAAAATGATAGAAAATGAGTAGATATTTTTGAAAATTTTTAAAAGGTTAAAATTTCCTTTATTTAAAATATAATAATATGAGTGAAACACCTAAATAAAAAAATATGATAATATGAGTGGATCGCAAAAAGTGTTTGAAACTGACTATTTAAACATATCCTAAAATTTAGAATGTTGTTTTAATGTTTCTACTTACATAGATAACCTATCATGTACCGTACGAGGACTAAAAAAAATCACCAAAGCTAATCTGGGGCACGAAAAAAAAAAACGCATGAAAAGTAAAAATTAAATAAGTACTCATTCCTTCTACGACAAGTACTAGAACTCTAAAAGTGGAAGCGTGGATGATAAAAGTATGGTGGGTAGAGAATGTAATAATACTCTTTAACCTTAAATAAAGAATTCAAATACAATAATGGGTAAAATGGTACTCTCTTTATCTACGATATGGTTGTCATTTTTGCGATTTAAGCCCGTCCAAGAAATGATTGTTACTTCCATTTATAGTAATATGACCCACATAATAAATTATATTTAACCTTATATTTCTCACTAATTCTGTCACATTTATTGTGAAACCCTTACTCCACTGACAACAATACCCACTATTATCCACTACTATTCACCATTTTCTTAAAACTCGTGTCGTGTACAATATAGCAACCATTTCGTGAATGGAGGGAGTAATATTTTAAGTATAGTTATTTCCATTTATAGAAAGACCATATTTATTGTGGACGGTCCAAAAAAGAAATCGGATCATATTTATCGTGGATGGAGGTTGTATCGTATAAATGTTAAGGATTTTTCTTACCCAGGAAAGGTAACAATTAATAGCACTTCCAACAGTTCATTGAAAATCAATTTTAATTCTAAATTCAGGCTAATAAGAGTGTGTTAAAACATTTCATGACCACTACAAAATTATTTATACCTCCATATATTTTTCCTCAAATTTATACCTCCCTAAATCTTCTCTTTTCTCATAAATTTTTACAAAATAATTAATAGAAAATAGGTGAACTACTGTACACATTTGTAAATTCGGAGTTACAAGTAAACTAGGGAAAGTCTCAAAAGCAAATTTACAAACAAAGTATTAAGAATTCCACTAATGCTCTAAGAGCATTCACAACAGAATTCTCAAAATTTTGCTCCTAAATTTAATTTTAAAGTTTTCCCTACACTATTTCTACCCCCTATTTTACAAAAGCATATAACATTTCTCCTATTTTGCATTAATTATTTTGTAAAACTTGTGGGTCCTACTCAATTTGTGAGCTAAGAATAATTTAGCAAGTTGTATATTTAGGAAAATATTTAAGGAAGTGTAAATATTTTTATGAGGTCCACCTAATTTAATAAATCTGTTGGATACAACTTTTAACTCACTAGGAGTGATCTAACAACCTTATTAGCAATTCAAATTTTCCAATTGCTTATTTATATTTATATGAATTAGAAATAATGTAGAAAAAGTCTTATTAATTATGGTAAATTCTAATTCGGAGAAATAAGATCTACTTATCATACCTATATTTTTTATTGTTACATCCCATTAATTCACCAATAGAAATTGACGATTCCATAAACTGATAATAGCCTTTGCGGGATGTCATAACTTATGTTATTCTATCATTTTATCTTTCGAAAATGAAAATAACACACACTTTTATATTCTCCGAATTCTGTTTTCATTTTTATCGATGAATTTTGTAAAATTATTTTTACAGAATGTGTATTATTCCTATTATAAAAAATTTAAAAGTTATATATTAATATTTATTACTTTAATATATTTATTATTTATTATTATTTTAATATTTAGCTCTCATCTATTGTCACAACCCAATTACTAACGTATGAAACGACTAGAAAACGAGGGGCGATGAGGGTGAAACAATGAAAAGTAAACAAGGAAATATGCTCGGGAACGAGATCTATTGAAAGCAATAACAATTAATAACATGCTTTCAATACTCAACTCAAGAACTCATCGAATCAATATATATAATAGTTAAGAATCGAGAGATAACAAAATAAAGTGTCGAACACAAAGCTCATTATCCAATCATCAGAGTTATAGAATTCAAACACGAATTAAACAACAGTGTTGCAGTAGAAAAGTACAACAAGTCTCAAGTTATATGTATGAAGACACATAACCCAAACTTAAACAAACTCGACTAAAAAAAACGAATGCACCAAGCACACTACACCATCATCATCCGAGCTAACTTGCACGTTTTAGAAAACAACATGCAGGGCTGAGTACGAAAAATCATTTGAAAACATGCTTGATAAAACTATAAATTGAACTTGCCTCTCTTGTTGCATCATAGGTGTTAGAATTATAAAACAATTAACTTGTGCATGCTAAAAAAAATATCTTTTCTGAAACGACTATGCAGTCAAATATATATATTCAGATATGAATCAAACATCAATCAAGTATGTTGGGAAAATTAGTAAATATTTTGATTTATACCAAAACTCAACTGACCCCAACCAAGTAGATGAAGCCATCAATCTAATCTTAGCTAGAATTCACTGTTTGAGTGTAGGGGTTTTATATTTACTTGATTCAAGCATGAGAAGTCAACCAGACTGAAGAAGGCAGCTCATGATGAACTTGGTCAGTCAGACCAGAACTCGACTGACTTCAGAACTGATCTCTGCAGCTTATACATGTCGAGTAGTGTGTCGAAATCAGACGTCCCAAAGTCGAAAAACGAAGACTTAGAAGACATTGAAGAAAGAAGAGTTCACATTCAAATTCAAATCTACTCGAAAGAACAAGATAGCCTGTAACTTTCCATAAATGGATCGACCACAAAGACTTGCACAAGGGTTGCATTTACCATTTTAGGAAATATTGCAAAGGAATAGGTGGAGTGCCATGCTTTTTGGCAGAGGTCAAACGGCTCTTTCCAACGGCTAATTGATCTCTCTCTCTATAAATAGAGGTCTCCACAAATGTGAGAAGATGACTGTAAATATTCACGCGCACAAGCATTCAAGAAGATTTAAGAGAGTAGTATTCTCCCAAGCAAGAACACCCAAGAGTCAGAAGCTAAGTTGCAGAGAGTGTCCAGTCCTCCTCCTTTGCTTCCTTCTATCTCTGAGAGCCTTGTTCTTTAATCGAGTCTAAAACCCCAAATCTTGTTGTATCTAAGCAGATTCTCTGAAAAGATCGAGTCCCTAAACCTTAGGAATAAGCCACTTTTCTAAGTGTTAAAGGCTTCATAGTTGGAAAAAATATCAACCCCACCCTTAGGTCTTTCTTTGAACCCGTAATCAAAGAGTCTAGGTTCCTTAGAACCCGCAATCTAAGATAGGTTGTACACTTGCCTGCAAAAGTGTTGTAAGGTCTTGTTCGAACCCGTAATTGAACTGGTTAGGCTGTTTAGTACCCGTAAACCAAGCGGAACGTTTGATAATCAAGCGTAAGCTTATCGAGTGGATTACTTCCCCAAAAAAAAAGTCGTGGACGTAGGAGGTCGATCTCCGAACCACGTAAAAATACTGTGTTCTTTATTATCAGTATTTACATTCAGTTTCCTAACCAACTGACTGTGCGTAAAATAGTTTTCTGAAATTGCACTAAGTGTTTGGGAACTTGACCTTTCCCCTAAAAGATTTCAATTTAAGTAACGAGTTTAATTTCCACCAACTTCTGCCATGCCAAGCTCTTTAAAACCTCAGTCATGATACACAACTGATTCTCAATCAAAGAAGTCAGCTCTGCACCTAACTGTGTGATCAGCTCCGACTGACTTTCTCAGTTGTCGAGCAAACTGGTGCATTCCCTCTTCCCATACACCAGTTACTCGTTACTGGGACCATCAAAGTGTGTCGAGAAGTAGGTATCCTTCTTAAACATTGCGATTAGCTTAACCGAAGCAAGGTTCATAGTCACCTCTAAGTGCACGTCATCCCGTCTCACATAGAACCAAACTTATCAAACTCAAGTAGATGATTATCATACCAATACTCAAAACATCGGCAAGTCAATTAATTTGAAAAACTCACATAATTGATAATAGTAATCACATTCATTTGTTTTCGGTTAAAAAGCCTACCTGACTCGATGTGGCTTGCTCTGTAACTCTTTCTTCTTGTTTCTTACTTTACGACTCCGCTTGTTCCTTCAAGAATAAATTCTTATAAGGACGAGTTCGTCTTAGAAAAACGAGAATCTTGGTTCGGTTACCTAAACTTCTACTTGACTCAGGTTTTCTAACTTTTCTTAGTTCGAGGTATCAAACTTTCTTGACTCTTAACTTCTACTCAGGTTCTATACCAACAGACTAACATCAACTCACACACTGATACTAAACATTTTTTGATAACATCAACCACATCAATCATTAACTCAAATAACAGAAAACGAGAAATCCCTATTCATGCTTCAATCAGAAATTCTTGATTTCATATCTCAAACACTCTAAAAAAATATGAGATTAATTCTCATTCACTTTAAACACAAATCTTGCACACACATGTCATCACTTCTCAGATTGAGTATACGCAGATAGGTACAAGACTGACTCAATTAAATAGCCGGAAATAGAAAAATTTTCAAAACTACTCAATTAACTCCAGAAAAATCCAACAAGTCTCAAATTATCATACGATCTCAAATACTGACTCAAATCTTCATTCAGAACTCAAATACTCTCTCATGCTGACTCGATACTGCTTGACTTTTCAACTTTAAAACGAAAGTTCTCGGTTTTGAATGAAAAAAGTTTAATTTCTCTTGAAATAAATCAAGGAATCCAAATATGAAATCAGATTCGAATTCTGAGACCTCATGTAAAATTTCTCGGAATAAAATAAGCACTTTTTTTGAGAAATTACGTAAACATGCTCGAAAAATTCTCAAACTTTCACAAATAGCTTAGAATAAATCTAATTGAACAATGACTCAATCGATTTCAACTTCGACTTGAAAATCGAAAAACCCCAATTCTCAATTTTTCATTATTTTTTACTTTTATCAATCTTATGCATACAACATCCGATTTTCGGAATTCAAAATGGTATTATACTTATTTTAATTCCAATTTCACAATGAAATCATCTCATGAATCCTATGATATCAAAATCAAAAAATCGCATGCTCAAGTACTCATAACTTTTAAAAAAAATCACTTAATTAGCTAAACATGCTCAATTTCGAAAATTTCAAATGCTAACATGCTTAAAATAAATCCAATTGCATAAATATAACGTCAATTTCATCATTCAAGATCAAGAACAAAAATTCTCAATCTTAAATTCTTAAAAGTTTCGAAAATTTCAAGAAAGTAATCATAACTTGCTCAAATTCAAAAATTCATGTTTCCAGCAAGCTTTAAATAAATCTAATCGATCAATTTCATCACTCGATTCATCATACTCGACAAAACATAAAAAAGTCCCAAATTAAAATTCTCATTTCTTCGAAAATTTAGGGATTTTGAATTTAGAATTCAATCTCTTCAATTAAACATATAATCATGCCTCAAATAATTTCAATTTCACAAATCCATCATCAATTTAATTATCATACTAATCTCAAGAACACAAATCATACTTTCTCATACTCAAACTTTCAAAAATCTCAAGAACTCAAGCAATAGAATTCATCTCTCAAATCAATCTTAAATTCATGCTTAATCATACTCAAATTCATCATAATCATCCTCATTCAATCATCAAGATCACAAAACAAAAATCCCTAATTCTCATACTCATCATCTTCAAAAATTACACAATCATGAACATAGGAATTCATTTTCTTAAATTGATCATACACACATGCTTAGATTAATTTATAAGACCCAAATCCATCATAAAATTCATGATCAACATTAATATTATGATTTTGAATAAATTAAATTAGGGAAATTCTTACATATATGTACATGTACTATATCCACCTCTCACATGTGAATATTTTATTAAAATAAATTATATTATTAAAAAATTCACTTGTGAGGGATGGATGTAGTACATGTACACCCATTTAAGAATTTCCCATTAAATTGATAATAATATATGTCTCACTAATAATGGTTATGATTGGACTTATCCTAGTAATTTGTTGGAGCTAATTATCTCCTTTCATAGCCATATATGTCTAAGTAAATAACAAATAAATTAATAGGAGTTAACTAAACTTAAAAGAAAATAGCAAATAAATTATTTTGAGCATGAGGGAGGAAATAGTTTTCACATATATATATTGGTAATGTAAATTTTACACATATATGGTAATATAGTTGAGATTGGAGAAAATTATTATAATATAGAAATTATTAATTTATCGAGTTAAAATTTATAGGACAGTAATACAGTCGGCACCGGAGAAAAGTATTATTTTAGAAATGTTATTATTTAATCGAGTATTAATTTAAATATGTTATATTGTAACATGTAAAATGATAGGTTATAACTTACCCATAAATTCATAGAACAACTAGCTGATTAAAAAGACTTATTTTATACTTTTTAATTATCCTTGTGATATCTCTTAAAGCATCATGTCTCCTAAATTAGAAAAAAAAAAGAGATACAAAATAAAAAGTATTAAATTACATATAAATTATTGAGCTAATTAATCACTGGATAAATCATAAATTAATTAGCACATTGAGGGATAAGATAAACTTAGATTATATGATCATATATAATATTTTAATTAATTGATACCGACGCGATAATGCTTTTTTCTTTTTTCCTTTCATATGTAATTATTTTATTTTCTTTATTCCTTTTCTTTTCATCTTCAAATACAATTCTAATATGATTAGAATTCTTAAGTTTCCCTTATCTATTTTTTTCATAAATTATATTTTTTGGGATATCATCATAATGATTATTTTTTTCATAAATTATATTTTTTGGGATATCATCATAATGATCCGATTGATAATGTAGATTTACATTTTATCTTTAAAATAAATATAATAAAAGAAATATATTAAGCAAAATAAATTTCGGAAACAGCTATTTTATAATAGGTATTGATAATACCGTTATCTTTTCTGGCGACCGATTAGTCAATGAAGTGATTGAGCTTGTAACAGAAAGGTCATAAATTCAAATATTACTGACCGCAGATGCAATCTTATTCTTATGTCTGTATAACAGTAAAAATTAACCTCTATTTACTGCCCAAACACAGTGAAAAGCTAGAGCTTGTGCAGGATAAGGTGAGCTCCATGCTGAGGTTGAGTAGTAACAATGGTGAAAGGAGCATGTGTATACGAAGGCGAAAGCTCGAAGGAGAATCGTTGCAGAATCATCGCAACCGCCATCTTCGCCTCCACCATTGCAAACGTTTGTCCAATGCAGATTCGAGGTCCCCAGCCAAACGGCAAGAACACACCTTGGTTCTTCTGCGCCTTGGACACTCCTTCACTGAATCTCTGTGGATTGAATTCCCCTGCATCGTCCCCCCATATTGTGCGGTCGTGATGTAATATCAATATCGGCAGCGAAATCTGAACTCCGGCCGGCAATGTGAGCTTGCCTAACTTGCTTTCCTCACTCACTCTTCGCCCAAGAGCAACTACTGGCGGATAAAGCCTCAAAACCTCGTACAAGATCATGGTAACCTATGCTCAAGTTCGGAGAATAGTCAGATATGATTTGAGTATATGAAAGAATTAGACGATCAGACATACAACTTACAATCTTGAGTTGACTTAAGCCACCAAAATCTGGTTTTGCATCACCAAAGACGTGCAAAACTTCTTGTCTGGCTTTGGTCTGCCAGTCGGGATGTATGCTCAATAAGACCAATGTCCAGACGAGCCACGCTGAAGTTGTCTCCTGGCCTGCAAAATAGAAGAGCTTGCACTCTTCGACGACTTCAGCAATGGTCATACCGTAACTCTTGTTGCCACCACGCTCCTCGATTTCTTGGAAGTTAGACTCTAACAATATGCCTAGTAAGTCCTCACTAGTAGCTGCCTCCTCTGTTTTCATGGCCTTAATCCTTCTACTAATGAGATTCCGGATTAAGGACTGAACTTCTCTCTCAGTCTCCTTCATTCTCCTGTTCCGTTTGGTGGGAACAAATCTACACATTTACACAAAATTAGTCCTCACTTCATATACATATATGAAAAAGTGTGTGTGTGTGTGTGTGTGTGTGTGTGGTGTGTGTGAATTCCATGTGTTTACTACTACCTCCATCCTGGAATATATAGAGAACGTGAAGCCTGCATGACAAATTCAGCCTGTTCTTTCTGAAGCTCGAAGATTCTTCTTCCTTCTTGGTAGCTGCTACCGAATGCAGTTCTTGATATTGCATCGCTCGTTAAATTTTGCAGATAAGGCCATACATCCACCTCACACGAGCCCTCGGGCGAAAGGCTCTTCTCCCATTTGCTCAATACTTCTTCACAACTCAGATAGAAGGCTGGAATCATAAGCTGCATGCATGCGCCACCACAAACCAACCTCATTCAACTAACTACACTAGTATAGTATAGTAATAAAAGTTTGAGTTTCTTATTAAGTAGACTATGGGCATTAGTGAACATAACACACATAAATCTGTTAAACTGCGTCCCCAAATAAGTGTTCACTTCCATCAAAACTCGTATATCAGAAAGTGGACATTATTTACTTCTTTTACTCACTTTTGCATGGATAACCAAACAACATACTAGCATAAAAATAAGGGAAAACTTAGGGGTTTGATAGAATTTGGAAAAATTATTCAGGGCCGGTGGGAGGAAGTAAAGAATAATAATGTGAAGATGAAAATAAACCTTGAGCTTTTCAAGATGGAAAGCAGGATTGATGATTTTCCTATGTTTGGCCCATTTATGTTTCTCATAGCTCACAAGTCCTTGTGCAAGAAGCTTCGCCAGCGGATTCCTGTTGGCCGGCTTCAGATACAGATAACTCTTGTTCATCACCTCCTTAATTAGTTCTGGATCTCTCAGGATTATAGACGGATTCGGCCCTAGCCAAAAGAAACACTCTTCCCCTGCAAGTGTTTTTTTTTTTTTTTTTTTTTTTTTTTTTCAAGTTAAAAAAATATTTTGACATACATAAAATCAACTTAACAAAAAAAAAAAAAAACAGCCAGCAGGAATCAATAGTAAAAGTTACCATATTTTTGAATGGTCTTAAGGAAAAAGGATTGGACTCTAGGCTTGATATCATCACCAAGATTAATGGGACTGGCCCTGGATTCCTTAATCGACTGCATAATCTCCTTGAAATCGCCATACACCAATTTGTAAGAATTACCCTTAAGCCCCTGCTTCCTCAGGAATTTTTCCAACCGCTTCGGCCTGATGTAGGCCCAGTTTAGTATTTTCCACAAGTATATCAGCACCACAACTGCAAAACCAGCAGCCAATATTTCATAAACCTCCATTTTTGTGCTTCCATTGGGCATGGAGTGAGTCACCTTTTTATATGGAGTATGTGAGACTGGCCGACATAAGTATTTGGATATATCAGACAAAAGTATTTCCCACTTCTTATTTATTTATTTTTACAATCTGTTTTTCCAACTGTGAAGAAGACTTTCTATCCAAAAAAAAAAAAAAAAGACTGTGAAGAAAATCACTAAATTTCCGATATTCAAGAATTAAACATATTATTTCCTGCGATCTCATATATGGTCAGATTAGAATTTTCATAAGAATTAAAAAATATATTGAAAAAGTACTACTAGTAATAAACTTTCTAATATGTCGCCCATATTTATGTTTAAATAACTATGCGTTTTTTCATGAATTAATTAAAAAAAATTAAAAATAAAAATATATTAGGAAATGAGTCAAACAAAATAAAATAACAAGCCTAATTTGAAATATTCGAAAAAGGAAAACAAGCATATATAGATAGAATGAAGGGAGTATTAATTTTTTCCTTTTATGTTTCCTCCGAGTTAAAATTTTCCTGAACTTTAGGAAAATATCATATTGATCGATTAATGAAAAATGGTATTTAAAGATAAAAATATAATATATATTGAATACGATCATTTCCTCGTTTTCCTTTTGTAATTAGACAAACAAAAGATGACATAATATAATGATTAATGACTGAAATTTGAAGGATGATAAATTAGTAGAAGTTGTTGCGTTTCAACCAAGAATAGCTTTGATAATCACACCGATTGCTATATGTACGATCATCTTATTTTGTTTTTTTGTTCAATTTATCCATGCTGAGGGCAATTTTTTACTAATAACATGAACTAGGAGTTTTGTTGCTTTTGCCAAACATCTTCACTGCAAAGCAGCAAATAATTCTAATTCTAGGATAATAATGGTTTTAGGGATGAAAATATTAATTATATATCTGATTTTAAAATATATAAAAAATACTCTATCCGTCCATAAAGATTGTAATGAGTTTTTTGTGATACGAATTTTAATATAAGTGTGGTAGATGTTAAGTGAATGGAGAAAAGAACCCACCATTGTGAGAGAGATTATGTCTAAAAGTTCAAAAAATGAAACTACAGCTACAATCTTCGTGGACAAATAAAAAAGGAAAACTAGCTACAATCTTTGTGGACAGAGAGAGTAATTATTTTTTACTTCTTTGCCATGAATTCTTTTATTTATTGACCTCTATATCATAGAATTTTACATTTTCAAAAATTGTGAATTCAGGCAAGGTCTTCGGTGCAAACATTTGCATTGCAAACGTGATTGGTAGTCGTTGGATGAGAAAGTGCTTGTTTGACCAATTGTCATTTCATTTCCCAAAGTGAAATTGAGTTTTTCAAAGTTGATGTCTTGTCAATTTAATTTTTATGATTTTTTTTCACTTTTCCTCACAGAGTTTGTACTACAAACTTAATCACAATTGCACACACAATTATTCACATGCTATTATTGCTGCAAAAGATTATATATGGGGTGCAAAGCAAGCCGTGCATAATTCGAGTATATTACTATATGGACTTTTTCCACTTTTTCTCACAAACACAATTGCAAACACAATTATTCACACACTATTATTGCTGCAAAAGATTATATATGGAGTGCAATGCAAAGCAAGCCGTGTAGAATTCATAATATTATTGTAAATAAATTTAAAATATGATGAAGTAACATGTAATTGTGTTCTAATAATTTTGAAAATACACCCATTTTAATTTAATTAACACACACAATTATTACTGCAAATGTTATGGGTTTTTGCACACTCACAATTTATAATATTTCAATAAGTTTTTAAAAAAACAGAGTTATTTTAAATATTACTAAGAAACTATTTTGTATTCTATTTACTAAAAATATATTGTTATAATTAAATTTAAAATATGAAAAAGTAAGATGTAATTGTTGTAATAATTATGAAAATACACACATTTTAATTTTTAATTAGCTAGCCTTCCCCTTTCCTCTCCCTTGGCCATCAAATCGGCGCTCCAACGCTCAAAGTTCACTGGTTTAATGACTAATATTTAATGTAAATAATTACATTTCACTACAATTTGTCACCGAGGAACTTGTTTTGCCCTTTCTCTAGTCTCTGCCTCTGCCGCCGGAGCTTCTTTCCATTTTCTTATTCACCAAAAATTTGAATGATGCGCGAATCTGTCAAAAGAAAATGAGGCAAATTCAAAAATAGCAACCAAGGTTTGCAATGCAGTAAGACTATTGTTTGTATACGATCTATTGGGGGGGGAGGGAGAATTAAGATTAGGATTAGGGGTTAATGGAGGTGGGGGGAGGGGTTTATATATGTTAGTTTAAAACTTCTGTGATCCGCCCTTTATCCCCAATAAATTAATATTTGTTTCTTCTATCATCTAGTCGGTCCTTCCTATTTTTTTCTCAAACACTACTAATTTTTGTTGCTGTGTTGTTGTGCAATAGCTTTTGGGGCAACTGGTTTTTTGGAAAATTCTGTAAATACAAGTTTTAGTTAAATCGAAGAAAGGTTTTTTGGAAAATGCACATGCACACCCCACTGTAATTTTTGGCAAGAATTTTTTGTTCAGACTGGGAATTTCTTATTAGCTTGGGTTTAATTAGTTGTGCATAGTTGACATCAGAATGTGCAGTGTTGAGTAAGTGTGCACTACTCTACTGTTATTGTGTGGATGAAATGAACGAAAATCAGCTTAACAAATGTCCATGACAACCAATTGTGATATGATTGTATTTAGTGATATGTATGAGGTAAAATTATTTAAAAACTTCCACTGTAATTTGGTTTAAGATTAGGATTAGGGGTTAATGGATATATGTTTGTTTAATCCTTCTCTGATCCGCACTTAATCTTCCCCAATGGATTGTTGTTTGTTTCTTTTATTCTCTAATCCCTTCCTATTTTGTTTTTCGAACACAACTAATTGTTGTAGTTGTGTTGTTGTGCTTTAGCCTTTTCAAGTATCACATACATTTTTTGGTGGAATTTTTTGGGAATTTTTGTAAAGATAAGTTTTATTTAAATATGAAGAAGGATTTTTTGGAAAAGGCAAAAGAGCCATTTTCTGCAACAATTTTTTCTTTAGACTGAGAATTTCTTATCAGCTACTTAGGTTTAATTGGTTGTGCACAATTGAGTAGCATGCACGGTTGATCATTCTTAATTGTGTCCTACACATTTGACCATTGCACAGTTGAATTGAGAATGTGCAATGTTGAGACTGTTATTGTGTGGTTGAAATACCTTACCTCATATCCAAGTTAACCAATTCTGATTTGATTGCATTAAGTGATTGTCATCACGTAAAATTATTTAAAATATTTCACTGTAATTAGATGTTTGTGTGTTTGTTATTTTTGTTAGCTACTTAGATTTTAATTGGTTGTGCACAGTTCATTGCATGCACAGTTGATCATTCTTAATTGTGTCTTGCACATTTGACTATTGCACAGTTGACTTCAGAATGTGCAGTGTTAAGTAGTTGTGCAATACTCTACTGTTATTTTGTGCTTAAAGTGTGTGAAAAATACTTTACTTAATATCGAAGTCAACCAATTGAGTTTTAATTGTATCAAGTGATTGGCATCAGGTAAAATTATTTAAAACCTTTCACTGTAATTTGTTGTTTATGTGTTTGTTACTGTTGTTAGCTACTTAGGTTTAATTGGTTGTGCACAGTTCATTGCATGCACAATTGATTATTGTTAATTGTGTCCTGCACATTTGACATTTGCACAGTTGACTCCATAATGTGCAGTGTTGAGTAGCTTTGCACTACTCTACTGTTATTCTGTAGTTGAAATGAGTGAAAAACACCTGATGGTCCCGAAACGAGTTACTGGTGTATGGGGGGGATACACCAGTTAAGATTTAAAAACTTAAACCTGAAAAAATACACTTCAACTGAGTAAAAGAGGACTCAGTTGGAATCTCACAGCTGAGTAAGCGACCTCAGCTGGAAGAGTGAGGCCGTGCGGAATGTGGTGGAAAATTAAACTCGTTAAAAACAACTCACGCAAAACAGCTCGGTTGGTCAAGAACCAAAATAGCTCAGTTGGTCAAGAACCAAAACAGCTCGGTTGAAAATGTGCAAAAGAGGTTTGTATGCCGGTTAGATTGATCAGATAAAAATGCAAAAGCAACTGAATAAAAACAAACACAGACACACAGGATTTAACGTGGTTCGGAGATAACCCTCCTACGTCCACGGGGAGATGTGAATCCTCACACCTCAGTCCAAGTTCTTCTGGACAGAACCACTCAGCTTACGCGGGCTGAGCAACCGTTAAGGATAAGTTTGCGGGTACTTATCGACCTTACAGATTAGTTTCCGGGCACTAAACAGCCTATGTCAAGTTTGCGGGTACTTGACGACCTGACTACTCAATTTCAGGAAGAGTAAGGTCCTAGCACACTTTTTAGGGTGTGAGTGTGGGTGGGATTTCCAACTACAGCTCGATCACGAATGAGAGCTGGATCTAAGGCTTGAACGAATAAACACTCAAACTAAGATCTAAGACAGATTTTCACTCTATGAACCCTCAGCTACTAATGTTCTATCACTCTTGAACTCTCAGCTGCTGATGTTCTTAGAATAGGATTTTAGCAGATTTTTCTTTCGCTTGATTCTCTTGTGGTTGCACTTTTCTCTCTTGCTTCAGTCTGTCTCTTATATCTCTCGAATGAGAGAATGCCTCTATTTATAGGCGGAGAGAATCAACTAGCCGTTGGAGGAGCTGTTGATCTCTGATCATTTGATAGCGATGGCTTGTCTCTTATCTCTGCAGACTTTCCCGATATGGCATCTGTGCTCTTCTGCTTTCCATCTGAGACAGCCTTGTGTTGGGCCAGATGGGGTAGTGACTGAACGGTCAAACCCTCATGTGACTTCCTTTTGAAATTCAAATCTTAACCTTTCTGACAGTCAACCTCGGTTCGTTGGTTGAAAGTCTTGATCTTCATCTGAGTGGTCTTCAGCTGATGTTCTGAACTGTTGGACTCTCAGCTGACTTTGAACTTCAAGCCGTTGATCTTCTTGTTCGAGTTCTACAACTGAGGTTCTGAAACTGGACACTCAGTTGTCTTCCCTGTATTTACTCAGTTGGGTTTGAACCTTCAGATGATCTGATGTTCTCTTCCTCTCTACTGCTTCTCATCTGACAAACCCTCAGTTGGTTTTCTTCACAACTGATGTTCTGAAAACTTCCCCTTGTTTGCATCTGAACATATATGAACTCTCAGTTGTCTTTCTTCACAACTGATGTTCTGTCTGAGTGACGCCTTGTTGCCATCTTCAGCTGGAGACCTGTAAACATAAAATCTTAACTTTGCTCAAACAGCGAGCCTAAATTCTAACATTAGGTTCTGGCAACATCTACTCGGTTGGGGTCAGTCGGTTTTGGAATTCATCAAAACTTATACTAATAAATTTCCAAACAACACCTTAACTAAAATCCAAGTCAACCAATTGTGATTTAATTATATCAAGTGATTGGCATGAGGTAAAATTATTTAAAACCTTTCACTGTAATTTGTTGTTTGTGTGTTTGTTATTGTTGTTAGCTACTTAGGTTTAATTGGTTGTGCACAGTTTATTGAATGCACGGTTGATCATTCGTAATTGTGTCTTTCACATTTGACTATTGCACAGTTGACTTCAGAATGTGCAGTGTGCAGTAGTTGTGCAGTAGTTGTGCACTACTTTCATTTGTAATTGATTTCATTATAATTGACTAGTGATGGTCCCGATACGAGTTCTGGTGTATGGGGGGGGGAATACACCAGTTAGGAATTTTAAAACAACCCCCTGAAAATTATCACAACCGAGTAAGAGAACTCAGCTGGAATCACAACTGAGTAAGAATACTCAGCTGGAAGTGTAGTGCTGTGCTGAATGTGGTGGAAATAACAATAACTCGTAAAAACAACTCACGCTCAGATGCAAGGTCGGTCAATAACCAAATCAGTTGAAATGCAAAGATGCAGTTTTGAGTGCTGGTTAGTTGGTCAGTTGGATATGCAATAAGTAACTGAATTGAAAACTCAACACACAAAGGATTTACGTGGTTCAGAGATAACTCCTACGTCCACGGGGAGTTGTGAGTCCACACAACTCAGTCTAAATTCTTTAGGACTGCAACCACAAAGCTTACGCGGGCTTTGCAACCGTTAAGATAAGTTTACGGATACTTATCAACCTTACAGATAAGTTTACGGGTACTTATCAACCTATCTACTCAATTTCGGGAAGAGTAGGATCCTAACAACCTTTTTAAGAGATGTGTGTAAGGGTGGGTTTTTCCAACTACTAGTTCGAACTAAGAAGTGAGCTAGGATCTAAGCTTGAACAAATGAAGACTCATACTAAGATCTAAAATACCAGACAGATTCTAACACTCTATGAACTCTCAACTAGTGATGTTCTTAGAGGAAAATTGCAGTTTAGCTCTTGTGAAGAATATCGTCGTTCTTTCGCTCGTCTATCTCTTTTCTCTGTCTTGTTTTTTGTCTTGATGAATGAAGGCCTCTATTTATAGGCGGAGAGAATCAACTAGCCGTTGGAGGAGCCGTTGATCTCTGTTCTATGAAAGCGATGGCTTGTCTCTCATCTCTGCAGATTTTCCCGATTTGGCAACTGTGAACTTCTGCTTTCCATCTGAGACAGCCTTGTGTTGGGCCAAATGAGGTAATGACAGAATGTCAAACCTTCACGTGACTTCCCATTTTGAAATTCAAATTTCAACCTTAGTTTTTCAACCTTGTTTAGTCGGTTGAGAAGTTTTGGTCTTCATCCGAGTGGTCTTCAGCTGATGTTCCATCTGATCGATATCTTCATATGACCTTCTGTCTGAATAGGAACAGTTGAACTCTCAGCTGTCTTGAACTTCATGTTGTTGATCTAACAGATTGAGTCTTGCAACTGATGTTTCATCTGAACAGTTGGCTTGAACGCTCAGTTGCCTTTCTTCCATCTGATGTTCTATATCAGAACAGTTGGCTTGAACACTCAGTTGTCTTTCTTCCATATGATGTTTTGTATTTTGAACGCTCAGTTGTCTTTCTTACAACTGATGTTCTCTTACATCTTCCTCCTTAAACGCTCAGTTGTCTTTCTTACAACTGATGTTTTATATCCGGTCAGTTGGCTTCACATCTGATGTTCCGTCCGAGTTTCCATCTGAAGCTCTATCCGAGTAAACCCATGTTGCCGTCTTCAGCTGGAGTCCTGTAAAGATAAAATCTAAACAATGCTCAAACAGCGAGCCTAACTACTAACATTAGGATCTGGCAACATCTACATGGTTGGGGTCAGTTGGTTTTGGAATCAATCAAAACTTTACTTAAATTTCCCAACAACTAGTGTGTTTGTTTGTCATTGTTAGGTGGCCGAGTGTTTAACAGGTATTGTACTATACGTGTTATAAGCTTGTTGAAAGAGTCATTAGATGGAGAAACAAGAGTTAAATTTCGCCAAACACGGTATTTTTCTTTCATTTTAAGTAATTGCATTGCAATCTCCCTCCTTGATGAAATCTCATCTGCATATATGAACCACATATATCGAAACGCCCTGCAAACCAACATTCCAACCCCTTGACTACAATCGGGTTCCTTTTTCGGCACCATGTGGTAGAACCAATTAGTGAGGTCATCTTCTTTCTCGACAGACAATTTTTCGCTAGAACAAAAAGGAGGGATCTCGAAAGAATGTCTTCTGAGAGAGAGAGAGAGAGAGAGAGAGAGAGAAGTTCTTGTGTTCGATAATAATGTGGTGTGTGTGAGATATGAAATGTTTATTTGTCAAATAAATTAAAGATAGAGTATAATGCGATTATAAAAATAGAGTAAAAGGCGATTATAAAAAAAAAATAATTGCGTTAACTTTTTTTTCCATGCCTAATTATTTGGAAAATTTTAATTAGAAATCACGTTCATCAAATTTCAATTTACTAGTGCCTATCTCGTGCAAAATAGCTTATTATAGTATAATTAGTTTAATTTAGCAATGAAAATAGCTTGTAATTAATATGATTGTGATTTAGTTTCAAAAAATATTAAATTAAGAAATTTCATAGACATGTGTTTTGTGTTAATTTTATGGAGATTTTTTAGTACTTTGTGTTAATTCTTCAGTGGTGGTTGACCGTCACTACGCACTAGTCCCTCTCAAAGGGATTTATGCCCTTGCATCCAACGAAAACAACCAATCTCGACCAAATATACTTATATTAGTGTAATTAGATTAACTTGGTGATCAATTTCGAAAAATACGAGAATTTCAAGTCTTAATTGAAAAAGTCAATTTTGCAGTGGTGATTGACCGTCACTACGCACTAGTTCCTCTCAAAGGGAACTACGCCCTTGCATCCAAGGAAAGCAACCAATCTCAACCAAATATACTTATATTAATATAATTAGATTAACTTGGTGATCAATTTCAAAAAAATACGAGAATTTCAAGTCTTACTTAAAAAAGTCAATTTTTCAGTGGTGGTTCACCGTCACTACGCACTAGTTCCTTTCAAAGGGAACTACGCTCTTGCATCCAACAAAAGCAACCAATCTCGACCAAATATACTTATACTAGTATAATTAGATTAATTTGGTGATCAATTTCGCAAAAAATTCACATTGTTCAAACTTTAATTGAAAAAGTCAAATCTTCAGTGGTGATTGAACGTCATTACGCACTTGTTTCTCTCAAAGGGAACTACGATCTTGCATCCAACGAAAGCAACCAATCTCGACCAAATATACTTATATTAGTATAAATAGATTAATTTGGTGATCAATTTCAAAAAATACGAGAATTTCAAGTCTTAATTGAAAAAGTCAATTCTTCAGTGGTGGTTCATCGTCACTACGTACTTGTTCCTCTCAAAGGGAATTATGCTCTTTCATCCAACGAAAGCAACCAATCTTGACCAAATATATTTATATTAATATAATTAGATTAATTTGGTGATCAATTTTGAAAAATACGAGAATTTCAAGTCTTAATTGTAAAGTCAATTCTTCAGTGGTGATTCACCTTCACTATGCACTAGTTCCTCTCAAAGGGAAGTACGCTCAGGCATCCAACGGAAGCAACCAATCTCGACCAAATATACTAAATATTAGTATAATTAGATTAATTTGGTCATCAATTTCGAAAATTTCGCATTTTTCAAACTTTAATTGAAAAAGTCAAATCTTAAGCGGTGGTTGAACGTCGCTACGCACTTGTTCCTCTCAAAGGGAACTACGCTCTTGCATCCAACGAAAGCAACCAATCTCAACCAAATATATTTATATTAGTATAATTAGATTAATTTGTCGATCAATTTCAAAAATTCGCATTTTTCAAAGTTTAATTGAAATATTCAAATTTTCAGTGGTAATTGACCTTCAGTACTCACTTGTTCCTCTCAAAGGGAACTACGCTCTTGCTTGATATGATTGCATGCAAGAATTTTTATATAAAAGGGTATGAAACTATGCTTATTAATTATTTTAAATCAATGTGCGTAAATTGAATAAGTTGATGAATTATCTAATATACCCTCAATTATTTTATTATATCCACATATACCCTGCCAATTTGTGTCGTTTCTACTATTCCGCATACAACAAATGGAGTTCAAATTGTCAACGATATCGCATGTTGCAACTAAACTAAAAGTTCACTAAGCTTAATTTGTTTCCATTTATCTTGACAGAACTAAAATATCTAGAATTTGTAATAATATAAATGTATTATTTCTAATTAATTGAAGTATTGACATATAGTAATTTCATGAGGATATATGACTCAAAAAATCCTCGTGCAGAGATTCAATCTAGGTTTAAATTTGTCCTCTTATTTATAATTGTCGTTGACTATTCAACTCTAGAACTCTGTGGTTTAATTTACAATTTATGTATGTGTTAAAAAGATTTAATTTATGACATAAGCTTAACAAGAATATATGTACTTTTATTAACTAAAAATTTGTTCCACAGAAAAAAGATTAACGGAGACTATAAGATAGGGATTACTGAAATTAAGTTGCCCGTGAAAAAAAAGGCTAAAAAAAGATTGTAGTATAAACTTTGTATGTATTATTTAAAAGGGAAAAAGAAGAGAAGTAAAAAAGTGAATTTGTGTGCTAGGTTGTTGGTAGTTGTGCATCATTTCAAGGCTTAATTGTGTTCAAGCGCCACATCATCGAAGGTTACTAATAATATTTTTTTCCTTGTATTAAAATTACAAAATAACGAGTAATTATATTTCTTCTTCAATATATATGTGGTTTAAATTACGATTACTTTATAATGATAAAACTATTTAAACTATTATAGGAATCCATTGCCTTCAAGAGACGCATAATGTTTGGGATAAAACACTACTCAAAGCTCAGTGCACTGTTTGGTGTTGAAGTCTGCATGGCTCTCGTTGATTTTGATTGGCTGTTGACTGTTTGTCTCTGGTGCAGATCCGGCTTGGATGCCGGAGCCCTCGTGGTAGAGATTATAAAATTGAATTTTATAGTATTTTCATGGATATTTTGATGCAATATTTTGGGGTCTTAAAAACCTGATCCAGTACTATTATTACGTCTGACTATTTTTATTACTCCGTTATAAATTGTAATGACTTCAAATTGCCTTTTTGACCAATTTCATTTGTTTTCCAAAAGTTCAATTGCGTTTATCAAAGTGAATGTCTTATCAACTCCATTTTCCATTTAGTGTTGTGTGGCAAAAGAAGTAATCGATTGTACGTTTTTTACAGAATTGTACACACAATTGGACGCACAAATATTTGATGCATACTGGTGCAAAAACATCATTTTCAATATTTCCACAATTAAAAAAAGAGAAACATAGTTCTTTTAAAAGTTACTGAGAAATTATTTCATCACCATTCAAAAATGCGAATAAAATAGGCCAGTTACAATCATTATCCGAACAAAGAGCTACGGCTACTTAGAGGAGTTGCACGGCTAGCTCTTTGCTGCATCACTGAATGCTCCGTTCGGTGTACGACTGACTTAGAAGCGTTAAATAACAGTAAATTAGCATGACTATCCTAATATTCATGAATAATCAACATATTTATTATTAGCCGTTCTAAAACAATGAAAAAACACAGGCGGTAGCAATTATTATCTAGGCGAAGAGATACTGCTACTTAGAAGAGTTGCACGGCTAGCACTTTGCTGCACCGCTGAATGCTTCGTTGGGTGCACAGCTGACTTAAAAAGTAGAATTAAAGCGAATTTCATAATATTTATTACTAATCAAAATTTTAATTCTAAAACACTGATAAAATAGGTGTTGCAATCATTATCCGGCCGAAGAGATACGCCTACTTAGAGCAGTTCACAATTAGCTATTCCCTGCACCGATGAATGCTCTGTTAGTTGCACGACACACTTAAAACAGTTAAATATCAATCAATTAGCGAGGATTTCTAATACTTATGAAGAATCAACATTTTTATTTCTAAAACATTGACCAAATACGGCGGTCTCAATCATTATCCGGACGAAGAGCTACGACTACTTAAAGAAGTTGCACGACTAGCTATTCACTGCACCGCTGAATGCTCAGTTGGATGAACGACTGACTTAAAAGCCTTAAATATTAGCCAATTAGTGCGAAATTCATAGTATTTATTAATAATCATCCGTTTATTTCTAAGAAACTCTATAAAGTTGATAAAATAGGCCGATTGTTGAATTTTATGTTTTGTCTCAAAATTCCATAGAACTAAACTTCATTTAGTTTATGTACATGATTAATGTGTTCTAAATATGCAAAAAAATTTAGCATTCATCCATGAGTTTCTAAATTATGATAAATGAATTATAATTTGTTGTTGGTTTTGTTTATACTAGAGAATTTTCAGATTGAAGCAATATCCAAAACATGAGATTAATGTGAGACATATGGGAGGCATGTGAGATTTATGGGAGGAACAAGGGAGTAATGTTGTTAGAGGAACATTTATAATTGTGATTTTGAGGAGCACATTTAGTCGTAATGATATTTTTATTTTTTTTAAATTAATTCTTGCATTCTATAGTTTTAGAGGGTTGTGACCCATGGCATCCAATTCTACATTTTCCTCCCCGCCCAATTTCATAAAATATAAAAATCTTATTTTTTTCTTCCTCTTTTCTTCATTTGTCGTTCTACATCTCTCTCCCCGCTTTCTTCATCTATCTGCCCTCCCTCTTGCCCCTTCATTTTCATCTATCTCTGTTGCTCGACCCATATACGCCGTTTCCCTATTTTCGTCGTGTCTCATTGTATATTAGGGCTTTCTCTATTTAAGTCAATTGAAAATTAGAAACTGTGATTCCCCTTTCCCACTCTTGACTCTTCACTCTTCAGTATTTTTATCCGGCCAGTGCTCTGTTTAAGTTGATAGAAATACAAATGAAGCAAGATTTGTTCAAATCTCTACCATCAGAAATCATCACCAACATCCTCTCACGTCTCCCTGTTCGAGCCATTGCATGGTCCAAGTGTGTCTGCAAAGCATGGCTCCATTTTCTCCAGACAGATGAGTTTGTGAAGTCTTATGTTTCAATATCCGCTGCTGCCCTAGTTGTTTTGCTGTCGGAGAAGAACTCGAGTCGATGCGCAGTTTTTGGATTGGGCGACGCATCGATGCTGAGAATAGCCATGATCATCGGTGCAGTCATCTCGCCAAGTTTATTTTCCTCACCGAGTATCAATACATGGTTCTGCTAATGGTTTGCTTTTCCTGAAAAAAGGCGACCTCAGTTGTGATTCTCTCTATGTATGAAATCCAATATCTCTTGAATATATAGAGCTCCCTTTCCCTAAACAATTCGTCATCCCTTTTGAAATTCAATTCATATTTGGATTTGGGGTTTGCAAAATAAGTGGCCATATAAGGTGGTTCGGATTATTCCTCAATCGGAATGTAATCATATTTACACTCTCGAAACAAGTTCGTGGAGATGCGTTGAAGCAGCTCATGTCTCGTTTGATTTTGCTTGTTGCATCTGTGGTGCATTTGTTAAGACCAATCTCCACTAGTTAGGGTTAGATTCAAACAGAACCCCATGGAGTTTATGTTTCGACCTTGAAACAGAGTGTTTTAACACTTTCTTTGTTCCCCCTCTTCAATGAATTTTGGAAGAATGTATGGAGGGGTTTTCTTCTTTAAAGGATTGTCTTTGTGTGTGTGATCACACATCCGATCATTCTCTGGTTGATGAAAGAGTATGGAGACGATAAATCTTGGATAAAGGAATATGTCATCAACTTGAGTCCTAATTTTGGTAGTACTCACTATGCATATATCTACCTTATTGAAGTTTTCAAAGATGGGGACGTTTTGATGCTATGGGATGGGCAATTCCCTTTTTACTTCTCCAACGAGACTGGAACTACTAAAAAAACTGGTGTCTTTGAGGCACGAAATACCTACGTCATCACTTCAACACTTGTCACTCCTAGCTTTCTCTTGCTCAAGTGTTTGGCACTCGAGAATGTGATCTCATTATGATTATTTTTATTTTGAGTCTACATTTGTTTTGTAATCAAGATTATGGTGTGCTTTTTGTGTAGTTCTCATGCTATCTACATATGCAATTAAATCGTTAATGACTATATTCAGCTTCATCGTTTTTCATTGGGTTGTTTTCTCGCATTCTCAAGTTGTCTAAATTCTCTTTAACTGACTAAGATAATATGTACATTATAGGCCTTTGGTAAGTGCACCCACCGGTGCCACCATTGGTGCAGCACCGAAAATGATTGCGAGGTTAATTAACTCTTTGTTGTTTGTGTGTTTGTTATTGTTGTTAGCTACTTAGGTTTATTGGTTGTGCAGAGTTCATAGCATGCATGGTTGATCATTCGTAATTGGGTCATGTACATTTGACTATTGCACAGTTGACTTCAGAGTGTGCAGTGTTGAGTAGATGTGCACTACTACTTTGTTATTATGTGGTTGAAATGAGTGAAAATCACCTTAACAAATTCTCACGACACCCAATTTTGATTTGATCGTTGTTGTGCAAGGTTTTGACTACAATGTAATAATCGAGTCTTTAAGGAATTGTTTGTAAAAGAAGATTGCTCGGAGGGTTGCTTTGCAAATGAGAAGAGTGGAGCTCAAGGAAGACAGTTAGTTTGGCAGCTGGAACTGAGCTAAGAGGCGGGTGCTACTAGTAGTTTTGATGCTGTTATTACTTGTTGTAATCGTAGTATAGCAGTAGAAGTGAGATACAAGAGAGAAAGAGAGAAAGAGAAGTGAAAAAGTAGAAGCTTTGTAGTAGATTGAAATCTGCTCTTCTTCTTCCTCCAATTCTCGCATTGTATCTGGTTTTCTTCTTGGGTGAGTAGTAAAGAGTTTCAGTGCTCCTCCCATGGATGTAGATCTTACGATCGAACCACGTAAATTCTTATGTCATCTTCTTCGCATTCGCTTTCTGCATGATTAGGTTTTACTGTTCTTAGTTTACTGTTCTATTTATTGTGATTCTGAGTTTGAGCGTTGTGAATCCTTGTTCAAATCCTAACAAGTGCCACCGTCGTGTGGGAAGCGTAACTATCACGATCAATTAAGGCAGTTTTTGGAGATCTTGATCAAAGATTATTCAGATTGAAGGAAGAGAATCATCGATGATGAGTACGGCTAATTTCGAGATGGAAAAATTCAATGGGAAAAATGATTTTGCATTGTGGAAGATCAAGATGTGAGCTCTACTGGTTCAATAAGGGCTTGGCATCGCTTTAGAAGAAGAATCGAAGCAGAGAGAAGGAGAAAGACTGAAGGAAAATTGAAGAAGGATGAGTCATCCAATTCTAGTTATAAGCTTGGTCTTGAATAGATCTTGCAGCGAGCACACAACACCATTATTTTGAGTCTGAGTGATAAGGTTCTTCATGAAGTGGCAAAGGAAAAGAGTGCTGCAGCGGTTTGGGAGAAACTGGATAAGCTTTACATGACAAAGTCTTTGGCAAATAGACTTTACATGAAGCAGCGGCTCTATTCTTACAAATTCTCTGAAGAAAAGGGAGTTGAAGATCAACTGGATGAGTTTAATAAATCACTGAATGATTTTCAGAACATTGATGTCTCAATCGATGATGAAGACAAGGCAATTATGTTGTTTAATGCACTTCCTAAGAGCTATGATCACATAAGGGATGCTATGATCTTTGGCAGAGAAACAAACATTTTCCTTGAGATTGTGCAGAATGCATTGAGGGCAAAAGAATTGCAGAAAGCCAATGAATCAGAAAGAATTGTTTCATTTGGAAGAAGAAGTAAACAGAGAAGAATCAGGAAGAAGATACTGCAGATATTGCTGAAGAGTGTGTGAGAGCTGAAGCTCTTACTGTTATACATGAAGCTAAAGGAGTTAATATTCTTATTCCTCAACATTTGAAACTCTCTAAAACACATAGGCCACCAACTGAAGAGGAGAAGGTGGAGATGAACAGAGTTCCATATGCTAATGTAGTTTGGAGTATCATGTATACAATGATTTGTACTAGACCTGATCTTGTTTATTCTATTAGTATTGCTAGTAGGTTTATAGCTAATCCAGGAAAGAAGCATTGGGATGCTTTGAAGTATATTCTGAGATACATGAAGTCTACTTCAGATTGTGGATTAGAATTTTAGAAAATTGGTGAAAGTCAATAACCTTTGGAAGGCTATGTGGATGCTGATTATGCAGCAAATGTAGATACAAGGAAGTCACAAACTGGATATGTATTTACATTGTTTGGAGTTGATGTTAGTTTGAAGTCCATGTTGCAATCTGTGATGGTACTCTCAACCATAGAAAATGAGTACATGGTTGTGACTGAGGTTGTTAAAGAAGGGATTTAGCTTCGAGGGATGCTTGAAGAGCTTGGTTTTTCACAGAAATTAGTCACCATCTTTTGTGACAGTCAAAGTGCAATACACTTGGTTAAACATCAAGTGTTTCATGAGAGGAGTAAGCACATAGATGTGCGGCTACACTTTGTGAGAGACACCATTCATAAGGGTGTTGTGAAGATGGTGAAGGTTGCTACTGATGATAATGCAGTTGTCATGTTAACCAAGCCTTTGTCTGTGTCTAAGTTCAGACATTGTCTTGAGTTGATTGGATTAAACTCTTATTAGTGAGTGTGTTTTGAGGGATGCTGAAATTCTTACTTTGAAGTCAAGGTGGAGAACTGTTGTGCAAGGTTTTGACTACAACGTAATAATCAAGGTGCAGAGTGATCTCTACCCTCTATCTTCTACGGCTTGGATCATTCCTTAAGAGACAGTTACTACTAGTAGTTGTGATGCTATTATTAGTTTAGCAGTAGAAGTGAGATACAAGAGAGAAAGAGAGAGAGAGAGAAGTGAAAAAGTAGAAGCTTTGTAATAGCTTAATTATTATGCAAGTCATGATCAAATTACTTGACGTTAAACGCTCTGAAATCTGTCATGCACCCAATGGTGCAAGGAGCAGTGCAACGAAGAAGTAACCGTGCAAGTCCTCCAAGCCGAAATATCTCTTCGTGGTCATAACATTTGTGACCGCCCTATTTTCTAAAAGTTTTGGAAAGATTAAGAAATAATTATGTGGACTATTACCCAACAGTGTTACTAGTGCAACATCGAATAAATAAATACAGTAGAACCTCCAGAAAGGAATACTTTATTTAGGAATAAACTCTCATTTTGTCACATAGTTCATGGTCCCAACTCGGGACCAGTTATAATTAGAAATAAACTCTATATTTGTCATAATTCATATTTTTTTCCAGTCCCACATTAAGGAAATACACCTCCAAAACACAATTAATATATATATATATATATATATATATATATATATAGATAATATATCTCATTACAATATATTTAAGTTGATTTAAAATATTTTTTAAGGTTGCTTATGACAATGACTTCATTTTTATTGTTGTAACCATATCCTTTAACTTACGTGTCTTCAATATCTCTTGAATGCCTTCGATATCACTGATTGGGATAACTTAAGATTATGAGTATCATCCAACCACTTTGCAAAATCGTTTTGCTTCCAACTCGGATGCAATTCTTTCATTCTGCACAACTCAACATCAACTTTTTCACTCATTTGAGTTCTTTTTTCACTTTTTGGTGCCATGCTTGATAAATATTTTAATTTGATGTAATTGGTATATAGTATTTATAGGAGGAAAATAATGAATTAATCAATAGTTAAATGCATACTTTAATGATGGACTCTACATATTCTATGGCCTCTAAAATTTTTAAATGAAATAAATTAATATATATATATATATATATATAATACATGCATTTAATACTTATAATATT
The DNA here is from genome assembly GCA_029490685.1 of Schizonepeta tenuifolia. Classification (NCBI taxonomy): domain Eukaryota; kingdom Viridiplantae; phylum Streptophyta; class Magnoliopsida; order Lamiales; family Lamiaceae; genus Schizonepeta; species Schizonepeta tenuifolia. The sequence goes on from JANLIY010000007.1 coordinate 3,641,746, forward strand.
TAATTATAGTTCATGCACATTAAAATTAGAAAAAAAATAAATTTTCTTCTTCGAACTCCATTTACGAATAACCTCTCATTTTATCATATTTTTCACGGGTCCCAAAAATATTCCTTAATAGAGGTTTTACTGTATATTCATTATTTATGAACGTATAATTCTATAACGTTTCATATTAAATCAATTGTATATAGTTTTACAATTAGTAACTAGACCAAATTACTTGACGTTTAATGCTCTTAAGTTTGTCGTGCACCCAGCGGTGCTGCGATGAACTAGCCATGCAGCCCTTCTAAGTAATCGTAGCTTTTCATCGGGATAATGATTGCGACCGCTCTAATTTTTTATTATTTTATTTTAGAAAGATTCAGAAATAAATTGGTGGATTATGCATAATTATTAAGTAAACGTCTTATGTATGTCGTGTATCCAACTGTGTATCCAGCGGTGCAGCTATGAAAATCTAGTGCTTCTCAAGGCACTTAGTGGTGCATCTCGTTATATAGTGTGGTGCATATGAATACATGATGTGGTGCATATGAGGTGACTGTAATAAAAATGAAAAAAAAAAATGAAAATTTGGTGCATCTCAATGCACTTAGTGGTGCATCTCGTTATATAATATGGTGCATCCGAATGTGTAAAGTGGTGCATTTGAGCTAAACCTAAAAAAATAAAAAAAATAAAAAAAAAATTGATAGACGTTGACATTTACACCCTTGTCATATCATATTCCTCTATTTTTAAATTCTAGCCCTTAGCATAAAATTTTGAAATTTTAGCCATTTTTTTCACCTTTTTTGATAGACGTTGACATTTACATCCTTGTCTATCATATTCCTCTATTTTCTTTTGTTACTTTTCTTCCCTCTTCTCTCACGAGCAACGTTTCCCCTCCACCACTGCGTTTCCCTTCCTTTCCAGCCCTCGCATATAGTCGTTGCCGCTCCGTCGCCGTCGCCACCACGATAATTATTGCATTACCTCTGAAATACAGTTCTTAAATTCTCTTGCACTTGGTTTATCTGGATTGTGGATCCCCACAGAGAGCTAAAACCCCTCTCCGTTCATCGCAAAAATTCCTCAATTCGATCCAATTCAATTTCTGTTGTAAGTTACCCTTCCTCATCTTTGCTCTTTGGCGTTATAGCTACACAGAATTAATCTCATTATACTGTTTTATTACATGAAAAATGGATGTGAACAAAGATGAAGCCGTCAAGTGTATGAATATCGCCAGGAATTCAATTTAATCGGGCGACAGAGATCGCGCCCTCAAATTCCTCAACAAGGCTCGTAGGTTAGATCCATATATTCAAATTAATGAATTCTTGTCCAATCTCAATGCTTCATCGCCGGAAGATAAGAGCCCTAAAGAAGCCACCGATGAAAAAAATCCTCTCGATCCATCTATTTCTCTTGGATTGAAATGGTGAAAATGTATTTCAAATTTGTAGTTCACCGCCGACCCCAACCTCACCGCCGAATCTGTCGGAGAAGATCCACCTGCTGTTGTACGATATCATCACGAGGGCGGCGGTCGGAGCAAAGACGGCGGTGCGTGCGGAACAACGACTATCACTCCGACAATGAATTGACCCTCATCACCACCACAAAGAGAAGCAAGACGATGAGAGGAAGTGAACCGTGTAATCCCCGAACCTCAATTCACATCCATGATGCCGGAATTTCTGAAAAACCAGACACGTCGACACCACCACCACAGATCAGTAATTTCTTTTTGTTATTTCACGATTAGTTTCTGTTACTGATCAAATTCTTTTGTGTTACTGATCAAATTTTTGTGTGTTACTGATCAATTTTTTTGTGTTAGTGATCAAAATTTTGTTACTGATCAAAAGTTTTTTGTTGTTACGAGTTGATACGAGTTGTTATTTTGTTCAGTCACAAAAAAATTTTTGTGACCATTGGATGCCAATGATACGAGTTCTTTTTTCTTTTGTTCCGTCACAAAAGAAATTTTGTGACCATCGATGACTGTGGTTGTTTCTTGCAGCGATGACGACTTAGATTTTATTTTGTTGATGAGTCACAAAAAAAAATTTGTGGCCACCGGCGACGGTGGCGGTGGCTGCGACTAAGACGAGTTTTTTTTTTGCTCAATCACAAAAAAAATTGTGACTCCGGTTGTAGCGGCGGCGACGACAACTCAATTTTTTTATGAGTCACCAAAAAATTTTGTGACCACTAGCGATGGCGGCGGCGGAATGGTGGCGGTGGCTGCAATTAAGACGAGTTATTTCTTTTTTGTTTAGTCACAAAAAAAAAAAAAAATTGTGACTATGGTTGTAGTGGCTGCGACTCAGTTTTTTTTTATGAGTCATAAAAAAAATTGTAACCACTAGCAACGATGGCAGTGGCTGCGACTAAGACGAGTTGTTTTTTTTGTTCAGTTTTTTTGTGACCATTAGTGATTGCGGTTGTTGTTTGCGGCGATGATGACTTAGATTTTTTTTTTGATGAGTCGCAACAAAAAACTTTGTGACCACCGGCGAAGGTGGTGGTCGCTGCGACTAAGACAAGTTCTTTTTTTTTTGCTCAATCACAAAAAAATAAAATTGTGACTCCGGTTGTAGCAGCGGCAATGACAACTCAGTTTTTTTTTCTATGAGTCACCAAAAAAATTTGTGACCACTAGCGATGGCGGCAGCGGATGGTGGCGGTGGCTCCGACTAAAACGAGTTGTTTTTTTTTCTTCAGTCACAAAATAAATTTTGTGACACCGATTGTAGCGGCGGCAACGATGACTCAATTTTTTTTTGACGAGTCACAAAAAAAAATTGTGACCACCGGCGACGGTGGCGGTGGCTACGATTAAGACGAGTTATTTTTTTTGTTCAGTCACAAAAAATTTTTTGTGATTCCGGTTGTAGCAACGGCGACGACAGCTCAGGTTTGTTTTTTTTCTTTGATGAGTCACAAAAAAAATTGTGACCATCGACGACAGCGGTGGCCGCGGCGGCGGACGGTGGTGGTGGCTGCGACTAAGATGAGTTGTAGTCTTTTTGTTCAGTCACAAAAAAAAATTGTGATTCCGATTGTAGTGGCGGCGACGACGACTCAGTTTTTTTTTTGTTTTTTTATGAGTCACAAAAAAAAATTGTGACCACCGGCGACGGTGGTGGCTGTGGAGGTGGAGGCGGAGGCTACTGAGAGATGAAGAGTAGAAGGTAAAGAGTATGATGAAAAGTACTCCCTCCGTATTACATATAAAGTCCCATTTCACACATTTCACATGTATTTTTTTAAAAAGTCCCATTTCACTTTATCGACTCATACACCCTCAAGAATCTCTCTTATTTACACTCATTTGACATTGATGGACCCACCTTCCAATAGCTTTATTACTACCTTTTGTCAATACCACTACCTTTTTGTCAATACCACTACCTCTACTTTCTAACTTTTACCTGATCGCTAATTTTCTACCAAACAATTATACCGCATTTTAACGGACAATTGTAGTATAAAATAACGAGTATCGTATCCTCAAGGACTATTGACCGAATTTATGTTGAAAATGAAATTTATGCATCTTCCTACTATTCAAGCTTTGCAAACAACATGCTTGAAGGCAACACAACTTAAGAAATAAGAAACACAAAAGCAAAGATCAAACAAGAAGCAATAGAAAAATAAACGAATTAAGGAAACAATATAAAAAGGGTTGACTCTAGGAATCTTGCTCAACTCAAAATGATGGAGAACAAAGCTATTGATTCATTTAACCAATTTAATCTAAATCTAGTGAAGGAATCACAAGAATAAGCAAACTCTCTCTCTCGAGAAGAGAGCACTCGTTGATCAATTTTTCGTCTCTCTCGACTAAGACTCAGAACGGAACATTGACTCCCAAAAGCACTCAAGATTCATAAAATTCTTTGATTAGATTAACTTCCGCTAGGACCCTTAACCAATCAAATCAAACAAACTTGAATTCAATGATCATAAAAACCGGCTAGGAATTTTCACAAACACTTAGCATGCCAAAATAGAGGCCACCTATTTCAACATAAAAACAAGCACCAAGTTGCAAGAACTAAAAATTTAGAAGGCATAATAATATCAATAAAAGAAATCCACCATCAAATGAGCATCACAAGTTCCCTAGAATCAACTAAGAAATTTAGCTAGACATGCATAGAATTAACACAATACAATAGAGAAATGATTGCATAGATGAAAAATTAAGAACCCAATGTTGAAATCTTCACAAGTCTTCAATCCAAACCTCAATTCACTATTACAACCATAAAAATGTTTAGAACCCTAATTTGGAAACTTTTTGAACAAGAATATAAGCTATGGAAGGTGAATACCACGTTTTGGGCTGACATAAGATATATATAGGAGGGAAAAAGTGTTAAATGGGATCAAAATCGCGTCAGGAGCAAAATTGTCCAAAAATTGGACAATACAGTAAAAATCGGTGGTCGGAGTACCAAAGTCGGCGGTCCAGGCCCGAAAGTCGGCGGTTCAGGCCCGAACCGCCAAGTGGACCGCCGATTTGCATTTTCTTAACAGCTTCCAATCCAGAGATTTCCGGCGGTTCACCCCTGAACCGCTGGTTTTTGAAGCCAAACCGCCGAAAATAAATTTTGGAGCGCCGGTTCTTCATTTCTTTCCCTCTTTGCTCGGTTTTTCACTTTACGTCCCGTTTCTTCATCTCCGTTCCTCGACAGCCCTTCCATTCTGACTTAGCACCTCATGCTTAACCTACACACATGCACAAACTCCACCAAAACGTGAAAGCGACCCAATATAATAAAAACTATCTAAAACAAGTCACGAATGGCGGAAAAATAAGGCAATTAGTGCTATGAAAATGCATTTAGTTGCTATAAAATGGATATTTATCATTACCCCACTCAAAAATACTTTACCAATTTTCTTAATACTCGTGCCCATTTAAATTGGGACTTTATAACTAATACGGAGGGAGTAATAAAGTTACAAAAAGTTTTTTGTTCTTGGATTTATAAAAACAAATGAATGGTAGAAAACTCATGTATGACTAAAATTTAAAAAAATAATGGGAAGGGTTAAAATTTAAAGACACAATCAAAGAATGGCTACTATCAAATTTGCCTCATATATATATATATATATATATATATATATATATATAGAGAGAGAGAGAGAGAGAGAGAGAGAGAGAGAGGAGAGAGATCATATGAGAATAAATATTATCCTAAGAAATGAGAATAGATCTCCACCATAGATCTAAGGGTGATGAAGGGTCAAGATTTGGCCTGGTCAAAGAGGGTCAAACCCGGGTCAACCCGAGTCAACCCGTTGACTTTATTTATTTATTTATTTATTTATTTTATTTCTGCTTTTTATTTTTTATTTATTTATTAATTTTTTTTATGGGTGAACTCATATGCACCACTTCACATATTCGGATGCACCACTGTACATAACTAGATGCACCACTAAGTGCATTGAGATGCACTAGCTTTTCATTTTTTCTTTTAATTTTTTTTAGGGTCAGCTCATATGCACCATTTCACATATTCGAATGCACCACATTATATAACGAGATGCACCACTTAGTGTATTGAGATGCACTAGATTTTCAGGTTTTTTATTTCTTTTTTTCGATATTTTCTAAAATTTTCAGATTTATTTTCCCCCTTTTTTTATTTGTCTCTTCATTTTTTAGTTTGCCGCTTCTTCTTTGGTCAAGATTCGAGCGAGGGGAGCCAAAGGTCTCGGAACGAGCCGAAAAAGTTCAAATTATTGCCCGACGATTATCCTTATCTTAGTAATCGGAGCAAAGGCGGAGCCGTAAAATCGGAGCCGTAGGCGGAGCCGAGAAAATACATTTGTAAAAAAAACTGAAAAAAAATCTAAAAAAAAACTGAAAAAAATTCGGACATGCATCACAATGTGTAACCAGATGCACCACATAGTCTAAGTAGATGCACCACATAGTGTAACTAAATACACAATGTTTTTACGAAAATTAAAAAAAAGAACGAAAACAAAACTAGTGCATCTTAATGCACTTAGTGGTGCATCTCGATATGTAGAGTGGTGTATCCGAATATGTGAAGTGGTGCATATGAACTGAACCTTAAAAAAAAAATTGAAAAAAAGTCAACGGATTGACCCGTGTTTGACCTGCTTTGACCATGCCAAATCTTGACCTTTCATGTAGATATAATCAATGATGGAGATTAATTCTTATTTCTCACTTTAAAATTCATTCGCATGGAAATCACTCCATATATATATATATATATTATATATATATATATATATATTGACCCTACAATTACGTTTTCCTATATGTATATTTTTATTCAATAATATTGTATTTTAATGTAATTATTATATTTTGAGCTTGGGAAAAAAATTATCTTGAGAATTGTAGGAATTCCATATGAAAAATATTGTATAGTAATATTTTACATAAATAATTTCTCTTATTTCAAATCTTGGGCTAAAATAAATTTGATATTTCCATATCACTATTTTATTCAATAAATTATAATGTTTTTAAGCATTTATAATTATACCATAATTTTGGGAATTAATTAAGGATATGATTGAGATTAGTTCTGAAATAGTTAGATTAGATTTGATTTTCAAAATTTAAATCAATCATATAACCAATCCCTTAATAGTTAAGGATAATAAGGTAATTTTGAAAAATAAAATAAATAACTTAATTAATTCGAAATTACTAAAAATAATAACTTAATTAATTTACTTCATTGTGTCTAAGAGATATGTTCTAAAATTATGTCCATTGATGTTATTTTTATTAATTTTCCATGTATGATTTTGTATTTAGTTATTTACTCAATAGATTTGAAACACACAAATTTGTATCAAGATTAGGTCAGTAAATTTATCCTCAAATTCTTAATACTATTTTATTTCTAAAAAAGAAAAGTAGCCAAATGTGAACCCTATAATTTTGAGTTTTGACTTTATGTGAGATTACGTTATTGTATTTTTCCCAAGGTTGCAACGTAAAGGGGACAAGGGGAGTGTGTTGGTTTATCATAAAACTCGAATTGCAGGCCACGTAGAAGCTTCGACTAAACATTATTGACAACTCAATTGCTATATCCAAATCTATTAATGTCATGCAGTCATTGTCTTCTAGAATATGAGAAGACAAATGCAAATTTTCTTCCTTTATATTTGTAACTTTTATTCAAAGTGCGATGTAAATAACACACAGCTATATTTTTATTATGCATTTTATTACTATGTATTACCATAATTTATCTATAACGATCGTATCATGTGCAAAGAGTGTTTTTCATCTCTCACATGAGATGGTTCCTACCATATATAATAAAGATATTATTATCAAATTGTGATTGTCAAATTGCATCTGGATTGAACATTAAATAAAATGAATGTGTTCACGTCGCTCCACCTGAACTACTCAAATACATACAATGCAATGAATTCAAAATTAGGGATTTCTAATCAGCATTTTAACTTTTTCATTTATCCTATTATGCAATATCATTTATTTTGGTTTTATTTTTCCCTACTATCTATGGACAAAAAGTTTGGTAACATCGGTCTCATCGAGGCTAAATATAGTACAGCGAACAACGCCCAAAGAAAGAGGCGTGTTTTGGTGCAGCCGCCGCATAGTATGCGACCGTGGTGCGTGCTCACATGTGCGCGCCTCCACGTTCCCGTCAATTTTTTTTTTATTTTCAGTTTTTTTTCGGCTCCACCTTCAGCTCCGATTTTACGGCTCCGTCTTCGCTCCGATTACTATTATAAAGATAATTGTAGTGACAACAATTTGGATTCTTTAGCTCGCTCAAATGTTAAAGTAATCATTGTCGTTGAAAAAGAAAACATTATCATTAAGAAACGTAAAGTTTCACAATCATTAGATTTCGTCTCGACAATGTCTACTTTTGAAGATGATAAGTTATACTTTTAGTGAACCGTTAAAGTAATTATTATCGTTGAAAAAGTAAACATTTTCACTAAGAAACGTAATGTTTCACATTCATTACATTTCTTCACGACAATGTTAACTTTTGCTCATGACAAATTCTACTTTTAATCTAACGTTAAGGTAATTATGGTCGTTGAAAAAGTAAACATTGTCTTTACGTAACGTAAAGTTTCATAATCATTACATTTTGTCACAACAATATCTACTTTTAAACATGACAAGTTATACTTTTAGTCAAACATAATAGTAATTATTGTCGTTGAGAATGTAAACATTGTCGTTAATAAACGTAATATTTTACAATCGTTACTTTTTGTCACGATAATGTTTACTCTAGATAACGACTCCCTCGCTCGACTCTTAAAGAAATAAGAAGAGGCAAACAAAAAGGGATAGACGAAAAAAAATATATTTGGAAAAAATATCTGGAAAATAAAAAAGAAGAAAAAAAATTTGGAAAATAAAGAAAAAAGAAAAAAAAACAAAAAAAAAAACACTAAAAGACACAAGAATACAGAAAGCACCAAAGACAAAACACAAAAAAGACAAATTACACTAAAAACAAAAAGTGGTGTGGGTGTACAGAAACAATTGTCCCAAAGAAATAGTTGGTTATGTCAGAGCCCCAATTCTCGAGGGACGGCAGAAGCCGGGGTGCGACTGAGATTGGATTAAAGAAGCGGGGAAGAAGGGTGGCTGACTAACAAAACATACATAAAAGACAACATACATTCAATGAACAAGACTTGACTATTATAAAGGAAGAGTTAATCGCGAAGGATTACTCGACAAAAGTACTCGAAAGTATCTAAGTTCAAGATTACAGACTTATACTACAGTGATTTAATAATGTATACATGTCCTCAAAAAGTCTAGAGTTTTGGAGCGGAAGTAAGTCATAAACTAAAGCAATCCTACTTCTCAACTCAACTTCAACCACCGCCGCTCCCGTCGCTTCAACCTGCACATTTAGAAAACACATGCAGGGCTAAGTACAAAAGTACTTAGTGGGCACAATGCCGAAAACATAACATAAGTAGAGATAATATGGCATTTCATAATTTGTAGCACATCGGGGTTTTATTTGAAAATAGCTCATGTCTACTAAACATTTTCTGACTTATTTTTACAATTTACTCGGCCGAGCATTTTCTGGTATGCTACGTTCAAATCATGACCAATTCTCATTCACCATGGCTGGTACCCCTCAACAGGGTATCACATACACCACAGGTTACAAAGTGCACTAACTCTGGAAAGCACTTAGCAGCTAACTCAGAGCCGATCGTTAGTTAACCTATTTAGATTAACTCTAAATCTGGAAAACACGAATGTTAACTCAGATAGGTACAAGAGAACTCACAAAAAACATAAAACAGTTCATGCCATAATTATCACTTTGAAAACACAGATATCAAAGCGATAAAGAAAGGTTTTCCGAACATTGCTCGTTTTATTTGATATATAAAAGCCCATCTTAGTGTTTACAGAACTACGTACTAGCTTCCGATCTCCTGATCTTCCGTCCTTTCCTTACTGCTGGCTTTCTCCTTCATCGTAAAATAATAACACCTTAAAATCGGTCGAAAAAGATAATCGAATTAGGATTTAGTCGTTTCATTTCTTTAGGCATTTGCACGCTTACTAGTTTCATTTTAGTTAAAAGGGAAACGAGACTTGAACAAATCTCGTTTAGAACTCGAAAGGTCTCATACTCGACTCTTAGGTCAGTAGAGAGGGTATTCGTCAAGTTATTACGGCTTAAACGATCGAAAGAAACTAAGTTGCGAAGAAAACAACTTAAGAAATTGAATCCTGAAAATCACTGCGCATTACAGTAACTCTGGGGACTGCCCAGAACAGAGGCATTTGAAACAGGGGTTGAGCCCTGTACCACTAGAAATCTTTGGAAATCTAGTTTATGCTCCAATTTACGGATCTCAAATCCGATAAATGAGCTAAAAGATATTACAGTTTCCGGGAAGGGTCGCAAAACTGCCGCGCTAACCCTAATTGCTCGATAGAATCGACGTATAACTTCTTAGGTTCGTTCTAAGTTCTCGTACTCGATTTCTCACAAAACTGGACTCTCAAGGCAGTCGACACGTACTCCCGTACGTGAAGGACTCCTTGTCAAAACTCGTCTCATTAGCACGGCGTTCTAAACATCGTCGTCTCAACTACCAATTACTAAACCAAAACAAGTTAACAATTTCTCGTTTCTAACTACAACTCATATTATAATATTCCGAATGCTCATGTCGTCAACTACAAAGTTATGCCTTAGTCCATCATGATCATTATTATCAAGTTAGAATTCTTATTCGACTTCTCGGTTATTAATTATGACTACTTGTTCATCTCTTACGAGATTTCAAAAGTTATTGGATTTCGTTCATTTTCTACGTCATCAAACATCATCTAACAAGATTCATTTTCATGCATATCATCACTTCATATCATTACTAAATCTCAACTTAGATCGATTTCTTTGTCTCTTATGACTCACAAATTAATTTTAGAAAATTCTAAATAAATTCATAACAACATCTAATATTATTAACAACATTATTTCATCAACAAATCCTCAACTAAATCAACTACATGCAAACCCCTATTTTTCTCATAAATTTCGGTATTGTCACAATATTAAAGAGGGTGATTTTCTTCATCAATTAACATCATTTCTCTTAATCATACTACTATATCATCAATTAAACAATTACAAGTCTAATTACACAATAAATTGCAAAATCTCAAATCAAACCCTAGCCCTAAAATCGGTTTCTTTCAATTTCATAGGGCTTTCGATTTCTTTTTGTTTTAATCACTAATTGAACACTTCCTAAGCATGATTATACCATCAATTGAAGAATTCAATCATCCTACACATTTCCCCTAAAATTTCGGTAATGACAAGGAGTTAGGGTTCTTGGATTTTCTTCAATTTTAAGCATAGATCCATAACTAATCCATCCTATTACACTAATTAGAGATCAATTCATCTAAACCCCAACATCCTAAATTTTCGATCCATAAGAAAAATAAAAAGAAAAGGATTTGGAATGGATAGAAATGAAGAGCAGAAGATTACCTTGAGCTTTACTAAAGGAAGAAATAGACTTTGATGGAGGATTAGAGACTTGTGTGATTTTTCTTGTCCAAGAACTTGATGTCTTCAATGGTGAAGATGAAAATGAGAGAGATAGAATGTATGTGTGTGTGTGTTGCGGTTTTGGGGAGGGATTGGGAGTGAGGATGGTGATGACTAACTAAGTTAGATATTTCTAATTAGCATTAGGTGTAAAGTAGAAATTAAAAGGACAATAGTCATAGGTTAATACTATATAAAAATCAAAATATCAAGCTTAAGAGAGGGAGTATAATGTCGGTCATGAGAGGGAAAGAAAGAAAATTACGCGCTTTTCTGGCGCGATACGACGTTACGGAAATCGAACAACGAAAAACGCAGCTCGGCACAAAATCGTCACATTCCGATTCGACCAAAAATTCTAACGTATTAAACTTAATCAGAAAATAATATTTAAAATTTTAATTCCGACAAAAACTCGGGACGACACAGTCCGAGTTTCGTCCGGAAAATCATAAAAATGAACTTTCTCGGGCGAGTTCGTACCGCGATTTCGTGAATGTAAAAATCAGACGGTTTTCCGTTCTGAGTTCCTGAACTAAAAAGTTTTTGTACGCGATAACCCTAAATACAGTAGTCGTCTAACTGACTTCCGTAATTTATTTTCGGAAACGAATTTTACCGTTGGTCTTAGAATTCAGAATCGTAAACTTAGGCGTGCAAAGCCATTTTTATTATTAATTTTAAAATTTTAAGATTGTACGGAAATTCTGGGGAATTACATCCTACCCCCCTTGCGAAAAATTTCGTCCCGAAATTTACATACATTCTGCAAAAAGATGAGGATATCTCTCCTTCATCTTCTCCTCGAGCTTCCACGTGGCTTCTTCTTGCCCGTGGTGGTTCCATAGCACTTTAACGATTGGTATCGACTTGGTTCTTAACTCTTGGACTTTTCTATCCAAAATCGATATCGGTTTCTCTTCATAGCTTAGGTCAGATTCAAGAACTACGTCTTGCTGGCTAATGACGTGCTTAGGATCGTAGACATATTTTCTCAACTGAGAAACGTGAAATACGTTGTGGACACTTCCTAGACTTGGCGGTAAGGCCAATCTATAAGCGACGGGTCCTATTTTCTCGAGGATTTCATAAGGTCCTATAAACCTGGGTCTTAGTTTACCCTTAACTCCGAACCTAAGGATTCCTCTAGTCGGTGATATCTTAAGGAAAACTTTATCTCCTATTTCAAACTCAAGGTTGGTTCGACGATCGTCTGCATAAGACTTCTGTCGGCTCTAGGCTTCTTTCATTCTATCTCGTATCTGCCGAACTATCTCAATCATCTCATTAATCGCATATGGGCCTAGGTTCTTTCTCTCACCTACTTCGTCCCAATAAAGTGGCGATCTACATTTCCTTCCATACAAAGCCTCATACGGCGCCATTCCTATCGTGGCCTGATAGTTGTTGTTGTAAGCGAATTCGACTAAGTGTAGAATTTCTTCCCAATTCGCGCCTCGGTCTAAAACCACTGTCCTTAACATATCGACTAAAATCTGAATCGTTCTCTCGGACTGTCCATCTGGCTGAGGGTGAAACGCTGTACTGAAGTTTAGCTCTGTTCCTAATTCTTTGTGCATCGTAATCCAATATCTCGAGGTAAATTTGGCGTCTCTATCTGATACTATGACCTTTGGTACTCCATGTAGACGTACAATCTCTCTAACGTACAACTGAGCTAGTTTCTCTGATCCGTAGGTAATCTTAATCGGTAAGAAGTGTGCTGTCTTTGTAAGCCTATCGATAATTACCCAAATTGCTGTGTTTTCTCTTCTTGACTTAGGCAAGCCTGTGACAAAGTCCATGGCTATGCCTTCTCATTTCCATTCTGGGACATCCAATGGTTGTAGCAATCCATACGGCCGTTGGTGTAAAGCCTTAACTTGCTAACATACTAGGCATCTTTCTACAAACGAGGCAACGTCTCGTTTCATTCCATTCCACCAGAAGTTCCTTCTCAAATCTTGATATATTTTCGTACTTCCTGGGTGTGCTGTATAAGGTGTGTCGTGAGCCTCACTCAAGATTTCGTCCTTCAGTTCGCTGTCGTCATCAGGAATACAAATTCTGCCTTCATAAAATATCGCATTGTCTGGTGCTTCAGAATATCCATCTGGTTTCTCTGTTCTTATCTTTAATCGCAACTTTTCTATTGATTCATCCTTTCTCTGAGCACTGATGATTCTCTCTCTCAAATCTGGTGTAGCTTCTAATGCTGCTATCTGACTTGTTATCGTAGCTGGCGTATCGAGCACTTTGATATTCATTTTCTCGAATTCTCGTACTAAAGTTTCTTCCTCTACAAAAAGGCATCCTAACTCCATCTCCTTTGTCTCATATTCAGTTCTTTTTGCTCGAAAAAGTACCTCAGGCTCTTGTGATCGGTGAATATCTCAACCCTTACACCATAGAGATGGTGTCTCCAAATCTTTAACGCATGCACCACGGCTGCGAGTTCTAAGTCGTGGGTTGGATACCCAACTTCGTGAGGTCGAAGTTGTCGTGAAGCATAAGCTATCACTCGTCCATCTTGCATTAAGACACAACCTAATCCATTTTTCGATGCGTCGGTGTAAACCACATACTCCTTGTTTGTGTCTGGAAGTGCTAATACTGGCGCTGTGGTTAATTTCTCCTTAAGCGTTTGGAAACTCTTCTCGCACTCGTCTGTCCATTTAAATTTGGTTTCCTTCCTGAGTAGCTGCGTCATCGGGCGGGCGATCGTGGAGAATCCCTCAATAAACCTTCTGTAGTAACCGGCTAAACCTAAGAAACTTCTAATCTCATTCTGACTCGCTGGTGACTTCCAGTTGTGCACTGCCTCTACCTTGACTGGGTCCACTTTGATTCCTTCCGCCGATACTATGTGCCCAAGGAACATTACTTCCTTCAGCCAAAATTCGCATTTACTGAATTTGGCGTAGAGTTTCTCAGTTCTTAGTGTTTCCAACACTATCCGTAGATGTTCCTCGTGCTCTTTTTCATTCTTAGAGTAAACGAGGATGTCGTCGATGAATACTAAAACGAATTTATCCAAGTAAGAGTGGAAAACTCTATTTATAAGATCCATGAATACAGCTGGGGCATTGGTTAAACGAAATGGCATCACTAGAAACTCGTAATGGCCATATAGGGTTCTAAAGGCGGTCTTCGGTACGTCTTCAGGTTTGATCTTCAGCTGATGGTACCCTGACCTTAAATCTATCTTGGAGAAGACTCCTGCACCCTTGAGCTGATCAAACAGATCCTCGATCCTTGGCAAAGGATATTTGTTCTTGAGTGTGATCTTGTTCAGTTCTCTATAATCTATACACATTCTCATCGATCCGTCCTTTTTCCTAACGAATAACACTGGTGCTCCCCAAGGTGAGACGCTTGGCCTGATAAAACCAAGGTCTAGCAATTCTTGTAACTGGATTTTGAGCTCTTCTAGTTCTTTCGGTGCCATCCTATATGGGGTTTTAGATTTAGGAGTTGCTCCTGGTTCTAAGTCGATCGTGAAGTCCAAATGACGATCTGGTGGCAATCCTGGTAATACTTCTGGAAAGACGTCTTCGTATTCATTCACAACTTTTACGTCTTGGATGGTCTTCTTGGCTCTTGGCTCTCCGACTAGGTACACAAGATAAGCTGTGGTACCTTTCTTCTTCATTAGTTTTGTGGTTTGAAGGGCTGATATAATTGGTACGCCTCTACCCATGGAAATTCCGTGGAATTCAGTTGGTTCTTTACCCGGGGGTTAAAAAGAGATTTTTCTCTCGTTGCAGAGAATTGTGGCATAATTCTCTAACAACCAATCCATTCCTAGGATTATATCTACGTCCCACATTATCATAACGTTTAAGTTGTTCGCCTTAACCTTAAGAGTTCCGATTTCTAGTTCTAGGTTAGAGCAAACATGCATGGAAGTAGTGATCTCTCCTGAAGGTGTTGCTACTCTCATAGAATGTGCAGCTCTTACAGGTCTGATGTCTAAGTTATCGGCACACGAGCCAGCAATGAAAGAATGCGATGCACCAGTATCAAACAGTATCTTAATAGGGATGTTGTGAAGTTTTCCCATACCTGCTAGGTTGCCTTTTCCTTTGTGCTGGCCACCCTATTTGATAGCGCATGCCCTCGCATTATGTTGCTGCTGTGCATGCTGCTAGAACTGTTGTTGGTTCATTGGCTGCTGGGGCTGTGCTTGAATGGCTCGGAGAGGTACTGCTTGGAGTGGTTTCGGGCAATCCTTTTTCATGTGTCCCTTCTGTCCACAGTTGAAACAGTTAGGGGTGCCTATCTGACATACTCCGGGATGGGCTCTGTTGCACTTAGGACAGACAGGAATGGTAACCCTCCCTGGGTTAATTCCTCCCTGGTTGAAGTTTCGCTGCTGCCCTTGCGGCTGGTTCTATTGACCGTTGCCCTTCCATGGTGCGTTCTGCTTATTCCCCTGAATAAACAACCCCGATTGGTTGTTTCCCTGCCACGGTCTTTTGTTGCTGTTACTGTTGTTGTTGCTGTTCTGACCAGACTGCTGATAGCCCTGTTGATTTCCCTTTCTCTGGCTTCCCTGGTTGTTATAATTCTGATTGTAGCCTCCGCTACCTCCTCCATTCCACTTTCTCTTTCCCTGATAGTTGCTATTATTGTTGTTATAATAGCCTCAGTTCTGGTTCTGTGCTGGTGCTGATGCAGTCGGTACAACTTTCTTCTCATCAGGCACGACGGCCTCCATTTCCAATGCTCTTCCCAAAATGTCAGTGTAGCCTAGTCCTCCATGACTAGCTAATGCAATTCCCAGTTCATGTCGTAGTCCCCCTTGGAACTTCTTCGATAATTTCTCCTCGGTATCAACCAAAGCCGATGCATACCTAGACAGCTCGTAAAACTTGGCGTCGTACTCAGTCACAGTCAGCTTTCCTTGCTTCAAGTTGTAAAACTCGGCTTCCTTCTGTTCTCTATACGTCTTGGGTACGTACTTATCAAACAATATTTCCTTGAATTCATCCCACGTGAAACGAGCCAGATGCTCTGCGGGTATCACCTTCTGCCTGGCTTCCCACCAATAATCCGCCGATCCAGTCAGTTGGAATGCGACACATAGCATTCTCTCCTCATCAGTGCATCTGAGGAGTTTGAATATCTTCTCAGTAGATCTCACCCATAGCTCAGCATCGCTAGGGCTGCCCGTTCCATTAAACATCGGGGGGTTTCGTTTGAGGAAGAGATCCTCAATATCTCTACGGGGTGGTGGTGGAGGTGGTGGTGATGGGGGTGGTGATGGGGATGGTGATGGTGGTGGGGTAGCATTCTGTTCTTGCTCTTGTTCTCTGTCATTCTCCGGTTGACGTCTTCCACGTCCTCGAGGCCTCCCAGGTCCTCGACCTCTCCTATTGTTAACGTTTCTCGGCGGCATCTTCTTTGGTCGAAAGGAAATTTGAAATTCTCATTAGTCTTTTCTGTTAATCGCTCTTAGTACTTACTAGCTCGTTCTCAACTTAATCAAGTTCACGGAATGACATATCGAACATAGCTTCGATATTAACTTCGTAATCTTTTAACTTTTAAGCTAAACTTAAATTTCTCGTCACACGAATTCATTGACATTCTGATTTAATTACACGATTCATAGGAAATTTTTCTTGTGATTAAAAACCCTCTCATGGGTCATGTATATATATATACATCAAAAAGAATATTAATTCTGCCTCCAACGAGGACTTATACAAAAAGGTTAGACTACTACTAGTCTAAACTAGGCTGACTGCCTACTATTTACCGGGTGCACTAACAAGCTGCAACTCCGTACCTACTAAATTACTATAACGGAAACGATTCATAAAATTTCGTATCCGTTAGAGTACTACCAAAAAACTAGTTACTGATCCGACTCTATACAGGACAAAAGAGCTACTACTACTACTACTAACATACGTCTACGACGCTCTACACAACGGACTACAGTCGAGTCGGAACTGCCCTCTATGGCCTGAAACGCTAAGAGTCCTCCTCGGGGTCCTCCTCCGGATCCTCGTCCGGGTCCTCCTCAGGATCCTCGTCCGGGTCCTCCTCCTCAGACTCTGAACCAAAGACGAGTTGAAGTGCCTCGTCCTCCCTCAGAGTAGAGCCATCAGCAAGTGTAAGTAGAGTGGGTGATGGTGCCTCGGAAACTGTCTCCTCCAAGTCGGAAACAAGGTAGTCCTCACTGAGCTCTACTACACGCTTCTTCAGGGGAAGAAGGTGCTCGGGAACTGAACCTGAACCTGAACCTGACTCGAACTCTTCCCTAGAACGGATTCTGGACGGTCCTGCCTCCATCTGCTCTCTGACTACTCCCCACTTCGCACAGATCTCCTCAAGCGGCGTAAGTGGAGATGGTAACTCTAACAAGGCGGCAAGCTCCGCGTCGATCTCTCGATGCTCAGACTCCTCTCTAAACAGTCTCGTCTCTAACGGTCCTCTGACTCTAACACAGACGTCAGGTAAGAATGGTGAAGCTAGTCCTAACAACGCGGCTGTCTCGGCGTCGATCTCTACGAATCCCGGCCCTGGGATCAACTCCTCGATCTGTGTCCCAACTGGCAGTAGCTCCGGTGTAACAGCGGGCTCCGCATCCTCCTCTAGCTGCTCTGACTCCGCGTCCTCCTCTAACTGTTCTGCCTCCGCGTCAGACTCCTCACTCGGTATACCGTGTGGTGGCAACTCCAACAAAGCGGAAAACTCTGGGTCTAAGTCGAGGTGCTCTAGCTCGATCTCGGCTAGAAACTGACTGTAGGGAAGGTGCGGCTCTAAAGGAACTGGAAGCATGTGTCTGCTTTCAAAGAAGCGCCTGTGTACAAACAGGGCGAATCCGGTGTAGTTGCCGGTCGGCTCAGTGTCGTCGCCGAAGATCCCTAGGAAGTACCACGCCGCGCGGTGCGCCCAACCGTGCCACTCGTCCGGTAGGTGTACAATCAGGTCTAATATTGCCTGACTCTCTGGAATCAAGTGTCGTACTGGAAAGTAAGCTGACGAAAAGTTGCTAACTATCTGTCCCACATCCTCCTCACCGTAATCAGCCTCAAACTCGTAATACTCATCTTGAATCATGTCTAGTATGGTGCGCTCGCACTCGACCAAAGGCTGGCTCTTCCGAGCAGTAACACGAGTCCTAGCCATCCTACAAAAGTTTTAAGAAAACATGGATCAGTAACAGGTAGGGAAATAACTTATCTCAACGAAATACTTAAATTACAAAATGAACATTTCCTTATTCAATTGTAATATCACCACTTAAGACAACCACTTATCAAGACTTCTAGCAATTCAAGAAATTGCACTCAAACAATATATATAATTAAATTAAAATTTCAAGACTTTTATTTCCATTCCGTATCTTACTACATTCTTACTTACTTTAATTCTCTAGTACTTTCTCAACAACATTTCTTAACGATTCTTACTTATTAAAACAAAGTACGTCTACTTTGTTCATGTTACTTATTCAAAAGTAACATCCATTTATAAAAGAATTTGTCGTTTACGACTCTTGATATTCATACTAGTTGTAGTCGTCACTCAAAGACAAAATATGGAATAAATTCCAAAAGAAAATGGAATTTAACTTAGAGAATAACTTTTCTGAAAACTAAGTTCCAGTTGTCGTCGCTAGAATCGGGTGATCGATAGGAAAATTTAATCAAGCTTCGTGCTCGACTTCTAATAATTTATACGATTTTCTTTGTAGAGTTCGATCAGGACGAACCCTACTGAAACACGGAACGAAAGAAAACGAAATGACGTGATACGAATGACGTCATTTAATTTACTTACTCGTAAGTAACGTTCACTTATTTCATTTGGCTTTGATTCCCTTTATTCTGTCTTCGTCGTTCATATCTTTCTTAACTCGAAGCTGAAGCCTATCAAACGTCTAATCGTTTTCTCCGATTACTAACACGATTTACCAAATCATTTTTATTTCATTTTCCTCGCAGGAAATTCTTATTTGAAAATTCTAAAACAAAGTTCGACTTTGCCGAATCTTCATTCATGTCACTTAACGCACGTGATATTTATCAGTAGAAGTTCTCCTCGTGTCGGGGATCTCCTTTCGAAATCAATTCAAAATAACGTTTTTTTAAAAACGTCTAAATTCTCGAAGAACCGGAAAGATCTTAGGTTTCGAGTCTACGTTCTCATTGAACCGGGAAAAATCCCTAAAATCCGACTATATTCTTGTGTCCAAAAAATTTTTCAAAAGAAAGAAATTATCGCGCAAATAATTTCACATAAAATAGTACTCGTACTACCACATAATCACATAAAGTATATAAAAAAAAATTATACTTCCATAAAATTCTTATTTTTGGAACACAACTCATTCTCATTCTCAATCTCATTGAATACTTATTCATAAAATTTCTTATTTAAAAGAAATCACATAATTAAAATTCTTTTCTTTTCCTCGTTGAGTAGACGTAGCGGGAGGTTGAGTTGACATCTACATTCTCAGTCTTAGTGTTATAGTCTAACTCTTATCTTCTACTTAAAAGAAGACTGTGATCTAAAGTATATACAAATACTCTATCCTATGACTCGAAAGAAGACTCGATATAGAGGACAAATGAATACTCTATATTATTTCTCGAAGGAAGACTTGTATACAAATACCACTCTGTGACATTACTAGAAGGAATGACTCATACTAGAAAAGAATGACTCGACCAGAGCAGGAAACAAACTACTACTCCGATACCACTTTTTGGTATCGCTAAAAGAATGACTCAGACTAGAAGACTGACTCGCAACCAGAGCAAAGAACGAACCTCTGCTCAGATACCACTTGTGGTATCACTAAAAGAATAACTCGTACTAGAAGAATGACTCATGATCAGAGCAGGAAACAAGCCTTGCTCTGATACCACTCTGTGGTATCACTAAAAAAAAAATAACTCGTACTAGAAGGTTGACTCATAAGCAGAGCAGAAAACGAACCTCTGCTCTGATACCACTCTGTCACAGCCCCAAATCCCGAGGGACGGCAGAAGCCGGGGTGCGACTGGGATTGGATTAAAGAAGCGGGGAAGAAGGGGGGCTGACTAACTAAACATACATAAAAGACAACATACATTCAATGAACAAGACTTGACTATTATAAAGGAAGAGTTAATCGCGAAGGATTACTCGACAAAAGTACTCGAAAGTATCTAAGTTCAAGATTACAGACTTATACTACAGTGATTTAATAATGTATACATGTCCTCAAATAGTCTAGAGTTTTGGAGCGGAAGTAAGTCATAAACTAAAGCAATCCTACTTCACAACTCAACTTCAACCACCGCCGCTCCCGTCGCTTCAACCTGCACATTTAGAAAACACATGCAGGGCTAAGTACAAAAGTACTTAGTGGGCACGATGCCGAAAACATAACATAAGTAGAGATAATATGGCATTTCATAATTTGTAGCACATCGGGGTTTTATTTGAAAATAGCCCGTGTCTACTAAACATTTTCTGACTTATTTTCACAATTTACTCGGCCGAGCATTTTCTGGTATGCTACGTTCAAATCTTGACAAATTCTCATTCACCTTGGCTGGTACCCTTCAACAGGGTATCACATACACCACAGGTTACAAAGTGCACTAACTCTGGAAAGCACTTAGCAGCTAACTCAGAGCCGATCGTTAGTTAACCTATTTAGATTAACTCTAAATCTGGAAAACACGAATGTTAAATCAGATAGGTACAAGAGAACTCACATAAAACATAAAACAGTTCATGCCATAATTATCACTTTGAAAACACAGATATCAAAGCGAAAAAAAAGGTTTTCCGAGCATTGCTCGTTTTATTTCATATATAAAAGCCCACCTTAGTGTTTACAGAACTACATACTAGCTTCCGATCTCCTGATCTTCCGTCCTTTCCTTACTTCTGGCTTTCTCCTTCATCGTAAAACAATAACACTTTAAAATCGGTCAAAAAAGATAATCGAACATAGAAAATCGAATTAGGATTTAGTCGTTTCATTTCTTTAGGCATTTGCACGCTTACTAGTTTCATTTTAGTTAAAAGGGAAACGAGACTTGAACAAATCTTGTTTAGAACTCGAAAGGTCTCATACTCGACTCTTAGGTCAGTAGAGAGGGTAGTCGTCAAGTTATTACGGCTTAAAAGATCGAAAGAAACTAAGTTGCAAAGAAAACAACTTAAGAAAATGAATCCTGAAAATCACTGCGCATTACAGTAAACTTGGGGACTGCCCAGAACATAGCAAATTGAAACAGGGGATGAGCTCTGTACCACTATAAAGCTTGGGAAATCTAGTTTACGCTCCAATTTACGGATCTCAAATCCGATAAACGAGCTAAAAGATATTACAGTTTCCGGGAAGGGTCGCAAAACTGCCGCGCTAACCCTAATTGCTCGATAGAATCGACGTATAACTTCTTAGGTTCGTTCTAAGTTCTCGTACTCGATTTCTCACAAAACTGGACTCTCAAAGCAGTCGACACGTACTCCCGTACGTGAAGGACTCCTTGTCAAAACTCGTCTCATTAGCACGACGTTCTAAACATCGTCGTCTCAACTACCAATTACTAAACCAAAACAAGTTAACAATTTCTCGTTTCTAACTACAACTCATATTATAATATTCCGAATGCTCATGTCGTCAACTACAAAGTTATGCCTTAGTCCATCATGATCATTATTATCAAGTTAGAATTCTTATTCGACTTATCGGTTATTAATTACGACTACTTGTTCGTCTCTTACGAGATTTCAAAAGTTATTGGATTTCGTTCAATTTCTACGGCATCAAACATCATCTAACAAGATTCATTTTCATGCATATCATCACTTCATATCATTACTAAATCTCAACTTAGATCGAGTTCTTTGTCTCTTACGACTCACAAATTAGTTTTAGAAAATTCCAAATAAATTCATAACAACATCTAATATTATTAACAACAGTATTTCATCAACAAATTCTCAACTAAATCAACTACATGCAAACCCCTATTTTTCTCATAAATTTCGGTATTGTCACTATATTAAAGAGGGTGATTTTCTTCATCAATTAACATCATTTCTCTTAATCATACTACTATATCATCAATTAAACAATTACAAGTCTAATTACACAATAAATTGCAAAATCCCAAATCAAACCCTAGCCCTAAAATCGGTTTCTTTCAATTTCATAGGGCTTTCGATTTATTTTTGTTTTAATCACTAATTGAACACTTCCTAAGCATGATTATACCATCAATTGAAGAATTCAATCATCCTACACATTTTCCCTAAAATTTCGGTAATGACAAGGAGTTAGGGTTCTTGGATTTTCTTCAATTTTAAGCATAGATCCATAACTAATCCATCCTATTACACTAATTAGAGATCAATTCATCTAAACCCCAACATCCTAAATTTTCGATCCATAAGAAAAATAAAAAGAAAAGGATTTGGAATGGATAGAAATGAAGAGGAGAAGATTACCTTGAGCTTTACTAAAGGAAGAAATAGACTTTGATGGAGGATTAGAGACTTGTGTGATTTTTCTTGTCTAAGAACTTGATGTCTTCAATGGTGAAGATGAAAATGAGAGAGATAAAATGTATGTGTGTGTGTGTTGCAGTTTTGGGGAGGGATTGGGAGTGAGGATGGTGATGACTAACTAAGTTAGATATTTCTAATTAGCATTAGGTGTAAAGTAGAAATTAAAAGGACAATAGTCATAGGTTAATACTATATAAAAATCAAAATATCAAGATTAAGAGAGGGAGTATAATGTCGGTCATGAGAGGGAAAGAAAGAAAATTACGCGCTTTTCCGGAAAATGTAGCTCGGCACAAAATCGTCACATTCCGATTCGACCAAAAATTCTAACGTATTAAACTTAATCGGAAAATAATATTTAAAATTTTAATTCCGACAAAAACTCGGGACGACACAGTCCGAGTTTCGGGCGAGTTCGTATCGCAATTTCGTGAATGTAAAAATCAGACAGTTTTCCGTTCTGAGTTCCTGAATTAAAAAGTTTTTGTACGCGATAACCCTAAATACAGTAGTCGTCTAACTGACTTCCGTAATTTATTTTCGGAAACGGATTTCACCGTTGGTCTTAGAATTCAGAATCGTAAACTTAGGCGTGCAAAGCCATTTTTATTATTAACTTTAAAATTTTAAGATCGTACGGAAATTCTGGAGTATTACAGGTTAGATCCATATATGAAGTAAAATTCATAGATCGAACTCATCATCACCAATTATTGGTAGACCTATTCACGGTTCAAGGCCCGCTGGTTCTGGGCCTTAATTGGTCCGGCAACACTGTAACCAGTTCCAGGCCGGGCTTTTTACCCACCGGTTCCAATCCAGTTAAAAATTGATCTGTTATGGTTAAAACCGCATGTTATTATTATTATTATTATTATTATTATTATTATTATTATTATTATTATTATTATTTTGTAGTTATTGTTTCACCCCAATTGTAAGAACACGAAACATAAATAATAGAAACTAGAATTGAATTGAACATTACCAAGAAATTACAGACACTTGATACATTACCAAAAAATTACAAACACTTGACACGTTACAAACAAACAACAAGAACAAAACAACTAAATTAAATTGAAAGATGAAATTGAAAATAAACACTACAAACATTACACCCAAATCTCAATAACCCATTTCACGGTTGTCAAGTTCATTTGGATGTCTCGCTTGAATGTGACGAAGTAGCGAGCCACAACCTCCACCGATTGTCCACCTAAAAACGCAATTGCATAATTGCAAAGATGATCTAACTTAAATATCTTTCTTTATCCGACTAGATTTATGATCCGTAAGGGATCTCTTGTAGATAGATGTGACATGCCATGTTGGGAGTCATGCTTATCAAGTAATTACTTGCATCCCAAGGTAGCTCATGGAATCCTACCATGTTAAGGACCAAGGGCCCAAACCCTAGCGCTCGCCTATATATATTCGAAGCCTAGCCGCTGTGAAGAACACCGTCTTTTATGCTTTCATCCTTAGTTTACTTTGAGAGTTTTGTGAGGAAAAGAACAAGTCCTACGGGCAACGTTTTAATCGTGTTAATTCGTACTATTTCCGATCGGTACTTTTGGCCGGTGTTATTTTCTTGCTACGTACTTCAAAGTTTTAATATAGTTCTTATTATGAGTTCTTCAATTTATTCTGTTCATATATTTACATTCATGTCTAGCTAAGTTTCTATACTTGATCTGGGCAAAACAGTTAAGTGAATCCCAAAGCTTGAGAGGTCTAATTCATACTTGATAATTGCATGCATGTGTTCCCAATATGTTAACGTGTTCATTCCAATATGGTGTAATACGATTAAGAGGTTAATAGGCCGTTAATCACTTAGCACACATTAGATCACTAATTAATTGAGAAGTAGGAGTATTTTCCATAACTTATCTCAGTTAAGATCAATTAACATTAGAGGAAGGTGTCTACCATGCTGGACAAGACGTGATGATTCCTTGTTGAGCCTTTCTAGTAATTAATGCTGCTTGGGAAATAAACTGAATGATGACTCTGACAGAGGTATTGCCCAAGGTAGGGATCCGACGGTACGTCGCCAATTAAGTAAGGATAGGTCAGGAAAGGGTTTGTTGAGAGAGTGATGAGTAAAAATAGATCTCAACATTCAAGTCCTATAACCAACAATGCATGCATGTGATAAATATATATTCGCACTAATGACCAAGCTAGAGTTTTCACTTAACAATGTCTTTGTCCAGATCAAGTTGTTTTTATTATTGATCAAGTTCTCTATTTCTTTTTAGTATTAATTTAGTTCTCGAATTGGGCAAGAGAGCCCCAGTAGCCAAGATACCAAAACAACTTTTTCTTACTAGGTGGAGGAGGATTCAAGAGATAGTGACAGTCAACTCCTTGTGGATCTACCCGAGATAGTGACAGTCAACTCCTTGTGGATCTACCCTGTACTTACTTGCTAACTATATAGCTGTGAGGATAGGCTACAAATTCATTTTAAGAGTGCGAACGACAGCCTCGTCAAAATTGTCGCCGTTGCCGGGGAGCTGATTTTGTAACTGTCTCTTGAGGGAGAGACTTTGTTCATGTTTGGCTTCGACCCTGTTTGGATCAACGGTGAACTGAAGTATCATCCTGACTCAGAGAAGTACATCAAGGAACACAAGAGACTAAAGAGGGAAGTTGAAAAATGCGCACGAGTGGTGGAAAGACTGGCGAGTGACGGGGATAGGTCACTACCACATAGTTCAGATAGTGAACAGTCTGAAGAAGAAGAAGAGATACAGTAGCAACAAGCTAATCCTGAGAAAACTCTGAAGGAAATCATGTTTCGAACAGATGTCAATCTGAATCTAGCGGCCATCACTTTTCCTGCTATCACTAAAAGTTGGGAGCTGAAGCACTCTCTAATACAGATCTTGCCCAAGTTCAGTGACTTGCCTGGAGAGGATCCGCTTTGAGATGGCAATACGAACTGTGCACACTACTGCCGCGCAGAACACACTAAGGGAATAGATACGCCTCCTGATGTTCCCATTCTCACTACAGGATAGGGCAAGGGAATGGTTGTACCAACTACCTCATGCAGCGTAACATCTTGGCAGCAGATGCAGCAGAAGTTTCTTGAGTAATACTACCTTATTGCTCGGATCCAGAATGCAAGAGCGGCTATTTAGAGCATCAAAATGGGCAATGGGTAATAAATCTATGATTACCACTCTGGGTACAAGAAGCTAATTGCAAGGTGTCCTCAACATGGTTTGGGTGAGGAGGATTTGATTAATGCATTCATGAATGGATTAAGGCAGTCTGAGCGAGATTGGATAGATGCAGCCTGTGGAGGCAACATCATCAATAAACCACCTAGTGAGATATTCAAACTATTCGCTGAGATGGCAGATCAAAAGAGGAACCAAGATGAGAGTGTAGATATCGAAATTTTATAGAGATTTTTATTAATTTTAATTTCTTATTTTATTATGTAATCTTATCATATCCATATTAAAGTAAGTTTTTTAATCAATAAGTATGTCTTTATATAGTGATAAATATCTATTTCTTTGGCAACAAGTAAATAATATACATCAATATTTAAGAGCCATTGAGATTGCGCCACCTCATCTCTCAAGCTCATGATGGAGCCCAAAAGCCCACCAAGTCCACCATATTTTTCCCTAAAAATAGAGGTCTCCACACAACTTCAAATCACACCTAAAAATTATCTTCAAGAGCTTCAGAATTGAAGAGATAAATTCTCAAAGATTTCTCTCTCAATATTCAAGGTGTCCTGACGATATTTAAGGCGTTCTTCGTAGGAAGCAACACATTCTTTAGCGGAAATATCTCAAGTGGCTTTTGATCCGGAAAAAAGGCGCAAGTCCTCCATGTCAACGTTATAAAGCTCGATGCTCAACATTACTTCGGAAACAAAGCGCACGTCCTCCGCATCAACGCCATCAACCCCAAAGCTCAAGTCAATGCCATCAACCTCAAAGTTCAAGTTAACGTCATCAAGTTCAAAGATCAAAGCTCAATGTTTACTTCGGAAGTAAGGCAAAAGTCATCCACGTCAACGTTATAAATCATGAAGATCAAGTCCAAGGAGATATAGGAGGTGTACTTCTACAACAAATCTTAAGGGCTGCTTGAACACCGTTCGAGGGTCAAAGTGAAGAGAAGAATCAGAGGATCAAATAGAGATTGAACCTGCATATATTTGAAATTCTTATATTTGTATACCATCTTGTGTTTATTTGAATAAATACATATTTTGTATTTACATATTTTGGCGCACCCAGTGGGATAATCTCTACTTCTCATCTCTTCTCTTCGTCAAATCCAAAGAAGATGTCTACGACTCTTGAGGAGCAAATCACAAAGTTGACAAAACTTGTTGAAGGACTTGCCAAACGCTTAGAAGAACGACATGTTCAACTCGCAAAGCTGGAAAGGACAAATACTTTAGATACGAGAAGCCAACAAAAGAAGGACGATCAAGAAGCCAAATTTTTCATGGAGTCAAAAGATGGTGACAAATCTTCGACTAATGAGCTTGAAGTTTCTTTCGATGGATCGATGCGTGCCGATCAACTCAAAGCATTCATCAAGAAGACAATCAAGGACAAGTTCGAAGGGACCTCCAAATCCTCATGGACTTATTGCAAGCCATATACTTCAAGGATTGAAAGCTTGAAGATGCCGATTGGATATCAACCACCAAAGTTTCAACAATTTGATGGCAAAGAAAATCCAAAGCAACATATGGCTCACTTCGTGGAGACTTGCAACGATGCTGGCATTTATGAAGATCACATGGTGAAGCAACTCGTGCGTTCTTTGAAGGACAATGCTTTTAATTGGTATGCTGACTTGCAACTAAATTTAATTGATAGTTGGGGGCAATTGGAGAAAGAATTCTCTAATCGCTTCTATAGCACTCGAAAGACGGTGAGCATGGTGGAGCTTACAAAGTCAAGTCAATGTAAAGATGAGCCCGTCATCGACTACATCAATCGTTGGAGGGATTTAAGCTTAAATTGTAAAGATCGATTGTCTGAAACTTCTGCAATTGAGATGTGCACTCAAGGCATGCATTGGAGTCTTGAATATATCTTAAAAGGAATTCGGCCAAAGACCTTCGAAGAATTGGCTACAAGAGCACATGACATGGAGTTAAGCATAATCTCAAATGGAGTTGAAGATCTTTCGATTGAAGAGGATCAAAACTTTGAAGAAAATCAAGAAGCAATCCATGGGGGCAAATCTCCTAAAGAAAGTTTAAGTGATGAAGAAGCTACAAGTGAAGATAAAGAAGATGCTACAAATCAATCTTCTAATACTTGGTAGAATCCATGAAGTCAACGCTCCTTGATAAGAGCCTAAACTATCTACATAGCTCCTAGAGTCGAGCAAAAAGCATCTAAACTTTTCGATGAAATAACTTCAAATGCTCCTTGATAAGAGCTCAAACTGTCTAAAATGCTCCTAAATGCGAGTAAAAATCATCTAAACACTTCAAAAAAAAGAACTTAAAGCGCTCCTTGATAAGAGCCTAAACTATCTACAACGCTCAATGACACACGAGCCTAAATTGCATGTTACTCCTGGACCGCATGAGTATAAACTGTGTACGGCGTCCCTCCTGAAAATTATAATCAAATTTTTGAAGAATCGTCCAAATCAAAGACTCCTTAACACGAGTATAAAATGTTTACAAATTCAAATCAAGTGAAAACTCATTGACACGAGTATAAAAGGTCTATAAACTCCTAAGCATGAGTATAAAAAGTTTGCAAGTCCATCAAGCTCCTTCATACGAGCATAAACAATCTAAAATCAAGTCAATATTCAAGACTCCTTGAAACGAGTATAAACTTTCTATCAAATTTAAGACTCCTTGAAACGAGTATAAACTTTCTATCAAATTCAAGAACTCCTCAAAACGAGTATAAACTTTCTATCAAATTCAAAACTCCTTGAAATGAGTTTAAACTTTCTAACAAATTCAAGAACTCTTGAATATAAGTATAAACTATAAACAAGTGTAAGTTCAATAACTCCTTAATATGAGTATAAACTATCTAATAAATTCAAATTTATCGAGACTCATTCATTTTGACGACAAGTTGTCCATGAACAAGACTTGAGGGGGCATTTGCAGATATAAAATTTTTATAGAGAATATCTTATTTTATTATGGAATCTTATCATATCCATATTAAAGTAAGTTATTTAGTTGATAAGTATGTCTTTATATGGTGATAAATATCTATTTCTTTGGCAATAAGTAAAGGATATACATCAATATTTAAGAGCCAATGAGATCGCACCACTTTATCTTTCAAGCCCATGATGGAGCCCAAAAGCCCACCAAGTCCACCATATTTTCCCCTATAAATAGAGGTCTCTACACAACTTCAAATCACACCTAAAAATTATCTTCAAGAGCTTCAGAATTGAAGAGATAAATTCTCAAAGATTTCTCTCTCAATATTCAAGGTGTCCTGATGATATTAAGGCGTTCTTCGTAGGAAGCAACACATTCTTTGGCGGAAATATCTCAAGTGGCTTTTGATCCTGAAACAAGGCGCAAGTCCTCTATGTCAACATTATAAAGCTCGACGCTCAATGTTACTTCGGAAACAAGGCGAACGTCCTCCGCATCTATGCCATCAACCTCAAAGCTCAAGTCAACGCCATCAACCTCAAAGCTTAAGTTAACGTCATCAAGTTCAAAGATCAAAACTCAACGTTTACTTCGGAAGCAAGGAGAAAGTCATCCATGTCAACGTTATAAAGCCTGAAGATCAAGTCCAAGGATATATAGGAGGCATACTTCTACAACAAATCTCAAGGGCTGTTTAAAGACCGTTCGA
This sequence comes from Schizonepeta tenuifolia, assembly GCA_029490685.1. NCBI lineage: Eukaryota > Viridiplantae > Streptophyta > Magnoliopsida > Lamiales > Lamiaceae > Schizonepeta > Schizonepeta tenuifolia. The sequence goes on from JANLIY010000007.1 coordinate 3,671,252, forward strand.
GAGTCAAAGTGAAGAGAAGAATCAGAGGATCAAATAGAGATTGAACTCGCATATATTTGAAATTCTTATATTTGTATACAATCTTGTGTTTATTTGAATAAATACATATTTTGTATTTACAGAGACCATCGTGCCCAGGACGCATGAGCCGACCAAAAATGATCCTAAATTTGATATCTTGTTATCTATGATGAGGGAGATGATGAATCAGAAAAATAACAATACTGTTGGGAATGAGAATCCTGGCTAGATCTTGAAGAAATGAGTAATGAAGTGTGAGCTCTGTGCTGCTAACACACACCCTACTGATAGGTGTCCATCGTTGTATGAAGATGAAGAGGTGAATACTGTTGGGAAATAATACCAGCAAGGAGATAATAGGCAATGAAGGAACTTTAAGAATGGACCTTGAAGGCCTAATGATAATTTGAGATATGGAAAATCAATTATCTGAATGCACCTCGACAAGGGAAACTACCGCAGCAGCCCTATGTACCACCGCATAATAGAGACCAACCAAGGGATACCCTGAGGAGTGAAGTGGAAAGGCTTGCAGCTAAACAAAGGAAGGGGTACCAAGAGTTGGACAGCTTTCGCATGGAGACAAGGGGTGGAATGAGAGATATCAATGGAAAATTGAGCCATTTGGTTGAGTCAATATCTCATATTAAGTCAATGCTAAATGGGGGAAATGGAGAATTCCCTTCTCAAGTTGAGATTAAGAAGGCTCAAGTGAATGCTATCACACTGTGTAGTGGGGCTAAGTTGCCTGAAGTAAGAGTGCTTGATCATTATGTACCTAAAGGAGCTATACTTGGGCAACAGAAGTCTACTGGGCACGACACGATGTCGAGCACGAAGGTGAGGTTGAGCCAGAAAAGTATAAAGAGGCGACTATGGGATCAGGTGATGTTGAGGAGCTATGGCAAGAGTTGTCAGTTGAGAAAAGGGTACAGAAAGAAAGAGAGGCTGCAGAAATATGAAAGAAAGTTGAGCTGGTGCACAGTATCAACCTGATTGATCAGATGGTGGATGAGTTTTGGCCAGAAATAACAATTAAAGATAAACTGGATGTGGTTCTCCAGATTGGGCTAACTGAGGTTGTTTCCCAAGATGGCTCAGTTGAGCTAATTGAAGCAGTGCATTATCTGAGGTCGGATGCAGAACCTCTACGAAGGGTAGAACCATTGGTGATACCCACATTGAAGTAGGAAGACGGGTTGGTGCCATCAACAGAGAAGACACCAAAGTTGGAATTGAAGTCGTTACCCAACCACTTGAAATACATCTACTTGGGAGAAGATGATACGTTACCAGTAATCATAAGTGCTGAGTTGTCTATTGAGGAAGAAGAGTGAGTAAAGGAAGTCTTAGTTGAGTATAAGCTGGCTATTGGATGGACATTGGCTGATATAAGGGGCATTAACCCCACTGTGTGCAAACATCACATCTTGCTCGAGGAGGATGCCGTGCCCATCAGAGACCCTAAAAAAAGATTGAATCCAATAATGAAGGAGGTAGTGATGAAAGAAATCTTGAAACTGTTGGATCTGGGAATTATCTACCCAGTTTCTGATAGTAGATGGGTTAGTCCAATGCATGTCGTGCCCAAGAAGTCTGCTATTCAAGTAGTGGAAAATTAGCAAAATGAGTTGGTGGCTACAAGGCTGCAAACAGGTTGGCAAGTATGCATCGACTACAGGAAGCTGAATCGGAAGACCAAGGAGGATCATTTTCCGTTGTTGTTCATTGATGAGATGCTGGAAAGGTTAGCAACCAACAAGTATTTCTATTTCCTGGATGGGTACTCGGGCTATATGCAAATCTGGGTCGCAGAAGAGGACCAGGGCAAGACTACTTTCACTTGTCCATTAGGTACATTTGCATATAGGAGGATGCCTTTTGGGTTGTGCAACGCTCCTGGTACATTCCAAAGATACATGATGTGCATATTCTCATATTTGCTTGAAACATGCATTAAAGTGTTTATGCACGATTTTACTGTCTATGGATCTAATTTTGATAAGTGCTTAAGCAACCTGGAGATGGTATTAAAAAGACGTGTTGATAAAAGCTCGGTTCTAAACTATGAGAAATGCCACTTCATGGTCAAGGAAGACATAGTTCTTGGGCATGTCATATCGGAACGAGGGATTGAGGTTGACAAGGCAAAGATCGATATCATAGCCAAGTTGCCCTACTCGAGCAACATTAAGCAGCTGCGTGGTTTCCTTGGGCACACAAGATTTTACAGAAGATTCGTCAAGGACTTTGCCAAGATCACGCAACCTATGACCAAGCTGTTACAAGGAGAAGTGCAGTGGAACTTTAATGAAGACTGTAAGAAGGCATTCCATACATTAAAGAAGATCTTGGTATCAACACCTATTATTTAGCCACCGGAATGGGGGATGCCATTTGAGGTGATGTGCAATGCGAGTGGCTACGCTGTGGGAGCCGTCCTTGGGCAGAAGAGGTGTAAGGTAAACCATGTCATATACTATGCATCTAAGACTCCAAATCCTCCCTAATGCAATTACTCGACCATAGAGAAGAAGTTGTTAGCTGTGGTTTTTGCATTTGAAAAGTTTCGATCGTACTTGCTCGGGGGCAAGACCATCGTCTACCTTGACCACTCCACTATGAAGTTCCTCATGGCCAAGAAGGAGACGAAACCCAGCTTGATAAGGTGGAACTACTACTCCAGGAATTCGATGTGGAGATTAAAGACAAGGCTAGAGCCCAGAATTTAATGGCTAGTCATTTGAGCCGCATAATCCAACAAGAAGAGGCTGAGCCGATCAAGGAGACCTTCCCGAATGAACAACTGGCTCTTACTCAATACAATCCTAAGCCTTGGTATGGTAACTTGTGCAATTATATTGTCCTGGGACGATTACCAAGAAACCTCAGTTTTTATCAGAAGAATAAGCTCAAGGTGGAGAGTCGATACTATATCTTGGATGAGCCTTATTTGTGGAATATGTATACTGACCAAGTCATTCGTCGATGCATGGATGAGAAGGAACAAGCTAGCATCCTTGCACACTGTCACTCAAAGGTGTGTGGGGGACATTTTGGACCAAAGAGAATGGCTAGAAAGATCTTGGATTGTGGGTTTTATTGGCCTAATATGTTCAAAGACAGCTTCGAATGATGCAAACATTGTGCTCAGTGCCAACAGGAGGGCAACATCAGCAAGAGGAATGAGATGCCTATGACCCCAGTTATGCCCGTGGAAGTATTTGATATATGGGGGATGGACTTCATGGGGCCATTGCCCAACCTAAGAGGAAATCTATACATACTATTGACAGTGGACTATGTTTCCAAATGGGTAGAAGCCAAGGCAACATCAATGAATGATTCAAAGGTAGTCATGGAGTTCCTTAAGGGCAATATCTTCAGCCGATTTGGTGTGCCCAGGGCCATCATTAGTGATCAAGGAACGTACTTTTGCAATGGAGATGTGAAAGGGTTAATGAGCAGATATGGAGTTCATCATCAGATTTTGAATGCTAACCATCCTCAGGTGAATGGTCAAGCGGAGTTCTCCAATCGTATTGTGAAGGCTGTCTTGAGAAAGATAATTAGCCCGATTGGGAAGGATTGGAGTTTGCAACTTGAGGATGCTTTATGGGCATACAGAACAGTGTTCAAGACCTCATTTGGGATTTCGCCCGACAGGATGGTCTTTGGCAAGATGTGCCACTTGCCAGTGGAAATTGAACATTGAGCGTATTGGGCAGTACAGAAAATAAACTATGACTGGGATGAAGCTGGCCAAATTAGGAAGCTTCAACTGCAAGAACTTGAGGAGATCCGACTCAATTCTTATGACAACTCTGTTTTGTATAAGGAGAGGATGAAGAAAGCCCATGATGTGTTGATTAAAGTCAAGAAGTTTGAACTTGGGCAACAGGTATTGTTATATCAATCCAAGTTTAAACTCATGTCGGGGAAGCTATCAACCAAGTAGGTTGGTCCGTTTGAAGTTCGAGCCATATATCCGAATGGGGCTGTTGAAGTAATGAATCTAAATACGGGAAAGATTTTCAAGGTCAATGGAGAAAGGTTGAAGGCCTTCTTTGGCCAAGTCGTGGAAAAACCAGAGGAATATCTTAAATTCCTTTGCGATTTGGAGCCCTAACTTGGGCAAGAAGGACGTCGTGCCCACGATGATAACTGGGGCGCTAGCTAGGAGGCAACCTGGTATGTTCTTTTAGTAATCTATTTTTCTTTGGTACGTGTTTAAAAAAAAGGGAAGATAGAGATTAAAATAGCCATAATTTTAATGTTTTCCATCAAATTTAGGCGTATTTTAATTCCATTTTGGGTAGAATTAGGGTAGAAGAGTTTTTACTTTGTACTTGGTGGTTTGTTCGTGACTTGTAGAGAACAGGTGTTGGGTGAAAGAAGAAGGAGGATTTAACACTTTGCTTCGAGCAAATTGTGTGTGCAAGAGGGCAAGAGCGGCGCTCTGGGCTAAGCGATGGACTTGGGCAACAATGCTGATGGGACAGTAACTGCTACACCACGTGTGATGTGACAGTTGCACTCAAAACCTACCCCTAGCCCTATAACCGTCTGCACTCTACCACGTCTAATTCCTCCAACCCTTCCAATCCCGCACGTAAACTTTGAATTCAAAAACCACCATAATCCGCATTCCATCCTCATTTCCTCAAATTTCGGCAATCAGATTTTTCCCCAAATTAAAACCCTAAAAATCTCACCATGGTTTCTACACGCCCAAAGAACAAACTCAATAAAATCCATCACGGAACACATAACGATGTCTCTGATCATGAGCCACCACCGTTAGAAACACCTTTGAACGAAGCAGACCCTACATCTTTGGTAGTGTCATACACTCTTACTACGGAGGTGGAAAATATGATAAGTAAAGCTCTAGCTGTGATTATGGTTGTGTCAAGTAAGGAAGTCATGACACCTGGTAACACTACTCTGGTGGATAGAACTTCTATCACATCGGAGAAGCCCTCTGTTGATGATGTGTCGGAGAACTCACCGGCCAAGCAGGAGGAAGACGTGGTGATGGAGCTGGTGAATGAGCAGAGAGACAAGAAGGAGTCTGAAGATTCCTTCGACAAAATTTGTGCCGAGGTGGAGAGGATTTAGACAGAAGGAAAGAGAAGAGGAAGAAGGGCCAGCTGGAAAAGGAGGCCTAGAAAAAGGTGAAGGTGGCCTAATCTGAAACCGCTTCGTCGTTGGGTGGAGAATCCTTTACGGAAGAGAAGAAGGCTATTACGCCTTCTTCCAAGAACAAGGGGAAGAAACCTAGAGTGGTGGAGTCTGAGGATGAAGAAGATGTACAATTTGTGGGGGAAAGGATAACAAAATCCGTTGCTCGAAAAATCAAGAATGAGGATTCTGAGTTGCGAGGGAAGAAGAGAGGGAAGAAGGCTGAGTACTTGTCGACCAGGAAGGTGTTCGTGCCTAGGGAGGTTAATTTTGATGACCTGGACTCCTTGGGCATCGCAATGAAAGTGAGAGCCATGTTTGATGGGTGTGGCTGGGGGCGATTTCTGGAGATGCCCTGCCACATCTATGAGGATTTGGTGAGAGAGGTGTATGGGTCGATGGTGTTTGTGCTAGATAGGGAAGAAAACTCATCATCTATCGAGTTTGTGTTGAATGGGTAGCCATTGATGGCTGGATTGAATGATTTGAACTAAATCTTGGGGTTCACAAACACCCAACATTGCATAATTGCAAAGATGATCTAACTTAAATATCTTTCTTTATCCGACTAGATTTATGATCCGTAAGGGATCTCTTGAAGATAGATGTGACATGCCATGTTGGGAGTCATGCTTATCAAGTAATTACTTGTATCCCAAGGTAGCTCATGGAATCCTACCATATTAAGGACCGGGGGCCCAAACCCTAGCGCTCGCCTATATATATTCGAAGCCTAGCCGCTGTGAAGAACGCCATCTTTTATGTTTTCATCCTTAGTTTACTTTTAGAGTATTGTGAGGAAAAGAACAAGTCCTACGGGCAATGTTTTATTCGTGTTAATTCGTACTATTTCCGATCGGCACTTTTGGCCAGTGTTATTTTCTTGCTACATACTTCGTAAGTTTTAATATAGTTCTTATTATGAGTTCTTCAATTTATTATGTTCATATATTTACATTCATGTCTAGCTAAGTTTCTATACTTGATCTGGGCAAGACAGTTAAGCGAATCCCAAAGCTTGATAGGTCTAATTCATGCTTGATAATTTCATATATGTGTTCCCAATATGTTGATGTGTTTATTCCAATATGGTGTAATACGATTAACAGGTTAATAGGTCGTTAATCACTTAGCACATATTAGATCACTAATCAATTGAGAAGTGGGAGTGTTTTCCATAACTTATCTCAATTAAGATCAATTAACATTAGAGGAAGGTGTCTACCATGCTGGGCAAGACGTGATGATTCCTTATTGGGCATTTCTAGTAATTAATGCTCCTTAGGCAAGAAACTGAATGATGACTCCGATAGAGGTATTGTCCAAGGTAGGAAGCCGGCAGTGCGTCGCCAATTAAGTAAGTATAGGTTAGGAAAGGGTTTGTTGAGAGCGTGACGAGTAAAAAGGGATCTCAGCATTCAAGTCCTATAACCAACGATGCATGCATGTGATAAATATATTTGCATTAATGATCAAGCTAAAGTTTTCACTTAACAATGTCTTTGTCTAGATCAAGTTGTTTTTATTATTAATCAAGTTCTCTGTTTCTTTTCAATATTAATTTAGTTCTCGAAATGGGCAAGAGAGCCCCAGTGACCAAGATACCAAAATCACTTTTTCTCAGTAGGTGGAGAAGGATTCAAAAGATAGTGACAATCAACTCCTTGTGGATCGACCTTGTACTTACTTGCTAACTATATAGTTGTGAGGATAGGCTACAAATTTATTTTAAGAGTGGGAATGACAGCCTCGTCAATGCCGGCCTGCAGATTTTCTATCACGGGATCATTAGCGTGGTCTTCATACCAATGTTTGTGCTTCCTGACTCGCTTGGCTGAGTCGAGCATCGTGATGGAATAGGTCGGTCTTGGAGATGTAGGAGGCGCTGATCTTGGCGATCTTACTTCTGGTACAGTTCCATCCTCAGTTGGAGATGAAGGATGAACTGGGGAGCTGGCTGATCTTGGACTGGGAAGTCCTGGACCTGATGGCTATTCAGTTGCGCCACCTGATTGAGCTTTAGCTGTGGTTGGCACTTGGTCAATTGGCTCTGGAGTTCCATCATGAATTAAGGTGGAATCTTCAGTTTCATCGTCAGAAGAGTATACTTCTTCGACTTCAGCTGACCAAATAATCGGCTCTCCTAGATTCTTCATCTTTGAGCTTGAGATATTGTCTCAGTTGGCTGGGCCGATGCACTTTCTTCAGCTGTCTACCAGTTTGTCTGTTCCCTGCACTCAAAAGCAGATTCATCAAACAACACATGAGGTGTTATTTCCACAATTTTGGAGCTGCTGTTGAAAACTCTGTAAGCTTTAGACTTCGCAACATATCCTAAGAATTTGCCTTTGACAGCTTTTGGCTCAAAGGTTTCCAATTGAGCCTTTTCATTTTTGTGGATATAACACTTAGAACCGAACACACGAAAGTAGAAAATGTTTGGCTTCATGTTCCTCCATGGCTCGTATGAAGTCTTCCCTTGCCGTTTCATAAGGAGGGATCGGTTCTGTGTGTAGCACGCTGTATTGATCGCTTCTGCCCAAAATCTTTTTGGCAGAGCTGAGCTAGTGAGCATGCAAGTTGTTGCATCCTTCAGTGTTCGATTTCTCCTTTCAACTACGCCATTCTGCTGTGGAGTCCTTCCAGCTGAGGTCTGGTGAGTTATGCCTTTCTTCTCGTAATACTCAATTATAAACTCATTGAGAAACTCAGTTCCGCGATCAGATCTGATGGTGACGATAGATTTTCCTTGTTGATTTGCAAGTCTATGCATCAGTTTAGGCAACTCTTCTATCGTCTCATTCTTGTGTGCCATGAAGATCACCTATGTGTACCTCGAGTAGTCATCAGTAACTACAAGAGTGTATTTATTTCCATTAAGGCTCTCAGGAGTGATCGGACCGAACATATCCACATGGATTAGTTACAGAACTCGATCCGTTGATGGCGATACTTTAAGACGGAATGATGCTCTAGCCAACTTTTAGAGCTGACAAGCACACAGTGGTGTGTTGGACTAAATTTTAAGTCCGGTATTCCAACTGCATATTGTTGGTGAGCTAGTGCGTTCATGGTTTGAAGTTGAGGTAGTTGAGTCTTTTTTGCCGTAGCCAGCTAGTTTCAGAGTTGCTCTTGGATACAAGGCATGTTTCTGGCGAACTATCGACCAGTCAGTGTAATAGACTCCACCTGATGAAAATCGTCTACCAAATAGAAGAACTTTCTTGGTCTTGATGTCTTTCACCCTGCACCCCGTGCATCAAACTTCACCAAAAAACCATTATCGCATGGTTGGCCAACGGAGAGCAAGTTATGCTGCAATCCGTCTACCAACGACACATTTTTTATGGACAGAAGCTGAGTTTCGAATATACCGGATCCTTTAGTTTTGCCTTGAGAGTCATCACCAAAGGTTACTATACATCCTTCTCGAAGCCTGATGTCTTTGAGAAGATTCCTCTGGGGTGTCATGTATCTGGAGCATCCGTTGTCCAACACCTAGACAGATTTGGCGGCTCTTCTCTTTCTCAGTTCATCCAGGTCTTCTTTAGTTGACTCTTCAGGCATGGCCATGAAGTACTGCTCTGTTCTAACTGGACTGGATGATGAGTTAGTTTCTTCACCTCCTGACTCTGAGAACAAATCCTCGATGTCTTCCTCAACGATCATAGCCTTGGATTACTCCTTGGCTTTTCTTCGGAGGGCTTCATTCTCCATCATGGAGAGGTCAGGACAACGGGCACAGAAGTGTCCTAGCTTTCCACATTCAAAGCACCCTTTTCTTTGAATCTTTGAGAATGAATCAGTTGAGCGCTGCCTGGTCCGACTGATTCTCCCTTGCTTGTACATTTTGTAGTTCATCTCCTCGAGTTGATTGGTCAGCTCTTCGACCCTCTTCTCAAGTTCCGACCTACTCAATCGATCCCTAGCTGAGGAGACAGCAGACCGTGAGGGTTGGGCGAACTTGGACCAACCCGATTCAGCTCGAAGCACCATGGTTTTGGTAGTTGAGCCTTCCTCGGTTTGTTCTGCTACCTGAAGCTTGCAAGGCTTCAGTCGGAGGATATCATACTCATTTACTTTAAATATGGAGAAGAGCTTCTCAGTTGAAAAACAACTGAGGTCACTCCAAGTTCGGTGGACAACTTTATAAACTGTCTAGTCTTTGCCTAGTGCGGAGAGTTACTTAAGGTTTATCTCTCGTTGAGAGTATTTTTCTTTCTAAATACTCTCAATGTCCATTAGGACCTCTGTGAATCTCAGCTCCATCTTGTCGATAGATTCCCCGAAAAGTTGAGAGAAGTTCTCGAACTTTTGACAAGTTAAGGTGAACTTGTTCTCCTTAATCTCATCAGAGCCCTCACAGAGTGCAGCTAAGGACTTCCACATATCTTTTGCCATGAGGCAATTGATAATCTTCGGCAAGTAGGTTTTGTCGACTATGGAACAGATGACGCTTAATGAGACCATATTTTATATGCTCATCATGTGTTTTTAGGTGTAGATCGAGTCTAGTTTTGTGTCTTTTTAGTCTGTTTTAGTGTCTGGGAGGACACTTTTGGTAGTAGGCAGGGAAGGACATGAACTTGGGCATTTGGAGTAGATTTGCGCGTGAAAGTGAGCACATCGATACGATGCAATGGTCAAGGAGCTTTGCTCATAGCTATAGATACCGAGGGCAGAAGTCCAAACACATAGAAGCTACTCTGTACCAGTCGGCATGACCAATCTAGACAATGCGCAGCGATTCCAAACAGGTCAAGATGGCAGAAGGACTCTGGGCAAGGTGAAGAAGAAGAAGAAAGAAGGCGAGCATGAAGCATCTGGGCAGTACAGTTGGCGTGCACATCTGGAAGAGTCCTACAAGGAAACAATTGGAGCCTTGGAGGAGGAGAAAACGTAGATACATCTTCTATTTGGATAAGGACACAAGGAGATAAACATGGAGTGTTGCCGATAAGAAAACAAATCTTTCCTAGTCCTAATTGGCCAAGGAAGGAAACTGCCAGCTATCAATCGAAGGCCCTTATGTGGGTTTTTAGGGTTTTAAGCCCATGATCCTTGTACTCTATAAATATGTTCGTGCATGCAGCCTCAAGAACATAACTTTTGGACGTAATTTCATATTTCTTTACTTAGATACGTTTTACTTTTCTATTAAGTCCCGGTTTGGGCAGACTATCGTTTAAGTATTTATTCAAGTATGTTTTCTTCTATCTTTTTTGTTATTATTATTTATTTTATGTCTAGCTAAACCTATAGATCTAGGTTTAGGTAGAGGATATGTGATTTAAGTGTTTATTAACTTGTGAAGTCTAATTGGGCAAGATAGCTATATATATGTGTGTTCCCGAGGCGTTAGGCAATGATTTCAAAGTAGTCTGTTTGAGCCAAGAGACCATACTGTAGATGGACAATTGAAGTGCGGCAGATTCCTTAAAAAGGAGGTAGCTTAGACCAACAGGGACTGGGAGAGGTTTGCCTCACGCTCCTTGAGGGCGGCAAATTTCATGTTGAACTTGGGCGGAGCCGAACGAAGTACGCTGACGCTGGTGAAAAGTCGAAGCGGGATCCTCGTATCTCATAGGGTCGGAATGGGTTCGTCTAGTGCCCAAAGCTGCTTGTTCCAATCTATGCCCCTTGAGGAATGCTCGGGGGTGAGTTGGGCAAGTTAGGAAGACTAATGTGGGAATGCCACGCAGGATTCACAAGTAAGGACGATGTTGGGAAATTTATTAAGTAAGAGTTTTGATGAATTCCAAAACCAACTGACCCCAATCGAGTAGATGTTGCCAGAAACCTAATGTTAGTAGGTAGGCTCGCTGTTTGAGCATTGTTAAGATTTTATCTTTACAGGTCTCCAGCTGAAGATGGCAACTTGGCATCACTCGGACAGAACATCAGTTGTTAGGAAAACAACTGAGCGTTCATCAGATGAGAAGCAGTAAAGGGGAAGAGAACATCAGATGAAAGAAAGCCATCTGAGCGTTCGAACCCAACTGATCAGATACAAGGAAGACAACTGAGTGTTCAGTTTCAGAACATCAGTTGTAGAACTCAACCGAGAAGATCAACACCTTTGAAGATGAAGTTAGCTGAGAGTGCAACTGTTAGTTGTCAGATAAGAACATCGGCTGAAGAACAACTTAGTTGAAGATCGAAAGTCTTAACCGACCACTCCTTGTTGGAAGTCTGTTGTTAAGATTTGAATTTCAAAAAGGAAGTTACGTGAGGGTTTGACCGTTCAGTCATTACCCCATTTGGCCCAACACAAGGCTATCTCAGATGGAAAGCAGATGAGCACAGATGCCATATCGGGAAAGTCTGCAGAAATGAGAGACAAGCCATCGCTTTCAAAGGTCAGAGATCAACAGCTCCTCCAACGGCTAGTTGATACTCTCCGCCTATAAATAGAGGCATTCATTCATTCGAAAGATAGAGAAGACACACACGCGAGAAGAAACCAGAGAGCGAAAGAAAGAGCAATATTCTTCACGAGCTGAACTGAATTTAAACTCTTAGAACATCACTTGTTGAGAGTTCTAGAGTTAGTTAGTTTTTGTGTCTTTAGATTGAACCTTGAGAACATCACTTAGTGAGAGTTCGTAGAGAGTTAGATCATAGCTCACTTCACGTTCGAGCTTTTAGTTGGAACCCCATTTACTTTCACCTGAAAAGGTTTAGGATCCTACTCTTCCCGCAACTGAGTAGATAGGTTGTTTAGTACCCGGAAACTAAACTGTAAGGTTGATAAGTACCCACAAACTTATCCTTAACGGTTGCTCAGCCCGCGTAAGCTGAGTGGTTTTTCCAGAAGAACTTGGACAGAGTTGTGTGGACTCACAACTCCCCGTGGACGTAGGAGTGTTATCTCCAAACCACGTTAATTCTCTGTGTGCTTGTGTTTTTCTTTATTCAGTTATTTCTTGCATTCCCATCTGTCTGACTAACCAGCATACAAATCGCATCTGTGCATTCTCAACTATTTTGGTTTTTGACCAACCGTGCATAAAAGCGTGAGTTGTTTTACGAGTTTAATTTCCACCACAATCCGCACAACACTACATTTCCAACTGAGTGTTCTTTACTCAGTTGCGATTCCAACTGAGCTGCTCTACTCAGTTGAAGTTATTTTTGGGGGTTAAGTTTGAAAATCGTAACTGGTGTATTCCCCCCCCCCCCCCCATACACCAGTAACTCGTATCGGGACTGATGGTCCAGAAACGAGTTACTGGTGTATGGGGGGGGGGAGGAATACACCAGTTAGGATTTTAAAACTTAACCCTTAAAAATTACTTCAACCGAGTAAAAAGACTCAGTTGGAATCTCACAGCTGAGTAAGCAACCTCAGCTGGAAGAGTGAGGTTGTGCGGAATGTGGTGGAAATTAAACTCGTTAAAACAACTCATGCTTTTAAGCTCGGTTGGTCAAGAACCAAAACAGTTGAGGATGTGCAAATGAGTTTTGTATGCTGGTTAGTCAGACAGTTAAGAATGGAAGAAATAACTGAATAAAGATAAACACGAGCACACAGAGATTTAACGTGGTTTGGAGATAACCCTCCTACGTCCACAGGGAGTTGTGAGTCCACACAACTCTGTCCAAGTTCTTCTGGACAAACCACTCAGCTTACGCGGGCTGAGCAACCGTTAGGGATAAGTTTGCGGGTACTTATCAACCTTTACAGTTAAGTTTACGGGTACTTAACAACCTGACTACTCAATTACAGGAAGAGTGGAATCCTAAACCTTTTCAGGTGAAAGAAAATGGGTTTCCAACTAAAAGCACTAGCATGAAGCGAGCTATGATCTAACTCTCTACGAACTCTCACTAAGTGATGTTCTCAAGGTTCGATCTAAAGACACAAAAACTAACTAACTAACTCTAGAACTCTCAACAAGTGATGTTCTAAGAGATTCAGTTCAGCTCGTGAAGAATATTGTTCTTTTCTTTTTGCTCTCAGATTTCTTCTTGCGTGTGTGTCTTCTCTTATCAGTGTATTCTCTTCGAATGAATGAATGCCTCTATTTATAGGCGGAGAGAATCAACTAGCCGTTGGAAGAGCTTTTGATCTCTGATCGTTGAAAACGATGGCTTGTCTCTCATCTCTACAGACTCTCTCGATGTGGCATCTGAGCTCTTCTGCTTTCCATCTGAGACAGCCTTGTGTTGGGCCAAATGGGGTGATGACTGAACGGTCAAACCCTCATGTGACTTCCTTTTGAAATTCAAATTCAAACCTTTTTGACAGTCAACCTCGGTTAGTCGGTTGAAAATCTTGATCTTCATCTGAGTGGTCTTCAGCTGATGTTCTCGTCGAACTCTCAACTGACTTTGAACTTCATTTGAATGGTTTTCAGCTGATGTTCTGACTGAACTGTTGAACTCTCAGCTGATCTTAAACTTCATGTTGAGACTTCTTCATAACTTCCCCCTTCTTGAAACATTCTCTTTATCGGATGGCATTCTATAGCTGATGTTCCAACTGAACAGTTGGCTTGAACTCTCAGCTGTCAAAAAGCATAGCTCTCTCATCAGGCAGTCTTGTAACTGATGTTCCTTATCCGATCTTTAATCCGGGGTTGTATCCAAGTGTTGCTATGTTGCCGTCTTCAGCTGGAGATCTGTAAAGATAAAATCTTAACTTTGCTCAAACATCGAGCCTAACAGCTAACATTAGGAACTGGCAACATCTACTCGGTTGGGGTCAGTTGGTTTTGAAAATCATCAAAACTCATACTAATAAATTTCCCAACAATTTCCCTTTTTTTGATGATGCCAAAACCATTTACAACTTTAAACCACTTGATCTAAAACTCACTAACTTATCTAAAATCTCAGCTGAAATTCTAGACAGTCTATAAGATAAAACATCAAAGGGTTAGCACAGATATAACATGGTATTTAAAATACTGCGATTTAAGGCTTGGACAATGAGATATTGTGCGTCAAGTTGAATCGTATATATACTTTGATGTTTTCTTTACAACTGATGATTACAGGAAAAAGTACAAACCAGATAAAGATACATCAGTTGATTAAAAACTACAACATCTCAAAAACTATATCAGCTCAAAAACTTCATCATCTCAAAAATACTCTTGACCGTACTTGCTGAAGATACGGTCAAAGATCTCTTTCTTTGCAGCTGACTCAATCCCAGTATTGACACCATGTTCGTTGCAGACTTGTCTCGCCTCAGCCATAATCGCATTTCTGTTCGGAGTACTTGTGCCTTTGATCATCTGAGGGCGATATCTGAGCTTCTGCGGAACTGGAATGGTGTTGGGATCGAGCTGAGCTTTCAGCATGGCCCTTTTAAACTGACTAAACATTCCAGGATCTCCAGATCTGAGCTCCCACAAGGCTTCCTTGAAGGCTTGCCTTGGGTCTTCAGTTGAGTAGACCTTCCTGTAATAAAAGTCATTTATAAACTAGTGCTTGAACTGCTCCCAGTCATCGTTCCACTCAGCGTTCATCCACTTGTCAATGTGTGGGAACCGTGACGGGAGCGGGGCATTCTTCTGCAGCTGCTGCATCTTCTTCCTAGCCTCAGCCTTCATCTGGTGCTTGTTTATTCTTCGCACACTCCGGCTGGCTTTATTTCTGTCAACATTCTTCTCAACTTTGGCCAGTTTCCGTTCTACTACTTTTAGTAAGTATGGAGATGCAGCTTGTTAGTGCACCCGGTAAATAGTAGGCAGTCAGCCTAGTTTAGACTAGTAGTAGTCTAACTTTTTGTATAAGTCCTCGTTGGAGGCAGAATTAATATTCCTTTTTATGTATATATATATATACATGACCCATGAGAGGGTTTTTAATCACAAGAAAAATTTCCTATGAATCGTGTAATTAAATCAGAATGTCAATAAATTCGTGTGACGAGAAATTTAAGTCTAACTTGAAAGTTAAAAGATTACGAAGTAATATCGGAACTATGTTCGATATGTCGTCCCGTGAACTTGATTAAGTTGGAAACAAGTTAGTAAGTACTAAGAGTAATTAACAGAAAGGACTAACGAGAATTTCTATTTTCTTAGATCAAAGAAAATGCCACCAAGAAACGTTAACAATAGGAGAGGTCGAGGACTTGGAAGGCCTCGAGGACGTGGGAGACGTCAACCAGAGAACAACAGAGAACAAGAGCACGAACAGAATAATACCCCATCACCATCCCCATCACCACCACCTTCACCACCACCCCGTAGAGATATTGAGGACCTCTTCCTCAAGCGAAACCCCCCGATGTTTAATGGAACGGGCAGCCTTAGCGATGCTGAGCTATGGGTAAGATCTACTGAAAAGATATTCAAACTCCTCAGATGTACTGATGAGGAGAGAATGCTATGTGTCGCGTTCCAACTAATTGGATCGGCAGATTATTGGTGGGAAGCAAGGCAGAAGGTGATACCCGCAGAGCAGCTAGCTCGTTTCACGTGGGAAGAATTTAAGGAAATACTATTTGATAAGTACGTACCCAAGACTTATAGAGCTCAGAAGGAAGCCGAGTTCTATAGCTTGAAGCAAGGGAAATTGACCATAACAGAGTATGACGCCAAGTTTTGCGAACTGTCTAGGTATGCGCCGACTCTGGTTGATACCGAGGAGAAATTATCGAAGAAATTCCAAGGGGGACTACGACATGAACTGGGAATTGCGTTAGCTAGTCATGGGGGACTAGGCTACACTGACATTTTGGGAAGAGCATTGGAAATGGAGGCCGTAGTGCCTGACGAGAAGAAAGTTGTACCAACTGCACCAGCCCCAGCACAGAACCAAAACCGAGGCTATTATAATAACAATAATAGCAATTATCAGGGAAAGAGGAAGTGGAATGGAGGAGGTAACGGAGGCTACAATCAGAGTTATAACAACCAGGGTAATCAGAAAAGGGGCATTCAGCAGGGCTATCAGCAGCCTGGTCAGAACAATAACCACAACAACAACAACAGCAACAAAAGACCGTGGCAGGGAAACAACCAGTCGGGGTTGTTTATTCAGGGAAATAAGCAGAACGCACCATGGAAGGGCAACGGTCAACAGAACCAGCCGCAAGGGCAGCAACGAAACTTCAACCAGGGAGGAACTAACCCAGGGAGGGTTACTATTCCTGTCTGCCCTAAGTGCAACAAAGCCCATCCCGGAGTTTGTCAGATAGGCACCCCCAACTGTTTCAATTGTGGACAGAAGGGGCATATGAAGAAAGATTGCCCGAAACTGCTGCAAGCCATACCTCTCAGAGCCATACAAGCACAGCCGCAACAGTAAATGAACCAACAGCAGTTCCAGCAGGATGCACAGCAGCAACAGAATGCGAGGGCATGCGCTATCAAACAGGGTGGCCAGCACAAGGAAAAAGGCAACCTAACAGGTATGGGAAAACTTCACAACATCCCTATAAAGATACTGTTTGATACTATCGCATCGCATTCTTTCATTGTTGGCTCGTGTGCCGATAACTTAGACATCAGACCTGTAAGAGCTGCACATTCTATGAGAGTAGCTACACCTTCATGAGAGATCACTACTTCCATGCATGTTTGCACTAACCTAGAACTAGAAATCGGAACTCTTAAGGTTAAAACGAACAACTTAAATGTTATGATAATGTGGGACGTAGATATAATCCTAGGAATGGATTGGTTGTCAGAGAATTATGCCACAATTCTCTGCAACGAGAGAAAAATCTCTTTTCAACCCCCGGGTAAAGAACCAACCGAATTCCACGGAATTTCCATGGGTAGAAGCGTACCAATTATATCAGCCCTTCAAGCCACGAAACTCATGAAGAAGAAAGGTACCACAGCTTATCTCGTGTACCTAGTCAGGGAGCCAGGAGCCGAGAAGACCATCCAAGACGTAAAAGTTGTAAATGAATACGAAGACGTCTTTCTAGAAGTGTTACCAGGATTGCCACCAGATCGTCATGTGGATTTCACGATCGACTTGGAACCAGGAGCAGCACCCAAGTCTAAAGCCCCATATAGGATGGCACCTAAAGAACTAGAAGAGCTCAAAATCCAGTTACAAGAATTGCTAGACCTTGGTTTCATCAGGCCAAGCGTCTCACCTTGGGGAGCACCCGTGTTGTTTGTTAGGAAAAAGGACGGATCGATGAGAATGTGTATAGATTATAGAGAATTGAACAAGATCACACTCAAGAACAAATATCCTTTGCCAAGGATCGAGGATCTGTTCGATCAGCTCAAGGGTGCAGGAGTCTTCTCCAAAATAGATTTAAGGTCAGGGTACCATCAGCTGAAGATCAAACCTGAAGACCTATCGAAGACCGCCTTTAGAACCCGATATGGCCATTACGAATTCCTAGTAAAGCCATTTGGTTTAACCAACACTCCAGCTGTATTCATGGATCTTATGAATAGAGTTTTCCATCCTTACTTGGACAAATTCGTTTTAGTGTTCATCGACGACATACTCGTTTACTCTAAGGATGAAAAGGAGCACGAGGAACATCTACGGATAGTGTTGGAAATACTAAGAACCGAGAAACTCTACGCCAAATTCGGTAAATGCGAATTTTGGCTGAAGGAAGTAATGTTCCTTGGGCACATAGTATCGGCGGAAGGAATCAAGGTGGATCCAGCCAAGGTAGAGGCAGTGCACAACTGGAAGTCACCAACGAGTCCGAATGAGATCAGAAGTTTCTTAGGTTTGGCAGGCTACTGTAGAAGATTCATCGAAGGATTCTCCACGATTGCTAGGCCGATGACACAACTACTCAGGAAGGAAACCAAATTTAAATGGACGGACGAGTGCGAGAAGAGTTTCCAAACGCTTAAGGAAAAGCTAACCACAGCGCCAGTATTAGCTCTTCCAGACGCCAACAGGGAATATGTGGTTTACACCAACGCCTCGAAAAATGGATTAGGTTGTGTCTTAATGCAAGATGGATGAGTGATAGCTTATGCTTCACGACAACTTCAACCTCACGAAGTTGAGTACCCAACCCACGACTTAGAACTCGCATCCGTGGTGCATGCGTTGAAGATTTGGAGACACCATCTCTATGGTGTAAGGGTTGAGATATTCACTGATCATCAGAGTCTGAAGTACTTTTTCGAGCAGAAAGAACTGAATATAAGACAAAGGAGATGGCTCAAATTAGTTAAGGATTACGACTGCGGAATTAACTACCATCTCGGAGAGGCTAATGTGGTAGTAGACGCATTGAGTCGCAAGGCTCCAACGAAGTTAGGATACCTCTTTGTAGAGGAAGAAACCTTAGTACGAGAATTCGAGAAGATGGATATCAAAGTGCTCGACACGCCAGCTACGATAACAAGTCAGATAGCAGCATTAGAAGCTACACCAGATTTAAGAGAAAGAATCATCAGTGCTCAGAGGAAGGACGAGTCAATGGAAAAGTTGCGATTAAAGATAAGAACGGAGAAACCAGACGGGTATTCCGAAGCACCAGACAATGCGATCCTTTATGAAGGCAGAATTTGTATTCCTGACGACGACAGCGAACTGAAGAATGAAATCTTGAGTGAGGCTCACGATACGCCTTATACAGCACACACAGGAAGTACGAAAATGTATCAAGATTTGAGAAGGAACTTCTGGTAGAATGGAATGAAACGAGACGTTGCCTCGTTTGTAGAAAGATGTTTGGCATGTCAGCAAGTTAAGGCTTTACACCGACGACCGTATGGATTGCTGCAACCATTGGATGTCCCAGAATGGAAATGGGAAGGCATAGCTATGGACTTCGTGACAGGCTTGCCTAAGTCAAGAAGAGGAAACACAGCTATTTGGGTGATTATCAATAGACTTACGAAGTCAGCTCATTTCTTGCCGATTAAGACTACCTACGGATCAGAGAAACTAGCTCAGTTGTACGTCAGAGAGATTGTACGTCTGTATGAAGTACCGAAGGTCATAATATCAGATAGAGACGCCAAATTTACCTCAAGATTTTGGATTACGATGCAGAAAGAATTGGGAACAGAGCTTAATTTCAGTACAGCGTTTCACCCACAGACAGATGGACAGTCAGAGAGGACGATTCAGATTTTAGTCAATATATTAAGGACAGTGGTATTGGACCGAGGCGCGAATTGGGAAGAAATCCTACACTTAGTCGAATTCGCTTACAACAACAGCTATCAGGCCACGATAGGAACGGCGCCGTATGAGGCTTTGTATGGAAGGAAATGTAGATCACCACTTTATTGGGACGAATTAGGTGAGAGAAAGAACCTAGGCCCCGATGCAGTAAATGAGATGATTGAGATCGTTCGGCAGATACAAGATAGAATGAAAGAAGCTCAGAGCCGACAGAAGTCTTATGCCGATGATCGTCGAACCAATCTTGAGTTTGAAATAGGAGATAAAGTTTTCCTTAAGATATCACCGACCAGAGGAATCCTTAGATTCGGAGTTAAGGGTAAACTAAGACCCAGGTTTATAGGACCTTATGAAATCCTCGAGAAGATAGGACACGTAGCTTATAGATTGGCCTTACCGCCAAGTCTAGGAAGTGTCCACAACGTATTTCACGTTTCTCAATTGAGAAAATACGTCTATGACCCTAAGCACGTCATTAGTCAGCAAGACGTAGTTCTTGAATCTGACCTAAGCTACGAAGAGAAGCCGATATCGATTTTGGATAGGAAAGTCCAAGAATTAAGAACCAAATCGATACCAATCGTTAAAGTGCTATGGAACCACCACGGGCAAGAAGAAGCCACGTGGGAGCTCGAGGAGAAGATGAAGGAGAGATATCCTCATCTTTTTGCAGAGATATGCAAATTTCGGGATGAAATTTTTCGCAAGGGGGGTAGGATGTAATACCCCAGAAATTTCGTACAGTCTTAAAAATTTTAAGTTAATAATAAAAATGGCTTTGCACGCCTAAGCTTACGATTTTGAATTCTAAAACCAACGGTGAAATCCGTTTCCGAAAATAAATTACGGAAGTTAGTTAGATGACTACTGTATTTAAGGTTATCGCGTACGAAAACTTTTTAGTTCTAGAACTCAGAACAGAAAACCGTTTGATTAATACATTAACGAAATCGCGATACGAACTCGCCCGAGAAAGTTCGTTTTTTTTATTTTCCGGACGAAACTCGGACTGTGACGTCCCGAGTTTTTGTCGGAATTAAGTTTTAAAATATTACTTTCCGATTAAGTTAAATATGTCGGAATTTATGGTAGAATCAGAATTTGACGATAATGTGCCGAGATACGTTTTCCTTCTTTCGATTTTTGTAACGTCGTATCGCGCCGGAAAAACGCGTATTTTCTTCTTTTTCTCCCCCCTCTTTGCCGACTTCACCTCTCTCTCTAGCATAGATATTTCATTTTTATAAGGTATTAACTTATGACTCACCCATTAGATATTTAACAAACTTTACACCTAAGGGTATCACTATTCTAAATACTTAGTCATCACCATCATCCTCACTTCCCTCCCTCTCAATCTCGATACACACACACATATACTCTCTCCCTCAAATTCTTCATTCTCCATTGATGAACTTGAAGCTTGGAGCAAGAAATCTTCATAAGTTCATCATCCAACCATCAAATCTTATAACTTCTTTAACTAATTGTTAAGGTAATCATCTCCTCTACATTTTCATCCAATTAGATTTCTTTTTCCTTTATTTTTTTTGTTAATACCGATTTTTGTAGTAGTATTAGGATGATGATTGAGTTTAATTCCTTGCAAATAGATGGTTAGAAATTGATTAATATGATTGAATTGATAAGAAAATGAAGAACCCTAATTGCTATATAATACCGAAAATTAGGGGTTCTATGTAGGATGATTGGATTCTTCAATTGGTTGGATAATATTGCTTAGGAGTAGTTTAATTAGTGAATTAAACAAGTAGAAATCAAAACCCCTATGAACTAGAAGAGGACCGAGTTTTAGGCTTAGGGTTTGAGTTGGGGGTTTTCAAATTAATGATGTAATAAGACTTGTAATTGGTTAATTGATGTTATAGTAGTATGGGAATTGGATTAATAGAGTTATTTGATGAAGAAGATCACCCCCTTTAATTTATTGTTAATGCCGATTTTTAGTTGATGATATAATGGTGAATTAATGCTTCTTATGATGTTAGTTGATGATAGAAATTAATTGGAATTATTCTAAAATTATTTTGTAGAACGTAAGAGACAAAGAATTGGAATTTAACCGAGTTTGGTAAATGATTTGATGTTGTGACATACGTAGTAATGATTCTCAATAGATGTGGATTTATAATATAGAATTTGAACGAATTCCGATAACTTTGGAAATTTCTTAAGAGACGAGCTAGTGAACATAAGTAATAATCGAGAAGTCGAGTAAGGATTCTAACTAGATAATAATGTTTATAATGGATTAAGGCACGACTTTGTAGTTGACAACATGAGCTTTCGGATTGTTAAATAACGAGTTGATGTTAAAATCGAGAACTAGAAACGAGATTTGTTAACTTGATTTTGGTTTAGTACTTGTTAGTTTGGAAGCCGATGTTTAGAACGTCGTGCTATTGGACGAACGGCGGAAAGGAGTCCTTCACGTACGGGAGTACGTGTTGACTGCCTTGAAGTGTTAAAATCGTGAAAACGTAGGTTCGATAACATAGAACGAACTTAGGAAGTTATACGACGAATTCTATCGAGCAACTAGGGTTAGCCGCGGCAGTTTTGCGACCCTTCCCGGAAACTGTTATAGCTTTTAGCTCGTTTATCGTATTTGAGATCCGTAAATTGGAGAGTAATCTAGACTTTCCAAGATTTCTAACGGTACAGGGCTCATCCCCTGATTCCAATTCCTCTGTTCTGGGCAGTCCCCAGAACTACTGCATTGCGCAGTGATTTTTCAGAACTTGAATTCCTAAGTTGTTTTCTTCGCAACTTAGTTTCTTTCGATCGTTTAAGCCGTAACAAGTTAACGACTATCCTCTCTACTGACTTAAGAGTCGAGTATGAAACCTTTCAAGTTCTAAACGAGATTTGTTCAAGTCTCGTTCCCGTTTAATTAAAATGAAACTAGTAGCGTGCAAATGCCTAAAGAAACAAAACGACTAAAACCTAATTTGAATTTCCATGTTCGATTATCTTTTACGACCGAATTTAAAGTGTGATTATTTTACGATGAAGGAGGAAGCCAGCACTAAGGAAAGGACAGGACGGAAGAACAGAAGAACAGAAGAACAGAAACCTGTTTAGTAGTTCTGTATCATCGAGGTGGGCTTTTATATATAAAACAAAACGAGCAATGCTCGAAAACGTTTCTTTATTGCTTTGATATCCGTGTTTTCAAAGTGATAATTATGGCATAAACTGTTTTATGTTTTATGTGAGTTCTCTTGTACCTATCTGAGTTAACATTCGTGTTTTCCAGATTTATTAGTTAACCGCTAGGATGTTAACTATCGATCGGCTCTGAGTTAGCTATTAAGCGCTTTCCAGAGTTAGTGCACTTTGTAGCCTGTGGTGTATGTGGTATCCTGTTGAGGGGTAACCAGCCACGGTGAATGAGAATTGGTCAAAATTTGAACGTAACATCTATAAAAAGTGCTTGATCAAGCCAAATTATGAAAATGAGTCAGAAAATGTTTTAGTAGACACGGGCTAATTTTAAATAAAACCCTGATGTGCTACAAATTATGAAATGCCAGATTATCTATACTTATGCTTATGTTTTCGGCAGCGTGCCTACTAAGTACTTTCGTACTTAGCCCCGCATATGTTTTCTAAATGTGCAGGTTGAAGCGACGAGAGCGGTGGTGGTTGAAGTTGAGTTGAGTTGTTAGGAAGTCTTTAGCTTATGACCTACTTTCCACTGCAAAACTCTAGACCTTTTGACGTTATGTACATTTGGTGAATCACTGTAGTTTAAGTCTGTAATCTTTAACTTAGATGCTATCGAGTACTTTCTGTCGAGTAATCTTTCGTGATTAACTCTTCCTTTTTAATAGTAAAGTCTTGTTCATTGAATGTATGATGTCTTTTATGTATGTTTATTTAGTCAGTCCCCTTCTTCCCCGCTTCTTTAATCCAATCCCAGTCGCACCCCGGCTTCTGCCGTCCCTCGGGATTTGGGGCTGTGACATATAGGAAAGAAGATCAGTATTTCAGTTCTACGTTTTCCGCTGCAACTAGTTCTCGTTAATGTATAACTTTTGGTCTAAGTCTCATCCTTTGAACTTAGTTTCTTTTTTAGAACAACTTTGTCGAGCGATCCTTTGAGGTCGACTCTCTTTTATTAAATAAAATCAGTTCATTGATTTCAGTTGTTTATTGTCGGTTAAGGTGATTTATTCATTTATCCCCCTTCTTCCCCGCTTCTTTAATCCAACCCCTAGTCACACCCCGACTTTGCCGTCCCTCGGGATTTGGGGCTGTGACAGAGTTCATGTGAAAACTAATCCTAGTATAGAATCTAAAAACTTTTCTAGTCCATTGATTAAGAACAAGGAACGGTTTAGATGGACGAAAAATGTAGTAATCAATCAATGTTTAAATCAATTTTTAATAATAATAAGGATAATTATGGCATTTTACATCTGCAAAATTGCGGGTTTCAAAATTAATGCCGCCCAATTCGGGAACCAATCTACTTCTCAAAAGTTGTTCACTACACAAAATGTGAGGGTTTTTATTTTTGTTTTTTTTTTCCAACGATTAAGTATAAATTTAATCGATGTTTAATGCATTTTTTGAATATATTATTATGCATTATTGATTGTATAAATATTAGAGAAAATCCCTCAAACTAGCACTTCCTACATAGTTTTTTTTAATTTTAGCACTTGGTATAAATCTTTTAAAATTTAGCACTTTATATCTTTTTTTACCCTTACTTTATTTTTGTATTCCCCATTGTGTCCCCTTTTCTTCTTTTTCTTTACGTCTTTCTCTCATTTCTCTCTCTCTCTCTCACAATGTTTCTCTCACAACTTCTCTCCCTCCGTCTCCTCGCCCTGCCGCCGATGAGGGCGGCGTTCGCCTCCGCCGCCGCCTACCTCCCTACCAACTTCACCATCCTGGCCCACCTCCGCCACCTACTCGCTGCCTCTCTCAAATCTCTCTTTACCTCTCTCTCTCCCTCAAACCCTAGCTTTTCTGCTGCCGCCGCCTCCTCGCCGCCTCGCTACTGCTGTCGCCGCCTCCAACGGTGTCTCCTCCTCCTCTAGTCACTCTCTCTCTGTGCCAACCTTTCTACCGCCGTCTCCGCCAACCCTACGATGCGTACGCCGCAGCCCTCGCTGCCGTCACCACCTCTCCGCCGTCTCGACCGCCAGCTTTTCCACTGTCGTCAACCTCTCCTCTCCTCTCCTCCTCTGCAGATCTGGTGCGCTATTCGTCCAGATCTGGTGCACGGCACCGGCAACAGAGTGCACGCGATCTACTTTCGCCGCTCGATTCCACCTCCCGCAGTAGCCCTTCCGTCGGCACTGATGCACAGATCTAGTTACTTATGCACTGTCGTGTGCTACTTCTGAATTTCAGTTATATTATAAGTGAGAAAGATTTATGTATGTATTATAAATCGTTGTTTGTGTGTATTATGTATGTGCCTGGATTTTAGTTGTATGTGTATGAGTTATTCATAGGCATAGTGGTGGTGCTACATTTGCATTATTTATGAATCGAAATTCTATGTTTTCAAATGGTTGGTTTATGGGAGCTGATGGAAGGCTGCTAGGCCTTCTCATTTTTTTGGTGCATTCACAAAACTTTCAAATTTTTTTTTGGTGACTTCACAAATTTTTTCAATTTTTTTTGGTGACTTCACAAATTTTTTTAATTTTTTTTTTCGACTTCACAAATTTCTGTGATGTCACAAAAACATTTTCCATTTTTTTTTTTTACTTCACAATTTTTTTCAATTTTTTTTGTGACTTCACAAAATTTGTGGCCGCCGGCGACAATGGCGACGGTACGACGGCGGCGATGGTGGCACGGCGGCGGAAAAGTGATGTTTGAAGGTTTTTTTTTGTTCAGTCACAAAATTTTTTTGTGACCGCCGGTGACAGTGGCGGTGGCACGGCGGCGGGGGCGAAAAAGTGGTGGTGGAATATATTTTTTGTGACTTCACAATTTTTTTCTGTTTTGCCGGCGACTGTGGCGGCAGTGGCACGGCAGCAGCGGCGACGGCGAGGGTGGTGGCACGGCGGCGGCGGTAGCGGCAGCGGGTTTGTGGTGGTGGAATGTTTTTTTTTTTGTTCAGTAACAATTTTTATTTTTATTTTTGTTCAGTAACAATTCTTTTTTTTTCTAGATAGGTGATGAAAGGGCAAAAATGTCCAAAAATGCTAAATTTTTAATTTTTTATAAGGAGTGCTAGATTTTAAAAAAACTATTTAAGAAGTGCTACTTATAAAATCCTCTCTAAATATTATGTCCTAAATTGTACATCTCCAGTTCATATTATATTTATATGAGGCAAATGGTAATATAGTATTAGGGTACATGTTTTTATCAAATTTTGTCGAAAGTTCACTTTTGACAAAAATTGGGTAAAATTGTACCTTATTTGACAAAAATACCCTTAGTGGTTGTTATGTAGGGTTATTCCCTCATTTATTACTTTTCACATTCTCTCTCTTCCTTCTCATTTCTCTCTTCCCGCTCGTCTCTCTCTTTCTCTTCCTCTTCTCCGCCTCTCTTCGCGTCGACCATTCCACCACCGCGTACCAGAAAAACATCCTCAACCATTCCGTCGCCCATCCTTCCACTGTAACGATGCCGCAGCGAACAAAAAAGGTGAAAAACCACCGGCATGACGTACAACGTCTCTCTCTTCTTCTCTTTTCTCTTCTCCTCCATTCTTCGTTCATCCCCACTCATTTCCGTCGCCGTCTGCAACATCCAGAACCACTACACCAATTATTATCGCCGGAAATTCATTGATCTAAAATTGGGGTAATGAGTTTATTTGAATTTATTTTTCAATTCATGATTTTTTTAGCCTTGTTTTTACTCATTTATAGGTTTTTCGTTGACTTTCTGATGATTTCTAGTGTATTTGTGTTGAATTCTGAGCGATTTCGATGTATTTAGGTAGATTTCTAGCTTTTTGTTGTAGCAGAGTTGTTGTTGTTGTAAAAACCTATCGGTACGCAGTACGTATTTACAAATATGTATTGCGTACCAGGTACGCAGTACGTATTTGTAAATGCGTACTGCATACCTAATAAACTTGTTATGTTTTTGTAAATAGGTACTGAGTTATCAAGTAAATACAGGTACACGCAATACGCATTTTAATGCATACCGAGTGTATCATTAATATTTTTGTTTACTATTACGTAATTGCAAATACCATGTGAACACCTTCAGATACGCAGTACGCATTTAGAAATACTTACTGAATTTGTTGTGTACAATGAATTTGTTCATCGATTAGGGTACGAATTGCTTGATTTGGGAAATTTCGAACTATTGGTACTTGTACGTTTTGTGCAATACGTACTGGTACACACACATCCTTGATTTTTGGCATTTCAGTTTGTAATTGGGGATGGTTCATTATTAGTTTCTGAGATTATGCATGGTGAATTTTTGCATTCGGTTGATATGAATGCACGCATTTGTATGATTTTTTGTGAATCTAACATTTATTTATGCGATTAAATGATTAAAGTTGATACGATTTTATAAATGTGTACCAAATTCCGAAACATATAAGTGGAAATGAGGTAAGCATTTTGTTGGGAAATTTATTAGTAAGAGTTTTGATGAATTCCAAAACCAACTGACCCCAACCGAGTAGATGTTGCCATAACCTAATGTTAGTAGGTAGGCTCGCTGTTTGAGCATTGTCAAGATTTTATCTTTACAGGTCTCCAGCTGAAGATGGCAACAAGACATCACTCGGACAGAACATCAGTTGTAAGAAAGACAACTGAGCATTCACTTCATCATAATGCAAAAAGGGGGAAGTCACATTCAAGAGATAGAACATCAGTTGTAAGGAAAGCAACTGAGCGTTCATCAGATGAGAAGCAATAAAGGGGAAGAGAACATCAGATGAAAGAAAGCCATCTGAGCGTTCGAACCCAACTGATCAGATACAAGGAAGACAACTGAGTGTTCAGTTTCAGAACATCAGTTGTAGAACTCAACCAAGAAGATCAACAGCTTGAAGATGAAGTCAGCTGAGAGTTCAACTGTTAGTTGGCAGATAGAACATCGGCTGAAGAACAAGTTAGTTGAAGATCGAAAGTCTTAACCGACCACTCCTTGTTGGAAGTCTGTTGTTAAGATTTGAATTCAAAAAGGAAGTCACGTGAGGGTTTGACCGTTCAGTCACTACCCCATTTGGCCCAACACAAGGCTATCTCAGATGGAAAGCAGAAGAGCACAAATGTCATATCGGGAAAGTCTGCAGAGATCAGAGACAAGCCATCGCTTTCAAAGAACAGAGATCAACAGCTCCTCCAACGGCTAGTTGATACTCTCCGCCTATAAATAGAGGCCTTCATTCATTCGAAGAAGACACAAGACACACACGCGAGAAGAAACCAGAGAGCGAAAGAAAGAACAATATTCTTCAAGAGCTGAACTGAATTTAATCTCTTAGAACATCACCTGTTGAGAGTTCTAGAGTTAGTTAGTTTTTGTGTCTTTAGATCGAACCTTGAGAACATCACTTCGTGAGAGTTCATAGAGAGTTAGATCATAGCTCACTTCACGTTCGAGCTTTTAGTTGGAACCCCATTTTCTTTCAATTGAAAAGGTTTAGGATCCTACTCTTCCTGCAATTGAGTAGTTAGGTCGTTTAGTACCCGGAAACTAAACTGTAAGGTTGATAAGTACCCGCAAACTTATCCATAACGGTTGTTCAGCCCGCGTAAGCTGAGTGGTTTGTCCAGAAGAACTTGGACAGAGATGTGTGGACTCACAACTCCCCGTGGACGTAGGAGGGTTATCTCCGAACCACGTTAAATCTCTGTGTGCTCGTGTTTTTCATTATTCAGTTATTTCTAGCATTCTCAACTGTCTGACTAACCAGCATACAAACTGCATCCGCACATATTCAACTGTTTTGGTTATTGACCAATCGTGCATAAAAGTGTGAGTTGTTTTACGAGTTGTTAATTTCCACCACATTCCGCACAGTACCACTCTACCAGCTGAGGTTGCTTACTCTGTTGTGAGATCCCAACTGAGTCCTTTTTACTCAGTTGAAGTAATTTTCAAGAGTTTAATTTTAAAATCCTAACTGGTGTATTCCCCCCCCCCCCCCCATACACCAGTAACTCGTTTCGGGACCATCAAGGGGTATCAGAGCAGTGGTTTAAAAGACTACTGACTCTGTTTCACAAGGTGTGAATTCGAGAAAGTTTCTTTAATGGTCAACTGAACAGATCTTTTTTTCACGCTAGTGCATACTTGCTTGCATATTTGTTCTGTTGTTGTGTGCAGATGGACGTCAAGGATAAGATCGTGGTAATGTTCTCGGTTGTAAATTATACTCCCTGGAGGACAGGGATGAAGAAGATCTTACTGTCGAAGCATCATAGGATGCAACAAGTTCTTTCTTCCGGACCGATCATCATCAAAGAAAGAATAGCTCGCACTCCTACAAATCCCAACGATGGGGACACAGTTGTGGAGTTTGTGGAGAAGCAGTCGGAAGACTACACTTCAGAGGAAGCCAAGGTGAGCCAGTTGGATATATGGGCTCAAAGCACGATTATGTCCACTGTTGGACAAGATTATCTTCCTTGGATTGAAGAGTGTGAGACAGCTAAAGAAATGTGGGATATCCTGGCATCGCTGAGTGAAGGAAGCGATGAGACGAAGGAGAACAAGTTCTCACATGCATGCCAAGACTTCGACAATTTTTATCTGAAGACCGATAAAACAATTGATCAGCTAGAGCTCCGGTTTATGGACATCCTCAGAAGAATACAGTCCATCCGAAGAGGAAAATACACACTAAGAGAAATCAATCTCAAAGTGTTGCAAGCTCTACCGGCTGAGTGGGATACTTTCACCAATATCCACGAGAGCCGAGCTGACCTTGGTGAAATGGGAACTGAAAGATTGTTCTCAATCTTAAAGGAAAATGAGTATAAGGTGAACCGAAGAAGATCTCAGTCCTCGGTTCAGACGAGTCAACTTGAGGATGTTGGCTCAACCTCAAAGTCAGTTGCTCTTCGTGCTGACTACTCCAAATCGAGAACATCGAGGTCAACCAGATCAGCTGACACAACTGCAAAGGAGCCAAGCAGAGAGGAACTGCAATAGAACATTGCAGCCCTGTCAAAGACACTAGCCGACATGGACACTCGATTCGGAAAATACAAACGATTCTACAAATCAAACCGAACTCGAGACAGTTCAAAGCCTGTCACCAACGGTTGCTTTGAATGCGGCGAGGAAGGTCATTTCAAGGCTGACTGCCCAGATCTATCGAAGAAAGAGAGAGAAGCGTTAAGGGCCAAACAAGTTGGAAAGAACAAGGCCATGGTTGCAGAAGAAACAGCTGACGACATGGACATCTTCACTTACACTGAAGATGAGGATGAGCTGACTTCCACCAACAACGCTACTGGTCAGGATCAATGCCTCATGGCTCTTGGAACCGACCAAGAGGATACTGAGGTACACTCTAATCCTGCTAAGTTAAATTCTTTCAATACTTCTAACATGCAAGAATCTCTGGACGAAGAGTTGGAACCCTCCTGGAGTGACTTTCAAGAACTCAGTGGGGAACTGCATCACCAATCGGTTGAGTTTAAGAGTTTTCAAGCTCAGTTCGCCAAACTTGAAGATTTCTTAACCGAAAAGGACGATCTGATCAAGAGCCAAACTGAGGAGATTGAGAATCTCAAGAGTCAACTGAACGAAGCTAAGGCTCCAACTGATGAAGGGTTGACAAAGCAGGTCAAGGAGCAGCAAGATCAGTTGAAAAATCAAGAGGCTCAGATCGACCAGCTGATAAAGAAGTCAAATGGACAAACCGAGCAGATAACTGTCCTCCTCAAGGAGTTGCAAACTGAGAAGGACAATCTAATCAAGCTGTATCAGTCATCCCAGATCATACAGATCTTATCAGTTACAGCAGACAGATGGATGACGTGTCAGGACTTGGTTATGATGTGATTAAAGATAGTGGAATTCCTCCAGCAACTTTCATCAAAGTTGTGGAGGTCAAGGCTGTTGAACCGAACACAGTGGAATCTGAGTCACCACAAAGCAATTCAACCTCCGTTTCTCAGCAAGCTCAACCAACCAAGGCAACCACAACTGAGAAGGGAAAAGGAGTAGTAGATGGAAGACAGAATGTTCCATCGGTTGGGACATCAACCGAGGGGGAATGTTCCAAAAGTCAGAAGAGGAATCGGAGGCGTTGAAGACATAATCGCAACCAAACTCAGAATCAGAACCGACCTCTGCATCAACCTCAGAGTCAACAACAGAAAGAATGGAACCGACCGCAGAACCGACAAGGGTTCAATCATCTGAATCAACAGCGGTTCCATCCCTAGTTCAACCAAAGGTTCCAACCGAGTCAACCGATAAGGAACAGGTCAAACAGTTGGAGATACTCATGCCACAACATGAATCATCAACTGGGCATGAACACCTATCAACAACACTCAAGGAGTTGGAATCAGAATCAGCCACAAAGATTCCAACATGGCGTCCGACATCACAGACAAATTCAACAGGATAAGAATCGCCATCAAAATAGGGGAAAGCCTCTCCTCCGAAAGCTCAGAATGGGAAAAATCCAACTCCTCCCAAGAAACAGAACATCACTACTAACAACAAGCCTAAGGATAACCGAGGTGTTGTTATAGTTAATGATGAAGGAAAAGTGATCTGGAATGATAAATCCATCCGAGTATACAGGGAAAAGCGACACACAGTTCCAGGGGGAACTGGTTCTAACCCTCCAAGACCCAACTAAAATTAGGGACCTAAGCGAGTTTCTCTTTGCAGGTACAGGAGAAACAGCTGAGGAAGAATAAAGCGTCTGCAACAATGTGGGTGATGGATAGTGGATGCTCGAAACACATGACAAATCTGAAGGATTTGCTTGAAAGTTTCGTGAAGAAAGAAGGACCCTCAGTTACTTTTGGTGATAACTCAAAAGGTTACACCAGAGGTTACGGTACCCTTGAAACCAATCATGTTTCAATTTCTAATGTTTCTTATGTTGATGGATTGAAGCATAACTTGCTCTCCATCAGCCAATTCTGTGATAATGGTTTCTCTGTCAAGTTTGATACACAGGGTTGCAGGGTTAAAGATGTCGGATCAAAGCAGGTCATATTGTTGGGAAATCGATCGCCAACCGGGAACGTCTACTATGCTGACTGGAACAATAGTCTCCCTGACACCTGCTTGTTATCAAAGAGCAGTTCAGATGTGAGTTGGCTGTGGCACAAAAGGCTCAACCATCTGAACTTCAAGACAATGAACCGACTCGCCAGACAAGAACATGCAAGAGGCATACCAAACCGAGTGTTTTCAACAATACATATCTGCAGTGCATGCCAGTTGAGATAGCTCGCTAGATCCTCCTTCCGGTTGAAATCAACTCCCTCAACCGACCGAGTGTTACAGCTGATCCATATGGATCTCTTCGGGCCAGTTACACCAAAGAGCATGAACAGGAACGAGTATACCCTGGTTGTAACTGATGACTACTCAAGATATACGTGGACCATTTTCATGCGCCACAAGAGTGAAACCCGAGATGAGCTACCCAAGCTGATGGATCGGATATCAAACCAACAAGAGATGAAGATCATTTCTATCCGATCAGATCAAGGAACTGAGTTTCTAAATGAAACCATCATCGAGTACTGCGAGAAGCATGGAATTACCCATCAAACATCAGCCGCGCGTACTCCACAACAGAATGGAGTAGCTGAGCGAAGAAAAAGAACACTAAAGGATGCAGCTACATCCATGTTAACCAGCTCAGCTCTGCCAAAGAGATTTTGGGCTGAGGCGATCAACACAGCCTGCTACACTCAGAACCGGTCTCTTCTGACCAAGCGGTTGGGAAAGACACCATACGAGCTATGGAGACGCAGGAAGCCAGATATTTCTTATTTTTGCGTTTTTGGTTCTAAGTGTTATATTCACAACAATGGGAAGACTCAGTTGAAAACTTTTGATGCCAAAGCTTCGAAAGGCATATTTCTCGGATATGCTGCTTGGATCAAGGCTTATAGAGTTTTCTAGCTCTCGTGTTGTGGAGATAACACCTCATGTTAGTTTTGATGAATCTACTTTTGAGTGCAGGGAACAGGCTAAAGGTCAACATGGCAATCCACAAGTTCCACCTGTTCTCACCAGATCACAAGCTCTAAGGGAAAAGAATCTAGCTGAACCACTGGTATGGGCAATCGAGGATGAGGATCCATACTCCTCTGAAGATGAATGCGAGGACCCCAGCTCATCTCAAGGGGGGACTCCAGCTGATGTCCTTCCAACTGCATCAGCATCCGATGCTCAACCAAGTCCGGTTTAAAATAATGTCAATGTTGAGGATCCAGACTCAACAGCTGATCAATCACCAGCTCTGAAGACTTTAACTCAGATCACGGAACAGCCACAGTTGGAAGAAGAAGGAAGACACAACCGAAGATGGTATGAAGTTCATTCCACTGACAACATCATCGGAGATCCAACCGAATGTGTTCGTACAAGAAGCAGAGTTGCGACTCAGGATTCAACCGAGGAAGATTCCAACACTTATGCTCAATATGCTGAGGAGTTGGCAGCTCTAGAGGAGTTCGAGCAAGCTGGAGATGTTGCCATGATTTCTTGCTTTGTAGCTGATGTGCCAGAACCGAAGAACGTTGTGGAAGCTCTCAACTGTGTTCACTCGACAACGGCCATGCAAGAAGAACTGAATGAGTTTCTACGCAACTGTGTATGGGAGTTGGTAGAAAGACCAAATGGTGTCAAGGTGATTGGATTGAAGTGGATTTTCAAAAACAAGATAGACGCCATTGGATTCATAGTGAGGAAGGCAAGGTTGGTAGCTCAAGGATATTGCCAACAAGAAGGAATCGATTTCGAGGACTCCTTCGTGCCGGTTGCAAGGATGGAAGCCATCCGAATCTTTCTAGCTTATGCCGCACATCACAAGTTCAAGGTGTATCAGATGGATGTGAAATTTGCATTCCTCAACGGAGATATCAAGGAAGATGTATATGTTGAACAGCCTCCTGGTTTTGAGACTGGAGATGGAAGAGTGTACAAGTTGAAGAAAGCTATCTATGGACTAAAGCAAGCGCCAAGGGCTTGGTATGACACTCTTTGTGGTTTTCTTCTGAACTCGGGGTTCAAACGAGGGTCAGTTGACAAAACCCTGTTCACCATCAAAGTTGGAGATGACATTCTTGTTGTGCAAATCTATGTTGACGACATCATATTCGGATCTAAGTCGGAGGAACTGTTTGAAAAATTTTCAAACCTCATGAAGGAAAAGTTCGAGATGTCAATGATGGGCGAGATGAATTATTTCCTTGGAGTACAAGTGAAGCAGTCGCCAGAAGGGATTTTCATCAATCAATCCAAGTATACAAAGGAGCTCATCACCAAGTTCGGATTGCAAACAAGTAAGACCACAAGGATCCCAATGAATACTAACTGGAAGATTGAACCTGGAACTGAAGGAAAGCTCGTGGATGCCAGTAAGTATAGAGGGATCATTGGTTCTTTGCTATATCTGGCTGCCAGCCGGCCAGACATATCATACGCAGTTGGAGTGTGTGCCCTGTTCCAAGTTCAACCAAGGGAAGCACACATGTTGGCAGCAAAGAACATCATCAAGTATCTGAA
This sequence comes from Schizonepeta tenuifolia, assembly GCA_029490685.1. Classification (NCBI taxonomy): domain Eukaryota; kingdom Viridiplantae; phylum Streptophyta; class Magnoliopsida; order Lamiales; family Lamiaceae; genus Schizonepeta; species Schizonepeta tenuifolia. The sequence continues at coordinate 3,705,251 of JANLIY010000007.1, forward strand.
GGGAACTGTTAATGTTGGATTGTGGTATCCAACTGACGACAATATCCAACTGACCGGATACTCAGATGCGGACTTAGCCGGAGATCGGTTGGACACGAAGTCTACTTCTGGACACTGTCAGTTCATGGAAAGCAAGCTGGTTTCATGGTTCTCCAAGAAACAAGCATGTGTTGCTACTTCTACAACCGAATCAGAGTATATGGCTGCCGAAAGCTGTTGCATGCAAGTGTTGTGGCTCAAGCAATAGCTGAGAGATTATGAAGTTGCAACTGGACAGGTTCCCATTCATTGTGATAGTTCAAGTGCCATAGCTATCTCTTTGAATCCTGTTCACCACTCTCGGACAAAGCATATCGATATCCGTCATCATTTTATCCGAGATCATATTGAGAAAAGGATGTGTCCATGGAGAAGATCCCAGCTGATATTCAGAGGGCTGATATCTTCACTAAACCTCTAGCCGAAGCGCGGTTCAAAATGTTATGTGATCTACTTGGATTGTTAGATCCACCTGATGAGGAACCAGCTGAGGTAAAGAGACAGATATCCATCTGAGGGGGAAGCTCAGATGAAGGGGGAATTTCAGATGCGGATTGGAAACTGAAGATATCAGACATCAGCTGAACAGAAAAACTCGAGTCAGCTGATGGTATGCTGCAACATTGGATCAGACGTCAGCTGAACAGACGAACTCGAGTCAGCTGATGGTATGCGGCAACTGAGGAACACAACTGAGGTATACAGCTGATTTCGACATCAGCTGGCAGGTAACATTTATGGCTGAAGGTGATATGTTCTTAAATAAGAATGTTTGAAATAAATTCAAACATTCCTAAAACTAGTCAGTTACATTAAAAATAGCCATCATGTCGCATTAAATGTAAAGTACGGCTGAACATCCATAGCCTACTTTATAGTGCGATTGGGCTGACAAGATAAATTGTACACTTCTCACGCGCTGATTGGAACTCGGATCAAAACGTCAAGTCAAAGATAGTCAACAGTCGTGTGATCTCAGCCGTTGATGGATTCGTGCCATTTAACCCCAGCCGTCGATTTCATCCGAGTCAAGACCTATATAAGGTGAAAAATCAGGAAGATATCTCCTACTTTCCTCATTCGTGCATATCAATACAATTGTTCATCATCGTCTTCAATTCTGTCTCTCCAAATTTGGCTAATATTCTCTTTCCTCTTTGCATATATATATCTTCTCTGCAAATCACAATGGCACCCAAATCCTCCAAGAAGATGGTTTCTAAAGAACCAACCACTTTTCAGGAATGCTGATATCGAAGATACATTTTGAGCATATCCTTTCGACGGACGCGCTGGAGTCACCGGAGCTCTCTCCCCTCGCCGATCTTCTCTCCGCGCACGGCCTTCTTCAATGGGCAACTCTTTCTCCCTCCCTCATTCTCAGGAAACAAGTTGGAGAGTTCTATCTCAACTTACATCACGATACCCAAGTTGGTCTTGTTTCTACAGTTTCCTGCAAACAGCGCGATGGAGTTTCCAGAACAGTCCATGATTCCGCCGTCAAGATACGTGTGTCCGAAGAACTCGCCAAAATCATCCCAAGAAATCTTCAGGCCACAGACATCGTCGACAACTTCACTGATAAAGAAGCGGATGAATTCCTTCAGCAGGCACTGATCATCCCAGAAAGGATGAAGAGTAGCATGCAAAGGACAAAGTTGAAGCCTCAACATCGACTTCTGTTTGATGTCATTTCTAAGTGTGCATTTGGATACGGTGGAGCGTTTGGGGATATCAGCCGCCCTAAACTGAAGCAGCAGAAGGCTCTGGAAGAGAAATACGAGGTCAACTAGCTTCAGTACTTCGAACATCAGTTGCTATTGGAGCAACAGAAGATTTCCGAGATCACAACTGAGTCCGGAGAGCGGTTGTTGAGTGTGAAAGGTTCACTCAACTTCGGCACCAAGATCTCTGCGCTGATCCTTAGTGCCACCAAGGACCAGAACCTGGCCTGGGAAGACAGCGAAGTAACTCCCCTGAAGAAGCTGTTGCGGTTCCCATCAGCTAAAAAGGCTCAGGATGTCTTGTCTGCAGTATACACTCCCAAAGACAAGAAGGGAGCTGGAAAGCCAGCTATGGAAGTAGACACAGCTGAGGCACAGTTGAAGTCTCAACCTCCTGCAACAGTTGGCCGAACAACCAGATCAACCTCTAAACGCCAGCTGAGAGATGAGACTGATGAAGAAGAAGAAGAAGAAGAAGAAGAAGAAGAAGAAGAAGAAGAAGAAGAAGAAGAAGAAGAAGAAGAAGAAGAAGAAGAAGAAGAAGAAGAAGAAGAGGTACCTCTCTTGAAGAGATCGAAGATTCGATTCAAGCAGCCAGCTGTGCAACCAGCTGAGAAGTTGCCAGCTGAGGAGAAGCCAGCGGAGGACACACCAGCTGAGAAGTCAACTGAGTCAAGTCCGTCGGTTGAGCCAGCTGCGTATAGCTTTGCTCCTTGAGATCCAGAGTCAATGGTGGAAGGGAAGGAAACAGATGTCGTTGAGTCGAGCTCATCCTCAGATAGCTCGTCATCATCTGAGGAGTCAGAACACAGCTTACCCTCTCCCCCACCCGTAGCTGATACAGTCTAAGGAATCCCAACCTCGACCGGATCCCTACCCAGTCCAACTGACCAGCCAGTCCAATCACCAACCAAAGAGGATCAGATTCTCACAACTGATCCTCAGACAATGATTCCGAGCCTCTCGCTCGATGTCGACATTGTGACCAGTTCTTTGGCCAATGTTGAAGAACCGTTTGAACCATATACCTACTCAATAGAACCCTCCCCCATCAATGAAGAAGAAGACCATCAGGCGGTTGTAGCTGAGCATGAAGGCAAGCTGGCCTATTGCTTCAAGAAGCTCATCGGGATGTTTCCTGAAGCTCGCCACATGCCAATCTTTGCCATGTTTGGCACGGAGCTGATATACCAGTTTAGCATCATCTTCAGCTACTGGTATGTCAAGGAAGACACCCTCCGAATCTATGGCTGGGACCACCTCAAGGCTGATGAGTCACGCCTGCGAGAGTACTTCGACTACTCCAACCTTGAGGTTGCATACAAGAACAAGGTCGCTGTTCTGAGTCGCAGATTTGATCTCAGCAAGGCTGAAGGGATAGACTCAAGGGATCTGTGCAACAATGCAGAAGTTGTCACCTTTCTGGACTCTATGCTAGCCAAGAGTGATGAGTTTGTCGATGAGATTGATGCAACTGAAGCAGCAGCTCAGCAGGAAGAGGCTACACTTCAACAGTACCTGGCAAATCGTCAGGCCATGGTCATTGTACTGCCCCCACCAGCTGACCAACCAGATCAGCAGCAAGACCAGTCTGGACCCTCTGCTCAGACAGCTCCTTCCACAGACAAAATTTGTGAGCTGATATCTGAGAGGGTCACTCAGCTGAGAACAGAGCTGCTGTCAACCATCCAGCAGAACAAAGAAGAACAGCTGCTCCTGATCAAAGCTCAGGAAGAGCAGAACAAGCAGCTGCTAGCAGATAATGTTGAGATGAAGAAGAAGATGGATGCATTCACAACATCCTCCTGCACAGCCATCAATGAACTTAAGACATCAGTTCGTGCAGTCAGTTCAGATCTGAACATATAAGTCCGTCGCCGACTCCAACCTCGCTAAGTCTCAACACACCCAAGATCAAGAATGGGTTTCTCAGTTCGAGCTTCATAGAGCTGGGTTTGCAGCCTTTCAAGCCGAAACCTCCGCAACTCTACCCGCCTTGAGGAAAGCAGAACAAGAGCGTGGTGACGGTGAACTGGCAAAGAAGGTTCAAATAGAATATGCAGTTGATGAACTATTCAACTGAGTTCAGCTCGCTGAACAAGCCCTCACCTCCCTGAATGGCTCAATCGCAACTCTTTTTGCTGATGCCAAAAAGGGGGAAGATAAGCAGCCAGAGGAAGCTGAAACTCAGGGGGGAGGAGTTTCAAAATCTCAGCTGGAAGAGACAGAGACAACTCAAATGTCTGATCCGAGGAAGCCAACCAACAAGAAACTTCAAAAGAAATCTACTGCTGTCGGAGATCAACTAGCTGAGGACATTGAGCAGGCCAAGCAAGCTGGAATCTCCCACGATGCCATAGCTGAGGTAGCAGCAGAACTCGACGGCATCACAACCGAAGAGTGCATTGCTGTTGCAAAAGCTATGGGTGCTAAGGAGAATGATTATAGACATGGATTAAGAAGTTCGCAGCTGGCCAAGCCAAAGGTGTCAAGAAGTTTGAGGAGGAGCTGGACAAAATTGCCAGAAATTTGGACAGGAACATTGCCAGCCGTAGCCGAAGAAGAATCAACAAACATCAAGCAAAGGCTGAGGCAAGAAAGAGTCAACATCAGCTGCAAGGGAAATCCAAGCTCCAATCTCGGTTTAAGCACGTTGACATGTGGATGCCAGTTGATTGGAATGAAGACTGGGAGTCATTCAAACAAGAATTTGTGAATGACTTCTACTACAGAAAAGTCTATACAACTGAGGATCCACAGATAGCTTTCAGAGAAGCATTGATCGAGCTGCATACTGGCGATCCGGGGATGTTCAGTCAATTTAAACGAGCCATGATCACAGCTGGATATGACTTGACCACCGTCCCTGCTCCCAAGAAAGTCACTTACCGCCCTCCGTTCATCTCAGGCACAAGTACTCCCGACAGACGGAAACTCATGGCTGAAGCAAGACAAGTGTGCAGAGAACATGGAGTTGATTCTGGGATCGAATCAGCTGCAAAGAGAGAGATCTTTGTCCGTATCTTCAGCAAGTATGGCCAGAAGTTTTGAGCTGAATTAGTTTTTGAGCAACTGATGTAATTTAACTGTTTGTACCTATTTGTGTAATCATCAGTTGTAATGAAAACTTCAAGTATATATATTCGATTCACCTTGATGAACAATCCCTCATTGTCCAAGCTCTGAATCGCAAAGTCTTTTAAATACCATGTTATAACTGTGCTAACCCTTTGATGTTTTATCTTATAGACTGTCTAGAATTTCAGCTGAGATTTTAAATAAGTTAGTGAGGTTTAAATCAGTAGTGGTTTAAAGTTGTAAGTGGTTTTGGCATCATCAAAAAGGGGGAAATTGTTGGGAAATTTATTAGTAAGAGTTTTGATGAATTCCAAAACCAACTGACCCCAACTGAGTAGATGTTGCCATAACCTAATGTTAGTAGGTAGGCTCGCTGTTTGAGCATTGTCAAGATTTTATCTTTACAGGTCTCCAGCTGAAGATGGCAACAAGACATCACTCGGACAGAACATCAGTTGTAAGAAAGACAACTGAGCGTTCACTTCATCATAATGCAAAAAGGGGGAAGTCACATTCAAGAGATAGAACATCAGTTGTAAGGAAAACAACTGAGCGTTCATCAGATGAGAAGCAATAAAGGGGAAGAGAACATCAGATGAAAGAAAGCCATCTGAGCGTTCGAACCCAACTGATCAGCTACAAGGAAGACAACTGAGTGTTCAGTTTCAAAACATCAGTTGTAGAACTCAACCAAGAAGATCAACAGCTTGAAGATGAAGTCAGCTGAGAGTTCAACTGTTAGTTGGCAGATAGAACATCGGCTGAAGAACTAGTTAGTTGAAGATCGAAAGTCTTAATCGACCACTCCTTTTTGGAAGTCTGTTGTTAAGATTTGAATTCAAAAAGAAAGTCACGTGAGGGTTTGACCGTTCAGTCATTACCCCATTTGACCCAACACAAGGCTATCTCAGATGGAAAGCAGAAGAGTACAGATGCCATATCGGGAAAGTCTGCAGAGATCAGAGACAAGCCATCGCTTTCAAAGAACAGAGATCAACAGCTCCTCCAACGGCTAGTTGATACTCTCCGCCTATAAATAGAGGCCTTCATTTATTCGAAGAAGACACAAGACACACACGCGAGAAGAAACCAGAGAGCGAAAGAAAGCGGTTGGGAAAGACACCATACGAGCTATGGAGACGCAGGAAGCCTGATATTTCATATTTTCGCGTTTTTGGTTCTAAGTGTTATATTCACAACAATGGGAAGACTCAGTTGAAAACTTTTGATGCCAAGGCTTCGAAAGGCATATTTCTCGGATATGCCGCTCGGATCAAGGCTTATAGAGTTTTCAACAACAGCTCTCGTGTTGTGGAGATAATACCTCATGTTAGTTTTGATGAATCTACTTTTGAGTGCAGGGAACAGGCAAAGGACAACAAGCTGATCCACATGTTCCACCAGCTCTCACCAAATCGCAGGCTCTAAGGGAAAAGAATCTAACTGAACCATTGGTATGGGCAACTGAGGATGATGATCCTTATTCCTCTGAAGATGAATGCGAGGACCCCAGCTCATCTCAAGGGGGAACTCCAACTGATGTCACTCCAACTGCATCAGCATCCGAAGCCCAACCGAGCCCGGTTCAAAATATTGTCAATGTTGAGGATCCAGACTCAACAGCTGATCAATCACCAGTTCTGAAGATTCCAGCATCTCCCACAGCTCAGGATTCACCATCAGTTGAAATCCTGGAACAGCCACTGTTGGAAGAAGAAGGAAGACACAACAAGAGATGGTATGAAGATCATTCCTCTGACAACATCATCAGAGATCCAACCGAAGGTGTGCGAACAAGGAGCAGAGTTGCAAATCCAGACTCAGCTGAAGAAGATTCCAACACTTACGCTCAATATGCTGAGGAGTTGGCAGTTCTGGAAGAGTTCGAGCAAGCCGGAGATGTTGCCATGATTTCTTGCTTCGTAGCTGATGTGCCAGAACTGAAGAATGTTGTGGAAGCTCTCAACTGTGTTCACTGAACAACAGCCATGCAAGAAGAACTGAACGAATTTCTACGCAACTGTGTATGGGAGTTGGTAGAAAGACCAAATGGTGTCAAAGTCATTGGATTAAAATGGATTTTCAAGAATAAGAGAGACGCCATTGGATTTATCGTGAGGAATAAGGCAAGGTTGGTAGCTCAGGAATATTGCCAACAAGAAGGAATCGATTTCGAAGACTCCTTCGCGCCAGTTGCAAGGTTGGAAGTCATCCGGATATTTCTAGCCTATGCCGCATTTCACAAGTTAGGTCTATCAGATGGATGTGAAGTGTGTCTTCCTCAACGGTGATATTAAGGAAGATGTATATGTTGAACAGCCTCCAGGTTTTGAGACTGGAGATGGAAGAGTGTATAAGTTGAAGAAAGCTATCTATGGATTGAAGCAAGCACCCAGGGCTTGGTATGACACTCTTTGTGGTTTTCTTCTGAACTCGGGGTTCAAACGAGGGTTAGTTGACAAAACACTGTTCACCATCAAAGTTGGAGAAGATATACTTGTTGTGCAAATCTACGTCGACGACATCATATTCGGTTCCAAGTCGGAGGAGCTGTGTGAAAAATTCTCAAAACTCATGAAGGAGAAGTTCGAGATGTCGATGATGGGCGAGATGAATTATTTTCTTGGATTACAAGTGAAGCAGTCACCAGATGAGATTTTCATCAATCAGTCCAAATATATAAAGGAGCTCATCACCAAGTTCGGATTGCAGACAAGTAAGACCACAAGGATCCCGATGAATACTAACTGGAAGATTGAACCCGGAATTGAGGGAAAGCTCGTAGATGCCAGTAAGTATAGAGGGATCATCGGTTCTTTGCTATATCTAACCGCCAGTCGGCCAGACATATCTTACGCGGTTGGAGTGTGTGCTCGGTTCCAAGTTCAACCGAGGGAAGCACACATATTAGCAGCAAAGAACATCATAAAGTATCTGAAGGGTACAGTTGATGTTGGATTGTGGTATCCAACCGACGACAATATTCAACTGTCCGAATATTCAGATGCGGATCTAGCCGGAGATCGGTTGGACAGGAAGTCCACATCTGGACACTGTCAGTTCATGGGAAGCAAGCTAGTTTCATGGTTCTCCAAGAAACAAGCATGTGTTGGCACTTCTACAACCGAGTCAGAGTACATGGCTGCCTGTAGCTGTTGCATGCAAGTGTTGTGGCTCAAGCAACAGCTAAGAGATTATGAAGTTGCAACTGGACAGGTTCCCATTCATTGTGATAGCTCAAGTGCCATTGCTATCTCTTTGAATCCTGTTCACCATTCTCGGACGAAGCATATTGCCATTTGACATCATTTTGTCCGAGATCATATTGAGAAGAAGGATGTATCCATGGAGAAAATTCCAACTGAGATTCAGAGAGCTGATATCTTCACCAAACCTCTAGCCGAAGCGCGGTTCAAGATGTTATGTGATCTACTTGGATTGTTGGATCCATCAGATGAGGAACCAGCCGAGGTGAAGATATAGATATCCATCTGAGGAGGAAGCTCAGATGAAGGGGGAATCTCAGATGCAGATCGCCAACCGAAGACATCGGATGCGGATCGCCAACCGAAGAGATCAGACGTCAGCTGAACAGACGAACTCGAGTCAGCTGATGGTATGCCACAACATTGGAACACAGCTGATTCTAACATCAGCTGGCAGGTATCACAGCTGATTCCGACATCAGCTGGCAGGTAACATTTATGGCTGAAGGTGTTATGATCTTAAATAAGAATGTTTGAAATAAATTCAAACATTCCTGAGCATGTCAGTTACATTAAAATAGCCATCATACCGCATTTAATGTAAAGTACGGCTGAACATCAATAGCCTACTTTATAGTGCGACTGGGCTGACATGAAAAACAGTTCACCTTCTCACACGCTGGTTGGAACTCGGATCGTGACGTCAAGTCAAAGCTAGTCAACAGTCGCGTGATCTCAGCCGTTGATGGATTCGCGCCAATCAACCCTAGCCGTCGATTTCAACCGAGCCAAAAACCTATAAAAGGCGGAAAATCAGGAAGTGATCTCTTACCTTCTACATTCGTGTTTATCTGCAGTAACTGTTCATTTTTGTCTCCAATTTGTCTCACCATTTTCTGCAAGTTTCTCTCTATATATATATCTTCTCAGACTTATTAAATGGCACATAAAGGAAAGAAGATGGCATCCTCCGTTGAGTTTTTCATCTTCGTCGGTGGAATATGTCGAGGGCGGCACCGACGACGAGGTAATGGAAATGCTGGCGGACGCGGATCGCTACATACGTGCACACATAGCCGAGCAGAAAAAGATGAAGAAGAGGGCGCGGGTGTTCGTCGACCGCGACCGAGAAGCGGCGTGTGCGCTCCTACACGCCGACTACTTCGCCGACAACCCCACCTACGGCGAGCACTTTTTCTGACGCCGTTTCCGGATGCATAAGCATCTGTTCTTGCGCATCTGCAGCACGTTGGAGGAAAACGTCCACTTCTTCACGCATCGACAAGATGCACTCGGGCGTTGGGGGCTGACGTCGGTGCAAAAATGCACGATGGCGGTGCGTCAACTGGCCACCGGTGGTGCTGCGGACGCCTTCGACGAGTACCTGAAGATTGGCGATAGCACGAGCCGACAGTGCCTCAAAAAATTTTGATCAAGGCGACGGGTGTCCACACTCGCGGCGATCAAGGCGTGCCTACCTTGATCTTGGAGGCGGTGGCGTCGCAGGATTTGTGGATCTGGCATGCCTTCTTTGGGTGTGCCGGCTCCAACAACGACATCAAAGTCCTCAATCAATCGCCCTTGTTCACCGACGTGCTTGAGGATAGAGCTCCGTCGTGCAAGTTCACCGTCAACGAAAACCGCTACGATAAGGGGTACTACTTGACCGATGGGATCTACCCTTCTTGGGCAACACTGATCAAAGCGCCGAGGGTTGAATCTGACGAAAAGACGGCGAAGTTCAAGAGGATGCAGGAGGCGGCGAGAAAGGACATAGAGCGGGCCTTTGGAGTGCTCCAAGCCCGATGGGGAATAATACGCGCTCCGGATCGGTGCTGGTACAAGAAGCATCTCCGAGACATCATGTTCGCGTGCATTATTTTGCACAATATGATCATCGAAGACGAGCGAGAAGATGTGGAGAATTGAAGAGACGACTCCGATTCTCCGTCCACTAGCGGGATATCCCGGAGGCACTGTCCGATCGCCTTTAGGACCTATCTCGCTCGGAAAGCCGACTTGAGAGATCAACGGAAGCACACCCGACTTATCAATGATCTCATCGAGCACGTTTACCAGAAATTTGAACCTCTACGGGAGTAGTAGAGCATTTTTAATTAGTGTAATTTTTTTCAAGTAATGTAATGTTTTTTATTTTAATTAATGTAAAATTTTATTTTATTTGAATTAATGTAATGTTTAATGTTATTTTCTCATAAATGGAATTTTATGAATTAATTTAATAAATAAAAATGAGGAATTGCTTAATATTAAAGATAGAGCATCGTTAGAGCACCCTTGGGATGCAGAGATAGAGATCTCTAAGAGTGCTTTAGTGCTAGAGCAGCCTTTAGAGCACCTTGAGAGTACTCTAAGGGTCGCAAATAGCCTAATAGATTTAATCAGTATGACATTCACGATTTTCCTAGTAAAATTTGCATCTTGATCTTGGTTGTGGTTTACGAATTAGTATACGTAGTATTGTAGGCTTCCCCGAAAGTCGTCATCCCTTAAAAAGTGTAACTTTTGCTATAGTGATACCACATTTTATGCGGTATTATGATTTTTTTTTTTTTTTTTACAAAAGAGTAAAAGAATTAGATACTTACACCAATATAGTTAAAAGAAATGGATAATTTTTAAAATTTCTATTTTATTTATAGATTTTAGCTGCCAAATTCGAAGCAGAGGTTGTACTATCAAACTTATGAAAGAAACAATCAACAACTATACGTGTAACATTACTTGCTAATATCCTCGGGGGCCCTTCCCAACGCCAATCACAATTGCCCATATAACACAAACTTTTGCAACATTATCAAATTAGTATATATGAAAAAGGTTTAAAGAAAATAGGAAAATTAATTTGAAGATAAGAAGATAGAAAAAGGGCAAAGAAGATGGGGACATTGAAGTGGAAGATGTAACTATATTGATGTTATTAGTCACTCTTTAAGTGTTTGGTCACATGGGCATGTGGTGGACATCTAAAATGGGATCCCCAAAAGGAAGGGAAAAAGAAAAAGTTCAATATATTTATTTTACAATTATTAAGTTTATATACTCAAACTTCATGGACCCTTCTTCTTTTGGTCACCACATAATTAATAAAATACAATAAAATAAAGGACTTTGAGCTTGAGATGAATGTGGGAATGGGGTGGAGATGTTCCCTTAATTTGGATCCTTTATCTCTAGCTAGGATATCACATTTTCTTTTAACTTTTTTTTTAATTATTTGCATTGGGCACCATAATGAATAGTATCATGATTGATTTTCGGATAACTATTCATCTTAGTATATATTCTAGATTGGCTGACTAGCTAAGGTTGTTAACGTACAATTTATAACTAAGATAATAAGCTAATAAGTAATAGCGTACCATAGATCTCTTTTGGTCACGAAGATTGTCTTGATGGCGATTATTGTAAACAGTAATGGTTATCAAAATTAATTGATAGTCTTACTCCAAAAAGTAAAAATTAATTGATCGTCTACTAGTGTGTGTACTTTAATTTTATTAATTGTACGTATATTCAGTGACGGATCCAATACCCAGGCGATCGCGACGGTCGCCCGGGTAAATTTTTTATTTATAATTATATTTTTATTGAATTTTTAATTTTTTTCTCCACTTTTATATGTATAATTGTAGGTTTACCGGCCCAAATTTGCGACTAAATACATAAACGTAATCTTGCCCGGTCAGATTCAAAATCCTAACTCTGCCCTTGCGTATATTGTCGTAAAAGGTAAAGGAAAGAAATAACATTCACACAATTGAGGTTTCTTCAAATCTACGCATTTGTCCTCCAAAAGAAGAAGAAGAAGAAAAAGAAGGTGAGTAGATGAAGAAATGTATTATATATGATCGATGCATTGTCTATACCAAATTAATTTGAATTATAATTCAATGGGACAGATATATATAAATAGAATGATTGTGAATGAGGCCATTGATCAATACTTGTCAATTTTTTCTCTCTCAAAAAAAATACTTGTCAATTTAGACATGGATAGCTCCACTTTGGCTGTTGCCAATTGATTTTTCCTACTTTGAGGTTGTTTCCTATCTACTCCACATCTCCACATTTCTCACTTATTACATTTTCTGTGTGCCCAATAATAATTTCCTCCTTCTGCATGAATTCATTTATACCTATACTTTCCTTGCAAATTCTTAAGTTTCACTCTTCATATGCATGACCTTTACTTTGGCAATCAACCTTCTTTCTTTTACATTGGATTTTCTATTATAGTTTCATTTATATATATATATATATATATATATTTCATTTTTGTAAATTATACAATTTACAATATGCATGTGCATATATATTTATAAGGAAAGTTGATAATGCTGTTTCATATTAGGTGACATCAACGACTTATTTAGCTTGAAATATTTTAATGACCTACTAATTGAAGCTGGAACATTATAGTCGACCCTTAGCTTGCTATAATGTCAAGTATATGTGATTCAGAGTAACAATTATTATACATATAACACTACATTGTCTTGTACTTAATATTTGGAACATACAAGCTTATATGATCATCTAAAATTTGTCTTAAAAGTTGTGATTTGATTCAAGTGATGAATTTTTGTAGGATTGTGGAAATTGGATATGATTTGAGGAGTATAAGGACACTTAAGTAGAGATAAAATAATGTAAGATTGATTAGAATTTAAGACGATCTATTTTGTATTTTTGTGAGTGCCGACCGACTAAAGCACTAGAGAATTATCAGTGTACAAAGTTTATAATGTCATTCTGGATGTGGGCTTCTTGACAGATATGTACCAAATGCTGCCACAAATTTTTGTTTTGATTTTTGTTTCAGTGGTGTGTATGTGTTACGACCCATTCCCACACTCATTCAAAAACATGTTTTCCCTATTGACCCTCACCCTGACCCTGACCTTGACCTCGACCCCAACCCGATCATGTCTGTTATACACTATTTTATCTCATACATATGTATAGATTTCCACCATTTAAATAAATGCAACCATCTTTTTCATTGATATCATCCCCTCACAAATTTCACATTTCATCTCCCCACGTCGCCAAGAGGGATTTTAAGAAAGAAAAAGAACATCAATTAATAGTAGTTAGATTTTCCAAAAGGGCACTCTCTCCATGTTTTATATATCTTCATCCCAACCTTCAAGGTTTCTTGCAGAAGTCTTCTAATTCTTGTTTATTATTATTTTATTATTTTTTTTAATCTTTTTATAATTTGGAACCCCACTCTTACTTACTTCACTTCCATTTCATTGAATATACTGCTACTAGTATTATTATACTGCTACCTACATTCTCTCTCGTTGTCATTCAAAGAAAAAATCAAACTTCCATGCAAGCAAAGCAGTCCAGTTTGACGGTCGGCACGGCACTTGAAATAATTTCAGTTTCACTGTATTACTTATACTTAGACTTAAATCTTCTTCACATGTTTAATTTTCCAGTATTATTTTGACCGTTTTTTGAGGCGTTTAATGCTTTTTATTAGTAGTGAATTTCATTCACTTTGAATAACAATAACCAACCCTCCCTAACTGCTTCAAATTTCTCTCATCATCTATCATATCAAAATACACTAAAATTGAAGAAAAATTAATGGCGATCGAAGTCTTCCCCGACAGCCCGAGCGCCGGCATTAGCCCCCGCATCTCCTTCTCTCACGATCTCCCCCAATCCGACGTCGTTCCTGTCGAACAGTACATCCGCTCCAGCGCCGCCTCCTCCATCGATTTCGACTTCTGCGTCTTCCGCGAAAGCTTCGATCAGGAATCATCCTCCGCTGACGAGCTCTTCTTCAACGGTAAGATCCTCCCCATCGAAATCAAGAGACGTCTAGCCCCGCCGCAGCCTCAACCGCCTCCTCCTCTTCCGCCGCCGCCTCAAAAATCCGCCAAGCTTACGACGACGACCTCGGAATCAGAAGAGAAGCAGAAATCCTTCTGGCGGTTCAAGCGCAGCTCCAGCTTAAACTGCGGCAGCGGCTACGGCCGGACTCTCTGCCCGCTGCCGCTTCTGTCGAGAAGCAATTCGACGGGATCGACCGCCAGCGGGAAGCGATCCTCAATTTCGACCAATCAGAAGCATACTAATTTTGCCAAGAACAATTCATCAAAGCAGTCTGCGGGTAGTTATTCGTCGAAACCGCCGTTATTGAAGAAGAACGGTCATTTCTCTCACGGCGCCGGTATTAAATTTAATCCGGTGTTGAATGTCCCTCCGGCTACTATCTTCGGCCTTCGCTCCATATTTTCCGGCGGCGGCGGCGGCAGCGGCAGCAAGGACAGAAGCAAGAAGAAGTATTGATTGATTATTTTAAGTGTTGTTTGGTTTCATCAATTCCCTCCCTCCTTAATTTAATCTCTTGAGTTCAATAACAAAGTTTATGTTCTAGCGTGGTTAATTAAATCTATTAATTAGTTAATTAAATATTGTGATCAATGCATGCTGTTATGATTGTGTATGCTAATCGTGTATGCATGGTCAATATACACGATCAGTTTAGATCGTGTATGTTAGTCGTGTATGTATGGACATATTTGATCGTTTTAAAAAAATTGCTATATTTGCACTCCTCCCTAATAATAATAATAATAATAATAATACGTGAAGTGGTTGCACATTCTTTCTTGTCAACTAAATCTTGTTTCTATATTGATTACTTTTGCTTTCTCCTGACTCTGTAATACAGTCAGGAATCGGTCTTCATCGCAAGATGCTCTGCACAAATATATATATATAAAATATAATAAAAAATTATATATAAATCTATTTTTCTATAAGAAATGAGAAACGATGTGGATTGATCTTTGTAGATCTACGGTTAAGATTGACCGATGCATAATAATTGAACACAGAATGCATTATTATAACGATGCATTGTTGTAATCCAGAAATACATTATTATGATGATGCATTATAATAATACACAAATAGTATTATTTTATTACATAAAATGCATTATTTTTATTTTTTACGGGAAAATACCTTTATATGTGAACCAATTCCTATACATATATATATATATATATATATATATATATATGGTTACTAACTAGTACTCCCTCCGTTCCGCCGAATACGACCTAGTTCATATGAGTACGGAGATTAAGACAAAAAAGTATTGGATATAAAGAAAGTGTTTAGTGTAGAGTGAATGCAATATTTTATAATGCTAATAAGTTATAGATGGGGCGTTTGAGTGTAGTGGGAGTAAGTTAGTGAGGTTAGATGGGATGGTGAGTCATGTATATAAACTAATTGTTTTCTTTAAAGGAAACATGTCAAGTATAATGAGACGTCCCAAAATAAAAAATAGACCATATTCGGTAGGACGGAGAGAGTACTATTTATTGTTGTTATGTATCATCTCCATACTTGTTGTGACGGTAAGTGATACTCCTACTTATTTAAAGACATGGGAGTAAAATGTGCGTATGGATTTTTCTAATTTTAATCACTTAACTTTATACTCGTCCATGAAGAATTTGATTATGGATAGGAAATACAAGAGATGATTGGTATGATGGAATAGAATGAGGTAAGAATAGAATGAGGCTAAAAATGAAATGGACCTAGGATATGAATGGAACGAGTAAGTTGATTCCTATACCTGGTATGCATAAGAAATACTAAGTATTATAATAAAATTGATATTTTTTTTTATGCATTATGTATATATATATATATATGTGTGTGTGTGTGTGTGTGTGTGTGTGTGTTTGTGTTGTGTGTGTATATGCGTATATATGTTTAGTGTGTGAATGTATGTGCGTGCAATGTGTGTATTGTAGTGTGTGTGCGCGCGCGCAGTGTGTGTATGTGTGCACTGTGTGTATGTATGCGTGCAGTATGTGTATATATGTGTGTGTGTTTGTGCAGTGTGTGTATATGTGTTTAGTGTGTGTATATGCAACGTGTGTGTGTGTGCAGTGTGTGTATATGTGTGCAGTGTATGTGTGTGTATGTGCAGTGCACGTATATATAGGGAAATTTATGTGTAGGTGTACATGCAGTACACTCACCTGTCACATAATAATATTTTAATAATATAAATTATAATATCAAAATATTAGCATGTGAGAAGTGAGTGTAGTAAATGCACACTCATATAAGAATTTCTTGTGTATATATATATATATATATGTTATGTGTGTGTGTGTGTCTGCGTGCAGTGTGTGTATATAAGTTAGAATTGATGGAAATAATTCCTTAATTTTTTGGGGTAAAATTGATAAAATTATAAAATATATAAGGGTAAAGTTGTCAAATATAAAAATATGAGTATTAAGAATAGCTAATATCATAATTTGACTAATAAATGATTAAACCCTTGAGAAATGAAATAACTATTTCGGATGGAATGATAATTTATCCCCATAAAACATACCAAATAAAGAAATAGAATAAGAGTAGGAATGATCATACCATCTTACCAATCACTACCTAAGATTTTTGGTGATAATTGATAATTGAAATGGTGGATAGACCGAGAAAAGTGTAGGTTAAAGAAAAAGTACACTATGTTTAAGAGTTGTGGGCACAACTAGTCTATTTATAGTAACATAATCACATTATGGAATCATAATTACTCTTTACTTCCAGAAGCTTTTCCATGTGATAATGATGGCCATATTTTGAAGGTTTCTTTAAGGCTTGTCCTGTTTTCTTTCTTTGGTGGGGCTCAATTCTTTATTTGATCGTCCCACAATATAAGAGCAAGTCTCTTTAAAACCTTCATTGCATCCAACAACATTTAAACATATAACCTTTCCTTTTCTTTTTACGTCTTATCATTCAATCTATACAATTTTATCTCTTATTGAAGTTTTTAGAGAATTAGTCAAACATAACCACTTCTGAAAAGAAAAGTGTTAATATAGCCACGTTTTTAAAAACGATCAAATATAGCCACGCATACACGACTTGCATACACGACCAGCATACACGACCATGTATATTGGTCATGTATGCTGGTCGTGTATGCTGATATGGTCGTGTATACTAGTCGTGTATTCAGGTCGTGTATGCTGATATAGTCGTGTATGCTAGTCGTGTGTGTATTATTATGTATATTGCTATGGTCGTATATGCTAGTCGTGTATGCATGGTCAGCATACACGACCAGTTTAGGTCGTGTATGCTGGTCGTGTATGCATGGCCATATTTGATCATTTTTAAAAAAGTAGCTATATTAACACTTTTCTTTTCAGAGGTGGTTATATTTGAACTTCTCCCAATTTTTTATTACTGCTGAATATCTGGTCAAGCAAACCAGATTCTCTATTGTCTCTCCATATGACACCTCTTATCATTGCTTTAATAAGATTTTAACACGTGGGAAGACTAAGGATTCAAGATTTAGGGGTCATATATTTTCTAAATCTTAAATTATTAGACTATTAGTTATGTTACGTATCATCTGCTTATTAAAGCAATAGGAGATGTCACACGGAGAAGCATGCCATGCATGTTTCACACTATCAATGCTGTAAAATGGTTTAGATATATGATGTGATCAAACCATATACATGCAAAGCTCTGCAAAATATCCTGATTAATTTGAAGTCTGAAGATATAATGTTTTATGTTTTGAACTAAAAAATGTACTTACGTTGATAAGTAATAATAACAAATTAAGTACCCTTTTAAAAAAAGGAGAAGAGAGTGTTAAAACATTTAAAACCCAAACTTCCAAGTTTCATACTGCAATGTTCTAGAAAGAAAAGACACAATCTTTCCATACGTTCTCATTTCAAGCGATATAGTAACACTTTGACCCCTAATCGTCTAGTTGAAATAATCACTTCTTTAAATTGGCTTGATTCTATTTCATTGAAGATCAAATAAATCTGTCAAATAGTTATTATTAACCATTGCCTATTAAGTATTTAAAATGTTTGTAATTTTTATTATTGATTTAACATTGTGAAAAGTTATACACACTATTCAAAAACTTATATATGACCCTAGCGTTTACACAAAATGGCAGATTAATATTTCAAACTCCTCCTAAAAGTATCAGAAATTGAAAACGAAAACACAAACAAATTAAAAGTTTTTAGTGTTTCAAGGAAATTACTTCCCTCTCGATCAGTTGATATTCCTCAAAATTGCTAATTCGAGGATCCAACTTTTGATACTTTAGCAGTAAAATATGGTCCTCACTTCAGAGAAAAGGAGCAGATGCAGAATTGACAAAGTTGTAGTTATGATTCAATCGACCTCTCTATTTTCTCTCAGCAATGGTATGGACCAAAATTGATATTACATTAATGTTAAAAATTTGGATGGTAGGAGTGTCAGATGAAATATTCAAGTTTTTATTTGCAATTATTTTTGCCTCGATACATAACATCCATGAGATAATGTTGTTTCGATATATCTCACAATCTCAGTCAGATATCATATATTGCTTCCACATCTCATAAATTCAGTTTTTTTTTTTTTTTTTGGTACTTTTAATTCTGTTGGTTAAGTATACGTTTCTACATAAATAAACATTATATTTGAAAATATATTGGTATTTCATTCATGTTAACGTTTAAATTGCAAGGATTTCCCTCATTATTAATTGGGATTTATACTTCTTGTATTTTTATAGGGAGAACTGGAGAAGTGCAAATATAGCCACTCCTGAAAAGAAAAGTGCAAATAGTTACACTTTTTAAAAAACGATCAAATATAGTCATACATACACGATTAGCATACACGACCATAGCAAGATACACAATAGAGAGACACTCCTGTGCATACTTATGCACCATTTGCACACAACCCGCCCCGCCACGCGCCGACCCGCCCCGCGCGTGAGGTCCATGCGCCGCGCGTGGGCCCCACGCGCCAGTTTTTTTTTTTTTTTTATAATTCCAGTTTTTTTTTTTTATAATTCCAGTTTTTTTTTTTTTAATTTCCAGATTTTTTGTCCCCGTCGGAGCCTTTGGCTCAGAATTTACTGCTCCGCCTTCGCTCCGATCACTAAAATAAGGATAATCGGCGGGCAACATTTTGGACTTTTACGGCTCGCTCGCGTCTTGACCATAGAAGAAGCGGCAAAAAAAAAAAAATTAAAAAAAAAAACTGGAAAAAAAAAAAAAAAACTGGTCAAAGGGGGGTTTGACCGGGTCAAACCCGGGTCAAACGGGTCGGGTCAAATGGGCGGGTGTTCTACGGTGGAACAGTTGCACCCAAGTTTTTGTTTACACAATAATGCACACACGACTAGCATATACGACTATATCAACATACACGACTTGCATACACGACCATATCTCGTATATGCATGGTCATATTTAATCATTTTTAAAAAAATGATTATAATTGCATTTTTCTTTTCAAGAGTGGCTATATTTGACTAATTCTCATTTTTATATATAGCTCGACCTTACCTCGTAATTGAAAGGACATAAATTTAATTCCACAAATATTTTTCATGTCGTAGATAATAATATTGGATACATTGTCATTAAGTACCAAACACTATCTAAATTAGAGTACAGATTAGTTTCAGGCTTTCCCCAATCAATGTAAATAACAAAATTTCTAAATACTTTTGTCTCGTTGGATCAGGAATTAATTAGTGCTTGACCTTGAAATGCGAACGATGCGGGTTCGATTCCCGCTACCCGTTTTTTGTTTTTTTTATATAAGTATTTTATATTAAAATTTTATTCTAGAATATAGATAATACATTATGATTTGATATTTGATTATGGTTAATGAATCGTTGAATATGCAATTTTAAAAATAATTTCACATATAATCTGAAGAAAAATCAAATTCGAAAAAATAGGAATGAACATCCATTGTCTAATGGATAGGATATAGGTCTTCTAAACCTTTGGTAACTCGCTTAAAAGGTGAGTGATTCAAATCTTCAAGCTATATAGCTAAATATATAGGTACATAGGAGGGATGAGATTTGAATTGTTGCTAGACCTAAGTAATAATGTAAATGGTTGATGCATCATACCTTTTGTGATTAATTTTCACGTGGTCCATGCCTCTATGGACCTGGTCTTTCTTTCTACTCCTACTCTATTATTGGACCTAGCTACGCATCGATCCATCTTCTTTCATTATGACGACTCATGAGGACCAATTATTCTATCATATTACTATTTGGATTAATTTATGATGTTCATATAAATTTATAATAGTAATACTTTGTTAGATTTGTTCGTATGAATGACTGGGTTGTATAATTTTGACTTATATTTTGGTTGTGATAATAGACCCAACTTTGCATAATACCTTGGAAGAAAAATAGTTTTGTTTGCAATTTGAAGATGAGATGGAAGAACTCGAACAACGGACGTGGAAGACTTTTCGTGAAGACGTCTGCAATTTGAAGATGAGATGGAACGAACTGGGTGAGCAACTTTTTAGCAGATACGAGCTCACGGACAAAGTGATAGTCAATATCAATATGCTTAGCGCGTTTATCCGCTACAGGATTCTGACTAAGGAATAGAGCGCTTTTGTTATCACAAAAGAGAGTAGGCGTAGAAGACGGAAAGGCATGGAGCTCACGAAGAAGGTTTGTAACCCAAACAACTTCTGAAGCTACATTTGCCATGGCCCTATATTCCGATTCACAACTAGATCGAGAAACTGTGGGCTGCTTTTTGGCGCTCCAAGAAACAAGATTAGGACCTAGAAAGATAGAATAACCATATGTGGAGCGACGTGTGTCTAGACACCGAGCCCAATCAACATCAAAGTAGGCAAGGAGAGCAGAGGAACCTCGAGAGAAAACAAGGCCAAAATCTAGTGTGCCTTTGACATAGCGCAAAATACGTTTTACTGCCTGAAAATGATCCAAGGTGGGCTTGGCTTGAAATTGGCTAACTGTGTTAACAGCAAAGGAGAGATCGGGACGAGTTATGGTCAAGTATTGCAATGCACCAACTAGAGAACGATATAGAGTAGGATCGGAGAAAGGAGTCCCATCGACCTGAAGCAATTCATTTGTAGCGATCGGAGTAGAAACAGGCTTAGAATCAAGGAGATTAGCGTGCATAAGAATGTCACGAGCATATTTGGATTGACCCAAAAAAAGGCCATCATCTGAATAAGAAACCTCGAGACCAAGAAAATAGTTTAATCTGCCAAGATCTTTGAGAGCAAATTCTTTGCGAATACGAGAAATAAGATTAGTGACAACAGTGGTGTCACTACCAGTGATAATGATGTCATCCACGTACACCAAGAGATAGACAGTGTGAGAACCTTGGCGATAAATAAATAAAGATGTGTCAGATTTACTCTCAACAAATTCCAAACTGAGCAAGAAAGAGCAAAAACGTTGAAACCAAGCCCGAGGTGCTTGCTTGAGACCATATATAGCTTTGTTGAGACGACACACATAATCTGGATGGACGGGATCCACATACCCAGGCGGTTGCTCCATATAGACAGGTTTGGTGAGAACCCCATGTAGAAAAGCATCGTTGACGTCAAGCTGATGAAGAGACCAATTTCGCATGACAGCAATAGAGATGATGATACGAACGGTGGAGGCCTTGACAATCGGACTGAAAGTGAGATCAAAGTCAAACCCAGGAAGCTGAGAAAACCCGAGCGCTACTAAACGAGCTTTGTAACGATCGATCGCACCGTTAATCAAGAACTTTGTGCGAAAAACCCATTTCGAACTAATTACATTTTCATTAGGGGGACGAGGAACTAAAAGCCAAGTTTGATTGGCCTTAAGAGCTTGAAGTTGAGTATCCATCGCTTTAACCCAATGAGGAACTTTTGCGGCAGATTTGAAACCTTTTGGGTCTTTGACAGAGTGTAGCGTAGTAAGAAGAGCACTGTGAGCAACATGAGCAGTAGATGGTGGATATTTCGGTTTGGAAATTCCATTTTTAGAGCGCGTGCACATGGGATGAGTAGATTGAGGAGCGAGCTGTTGAGAAGATGCCTCAGGTGGTGACGGAGGAGAATCAGAGGACCTAGGAGCGTTCAGCGGAACAGTTTCATCACGCAAACAAGTGGGCCGCACAGTGGGTTCGGATCCGGACAAATCACACACATGTCGGGAGAGGGGCGGGGAACTGCTGGAATCGGAGATGGTGTGACCGAGGGATGAGGATCCACAAATGAATCAAAATCAAGAGAAGCAGTTGGGGAAGATGTTGCAGAATCACTGAACGGGAAGCAATTTTCATCAAATTGTGCATGTCGGGTAATATAAAGTCGAAAAGTAGTTGGATCAAGACAACAGAACCCCTTGTGCTTCGAACTATAGCCCAAAAATACACTTGGAATCGTTCTTGGAGATAACTTGTTTGAGGCATAGTCACGGAGGCACGGATAAACACGACAACCAAAAACATGAAAATTTTCATTGGTTGGTGGAGTGGAGAACAAGAGCTCATATGGAGATTTATTTTGCAGAACAGCAGACGTCAAGCTATTGATGATGTAGACAACGGTTGCAAATGCCTCAACCCAAAACTGAGCAGGAACCGAAGCATGAAAGAGCATGGATAAACCCGTCTCAGTAATGTGCCTATGTTTTCGCTCTGCCTGACCATTTTGAGCCGGAGTGTAAGAGCATGACATAGTGTGAAGAATACCACAATGATGAAATAGATTCTGCAATTTAGTACTGGTAAATTCAGTACCCCCATCTGATTGAAACCGTTTAATTTTGCAGCCGAACTGATTTTCCACCATACTCTTAAACTGAGTGAATTTGTCAAAAATTCTGATTTTTGACGTAGAGGGTAGAACCAGGAATATCGAGAAAAATCATCAATGAAGACTGCATAATATCGAAAACCATCACACGAAGTAACAGGAGAGGGACCCCTCAAATCACAGTGAATAATATCCAAAACATGACCGGCAAATCTGACAACGAGGTGAATAACGACCACGACCACGACCACCGGAGTTTTTATTCTTTTGAAAGCCACGACCGCCTGAATGACTACCATATTCAGAACGATTTCCGTAAGAGTTATTGCGATTATAATTGCCACCACGATTATGTTGAGGTTTGGTATTGGCTACAAAAGCCGCAGGTGCTGGTGAAGATGCATTGATAGCAGTAACATCCAAAGATCGAGTGAAAAGATCATGAGCTTCAGCCTTGGAAAGAAGATCAGGAAAGGTGGGAAGATGGACAAGATTGATCTGAGACGTTGCAAATGAGAGAAATTTCGAACCAAGTCCCCGAAGAAACCAGTGAGATTTGTCTGTGTCATTCAAGATACAACCCATGGATGCCAATTGGTCGTAAAGAGATTTGAAATGCGCACCAAATTCAGAGATGGTGCGAGAGCCTTTTTTGATTAACTGCAACTCATCCTTGAGACGGAGTTCGCGTGCTTTTGACGAGCGGTTGAACGCCGTTGCCAAAGTGTTCCAGAGAGCAGCGGAGGTAGAGCACCCCACCACCACTGCCATGGTGTCCTCGATAAGAGTGGACATGAGAAAAACGCGAACAATCTGATCACGAGCAAGCCATTCCGCATATGCCGGATTTGGCTTTGTAACTCTAGATTCAACGATGGTGGAGGGAGGGGGAGGAGAGGATCCGTCGACGTAGGGTAAAAATTTCTGAGTTGCGAGAAGAGGATGAACCTGTGCGTGCCACATTAGGTAATTAGTTGATGTGAGTTTAACAGGCACCATATGAGACATAGCTTGAAGAGTGAGTGTGGCATCAAACGCAGATGGTGAAGAAGAGGAATTACTGGTCATGGCGGCTGACGACTGATTTTATGGAGGGAAGGAAAAATATAAATGAATAAAGGAATTAGGTTTCTCAGCGTAGGTTAGGCTGATACCATGACAGGATATTGATTTTCCTCAATCGAGGTTTTTGAGAGAGATTTTCACTATATAATGGAAGTACAAGATATATACAAATATGGAAAATGAATCAGGAAAATATTCACACAAATAATACAAGATGATTTAATCAAATCATATCTTGAATTGCTAATTAATCGCTAACATAGTGCTATTATTATTATTATTATTAGGAAACTGGAGTCCAAACATTAAACAAGTAAGGATTAAGAGCTAACCGTATTCTATTATTATTAAACTACAACAAACCTTGCGGAATGTGTGCTTTTTTTTTGGTGGGGGGGGGGGGACACCACTCTCGATCCTTCGACTCCGGTGTCGATCCCATAGTGGACTATCGACCATGCGGTTGAGCAACTAGGGTCGGGAGTGGTGCCGATTTATTCGACCTCATGCTTCCCTCCTCTCGGTCAATGTGGCATCACGGTATTGGTCCGTTTTATTTTATTTTTTATTTTAGAAATTAAAAAGAAATTGAAACAATTATAATTTTTTCCCTCCCTCTATTCAATAATTGTCAATAATTATACTTACAATCATTAGGACTCCACCAAAATTATACTTTCTGATGATAGGGGTCTAATAAATGCTCTTATCATTGTGATTTATACTAAAAACGTACGGAATATTCATTAAATCCTTTATAAAAACTGGTTGGCAGAAAAATCTACTCCGTGAGAGTGTGATAGCGTATAGTATAAGATAGTATATATAAATGCGAAAAAGAGTCGAGAGCTGTGTTGGCAAAATCAAAATCAATATCAATCGAACTGTGTCAAAAATGTAGGGGTCCGCATGGTTCTCCACTTCGACTCCTTATATATGTATGCACCCATATGGCCACTTGGGTAATTTCATGCGAGGTCAATCAAAATGAAAACTTAAAATAAACTTTTTTCAATGTTTAATTTTATTTTTTCACCAATAGATATGGATATAATTATTAAAAATCAGTTCAAATTAGAAAAAAAGAAAACTAGTCATGCAGTTCTATTTTTTTTTATATATATAGCAAAAGATATCTTTTTTTTGGGTAATTAAAACTTTCAATTACGCACAAGGGGTGCAACCCGTAAAACAAAATACACAGTTTACCGAATACAAAATGAAACAAAATCACAACAACTCAAGCCAACAAGATGGATTATAAATGCAATCACCCAATCTATAACAAGCAATGCTAGGAAGTAAATTTGACACCCAAAACCAAAACTTCACTTTAATAATATCTCAATAAGATCATCAGAACTGCTCGTCTTATTCTTGAAAACTACCTCATTTCTATGTATTCATATGTTCCAACTGACACAAATCCAAAGGGCTTTCCACCATTCCATCGAACTCTTCCTCCGTGAAATTCCCAAATGTTGTTGCAAGTGACATATTGGACTAGCATGTCCAACATAATTGATTCCAAATAAGCTATAACAACTAATCCATACCTTGTATGCAAAGGCATATTAGAAAAAAATATGTTCGACAGATTCACAATGTATCAAGCAAAAAAGGCACCTGTCATCCTCATGCTCGCGTAACACTCCTCTTCTTGAGAGATTTTGTCGGGTCGGAATTCTATTTTGCAAAAATTTCCAACAGAATGAAGTTGCTTTACATGGAGTAAATTTGCACCAAATATTTTTCAATCTTTCACGTGTTGGGCTTCCTTGCATTCTTCTCAATCTCTTTCTAAACATATGAAATATATCAAAAGATACCTGCGACACGTTTTTTTGGAAACATATGAAATATTCCGCCGCCTCTCGATCCCCCCCTGTCAGATTTACTCTTTGATTAGAACCTGATCATATCAAAGAAAAACATGACAGAAAAAGGTTGAAGAAAGAAAAAGAAAATAATTGCAAAAGGCTGATGGAAAACTAGAAAAAGAAAAAACGGCCGATGGAAAATGCGGGTCACGCTGGCCGATGCAAAAGAAATTAATTGAGCCCCAATTGCTTCAACTTGAGAAAATAATAAAGGAAACAAAAAAAATTTACAGACATACCGCAATATAATTTTTCTAGACGTTAACTCACACTGTGCGACATTACTTTAGTATTATATTATTATCTATTTTTCCTTATCGGGTTAGTCCAGATAACGCTTCAGCCCTAGGGGGCTAGCACCATAACCGGGTTATTTATTCAATTTGTAAATTCAACCTTGGCCTTTTATTTTTTCGGACTATTTTGATCAACACGTCAGGTTCAAGCTCAATTAACATCTCTACTTATAGTATTAGTTTGAGTACCAAATTGTTGGATGGAGTTGAAGCTCAAGTCCATTATACTTTTAGAGTATATCGGATTGATCCAATTTGGACTTCTATTTTACATCTCAAATTCACTTCATTTTGAGCCGGATTAATTTTTGACATCCCTAACTGCATGTCATTAACAATTTGAATGACACAAGTGATGCACGCACAAGTTTCTATGGTTGTTTCAACCCAAATAAGTTGTCGGAATGTACTTTCATTCCCCACTTCAACAACGTTTCTTCCTTCATAATCCTAAAATTTTCTCACCATTGCAAACCTTCCTCAATTTGCAAATTCTCTTAGCAAAGCGAACTATCAAAAATCACATTTACTCATGCCACTGACCAATTTTGATAATTTTAGTAGTTAGTAGTGTAAGAATGTCCAAGTATTAGAGTGCTCAATAAGATATAATATGTATAGGTACTGTCTCTGAAACAAAGATACCCAAAATCAAAATCAAAACCAAATACAAAAACAAGCACTTCATAAAAAATATCTTAACTGTGAAGACATTATTATTTAAGTTTTTCTCTTTTTTATATTAAGAGCATGAATAGTGGTTAAGCCTCAAGCTGATTCGATAGTGACATTTCTTGATTTGTACTCCAGGTGCTGTAGTGGTGCTGACAAGTTTTAATTAGTTTTGAGTGATTGAATTTCTATTTAATTTAAAATACGAAATTTGATTAATTGAAACAAATGAAAGTACAACAATTTAAAAAAGATCTTGAAAAAAGTAAATATACCTTAATTGGAGAATCTAAACCCTAAGAGAAAATGTGATTATCTCTATTTTTGTAATTAATTTTCCTTTTTTTACACGTGTTGCCGACCGGCCACAGTGTGTCCAAATAAAATTATTGTTAAAAAATTACATATAAAAAAAAATTAACTTAAATTCTGATTATTTTTCTAAAAAACAATTATGATTTCACAACAAAAAATAATACTCGTAGGAATTTCATAAAATTAAATTATAAAAGTAAACATTAATTTACATGAATTATTAAGAAAAATAATAGTAAGATAATTGAAGCCCACAAACAAAAGCCCACAAATTAAAATTGCAATGCTATTCTTGAACTTTTGCTTTTTTTTTTAATTAATAAACGCACCGGTAAAGGAGTTGAAGTTCAGTCTATGCATGGAGCTACAGTGGATAATTTCTCATTGTGTGCATGCTTCTATTTTAGATCTGTACCGTTGATTTGTAATATTTGGATGGTTGATATTAAGCCACCTCACTATGATCTATAGCTTGATTAGTAAGCTAGCTAAGTTGAGTCGGTAGTTAGAAGTATAAATAAGAGCTAAGAAGAGAAGAAATGTAACACTTGAATTCTGTATACTACTTTCAAAGCAATGGAACAGTATTATCCTCTTTCATCTTCTACATAGTACCAGAGCCTCTAGGCGATCCAGATCTGAGAAATTCAGTGAAAATTAACATTCAAATCATGGGGAAAGCGAAGAAAGTGGCATGGTCTGCCCTACTCAGCGAAGAATTAGCTGATGAAGAAAATGAGGATTATGGAGAGGAAGAGGAAATGGCAACAGAATCTAGTAGAGCTGGAAATCGAAGAGGAAGAAATGAAAGAGAAGAGAATCCATTTGGGACTGATCACGAGCAGCTCAGAGAAATCTTGACGGTTCATGCCTCGGATCACGCAGGTATTCAGCTCATTTCTACTCCTTTAAATGACGATAACTATTTAAACTGGAGTAGGTATATTAAACGTGCCCTAGGAGCTCGAAGTAAGATAGAGTTTATTGATGGAACTCTACCGGAACCTCATTTTAATTCTCCACACTATAAAGCGTGGATGAAGGCAGATCACCTTGTTTACTGCTGGATTATAAACTCGATATCGAAGGATTTAGTTGGAGGTTTTGTACATATAGATTCTAGCTTGAAACTTTGGGAATCTCTTAATCGATGTTTTGGAATATGCAACGGTCCAAAGGTTTATAAGCTAGATCGAGAAATAAGAACTTATGTACAAGGAAATCAATCAGTTCTGAAATATTTCAACAATCTCACTGCGTTATGGGATGAATATGATATGACGATGCCTCCTTTGAACTGTGTGTGTGGAGCACTTGCCATAGCTAACAAGCACGAGGAGGATAGAAAGTTAATGCAGTTTTTGTATGGGCTTAATGACCACTTTGAGAATGCAAGAGAGCAGATCTTGATGATGGAGCCATTGCCAAATGTAAACAAAGCTTACTCGATGATTTTGCAAGTTGAAGATCAGAAGTCAATTTCAGATAACTTGGGTGGTGTGCATCATCTAGTAAGCATGAATGTAGGATATCAACAAGAAAATGGCAAACCATCAGGTCAGAAGAAGTTTCCACCAAACAGCAAAGGAAATGATGGTAACAAGGGCAGGAGATTGAGTAAGGAAGAGAGGCAAAGACTGAGGTGTAGTCATTGTGAAGAACCAGAGCATGAAGAGTCAGAGTGCTTCAAACTTCATGGATATCCGGAGTGGTATAAGAAACTAAAGAAAGATAAGGGAAAGGGAGGGATAAATCATGTAGATACTCCCTTTGATGTAGTAACAGAGGAAGTGGATGAGAAGAATAATGTTACATCTGACATTAGTAAACTCATTCAGTCAGAAATAGCAAAGTGCCCGGGAATTTTATGCAGAAGCAAGAAAAAGCACGGGGAGGTAGAGCAGATGTTAACATGGTGCAGGAAAGCACAAGAGAGTTGGATGGACATTTTGCTTTTAGCACAGTGAGGGAGCTTAAACCTAATGCGTGGATAATGGATTCAGGAGCAAGTACACATGTGTGTAGATCTCACATGTTGCTTCAAGAAGCAGTGAAGTTAGAGATTCCACTTGAGATATACTTACCAGATGGAACACTCAAGATGGTACACTACATGGGAAAGGTTAAACTTTCAGAAGCAATTCAACTCAATGATGTTTTGTAAGCACCAGATTTTACACACAATCTCATATCTGTTTCGAAGATGTCTAGAGAATCAAGAGTGAAATGCTTGTTCTTGGATATACACTGTGTTATTCAGAAACTCAAGAATGACCATGTCATTGGAATGGCAAAGGAAATGTCTGGACTTTATGTTATGGAATCTGCTATTCCCACTTATACATTGCATGCAGAAGCAACAGATTCAAGAGACTATTATAGTTGGCATTGCATACTTGGACATCCCTCAGTTGGAGTTATGAAACATATGGAGCTCTTGGACAGGAAATTGACTGCTCAAGAGGAACAGAAAATCCAAGATTTTGAGGTATGTTTGTTGGCTAAACTACCTAGATCTCCATTTCCTGTTTTGCATAGAAGGTCACATTCTTTATTGAGATTATACACTCAGATGTTTGGGGACCTTACACATGTGATAATGTAACAAATACCAAATTTATCCTTACAATAGTAGAAGATTACAGTAGGTGTATTTGGACCTACTTGATGAGCAGTAAGAGTCAAGTCTTCTATCTATTGACTGGATTTATCAAGATGGTAAAGACACAATTTGGAGTTGATGTTAAGAATCTTAGGACTGACAATGGAACAGAGTTTATTAACTCTAATATGAAACTGTTTTGCATGGAGAATGGAATAGTGCATCAAACATCATGCATTTACACACCACAACAGAATGGGATAGTAGAAAGGAGACATAGAAGTTTATTGCAGGTTGCTAGATCTCTTTTACTCCATAACTCTGTTCCAAAGATGTTCTGGCCACAGTCCATATTGGCTGCCACTTGGCTAATTAATCGGATTCCTAGTAGAATTCTTGACTGGAAAAGTCCTTATTTCATGTTATTTGGCAAAAAACCTGCATATAGGGACATGCAATTGTTTGGATGCTTGGCACATGCTGTGGATTTGTCACCTTTTAGGTCCAAATTTGATAACAGGAGTTTGAAATGCATATTTCTGGGACATGCAATCTCACAGAAGGGGTATTTGTTATATGATATTGACAATAAGAAGCTTTTTACTTCAAGAGATGTGAGATTTCTTCCTAATTGTTCTCCATATGATGATAATGCTAATTCTTCTGAGTTGTTGAATGATAAGATGGAACCATTCGTTGAAGAATCACAAGAGGAAGACACAACAATGCTGGAAAATGTCACTGATGCAGATGTGGATATGCCTGATCAAGAAGAAACTGAGGAAATGATTATTTCTCAGTCTGAAGAAGTAGCTGATCCAGTAGAGCATGATTCCATAGATGGAGTTACTGATATGTTGAGAAGAGGTACTAGAAATAGAAAACCTCCAACATGGATGAAAGATTATGTTGGGAATGTTTCTACTACTTCTTCAATACACAGCAATGCAGGGCCTCGAACCCCACCTACATTTCCATTTCTTATTTCATCTGCTCTTACAGCTCAATACAAAATCTTCTTGGTGAATGTGGATGAAATCAGAGAGCCAAGTTCCTTTGCAGAGGCTAGTAGATCTGCAGCATGGAGAGAAGCTATGGATCATGAATTGCAAGCTTTGGAGAATAACAATACTTGGGAACTGACTGATCTTCCTGCTGGAAAGAAGGCTATTGGATCCAAATGGGTGTATAAGGTGAAGTTAAGAGCTGATGGCACACTTGAAAGATGCAAAGCAAGATTGGTGGCCAAGGGTTACAATCAACAATATGGGATTGATTACATATAGGTATTTTCTCCTGTTGCCAAATTAGTTACAGTTCGATTCCTTCTTGCTGTTGCTTCCAGTTTTCAGTGGTATCTACATCAAGTTGATGTGAATAATACGTTTCTTCATGGTTTTTTACATGAAGATATATACATGAATCCACCCCAGGGTTTTAAGGGAGCAAAGAAAGGACAAGTTTTCAAGTTAATCAAAAGTTTATATGGTTTGAAACAGGCTTCAAGGGAGTGGAATGCTGAATTCACCAGAAAACTTGATGAGTTTGGATTCCAGAAGTCTTCTAGTGATCATTGCTTGTTCATCAAAGGCAGTGGTGAGAACTTTATAGCTCTTTTGGTTTATGTGGATGATGTATTGATTGCAAGTCCACAAGAGCACTTAATCATTGAGTTGAAGCAATTTTTAGATGCAGCTTTTACAATTAAAGATCTTGGTGAGGCAAAATATTTTTTGGGAATGGAAATTGTGCGAGGAGAACCAGGAACCTTTCTCAACCAAAGGAAATACATTTTGGATTTGCTGAAGTCCACAGGCATGCTTGGGAGTTCTTCTGCTGCTACCCCACTGCCTCAAGGTACTCAATTATCTTCTCTTACTTCAGCAAGGTTAGAGGAGGTTGAATCATATAGAAAATTAGTGGGGCAGCTTCTCTATCTTAATCTCACTAGACCAGATATTTCTTATGCCGTCCATCAACTCAGTCAATTTGTGCATAAGCCATGCCAACACCATTGGGATGCAGCTTTACATGTGTTGAGATATTTGAATGGTTGTCATTCACTTGGTTTATTCTATCCAATTGATTCCTCGTTCAAGATGATAGCATATAGTGATGCCGATTGAGGTGCATGTGGGGAAACTAGGAGATCTTTAACTGGGTATTCTATATTTTTTGGAAAAGCACTGATTTCTTGGAGATGTAAGAAACAGACTACTGTGTCTGTTTCTTCAGCGGAGGCTGAATATAGAGCCCTTAGTACTACTACTCGAGAAATGATTTGGTTGTCTTATTTGATGCATGATTTTGGAATTGCAGTTGATATGCCAATCCCATTGTATTGTGACAATCAGGCGGCAATTCATATTACTAAGAATCAAGTTTTCCACGGGCGTACAAAGCATTTGGAAATCGATTGCCATTTGGTTTGAGACCATTTCAAATCTGGATTTCTTGAGCCTAAGCATCTGTCTACGCAAGAGCAGGTTGCTGATTTTTTTTACCAAAGCTTTGGGTGGTCCGCGTTTCCGGTAGGTTCTGTCCAAGGTTGGCATGCAAGATATTCATACTAATTTTGAGGGGGGTAAAGGAGTTGAAGTTCAGTCTATGCATGAAGCTACAATGGATAATTTCTCATTGTGTGTATGCTTCTATTTTAAATCTGTACCGTTGATTTGTAATATTTGGATGGTTGATATTAAGCCACCTCACTATGATCTATAGCTTGATTAGTAAGCTAGCTAAGTTGAGTCGGTAGTTAGAAGTATAAATAAGAGCTAAGAAGAGAAGAAATGTAACACTTGAATTCTGTATACTACTTTCAAAGCAATGGAACAGTATTATCCTCTTTCATCTTCTACAACCGGCCTTAAATACGATCGGCCCCTTAGGAGTAGCTCATTATCGGGAAGGCATGAACTATTTGTAAGTAAGTTTTTATGAAATCTTAAATCAACAAAAAAAGACAAGATTCCTAAACCGTGCAATCTTTTGAAATAAATAAACCTAAATTTGAAGAAACAGGAGGACACGAATTCCGTGGGTCAGTTTCGAATTTCCCGGAACATCGAAGCTCACGTGTCACTCTCGAGCGTTTCTTTCACTCGCGAGACACGTGTCCTTTTTAGTTCCAAGGGAATAGCGTTTTCTCTTCTCTTTCTTGGCTTGGCTTGGAATTACAAACCAACAAAACAGAGCCGCATCGCGACACCGCAACTTAGCAGGCCGACGTAGACTTGACGCTGCTCAAACCACACTGCACTCTCTCTCTCTCTCTCTCTCTCTCTCTCTCTCTCTCTCTCTCTCTCTCAGTAATATAATTAATTAAAAACTACCGCAAGTCAAAACAGTTGCGTTGCATTCAATTAATAATCTGTCTTTTTGTTAATTTAATATTAATACTAATTCTTAGAAGAGACAAAATATTTCTCTTAAACATACACATTGTCCAATACCCATTCCCTTCCATACCATTCAAGATGCCGAAAAAAATGTCACTTTAAATATGACGGAGGTAATAAAAAACAAGGTAGTCCATTAGAGAATACTTTGTTTTGTAGTATTTGTATACATTAAATCTAAAAAACGCAGCAATCAAACTTAAGACCTTTTAACCTTAAAATTGACCTACTTACTTTAGATAATCGCATACACGCAACAATAATTTGTTTGAAAGCTTGTGCAATAGTGAAAGTTATTTGTGAAATAATGTATAGAAAGTTGTTGGAATAGTACTGTTACTATAGGTGTCGAATCATGTCTAGTATGTGTGCATGTGATATGTAGAATGGTAAGAAAATTTTCCAAACAAATAGTTCATCCTAAACTTGGAAGTTCCAAAATGTTTGAAATTCTCGAAATATTAAACCTCAAAATTGAGATTTTTTTGTTAAACTTTTGTCTATATGAATTCAGGAAATAAACTTACATGACATATTATGACTGATGAGCTGCTGATTAGTTTCAAATTATATAGTATATCATTAATGTCGGTAAAATTAAGTAAGACTTTATTTTGAGTAGCTAATTAATCTCTGTGTGTGTGTGTGTGTGTGTGGGGCGGGGTGGGGTTGTAGTCTTACAAATGGAAATATGGGCCAAATAGATATTGCTAAAGGAAAAGACGTGTTTAAGCTACGTACGTTTGCTAATTAGATTTGTTATTGATACAAAACTATAGAAGGATATTTATAAATATATTCAAAATTTAATTTAAGTACACTGAAATAGACAGGAGCACCTCAACGCGACTATCGGAGCCATTGACCGCTAGGCTCGATAATGATTGCATACAATTCGAATTCGCTTGATCCTTTAATTGACACGCTATTTTTATTTATTTTGTTTTGTTTTTCACAAACCTAAGTGTAATAGTTCCAACTGATTTTGTAATTTTTAGTGATTTAAATAAGGAAATGTAACAGAATTTTCAGAGAGATAGATGAGCAGATAGATAGAAATTAAGATGAGAAAGGAAGAAACAAGAGGGAGGCGAATTTGATGATTGATATTACTTAGGTTTTTTAACATTTGCATGTATAATATACACCTTGATCCAAAGAAGTGGGGACCAAAGTATACTATGCTTTAATTGAAATTACAGCAGGAATTGCATTAAACAGATAACATAAACATAAAGGTAAAGTGGCACGCTGGATCCATCTGGGCCATCCACGTGTCAACACCATCAATGATTTTGATTGAAAATCCTAGCCACTTGACATACCCACTGTACTCTCTTCCTCCTTTTGGATCAAAGCTTCAACTCCTTCGCCATATTCTTCATCTCCAACAGAGCTTCCCCCTTGATTCTCATCACTGGTTTCAACCAAAACCCCCACCTTCTCGGCATCTTCCTTGACCTTCTCGACATCTTCCTTGATAGAGAGTGTGTTTGTGACATTACCCCCCTGATTTTCAGATCCTTGACCGCAAGGATTGGAAATGGAGAATTTCTGGCGAAGAACTTTCAGATCTACCCACTCAGCGGTGTCGGCGCCCTCTTCAGTCCACTGCACCAGTGCCTGCTGAATCGATTTGCCTTCTCTGGTAGTAGTGCGGTAATCTAAGACAGAAAAAGGAACTACCTTGAAATGGCCGTCGGCGTCGACATCAGGAATCTCACTGGAAGGTATGATATTCTTACTCAAGCATTTCTTAAGAAGTGAGACGTGAAATACTGGATGAATTTTTGCCGATTCCGGTAACTTCAATTTATAAGCAACCTCACCGATTCTTGCTTGTATCTCATAGGGTCCATAGTATTTGGCGGCGAATTTCAGATTCCGGCGTAGGACTACCGAATTCTGGTGATAAGGCTGCAATTTGAGGTAAACAAACTCACCCACCTCAAAACTCCTCTATGTTCTCTTCTTGTTAGCATAGAAATGCATTCGTTCTTGTGCCAAGATTAGGTTTTTCTTTAATATCTGCACCATATCTTGCCTCTGAGTGAGCCATTCCTTCACTTCCTGATTAGGAGAAGACAAATAAGCACCCAATCCTGTGTGAGAGGGGGGGGGGGGGGGTAGACCATATAAGACCTGATATGGCGAGCATTTTAGGCTAGTGTGGTAGTTGGTGTTGTAACAATACTCAGCCAATGATAACCATTTGACCCATTGTTTGGGTGTAGCTCCTACCATACAACGCAAATAGCCCTCCAAACATTGATTCACCCTTTCCGTTTGCCCATCAGATTGTGGATGATAAGCTGTAGTCATCTTAAGTTTTGTTCCCATAGCCTTGAAGAGCTCCCTCCAAAATTGGCTAGTGAAAACCTTGTCTCTGTCTGACACAATACTGATTGGGGGCCCATGAAGCTTATAAACATGGTCTAGGAATAACCGAGCCACAGTTTGAGCAGTGAAGGGATGTGATAGTGCCATGAAATGAGAATATTTGCTGAGTCTGTCCACCACCACCATGATAACATCCTTCCCAAAAGATTTAGGTAGGCCTTCAATGAAATTCATAGTAATGTGAGTCCAAAATTTTTCAGGGACAGGGAGAGGTTGTAATAAGCCAGGATACTGCACATGCTCAGCTTTATTCCTCTAACAGGTATCACACTGTTGAACTAGAGCTTCCACATCCTTTTTCATATTAGGCCAGTAAAAGAAAGTTTTAAGCCTTGAATAAGTGCCCCAAATGCCTGAATGCCCACCAAAAGGGGTACTGTAGACTTCAGACAAAATTGACTGCCTTAGCTCACCAGCTGACCTAATCACAACCCTCCCCTTATACTGAATAATCCCAACAACTACAGAATAATCATCATAAGTAGAAAGATCAATAGGTTTAGATTTAAGGACCTGTGAATAGTAAGGATCTCCTTTATATCTTTGCTTAACCCTTTGCATCCAAATTGGTGTGACTGTAGTGATAGCATGACAAAATGCTTCATCTCTGGGATATCTGGATAGTGCATCTGCTGCTTTATTCTCCGCTCTCTTCCTGTATTGAATTTCATAGTTCAAGCCTAACAGTTTTGTTATCCACTTTTGCTGAACAAGGTTCATTGTCTTCTGATCCAAGAGGTGTCTCAGAGCTTGTTGATCAGTTCTGATGAAGAATTTATGCCCCTGCAGGTATGATCTCCACCTTTGCACAGCCATAATCACTGCTAAAAATTCCTTCTCATATACTGACATGAGTTTATTCTTAGGGCACAGGGCTTTGCTCATATAGGCAATGGGTTTATGATTTTGCATGAGAACTGCACCAATCCCAACACCGCTGTCTCTAGTATGAAGGGTTGACTGAAATCTGGCAAAGCCAACACTGGGGCAGAAGTCATGGCTTTCTTTAGATCCACAAAGGCCTGGTCAGCCTCAGAGGTCCATCTGAAGTTATCCTTCTTGAGAAGTTCAGTAAGTGGTTTGCTTGTCAATCCATAATGCCTAATGAATTTTCTGTAATATCCTGTTAATCCCAGAAACCCCCTTAACTGTTTGATAGTTCTAGGAACAGGCCAATTAACCATACTTTCCACCTTCTGTGGATCAGTAGCAACACCCTCTTTAGTGATTATATGGCCCAAATAATCAATACTTTGCACACAAAACTGGCACTTACTCATTTTAGCATACAAAATGTTATTCCTTAAGACTTGCAACACCTCTCTGATATGCATCAAATGTTGTTCAAAGCTTTTACTGTATATCAGAATATCATCAAAGAAGACTAACACAAATTTCCTCAGGTATGGCTGAAATACTCTATTCATTAAAGACTGGAAGGTTGCTGGGGCATTACAGAGGCCAAATGGCATCACCAAAAATTCAAAATGGCCATGGTGGGTGCTGAATGCTGTCAGGTATCTGTCTTCTTCCCTCATCAGAATCTGAAAATACCCTGACCTCAAGTCCAGTTTAGAGAAGTGACTTACCCCTGTAATTCATCTAAAAGCTCATCTATGATAGGAATAGGGTAGTCATGCTTGATTGTAAGGGAGTTAAGGTACCTGTAGTCAATACACAATCTCCATGAGCCATCTTTTTTCTTAATCAAAAGTGCTGGTGAGGCAAAAGGGCTTCTACTGTATTGAATGGTTCCTGCCTCTAATAGTTCTTTCACAATCTTTTCAATTTCATCCTTATTGCTGCGAGTAGTCCTATAAGGAAATTGGTGTTTTGGCACACTTCCTGGTTTGAGCACAATCTGATGCTCTACTCCTCTTGCAGGTGGTAAGCCCTGAGGTTCTTCAAAGACATCCTTGAACTCTTCCAACAGAGAGGTAACAGGCAAGGAATCAAGTTTAGTATCCATCCCTCTTTGTGGCATGATCAAATATATTTGCCCTGAGTTTAATCATCTGAAACTGAGCAGGGTCAGTAATTGCCCTGAGTTTGACCTTTTTCCCCCAGTAAAGATAGTAAAAGTCATGTTATCATAATCCAAACCAATAGGAGTGGAAAATTTTAACCAATCACCTCCAAGAATCATATCACACCCTTCATTTCCCAAAATTCTGGGAGAAAAAGTGAATTGATGGCCCTGAATATTCCACTATGTTTACTAATAATCTTGTGGCCAGTTGCAGACTTGACTATTATAGGTCTCTCCTTTTCAACTTGAAGATTCAATTCCTTGGCCATTCCCTCTCTTAGGAAGCTGGGGGTGCTCCCAGTGTCCAACAAGATCCCGAGTTGCTTCCCACCAGCTTCACCAACAACTCTCATTGTAGTGGAATTAGGATGGTCCCACATAGAATCCATAGTCATAAAAACTTCTTCAACAGGCTGACCATTTTCCCTCACTAACTCAGCCTCTTCCTCTTCATGCTGTAAATGAGCCAACTCCTGTTCTTCATCCATATCCATGTAAAAAACTTTGTGCTTACATTTGTGCCCAAATACATATTTCTCATCACAATTATAACACAATCCCTTCTTTCTTCTTGCAGCCATTTCTGCACTTGTCAGCAGTTTGATAGCAGTTTTGGTGCTATTAGGAGAGTTTGGTTTTTGTACCAAGACAGCTTCAGGCCTTTTGTAATTGTTTCCCTGGGGTGGAAATGATTTGGGAGCTGGCCTAACCCTTCTGGACAGAGCATCCAAGGTAAGTAGTTGTTGTTTCCCAGTTTCAATTGCTTCTAACAATGTCTTGGGTTTGAATAGAAGCATGAATCCCTGCATTTCTTCTGATAAACCACTAATGAAACTGGACACAAAGTATTCTTCAGTGTAGTTCATGCTATTACTCAATAACAGACAAGCTCTCAGTTCTTCAAATTTTTCCACATAGCTATCATAGCTCCCATTCTGTTTCAAATTTTTAAATTCCATCACCATTTTTCCCTCATTCAGATCATCAAACTTAAGAGCTACTACATCCATAAACTGTTCCCAGGTAGCAGCAAATAAATCATCACATCCAAAATTTTGTAACCATTGCAAAGCTTTTCCCTCAAAATTGTGAACAACCAGTTGAACCATGTTCTCATCAGTCATAGCAGCTGATAACTTGAAATATGTGTTGCATTTTATGATCCAGGCTCTAGGATTAGTGCCATCAAATTTAGGGAAATCAACCCTATGACTGGAGTATCCAGAATTTGTACCAGAATGGTGAGAGTAGTCTATTTTAAAGCCAGAGTTGAAGGGTGTTCTAGAGTGACCTTCTTTCCCTAGGCTGAGGGGTGTTCTAGTGTTGCCCTCCTTGCATGATGTGAAGGGTACTGGTCCTAATAGAGATGAACTAGCAGCTTCCTTGCCCTTGTTTGCTCCCATAATCAGTATCTTCATATCCTCAATGGATTTAGCCAGCAAATCATGTTTGGTATCCACCTTTTGATCCAGATTCTTGAACTGTTCTTTGATCTGGTCTTCTAACACATATCTACTTCTTGCCTCAGATTGCAGCTGTTGCTCCAGTTTTTTATGCGATTCCAACAACTCCTTGACGCGTGTTCCCTCTGCCATTGCTGACGGATCTTTGCTAAAAAAGAAGCCAAAACTGGCTCTGATATACCAATGTAATAGTTCCAACTGATTTTGTAATTTTTAGTGATTTAAATAAGGAAATGTAACAGAATTTTCAGAGAGATAGATGAGCAGATAGATAGAAATTAAGATGAGAAAGGAAGAAACAAGAGAGAGGCGAATTTGATGATTGATATTACTTAGGGTTTTTAACATCTGCATGTACAATATATACC
Organism: Schizonepeta tenuifolia; assembly: GCA_029490685.1. Classification (NCBI taxonomy): domain Eukaryota; kingdom Viridiplantae; phylum Streptophyta; class Magnoliopsida; order Lamiales; family Lamiaceae; genus Schizonepeta; species Schizonepeta tenuifolia. The sequence goes on from JANLIY010000007.1 coordinate 3,744,465, forward strand.
TTGATCCAAAGAAGTGGGGACCAAAGTATACTATGCTTTAATTGAAATTACAGCAGGAATTGCATAAAACAGATAACATAAACATAAAGGTAAAGTGGCACGCTGGATCCATCTGGGCCATCCACGTGTCAACACCATCAATGATCTTGATTGAAAATCCTAGCCACTTCCTTTAATTCCTGTTGACATACCCACTGTACTCTCTTCCTCCTTTTGGGTCAAAGCTTCAACTCCTTCGCCATATTCTTCATCTCCAACAGAGCTTCCCCCTTGATTCTCATCACTGGTTTCAACCAAAATCCCCACCTTCTCGGCATCTTCCTTGACCTTCTCGACATCTTCCTTGATAGTGAGTGTGTTCGTGACACTAAGTTTTGTTGTAACCGATAATGTAAATGGTATATGTGTATAAATAGAAGAGTTGTGATATTTGTAAACGTAAGTTTTGTTGGTAACGATTATGTAAGTTTTGTTGTCCCCTTGGGGATGGCCTAGTGGTAAAAGTGAGCGCCTGAGACTGAGAGGTCTCAAGTTCGAACCTTATAAAGCACCTCTATAGGTCGAGCCTGCCACACCTGTACTTAGAAAGTGTGGTTTACCTGCCCTGTGTGATTTGCAGGATACTGCACAAGGGATGGAGGTTTACCCAATGCGCACCGAAGGTAGCGGCTGCGGGTTCCCACGATATCAAAAAAAAAAAAAAGATAATGTAAGTTTTGTTGCTTGATCCTTCCATCGGTCACATATTTGCATTTAAATAGCCTTTCAATTTTTTTCAATCATAAATATAATTAGTCTTTAATTGTTGGCAATGGGGATTGAACTCATAACTTTTTGGGTAGAGGACTAATTTCTTTCCCATTAGACCTAAATTGTGTATTATATAGAATTTATTATATATAAAGTAATTACTAGCTCCGTTTCTATCTTTTTTTAATTATGTTTTGAGAATTAACTATCTAAATATATAATTTTTATACTCTCTCCATCCCACTCATCGATTTTATCTACTTTGGGTGCGCAAAGAAATTGAGAAGAAGTTGTTTACTGTATAAAGTCATTCGAACTACTTTATTTAGATGTGAGTGGATATAATTTTTTTTATGTTTTTTTAATTCAATATGGGCCTCATTTATTTTTAATTAAGGCCATAATTTATTACTAAATCATTCCTTATTGGACGTAGACGAAGGAAGTATTATTTAATTTAGTAACTTTTTGTTAGTTTTTTATATAAGTTTTTGAATTTTAATTAATAATAAAATTTGTTATTCAAATTTTACGCAAAGCGACAACGAACATGTGGTCTAGTGAAATTTAATTATATTGCCTTTGATATAGTGAAAATAAAACCATAACATTATATTTTAACTAATTGAACTATAGTGTAATAACATTGAAAGTTGATTCCATTCCGATTTGTCAAATTAGAATATAGCTAGTCTAGTTAAATTCAAAGTTAATTGCGTTTTATTTTGACCAACAAGACCATAGTGAATTTAATGTTACAGCTGATATAATCTATCTACAGTTTTTATTTTTAAATCTAAAAATTAAGAAAAAATAAGAAAAATAAATTGGAATTCTAGGTGTGATCACACCATGCACGTGGCACATGAGTGGGGCGCGCAATGCCTACTGGGATAGTGTCTTACTCAATATTGACTTGTTGAGTAAACAAGCTTCTCATTTAATTATCGAACGAGCTTTTATCGAGTTGAGTGCAGAGTCAATCCTGAACGAGATTTTTTATTAGACTTCAATTTAAAATATTAATTTTTAAAAAAAGTTATTTTATTTACAATAATATATATAATATGTTTAATATTTTTTAAATAAATAAAGTTAGCTAAATACTTAATCCAAATATTACTAATTACAGTATAAAATATAATACATCTGATTATTAATCATATATTTTTTTTACGATAAATCACTAAACGAGCTTGTTCATATGCTAACTAATCGAGTACCGTCATGCTCAAACTTGACTCGTTTATCTGAATGAGTTTCTCAATAAATTATTGAACGAGATTTTATTGAGTTGAACGCCGCATAGCTCGCTAGTAGGGTGACTCATTTACACTTCTAAGAATGCGGTTATATATAATACTAACTTCTAAATACTAAACAAAATTTGTTGGTTGGTCTAATGGGTATTTTTCCCTAGAGGTCATGGGTTTAAACTCCCATGCCTACATAAATATTTTGTGGCTGAAAATAAACGAAAATATTAGAAATATAAATCAATTAATGTTATGGACAAATACAGATAAATTTAAATTAAATTTTAATTAATTAGAAATTAGCATACAATTAAGTGGAAAAGACTATACTAGACAAAATATTAATTACATAACTTATTAAATTAATTAAAAAAATATTTAATTACAAGATAACTATTGTCCAAAATGTCTTTATTTCCATTTATTATGGTTATTGTCTTAAATTTCTATTTTTGTTTTGGCTAGATATTTTTTTCTCTACTTTTGGTTATTTCCAGTTTTGGGAGATTTTAATTTAGTGGTTTTTCTTTAAATGTTTCGCATTACTTCTTTAGTTTTTTTTTTGTATTATAATCTATTGGGTTTAATTAGCCTTTTTGGGATTTCTTTTCGTTTTCTTGGGTTTTAATTTGACTTTTACGAAATTTTACTTTTATTTTAAAGTCTAATAATTTGAAAGTGGAGCTCCCGTCTTGTTTCTAAATATTGTACGTTGTGATTTAGGTTGATTAATGAAGCTGTTTCATTATCAAAAGAGGCTGTGTCACAACAAACTTTTCTATATAATTTTATATGTTTAGAATTGAATATAAAATTTTATCAATTAAAGTGATTTTTTTTTTTGCTAAATCGCATACAAATGTCTTATCTTTACCAATTTCTCGTTTATGAACCCAACTTTTTAAATTAGGCGAAGATTCTTTACCTTTTAAATTTCGCAATTCGATACCTTTGATCATTTTCCCCCAAGTTAGTGCTGATATGGAATCCGAAAAATGCTTGCATGACAAATCCTGGTGGAAAAACAAATAACATAGTTTTAAAAACACAAAAAATCATCGTTTAACATAAAAACTTATAATTATATTTATTTATACGTATTAAGGTGCCTATCGGAGAACAATATAAGTGCTTTTAAAATGACATTTTTTTTCGGTGGGTTTTACCATGTAAATATTTTCGGATTCCATACCAACATTGATTTTGAGAAATTACGAAAATTTAAAAGATGATAAAGTTGTACTTAATTTAAAAAAATTGAAATATAAGCAAAAAGTTAATAAAAATTGACGTTACATGCAATTTAGCCTTTATCTTTTTAACAATGTCAAACAATTTTAACACAATAGTCTGGAAATAAAGAAATTATACACAGGCTAACACAGTGCGCGTGGGCGCTCACTCACTCACCGAGTGCCATTCCGTCTTATCCTCCGATCACTCTCTCTCTCTCTACACTGTCACACACTACTGAGATATCAGAGAGCAGCCGTTTTCACCAGCGCAGCTTTGTCAGCTAGCCGAACCAAACCAAATCCCTCCACTTTAATTTTTCAATATTTTATCCCAAACCAAATCCCTCCACTTTATATGTGGAGATTCTTATTGCTCCCTCCCTCTCATATTACTTGTTTTATTTTTTATTTTGGACGTTACATTTTATTTGTCTCACTTTTCATTTAAGTAAATAATTAAGAAATTATTTTATTCACTTTATATTATTTCACCATTATTTTATATTATTTTATATTACATTACCATCACTTTATATCACTTTATCAATTAAAAAATGTTTTATATCATTTTATTAACTACATTAACTATACATTTTATATTTAATCTCTGTTTTTTTAATTTCCATACCCGGAAGAAATGAGCCAAGTAATGTGGGACGGAGGTAGTAATTAATACTTGTGCATTTATTTTCAGATGATTATACCTTTTAGGCTTTTAGCTCCTCTTAATTCACAATCATTCCAGCAACAGCAAGCCTTAAAAAGTATAGTGTATGTTGTGTCTAGTATGTATATGCACGCTCCCGCTGTCCTTCCTCTTTCTCGCTCTCTGCACATCTGCTGTCAGTTTCAGACCCCTCTTTCCTCAGTTTCTGTTTCTTGAAATAAATTTGGTGGTTTTTCTTCTACCATGTGAAGATTTTTTGGTGTTTTTTCTAAGTGGGGCTTTTCTTGTGAAAGCTTCTCATGCTTTGCACATGGCGTTGCGAGTTTGTTTCGGTTTGGGTAATTTTTTACTGACATTTGGCTATTGCTTGGTAGGAAGAAGAAAATGTGACTAGTTTTTCTATGACACTTGAAAAGAAAGAAGATTGAAATGAGTGTTTTGTCCAATGGGACTTCTTTTAATTGGATAAAGATTGAATTTTTATGAATAAAAATTGATTGGGGTTTGTAAGGAAGACGTTTTTGGTCGTTTTGAAAGGTGGGGGGGTTTTTTTTTTCCCTTTCTCTTTGCTTGGTTTTTGATGTTCTGTTTGGAGGAATGAATGAGACAGTGGAGAAAGCCGCGCCATCTTTGGCAATTGTGGAGAAGAAGCCGCAGAGGCCGGGAGGATGTGTTGGTATTTTCTTTCAACTTTTTGATTGGAATCGTAGATTCGCTAAAAAGAAGCTTTTTTCCAAGAAATTACTTCCACCAGGTAATTGTTTATGATATATGTTTCCTTTTCATATTTTTTAAGGAAAATAAATTCTTGAGAGTATTTATCTATGGAATTTATTTTTGTACACTTTTTTTGTTGCATTGCTGGTTTGGTGCATATAGTTCGATTCAAACAAGCTTCGAAAAAATTTGGAGGGGATGAGAAGCAGCCGAAGCTTCGTTTGGTATGTTGGTTAATGCTGCATGCCCTTTCTTGTTCTTGATTTCTTATTTAATGAATAATGACACAGCTTATTAGTGTGGATCCAAAGTTGAAATTCTTTTGCTTTTGTAATTGTGTGAATGAAATAGATTGCTGATGAAAACAATGGGGGTTTCCCAACGGCGAAGACCAATGTTAATAATGAGCAAAAGCATGAAATGCGTGCTCCTGGTCTTGTTGCCAGGCTTATGGGTTTGGATTCTATGCCAACTTTACAAAGAGATAAACCGAAGAAGGTTTCTGCGTCCGATGTTGTTAACCGGAAAGAAGAGAAATTAGTCGATAAAAGGGAAGAGTTGAATGTGGAGAAAGGTGGGATTATTAAGCAAGAAGTGAGGCCTCAGAAACTTCAAAAGACTAGTATGTGTGAGAGGCAACCAGTAATCCGATTTGGGGCTGAAAAATTGCCATTCAAGAATGTATTATCCAAATCAAGAAAGCATCCTCATCCAAAACTTCCTTCTCCGGTTAAAAGTCCCAAAAATCTTCCAAGGAAAAGACCATCTAGACTGATTGGTGCAGCCACTAGAATTTTGGAACCTGGTTTGCACACAAGTAGATCTAAATGTGCTCTCACTTACTCTAGTGCCTCGCGACATTCGCCACAAGATACCAATGTGGAGGATTCTTATGGTTTTGGAAGTGTTGCTGCAGAGGGGGAGTCATCTTGCAAAAATTGTGGCTATATGCTGGATACTTCACAACCATTAGTCTTTGCTTCACCCTTCTCGAATAATGTAAGGTCGTGTTGTCAAGTGTCGGAACAAAGCAAGCCCGTGAATTCTGACTTTTATCATCAGTTGGAAGAAGAGCTGCGTGATGGCTACTCCGTGGTTGCAGGTCCGACCATTGGAAACGTTCAATCTCATGTCAAACTCGCCTCGTATAGGAGTCCTTTTTGTGCCGGACATATTCAGCAGCATTTGGCTGGCCAGCATTGCAAGGCTGTAAGGGGTGTGCCTTTACCTTTCCGTAGTACTAACCAGAAGCCATATAGGCAAAATCAGATGTTACGAGTGAGGGAAACAGTCCCTCCAAGGCCAAATCTGAATACTTTGACGAATAGCCAAGCATCAACAACTGTTATGAGTTCTAGGTTGAGGGTGCCTTCCCGGATTGAGAATGGTAGATTTGAATTGGAGAAGAGAATCTCTAATAGCATGAATGATTCCATACCTACTGGGAGAAAGAGGAGGCCTAATAGTATGTCTCGACAAGGTGAAAGTTCTGGTTGCTCGAGCTACTCTATAAACAAACCTATTATTGGTTTTCCTCATTCAGTGCCAGGAAAGCCATTGGGGTGTAATCCTCACTTCAGTGACGATGAATGTGGCAGATTTGGACTGCACTATCGTCAAGAGAGAACATTTGAGAGTGGTCCAGGGAACAATAATGTTGTTTCGTTCACATTTAATTCATCCGTGAAGCAGAAGACTAGAATTCATGAAGTTTCTGAAACACTGATTGAAAGTGGTTTGTCTTGTGATGAAGGTGGAGAGGGACGAGCGTTAGGAGAATGTGGTAGAATGACAAAGCTTGAGAAACCGCGCCCTATAAGTGGAGATGCCCTTGGTGCACTTCTGGAACAAAAATTGAAGGAATTGAATTGCCAAGGGGAAGATACAGGCAATGCACCTAAAAAATCCACTGCCACGATTCTACAAGAGCTAATAACGGCTTTGACTTCGGAGGTTCCATTTCCGCAGGATAATTTATCTGATTGGAGAAATGGTTGGAGTGATCAGAGTCATTTGTCTAACTCAAAATCTTCAACCGTTTTGCAGGTAAGTCAAAAATATTCTACTATTTCCTAGTCTTGAATTATCAACATAGATTTGTGCTTGAAATTTTAAGAATTTGCAGTTATGTGAAATAATGCATCCGTTATGAAATCCGACGAGCGAAAATGCATATCATATGTCATGTTGAACTAGGGATGAGGACTAAGAAGGTAGCTTCGTATGCATTTTTTTTACCTTTTCTGAGAAACAGAATGTTACATCATTTAACCTATCAACCTCAGCCTGGCTTTTGGCGTCTTACAATAATTCAATTCTCACCATGCCATGTCTTACTTGATTTGCTGTCAGGCTTGTTCATCTGATTTCATTCCCATTTTAATTAAATATTTGAAGAGTCATTGCGTGATTACATCGTTTACTTTTATTTAGGGAAATGCCATGGGTGTGAACCCGTCTTTTGACCAACCGATTGACAGTGAGCACCTAAGCCCAGGATCTGTTCTTGAAACCTGCTTTTCTACCGAGAGTTTTCCTTCCAGCAGTGCAGACGATGGCCTAGGTGACGACATCCTCTCCAAGAATAAATTTAGGCTTCAAGACCAGCTTTGTTTGTTACTATCTAACCTCAACTTCCATCTGCAGGCTACAAGACGGTCCACGAATCTTTGGATTGCTCTTTTAGCGAACCGGAGTCGGCTAACCCTGATCTGTTGGACTGTGCGGTCTCGATAAATGCCGTTGAGAATACTAAAGAGATGATTGTTGATATCATCAATAATGTTTCTGAAATTCTATGCGGCAGTGGCCTTGCTTTTGGTTTGAAAGGAAATGAGATCGACCAAGTAAAGGAGGTGCTTTTGAATGCTGAGTTGGTATTCCATAGCGCGCTGCTTTCTGGTTCGGCTGTAGGAAAAGGCTCTCCGATTAAGCATTTGCTTCTCGATGAATTGGATATGCTGGCAAGTGTTCTTTGGATGAATTTCGGTTGCTCTCTTGGGGTGGAGGATGGTAAGGAGGTGAATCAGCTCAAAAGATTTGTTCTTGATTCGATTATGGAATATCTGGGCATAAGATTTCAAGAATTTCATGAAAGTCGGTCCAAAGTATCGAGAAGATTGCCTCTTCGGATGAACAATAGCATGTTGATCCTGGAGATTGTGGAAGTTGTTAGGAGGTGGGAAGAGTTGTCGAGGTTTGGTGTCGATGAGTTGATTGAGAGAGAGATGAGTCGTTCGTTGGAAGAATGGACGTGGTGTGAGCCTGAAGCTTTTGAGAGTGGTGTTGAGATAAGCAGACATTTATTCCAGATTTTGGTGGATGAAATTGTGATAGATCTTTGCAAATGGTAGAGCTGAATTGCTGTGTAATTGTGAAAGATTTAGTTCCTAAAACAGTTAAAGAAAGCTACAGACAGCCTAAAGCCAAGCTAACAACCCCTTGAATTGAAGTATGAAATCCATTGTACAAACTGATGATGTATTATTATTAATTACCACCATTGTTGATGTTTTCACTCCTCATTGTAACTGTTTTTAAATTCTAATCTGTGTGTGACTGTGTGTCTCTCTCTACACACATGAAATGAAAGTATTGATTGAAAAGGTAGGTATAGTCGTCAATATTCATTGAAATCACTGACAAAACCACTCTCTTTATACAAACTACAAAGTAAAAAGTCCACACTCACAAAAACAAAAAACATCAAAACACTCTGAAGAAAAAAGGAACCCAAAAACTAAAGAATAAAAAATGAAAAAAACCAAATACTAAGAAATTCTAGTAAGCAGTAGCAGCAATAGATGAATTTGCAAATTATCCCAAATTCAAAACTGCTTATACCCTAAAACAGTTCTGGCAGCACTTCTAGTGATGCGCCCTCCTCCCCTGTTTTCTCCGGTGATCGCCGTCGCCGCCGCTAGCCCCTTCAAGTCGGCCATGCTTGCATAGCTCTTCCTAGCCATCAACCCGCCACTCCTCTTCTCCGCCGAGTTGGCCGACTTGCTCCCTCCTCCCAGCTTCCCATAAATGCTCCCGCTCTTGGAAAACGCAGCCGGCGGCGTCAACGACCGCTCCGCCACAGGTGGCAGAGGCGGCGGCTTCCTATTCTCCTTCCGCAAGGCAGACGAGAAATCTGGAACGGATTGGGCTAAAGCAGACGGCGGTTTCGGCCTCCTCGGCGGGGTGGTGAAATTTGAAGTGAATTTGACCTGCTTTTTGGGTGGGGTCAAAATCGATCGGTTTGGAATGTTATTCTCCGGTTGTTTATCTGGAATTTGTCGGCCAACGGAGTTGTTCAGTCGTAGCTTTCTCTCTCTGAGATCGGAGTACTCTTGGAATCTGGGGCCTCGCTCCATGATGAAGCTCTCGGTTGTGAGTTGCAGGAGCTGTGTTTTTCCGGAATCGGAGAATTGAGAGAGAATGAGAGAGTTGGGGTCGAGGGCGGCGTGGAGAGGGAACAGAGATTCGTTCATCTCTGCCATTGACGTGATGAAATTTTGGTGCTTTTGTTTCTTTCTTTGGTTTTAAAAGTTTGTTGTGATTGCAATTTGCAACGGTCTAATAAAAGGGGAAGGGTAGAAGAGGGAAGAGGAAATTTCTGAGTATTCCCAACGTTCTTATTGATGTGGGGCCTTCCATAATGAGTGAGTGAAGCTACTAATTATTTAAAAAATTAGCATTAATTGTAAATGGAAGTCGTTGTTTAATTAAACTAAATTTACTTAACTTGACTACTTCATTTGTGTTACAATATTTTGTTTCCTAATTAGCGTCTCATTCCTTTAGTGGTGGTCTCTCTTTTTCTGGGAGCCGGCCGGAGTCCTTCAACGCCCACACATATTTTGTGATTGTGATGATAAAATGTATGTATATATCAATTGTGTGTTTCTACTAAAAAAAAGTCCCAGTAAATAAAAGAATAATTGTTTTAAAAAGAAAGATAAAACTTGTATAGAGTTGGTAATTTATATTCAAGCTCTTTTCTTTTTAATGAAATAAAAAATAAAATCGGTCTCTAAATTTTTTTTGTTTAATACGATTCAGATAATATGAATTCTTCAGCACTTTTTTTCGTCTAATTATTATTTTTAGTTAGTTTTGGGTCCAACAAAAGTTCATTGGATTCTAATTTGATTGTCCAAGATTGCATTACGGTAAGAAAAGAAGCTTTAGTTCAATCTGGTTTTTAGGCAATTCTTGACTTTGCTTTAAATTCATGATTTTGCCGTGGGATTGACAAGTTCGGTGTGGCGTGGCGTGGCGTGGCGTGGGTTTGATTTGCATTTTGCCCGTTTTAAGTTGGATCACGGGCCGGGGTGATGGGTTTTTGTATATTTTGCTTTGCTAGGATTAATCAATAATTAAGTTGTTCAATCTTCATATTTTTGTATTCGTGTGTGTCTTCTTATGGCTGCAATTTGTATTATTTGTATCCACAAGATAACAATACAATATATGACACAATTTCGTGAAATGAAAAAAAAAAAAGAAAAAGAAAAAGCAGACGATAAATTATTGAAGTAGATCTGTATAATAAGGGTATGAACTGACTTGAAATTTCCCTCTTTTCCGAAATGGGCGGTGCTGTGATTGCCTGAAAGAGGTGATTGGGATTGACATGCAAATCGTAATTCTAATTCTAATTCTTCGCTTGAATTCATCATTAACTTTGATTATCTTTTCTTGATTTCAAGCAGATTGCATAATAATAATATCATCGATATTTTCTAAAACAAAATCATGACGAACATTGAAATCAGCTTGTTCTTGATATATTAATTCCACAAATATAAATCTTACCTATTCTTTCAAAATAATGGACGGCTTCCGGTTTTGTGTAGCACTTTTTACACAAATGTGATCCTCTATTGCATTTCCATGTTGCATCTCCTACTGCATTAATAAGGGAACGACATGTGTCATGACTAAGGGTTCAAGATTTATGGTATATATAAGGAAAATATATTCCCTAAATTTTAAACCCATAATCACGCCACGTGTCGTTCTCTTGTTAATGTAATAGGAGATGCAACACTGAATGTAATAGAAGATCTGATCTGCTTTTTACATGCCTACAAATGGACGTGCCATTGCCGGCCGATCTCCAACGATATAGTATTAAATATCTTCATCACGTATTTAATTTCGCGACTTAATTAATTAGTACTATATAGCATGTGAAGATTATTTTAACCTCATAGTTGTAGGATTCTTAAACTACGCTTGACCTATTTTTTCTTCATAAATTATTTATTGGACATGTTCATAATTTTCCTTAATAATATAAATAATCATTATTGTCAAAATAAGAGGGATCTATTACGCAAATAGTTTTACTGAGTTTGATATACTTTAACATGAGCAAATTTATATTCATTTGCAATCGCATGACTAATAATTAGATGTGCTTGTTTTCCTTATGAAATATTATCTCATATATATATATATATATATATATATATATCTGCTATGTATTTTTTTTTCAAATTACAAATATTTATTTGTTATTTTCATATTATATATTACTCCTTATGTCCCATAAACTTGTCCATACTTTACGTACTGTACTATACGTAGATTAAGAATAAGAATAAAAAAAAATGAAAAATGATAGGTTCCATCACTTTTAAATAGTTAAGTATTTTTTCATAGAATTGAACAACAAAAAATGAAAAATGAGATGATTAATGGAACGGGGAGTATTTAATAAAGATAATAGTGAGTATATAATACTCCAGTAACTCCACTATATGAAATATATTATCTAAAATGTTTTGAAACATTCATAGGCCACCTAAAGTATTTTTCTTTCAATTTTTATTTTTTTTATTTTTCAGTCATTCAAAGAGTAAAAGTGAGAAACTCTGCCAATAATTTTGGTTTATCGAGTGTGTATAGATACAATAATTAGCAATGAACTAATAAGATATGGAGTTAATTAATAGTAGATACATGCTTATTTGATGATGATAAGGCATTGATTTACTACTTCATTGCTAAGTCCAATTGACCTGTTTGAGTGGTATTTAGGATATAATCATGATAGATTACCTTAACAGGTAGTGAAAGTTGGATTTAAGGTTGCTATTTGCTGATGTTTGCCAAATACAATTCTAAATGATGTTGGGAACTTGGGATGTAGGGATTGAAATCCTATTATACACTACTAACGTATAACCCGTTGAAAATCAACGGAAATTAATTATTTAATAAGATCACTAAAATTATTAAATACAAAATGTTTGGTTGTTATACAATTTTTTATGAGTTTTTCTTATTAGGTGAAAATTTTCAAAATCATGCAATGTACTAAACTCATTCAAAATACATATTTGAATATATCTCAATTTTAATTAAAAAGTAATTTACTACATATTATCGTCTCAAACCCATATAAAAATGTCTATTAAAATTCAAATCTAATATACCCAAATTTAATTTTTAAAGTTCCATTTCTTCTCCAAATCAATGTGGGATAAAGACATATTTGACTCTAAAAAATATTGTTCCATGTCAATTTTATATGAGAATTAAAGTGGATTCATTTAATAGTAAATATCTTTTATCTCACATTGATGTAGAGGAAAAAAATATATAATTGTAACTAATTACTTACTATAAGCTTTTCAGTATGTGGAATTTTATATGAAAAATGATGTGGGTAGGAAATTCAATTTTTTTGAATATTTATGTACTTGTAGTACATCACCTCTTTAAAGAAAATAATAGAAAAAAAACACAACAATAAAATCTAATTGGACCACGAGTATAAAGACATTGAGAATAAAAACTTTGAAGAAATATATATATGCTTCGATTTTGTTGTAACATAAATATAAGAATGGTTTGAAGATTTAAAATTTTAAGTTTTAATCTTATAGTGGTATGAGTCATAGAATATAAATATGATAAATATTATTTTTTAATTTGAAAAATGGAGAATTTAATTATTGACAAATTTAATATTCGTCAAATTACTCAGTTTCCCAACAGAAAAAATATATAATAGTTATTTAGTCATTAATTGGCTAATGAAAATTAATGGTGCAAAATGAGAAAATATTTATTGATTTTATGTATTTATATGTTTTTCGACACGTGAAGTATTTATAGGTAAGGAATATTCATTTTCCTATGTTATCTATAAGTATTTATATAGGTTCTTAATTAATGGGTGAACTTTCATTGAAAATCAATGTGGGAAAGAAGATTTTAGAATTATTATTTGATTTTATGAAAAACTTTGTGGATATGATGAGGTACAATTCTCTTCTTTTTTTTTTGTTTGTTTGTTTGAAAAAATGAGGTAAAATTCTTTGAGTTGGTGGTATTTAATATTTTAACAAACAGATGTATATTATCGATAAATTTTTGTCATTCATTTACTAGAAATTCAATGAAGCAAACTCAAATTTTTTATTTGCCTTCGAATTAAAAAAAAAATCATATTAAAGAACTTAATTTCATTTTTAACCAATTTCTATTTCTTTCTACAAAATATGTGAATATGATGGGCTACAATTTTTTTGAGTTGCTGTAACCTAATGTTCCTCAACTTTCGTAATGTATTCAAAAGCTTTCGTAATGTATTCAAAAGAGATGACTTCAGAATAGATCTCTCAAGGAAGTAGAGTTTGTAGTTGGTGAAATAAAATGGTGCAAAAGTTGGAAAAAAATAATATATATACACAATGATTGTAAATATTTATTATTGATTCTTAAATCGTTGACTTAGCTCAGTTAAGAACCCTACTTCTTTGTGTTGATTCGATGAAGGAATAAACTGTAAAATGTAAATGAGAACACGAGGTTTAAGTGGTTCGGCTCAATGTAAGCCTACATCCACGGAGAAAGAAAACAAAACTTTCACTAAGAATGTGAGAAAAGAATTACAGTAACACTCAACGAAGAAGACGAGCTTCAAGCTCCATGCATGGCTTGCTTAGCTCTCTCCTAACTCTCATCTATTCTCTCCAGATCTAACTCACTCTCTGGGGATCAAAAATCTTACGTACAAGAAGAGTATACAAAGCTTTATATATACAGCTCAGGATCAATCTACACCACACGATCAAAACTGCCTTGATGCGGTTGAATGCCAGCTCTCAACATCTTGTTGTGCTTAACTGCATAACTAACATTCCTTCCAGAAGCATCCACGTTAGCTCTTCATGTAGCTATCTTGATTCCCAAGCTTATACACAAGCACAACAATCTACAATCTCCACCTTGCTTAGTATAAGCTTCAGTCTCCTTCCTCATCATCCTTACTACTCCACCTTCATAAGATCAAGACAATGCCTGAATTTCACTCTAGGCAATGCCTTTGTCAACATATCTGCAGAATTCTCCTCAGTTGGAACCTTTACCACTTGTATAAGACCTTTATTCACAAGATCTCTTACAAAATGATATCTCACATCAATGTGTTTGGACCTCTCATGAAATACTTGATGCTTGGCCAAATGTAAAGCACTTTGGTTGTCATAGAATATCTCCACAACTCTCTGATTTACACCAAAATCACCAAGAATTTCTCTCAACCAAACTCTTTCTTTTACTGCCTCAGTCATTGTCATATACTCAGCCTCTGTAGTTGATAAAACAACAACATTCTGCAGCATAGATTTCCAACTAACTGCAGTCCCATAGAGAGTAAAGATGTAACAGTTTGAGACCTTCTACAATCAACATTTGCAGCATAATCTGCATCAACAAAACCCTTCAATGGATTACCTTTGTAGTTAGTTTTCTTATCAAACACCAGACCACATTCTTCAGCTCTCTTTATATATCTGAAAACACACTTAATGGCTTCCCAGTGCTCTCTTCCTAGATTAGACATGTACCTACTAAGAATGCTAATGGCATAAGCCAAATCCGGCCTTGTACAAATCATCATGTACATGCCACTTCCAACAACATTTGAGTAAGGAACTGGATACATTGCTTTCTTCTCTGCATCTGTTTGTGGACACTGACCTGCTGACAATTTGATTTGCTGTGATATAGGAACTACCAGACTCTTGGCTTCATGCATATTGAATTTCCTAATCACCTTAAGAGCATAATCTTTCTGTAATAGGCACAACTTCCCTCTGCTTTGATCCCTAATAATATCCATACCCAGGATCCTTCTAACACTTCCTAAATCCTTCATCTCAAACACTGACTTTAATTGCTCTTTTATCACTTGAATTTATTTCAAACTACTACTAGCAATTAGCATGTCATCAACATAAAGTAGCAAGTACAACATTGTCTCCTTCCCTTTCTTCTTAAAGTATACACAACTGTCATACCTTGATCTAGAGAAACCAGAATTCACCATGAATTCATCAAACCTCAAATACCATTGTCTTGAACTCTGTTTCAGACCATATAAGGATCTCTGCAGCAAGCAAACCTTTCCTTCCTGCCCAGGTAATATGAAACCTTGAGGCTGTTCCATGTATATAGTTTCCTTTAAGCTTCCATTAAGAAAAGCTATCTTGACATCCAGCTGTTCCAAGTACAGATCCTTTTGAGCAACCAGAGACAACAAAATCCTTATTGAGCAATGCTTAACAACTGGAGAGAAAATCTCATTGAAATCTACTCCTTTTTTCTGAGTATACCCCTTTGCCACTAACCTTGCTTTGAATCTAATGATCTCCCTACCATTTACCATCTCAAATTTCCTTTTGAATATCCATTTACACCCAACTGGTTTCTGATTTGCAGGCCTGTCAACTAGAACCCCAGTCTTATTTCTGAGCAAAGAGTCTAACTCCTCTTTCATTCCTCTTATCCAATTTTCGCTATCTTTGTTGCTCATGGCTTCCTTGTATGTACTTGGCTCCTGGTACTCAATATTCTCAGCAACATTGAAAGCATAAACTATCATATCTGC
Source organism: Schizonepeta tenuifolia (assembly GCA_029490685.1). NCBI lineage: Eukaryota > Viridiplantae > Streptophyta > Magnoliopsida > Lamiales > Lamiaceae > Schizonepeta > Schizonepeta tenuifolia. The sequence goes on from JANLIY010000007.1 coordinate 3,759,984, forward strand.
ATGTCCAAACCTATCAGGTGGTCTTATCTCCCCTCTTGACCTGTCTCTAGCCAGCAAATAATCACTTAGTTCATCATCTTGACCAAGCTGTTGTGTCTGGTCTTCAATTTTCTCCAATTCTTGATCTTGATTAGAGATTGAAGAACCCATAAGCTCCACCTTAACTTCTGAATTCTCAGATTCCTTGCTCTCAGAAGTCTGATCAGTTTCTTGTAGCATCATCTTTCCCTTATAAAATGGTAGAACTTTTTCTTGAAATACAACATCTCTGCTGACTATTATCTTATTAACTCCAGGCTCAGTACACCAAAGTCTATAGCCTTTTACTCCTTGTTGATACCCCAGCATTATACATTTCAATGCTCTTGGTGCTAGCTTACTTTGCTTGATGTGTGCAAATGCCTGACAGCCAAAAACTTTCAACTTTGAATAGTCAGTAACATGCCCAGACCACAACTCATCTGGAGTCTTGAACTTTATTGCAGAAGAAGGACATTTATTTATCAAATAAGCTATTGTAGACACTGCTTCTCCCCTAAATCTTTCTGCCAATCCTGAGGTAATTAACATACACCTCATTCTCTCAAACAGTGTTCTATTCATCCTTTCCACAACTCTATTTTGTTGTGGATTTGCAGGTACGCTTCTATGTCTCTTGATTCCTCTCTTCTTGCAATACTTGTCAAATTCCTTTGATAAAAACTCCAATCCATTAGCTGTTCTTAGGCACTTCAAACTGACCCTCTTCTGGTTTTCTACTTATGCACACCATTCTCTGAAGCAAGTAAAAGCATGTGATTTGTGCTTCAAGACATACACCCAGACTTTCCTGCTGAAATCATCAATAATAGACAAGAAAAATCTTGCACCTCCAAGAGTTGCAGTGTTAGCTGGCCCCCATAATCAAGAGGTGATTTAGATACATGTATGCCTTTAGGATAAGGTAATTTAGTACTATTTCCTAACAGACATGATTCACAAGGTTCAAGTTTAAACATAGTTTTAGATGAAATTATCTTCAGTTTTATCAATTCATTAAGTCCCTTCTCTCCAACATGTCCCAATCTTGCATGTCATTTCATGGACTCAACTTCAGAATTAGGCTCAATACTAGCATCAGTTTGACCCAACAAAACCTCAGCATCTAAATAATACAAACTATGTTTCCTTTTTCCTTTCATCACTAGTTTATTTCCCTTCTTAACATGTACTTCACCATTATTAGATCCCCAGCTAAACCCTCTCTTTTCCAGCATACCAAGAGACACTAAATTCCTTTTTAAATCAGGTATGTATCTTACATCAGATAAGATCTTGACAGAATTATCATGCATTTCGAATCTAACAGATCCTATTCCCTTTACATGACATACCTGATTGTTGCCTAGCAACACTAAACCTTGATCTCCTATTTGCAGAGTGTAGAACCAACTGTTGTTGGGACACATGTGGAATGAGCAAGCTGTATCCATAATCCAGTGATCTTCTGCATTTCCTTGCATCACGTTCATGACCTCACCCATTTCTGCTTCTTGCACATTATCAGCATTGTTAGACCATTGGCCTTTTTGTTCCTGCTGCTTCCTTTTCCAGATGTAGCAATTCTTCCTCAAATGTCCAGGTTTTTGACATTCAAAGCATTTCTTAGCCTCCTTGTTGTCTGACTCTTTTCCCTTTCCTTGAGCCTTTTTCTTCGAACTATCAAATGGCTTCTTGCCCTTTTCTTTGAACTTCTTAATGTTTAGACTTTCTAAGAATACCTCCTGCTTTCTATCATTCAATTTCTAGAGTTCTTTGGCACGAAGAGCAGTCTGAACATCTTCAAGAGAGATTGTTCCTTCTCTTCCAAAAATAATGCCATCCTTCACATGCTCATAGCTCTTTGGCAGAGCATTCAAGAGAAGAATTGTCTTATCTTCATCTCCAATCTGAGCATCTATACTTTCGAGATCATCAATGGATTTGGTGAACTCTTCCATCTGATCCTCAATGCTCTTATCTTCAGAAAATCTCAAGGAATAAAGCCGTTGCTTCATATACAACCTATTGGCAAGGGATTTAATCATGTATAATGATTCTAGTTTCAGCCAGACAACAACTGCGGTCTTCTCCTTCGCAGCCTCTCGGAGAACCTTATTGCTTAAGCACATAATTATCATGCTATGAGCCTTTTGATCCATTTCAATCTTGTTCATCTTCAAACTTGAACCAGATTCTTCCTTCTTCTTCCCTTTATCTTCTTCCTTCTGTTCTTTTCCTTTGATTCCTCCATCTATCGCTTCAGCTAATCCCTGCTGGATCAAGATTGCTCTCATCTTGATCTTCTATAGCGCATCATTTTTCCCATTAAACTTCTCCATCTCGATCTTGGACGGATTCATCTTTGATTCTCCGAATTTCTCCGAACGAATTCTTCAGATCTTGAGAAAATGATTCCGATCTCTCGTCGATCGTCGTTGATCACCGCAGATTCGCTTTCGACAGACGGCGCCAATTGTTGATTCTTAAATCGCTGACTTAGCTCAGTTAAGAACCCTACTTCTTTGTGTTGATTCGATGAAGGAATAAACTGTAAAATGTAAATGAGAACACGAGGTTTACGTGGTTCGGCTCAATGTAAGCCTACATCCATGGAGAAAGGAAACGAAACTTTCACTAAGAATGTGAGAAAAGAATTACAGTAACACTCAACGAAGAAGACGAGCTTTAAGCTCCATGCATGGCTTGCTTAGTTCTCTCCTAATTCTCATCTCTTCTCTCCAGATCTAACTCACTCTCTGGGAATCAAAAATCTTACGTACAAGAAGAGTATACAAAGCTTTATATATACAGCTCAGGATCAATCTACACCACACGATCAAAACTGCCTTGATGCGGTTGAATGCCAGCTCTCAACATCTTGTTGTGCTTAACAGCATAACTAACATTCCTTCCAGAAGCATCCACGTCAGCTCTTCATGTAGCTATCTTGATTCCCAAGCTTATACACAAGCACAACAATCCACAATTATAGGTTTTTCATTATATGAAGTTTCATTGAAAAATAAATGTGCGATACAAGATTTTAGTAGATATTTAAAAACTACTAGTATTATTTTATATTTAAAAATTAAAAAATAATTAAATATTTATGCTACGAAAAATAAAAATATAGGAATTAATAATGCACAATATAAGAATTTAAGATAAATAGAATCGATGATAAATATTAGCTAAATACAAAAATATCAAAATATATGGTTTTGTTTTACAACAAAATATATGAATTAAGAATGCACATTTTATGGGAAGATGACCGATATGACTATGGAGTATATTGCAATGTAGTTCCTTTACATATTCAATATTATGGGTATGTTGCTTTCGTCTTACTACAACTTCTTAATCTAAAAATGTATATTTTAAATATAGATTGAATTATTTACTTAGTTAAATTAATAACTTGATTGACCAAAGTAATTTTGTTTTTGATAAAAATACAATTTTTTATTTGACCAACCAATTAAATCAATTTAAATTGATTGATAGCGCAGAATAGTTATGAGATATAAAATGCATATTACTTTTGAAGATTTTGTATAGGTTGTCCAAGAATTGAGTTTTATTGAAAAACAATATGGAATAAATAATCTAAATTTCTAAATTATCGAATCTATAGTTTTGTTTAAAGGGATAAATCAAATGTATGCTTAATAATAGGTAGTAATATAGTGCAATATATTTATGTATATTAAAAGTTAGATATAGATGACAAATATGAATTAAAGAACATATAGATTATATATGAATAAGAATTTGATATATTATTATTATTATTATTATTATTATTATTATTATTATTATTATTTTTATTAATGTATAGAGAATATGTATATGAACTATTAATAATGCCAACAAAACAAGAATTAAGATAAATAGGAATAAAAACTGTGGGAGTGTTACGTAATGCGAATGTAAACTTCGCTATTATATATACTATAAAAGATTGATTGGATAATGGTGTGGCCGACAATAATAATAATAATAATAATGATGATGATGATGATGATGATGTGAAAATGTATATCAATTGTATGGAATGATAATATTAATATTTTATGATATTATATTATTACCCTTAAATTAGCTATATAATAGGGACATAATAGGTAAACCAAATTTTGTAAACAATGCACTTTTAAATAAGTACTAGTATAAGTAACAGACACTCGCACGTTTAAAATATAATTCTACTAAATAAATATTAACGAGTTAATTTATATTTTAATTTATTTTTTATTGAATTTTTTGCAATTTCTCAAAATTTGATATTCGATCACTAATAAAAAAAAATATTGTAAAGAGTACTCTCGTTATTTCTTGTATTATTGACCTTCCACGAATTACAGAAATACTTTAAGCGATAAAGTTCTATGTATGCCTAAATATAATAACTATTATTTACGTTTTAATTCAATTATTCTTTTAGTGTCATTATAAAAGTGATAATAAATTCTCATTATTTGAAATAGTGAATATAATTTTTGTGTAGTCTCTTGAAAAGTTAAAAACGAAATTAAAATATCAATAGTTTAATTTCAATAGGAATTTTTCATCTAAAAGATAAATTATATGAATATCTACAATTGAAAAATATACTAATTATTTTAAGCAAAAATGTCAATTTGAAAAACTATACGTACTATTTATTTTCTTTTAAAAGTGTACCGTCTTCAAAATTTTGATACACTTTTAGTATTCTTACTAAGTTTATATTTGTGGATGACAGATACTATTTAGCTAGTTTAATAACTGAAAAAATATTTATGCATAACATAAATAATCAAAGTATTACCATTGTAAATAAGCGAAGATAATAAATGAGTTATGCTCGAAGTTTATGGTCTCTAGCTTAATTCGACTTAATTATACCCATTTCTTTAAAATCGAGATCTAATATACAGTTAAAATTATTATCAACAATAAGAATTTAAGAGTATATGAAAATTAATTAATTAAATGCTAAATAGACTACTTAATTCATAATAAATTCTATATTTATTATTTAAAAAGTAAGGGCGGGAAGGATAAAAATTTCCTAAAAAAGATTAAATTAGTTGAACATGGTTGTTGGATCTAAAAAGTATTTAAGTTATTTAAGAGGAATCTCTTGGAAGAAAAGATAACTTTGAGTTGACAAAATAAAGAAAAAAAGCCACAATATACGTGAAAAAAATTTGCATATGAACTTATAACCATATTCGTATAAAATATCAATAAGGTAAATCGCAAGTTAGATATATCATTTAAATATTAATAAGGTAATTTTGATTACATTAAACTAATATATTTCATATATAAGGTAAATAATAAACTATAACTAAGGTAAATTTGTATTCTTGTAACTAATAATCATGAAAATATTAACATTATTGTATTACGCTATTGCTCTTAATTTTGCTTTATAGTAAGAATATTTTAGGCGATTCAAATTGTGTAAAGGCTCTTTTTATATAAACTAGTATAAGTAACGTGCACTCGCACGTTAAAAAAATGATTATACTAAATAAATATTAACGAGTTAATCTATATTTTAGTTTATTTTTTATTGAATTTTTTGCAATTTCTCAAAATTTAATACTCCCTCCGTCCACGAAATGGTTGCCACTTTTGCTACTTAAATTTGTCCACGAAATGGTTGCCACTTTTACTACTCCACTCACATTTATTGTGGAACCCTTACTCCACTCACAATAATATTCACTATAATTCACTATTATCTACTATTTTCTTAAAACCCGTGTCGCCCACACTTTTGCTACTTAAGTTTGTCCACGAAATGGTTGCCACTTTTACTACTCCACTCACATTTATTGTGGAACCCTTACTCCACTCACAATAATATTCACTATAATTCACTATTATCTACTATTTTCTTAAAACCCGTGTCGCCCACGATATGACAATCATTTCGTGGACGGAGGGAGTATTCAATCACTAATGAAAAAAAAAAAGAACAATAAATATTTTATTGTAAAGAGCACTCTTGTTATTTCTTGTATTACTGACCTTTCACGAATTATAGAAATACTGTAAGTGGTAAAGTTTTATATATGCCCAAACATAATAACTAGTATTGTTTATATTTTAATTCAATTATTCTTTTAGTATAATTATAAAAGTGCTAATAAATTCTCATTTACATGAAATAAGTGAATACTCCTATAATTTTTGTATAGTTTCTTGAAAAGTTAAAAATTAAAATATCAATATTTTAATTTCAATAGGAATTTTTCATCTAAAAGATAAATTATATGAATATCTAAAAGTGAAAAATATACTAATTATTTTAAGCAAAAGTGTCAATTTGGAAAACTATACGTACTATTTATTTTATTCTTTTAAAAGTGTACTGTCTTTAAATTTTTTTATACACTTTTAGTATTCTTACTGAGTTTATGTTTGTGGATGGCAGATACTATTTAGCTAGTTTAGTAATTGAAAAAATATTTATGCATAAAATTAACAATCAAAGTATTAATTTTAATCGAACCATTGTAAATAAGCCGAGATAAGAAATGAGTTATGCTCGAAGTTTATGGTCTCTAGCTTAATTCAACTTAATTACACCCATTTCTTTAAAATCGAGGTCTAATATACAGTTAAAATTATTATGAACAATAAGAATTCAAGAGTATATGTAAAATAAGACTCTTTTTATATAAGTATAGATAAGTATATATAGATATAAATTATTTTTTCATAAATACACGTAGTGCATAACAAAATGTACTATCTAATTTCTTAAAAGAAAAACAATATATTATGCTATAAAAAATAATTGATCAAAAGAGAGAGAAACGAGCTTGTTACAGTTGACCTCCTACACACAATACTCTTCACACTATAGGCAGATGACATTTTTTTTATTTTTTTATTTGGAAGAGAATGCCCGACGTATCTTTTAACTCAATATTCTTTTGCTTGTTTTTTTTTGCTTTTTTTTTTTTCATCCCAAGATTGAACCTTGTGTGGTTTATGCTCGCTTCAATACGACTGAATCCTCGAATATGTAAGACATATACTAAAAATGGCTATCTTCCACAAGCATAGAGCAAAGCAGGATAGAGACTAAAAAGATACTTCCTTCTCCCAATAGCAAAGTCTTACTTGGTTTGAGCACGATCAATAGTAACAATTAAGATAAGAAAAATGATAAGTCTAATTGATTTTTTTTATATTAAAAAGAATTCCTATAGTTTTTGAAGAGTCAATTATTTTCATTTTTGGAATGAGACTATGAAAACGGGACAGACCTATGAGGGCAGAGGGAGAGCAAGCATAATGCATACATTACTTTGAAGCACCAACGCCTATATCATCAATCTCTATACCCAATACAATCAAGTCAAACTTAATGATACTTGTATTTCTGTCCAAGATTGAATCTTTTTATCCGAGCCGTGAATCCTTCTAGCATAAGTGTCCTCGCCGCCTCCACACCTTGTTCTAACGCGCCATCCACCTAGCCCAACAAATTAAGATGAAGTTGAGTATTATAAGATCTAAGGAGCAGTCCATGATTGAGGATCTTGATTTATTCTTACCACATCCTAAACTTTTTGACTTTGATTAACAAGCTTTAAGGATAAACTTAAGAAGCAGATCATGAGTGTAAATCTTTCCACGGCACTCAACTTCTGAAGAAGAAAAGCTTTCATATCCATCGTGCCAGGTGCAATATCAGGTATGCTTAGTCATAAGATGAAGTGTAGTAGGACTAGCCTAGGAATTCAGTTAATAAACTAACCTATGCAAATTAAACCGGGGAAATTCCCGACGCCCATCTAAGTGTTCCATAACACTCTTCACCCTGTGTGTCCAGAAAGAAATCAGAAGAACCGATATCTTCATCGCAGTTACCACTGGACTTGGCAAGTGATAATTAACAAAAGTTTTCCTGTGTGGTTCATACTATAAAGGATTAAGGTTGGTATGACTACAGTAGTCCTTACAGGCAAGATCTGAGAGCAACGACTTCTTTGAAAATTACAACCAAACTACAATCATGCCAGAAACTAGGGTTAAATAAATCGAGTCACTCAAAACTAATCGAATCACAACCTAGCTAGAACTAGTTTTGACTAGCTGAGTTGAAGATTAATTTCAAGCATGATGAAACTTTTTTCAAGCCATAACCACGAACTATTAGTATTTGAGTTACGAGCATGCTCCTTTATATATTCAAAAGCTCATTTGTATGATATTGAGCTCAAGCTCACATCCGACTCACATATCATTTTCCTACTTACAAAAGTTAAATTTAATGAAAAGGTTAACAACCTAGTACTCGAGCTCGGCTATGCGCTTAATGTGCCGAGATGATACTAAGCTTGTTTAACATGATGAATGAGCCATATACAGGTTGAGCTCGAGCCGCAGCTCAAAATTTCAAATGTAAAATTTAGCCAAGTTCAGACATAATTGTGAAATCTCAAATCAATCATAAGATTTTTTAAAAACCAAATGAACGAGCATAATCCTCTAATTTTTGACTCATTCCTTTTATAGCCCTATATAAACAATTAGCTTGATTATAGCATTCTTTTCTTCTAAAACTGCAAGTGTGTCACAACCAAATGAGATGCTCTATTGCCTTTCCATGTTGCATCTCCTACTGCATTAATAAAGGAACGACATGTGGCATGACTAAGGGTTCAAGATTTAGGGTATATATAAGGAAAATATAGTCCCTAAATCTTAAACCCATAATCACGCCACGTGTCGTTCTCTTATTAATGCAATAGGAGATGCAACACTGAATGTAATAGAAGATCCGATCTGGTGTCACAACAGAGCTCAAGACAAAATTTAACTCGAGCATTAAAATCATGAATAGTTTCTTCGAATTTTCTTCACGAGCTAATCTAGACACAATACACATTGTGGTGACCATGTCCTCCTTTAGGTTGAAGCCTCAAAACTCCATTTGGCAAGCTCATCTCATCATAAACCTAGAATGTTTTTCATAAAGAAGTTAGAATTTATAAAATACGGTTGACCTAAGTAGTTTATTTACATTTATTAGAAATGAAATAAGGGAATACACGTAACAGTTTAGTGAGCTGACACAAGGGTACTTGATAATATGCAGCCAGCGACCCAACCTGGTAGCCTGGGAAGATAGCAAGAATTAGTGCCTAACTTAGTGCAGAAATGAACAAAAGGTATCTTATTCATCGACACCATTCACTGAGGACACTCTTTTCTCAGTCATGTGACATTTTATTAGGGAATGGATACTGCACAAACTTATTCTTACTATGGTAAGCGATTTCAGACGTTGATAACGAAACAGGAAGCCAAGCTTGACAACAGTACTAGGTTGCAAACCAATTGCATGACAGCATATTAAAAAGGGAAACTCTAGTTTTGCAGAACATAGCATCCACAGCTGAAGTTTAAAAGATAAAATAACCGGGACGATACTTCAAAAGCACAAGGTTATTACTCTAGTACTCCATAGCATGGCATAGGATAGCTTCATCCAGTGGCGGAGCCAAGCCCCCAAGAATTGGAGGGGCAAAATTCATTATCACTATTTTTTTCAAATATTTGGTGGGGCAATACTAAATAATTTAACAAATTTATACACAATTTTTGCACGTTGGCACCTAATTAAGGGTAATTAAAATTTTTTGAGGTGGGGCAATAGCCCCACCAAGCTAACATGTAGTTCCGCCACTGGCTTCATCAGACATTAATAACCACATATATGCAACAAGCATAGTGTGGAGGACAAACCGATTCTCCGCTGAAGTTCATGTACGTCTGAGGCTTAGCCAACAAAACTGGTACTTGTCCAATTGAACCTGCAACTTACTGAATACTGTTGTCTGATGATGATAAATCAAACAAACTCTCAAGAAAATATGTTTTCCTCATACACTCATTTATATATTCTTGTTTAAGGAGGATATATATATATATATATATATATATAGAGAGAGAGAGAGAGAGAGAGAGAGAGAGGAGATTAAATAAGCACCTATGCCAACCAATGCTTTCGACTGTATAGTGTTCATCAGAATGCCTTCCACTTGAGAGATGCGATCAATCATTTCAAAGCCAACCTTTAAACAATAATGTGCATATTCCATTTCAGAAGAAGGTTTAAGAACAAAAATAGGCTTAAGCAGGAAAGCAATAACAAACACTCCGTCCTGTTCACAAGTTTTCCTCCGTCCTGTTCAACTTTGCAATAATAATATGTTTTCCCCATACACTCAAATATAATTCTTCCACAAGTTTTCACCCACTGAGCGGCTAACATTTACAGTTACACTTATTAAAATACACTTCCTCCCTCCTGTTCAACTTGATTCGTTTTCCTTTTTGAACATCTCACTCAATTTTGGCTCGTTTTCTTTTTTGGCAAATAAGCAATATTTTAGTGTTTAAGTACTCTGTGTGTACAGTAGTATGCTTTTATGAACTGTGAAAATGCATTCACAACCACTTTTATCATCAATAATTAAATATTTTATACTTCCTCCGTCCACAAAACATCTCCCCATTTAGGGTTCGGCATGGAAAATAAGAAAATTGATAAAGCTGTTTTGAGTGGGGTAAAAGTAAGAATGTAGGGGTAGTGAGATAATGACAAAAAATAATTGGGTTTGACAAAAAAATAATGGTATTGACCAAAAAGTAGAAATAAAGTTGTATGCTGACCAAAAAGTAGGAATAAAGTAGTTGTGAAGTGAGACCATTAATGGCAAAAAATAGTGAATAAATATAAAGTAGGAGAGTATAATTGTACAAAAAGGTAAGGAGTTGTGTGTGTGTGTTAGCCTAGTGGTAGTGAGGTTAATGTCCGGGCCAAAGGTCACGGGTTCGAGTCCTCCGTCATGCGGTATTTAAATTTCCTTGCAATGTTGTTCAAAAAAAAAAAAAAAAAAAAAAAAAAAAAGGTAAGGAGTTGTTTCATGGACAAAAAAAATAGTAAGGAGGGAGTTGTTTCGTGGACGGAGGGAATACAAAATAAACTCAACACATCCTTTGCATCTAATTCCCTTATTCTTAATTTTCGTGCCAACAGAAAAAGAGAGCCAAATTAAACGAAACGGAGGAAGTATTAATCTTGAATTAATATTTATTCATCAATTCGTAGCTTACCAATTGTAATTAAAATATATTGATCCCAATTAATTTTGTAACGGCAATTAGATATTAGCACCTACTTAAGATTTATAATTAAATACTGTATTAACTAATTAAAACTGAAGAATTCTCCTCTCCGACCGGTCTCTTGCTAGAGACTGGCGCGTGCACCCCACACGCTCCCTCCTTTTTTTTAATATCTGATTGTTTTTTATTTCCTATTTTTTCCCCTCCCTTTTTTATTTGCATCTTCGTTTTTTTATTTACCGCTTCTTCTTTGATCAAGATTCGAGTGAGGGAGCCGAAGACCTCAAAGCGAGCCAAATAAATCCAAATTATTGCCCGACGATTATCCTTATATTAGTAATTGGAGCGAAGACGGAGCCAAAAATCGGAGCCGAAGGCGAATAAAACAAAATCTTTAAAAAAAATGAAAAACGGATCAACAGATTTGACCCGATTTGACCGGGTCAACCCAATCTCTTATTAAAAAGTGGTCTCGCAGGAGACCATCTCATTAAAATTAAAACAAATAATAGAACTGATCGCACCAAACAGTCGGTGCAGTTGTACGAGAGTGCCTCTTTACTTTCAACTTTTGTCTTAAAAATCCTCTTTGCTTTTAGCTAATTAGAGATGCAAGCACATTTATTAGAGGCCACGAATAAAGTACTCCGGTCCTGTTCAATATACTATGTTTCTTTTCTGCACGAAAATTAAAAAAAAAAATCAAGTATACTAAAGTGCTGATACTTTTCTAGCCTAAAATAAGATTTAATTCTTTCCATAAAAGTAAACAAACCATATTGAATGAGACACCCCAAAAAGAAAAAAACATGCCATTGGATAAAGGGAATACTATTTTATGCCTTCAATTCCATCGTTGCGACTTAAAAATGGTAATATCTGGTAATAATTGGACACAACAATATCAGAGGGCTTTAGTTATGATAATTTTGCTAGGGACCTGATCTTTTGTATGTCTTCTTCTACCTTCATCTCTCGTCTCGTCTGCGCAAAACCACACTGATCTCTTGATTCTTCATCTCGAACAAACAATCCTCTCCTACAAAAATGTTGGATACAGATATGCAGAGACAAGCTACGCAGACCCTGTTCGTAGGGCGTGCTCTAGATCAGCAATCAAGTCGTCAGCATCTTCAATCCCGACAGATATACGTACAAGATCCTCAGTGAGACCTCGTGCCTCTCGTACTGCTGCAGGTATGCTTGCATGGGACATGAAGCAGGGCAAACTGATGAGGGACTTGACACTTCCTACAAGTCCAAAATGAACAGTTCCGTACATAGTTAAAATTACTAGTAGAGCGACAAGCAAGCTGTATAACCAACTGAGAATTTTGCAGCAAAACTTACCAAAACTCACGGTTATGCTGAAATACTTTGTTGTCTCAACAACATGCTTGGAGAGCGCCAACGACCCTGTTAAGAAACTAAGCACGGATCCAGCACCCTTAGCCTACACGACGAGCAGATCGGTCAGTACATATCGAAAACTTGTGTTGGACTGTTCAAAAGGTTAAGAGTTACAATCAGATCTAAAGTCATGTCAGATGGTATATTTGTAATATTATTGGTGTTTAGTTGTGTTTGGATCAAGGACTTGACCGGTCAAGATTTCCTCATATTTATCTATGCACATACAATCCGTACCTGAGAGTAATGCAAAGATCGTCCTGGATGGTCGGGAAGACCAGCATAACTCACTTTCTTCACACGAGGATGAGATGCGAGGAACTCTGCAATTTTTTGAGCATTTTCCTGCAAATTCAACGCTACTGAGTTACAAAGACAAAAGAAACACAGTATTTGTGAGAACACAAGTTCGCTGTATGATTTTAGCAGTGCATATAGAAACCTGCTGCTTTTCGACACGTAGAGCCATAGTTTTGATGCCTCTCAAACAAAGCCAACAGTCGAATGGAGCTAACCCTGACCCCTCTGCGTTCTGTAGGAAATATAGGTCTTTCGCCAAGCTAATAAACATTAATTTAAACCAGGCGAATAAATGAATCAGTACTATCTCATTATTCTTAAGTTCTTAAGAGCACGTTTATAATCAGAAAGCTACAAGCTAAACTAGTAGAAACAAGTACTTCTATGGTTAACAAAATAACTTACAGTTCAAATGGTTATCATATGCAAATTCTATGACGAACCTTTCTCCTTTGATAGCAAGAACTCCAGCCATGAGGTCACTGTGACCAGCAATGAACTTTGTAGCTGAGTGCATCACGATATCTGAAAATTGATTCCACGCTAAGGTTCATACCTCGTTTAATCGGTACATGGCCAAGAAGATTATTAAAGAACGCCTATCATTACCAGCTCCAAGCTCTAAGGGTTGAGACAGTACGGGTGACATGATGCTGTTATCCACCAGGACGAGAGCGCCATGAGCATGTGCAAGGTCAGCAATTTTCTAAAAGAAAAGACAAACACGTTAGTGATGTTGATAAGTAACGAGGTCGAAATAATTTTAGAGTTCTACTTACACGAATATCAGAGATCTGCTGTCGGGGGTTTGTTGGACTCTCCAACCACACGAGCTTAGTCTTGGGGCTAATTGCAGAAGCAACCTCTTCCAAATTTGTTGTATCCACACGCCTGCACAACAGAAATTTAGGCTTGCAACCGAATGGCTGAAAAAATGAGTAAATTTGAAGAAAAAATGATATTAACTTAACCACGACTCCAGATTTTGGAGTTACTTGTGACAATAAGCGATCAGAACCACCATACATGTCATCACCAGCAACAATCTCATCACCTGCCATTACAAAAATTAGAAAATATTCTTTTTAATATATATTCCGATGTAAAACAAAAGCATTTCAAATTATAAATTTCAGCCACCTAAACTGTATTTTTACACCTTGAAACAGTTCGACAAAAATAGTAAGTTATAAAAGCATACTCCGAACAAATCTTAAATCGGTTTTGAGCAATGACATCATTATAAACAGAAAATAATCATGATTTATCGAGAGAAAAAACACATGCCACATGTACCTGTTCCAACAAGATGAGTAACAGCTGATAAAGCTGCCATTCCACTGGTGAAGCATAATGCTCGATCAGCTTTGTCGAGCTTTGCAAGAAGACTGTTAACAGATAATGAATGATTTAGACCATAGTAAAGAAGTAAGGCATTCCATCTTTGCTTTAAAATGAGAATCTTGTTAAAGTTGAGACCTTTCTAGGGCATCCCGAGTAGGATTTCCACTTCTTGTATAATCATAAGTTCCGGAATCTGTAGCTGAAGGCTGAAGAACAGCAGAGTCAGTTGCAAACCAAATATTAAAATTTTATAAGCACACACACTGATTCATTTACTCATATGGTAATACTTCAGAAACTCTTTCACGATTTCTAGAGGAGCTTTACGGAATTAAATTCTTTATCTGATGAAGGAACAGAGCACGTCTTCTCAATTCTAGTATTCACTTTACAGGAATGCAAAAGGTTTGGAATTGAGAATTTACCTGCTTGAAAGTTGCTGTTTGATATAGAGGTGTGCTCAAAGCCTCATAAGGATCGAAATCATTGGAAAAATTCATCAACATCGTGGAGACACTGGGCTCCACTTGGCGACTTGTCTGTACGATCTCTTCTTCTGTCATAAGTTTACTATATTACAATTACAATTGTTCAAAATTTACGCCTTGAATTGCTCAAACTATTGTAAAAATATAAATGCACTTGTTTCCCTAAAACAGCTTTAATATATATAAAATTACCGTTTGTGCATTCAGCAATGCCATCAACCAAAGCAGACGTGCTGACATCCATCTCTTTATCTCTAGAGCAATTTAATTTAAGGCTCCGGTCACCCAAGGTAAAATTTCCCTTCCCGAGCACTATCGTTTTGTACTGATGAAGCAATGGGAGATTACCCTTCAGAAAACCCTAGAGACCAATCAAGTTCTGCATCAGAATTATACAATAGTTTTGGAGCCAAGTAATGCAAGAAGGAATAAGAACAAGAGCAGATGATCTAATTTGAGAGCAACTTGTTGCATTTCACCAGTTAAAATAACATCAAACAGTCTTGTTTGTAACAAGTTCATTATTAAAAGGGTAGAATTTAATATGAATTGGGTTAACAACAGTTCAACTAGACATGGATGAGATTTCAATTGTGTCACAACTTTCCACCCCAGATCTATTTATTTCTCTATTTTCTTGTAAATGCCTCATACACCATGCAAAACAAACCTAAAAAACTCGATTTTTTGAAAATGATGTGTAAGAGTTTGGTGTTACCATCCTAATATCCTAAAAAGCAAAATAATTTGCAATATATTTTCCCTCCCATTTTGCATGTCACATGCAAATTGTTCCACACTTTCCAATGCAAATTCATGACTTCACATTTTTCTATGTCATTTCAATTTTTCAAATTCAAATATAAGTATGCTACATAAGTAGGAGTAGTAATTATTTTATTGTTAGTGACGTTAATTAATTTTTATGTTTGCTAAATACTTTATGTAATTAGATTCACAAAGATATATTTTATTAGTTTGAAATGTCTAAATAATACTAATAATACCTAAATAATGCTCTATTGATATCTAGAAATTTAAAATTGGAATGCAATCGCAATGCGCGGGTAAATCTAGTTCAACTCAAACCTAAAAAAATCGAATTTTTGAAATTTTTTCCCCAATATTTATCTCAAGCCCTAAACTCAGAGAACAACCCAATTCAACTTTCTTGTTGTCCTTTTCGAGAAATCCTTGGCATCACCTCTACCCTACCCAAGAGCTACAAAGCTTCCTGAATTATCAAGTTCTTATCATACAATCAACAAGATTCATCCTTTTGGATGCAAAAGTGAAGGAAAAAGATAGATGAAAAAGTTGGGCACTACACACATAAACTAACGCATTCACAACAAAACCGTATGACGCTGATAACATAAATCAACTTACATTTTGATCATTTTGGTTGTTTTGAAGAGTGGTGAAGAATGACCTGAGAGATAAAGTAGCAGCCGACATAGTCGTCACTGCATAGAGAAATGAGTGACGGGGAGAAATCGGAAATAAACTAAGAAGACTCTGAAAATGGGGAAATCTGAATCAGGGGGAAAATCTGACCTCTGTAGCTGAGTATTAACCGGGGACTGGCAGCGACACCCGAGAAGAGACTGTGGCGGCGGCAAAGGCGACTAGCGTTCGGTCGATGCGGCAGCACGGTGAAAATAGCTGGTAGGCGTCGCGACAGCGCTGGTATGGCAGGCGATGAGACCGGCAGGGGGTTGGTGTCGTGTCGCCAGAGTAGCAATGAAGACGACAGCGATTTCTGGAGAGAGATCCTGGTTTGAGAGGGAGAGGGAGAGGGAGAGGGTGAGGGTTGAGGGTTGAGGTGATGTGGAAAATAATAGTACTAGTATATTTTTAAATTCCTTTTTTTTGTTTTGAAAAGTTATTTTTAAATTTCTTAATTAACATCTAGTCCTTCAGAATGAAGGGTCCCACTTAGTAACAGTATGCTTGGACACAATCTTTGATCCAATTGTGCAAATTGATCGCTTTCCTGATTGGGTTATTCAGTATTGTGAATTTTCTGATCTTCATATCCTTCTTCCCCTTGAGAAAAATAAAAATAAAAATAAAAATAAAAATAAAAATAAAAATAAAAATAAAAATTCCTCTAATTTACTATGGCTAATACAATAGTAGTAGTAGTGTGGAGACAACAATGAGTAAGAAATAAGAAGACGATGAGGATCTTCATCACTAGCGATTCGAACAAACAGTAATTTCTTTTTTACTCAGTTGATATTGCTCCTTCCGCCACCGCACCGGATGTGGCTGTAAAAATCTCTCTTCATCTCATAATTCAACATTTTTTCCGCCTCTTTACGGGTAATAACAAATTCATTCTCTCCAACTTTATTCATATTCTCTCTCTTCGCTGTTTCCGTTCCGAGTTGAATAATTTGATGATCGATAGTGCACTATCAACCTACGAATTAATGCCTATCAACGCCGTGCGCTGTACGGTTTTCCTTTTCGGTGTAAAACTTTACTGATTGTTGACTTTGACGTCGGATTTCAACTGTTATTTTAGGGGAAATGCAGGCTTCTGCTTTTTCAATCAAAGCACACTCAGTTTTTCCCCTCCAAAATCGTAGTTTTGTGTCCATCGCAGGCGCGAGTTGTTTCAGGAGAAACAGGCTGCCGGCGATCTTAGAACCAAATAGAAGACCCATTTTTCAAGGATCAGCGTCGGGTCGGACTCAATGGGAGGGAGAGAGAGTACTGTTCAAAGTTTGAATGGATCTTCAGCCAAGACCAGATCACTCAGACCTCAAGCTTCCGGTTCTGGTTTGTATTTTCTTCAATTTCATTGTCAACTTTTCGCTCGGTTTTAATCATGATTGTGTACAATGTGTGGACGTTCTTTTGATCATCGGTGCTTAGGTATAACTTCTTGTAGTAGTAGTAGTAGTAGTAGTAGTAGTATATAATTAGTGAATGTGAGTACCCTTTTTAAGTCATTGTTCTGAAATTTGTATTTTTGTTGAATGGCAGAAGATGATATTGAGGATCTTGCAACTGCCAAAATCCAAGCGAAAACATCTGAAACTGTATTTCCATATGTTGGCGTTGCTTGTTTAGGGGCCTTTCTATTTGGATATCATCTGGGGTATGCATTTTATGTCTTTTTTGGTTGATGATACATTTCTACTAATTAAGAGAAACGTTTTCTTCGGATTTTGGTCTCAAGTTCATCTATTCATGTCCTCTTGCAACGCTTGTCTTATTCAGGGTCGTAAATGGAGCTCTAGAGTACCTCGCCAAGGATCTTGGAATCGTAGAAAACACAGTGTTACAAGGCAAGTTGTCATTAAATTAAGTGTTTGCAAGAGAACAAATATTTATCTTTTTCGGTAATAGAAATGGGTGAAATATAAAATATCACCATCGGTAATAGAAATGGGTGAAATATAAAATATCACCAATCATGTCATTTAATATCTACTGGAAGCCGACTAGGAGGCATGCATTGTACATTGTGATTGAATGAATATTTCACTTTAAAATATTATGTTTGTATTAAGTTCTAAATACTATGTCAATTAATTAGCTTTTAAGGAAACTAAAGAGTATTGATTATGAAAGTAGTTTCCCAACACTTCATTTTTACACGGAACATTAACGAATTTATTTATATCTCCCTCCCTTTGCATGTAGATATAGGCTTGTTTCTAGCTGAACCACATTCTTATCTTGTTTTCTTTCTCCTTTCATCAGTATCATTTATTGTTGTCTTATTAGACAAATTCAGTTTTCTTTATATTTTTTCATTGAAGTTTGCTTTTATCTGGGAAATGAGCGGTCATCTTTGTATGTGCAAATAAAAGTTGCTAAATGTTATTATTTCAGGCATGTATCTTATTTTCTTATGTGGGAGTCAAATTTTATGCTGTCAATTGTTATCTCAGGCTGGGTTGTTAGCTCACTTCTTGCTGGTGCAACTGTTGGTTCTTTTACTGGTGGTTCATTAGCTGATAAATTCGGTCGAACCAAGACTTTTGTGCTGGATGTAATTCCACTTGCACTTGGGACATTTCTTAGGTTTGTATTAGAGTTCATCTTCTAATTTTGTCATCGATAACAAAAAATGATGATAATATTGTCTTAACTGTCATCATGCGTCTCAGTGCCATTGCAAAAAGTGTAGAGACAATGATAATAGGTCGTGTACTTGCTGGAATTGGAATAGGCATATCATCAGCTATTGTGCCGCTTTACATATCTGAGGTAGCCTTTTTCTTATGCACCCGTTATTTATTTTTCCATTCATCATTGTATCATACATATGACACTCTTTTCACGTCTAGATCGCACCTACTGAAATCCGTGGAACTCTTGGATCCATCAACCAGTTATTTATATGCATTGGGATCCTAGCAGCATTGGTAGCTGGACTGCCTTTGGCAGGGAATCCGTCGTGGTATTTGCTTCTCGCGAATATCTTCTTGTCATGAAAAATGTATTTTATACTAAATGTTTTTAATGATGTTTAGGCTTTTGTCTGTTTTTTTTCCCTTGTAACCGTCACGCAATGAATACAACATAAATGGACTTTTTATCTTTGTTGAAAGGTGGAGGTCAATGTTTTCGATTGCACTCGTTCCTTCTGTATTATTGGCAGTAGGAATGGTCTTTTCTCCTGAAAGTCCTCGGTGGCTTTATCAGGTTACATTGTGAACTTCATAGCAATGTCTGTTTTTGGCTAGTACATATGCTTGCTTATTTTGCGTGGGTGTTCTTGCATGATATTATCTGATAAATATGCTAAACGAGGCACGTTTCTACCGAAGCAAGGGAAAATTTCTGAAACTGAAGTGTCCATAAAGAGGCTATATGGGAAAGAAAGAGTTGCTGATATTATGGGTGAGCTGGATGCAGCAGGTCAAGGTTCCTCTGAACCAGAAGCTGGATGGTTTGATCTGTTTAGCAGCCGTTACCGTAAAGGTCCATACTTCAAAGCGTGTGTTTTCATGAGACTAGGATTACATTTTTTTTCTTAAGCTATGACTATGTAGTATGTCTTCTTCTGCATTGGCCATGGTTCCTTCATACATTGTACTTGATTAAGCTATTGACTGCATTATTACTGTCTTCATTCCTAATTATTACTCCTGCAGCATTTTTAACTATATTATTTTGTGTTGCAGTTGTGAGTGTTGGTGCAGCTCTCTTCTTATTTCAGCAGTTTGCTGGGATCAATGCAGTTGTTTACTTCTCCACTTCGGTATTCCGTAGCTCTGGTATTACATCTGATGTTGCTGCCAGTGCTCTGGTTGGGGCAGCAAATGTTTTTGGTTAGTTTTACTTTGAAGGTTCTAGAAAATGAACAAGTAAGACAGAAACACGTACATTTTACATATTTTATTTGTACATTTTTCCAGGCACAACTATTGCATCCTCGTTGATGGATAAACAAGGAAGGAAGAGTCTTTTGCTTACAAGTTTTGCAGGAATGGTATGATTCATTTATCTAACAATGCATAAACAGAATTGCTAAATGGTGATCCAATGCTCTAAACAAGATTTGGTCGACTTTCCATGTGATAAGCATGATGTGAGATTCGATTATCAAATACCCGTATCTTTCATTCTTTCAAATACGTTAAGAAATCTAAGTGGAGATATATACATAGGACCTATGCTTGCCTATTAGTGATAGTTTATTCATATATTCCTCTTTACTGCTTTCAAAGGGTGTTTCTATGTTGCTGCTTTCCGTGACCTTCAGTTGGACGGCTCTGACACCTTACACAGGCATACTTGCCGTACTTGGCACTGTTGTGTAAGTTTTTGCAATTTGCAGGTTATGTAAATATCAATTTAAAAGAAGTATTTTTGTTTTTGTTTTTGTTTTTGTTTTTGTTTTTGTTTTTGTTTTTGTTTTTGTTTTTGTTTTTGTTTTTGTTTTTGTTTTTGTTTTTGTTTTTGTAGTTTATATTTTGAAGTGGCTGAAATTTGTTTTCATGTTTCTTTGTTCAGTTATGTATTATCGTTCTCTCTTGGTGCTGGTCCAGTGCCAGCTCTGTTACTTCCTGAGATTTTTGCCTCAAGAATCCGAGCAAAAGCAGTGGCTTTATCTCTGGGAACACATTGGGTAAGAAAATATTATGTTCTTGTATTCTGGCATTGCTTAGTGCTTGATGTTGATTTCTAAGAAAGATTTAGGGGAGTAGTTTATATTTCTCTGTTTTTGGGTTGATTATAGTTTCTAGATTTTCCTGTTGATGGTGTGAAACTATGTGATAAAAATTGATTAGCTAATTAGGTATGTCTGTTGGTTGTTATCACAGATAGCGAATTTTGTGATTGGGTTGTACTTCTTGAGTATTGTGAATAAGGTCGGGATCAGTACGGTGTACCTGGGATTTGCTACCGTCTGTCTTCTAGCAGTGATGTACATAATTGGTAACGTCGTTGAAACAAAGGGACGATCTCTGGAGGAAATAGAACTTGCTCTCACCTCAGCTACTACTTGACTTACAGACTTATTTAGTTGTTACATTTCATTTATACTTAGATCCTCATTATGAGCTGGTAGAGAGTGGCTGCATTGATTTTGCATTGTAATGTAGTTAGTGCTATAGCTACAAGGAAGGCCATCTGGTTTATGTTTGCAATATTCTATATTAATGTCACAATTTTCTCACTTATACTAGTACTAGTATAATATAAGACATTTTACTTTCTCTTCCTCGTTCTGTTGAGCATTGAAAAGAAGAATAATACCACAAGATCGAACAAAATTAAGTAGATGTAAAACATCTATTATTGGCTTGGTTGCATGCATATATGTCGTATTCCGACGTTAATCTTTACTATGACTTCCGTTGTGAGCAAACTAGTTAGGTTGGGGCGATGGCTATGGCGATGGCGATGGCGATTGATCCTGAGTAGGATGGCAATCGGGTATGGTGGGCACGGATAGTGGATATCCATGCCCGTACCCGTGAGCGCCACCCGTACCCGCCACTCGTGATGGATTCCTTTCTCCACCCATACCCGCCACCTGCGTATACCCGTTACTCGTCGGG
Organism: Schizonepeta tenuifolia; assembly: GCA_029490685.1. NCBI lineage: Eukaryota > Viridiplantae > Streptophyta > Magnoliopsida > Lamiales > Lamiaceae > Schizonepeta > Schizonepeta tenuifolia. The sequence continues at coordinate 3,781,729 of JANLIY010000007.1, forward strand.
TATCCGCCAACCCACCACCCGTTGGGTACCCGCCACCCGCCGACACCTTCCTGAAGCCGCTGCCACTCAGGCCATCCAAGGCAGCCTTGTCGAAGAAGCCTGTCAGGAAATTTGAAGTGAATGCCTCAATTTAGACTAATTGAGAAAACATAAATTCAACATCTTTTTCAAAGTCAAAAACATAATTCAACCATAATATGGGGAAATATGCATCAATATAATAGAAAAATCTTTTACTATTTGCAAATACATTCCAAGAGCACTAAATCAATTTAGAATCAAGAAAAAATAAATATAACCAACACCAGAATCAAGAACAGTAAAAAAAGAATGGCGAAGTAAAATCTAAAACTTAGATAATCAAAACTTTGTACCGTTTCTCTGATTTCCTCTCCATGCAAGTCTTGGAGAATATCAAGAAAGCGATCCAAAAGCACAGCATCATACTCACCCACCTTATCATCCTCAGAAACTAGGGGTGAATAAACGGGTACCCATGGATATCCATACCCGCATTTACGGGTACCCTTACCCAAATAAGTAAAAAATGAATACACATATCTTTTCTATTTTAGCTGAATGGGTACCCAATACCCGGTCGGGTATACCCGACCCGGGTATAGGGTACCCAATGTACCCGTTTAGAAAATAAAAAAAATAAAAAAGACAAAAATATGGTAATTTTTCACCCGCTCGATTTTTCGATAATTTTCAACGTCAAATTAATAACCAACTATGTAGCAACAACTAGACGACAACAACAAATCAATACTAAACGTAGTTTAAACATTTAAGTTCAACAAATAAATTACTATGAATATATATTGTTCATAGGTTATGTTTAGGTTTTTAGCTTAAAAATGAATATATATTATGAATATATTTATAATTTATAGTATAAAATTAGTAATTATATAATAAATAATTATATATTATTGACCGGGTGTTGACCGGGTACCCAATACCCTAACGGGTATATCCGTTAGGGTATTTTCTAAAAATCTCATACCCACACCCATCCAATACCCGCAAATTACGGGTATTGGGTACCCAATACCCGGTCGGATACGGGCAGGGTATGGGTAACCCGCTTTCCATACTTTCACCCCTATCAGAAACCTTCTCAGGCGCCAACAGCCTCACGTGTGCGTCAATTAAAGGAGAAGGCCGTGGTTGGATTGACTGCCGCCACACTGACCACTTCCATAGTCATTCTTGATGTAGCACAGGCGGCTGGCGGCGACCTCTCGCCCTCCCTTAAGAACTTCTTGCTCAGCATCGGCGCCGGCGGTGTCGTGCTCGCTGCCATTATTAGGGCAGTGGTCGGTGTCTCCAACTTCGACCCAGTCAAGCGGGGCTGAGCTGCTAATGCTCTCTCTCTCTCTCTCTCTCTCTCTCTCTCTCTCTCTATTTTCCCTATGTTTTTCATCTATTTGAGTTGAGGAGGGAGCGAGGAGAGAGAAAGTGAGGGAGTGGAACTGTGGATGAGAAATATTGAGAATGAGAGGAGGAGGAGGCGCAACGCATTCAGTAAACGTAGGGTTAGGTAGTAGGTTGGGCTTTTGAGTAACAATTTTTAAGGGGTATTGGGTTGAGCTTGGAAGTTGGGTCAAATATATATTACATTACATACACTAAATAATATTTGGGCTTAGAAAGAAAAATAAATAGTCAGGTATTTCGTGGATATTTTTCGGGTATTTTTTGTGGGTAAACGGGTTTTGCGGGTACGGATAGTAACTATCTATATCCATACCCGCGAACTAAATGGATAGTGAATTCTAACCACAAAGCTATCCATGGATATCAAATGCCCCTTAAACCCGCACCTATTAGAGTCGGGTATCGCGGGTATCGAATACTCGCGGGTAAATTACCATCCCTAATCCTGAGTCAGCCTTTGCGTTGCTGTCATGGCTTGTTTGTTCCCGTTGGTGAGGAGTGTAATGATGGAAAGAATGGTTGATTGTAATAGTGAAGCAATGAGTATTCCATCCACAGCCCTCGAGGCTTGAAATTGTCAACGAAGCCCAGCACGATGGCTGCCGGAATTCCCACTATATAAAATGCACCTAAGTTCACATAAGCACCCATATGTTGCCACCCACTCTCTCTTGCAATTCCTGATATTAATTAATAGTAGTAATTACAAAAACAAAACATTACGAGAAACACTAGTAATGTAACAACTAACCAGATATTACTACTTGCAGGCTATCCGTGATGGTGGAGAGACAAATAAGCGGAGTCATGCGAGCAATGTAGTTCACCACTTGTGTCTCGTTGGTGTACGCGCGCCCTATAATGTGGCGGACGCAGAGCACAATTATGCTTGCCATCATAGTTTCAATGACAACTACAAACATGGCAACCTAAGCTGCTAACCGCGGCTTGTCTGGATTACCACCTCCTAATTCGAGAGACACTCGCATGTTGCATCAACATCATATCATGTCCACAGTCCACATACATACATACTCAATTTGTTACTCGTCCTGATTGGATTTGGTCTTGGTCTGGAGATATACATATAAATATGAAAGAGGAAAAAAAAAAAAAGTAGTGCTGACATTGCTGCAGCTCTTATTCCGTAGGGAATGGTGAAGTGCAATGTTGAAATTGTTAAGCTGCTCATTCACATATAAATTAATCACAACAATACTAAAGATGAAATACTGAGAGAGAGAGAGAGAGAGAGAGAGAGAGAGAGAGAGAGAGAGAAACAGATTAGGTAGCATATTGAGAGGACTGATGTCTGAAGCGTTGGATTGGGCAAGAGACGAGATACCAAAACAAGCACCTCCAATGACCACCATTTGAGGCTACAAAAAGAAAAAGTAACCAAACCAAATGGAATCGAACTTTAATTAATCAACAATCATATGTGGTGCAATGTAGATAGAGCGTACCAAAGCATGAGAGCACAAGGAAGTGCAAATCGAAAGAAGTGGGGCATGGCAACAACAGAGAAGGGAAAGTGTGGTTGCAGGACGATGAGTATTTGATTTACAGTGCAAGCACAAACACGACCAACTGGATACACAGATCGACACCGCCATAGCTGCACCACTACTTCCCATATCCAACTTATATATCAGAAGCCAACTTACGGGAACATGGCAGCACAACACCACAAACGAGCCTACTTCCCTCTCCATGTTACAATACAAAATTCACTTTAATTTATCACTTAATTCACTACTGACACATATATGTTCTTGGACTGCTTATTGTAGCCAGTGCATATATACGGTAATATATACTATTGCATTAGTTTACATTTAAATTTGCATTCATATTTCTTCCCTAATTTCTAATTATTACAAGCGGATCCTTTGTATCTGTACACTTGCACAAAATGAGAAAGAACAAGGCAGACGCACAGCATGAGTGGATGAGCGGCGATAATTAAATTGTTGCTTTTAGTAAATATGTTGGTCATTAGGCTTAATTATTTTTGGGTTAATTAGTGTGTGTGAATAATTTAAAGGGTTAATCGCCTGGAAATTCCCCAAATTTTGTGAAATTCTCATTTAGCAACCAAGAGATCGATTTCAGCCAATTAAATCCCAAACATCTAATTTGGTCCAATGTGCAACCCAGCTAGGGTTCTGCTACCCGGAATGCTGACATGGACAACTGAAGTGCCAGGGTGGACAAGTCGGAGGCTGGGCATAAACGACGTCGTATTTTAGTAGCTTAAAACGACGTCATTTATGTTAAATTTGATGTTGTCGCACAAAATCGAATAAATAGGGTTCGTATTTTGCCCAAATCAGTAGCAAGCTTCGATACCCAAAGGCAGACCAAGTCTCCTTCTTCTTCGGCGACGAACCCGACCCACGGCCACCGCCAAATGGAAAGCTCCAGTGGTTCTCCGGCTAGTTTAGATGAGGTTTACCCTAATACAGTGAGTGCACTGCGTTATCTGTCTGCTCATCCTCGAACTTGCAAGCATGGAATGCTCGTATTGGAAAATTTATTAGTATAAGTTTTGATGAAATTCCAAAACCGGCTGACCCCAACCGAGTAGATGTTGCCAATACCTAATGTTAGAATTTAGGCTCGCTGTTTGAGCAAAGTTAAGATTTTATCTTTACAGGTCTCCAGCTGAAGATGGCAACAAGGCGTCACTCAGACAGAACATCAGTTGTGAAGAAAGACAACTGAGAGTTCATTTGTTCAGATGCAAACAAGGGGAAGTCTTCAGAACATCAGTTGAAGGAAACCAACTGAGCGTTCATCAGATGAGAAACAGTTGAGAGGAAGAGAACATCAGATGAAAAGGAAATCATCTGAGGGTTCAAAACCAACTGAGTAAAGAAGTGGAAGACAACTGAGGGTTCAGTTTCAGAACCTCAGTTATAGAATCTGAACAAGGAGTTCAACTGTTTTGAAGTTCAAAGTCAGCTGAGAACTCGACAGATCGGAACATCAGCTGAAGATCACTCAGATGAAGGTCAAGACTTTCAACCGACAAACCGAAGTTGACTGTCAAAGATTTGAGTTTCAAAAGGAAGTCACATGAGGGTTTGACCGTTCAGTCATTACCCCATCTGGCCCAACACAAGGCTGTCTCAGATGGAAAGCAGAAGAGCACAGATGCCATATCGGGAAAGTCTGCAGAGATGAGAGACAAGCCATCGCTTTCAATCGATCAGAGATCAACTGCTCCTCCAACGGCTAGTTGATTCTCTCCGCCTATAAATAGAGGGATCCTCTCATTCGAGAAATACAGATATATGCAGATAGACACATAGACGACGAAAAATTCAAGAGCTTTCTCGAGAGAAATCAAAGCAAATCTGCAACATCATCATCTAAGAGCATCAGCAGCTGAGAGTTCCAATTTGAGAGAACATTAGTAGCTGAGGGTTCCTAGAATTCGAAACTGTTTTTGATCTTAGGTTGAGTGTTTATTCGTTCAAGCCTTAGATCCAGCTCTCATTCTTGATCGAGCTGTAGTTGGAAATCCTACCCTTTCTCACACCCTAAAAAGTGTGCTAGGACCTTACTCTTCCTGTAATTGAGTAGTCAGGTCGTCAAGTACCTGCAAACTTGACTTAGGCTGTTTAGTGCCCAGAAACTAAACTGTAACGGTTGCTCAGCCCGCGTAAGCTGAGTGGTTCTGTCCAGAAGAACTTGGACTGAGGTGTGTGGACTCACATCTCCCCGTGGACGTAGGAGTTCTCTCCGAACCACGTAAATCTTGTGTGTCGTGTTTTCTTTTGTGTTTAGTCTTTATTATCATATCTTAACTGACAAACAAACCGCATACAATCTGCATACTTTCACAACAACAGTTTTGGTTTTGACCAACCGTGCACAAAAGCGTGAGTTTGATTTTACGAGTTTATTTTCCACCACATTCCGCACAGCACCAACCTTCCAGCTGAGGTTGCTTACTCAGCTGTGAGATCCCAACTGAGTCCTCTCACTCAGTTGAAGTTGATTTCAAGTGTTAAGTTTTTTGAAAGCTCAAAAATCCTAACTGGTGTATTCCCCCCCCATACACCAGTAACTCGTATCGGGACCATCAAGTGGTATCAGAGCAGTGGTTCAAAAGACTGCTGACTCTGTTTCACGAGGTGTGAATTCGAGAATTTTCTTCAGTGGTCAACTGAACAGATCTTTTCACGCTAGTGCATTCTTGCTCGCATTTTTGTTGTCCTGCTTTTGTTTGTGCAGATGGACGTCAAGGACAAGATCACGGTCATGTTCTCTGTTGTCAACTATACATCATGGAGAACTCGAATGAAGAAGATCCTTTTGTCCAAGCATCATAGGATGCAACAAGTTCTCACATCTGGACCAATCGTCATACGAGACAGAATACTTCGCACTCCCACAAATCCCAACGATGGAGATGCAGTGGTGGAGTATGTGGAGAAACAGCCAGAGGACTACACTCCGGAGGAGGCCAAGGTGAGCCAGCTGGATATCTGGGCTCAGAGCACAATAATGTCCACGGTTGGACAAGATTATCTGCCCTGGATAGAGGAGTGTGAGACCGCAAAAGAGATGTGGGACATCCTGGCCTCGCTAAGTGAAGGAAGCGACGAGACAAAGGAAAACAAGTTCTCGCATGCATGTCAAGATTTTGACAATTTCAGTCTGCGACCTGATGAGACTATAGATCAGCTAGAGCTTCGGTTTATGGACATCATCAGAAGAATCCAATCCATCCGGAAAGGAAAATACACTCTAAGAGAAATAAACCTCAAAGTGTTGCAAGCTCTACCGGCTGAGTGGGATACTTTCACAAATATCCACGAAAGCCGAGCTGACCTAGGTGAAATGGGAACTGAAAGATTGTTCTCAATCTTGAAAGAAAATGAGTATAAGGTCAACAGAAGGAGGTCGCAGCCCTCAAGTCAGAAAAATAGAATTGAGGATGTCGGCTCAGCATCAAAGTCAGTTGCCCTCCGAGCTGACTACTCAAAGTCGAGATCGTCAAGGCCAACCAGGTCGGCTGACACGACTGCAAAGGAGCCGAGCAGAGAAGAACTGCAACAGAACATTGCAGCGTTGTCAAAGAAGTTAGCCGATATGGATACTCGGTTCGGAAAATATAAACGTTTCTATAAATCAAACTGAACTCGAGACAGTTCGAAGCCAGTCACCAATGGTTGCTTCGAATGCGGCAAGGAAGGACACTTCAAAGCCGATTGCCCAGACCTCTCAAAGAAGGAAAGAGAAGAACTGAGGGCGAAGCAAACTGCAAAGAACAAGGCCATGGTAGCTGAAGAGGCAGCTGACGATATGGACATCTTCACAGACACTGAAGATGAGGATGACCTGACCTCTACCAACAAAATCATCAGTCCGGATCAATGCCTCATGGCACTTGGAACCGACCAAGATGATATTGAGGTACAATCTAATCCTGCTTGCTTAAATTCTTCCAATACTTCTAACATGCAGGAATCTATGAACGATGAGTTGGAACCCTCCTTGAATGATTTTCAAGAACTCAGTGAGGAACTGCATCAGCAGTCGGTTGAGTTTAAGAGTCTTCAAGCCCAGTTCGCCAAGCTTGAAGATTCCTTAACCGAAAAGGACGATCTAATCAAGAGACAAGCTGAAGAAATTGACCAGCTGAAAAGTCAACTGAGTATAGCCAACCAAACTGAGGCTTCAACCGATGAACAGTTGAAGGAACAGATCAAGGCACAGAACGAACAGTTGAACAAGCAAGAGGCTCAGATCGACCAGCTGATGAAGACATCAGATGCCCAGACCGAGCATATAGCTGTTCTTCTCAAGGATCTTCAGACTGAGAAGGACAACCTGACAAAGCTATATCAGTCATCCGAGATCATCGAGAATCTCATCAAATACAGACGACAAACGGATGATGTGTCTGGACTCGGATACGACGTGGCAAAGGACACTGGAATTCCACCAGCTACCTTCACCAGGGCTGAGGAAGTCATGGTTGCCAAACCTAACACAGTTGAGTATGCAACTGAACAAACACCCTCACAACCGATAAAGGTAACTACGGCTGAGAAAGGCAAAGGAGCTGCAGATGGAGCACCAACGAAACAGTCCCTGGAGTCTACAACTGAGGGGGAATGTTCCAAGACTCAACGGAGGAACCGGAGACGTCGGAGTCGCAATCAAGCTCAAAATTGACAACATATCCAAGCTCAGAACCGACGTGATAATCGACCAAGCTTCAACCGACATAATCAACAACGGTTCCATCACCACAACAATCAGAGGTTCCAACAGAGTCAACCTATGTGGAAAAGTTACGACAGCTATGGTTACTCATGCCACAACATGAATCAACATCCGGGCATGAACAGCTATCGTCAACAGCCAAGGCAATGGAATCAGAATCAGCCAAGAAGATTCCACAATGGCGTCCGACCTCATAGACAAACTCAACAGGATAAGAATCGCCATCAAAACAGGGGGAAAGCCTCACCTCCTAAAGCCCAACATGGGAGAAATCCAACTCCTCCCAAGAAACAGAGCATCATTTCAAACAACAAGCCTAAGGATAACCGGGGTGTTGTTATAATTGATGAAAATGGGCAGATCATTTGGAATGACAAGGCTATTCGAGTGTACAGAGAAAAGCGACGCACGGTTCCAGCGGGAACTGGTTCTAACCCTCCAGGACCCAACTGAAATTGGGGACCTAAGCGAGTTTTTCCTTGTAGGTACAGGAGAAACAGCTGAGGAAGAAGAAGGCGTCTACAACAATGTGGGTGATGGATAGTGGATGCTCGAAACACATGACAAATCTGAAGGATTTGCTTGGAAGTTTCGTGGAGAAAGAAGGTCCATCAGTTACTTTTGGTGATAACTCAAAAGGTTATACCAGAGGTTACGGTACCCTTGAAACCAATCATGTTTCAATTTTTAATGTCTCTTTTGTTGATGGATTGAAGCATAACCTGCTCTCCATCAGCCAATTCTGTGATAATGGGTTCTCTGTCAAGTTTGATGCATAGGGTTGCAGAGTTAAAGATGTCGGATCAAAGCAGGTGATATTGTTGGGAAATCGATCTCCAACAGGGAATGTATACTACGCTGACTGGAACAGCAGCCTCCCTGACACTTGCATGTTGTCAAAGAGCAGTTCGGATGCGAGCTGGCTGTGGCAAAAAAGGCTCAACCATCTGAACTTCAAGACGATGAACCGACTTGCCTAACAAGAACATGCAAGAGGCATACCTAACCGAGTGTTTTCAACAACACACATCTGCAGTGCATGCCAGCTGGGAAAGTTCGCTAGAACCTCCTTCCGGTTGAAGTCAACTCCTTCAACTGACCGAGTGTTACAGCTGATCCACATGGATCTTTTCGGGCCAGTTACACCAAAAAGCATTAATGGAAACGAATATACATTGGTTGTAACTGATGACTACTCAAGATATACGTGGACCATCTTCATGCGCCACAAAAGTGAGACCCGAGATGAGCTGCCCAAGCTGATGGATCGGATATCGAACCAACAAGAGATGAAGATCATATCTATCAGATTAGATCGTGGAACGGAGTTTCTAAATGAAACCATCATTGAGTATTGCGAGAAGAATGGCATAACCCATCAGACATCAGCCGCGCGTACTCCACAACAGAATGGCGTAGCTGAGCGAAGAAATAGAACTCTGAAGGATGCAGCCACATCCATGTTAGCGAGCTCAGCACTGCCTAAGAGATTTTGGGCTGAAGCGATCAACACAGCATGCTACACACAGAATCGATCTCTTCTCACCAAGCGGTTGGGAAAGACGCCCTACGAGCTGTAGAGACGTAGAAAGCCAGATATTTCTTATTTTCGTGTTTTTGGATCTAAGTGTTATATTCACAACAATGGGAAGACTCAGTTGAAAACCTTTGATGCCAAAGCTTCGAAGGGCATATTTCTTGGATATGCAGCTCGGATCAAGGCATACAGAGTTTTCAACAACAGCTCTCGTGTTGTGGAAATAACACCTCATGTTAGTTTTGATGAATCTACCTTCGAGTGCAGGGAACAGGTAAAGGAACAACACGCGGATCCAGCTGTTCTACCAATTCTCACCAGATCGCAAGCTCTTCGGGAAAAGAACCGAGCTGAACCACTGGTATGGGCAACTGAGGATGAAGACCCATACTCCTCTGAAGATGAATGCGAAGACCTCAGCTCGTCCCTAGGGGGAACTTCAGCTGATGTCCCTCCAACTGCATCAGCATCCGATGCCCAACCGAACTCGGTTCAATCTATTGTAAATGTTGAGGATCCAGACTCAACAGCTGATCAATCACCAGCTCTGAAGACTCCAACTCAGATGTCTGAACAGCCACTGTTGGAAGAAGAAGGAAGACGCAACCGAAGATGGTATGAAGTTCATTCCACCAACGACATCATCGGAGATCCAACCGAGGGTGTGCGCACACGGAGCAGAGTTGCAAATCCAGAATCAACCGAGGAAGAATCCAAAACTTATGCCCAATATGCTGAGGAATTGACAGTTCTAGAGGAGTTCGAGCAAGCTGGAGATGTTGCCATGATTTCTTGCTATGTAGCTGATGTTCCAGAACCGAAGAATGTTGGGGAAGCTCTCAATTGTGTCCACTGGACAACAGCCATGCAAGAAGAATTGAATGAGTTTCTACGCAACTGTGTATGGGAGTTGGTAGAAAGACCAAATGGTGTCAAGGTGATTGGACTAAAGTGGATTTTCAAAAACAAGAGAGACGCCATTGGATTCATTGTGAGGAATAAAGCAAGGTTGGTAGCTCAAGGATACTGCCAACAAGAAGGAATTGACTTTGAAGATTCCTTTGCACCAGTTGCAAGGCTGGAAGCCATCCGGATCTTTCTAGCTTATGCCGCACATCACAAGTTCAAAGTATATCAGATGGATGTGAAGTGTGCATTCCTCAATAGAGATATAAAAGAAGATGTATATGTTGAACAGCCTCCTGGTTTTGAGACTGGAGATGGAAGAGTGTACAAGCTGAAGAAAGCTATCTATGGTCTAAAGCAAGCACCAAGAGCATGGTATGACACTCTTTGTGGATTTCTACTGGACTCGGGGTTCAAACGAGGTTCAATTGATAAAACTCTGTTCACCATCAAAGTTGGAGAAGATATACTTGTCGTGCAAATTTATGTCGATGATATCATTTTCGGGTCCAAGTCGGAGGAGCTGTGCAAGAAATTCTCCGATCTTATGAAGGAAAAGTTCGAGATGTCAATGATGGGCGAGATGAATTATTTCCTTGGATTACAAGTGAAGCAGTCACCTGAAGGGATTTTCATCAACCAGTCCAAATATACAAGGGAGCTCATCACCAAGTTCGGATTGCAGACAAGTAAGACAACCAAGATCCCTATGAACACGAACTGGAAGATCGAACCAGGAGCTGAGGGAAAGCTCATTGATGCCAGCCAGTATAGAGGGATCATCGGTTCGCTGCTCTACCTAACTGCCAGCCGACCAGACATTTCATACGCAGTTGGAGTGTGTGCTCGTTTTCAAGTCCAACCAAGAGAAGCACACATGTTGGCAGCAAAGAACATCATTAAGTATCTGAAGGGAACTGTCAATGTTGGATTGTGGTACCCAACTGATGACAATATCCAGTTGACTGGATACTCAGATGCCGACCTAGCAGGAGATCGGTTGGACAGAAAGTCTACTTCTGGACACTGTCAGTTCATGGGAAGCAAGCTGGTTTCATGGTTCTCCAAGAAACAAGCGTGTGTTGCTACTTCGACAACCGAGTCAGAATACATGGCTGCCGGAAGCTGTTGCATGCAAGTATTGTGGCTGAAGCAGCAGCTGAGAGATTATGAAGTCTCAACTGGACAGGTTCCCATACATTGTGATAGCTCGAGTGCCATAGCTATCTCTCTAAACCCTGTTCATCACTCTCGGACTAAGCATATCGATATTCGTCATCACTTCATCCGAGATCATATTGAGAAGAAGGATGTGTCCATGGAGAAGATCCCAACTGAGATTCAGAGAGCTGACATCCTCACCAAACCTCTTCCTGAAGCCCGGTTCAAGATGCTGTGTGATCTTCTAGGACTTTTGGATCCGAGCTAAAAACTCATCCGAGCTGAAGAGACATCCGAGCTGATAAGGATTCATCCGAGCTGAAGAATCGGATATCGACTTAAGGGGGAAGCTCAGATGAAGGGGGAAGCTCAGCTGAAAGGGGAATATCAGATACTGATTGCCAACTAAAGACGTCAAACGTCAGCTGAACAGACGAACTCGAGTCAGCTGATGGTATGCGGCAACTGAGGAACTCGACTAATGAACACAGCTGATTCAGACATCAGCTGGCAGGTATCATTTATGACTGAAGGTGTTATATTCTTAAATGAGAATGTTTGAAATAAATTCAAACATTCCTGTGCTAGTCAGTTATATTAAAATAGCCATCATGTCGCATTAAATGTAAAGTACGGCTGAGCATCCATAAGCCTACTTTATAGTGCGACTGGGCTGACATGAAACTGTACACCTTCTCACGCGCTGGTTGGAACTCGGATCAAAACGTCGAGTCTAAGATAGTCAACAGTCGCGTAATCCTAGCCGTTGATGGATTCGCGCCATTTAACCCCAGCCGTTGATCTCATCCAAGTCAAAGACCTATATAAGGCGAAAAATCAGGAAGATATCTCCTACTTTCCTCATTCGTGCTTATCAATCATACTATTCATCGTCTTCCAGTTTTTCTGCCTAACCCTTTTCTGCAAATAGATTTCTTCCTCCCCTATATATTTTACCTTTGCAGTGATTTAATGGCACCCAAAAGCAAAAGAATGGCATCATCCGGACCTTCCCTCGTGCCTACAACGTATGAAGAGTCGTTCGATATGTTAGTATCGAAGATTCACTTCGAGCAGATCCTCTCCGACGAGGATCTAGAGTCGCCGGTCCTAGCCCCTCTCGCCAACACTCTCCGTGAGAACGGACTTCTGGAATGGGCCAAGCTCTGTCCCTCTCACTTGCTCAGGCGTCAAGTCGGAGAATTCTACGTCAATCTTCTTCGCCCCCTTGACGGTTCAGAGGGAGTTTCTACGACGGTGTCCTACCGACAAAGGGATGTTCCGGCAAGGACAATACGTCGTGTCTCCTTCTCCATTGACGTGTCCGATGTTCTCCGATACATCATACCAATCAACCACACCGCCACCGAGTTCCTGGAGAATATTTCCGACGAACAGGCGGATGAATTTCTACAGGATGCTCTGATCGAGCCAGAGCGGTTGAGGAGCAACATGCAAAGGACTAAGCTGAAGCTTGAACACCGCCTGTTGTTCGACGCCGTGTCGAAGGTCGTGTTCGGATACAGTGGCGCGTTCGGCGACATCAGCCGACCCTAGTTGAAACAGCTGTTGGCCCTGGAGCACCAACACCAAATCAACTGGTTCCAATATTTTCTGAACCAGTTGATGATGGAGAAGTCGAAGATCTCTGAGACTAAAACTGAGTCTGGAGAGAAGCTGCTGAGTGTGAAGGGCACGCTCAACTTCGGATGCAAAATCTCCGCCCTCATCCTCCTCGCAACAAAGGACCGCAACATGGTCTGGGCTGACTGCGAGAAGACACCGCTGAAGAAGCTGTTGCTGTTCCCGACGGCCAAGAAAGCACATGAGGTGCTGAGGAGTGTCTACACTCCCAAGGACAAGAGGGAGTCGGGAAGGCCAGCTAAGTCAACAGCTGAGGGAGAACAAGCTGCTGCTCGCCCAACAAAATCCAAAGCCCCACGTCGCCGAGCTGACGTTGAGACGGAGTCGACTGATGAACCTGCCCAGAAAAAGTTAAGGGTAAGGTTCAAGAAGACAATCAAGAAGGCAGCTGAGGTGCCAGCTGATGAGCCAACTGATGTTCCAGCTGACGAGTCAGCTGATGAGCCAGTTGAAGTTCCAGCTGAGGAGCCAGCTGAGGAACAAGCTCCAGACGAGGAGGGAGCACAGGTCGAGTCCACACCTACTGAGGAGCGTTCCGAATCCAGCCGCTCAGCTGAGGCCGCATCATTCGAGATCGCACCTCGAGGCCCCGGAGCTGATGAGGCTGAGGGCATGGAGACGTCGGATGCATCCTCCTCATCTGAGGACCTCGAAGATGCTACCACCTCCCCCACAGCTGGAGCAAATGCTGTACCGCCCCCAGAGCCTCTTGCTCTCTCTACCAAAACCGAGCCAGAAATTCCGAGCTCTCAGCTCGATGCCAACATCGTGACCTCTCCTTCGGCCGATGTTGAGGAAACCATTCCACCCTCTTTCCCAACTGAATCCCAAATTCCGAGCTCTCAGCTCGATGCCGGTGTTGTGACGGACTCTTTGGCCAACATCGATGAACCTCTTGAACCCGAACCATACAATCTCACCCCCTCCCCGATCAATGAAGCGGAGGACCTGCAGGCTGTTGCTGACGAGCACGAAGGCAGGGTGGCCTACTGCTTTCAAAAGCTGTTGGGTCTATTCCCTACGGCTCGCGACATGCCCATCTTCGCCACACTGGGAACCGAGCTACTGTACCAGTTCCACCTGATCTTCAGCCAGTGGTATGTCAAGGAAGACGCGATCAGGGTACTGAGCTGGGACAGGCTGAAATCTGACGAGTCCCGCATCCGAGCCTACTTCAACTATTCCAACTTGGAGGTGGCGTACAACAACCGGATCGCGTTGCTCACTAGACGGTTGGACCAGAGTCTGGCTGAAGGGAAGGACACAAGGGAGGCAGCTGAAAAGGAGTGTGTCGACTTCCTTGACAGCATGTTGGTGAAATCAGCCGACTTCCTTGAAGATGTCGATCCAGCAGCCGCCGCCGCAAAAGAAGAGGAGGAGAACCTGAAGCTGTACCTGGCAAACCGTCAAGCCATGGTCACAGCTGAGCCTCTAGCTCAGTCTGCTCAAGCCTCTCCAGCTGCTCAGCTCGCTCCTTCAACAAAACAAATTTGCGAGCTAATGGCTGAGAGGATAAACCAGTTGAGGACCGAGCTGCTCGCCAACCTCCAGCACCAACACGATGACCAGCTGAGGGAGTTGGCAGCTCAAGAAGTGAAGTATCAACAACTGATGGAGGAGAATGCCGAGCTGAAGATGAAGATGAATGATCTCTCCTCCTCCACCAGTCAGGACGTGTCGGAACTGAAATCCACTCTGTTGGGCTTGAAGTCGGAAGTGAATGTCTTCAAGTCCTTGGCTGACTCAAATCTGGCCAAGTCCCAACAGACGCAGGATGCTGAATGGGAGTCCCGGTTCGAGTCGCGTTGGGCTGAGTTCGTTGCATTTCAGACAGAGGTCAACGACAACCTCTCTGTCTTGAAGAAGGCAGAACAAGAGCGCCAGGACTCCGAACTGGCGAAGAAGATCGAACTGGAGTGTGCGGTCGATGAACTCTTCAACCGTGTTCAATCCACCGAGGCCAAACTCAACTCTCTGGACGGTTCAGTAGCAAGCCTTGTTGCTGATGCCAAAAAGGGGGAAGAGAAGGAGAAGGAGGGTGAAGCACAGGAAGAAGAAGAGACCCAAGAAGAAGGAGTGCCAGCTGCTCAACCATCCAAATCTCAGCTGAGGAGAAGGAAGTTTGCTGTTGCCAAGACAACCGAAGTCGGTGGAGCCGAAATGTCTAAGGACTTGGAGCAGGCAAAGAAGATTGGAGTTTCCTACAGCTCCATAGCCGAGATCGCAGCCGAGCTGGATTTTGAACTCGACGGGATAATAACCGAAGAGTGCATTGCAGCGGTCAAGGCTATGGATGTAGAGGAGAAGGACTACATGAACCCGAGCTGGATCAGAAAGTTTGCCGCCAGCCAGGCGAGGAGGGTGAACCAGTTCGAGGTTGAGCTGAAGAAGGTTTCTCAGAACCTGGACCGCAACGTTGCCTCCCGCAGCCGACGCCGCATCAACAGAATCCAATCAAAGGCGGAAGCTCGGTTGAAGCAACAAAGGTTGCCTCTAAAGTCCAAGGTTGAGAGTCGGTTCAGGCATACTGACAAGTGGATGCCGACCGAGTGGAATGAGGATTGGGAGATGTTCAAGCAGGAGTTCGTGAACGACTTCTATTACAGGAAGGTTTACGCAACTGACGACCCAAGGAGAGCGTTCAAGGAGGCGCTGACTGAGTTGCACTCAGGTGACCCGGGCATGTTCAGTCAATTCAGGAGGGCCATGATTGACGCCAACCTGGACTTGAACACTGTTCCAGTTCCCAAGAGGGTTACTTATCGGCCACCTCTTCTCTCGGATTCCAGCAACCCGAACCGTCAGAAGATTGCATCTGAGGCGAGGCAGGTCTGCAAGGAGCATGGAGTGGACATCTCTAAGGAGTCACCTGCTAAGAGGGAAATTTTTGTAAGGATTTTTGGCAAGTATGGGCTACAATACTAGCTCAGTTAGTTTTCTAGCAACTGTTGTGATTTTTTTGATTTTTTTGAGTCTATCTTTTGTAACAATCAGTTGTAATGAAAACTATTCCGTTATAAGATTCACCTTGATGAACAATCTCTCATTGTCCAAGCTCTGAATCACAAAGTCTTTTAAATACCATGTTATAACTGTGCTAACCCTTTGATGTTTTATCTTATAGACTGTCTAGAATTTCAGCTGAGATTTTAGATAAGTTAGTGAGGTTTAGATCAATAGTGGTTTCAAGTTGTAAGTGGTTTTGGCATCATCAAAAAGGGGGAAATTGTTGGGAAATTTATTAGTATAAGTTTTGATGAAATTCCAAAACCGGCTGACCCCAACCGAGTAGATGTTGCCAATACCTAATGTTAGAATTTAGGCTCGCTGTTTGAGCAAAGTTAAGATTTTATCTTTACAGGTCTCCAGCTGAAGATGGCAACAAGGCGTCACTCAGACAGAACATCAGTTGTGAAGAAAGACAACTGAGAGTTCATTTGTTCAGATGCAAACAAGGGGAAGTCTTCAGAATATCAGTTGAAGGAAACCAACTGAGCGTTCATCAGATGAGAAACAGTTGAGAGGAAGAGAACATCAGATGAAAAGGAAATCATCTGAGGGTTCAAAATCAACTGAGTAAAGAAGTGGAAGACAACTGAGGGTTCAGTTTCAGAACCTCAGTTATAGAATCTGAACAAGGAGTTCAACTGTTTTGAAGTTCAAAGTCAGCTGAGAACTCGACAGATCGGAACATCAGCTGAAGATCACTCAGATGAAGGTCAAGACTTTCAACCGACAAACCGAAGTTGACTGTCAAAGATTTGAGTTTCAAAAGGAAGTCACATGAGGGTTTGACCGTTCAGTCATTACCCCATCTGGCCCAACACAAGGCTGTCTCAGATGGAAAGCAGAAGAGCACAGATGCCATATCGGGAAAGTCTGCAGAGATGAGAGACAAGCCATCGCTTTCAATCGATCAGAGATCAACTGCTCCTCCAACGGCTAGTTGATTCTCTCCGCCTATAAATAGAGGGATCCTCTCATTCGAGAAATACAGATATATGCAGATAGACACATAGACGACGAAAAATTCAAGAGCTTTCTCGAGAGAAATCAAAGCAAATCTGCAACATCATCATCTAAGAGCATCAGCAGCTGAGAGTTCCAATTTGAGAGAACATTAGTAGCTGAGGGTTCCTAGAATTCGAAACTGTTTTTGATCTTAGGTTGAGTGTTTATTCGTTCAAGCCTTAGATCCAGCTCTCATTCTTGATCGAGCTGTAGTTGGAAATCCTACCCTTTCTCACACCCTAAAAAGTGTGCTAGGACCTTACTCTTCCTGTAATTGAGTAGTCAGGTCGTCAAGTACCTGCAAACTTAACTTAGGCTGTTTAGTGCCCAGAAACTAAACTGTAACGGTTGCTCAGCCCGCGTAAGCTGAGTGGTTCTGTCCAGAAGAACTTGGACTGAGGTGTGTGGACTCACATCTCCCCGTGGACGTAGGAGTTCTCTCCGAACCACGTAAATCTTGTGTGTCGTGTTTTCTTTTGTGTTTAGTCTTTATTATCATATCTTAACTGACAAACAAACCGCATACAATCTGCATACTTTCACAACAACAGTTTTGGTTTTGACCAACCGTGCACAAAAGCGTGAGTTTGATTTTACGAGTTTATTTTCCACCACATTCCGCAAAGCACCAACCTTCCAGCTGAGGTTGCTTACTCAGCTGTGAGATCCCAACTGAGTCCTCTCACTCAGTTGAAGTTGATTTCAAGTGTTAAGTTTTTTGAAAGCTCAAAAATCCTAACTGGTGTATTCCCCCCCTCCCATACACCAGTAACTCGTATCGGGACCATCAGCTCGTATTACGGACCTCCCGTACCGTAGATAATCACGGTCAAAAGTTTTACTGCTGCAAGCTTAGACCGGTGGGTTTTGATTGCTTTATCCCTCTTTTTTGTGTGTGTGAGAATTTTTTGATAATTTACTGCAATTAATTTTTTCTTTATGTATTTGTCGATTTACAGCAATGTGATTGTTGCTCGTATTGGGACTGGGTTGATGAGCCTGTCATAGATCATTACAGAGGTTACATGAACAACATCAGGAATGAGCGCGATATGGCACAGGAGCAGCTCCGTCATGCATTCGTTAGAGCAAATTTGAATTCCCTTCGCCTGCAACCACTTATTGATGAGTGCAATGAAGCCAAGAAAAGAATTGAAGAGATGCAGAGCAATATCGAAGATCTGGATTACTTGATTGTAGATATGCAGGGAAAAATTGACAGGCTAGAAGCCACTTATGATGCCCAGAAGAAGCAGATTAGGGTTTTGAAGATTGTTTCTTTCTTGTTGCTAATAATCTTGATTTCTGTGTTTTGTACCAACTAATTCTAGTATGTTTGTAATATGTTATTGACATTGTGGCTTGTTTGTAATGTCAATTGTTATGTAGAAGCTCTACTATCATTATTTTTCAAGTATCTGTATATATGAACATTTAGTCTATCACAAAAAATAGTTCGATTCAAATCTATTATTTAACATCAACAAATGACATCAACAAAAATACAAGCCAAGCATTGTATACAGAAAAAGTTCAATTAGTCAAATTGTATTCTTAGAAAAAGTATCCAACATCAACAAAAATACAGGCCAAGCAATAGTTACTATCCAAAATACTGTTTCCAAACCAAACATCTATTCAAAGACAGTTTCCAACATAAATAACAACAATAGTTTGCAGTAAATATCTAAAACATAGTCAGTTTGCTCATGCACATCCAAACACCCTCCACTACTTCTGAGGTGGCATTCTTCCAGTCATGCTTTCTTGTGTTACAGGGACATCAGTTCACTTTAGTGGGAAGATCCTTGCATGTTTAAAGATGATCCTTCTCCAGCAGTTCTTGGCCTCTTGTATTTGTTCAAGTTCACACATTTCTTGCCTTTGAGAGAAGGCTGCAAGAAATAACAATTTTCATAAAAAAATTAAAAAAAAAAACTGAAATACAAATTTCCTCTAATATGTTGTTACTATAAGAGATTGATCCTTACTCTGTAAAAAGTATTCCCAGTTTGCTCATTGATGTACACACCAAGTCCCTTTATTGCAATTGATCTATCTCTGAAGAAAGCTGACTTGTTAGAGAATGATTTTGCTATCTTGGTTGATGTTGCAGGTTTCTTGTCCTTCCTTGGCACTTCAGATGCAGGGTTGGCAGGTCTTCCTCTTTTTCTCTAATTAATAAACAATCAGTAACACAAACAATAAGTAACACAAAAGTAAAGAATAAATTGTACCCTCTCAATAGGTTCCACCACCGCAGTTGGATTCTTGCAGGATGCTTTGTTGTGACCTTCCTGCTTGCAGTTTCCACATCTGATGATGATACCATGTTTTGTCATCCTCCCATTTCTTTCTTCGGGAGCTCTGATCCTTTTTTTTTGCCTTCCTGGCATCTTCACTTTCTCAGGTGGCTTCACAGGATCACCTGCAACTTCAGGCCACATTTTCTCTCCAACAGTAGCTGGAATCCCAAACTGAAAAGAGGACAAGTATCTTTCCACACTGTAATAATCAGTGGGGTCTCTCTCCATATATCTCATGCTTGCAATTGTATGTTTACATGGGATTCCTGTTAAATCCCATGCCCTACATGAACAACTATTCATACCATTGTGTGATGTTTTTATATGACAAACAAACTTATCTCCATCACAGTGAACCTCAAACACATCATCCATCCCAAGAATTGCATGACAGTTTGCACTCCACATCTTATGCTCCTCCAATTGTGCTTTGATATTAGGAGTTAATCTGCCTGTCACTTTTCTCATAGCATTGTATTTCTCAAACTGCTTAACCATCAGAGATCTCCTAATTTCCTCTATCATATAAATCACATGTTTACCTCTAGCCTTAAGTATATAACCATTAAATGTCTCACTGATATTATTATCTACACAATCACTTAATGGATGAGTAGAGATAAAGGCCTTACAGAATCTGGATGTATCTCTTGCCATGAAATCATCAAATGCAGTCACACTCTCAGACTTCATCTCCAGAACAATTTCTTTGAATTGTTGCTCATAGGTTGCATATGCAGCAGCAAAGAACAACCTCTTCAGAGTCTCTCCCTTGTGATGCTTCTTCCAGTTCATATAAATGTGCCTACAACAGTTCCTATACTCTGCACGTGGTGTCAATTGTGCTATAGCATTTATAAGGCCCTGCATACAGAATCTTATGTCAATAATAAGTTATACATGGAAATACAAAATGAAAGATGTAAGTAAATTACCTTCTGCTGGTCACTGATAAAAGTCCATCATTTTCCATCTCCAATCCTCAGATCCTCCACAAGACATTTTAAAAACCAAGACCATGAGACTTCATTCTCACCCTCCACTACAGCTCAAGCAATTGGAAACATTCCATTATTTCCACTTTACCAGTTGCACACAACAAAAAACCCCCAGATAAGTCTTTAGAAAACAACCATCTATGCTAATCAAAGGCCTACAACTCATAAGGAAACCCTTCCTCAATGCACTCAGCCCAATGTACAGTGACTCAAACACATTTTCTTCTTTCAAAATCAGATCAAATCTGCCCTCATGGGCAACTCTTTTCAGCTCAGCCACATATCTTGTAATCATGGCATAATGACTATCTACTGACCCTCTCACCATCAGTTGTGCTATCCTCCTTGCTTTGTACAGTCTATTCTTAGGAATCCTGGTGCCAAATCTTTCACAGATATGTGCAGTCAAATCATGTACATCTATGTTATATCTTAACCTGAAAGAATTCAGGTACCTTCTAGCTATCCACTTGGAGCTCAGAAGTTTGTTAGTCATTGTCATCATACACTCATGATCACCAGCATATGATTTCACCATGAAAGTGCCATTTGACTTAACTCTACTTGCATAAATCTTCCGTGGATAAGGTGGAATGCATTTAGCCAAACACTTGTTCTTTGAGACATGTCTAAACCTAATATATCTTTGATGCTCAATGGCCCAGGTAGTTAAAGCTTCTCTACACTGAAAACCATCCAAAAAATACATTCCAAGTACAAGCTCTAGAGTTTTGTGATCACATTTGGGATCATAAACTACCCCCTTTTTTCTCATTCTATCATCACACTCTTCATCAGTTTCACTTGTACCATACTCATTCTCACCATCTTCATATTCAGATACATTGTTTGCTTCAACCTCCATCTCAAACTCATCATCTTCATTAATAACATCAAACACATTCTCAGGATCCTTTAGTCTTCTTCTAAGTTTTACATTTTCCTCATCAAATATGTAATCAAGGTCAGCTAGACTGACATTAGATAAGTCACTCTCACTAGGCATGTATGAATTCATGTCAGTACTCTCACAATCACTCCCTTACACACTCTCATAGTCCTCACCATCCCAACCCCTGTCTCATGTCCATTCATAGTCATCACCATTTTTACCAGTCCCCTTAGTCACATTCTTCCCAGTCCCCTCAGTCACAATCTTTCAAGTCCCCTCACCATCTTTTGGCCCATTTCCCTCACCATTCTGACCATCTAATACAGATTCTCTCACCAGCTTACTACCACCTTCAACAAATACACTCATTGACTTGAATTTACCAACATAACCCAACATATTCATTACCCCTTTATCATCTTCTATCTGTTCATATGCATTAGTTCTGGGTATCTTAAACCATAATTTTTCCCATGAAGTAAACCCTAACTCCTTAATATAGTCAGAGAGTTCAAAAAAACCAAACCTATCACGATCTACCCCTACTTTAAGAACAGATTCACCACCAACATATTGCCTCTTAAAATTAATGAAACTCAACTCACCACCATAGTGAATATGCAGCGAAAAATATTGACTGCAGAAAAAAATAAAAAATAATTAAAACCAGTACAAACCAGAAGCAACAAACCCTAACCCTAAACGAATCGATGTTGACAGACCATAAAGTGACAACAATAAATATTAAAGAGAGAAATAAGTAGAAATGGACCTACATTTTACCCATTTCACCAGTAGAAAGCGACACCCAAGGCAATTAGGGACCACCGAAGCACCGACAGAAGAAATCGACCCACCACAACTTGAATAAATATATGCAAAACTCCGACAAGAATCGAACATTAAGAGAATAACGACGATAGGAAGAACAAGGATTATCTGAACAGAATGTCTTTTGCTTCGATTTAGGGCATAAAGATTTCTGGAAATGAAATCGATGTTAATGAAAAATCACGCCAAGTATAGTTTATTAGAGGATGTTCTGTAAAAGAGTGAAACGACGTCGTATAAAGATACGAAAACGACGTCGTTTGGTTGTTTTGCCCAGTTGGGTGACAGTGTGGTGCCACGTGGTGACAGCGTGGGTTAATTTTGCCACGTGACCATAATCCCCAAATTGGGGTGGCCTAAACCCTAGCTGGGTCGCACATTGGATCAAATTAGAAGTTTGGGATTTAATTGGCTGAAATCGATCTGTTGGTTGCTAAATGAGAATTTCACAAAAGTTGGGGAATTTCCAGGCGATTACCCTAATTTAAACTATTACCAGTTCACTATTTCCGGTACCTTCCATCTTTGATATATTGTAATAAATCTAGGTTTCTATTACTGTTTTGATGCATGTCAAATTTACTGCAAAAGAGTGATAAAAATGTAATCTTGGAATTTAGGTGAGATGTGAGATATGAGAAGAAGAAGAAGAAGAAGAAGAAGAAAGGTGAGATAAGAGAAAAGAGGCAAGACAGGAAAAAGATAGAAAGCATATAAATATACTCCAATCCATGTGCACAAATTTTGTACTATTACAATCCGAAATCCAAAATTTTCAAAAAATTGGATCTCATCTAATTCAAAATTCGAACAAATCCGAACTGAATTTCATATTTTTGTTTGGTTCGGTTAGGATTTTCGGATTTCGATTTTTTACTCACCCCTAATTATACATTATGCAAAGTTAGAAACCCAACTACAAATAACGTAAAAATTAATTCATTGATGATGATTCTAGATTTGTAGAAAATACATAAAAAAGGCATAAAATAAAAAATTTCCCGAGTTGACGTACATGTTGTTTGGGCTAGACCCGTCTAACGCCACGGTTTTGGGTCGGAATCGGCCTGTCGACCATGGTTTTGATTTATAAGTGTGTAATTTATGAAAATCGTTTAGAATTTATATATACCCAAAATTTAATAAAAAAAGTAGATTCTACAGTTTGTTCTTGTCCTTAACTATATAGTAAAAAAATGCATAAAATGAAAATTTAAATAAATAAGAATAAAGAATGGAGATGTGCCACATAGGATCCCAAATTGAGGTATGATGCGTCTTCGACTTTTGGCCCATTTTGCCCTATTTTTCTGTCTTTTTGTGTCTGTAATGTCTGTCTAGGCAAGAAAGCAGCTATTCAGAGGAAGGAGGTGCAGTCCAGGGTGTACGGAAGGAAGATGATCAAAATGGGCATTACCGAGACAATCAAGCCCACTGCATGATGCTGATTCCCCCAAGAGAAGAGAGTGCAATAAGAGACTGCTCCAGACATCTTTGAGCTGTGATGATTTAAGAAGAATATCCTGGTGTGAGGCCAACCGAGGCATGCAACCAGTATGACCATGACCAACAGCAGCAGTCAGCAGCCCAAGCCAAATATGGACAGACGCGTAGAGGAGATTTGAAGAGGATTCTGGCGAATCCCAACAACGGAAGGATTTAGAAGATGGTGGAGTCAACCCAATCAATCAACCGTGGGTTGTCAATCATCAATTGGATTTGAAACAATTCCCAACTGACTGGAATTGCTATACAAATTTTTTTAAGAAAGGAAATCATTTTTAAATTGGGTTTGAAACATGTATAGATATATAAATTTTAAACATGTTTAAATAATCCTAAACAACACCGCTTCGAATTGTTTGATTAATCGTATCTGTTGAAAAATATCGAATGTGTAGGAAAATTGGTAGAAAAATTATAAACGATTTGTCAACGGTCAATTCCGACCCAAAATTATGTGCGTAGATATGCCAATTCAGTACCGGCGAGGCAACTTTTATTTTATTTATAATTTTATGTTGAACTCGTAAAGTTAAGGATATTTTGGATCACATGCATTCTTATAGACTATATTCATTTTTTTTCCATTAAATCAATGTGTGACAAATATATTTTTTGCAATAACAAAGAACCACCTTAATTTTCATACAAAATCAACACAACATAATAACTTTGAGAAGTAAATAGGTTTGGCAAATTCTCCTGTGAGATGCGTGCGTGGCGCGTGCACTGCACGTGCATTTTTATTTTTTTTTACAATAAGCCCATATACATACCACCATATATTCATATGCACTTCACTTTATGTTTATTTACACACCGAAGAGTATTGATATGCACCAACTTTTTTTCTTTTTTTTTTTCTGATTTTTGTTTTTAAAATTTCCAAATTTATTTTGCACTCTTTTTTTTTGTTTGCCTCTTCGTTGTTTTGTTTGCCGCTTCTTCTTTGGTTAAGATTCGAGCGAGGGGAGCCGAAGGCCTCGGAGCAAGCCGAAAAATCTAAATTGTTTCCCGACAATTATCCTTATATTAGTAATCGGAGCGAAGGCGGAGCCGAAAAAAAAAAAGAAAAAAAAATTGGAATTTTTTTTTTGAAAGTTGGTACATATCAATACTCTATGATGTACATATCAACATAAAGTGTAGTGCATATGAATATATTGTGGTGTGCATATAGGTTTATTGCAAAAAAAAAATCGCAAAAAAAGGGCACGTGCACGCGTGTGAGAGGCGCGAGTGTGCAGTGGTCTCACGCTGTGAGACGTGTTGCATGGGAGACTAACTCAATAGTTTTTGTCTCACATCAATTTTGAAAGAAGGCTTTGAAAGTTATCTATAAAAATTGGTGTGAATTGAATATGGAGTTTTAATGAGTATTACTTAAAAAAAAATTTAACAAACAATACATTTCTTATACTATTAATTTTATTATTACACTAGTTGATATTTAAAATTTATTATTTTATATTTAAAATTTTCAAAAGTTTTAAAAATTTTATAAATGGGAATGAGAGATGCCCATACGATTTTTACAAAGCTGAAGTCGTCGTCGTCTTCTTTTTTTTTTTAATACAGTATAATGATAATGATGATGATAACAACGGATCTAGTAAATTGGAATATCGCAAGATGTGTTCTGCCCCGGCCGGTCAATCAAAGCCGTTATCTCCACGCCTCTTATAGCAGACACAGACTACTAAATTGGAAAATCTTGATTTATTAATCAGTTCAGATTTGCAGTAACAAAATTCCCTATCAAGATCATCATAATGGACAATGTGGCCCCAATCCCCCAGATCAACCTTCTAATATTGATCTTTAGATCAGTCTGCTCTCATTATCTTTACTAGTAGTATTTTGGAATTACCAGTCTTGACGCCCAATCGTATATTACAAATTAAGTTTCATTATTTTATGTTTATAGTAGTTTACAATTATGATTATGTTGCATTTGCGGTGTAGTTTGAGTTTTATGTTTGACTTGAGTTATTAAAAGATGATGAATATATAGTACAACTCTTGAATCATTGTGAAGATATAAATATAGGAGCAAAATACCAAAGCTTGAGCACTAAATTTAAAAATTGGCTCTATTCAATCTACAATTTCTGCGGACGACCTATCACTCTTTGCTCAAACTGTATTCTTATCATTTATACAAAATCAAGCACCAGGGCTTCTTTCTAACTGGGAGGGGTTAACCACTTAAAGATTCCTATATTTCAAGTTACATATGTTTGATGATGTCGGAATAGGAGATGAAACACATATATGACTCCGAGGGTCGGGTCACGTTCCTTTTGTTAAGGAAAGGATAGTGGAAACCATAAGCTTGCAATCTATTGGTTTTGTTAGATAAGCATCCATACCAACTTTAAGGCATTTGGCTTCATCAGATGACATTGCATGAGCTGTGAGGGCTACTATTGGGATGTGCATACCACTTCCACATTCCCATCTTCTTATTGCTTTTGTTGCTTCATATCCATCCATCTTAGGCATCTGCACATTAAATTCATCACATCAAAAAAATTAAATTAGAAATGGCTTTTTTATTGATCAAGAAGCAAAATGCAGCATGCTCTTCTCTTACTTGACAATCCATCAATATCAAGTCATATGGCAATGTTTTTGCAACTCTAGTGTTCTCTGATCTGCTTCCATCTTGAGGGGTAGATTCATCTATGTACTCATCTGATTGGCTCTCGTCTCTGAGAGAATCGACTGCCTGAAGTCCATCTCCTACAACGACAACTTTAGCTCCCATTCTCTCCAGCATGATCGTTGCAACTCTTTGGAGGACGATTGTGTCTTCAGCAAGAAGGATGCAGAGACCCTCAAGAGGCTTTTGCTCATTCACAACCTTACACGAGCTTGCACCACCTTGATTCTCCTCATGATTTGATTTTGTCAAGTACAATGCTTTAGCTCTTTCTTGAACTGGATTACTGAGGCTGCAAATGTCGTTTTCTAGATCTACATGAATATAATCTGCACATGAGTTGTTGAGCATGCTTTGGCTAAAATATTGACTTCTTTTGGCTCCGCCTTGACAACTTCTAATCATCGTGCAGCTCTCGTTCTCCAACTTCTCCGAATCATCGGAGCTGGCAGAAGGAGATTGAAGAGCGTCTATCTCAAGAAATTCATGCAACTCTCCGTCTGCTAGTGGAGTTTGTTGGTGCAGATTTCTGTCTCTTTTGATGACTGCTTCAAAAATTTGAACTAGCTTTGCTTTGTATAGAGGTTTGTTGACCATTAGTATATGCCCTCTTTTGCGGAGTTCAGCCTTGACCGTGTTGGAGGTGTCGTGATTCAAGATCCACACGAAGTTGGCTCTACCAGAGCAGTATTCTTCTAGAAAATTGAGCTGCTGCTTCCATAGCTCAGTACTCAAGTCCAGCAGTCCAATATCAATGACTATGATGAAAAGTGATGCAATGCTGCTGCTTTCCAAGTTTGATTCTTGAGTTTTTGAGTGTGAATTATCATTAGGGATTCTTGCTTTGAAGAGTTCCTGAAGATTTAGAGTCAGCTCATTCCAGTCAGATGCTTCGTGCGTTTGCACCCCTTTTTCTCGTAACCATCTTGTCATAATCAATCTAGTCATTCTGCCATTAAGTGCAAGCAACACCTGTATTAATCAGCTTCAACAATTAATAGTTTCTAAAGCTTTCTAAACTACCACACTTCATTAAAGTTTTTGCAATTCTTGATGTTTATCTGAGGATTATAAGTCTTAAAACACAAATCATTTTATGTAAAAAGGAAATGAAACTCACAGTTAGATTGTGGTCTTTGAAGTTAAATTGGTAATGCTGCTTTGTCGTCTCAGTAGACGTGCTGAGGAGAAGATATAGCTGCATTAGAGTTCCCGGTCCACTCTTTTTTACCACTTTGATTTCTCCATTCATCTTGTTCACCTATCAAATTTTGCGTCGCCATTAAGCACATCACAAAGCTTATATCTTTATGAAACTCATCAAATTAAATTTTATATTCCAAGAATATCCATGTTACTGATATATATGTATATGAATGCATTCCTCCTGATACATTCGTAGATTTACATGTCGCTCTTAACTCACCAAGGTTCGGACTATGCATAAACCGAGACCAGTACCTCCATGCCTGAGAATACAAGATAATATTGTAACCCAAATTATCAAAATAAGATCAAAATAGATGTTATGAAATTTGTAAGTAGCTTACAGCCTTGTTGTTGAGGGATCAGCTTGCTCAAAACTCTCAAATACTGATTCCCATTTGTTAGGATCAATACCTAAAAATAAAAAAAAAAATAAAAAGGAAAGTTTAGAATGTTACATTATGGGATCATGCTTTTATGCAGATGTAGGTAGGATATATATTTATTTATATCTATCTATCTCTACATACCACAACCAGTATCATCAACTTCAAAGCAAAGAATCATTTTCTTTTCTTTCTTGGAGCACATCTTCCCATGGCTTGCTTCTCGTTTCCGCTTCAACTTTTGAGCACACCATGATTCCTTCGGATTGATGGAAGACTCTCTTTTCCTACTATCAGTGTCTACATTCTCACACCATCCGCGCAAAATGATGTATCCAGCTGTCAGAACAGAAGCAGACCACATTCATTTACCTCTCAAAATATTTGGTCATTTCAACTGTGAAAATTCTTATCATATTTTTCTCACTTACAGGTTGTGAACTTGATAGAATTGCTAATCAGATTTGCAAAAATTTGGAGAACTCTCCCGGAGTCTCCTAGGACTACATTAGGCATATCATCTGTAATGGAGAAGGGAAAACGGTGAAATATTACAAGTGGAGAAAATGTCGAGAGAGAAAACAGATGACGGTTAAGATCATACCAGAGAGATCAAGAACAGTCTCAACATTGTGGTTAATGCGTTGGACTGAGAACATATCAATGAGCCCTTCAAGTTCTCTACCTAACTCAAACTCAGTTTCTTCTAGTATTAGTTTTCCTGATTCAACCTGCATTAAAGTTTCAGATATCATTCCGAAGTTCTCATTTCCCCTCTTCAAATTGTTGCTAATCTATACAAATGAAGCACTTGGCTACATTATACCTTGCTAAGATCCAAAATGTTGTTTAGAAGCCTTAGCAGCGCATTAGAACATTTCCGAATCTGTGTAATCATTGCTTGCTGTTCATTCGTGAGGCAGTCGTCACTCATAAGAATGTCTAGTAAGCCAATCACTGCAGCCATAGGTGTCCGAAGCTCGTGACTGTCACAACAGAAAATCAAGAAAGTCTATAAATTCTTCACAGAAAACAAATAACATTCTTCATATGCAGTTTCTACAAGCAAACTCATGATTACAGCTCACCTCATGTTAGCTAGAAACTGACTTTTGTAGTTGTTTGATGCCTCTGCCCTCCTCCTTGCATCGAGATGACTTATCAACGCAGCGCGCAGTTTCATCTCCTTCGACACTCCATTAGTCAGAATGAAGATGCAAAACCATCCAACAAGTAGGATGCACACAGAAGCAGATATCAATATCATTAAAGTTTTAAAAGCCTTTTCATCCACTTTCCCCATTATATACTGCCTCGGTATCATGATAACTCCAACCTGAAATCCAAAAATGTAGAAAAACACCACGAAATTTAACAACAAACAAAACAAAATAAAAGTTCAAAAAAAAAAAAAAATAAAATAAAAAACTAACCATAGGAAGTCTTTTCAAGTTCAAGAAAAACGAGTCGATATAATAAAGTTGGCTCCCAAGCCTAGCACTCTCTATATGAACTTCTTGACTAGGAGGAAGCTTGTTCCCATACACTCTATGCAAATACTCAGCTCCTGACCTAATCACCTTCTCCTGAGAATCCACAGCCATCATAAGCTTAGGCCCCGTCGTAGAATTCATAAGCAGAGGAGTATTAGTAGAAGTAGCAAGAAGCCAGCCTTCTTGAGAAGTCAAATATATATGTCCGCTATGAAACTCAACCAACTCCTTCATCAACTGTCCCACACTATAAAGTGCAGTGGTAACTCCCACAACCGCGACTATGCTCTCATGGGAGGGATCCCAAACAGGCAATGCAGCTGAAAGCAAGGGTGAATCAGTATATTTGCTGACAGCTATATGCCATGAAGCTGTTCCATCAGGAACCTGTGAAATCCCGGCAATGTTGATGAGCTCGTCGGGTGGGATAGGCGCGGCCTTTGCTGTCTTATCACCAGTGGTGGGATCAAGAGGCTCGCGATACCAGATTGCAGAGATGTTGGTGTGTATGGACTGATCATTCCAGCCTTGATGAGAGGAGAGCAAGTTAACATTATAGGAGGTGCTTATTGAGTAATTGGTGAGGTCAGAGTAAATATAGTATGTGTTGTTGCTTTTGTGGTTTCTGTGAAAAGCCTGCACAAATCCATTTCTGTAGCTTAGAGTAATGGAGTTGAGAGCTTTGCAGCTAGCAAATAAGGCCCATGTCATCTCCTTCATAACTTGGTAAAGCTGCTGAGGAGAAAATAGGTAGGCCATTAAGTAAGATAGATCTAGCTAGAAAGATGAAATGAATATTGGGATGTCGAATATGTAAAAATAATGAACCTCAAGTTGGTCAGCTTGAGTTGCAGGCTTGTTGTAGCGGCGAATGACGGACTCGGAGAGCTTGACCTGCGCGGTGGCGACCTCGACTGTGGAGTTGAGGATGCTCCACATACGCAGGAGGGGGCGTTGCAGAAGCTCGTGGCGAAGGCCGTATGCTAATGTGTTGAGTGATTTGGTGGTGTAGACTCTTGTGATGTGCCATGTAAGTAGAGTTAGAAGGCCTATGAGAATCGCCAGCATGATCTGCAAAAATGATGAAACAAAAGTATTTTAGATGAGATGGAATTCTGGTGAATGAATGAATTATTATACCATGATGGCGAGGCGGACGACGAAGACACTGTAATAGGAGGAGGAGAGACAGAGGGTGGTTCCATATTGAGATTCTTCTTCTTCGACATCCCTGTTGAAGGAGGATGTATTGGGAGATGCCATCTTCTCTCTGCAGAACCTGGGGAGATGATGGGAGATTCTGCCGCGCATTGCTTTTCTGTGAATTTGTTTGATCGTTTCAACTTGTTGTTTTTATTTTGTCTGTGGGAGAATTAAGGGTAAGGGGGGTATTGTATTGGTGAAGATGAGAGTGAGTGTGATGAGTGGGAGTGGAGAGAAAGTGTAGTTGGAATAGCATATTTGAAAACCAAAAATAATGTATCACTGTCGATTCCCACTTTATTAAGGGCATGCTATGCTATGCTACTTGCTATTTGCTATTTGCTATCGCTGGTTGTACGTACGTAGTGTTTGTGTTTCTTCTTCACAAACTGGAATTAATGCTGCTTCTTCTTCACTTTCTCCCTCCTCCACACCTCTCTCACTCGTTTTTCACTATACCACCTTTTCACTTATTTTTATGTACCAGCAACAATAACGTGCACTCGCACCTTGAAGAAAATGATTCCAACAAATATTTATTCTTATTGGTGCATTTCATATTTTTCTGAAGGTAGAAAATATTCAGTTGATAAAAATAAAATAAATGTGTATATAAATTTATAGAGTCCGTTCGCGATGTTTCAATCTAATGTATTGAAAAACAAAAAGAATTCTAAAATTACTAACGTGACATTGCCCCGAAACTGAAACTGACGACTGGTTTAAACCAACCGAATAACATTCATGAGACTAAGCTCTAATCCATCTAACTGAACATCCCTAGACATTCAAAGCTCTGGATAATCAAATATTAAAATCTAATATACCAATAGTTCAAATAAGAAGGAAAAAAGTTTAAACAATAGTTATTAATTTAAATTTAGAAATTATATATGAAAACTCTTACAAATGAAATTAAGAATTAATGTACATAATTAGCAAAATATTAAAAGTTGTATAAACAAATGAAATTAAGAATGTACATAATTAACAAAATATTAGGAATTGTATAATCAAATAATTATTTCTAATTAGTCATAATAATAGAATTGTTTTGATATTTAATAATAATAATTACAATTCATTAGTCTCACTGAATCTCTTCTTATTTTTGCTTTTCGTAATAATGCTTGAAAGCAAATTAAAATCTAAGCAACAACATAAAGTTAAATTTGGTAAGTATACTCCTCATTTTCAACTTCTCATCACAATTCTATATTTTAACTTTAATAAGATAAGCATGTATTTTTATTTACTATACATAAAATATATTAAATTAGGTAATCTAAATCGATATAATGAAATATATTAAATTAGGTAATCTAAATCAATATAAGGAAAATTTAAATTCTAATAACTTATTCTAATTCTTTATATATTAGTACATTATTATTTTCAAATTAAATAAATACATAGTAGGGACATTATAGGCAAAGCATATTTTGTAAAAAAAGGCTCTTTTTATATTAGTATAGATAGATGATTAGAGTAACGAACATTAATATAATTGACTTGTGCCGTAGGTAAATTTCTTCCTAGCAATTCCTAAGTGTTGCACAAAATGACACAACGATTTATCATGACCGACGTAGTTTATTCCAAACCAACTATAGCAGCTGATCCAAACACTATATGCAAACGAGCAGGAAGAAAAAGTGTTGCAAAATGGACATCTGTCATCTCACCCTCAAGTAGCACTCCTCTTTTCAATAAATTTTGGTAAGTTAGAATTCTATTTTGAAAAAGTTTCCAACAAAAATAACTTGTTTTGCTCGGGGTGGATTTGCACCGCTAGACTTTCCCAACTATAGATTGTGCAATCATAAGATCAATTCATCTCCAAAAAAGACAACCATGTTTTGACTGTTATTGTTGCTTGAGGAAGAATATTGGTATCAATTTGGATTTTGAATTTGATTTTTTGTCGGGAAATGTAAAAGAATTAAACAAAATTGAGTATCAGCATGAAATAGACTATACGTACGGGTATACTTGGGAGGAGGGGAATCAATGAGGAATAATTAATAGCGATCGAGATTGTTAGTATTAGAAATAGTCCCTACTACATATATTTTTGTTAAATATATTAATAGCATCAAATTACAATGAAGAAGGTGTATGCTGCATCATTGACCAGTGGTCCAATAGGTTGTCAAGTATGTAGGAGACGTCCAATTTCTTTTTTTTTTTTTTCTTTCTCTGAATCGCGAAATAAAAATAAATAAATAAACAAGTGGGCTTCACTGGTACGCAAATGGAGAATGAAAAATTAACAATCCAATACCACTAGTTTAATTAGGTGATTCCAAGAATGAGTGGAATCCAAAGATTGAGATTCTTTAATCCTACACATGTCTATCCTAAACACAACTTCACAAAAAACAAAGACCCTTAATCAATTGATTGTTGAAAAAAGCTACTCGTAGTAGTATATTTTTATATATAAAGTATTTTATTTGTTGAGTACAAGCACCCCATTGCAAAAAGCTTCTTTATAATGTCTCAACTCCATTGGTACATGTACAATTACCTCTTATCCCCAACTCACTATCATATGTATATACAAAATATACTTCACCACCATATTCATTATATTCAAATTAATATGAAAAACACAAATTCGGTGTGTACTTTATTTCATTTCCAAGTTGTGACAAGAAAATAATAAATAGAGTGATTTTTTTTTGCCAACAGTAGCAAAATCTCATGATTTCGCATGAATAGCTAATAAATAACTTATTCGGCTCATTTGATTATTTTAATTGGTATGCGGAATGACTGCCTCCTAAAATGAACTAGAAAATAGTACAAATGAAATGATTCATACAAAATAACATTATCAACCCTATGAAAAGTAGAAAGTATGTTTTGAACAATGAAATGAATGAATACATAATGGCTGATATCACTATTATAATCACTTCACTTAGTCTCCCACTGATTGCTAAGACGGCTATATTTATATTTAAACAAACATGGACAAATAAATTTATAATAATAACAATAATAATAATAAATGGTGGTGTAGTTTATATTGTGTCATCCTCTACTAGACAACCTTAGTGATCTTTGTCTTCATACATCATAACCGCCCGTACAAGTTGTGCATGGCCTAATTAGACCCCACTAAAATCTTTTTCTATGAAGTCCCATGTCCATAATATATGTTGGATAATAAAAATTAGATTTATTGGCACGTAAATTCTTCGACTTTCAACACATTTTGGTTTTGTTCCCTAACTAAAAATTCTGCCTTCAATTCTCTAACTTTCAATATTCTGATTTTGTCAATATCGTTTAATTCCCCCAAATACATGGCAGTTGAAATATCCTAGTTGGTATGTCGTCCGATGAACAAAACGATGTCATTTGTCACTTAACCAAATGACGTTGTTTCTGGTAAAATTAGAAGGTAATGGACTAGAATATATATTTGGGTGAGAATTTAGATTCAATTTAGGGTAAATTTACGAGCAACAGCGGGATTTGCAACCATGTCCATACACACATCTTCTCAGCTAAGATTGTGCAACCATGACACCATTTTAGTTCCAAAAGACACCATTTTAGTTTACTCAAAACAATGTCGGTTGATAAACTTTATTGTTTAATGCCACTTGAGTGCCACATAGATTATATTATGTCACGTCAGCAAATCCCTAAATTATTTCCGATCGAAGGCCATCGTTGGAGGCAAAATCAGAATAAATTGAAAGTTGAGGAATTTGAAGGTCGAATCTTTAGTTGCGAGAATTTATTGAAAGTTGAGGAATTTACATGCCAATAACCCTAAAAATTAATGCCAGAAAGGAATGAAAATGAGAGCCGTCGGTGACATATATATATATATATATATAACAATACTTTGCTACTATTTGAGACTACTGACTGATATGTATTCAGTTCAAAGGAGTGTGATTGAAAGAATCCTTGCCGTACACCAAAATAGTAACAAAATATGATATCGCGACATTGTTATCCTATCCTATGCATAACATGTGTGTGGTGGATTATCAATTAATAAGAATTGAAGAATGAAATGATTTCTTTTATAGAATATAATAAAGTTGATGAATCTTATAAATTTAAACCTAGAAACTAAGATCTTGGTCGGTAATCCTCTCCCCTTGCTTTGGTTAAGCTCAAAATGAAAGGCAAAATTAGCCACTGCAATTGCTAATCGGTGGACTGGAATGTAACATAAATTTTTAAAAAAGGACTCTAGTTAACAATCGACTATGTATGTCGTAGCTCTATAATAGATTGGAGTTACTTCATATTCATAAATTATTATTAAAAATCATGGTTCCTAAGAGAAAAAAATGCATACATATTACAATTTAAATTGCATTATCGTTTCTTCATAAAATATATTTTTTCAAACTGTAGCAAACATGAAAATGAAACTAAAAAGAAAAGCAATGAAGGCCACAATCAACCATGGATTTCTCTGACGTTGTTGATGGTCTCTTTCTAATGTCGAGAAGTCAAAAGACATGTAGGGCGATAAGCATTTCAAATTAAAAATTATTAATCAAGATGAATGCAAATGATTATAAAACTATGAAGTTGGAAAGAATGGAAAGCATTACAGCGATAGTTACATTGCTGATAAACATGCGCCATTTCATAAACAATCAAATATATATCGGCTTATTGCCACAGATTATCAACAAATAATGGGTGCAAATTCAAACAAATAGTCTAAAGGTAGGCAATAACTTATATGCAACCTGCCGCACCCAATGTGACCGCGCGTGGGTTGCAGGTGCCTCACCCTTTTTTTTTTTTTGCCTCTTCGTTTTTTTATTTTGCGCTTCTTCTTTGGTCAAGATTCGAGCGAGAGGAGTCGAAGGCCTCAGAGCGAGCCGAAAAAATCCAAATTGTTGTCTGATGATTATCTTTATATTAGTAATGGAAGCGAAGACGGAGCCGTAAAATCAAAGCCGAAGGCGGAGCCAGAAAAAAAAAAAAATTTAAAAATCGAAAAAATTTATTTTTTGACTGGGTCAACGGATCAACCCGATCCGGATTCGATTGCATGGCAAGCGACCTGCTACACCCAAGTCCTACACACTAAAAGGTAAGAGTTAGCTGTAGTATTTTCAATCAAGATTATAAATTAATAAACTTTAGTTCATTAACTTTAGTCCAGATACTGTCATGCATATTCATATAGTCATGGGCAGATCTATGTTATGTCTGGGCTGAGCTTCAGCCCACTGCAGTTTCAAAATAGTCTCTTATGTGTATGTGTATTTTTATAAGTAAATCTTGTGGTAACCCAGTGGTAAAAGTTGTTTAGGTGATCTAAAGAGACCCATGTTTGATTCTCTATTACATCATCACTTTTGAGAGGCTTTATTTGAATTCTCAAATTTTCTAGCAATTATCAGTGCCATCAATTACATTTAAAAAAAAAACTTCTTAACATTTTTTAGCAATTCTCAATGCGCATTAATTTTTAAATCTCAATTTTTTCTAGCAATAATTAGTGCCATCATCAATCGCATCTTTAGAAAAATTATTCTCAACCTTTCTTAGCAAGTCTCAATGCTAGCAATCTCAACTTTTAAAAATTTCATCAATGCTAAAATTTTCATTATATATAAAGATTTCAAACACTAAATAAAAATTTACTATTATTTTTAATTAACAAACTCAATTTATTTTGAAATTTAAAGGTTCTAATAGAACTTGAACTTTTATTCTATGTTCAGTGCTTTTATAAGAAAATGTCATAATCTATGGCAATAGTAATTCAGTTAAATAATTTTTTCAAATATTTTAAATATAACATGAGATCTATTTTTAACGTGATAATCAATTATTTTTCAAATTTTATCGTTTCAGGGCTCATATTATGTAGGTATGGTCGTGCTAAAGTATAAATATGTTCTATTGCATTGAAATGTTTTATGTCATGACAAAAATTAATACGGTAAAGTGTTTGCCTATCAGCCCACCCTATTAACAAATCTTGAATCCGCCCCTGCATATTATAGTGTAATAAAAATGCATGATGCCCGCCGCCTAAGATTCATGGCACTATAATTTGAATTTTGGATTGTGATCAGCATAAAGATAGTGCCATGTTAAAATTTGATGTGTGTGTTTTTGTTGTTCATATTATTAGTTTTTCTTTTGCTTTGTTTGGATATAATTTGTATTTTTTATGTCATTTTCTAAAGGAAGTGGAGAGTTTGTGAGTATAGAGATTTGGCTTAGAAAAAATTAAGAAGGAAGAATTTTTATGCAACTTTGGAGAGATTGAAAGCTATTTTGTTGTGGAATACAATTGATCAAATGAGCTGGACTTTTATAATTGTAATCGATAAAACAATATGTTATTTATTTTCACTTTAGGACTTTTATTATTATTATTTTTTATTAGTATTAGGTTATTAGTTTTAGTATGGGCGGCTAATTAGATGGGATATATATTTCTTTGAGACCGCAAGGAGGAGACATCCGTTTCCATATACTGAGTTTTAATTTCCAGCCGCAACATTAGGATTAGTGGGGAGATGAATTCATCTTGGGATTTTCTGGTGACAATTTTCTTGTTCTATGTAATTCTTCGATTATTATGCTTGTTTATACAATTTGATCGTGTTTAATCCATTTAATATGCGTAGCTAATTCTCTAATTCGGCGAGAATATTGAAACATTAATTTAATAATTATATGAAATCTAATTGTTCGTATAATTAATTTGCTAGGAGTTCAACTTATTTCTTGTGTTTAGAGTCAATTCTAATTTTATTTAAATCTGATCAACTTAGATTTAATTGGATTAAAGTCAATTAGTTCTCTCAATCTGTAACTGTTGGAATAGGGTTAATTAGTGATAAAGCTACCATATTCGTAGTAGGAATTGAATAAATTGTTAGACGGATTATTACTTGAGTTCTTGGGTAATTCGTCTAAATTGGATTCCTTCAAAGCTAAAAGCTATTAGAGCATTAAAACTAAGTCTGGCGTTTCCAGCTAGGTTGTGTTTTAATAAGAGAAATAGTTAGGTCTGACATCTATAACTAACTATCGATAAAGTACGTACGAATTGGGGTCTACTGCATACACAGTACCCTATAACTGGTTGGTCCTAGAGAATTAATTAATCTTTGCGACGATGATCAGAGCCTAAACTAGTGTGGATTTATTCTAAACCGGATTACTTTTCCTTTGATTACTATCTTGTTGCAAAATTTAAGGCGTGGTGGCTATATCGAAATTGATTCATAGAAAAAATAAGTGATTATCTCGTTGTCTGTGGTTCGACCCTACTTATCACTATACTCATTTTGATTTTGAGCAAAATTTGCAGAAATTATTTGGGGTATACGACCCTCACCAAAATTACGATAACATCAATTATAAATTAAAATATACATATGTAAGATATATCTGTGTGCTAAACATTAGATGAATATATGTTTCATGATTATGTGATTTAAGTTAGGTGTACTAATGGTCCCGATACGAGTTACTGGTGTATGGGGGGGGGGGGGGAATACACCAGTAAGGATTTTAAAATTAAACTCTTGAAAATTACTTCAACCGAGTAAAAAGACTCAGTTGGAATCTCACAGCTGAGTATGCAACCTCAGCTGGAAGAGTTGTGTTGTGCGGAATGTGGTGGAAAATAAACTCGTAAAACAACTCACGCTTTTATGGACGGTTGGTCAAAAACCAAAACAGTTGAGAATGCACAAATGCGGTTTGTATGCTGGTTAGTCAGTCAGATAAGAATGCAAGAAATAACTGAACAAAGAAAAACACAAGCACACAGAGAATTAACGTGGTTCGGAGCTAACACTCCTACGTCCACGGGGAGTTGTGAGTCCACACAACTCTGTCCAAGTTCTTCTGGACAAACCACTCAGCTTACGCGGGCTGAGCAACCGTTATGGATAAGTTTGCGGGTA
Organism: Schizonepeta tenuifolia; assembly: GCA_029490685.1. Taxonomy (NCBI): domain Eukaryota; kingdom Viridiplantae; phylum Streptophyta; class Magnoliopsida; order Lamiales; family Lamiaceae; genus Schizonepeta; species Schizonepeta tenuifolia. Next base: position 3,820,088 of record JANLIY010000007.1, read on the forward strand.
CTTATCAACCTTACAGTTTAGTTTTCGGGTACTAAACGACCTAACTACTCAGTTGCAGGAAGAGTAGGATCCTAAACCTTTTCAGGTGAAAGCAAAATGGGGTTCCAACTAAAAGCTCGAACGTGAAGTGAGCTATAATCTAACTCTCTACGAACTCTCACTAAGTGATGTTCTCAAGGTTCGATCTAAAGACACAAAAACTAACTAACTCTAGAACTCTCAACAGGTGATGTTCTAAGAGATTCAGTTCAGCTCGTGAAGAATATTGCTCTTTCTTTCGCTCTCTGGTTTCTTCTCGCGTGTGTGTCTTCTCTATTCTTCGAATGAATGAAGGCCTCTATTTATAGGCGGGGAGTATCAACTAGCCGTTGGAGGAGCTGTTGATCTCTGTTCTTTGAAAGCGATGGCTTGTCTCTGATCTCTGCAGACTTTCCCGATATGGCATCTGTGCTCTTCTGCTTTCCATCTGAGATAGCCTTATGTTGGGCCAAATGGGGTAATGACTGAACGGTCAAACCCTCACGTGACTTCCTTTTTGAAATTCAAATCTTAACAACAGACTTCCAACAAGGAATGGTCGGTTAAGACCTGTAAAGATAAAATCTTAATAATGCTCAAACAGCGAGCCTACCTACTAACATTAGGTTCTGACAACATCTACTCGGTTGGGGTCAGTTGGTTTTGGAATTCATCAAAACTCTTACTAATAAATTTCCCAACAATTCCCCCCTTTTTGATGATGCCAAAACCACTTACAACTTTAAACCACTACTGATCTAAACCTCACTAACTTATCTAAAATCTCAGCTGAAATTCTAGACAGTCTATAAGATAAAACATCAAAGGGTTAGTACAGTTATAATATGGTATTTAAAAGACTTTGCGATTCAGAGCTTGGACAATGAGGGATTGTTCATCAAGGTGAATCTTATAACTGAGTAGTTTTCATTACAACTGATTGTTACAAAGATAGGCGCAAAAACCAAAAATTACAACAGTTGCTAGAAAACTAACTGAGCTAGAACTGTAGCCCATACTTACTAAAGATCCTAACAAAAATTTCTCTCTTGGTAGGTGACTCCTTGGAAATGTCCACTCCATGCTCCTTGCAAACCTGCCTCGCCTCAGCTGCGATCTTCGTGCGGTTCGGGTTGCTTGAGTCTGGGAGAAGAGGAGGCCGATAAGTAACCCTCTTCGGAACTGGAACAGTGTTCAAGTCCAGGTTGGCGTCAATCATAGCCCGCCTGAACTGGCTGAACATACCAGGATCCTCTGAGTGCAACTCAGTCAGCGCTTCCTTGAATGCTTTCCTTGGGTCGTCAGTTGCGTAAACCTTTCTGTAGTAGAAGTCGTTCACGAACTCCTGCTTGAACAACTCCCACTCTTCATTCCACTCGGTCGGCATCCACTTGTCAACATGCCTGAACCAACTCTCTACCTTGGACTTTGCTGGCAACCTTTGTTGCTTCAACTGAGCTTCCACCTTTGATTGATGTTTGTTGATGCGGCGTCGGCTGCGGGAGGCAACGTTGCGGTCCAAATTTTGGGACAACTTCTTCAGCTTATCCTCGAACTGGTTCACCCTCCTCGCCTGGCTGGCGGCAAACTTTCTGATCCAGCTCGGGTTCATGAAGTCCTTCTCCTCTACATCCATAGCCTTGGCCGCTGCAATGCACTCTTCGGTTGTTATCCCGTCGAGTTCAGAATCCAGCTCGGCTGCGATCTCGGCTATGGAGCTGTAGGAAACTCCAATCTTCTCTGCCTGCTCCAAGTCTTTAGACATCTCAGCTCCACCGACTTCGGTTGACTTGGGAGCAGCAGACTTCCTCCTCCTCAGCTGAGATTTGGATGATTGAGCAGCTGGCACTCCTTGTTCTTGGGTCTCTTCTTCTTCCTGCGCCTCAACCTCCGTCTCCTTCTCTTCCCCCTTTTTGGCATCAGCAACAAGGCTTGCTACTGAACCGTCCAGAGAGTTGAGTTTATCCTCGGTTAGTTGAACACGGTTGAAGAGTTCATCGACCGCACACTCCAGCTCGATCTTCTTCTCCAGTTCGGAGTCCTGGCGCTCTTGTTCGGCCTTCTTCAAGACAGAGAGGTTGTCGATGACCTCTGTCTGAAAGGTAGTGAACTCAGCCCACCGCGACTCGAACCTGGACTCCCATTCTGCATCCTGTGTCTGTTGGGACTTGGCAAGATTTGAGTCGGCCAAGGATTTGAAGATGTTAAGCTCCGACTTCAATCCCAACAGAGTTGTCTTCAGCTCTGACACTTCTTGACTGGTGGAGGAGGAGAATTCGTTCAGCTTGGTCTTCAGATCAACGTTCTCCTCCACCAGTTGTTGGTTCTTGACTGCTTGTGCTTCCAACGCCCTCAGCTGGTCATCTTGTTGGTGCTGGATGTTGGCGAGCAGTTCGGTCCTCAGCTGGTTGACCCTCTCAGCTACCAGCTCACAGATTTCTTCAGATGATGGAGCATGCTGAGCAACTGGAGGGGCTTGAGCAGTTAGAGCTAGAGGCTCAGCTGTGACCATGGCTTGTCTGTTCGCCAGGTACAGCTTCAAATCTTCTTCTTCTTCTTTCGCGGCTGCGGCGGCCGCATCGACATCCTCAAGGAAGTCAACTGATTTAGCCAACATGCTGTCGAGGAAATCAACGCACTCCTTTCCAGCTGCCTCCCTTGTGTCCGTCTCTTCAGCTTGACTCTGGTCCATCCGTCGAGTGAGCAGCGCGATCCGGTTGTTGTATGCCACCTCCAAGTTGGAATAGTTGAAGTAGGCTCGGATGCGAGACTCATCGGACTTCAGCCTGTCCCAGCTCTGCACCCTGATCGTGTCTTCCTTGACGTACCAGTGGCTGAAGATCAGGTGGAACTGGTACAATAGCTCGGTTCCCAGAGTGGCGAAGATGGGCATGTTGTGAGCCTCAGGGAACAAACCTAACAGCTTTTGAAAGCAGTAGGCCACCCTGCCTTCGTGCTCCTGAGCAACTGCCTGCAGGTCCTCCGCTTCATTAATTGGGGAGGGGGTAAGATTGTATGGCTCTAGTTCAAGAGGTTCATCGATGTTGGCCAAAGAGTCGGTCGCAACATCGGCATCGAGCTGAGCGCTCGGAATTTTGGATTCGGTTGGGAGAGTGGGTTCAATGGTTTCCTCAACATCGGCCGAAGGAGCGGTCACGATGTTGGCATCGAGCAGAGTGCTCGGAATTTCTGGCTCTGGTTGGGTAGAAAGAGCAAGAGGCTCTGGGGGCGGTACGGCATTATTTCCTGCCGTGGGGGAGGTTGTAACATCTTCAACGTCCTCAGATGAGAAGGATGCATCTGACGTCTCCATGCCCTCAACCTCATCAGCTCCGGGGGCTCGAGGGACGATCTCAAACGAGGCGGCCTCAGCTGAGCGGCTGGATTCGGAACGCTCCTCAGTAGGTGTTGACTCAACCGGTGCCTCCTCCTCAGCTGGCTCCTCAGCTGGTATCTCAACTGGCTCCTCAGCTGACTCATCAGCTGGAACATCAGTTGGCTCATCAGCTGGCACCTCAGCTGCCTTCTTGGTCGACTTCTTGAACCGTACCCTTAACTTTTTCTGGGCAGGTTCCTCAGCTGACTCCTTTTCTGACTCAGCTCGTCGGCGAGCAACTTTGGATTTGGCAGGGCGAGCAGCGGCTTGTTCCCCCTCAGCTATTGACTCAACTGCCTTTCCCGACTCCCTCTTTTCTTTAGGAGTGTAGACACTCCTGAGCACCTCCTGTGTTTCCTTGGCTATCGGGAACAACAGCGGCGTCTCCTCGCAGTCAGCCCAGACCATGTTGCGGTCCTTGGTTGCGAGCAAGATGAGGGCAGAGATTTTGCAGCCGAAGTTGAGTGTCCCTTTCACACTTAGCAGCTTCTCTCCAGACTTTTTTGTAGTCTCAGAGATCTTCGACTTCTCCACCATCAACTGGTTCAAGAAATATTGGAACCAGTTGATTTGGTGTTGGTGCTCCAGGGCCACCAACTGCTTCAGTTTAGGTCGGCTGATGTCGCCGAAAGCGCTACTGTAACCGAACACCACCTTCGACACAGCATCGAACAACAGGCGATGTTCCGGCTTCAGCTTCGTCCGTTGCATGTTGCTCCTTAACTTCTCCGGCTCGATCAGAGCATCCTGCAGAAACTCATCCGCCTGCTCGTCGGTAATATTCTCCAGGAACTCGGTGGCGGTGTGGTTGGCGGGAATGATGTACCGGAGGACATCGGACACGTCGATGGAGAAGGTGACACGACGTATGGTCCTGGCCGGAACATCTCTTTGTCGGCAGGACACCTCCGTAGATACTCCCTATGTCATGTCAAGGGGGCGGGTGAGGTTGACGTAGAACTCCCCGACTTGTCGCCTGAGCAAGTGGGAGGGGCAGAGCTTGGCCCATTCCAGGAGGCCATTCTCTCTGAGTGTGTTGGCGAGCGGGGCCAAGACCGGCGACTTCAGTTCCTCGTTGGAGAGGATTTGCTCGAAGTGAATCTTCGATACTAGCATATTGAACGATTCTTCATATGTGGTAGGGACGAGGGATGGTCCGGATGAAGCCATTCTCTTACTTTTTGGTGCCATAAGTGATCACTGCAAAGAGAATATATAGAAGAAAGGAAAGACAATCTTTTGCAGAAATGGGTTAGGCAAAAACTGGGAAGACGATGAATAGAGAAATCAGATATGCACGAATGAGGAAAGTGAGAGATTTCTTCCTAATTTTTTGCCTTATATAGGTCTTTGACTCGGATGAAATCGACGGCTGGGGTTAAATGGCACGAATCCATCAACGGCTGAGATTACGCGACTGTTGACTATCTTTGACTTGACGTTTTGATTCGAGTTCCAACCAGCGCGTGAGAAGGTGTACAGTTTATCTTGTCAGCCCAGTCGCACTATAAAGTAGGCTATGGATGTTCAGCCGTACTTTACATTTAATGCGACATGATGGCTATTTTTAATGTAACTGACTAGTTCAGGAATGTTTGAATTTATTTCAAACATTCTCATTTAAGAACATATCACCTTCAGCCATAAATGTTACCTGCCACCTGATGTCGAAATCAGCTGAGTTCCCATGTTGCAGCATACCATCAGCTGACTCGAGTTCGTCTATTCAGCTGACGTCTGATTCCTTCGGATGGCAATCTGTATCTGAGATTCCCCTTTCAGCTGAGCTTCCCCCTCCATCTGAGCTTCCCCCTCAGATGGGCATCTATCTCTTCACTTCCGCTGGTTCCTCATTTGATGGATCCAACAATCCAAGGAGGTCACATAGCATCTTGAACTGTGCTTCAGCTAGAGGTTTGGTGAAGATATCAGCTCTCTGAATCTCAGTTGGAATCTTCTCCATGGACACATCCTTCTTCTCAATATGATCTCGGATAAAATGATGACGGATATCAATATGCTTTGTCCGAGAGTGGTGAACAGGATTCAAAGAGATAGCTATGGCACTTGAGCTATCACAATGAATGGGAACCTGTCCAGTTGCAACTTCATAATCTCTCAGCTGTTGCTTGAGCCATAACACTTGCATGCAACAGCTTCTGGCAACCATATACTCTGATTCGGTTGTAGAAGTGGCAACACATGCTTGTTTCTTTGAGAACCATGAAACTAGCTTGCTTCCCATGAACTGACAGTGTCCAGATGTGGACTTCCTGTCCAACCGATCTCCTGCTAGATCTGCATCTGAGTATCCAGTCAGTTGGATATTGTCTTCAGTTGGATACCACAATCCAACATTAACAGTTCCCTTCAGGTACTTGATGATATTCTTTGCTGCCAACATGTGTGCTTCCCTCGGTTGAACTTGGAACCGGGCACACACTCCAACTGCGTATGATATGTCTGGCCGGCTGGCAGTTAGGTATAGCAAAGAACCGATGATCCCTCTATACTTACTGGAATCCACGAGCTTTCCTTCAATTCCAGGTTCAATCTTCTAGTTAGTATTCATCGGGATCCATGTGATCTTACTTGTCTGCAATCCAAACTTGGTGATGAGTTCTTTGGTATACTTGGACTGATTGATGAACATTCATTCTGGTGAATGCTTTATTTGTAATCCAAGGAAATAATTCATCTCGCCCATCATTGACATCTCAAACTTCTCCTTCATAAGATCTGAGAATTTCTTGCACAGCTCCTCTGACTTGGAACCGAATATGATGTCGTTAACATAGATTTGCACAACAAGAATGTCATCTCCAACTTTGATGGTGAACAGGGTTTTGTCAACTGACCCTCGTTTGAAACCCGAGTTCAGAAGAAAATCACAAAGAGTGTCATACCAAGCCCTTGGCGCTTGCTTTAGTCCATAGATAGCTTTCTTCAACTTGTACACTCTTCCATCTCCAGTCTCAAAACCAGGAGGCTGTTCAACATATACATCTTCCTTGATATCTCCGTTGAGGAATGCACACTTCACATCCATCTGATACACCTTGAACTTGTGATGTGCGGCATAAGCTAGAAAGATTCGAATGGCTTCCAGCCTTGCAACCGGCGCGAAGGAGTCCTCGAAATTGATTCCTTCTTGTTGGCAGTATCCTTGAGCTACCAACCTTGCCTTATTCCTCACTATGAATCCAATGGCGTCTCTCTTGTTTTGAAAATCCACTTCAATCCAATCACCTTGACACCATTTGGTCTTTCTACCAACTCTCATACACAGTTGCGTAGAAACTCATTTAGTTCTTCTTGCATGGCTGTTGTCCAGTGAACACGGTTGAGAGCTTCCACAACGTTCTTCGGTTCTGGCACATCTGCTACAAAGCAAGAAATCATGGCAACATCTCCAGCTTGCTCGAACTCCTCTAGAACTGCCAACTCCTCAGCATATTGGGCATAAGTGTTGGAATCTTCCTCGGTTGAATCCTGAGTCGCAACTCTGCTTCTTGTACGTATACCTTCGGTTGGATCTCCGATGATATTGTCAGTGGAATGAACTTCATACCATCTTCGGTTGCGTCTTCCTTCTTCTTCCAACTGTGGCTGTTCCGTGATCTGAGTTGGAGTCTTCAGAGCTGGTGATTGATCAGCTGTTGAGTCTGGATCCTCAACATTGACATTATTTTGAACCGGACTTGGTTGAGCTTTGGATGCTGATGCAGTTGAAGGGACATCAGCTGGAGTTCCTCCTTGAGATGATCTGGGGTCCTCGCATTCATCTTCAGAGGAGTATGGATCCTCATCCTCGGTTGCCCATACCAGTGGTTCAGCTAGATTTTTTTCCCTTAGAGCTTGTGATCTGGTGAGAACAGGTGGAACTTGTGGATTGCCCTGTTGTCCTTTAGCCTGTTCCCTGCACTCAAAAGTAGATTCATCAAAACTAACATGAGGTGTTATCTCCACAACACGAGAGCTATTGTTGAAAACTCTATAAGCCTTGATCCGAGCGGCATATCCGAGAAATATGTCTTTCGAAGCTTTGGCATCAAAAGTTTTTAACTGAGTTTTCCCATTGTTGTAAATATAACACTTAGAACCAAAAACGCGAAAGTAAGAAATATCTGGCTTCCTGCGTCTCCATAGCTCGTATGGTGTCTTTCCCAACCGCTTGGTCAGAAGAGACTGGTTCTGAGTGTAGCAGGCCGTGTTGATCGCCTCAGCCCAAAATCTCTTTGGCAGAGCTGAGCTGGTTAGCATGGATGTAGCTGCATCCTTTAGTTTTTTGTTCCTTCGCTCAGCTACTCCATTCTGTTGTGGAGTACGCGCAGCTGATGTCTGATGGGTAATTCCATTCTTCTCGCAATACTCGATGATGGTTTCATTTAGAAACTCAGTTCCTCGATCTGATCAGATAGAAATGATCTTCATCTCTTGTTGGTTTGATATCCGATCCATCAGCTTGGGTAGCTCATCTCGGGTTTCACTCTTGTAGCGCATGAAGATGGTCCACGTATATCTTGAGTAGTCATCAGTTACAACCAGGGTGTACTCGTTCCCGTTCATGCTCTTGGGTGTAACTGGCATGAAGAGATCCATATGGATCAGCTGTAACACTCGATCGATTGAGGGAGTTGATTTCAACCAGAAGGAGGATCTAGCGAGCTTTCCCAATTGGCATGCACTGCAGATATGTGTTGTTGAAAACACTCGGTTTGGTATGCCTCTTGCATGTTCTTGTCTGGCGAGTCAGTTTATTGTCTTGAAGTTCAGATGGTTGAGCCTTTTGTGCCACAGCCAGCTCACATCTGAACTGCTCTTTGATAGCAAGCAGGTGTCAGGAAGACTACTGTTCCAGTCAGCATAGTAGACGTTCCATGTTGGCGATCGATTTCCCAACAATATGACCTGCTTTGATCCGACATCTTTAACCCTGCAACCCTGTGCATCAAACTTGACAGAGAAACCATTATCACAGAATTGGCTGATGGAGAGCAAATTATGCTTCAATCCATCAACATAAGAGACATTAGAAATCGAAACATGATTGGTTTCAAGGGTACCGTAACCTCTGGTGTAACCTTTTGAGTTATTACCAAAAGTAACTGAGGGTCCTTCTTTCTCCACGAAACTTCCAAGCAAATCTTTCAGATTTGTCATGTGTTTCGAGCATCCACTATCCATCACCCACATTGTAGCAGACGCTTTATTCTTCCTCAGCTGTTTCTCCTGTACCTGCAAGGAGAAACTCGCTTAGGTCCCCAATTTCAGTTGGGTCCTGGAGGGTTAGAACCAGTTCCCCCTGGAACTGTGCGTCGCTTTTCCCTGTTAACTTGGATGGATTCATCATTCCAGATCACTTTTCCTTCATCATCAACTATAACAACACCTCGGTTATCCTTAGGCTTGTTGTTAGTAGTGATGTTCTGTTTCTTAGGAGCAGTTGAATTTCTCCCATTCTGATCTTTCGGAGGATAAGCTTTCCCCCTGTTTTTGATGGCGATTTTTATCCTGTTGAATTTGTCTGTGAGGTCGGACGCCATGTTGGAATCTTTGTGGCTAATTCTGATTCCAACTCCTTGAGTGTTGTTGATAGGTGTTCATGCCCTATTGATGATTCATGTTGTGGCATGAGTATCTCCAACTGTTCGACCTGTTCCTTATCGGTTGACTCGGTTGGAACCTTTGGTTAAACTGGGGATGGAACCACCGTTGATTCAGATGATTGAACCCTTGTCGGTTCTGCGGTCGGTTCCATTCTTTCTGTTGTTGACTCTGAGGTTGATGCAGAGGTCGGTTCTGATTCTGAATTCGGTTGCGATTATGTCTTCGATGCCTCTGATTCCTCTTCTGACTTTTGGAACATTCCCCCTCGGTTGATACCCCGACCGATGGAACATTCTGTCCTTCATCTACTGTTCCTTTTCCCTTCTCAGTTGTGGTTTCCTTGGTCGGTTGAGCTTGCTGAAAAACGGAGGTTGAATTACTTTGTGGTGACTCAGATTCCACTGTGTTCGGTTCAACAGCCTTGACCTCGACAGCTTTGATAAAGGTTGCTGGAGGAATTCCACTATCTTTAATCACATCATAACCGAGTCCTGACACGTCATCCATCTGTCTGCTGTAACTGATAAGATTCTCTATGATCTTGGATGACTGATACAGCTTGATTAGATTGTCCTTCTCAGTTTGCAACTCCTTGAGGAGGACAGTTATCTGCTCGGTTTGTCCATCTGACTTCTTTATCAGCTGGTCGATCTGAGTCTCTTGATTTTTCAACTGATCTTGCTGTTCATTGATCTGCTTTGTCATGTCCTCATCAGTTGGAGCCTTGGCCTCGTTCAGTTGACTTTTGAGATTCTCAATCTCCTCGGTTTGGCTCTTGATCAGATCGTCTTTTTCGGTTAAGGAATCTTCAAGTTTGGCGAACTGAGCTTGAAGACTCTTAAACTCAACCGATTGGTAATGCAGTTCCTCACTGAGTTCTTGAAAATCACTCCAGGAGGGTTCCAACTCTTCATCCAGTGATTCCTGCATGTTAGAAATATTGAAAGAATTAAACTTAGCAGGATTAGAGTGTACCTCAGTATCATCCTGGTCAGTTCCAATAGCCATGAGGCATTGATCCTGATCGGTAGAGTGTACCTCAGTATCATCATGGTCAGTTCCAATAGCCATGAGGCATTGATCCTGACCGGTAGCGTTGTTGGTGGAAGTCAGCTCATCCTCATCTTCAGTGTCAGTGAAGATGTCCATGTCGTCAGCTGCTTCTTCTGCAACCATGGCCTTGTTCTTTCCAACTTGTTTGGCCCTCAACGTTTCTCTCTCTTTCTTCGATAGATCAGGGTAGTCAGCCTTGAAATGACCTTCCTTGCCGCATTCAAAGCAACCGTTGGTGACAGGCTTTGAACTGTCTCGAGTTCGGTTTGATTTGTAGAATTGTTTGTATTTCCCGAACCGAGTGTCCATGTCGGCTAGTTTCTTTGACATGGCTGCAATGTTCTGTTGCAGTTCCTCTCTACTTGGCTCCTTTGCAGTCATGTCAGCCGATCTGGTTGGCCTCGATGTTCTTGATTTGGAGTAGTCAGCTTGAAGAGCAACTGACTTTGAGGCTGAGCCAACATCCTCAAGTCGACTCGTCTGAACCGAGGACTGAGATCTTCTTCGGTTCACCTTATACTCATTTCCCTTTAAGATTGAGAACAATCTTTCAGTTCCCATTTCACCAAGGTCAGCTCGGCTCTCGTGGATATTGGTGAAAGTATCCCACTCAGCCGGTAGAGCTTGCAACACTTTGAGATTGATTTCTCTTAGTGTGTATTTTTCTCTTCGGATGGACTGGATTCTTCTGAGGATGTCCATAAACCGGAGCTCTAGCTGATCAATTGTTTCATCTGTCTTCAGACAAAAGTTATCGAAGTCGTAGCATGCATGTGAGAACTTGTTCTCCTTCGTCTCATCGCTTCCTTCACTCAGCGATGCCAGGATATCCCACATTTCTTTGGCAATCTCACACTCTTCAATCCAGGGGAGATAATCTTGTCCAACAGTGGACATAATCGTGCTTTGAGCCCAGATATCCAACTGGCTCACCTTGGCTTCCTCTGGAGTGTAGTCTTCCGGCTGCTTCTCCACAAACTCCACAACTGTATCCTCATCGTTGGGATTTGTAGGAGTGCGAGTGATCCTCTCTTTGATGATGATCGGTCCGGATGAAAGTATTTGTTGCATCCTATGATGCTTCGACAGTAAGATCTTTTTCATCCGTGTCCTCCAGGATGTATAATTTACAACCGAGAACATTACCACGATCTTATCCTTGACGTCCATCTGCACACAACAACAGAACAAATATGCAAGCAAGTATGCACTAGCGTGAAAAAATAGATCTATTCAGTTGACCACTGAAGAAACTTTCTCGAATTCACACCTTGTGAAACAGAGTCAGTAGTCTTTTGAACCACTGCTCTGATACCACTTGATGGTCCCGATACGAGTTACTGGTGTATGGGGGGGGGGAATACACCAGTAAGGATTTTAAAATTAAACTCTTGAAAATTACTTCAACCGAGTAAAAAGACTCAGTTGGAATCTCACAGCTGAGTATGCAACCTCAGCTGGAAGAGTTGTGCGGTGCGGAATGTGGTGGAAAATAAGCTCGTAAAACAACTCACGCTTTTATGGACGGTTGGTCAAAAACTAAAACAGTTGAGAATGCACAAATGTGGTTTGTATGCTGGTTAGTCAGTCAGATGAGAATGCAAGAAATAACTGAACAAAGAAAAACACAAGCACACAGAGAATTAACGTGGTTCGGAGCTAACACTCCTACGTCCACGGGGAGTTGTGAGTCCACACAACTCTGTCCAAGTTCTTCTGGACAAACCACTCAGCTTACGCGGGCTGAGCAACCGTTATGGATAAGTTTGCGGGTACTAATCAACCTTACAGTTTAGTTTTCGGGTACTAAACGACCTAACTACTTAGTTGCAGGAAGAGTAGGATCCTAAACCTTTTCAGGTGAAAGAAAATGGGGTTTCAACTAAAAGCTCGAACGTGAAGTGAGCTATAATCTAACTCTCTACGAACTCTCACTAAGTGATGTTCTCAAGGTTCGATCTAAAGACACAAAAACTAACTAACTCTAGAACTCTCAACAGGTGATGTTCTAAGAGATTCAATTCAGCTCTTGAAGAATATTGCTCTTTCTTTCGCTCTCTGGTTTCTTCTCGCGTGTGTGTCTTCTCTCTTCTTCGAATGAATGAAGGTCTCTATTTATAGGCGGAGAGTATCAACTAGCCGTTGTTGATCTATGTTCTTTGAAAGCGATGGCTTGTCTTTGATCTCTGCAGACTTTCCTGATATGGCATCTATGCTCTTTTGCTTTCCATCTGAGATAGCCTTGTGTTGGGCCAAATGGGATAATGACTGAACGGTCAAACCCTCACGTGACTTCCTTTTTGAAATTCAAGTCTTAACAACATGCTTCTAACAAGGAGTGGTCGGTTAAGACTTTCGATCTTCAACTAGCTTGTTCTTCAGCTGATGTTCTTATCTGACAACTAACAGTTGAACTCTCAGCTGACTTCATCTTCAAGCTGTTGATCTTCTCGGTTGAGTTCTACAACTGATGTTCTGAAACTGAACACTCAGTTGTCTTCCTTGTATCTAATCAGTTGGGTTCGAACGCTCAGATGGCTTTCTTTCATCTGATGTTCTCTTCCCCTTTATTGCTTCTCATCTGATGAACGCTCAGTTGTTTTCCTTACAACTGATGTTCTATCTTTTGAATGTGACTTCCCCCTTTTTGCATTATGAAGAAGTGAACGCTCAATCGTCTTTCTTACAACTAATGTTCTGTCCGAGTGATGCCTTATTGCCATCTTCAGCTGGAGACCTGTAAAGATAAAATCTTAACAATGTTCAAACAGCGAGCCTACCTACTAACATTAGGTTCTGGCAACATCTACTCGGTTGGGGTCAGTTGGTTTTGGAATTCATCAAAACTCTTACTTATAAATTTCCCAACATGTACTGTATGAATGACTTAATCGTGACATTCAAAAGATTGTACTCCCTCCGTCCTTATTTTAAAGTCTCATTTGCTCTTCAAAAATTGATCCTAATTTAAAGTTCACTTTGCTTTTTGGACATTACTACACTTAAGGGTGGAAATCGGTTCGGTTACGTGTTAACCGCACCGATAACCGTTTAACACGTTTTTTTGTAACCGATAACCGAACTGTAATTATTTTCGGTTAACCAATAACCGCTGCGGTTATTTCAGTTCGATTTTCGGTTAACCTATTTTAACCGAATATAATTATGGAAAGTAAAAACAAAGAATAAAACATAAAATTGTTATGCAAGCCACAAATATATTAGGAGTTATATTCTATTATTTACATCAAAATTCTTCAAATTGTTATATGTGAATGTGATCATGAAATAAGAGTTCAAACTTCAATCAAAATAAACATGAATTCGAATTTTCTAAGAATTTGTTAGTACACAATACACACTTAAATTTATAAGAGTATTGTTCATTATAAATAAATATATAGGGTGCAATAGATTTTATCCAAAATTGTATTATTGTTGAAACATACGATACCTAATTAATTGCATTGCATTATAGTATATGATTGATTATGTTAAAACATAAAACTAGTATTAGTAAATAATAACAATATTATGCTATGAAAGTAGAGTACTACATAAAATATATTATTAGTAATATTAAGATATAAGATGAGAGTACTACTTGTAATATATTAGTAATAATATTGTATTTAATATATCAATTAAGAATTCGGTCAATTTGGTTATTATCGGTTATAACCGTTCGGTTATCGGTTAATTCGATTATAACCGATAACTGCGTTTTCACTAATTTCATAACCGATAACCGAACCGATAACCGTAATATGCAGTTTTCGGTTAAATCGGTTATTAACCGAGTAACCGAAATCGAATTTCCACCCCTAACTACTGATAAACATCTATTTTGTAGCAACTAAACATGTTATCATAGCATAATTTGCCTTGTTTTGTCCTTAAACGTGATTGGTTTGGTATTGTTTTCACTATTTTGAATCATTTTCACATTTTGGAAGTGCTTGTGCATGTGTGTAGGTTGAGCATAGGAGGCTAAGTCGAGAGGGAAAGGTCATAGAAAAGCGAAGACGAAGAAACGGGACGAAAAGGTGGAAAACGGGACGAAACGGAGCGAACCGTGAAAACCGACGGTCCATGCATGATTTCCTGCGGTTCAGCCCTAGACCGCCGAAAACCAGTTCAGACCGCCGAAAAACAGGGCTGAACTGCCGAAAAATCCTGTTTTCGCCCAAAATCGTGTTTTTCTTCCCTCTTCGCGATTTCAACATGTAATAGCACTTTCTACCTCCTATATAAACCTCTTGGCAGCCCCAAAACGTAGAGAACATATCTGCTACACTAAATTCCATTTCAAATAGTTTTCAATTAGGGTTCTAAACACATTTTAATTCATTGTAATAGTGATTAAGCTTGGATTTGAAGACTTTGTGAAGATTTCAACATTGGGTTCCTAGTTTTTCATCTATGCTATCATTTCTCTTTTGTTTATTGTTGATTTTCATTATGTCTAGCTATATTTCTTGTTGGTTTTAGGGGTTTGTGATGATTTGTTGATAGTTTGATCATATCTTGTTGAATCTTCTATCCTTCCTCTTCTTAGTTGTGAATTTGGTGCTTTGATTCATGTGGGAATTGTTGATCACCTTTCTTGCATGCTTAGTATTTGTGAAAACTCCTAATAGGTCTTTGCTTGCATGGAATCCCATTTTCACTTCATGTTTTGGCTTGAGACTTAGTAGGTGATTGTTCAATGCATGGTAGCTTATGATCCTTGTGCTTTTGTGAGTTGTTTGATTGGCTTGAGTCTTAATAAGAGATAGTTGATTGAATGATCCTCTTTTACTAATTGTCGAGAGAGATTAGTGGATAATTGTGTGAATTGCTCCCTAAGTGGAGGATTAAAAATGGTTTGTATGATTTAGTAAGTGTTGATCAAGCTATCTAGAATCAAAATGAATCCCTAGAACCAACCCTTTCTCGTAATTGTTCCTTAATTGTTTGTTTGATCATTTGTTTGTCGTTTTTGAATGATTTCATCTTTTATTTGTTCATTTAGTTTTGATTTATTGATTATGAGTTGTAAGAATTCAAAATCGCTTTGTTCAAAGAGCTTGACTAGTAGGAATGTGCATGAATTTTATTTTCACTAAAAACTCGGCTAATAGTCCTTGAGGATATGATAACTCGTTATTTTATACTACAATAACCCGATAAAGTGCGGTTAATATTGCTTGGTAGAAAATTAGCGATAACTTTTTGGCGTCGTTGCGGGGACTATTTAGAGTTTATAGTGCTAATGATCTTTGCATTTAGAGTACTAGTTCAAGCATACTTTACTTATTTGTGTAGTTTGAATCTAAGTGTGTTCTTGGTGGGTTTGTGTAGGTGAATTGGTGTATGATCACAAGGAAAAAGGGAGGCAAAATTATTCCTTTGGACTTGGAGATTGAAATCACTCACAAGCGGGCTAGCCGAGAACGAAGAAGGAAGGCAATGGAGCACCAAAGGCCTAATAATATGGCCGACTTGGAGCGCCAAATGCAAGAGCTTCGCCGTCAAATAGAGGAGCAACAAGCTCAAAGAGATAGAGCACCACCGTCTCCAATCAACCAAATGTTTGAACCTCAAGTGAATATGTTCCAAGATGGAGGTTGGGGTAATCGGTGCAACGCCAACAACTTTGAGCTAAAGTCGGGATTGATTAATATGGTTCAAGCGGTGTCATTTGGAGGAGGGTTCAATGAAGATGCAAATGCCCATTTAAGTGTCTTTTTGGACGTGTGTGAAACTATCAAGATCCAAGGGGTCTCAAATGACGTTATTCGATTGAGACTCTTTGGATTTTTTCTACAAGACAAGGCCAAAGCTTGGTACAAGATCCTCGACCGTTCGGAAATAACCACTTGGGAGCAATTGTGTCGACTTTTCCTAGCCAAGTATTTCCCTCCTTCACGTGCTCAAAAGCTTATTTCGGACATCTCTCATTTCTCTCAATCGGGAGATGAATCAATCTATGAAGCAGGGGAGAGATACAAAGAGATGTTGAGGAGATGCCCTCAACACGGATTTTCAAAGGAGCAACAAATCTTGAACTTTTATCGAGGGCTTACTAGTCATACACGGGAGGTCGTGAATGCCACCGCCGGTGGTGGCTTGACTAACCGACCTTATGAAGAGGCGGTTCAGATTTTGGAGGAAATATCGGCCAATAGTTTTCATTGGCCACAAGAGAGGAGTTCTTCAAAGAGAGTTACTTCCATTTCCGATGAGAAGTATGATGATCTTCTTGAGCAATTCACCTTGCTCAAGAAAGACTACGAGGCCGAAAGAAAAGGAAGATTGGATGTGAAGATGGTGGCTCAACCAATGCATCAAGGAGGTGAAGAGTATTCACAAGTTGAGGATGCCAACTATTTCAATCAACGGGGGTATAGTAACTACAACCGTTCGAGTTATCCTCCGGGGAATCAAGCCTATAATCCTAATTATAGGAATCCAAATTTGTCGTATGCTAACCCGAACAATGCTATCATCCCACCATCCGGATTCTCGGTTTCTCAAGGGATGATCAATGAGCCAAAGAAGCCCATGCCGACCATGGAAGAAATGATGCAACAACTTCTCCAAAACCAAAATGCTTTTATGGGAGCAACCGGGCAAAAGGTTACAAGTTTGGAAGGGACCGTATCCGCTTTGTCTAAATCGGTGAAGATGTTGGAAGGACAAGTGAGCCAAATGACTAATCAAGCGGCTTCTCAACATAAGCCGAGCCAATTTCCTAGTAATACGGAGGTCAACCCAAAGAACCAATGCAACACCATCCAATTGAGAAGTGGAATGACTTACAACAATTACCCGGAGTTGGAAAAACAAGAATGGGTGGTGAATGAAGAATTGGAAATGGAGGAGCCCGTTCCTCTAGAGAAGAAGCTTCAAGAGCCGATCAAGGAGCCTCCAATCCCAAAAGAGGCGACTCCCAAAGTTGTTCAACCAAGCAAGGAGGTGGTTCTTAAAGCCCCTTACCCTCAAAGGTTGGCAAAAGAAAAGATGGATGAAAAACTTGCTAAATTCATGGAGATGTTCCAAAAGGTACAAATCAACATTCCTTACTTGATGCTTTACAAGACATGCCCGATTATGCAAAATTTTTGAAAGATGCGGTCTCGAGAAAGAGGAAACTTGAGAGATTTGAGACCATAAACTTATCAGAGGAATGTAGTGCCATGTTGCAAAGGAAATTGCCTTTGAAGCAAAAGGGTCCGGGGAGTTTTGTTATTGCATGTGTTATAGGAGGTGAAACATTTAGAAGAGTATTGTGTGACTTAGGGGCTAGCATAAATATCATGCCCCTGTCGATCTTTAGAAGGTTGAAAATCGGAGAGATGAAGCCCACATCGATTGCCTTGCAAATGGCCGACCGCTCTATTTCTTATCCGAGGGGAATAGTGAAAGATGTGCTCGTCAAGATGGAAGAATTTATATTCCCTATAGATTTTGTGGTACTTGACATGCCCGAAGACGACAATACTCCACTTATTCTTGGCCGTCCATTCTTGGCAACCGGGAGGGCATTGATTGATGTTCAAGATGGAGAGCTAACATTCCGTTATAATGATGAGAAGATGACTATTTCAATCTATGAAGTCATGAAGAAACCTCAAGAGTTGGAGCTTGAAGAGTGTAAGTTCATTGACTCTATTTCATCTTATTCTCAAGATCCATTGGACCATTGTATTGTTGATTCTATTCACTCATATTCGGAATTGGATGAGGCGTGTGATGAATTGTTGGAGTCTATTGCATATTTGGATGCTAATCAAGGAATTCCTTTGGAGAATTTGGCTTATCTAGATCTCTATACACCTATTGATGGAGGAGTGCCGGAAGGAGCACCCAAGCCGAATTCTTCTTCGACTTTGGAGTTGAAGCCTCTACCCGATCACCTTAAGTATGTATTTTTGGGTAAGGATGAAACTTTTCCGGTCATTATCTCTTCATTTCTTAAAGATAAGGAGTTGGATAAGTTGTTGAGGGTATTGAGGAAGTATAAATCTTCTATTGGATGGTCTATTGCCGATATTAAGGGAATTAGCCCTTCTATTTGTATGCACCGGATCTTATTGGAGGATGATGCAAAGCCGAAGGTCCAACCTCAACGTCGTTTGAATCCGGTTATGCAAGAGGTTGTGAGGAAAGATGTCTTGAAGTTATTTGATGCCGGAATTATCTATGCTATCTCCGATAGTGAGTGGGTTAGCCCGACTCAAGTGGTTGCTAAGAAAGGCGGGGTCACTGTTGTAGAAGACGAGAGTGACGAATAAATAGCCACTCGTTTGCAAACGGGTTGGAAAGTGTGCATCGATTATAGGGCGTTGAATGCGGCCACAAGGAAGGATCATTTTCCTCTTCCTTTTATCGATCAAATGCTTGATAGGCTAGCCGGTTATGAGTATTATTGCTTCTTGGATGGGTATTCCAGCTACAACCAAATTGCCATAGCTCCGGAGGACCAACACAAGACAGCCTTCACTTGTCCTTATGGAATATTTGCTTGTCGACGTATGTCGTTTGGTCTTTGCAATGCACCGGCCACTTTCCAAAAATGCATGATGGCGATCTTCCACGGACTCATCGAGAAAATTATGGAGGTATTCATGGATGATTTTTCCGTCTTTGGTTCTTCCTTTGATAATTGTTTGGAGAATCTTTCTCAAGTTTTGCAAAGATGTGAGGAAACCTCTTTATGTCTCAATTGGGAGAAATGTCATTTTATGGTAAGAGAGGGCATTGTTTTGGGGCATAAGGTATCTAAAGATGGATTAGAAGTGGATAGAGCCAAAATAGTGGCAATTGAGAAGTTACCTCCACCGACGAATGTGAAGTCTATCTGAAGTTTTCTTTGGCAAGCGGGGTTCTATAGACGGTTTATTAAAGATTTTTCAAAAATCTCCAAGCCTCTTTGCTCATTATTGGAAAAGGATTCAAAGTTTGAATTTTCTAGTGCTTGCCTTGATTCGTTCGAGAGGTTGAAGAAGGCACTTGTGTCTATGCCCGTGTTGATTACTCCGGATTGGACGGAGCCATTTGTATTGATGTGCGACGCTAGCGATGGGCCGTTGGGGCCGTGTTGGGGCAAAAGCGAGACAAGATTTTCCGAGTGATCTATTATGCTAGCAAGACATTGGATTCGGCTCAATTGAACTATACCACCACCGAAAAGGAATTACTAGCCGTGGTGTATGCCTTCGACAAATTCCGTCCATATCTAGTTGGGACACATTCTATTGTTTATACGGACCACGCCGCGATCCGTTACCTTTTTGCCAAGAAGGATGCAAAGCCTCGTTTGATTCGTTGGATTTTATTGCTCCAAGAATTCGACATGGAAATTCGAGATAGAAAGGGATGCGAAAATGTTGTTGCCGATCACCTATCCCATCTTGAACATCCGGTTGAAGGAGAAGATTCTCGGGTACGTATTAATGAGTGTTTCCCCGATGAACAAATTTTGAAGTTGGTTGATTATACTCCTTGGTTTGCGGACTATGTGAATTATCTAGTCATTAGTATAGTGCCGGGTGATCTTACCCATTATCAAAAGAAGAAACTCCTACATGATGTGAAATTTTATTATTAGAAGAACCCTAATCTTTATCGTCGATGTGCCGATGGCATCATTCGGAAGTGTGTGAAGCAAACGGATTGGGTGCGAATCATGGAGGAATGTCATGGCTCTCCAAGTGGAGGTCATTTTGGTGCCCATCGGACCACTATCAAAGTTTTCCATTCCGGGTTTTATTGGCCAGCTATCTTCAAGGATTGCATTGCTTTTGTGAAATCTTGTGATAGGTGTCAACGAATGGGGAACATTTCCAATAGAGACGAGATGCCACAAAACATTTTGGTGGAAGTTGAATTGTTTGATGTGTGGGGCATAGACTTCATGGGACCCTTTTCCAAGTCTCAAGGGTATACTTATATCTTGCTTGCAGTTGAGTACGTGTCTCGATGGGTGGAAGCAATTCCAACGGTCAAGAATGATTCAAAGGCGGTGCTTAAATTCTTGCAAAAGAATATCCTCACTCGTTTTGGCACGCCAAGGGCATTGATAAGTGATGGAGGGTCGCATTTCAACAACAAGTGGCATGGAAGTTTACTTTCTAAATATGGGGTGAAGCACAAGGTGGCCACTCCATACCATCCTCAAGGGAATAGTCAAGCCGAGTTGGCTAATCGAGAGATTAAACAAATCCTGGAAAAATCGGTGGCACATCGAAAAGATTGGGCAAGTCACTTGAATAATGCATTGTGGGCATATTGCACCGCTTACAAGACTCCTATAGGTATGTCGCCATTTCAACTTGGTTTTGGAAAGTCATGCCATTTGCCGGTTGAGCTTGAGCACAAGGCGTATTGGGCCACGAGATAGATTAATCTTGATTTTAAGGAGGCCGGGTATACAAGGCTTGAAAAGCTCCTTGAACTTGATGAGTGGAGGAATAAGGCGTTTGAGAGCTCTTGGATTTACAAGGAGAGGGCGAAGAAGTTCCATGACCGAGCTATTCGTTCCAAGGATTTCGCTCTCGGAGATGAGGTTCTTCTCTATAACTCTCGTCTCCGTCTCTTTCCGGGCAAATTGAAGTCAAGGTGGACGGATCCCTATGTCATCTATAAGAGCAATGGTAATGGCACATATCATCTTCTCAAAGCCGATGGAGAGACCTTCTTGGTGAATGGACATCGACTCAAGCCGTATATCAATTGTGAGCCGGACCGGAACGTGACGGTCACACTTCTAAACGACCCTTGAAAGTTAAGGTATCGTTTAGCTTTAGACGTTAAACAAAGCGCTTGTTGGGAGGCACCCCAACATTTTACTTGCTTTTGGTTTTTCTTTTTGTTTTGAGTTTTTGTTGCTTGTTTTGGTGGTGATAGGTTTGGTTGTGAATATGTGTTGTTTGGCTTGACTTTGTTTGGTTGAGTTTGGAGGTCGTTGTTGTTTTGGTATTGTCGTTTGTTGGAAGTTGAGTTTGCCTTCTAGTTTCTTATGCCCTTGTTTATTTCATTTGGATGAGCTCGGTTTGTTGAGAAATTGGTTGGCATGCTCGTTTGGTTTAATATGTTGATTGTTGTTTGGTTGTGTTCAAGTTGAGTGTTTGTTTTTGCTTTGATTTGGTTGTTGAATGTTGGAGTTTCTTTCTTGTTTTCTTTGCCGTTGTTTGTCTCCCTTGTTAGAGCTCGTTTTAGTTGAAGTTTCATGCTCGTTTTGTTGCTTATTTTGTGGTGTATAGCTTCGTTTTAGATTTCTTTTCGTTTCATCCTTTGTTTTTAAAAAAAATTATAAAATTGTGTTAAAATTGCAAATCGGCGGTCACACCCGGCGATTCAAGGCTGGACCGCCGATTTTGGGATCTAGATCGCCGGGTAGACATCCGAAAATCTCTGGAATTTTGAGTCGTGTTAAAACTTCAAATCGGCGGTCGAGTCGGCGGTTCAGCGATTTTTTTTAGTCCCAACCGCCGAAGTAACCTCCGAAAGTTACTGGATTCGAAACCTCTTCACAAACGCAAAACCGGCGGTCGGACCGGCGGTTCAGGCCCAGACCACCGATTTTGGCCCTGGACCGCCGAAATTGGTCTTCAAACTGCCGAATCACGCGAGTCCTCTCTTTTCTTCTCTTTTTCTTCCTTTTCTCTTCTCTTTTCACTCATCCTTTCCTTCCCTCTTCAAAAACACACGCACCACTCCATCCTTCCTTCTCAAATTCCTCTCTCAATCCTCCATAACTCCCAAAATCCTTCCACACACCTCATACCCATCACCTAATCTACACTTCCATCCAAGAGTTTGTGGTTTTCATCCATCCAATCCCTCACACCCAAGTTTTGGAGTTCTAGCCATTTTCTTGCTTAAGTTTTCAAATTTAAGGTATTGTGCTTCTTTATTTCTTGTTTTTATGGTTTAATATGCTTACTTTTATGTTTAGTTTGAGTCAATTTCGGTTTTTAGGTTTGGGTAATTTTTCTAGGGCTTTAATTTCGAAATTTTTGGGAATTTTGTGCTTAATTGTCTAATTAATCATGCTACATTGTGAATTGGCTATGAGTTGAGCATGTTAGTGAATTACTTGAGGATATTTATTGATTGTGATGGTATTTTGGTGCCCTTAAGTGATTGTTAACATAGTTTGTGGAGGTTATGGTGCAAATATAGCATGATTACTTGTTTAGGAGGTTTGGTGATGATGAATGTATGCTTTAGGGTCTTAATTTTGGATTGATAGTTGTAGTTGAGCTTGCATTGATTGATTTTAGTGATATGGGTGATGTTATATTGTTGGTGTGTGCTTCATTTGTCTAGATATACATAGATGGAAGGATTGTTGTGATGTATTTATTACTTGGAACTTGTCTTGATATTTGGTTGTAGTTGAGCTCATATTGATGTTGTTTTGGAGATCGGAAACTAAACCACATTGATTAAGTATAGGTACTATGGGTCGAAGCAAGGCGGATAAGCGCCCGCGTATTGAGGATTCTCCTCCTAAGGGTAGGAGTAAAGGAAAGTAGAAGGAGAAGCAAAAGCCCACTTCATCCCGTCAAGCTACGGAATCATCCTCTAGAAGGAGGCAAGCGGATGATGGTCCATACCACCCTTCCGTCTTTAGAGTGTCCAACCTTCAAGAAGACCACAAGAGGTTATTTATTCATCTGGCTCGACGAGGAGCTCAAAAAGGCCTCGCTTCTTGCAAGTACCCGGATGAACAAGTCCTCAAGGATCTTGGCCTATAGGATAATGTGAAAGAGATGTTTGACCGCATTGGATGGGGTTCAATCTTGATGGGCATGTGGCCTACATGTCCAATGGCTTCATATGAGCTTCTATCCACCTTGGTTATCTCAACCGCGAGCAACGGGCGGAGCAACAAGCGTTTCAACAACAATGGTTTGATCGGCATGACACGTTCCGTCAAGAATTATTTGAACGCCAAGATCGTTACCATCAGGAGGACCTCGTCAATGAACAAGAGTTGTTGGACCTCGTTCACCGCTTTGAAGCTTCTCAACTTGAGGAAGGCCGTGCATGGCCCCGCTTCCGCCCCCCCAGTGAAGAAAGAGGTATCCCCGTCTTTGTATTTGTTTCTTCCCTTCAAACTTCTTCGGTTCCTTCGGTTTCGAATAAGTTTGGGGGAGGGGGGAGATGAATACAAAGACGTTTGTAAATATGTGTGTGTTTTGCTTGGGTTGTTGAGTTTGGTTTGCTTTGAGTAGTTTTTGTGTGCTTAGTTGTGTTAGAATAATTGGAAACTTTTGGAAATATTTGTGGAAATTTGAGAAAAATCTGAAAAGTTGGAGTGTTGGTTGCTATGATTTTGGTTGTGTATTGCTCATGTAACTGTGGTGAGATGCCTATGAAGATATTGTTTTGTTTTTTAGAAAAGTGGGTTGGAATTGAGCATGCTTGATTGGTTTTGCATGGGTTGATGGCATGATGATTTTGATTCTTCGATTTTTGAACAAACTCGTGAGACTTGAGCTTTATTATGCCAAATGGTGCACCTTTGTTCTTGTGGGTTTGATCATGCATGCATTTTTACTCCTAGAACTTGCGTTGGATCTATGTTGAGAATGCTAGGTTGTGCAAGAACTTGGAAATGACCTTAGGCCATCTTTGTTAGCCACTTCATATCCTAAACACATCCTTATGCTTTATATTGTCCATTGTTAACCCATTTGAGCTTGATTTGGCCTTTCTTTGATAAACCGGAGTAAAGGGGGTTGTGGTTGTGTAAGGGTATCCGGGGTGGGTTGTAAAATGAAGAAAAAAAAATGATGATTTAATGATGGTTTGGGTAGTTGTAATGGACTTGATGCGTTGAAAAGAAGAAAATTTTTCCCATAAGCTCAATGTGAAAGAAAAGAAAAAAAAAAGAAAAATGATGAGTGAAAAAGAGAAAAGAATGTGGAAGTGAAGCAAAAATGTGTCTCATTGTGTATTAGAATGTTTTCCACTTGAAAATTGAGAATGAATTGTAAAAGAAAGAAAATTTGAGCATAAGGGAATGAAATTGTTGTTTGAAGTCCATTGAATTGGTAGTGCATGGTAGGGGAGGAAGATAGAATGATTCTATGTATGTTTTGAAGTAGAAATAAGGTTGGTGAATGAACTTGTTAAGTCACTTAGCCAAATTTCCCCTCCTAAACCAACGTGCCTACAGTGCAACCTAAGAAAAAGCCATTTGTGATCCTTGTTCTTGCATGACACGTGTCGTAATGGAGATATTAGACGATATGCAAGCCTATGGTGGGTAGAGTGCATTGTATGAATTCGATGAGTACATAATCATACATTTTGAGGGTTGAGAGATACACTTCCATGTGAGGTTCATTGATTGAAGAGTTGAGATTGATATGCCTGTGATTTGTGTGGAATCATGACGGTTTGCTTGGTTTTGGCTTTCAAGTTGTTTTGTGTAATCTGAGGCATCTAGGATCCAAAGTTGCTACTCCATGCGATGTTTATGTTCTTTATTTGAATATATTGTTCGGGACGAACAATGCTTAAGTTTGGGGGAGTGATAAACATCTATTTTGTAGCAACTAAACATGTTATCATAGCACAATTTGCCTTGTTTTGTCCTTAAACGTGATTGGTTTGGTAATGTTTTCACTATTTTGGATCATTTTCACGTTTTGGTAGTGCTTGTGCATGTGTGTAGGTTGAGCATAGGAGGCTAAGTCGAGAGGGAAAGGTCATAGAAGAGCGGAGACGAAGAAACGGGACGAAAATGTGGAAAATGGGACGGAACGGAGCGAACCAGTGAAAACCGGCGGTCCATGCATGATTTCCGGCGGTTCAGCCTTAGACCGCCGAAAAACAGGGCTGAACCGCCGAAAAATCCTGTTTTCGCCCAAAATCATGTTTTTCTTCCCTCTTCGCGATTTCAACATGTAATAGCACTTTTTACCTCCTATATAAACCTCTTGGCAGCCCCAAAACGTAGAGAACATATCTCCTACACTAAATTTCATTTCAAATAGTTTTCAATTAGGGTTCTAAACACATTTTAATTCATTGTAATAGTGATTAAGCTTGGATTTGAAGACTTTGTGAAGATTTCAACATTGGGTTCCTAGTTTTTCATCTATGCTATCATTTCTCTTTTGTTTTATTGTTGATTTTCATTATGTCTAGCTATATTTCTTGTTGGTTTTAGGGGTTTGTGATGATTTGTTGATGGTTTGATCATATCTTGTTGAATCTTCTATCCTTCCTCTTCTTAGTTGTGAATTTGGTGCTTTGATTCATGTGGGAATTGTTGATCACCTTTCTTGCATGCTTAGTGTTTGTGAAAACTCCTAATAGGTTTTTGCTTGCATGGAATCCCATTTTCACTTCATGTTTTGGCTTGAGACTTAGTAGGTGATTGTTCAATGCATGGTAGCTTATGATCCTTGTGCTTTTGGGAGTTGTTTGATTGGCTTGAGTCTTAATAAGAAATAGTTGATTGAATGATCTTCTTTTACTAATTGTCGAGAGAGATTAGTAGATAATTGTGTGGATTGCTCCTGTTGGGAAATTTATTAGTATAAGTTTTGATGAATTCCAAAACCGACTGACCCCAACCGAGTAGATGTTGCTAGAACCTAATGTTAGAATTTAGGCTCGCTGTTTGAGCAAAGTTAAGATTTTATCTTTACAGGTCTCCAGCTGAAGATGGCAACAAGGCGTCACTCAGACAGAACATCAGTTGTGAAGAAAGACAACTGAGAGTTCATTTGTTCAGATGCAAACAAGGGGAAGTCTTCAGAACATCAGTTGTGAAGGAAACCAACTGAGCGAACCCAACTGACTAAATACAAGAAAGACAACTGAGCGTTCTAGTTGGAACATCAGTTGTAAACTTAATCAGTTAATATCAACAAGATGAAGTTCAAAGTCAGCTGAGAGTTCAACGGTTCAGACAGAAAATCAGCTGAAGATCACTCAGATGAAGGTCAAGACTTTCAACCGACAAACCGAAGTTGACTGTCAAAGATTTGAATTTCAAAAGGAAGTCACATGAGGGTTTGACCGTTCAGTCATTACCCCATCTGGCCCAACACAAGGCTGTCTCAGATGGAAAGCAGAAGAGCACAGATGCCATATCGGGAAAGTCTGCAGAGATGAGAGACAAGCCATCGCTTTCAACCGATCAGAGATCAACTGCTCCTCCAACGGCTAGTTGATTCTCTCCGCCTATAAATAGAGGCATTCTCTCATTCGAGAAAAAAAGATAGAAGAGACATAGACGACGAAAATACAAGAGCTTTCACGAGAGAAATCAAAGCAAAAAGTAAATCTGCAAAATCATCATCTAAGAGCATCAGCAGCTGAGAGTTCCAATTTGAGAGAACATTAGTAGCTGAGGGTTCCTAGAGATCGAAACTGTTTTTGATCTTAGGTTGAGTGTTTATTCGTTCAAGCCTTAGATCCAGCTCTCATTCGTGATCGAGCTGTAGTTGGAAATCCTACCCTTTCTCACACCCTAAAAAGTGTGCTAGGACCTTACTCTTCCTGTAATTGAGTAGTCAGGTCGTCAAGTACCCGCAAACTTGACTTAGGCTTTTTAGTGCCCGGAAATTAAACTGTAACGGTTGCTCAGCCCGCGTAAGCTGAGTGGAACTGTCCAGAAGAACTTGGACTGAGGTGTGTGGACTCACATCTCCCCGTGGACGTAGGAGTTCTCTCCGAACCACGTAAATCTTGTGTGTCGTATTTATTTGTGTTCAGTCTTTATTTGCATATCTCAACTGACAAACTAACCGCATACAAACTGCATACTTTCACATCAACAGTTTTGGTTGTGACCAACCGTGCACAAAAGCGTGAGTTTGTTTTTACGAGTACATTTTCCACCACATTCTGCACAGCACCACTCTTCCAGCTGAGGTTGCTTACTCAGCTGTGAGATCCCAACTGAGTCTTTTTACTCAGTTGAAGTTGATTTCAAGTGTTAAGTTTTTCGAAAGTTGAAAAATCCTAACTGGTGTATTCCCCCCCCCCCCCCCCCCCCATACACCAGTAACTCGTATCGGGACCATCAGCTCCCTAAGTGGAGGATTAAAAATGGTTTGTATGATTTAGTAAGTGTTGATCAAGCTATCTAGAATCAAAATGAATCCCTAGAACCAACCCTTTCTCGTAATTGTTCCTTAATTGTTTGTTTGATCATTTGTTTGTCGTTTTTGAATGATTTCATCTTTTATTTGTTCATTTAGTTTTGATTTATTGATTATGAGTTGTAAGAATCCAAAATCACTTTGTTCAAAGAGCTTGACTAGTAGGAATGTGCATGAATTTTATTTCCACAAAAAATTCGGCTAATAGTCCTTGAGGATACGATAACTCGTTATTTTATACTACAATAACCAGATAAAGTGCGGTTAATATTGCTTGGTAGAAAATTAGCGATCAACTACACTCCCTTCTTTTTCTTATTTACTACCCCTTTTTACTAAAGGGTCCATCCAAATGTCATTAGCCTACCTTTTTCTCCTACTTATTTTTATTATTTCTCGCACTCACTTCACCTTTTTCCTAGGCTAGCCGCATCACGGTCTCCAAGCCATATCTCGAAGGGGTTTCGAGGCCCCTGTGGCTGGAGACCGCTGCGTTGCAGCGAGGACGGGCTCGAGCTGGCGCGTGGGCTATATGCACTGATTAGCAAAAAAAAAATAAAAAAAAATAATGGTGCGTGTTTTACACGTGCTTAACGGGTGAAAATCTGAAAAAGTCGACCGTTTGCAACGGCTACAAGCCGATTTTCATTATTTTTTTTCTTTTTTTACACTATAAATTCAACCTCTCATCCCTCATTAATCCCACAAAAAAATACAACCTCTTTCTCTCTCAAATTTAACTCTCAAAAAATATCTTCATCGAGCATTTCATCTTCGTCGGTGGAATATGAAGAGACTGGCACCGACGACGAGAATCTGGAGATGATGGCGGACGTGGAACGAGCCCTCCGTGCACACTTAGCGGCGCAGAAGAAGAAGAAGAAGAAGAAGAAGAAGAAGAAGAAGAAGAAGAAGAAGAGGGCAAGGTCGTTCGTCGACCGCGACCGTGAAGCGGCGTGTGCGCTCCTACACGCCGACTACTTAGCCGACAACTCCACCTACGGCGAACACTTTTTACGATGCCGTTTCCGAACGCATAAGCATGTGTTCTTG
This sequence comes from Schizonepeta tenuifolia, assembly GCA_029490685.1. NCBI lineage: Eukaryota > Viridiplantae > Streptophyta > Magnoliopsida > Lamiales > Lamiaceae > Schizonepeta > Schizonepeta tenuifolia. The sequence goes on from JANLIY010000007.1 coordinate 3,848,318, forward strand.
CGCATCTGCAAGACGTTGGAGGACAACGTCCACTTCTTCACGCATCGACAAGATGCACTTGGACGATGGGGGTTGACATCGGTGCAAAAATGCACGATGGCAGTACAACAATTGGCCACCGCTGGTGCTGCAGATGTGTTCAACAAGTACCTGAAGATCGGAGATAGCAAAAGGCTTTGCCTCAGAAATTTTTGCCGAGCAATGATCAACCTCTTCGGCGAGCGATACTTGAGGAAGCCAAACTCTGCCGACACCGCACGTGTGCTGCAAATGAACGAGGCGCGACATGGGTTTCCGACGATGCTTGGGAGCCTGGATTGCATGCACTGGGCTTGGAGGAACTGCCCAAAAGGGTGGACGGGTGCCTACACGCGCGGCAATCACGGCGAGCCCACCTTAATTTTGGAGGCGGTGGCGTCACATGATTTGTTGATATGGCATACCTTTTTTGGGTGTGTCGGTTCCAACAACGACATCAACGTCCTCAACTAGTCACCCTTGTTCGCCGACGTGCTTGAGGATAAGACTCCGGCGTGCAACTTCACCGTCATGGGAAGGCAGTACGACAAGGAGTACTACTTGACCGACGGGATCTACCCTTGTTGGCCAACATTGATCAAGGCGCTGAAGGTTGAAACTGACCCAAAGACAGCGAGGTTCAAGAAGATGCAGGAATCGGCCAGAAAGGATATAGAGCGGGCTTTTAGAGTTCTCTAAGCCCGATGGAGAATAATCTGAGCTCTGGGTCGATGCTGGTATACGAGACATCTTCGAGTTATCATGTTCACGTGCATTATTTTGCACAACATGGTCATCGAAGACGAGCAAGAAGATACGGAGAATTGGAGAGACGATGCAGATTCTCCATCCACTAGCGGGATATCCTAGAGGACCACTTCGCTTGCCTTTGAGGAATATCTTAGACGGGAAGCCGACTTGAGAGATCAACGAAAGCATCATCGGCTTACCAATGATCTCATCGAGCACTTTTGGCGCAAATTTGGATGTCTACCCGAGTAGTCCATATTTTAATTAATGTAATTTTTTTTATTTCATTTAATGTAATTTTTTTGTTTCAATTAATGTAATATTTTATTTTATTTGAATTAATGTAATGTTTTATGTTATTTTTATTAATGAAATTTTATAAATTAATTTAATGGAAGTGGGGAATTGTTTAATATTAAAGATAGAGACAGCTTGGAGATTGTTGGGTTGCAGGGGATGGTGTCTCTAAGCTGTCTCTAGTGGAAAAAGGGGTGTTGGAGACACCTTGAAGACCACTAGTGGTCTCTAAGGGTTCAAAATAGCCTAATGTAAGTAATTAACAAAAGTAACTCAATATCATTAATACTATCCTTTTCTCCCACACACTTCTACTTTATCAATTTTCTTAATTTTCGTATCCACCATAAAATGGGACTTTAAAATGGGGACGGAGGGAGTAATACTTAAATAGTAGTATATATTTATTTAAGTAGTAAAAGATAAAATGCAACTTCTATCTGCTTGTTATGTCCTTGAATAGTTTTCTCATATGCGATACACGGTATCTATATAATTAAAATTACAAAAAGTATTATAACTAATTCATAAACTACAAATGACAATTGTTTTGATGCACCGGTTGTATACTATACATTCATTTTTTGTCTTATTATAATACATCATGTTTGACTTTTCAACCCACACTATTCGCCCGGATTTTACTGTTCACAGTAACTGTTCAGATATATATGTTCCAGTTTTTTTTCTATTTTTTTTATTTCCATATTTCTTTTTCTTTTCTTATTTATTTATTTTCTTTTTTATTTTCCTTTTTCCCCCTTTTTTTTAATTTTCCAGATTTTGTTTCTTTTTTTTCCAGATTTTATTTTCTTTTTTTTTGTTATTTTCCACATTTTTTTTTCATCTTCGTTGTTTTCAACATTGTCGTGACGAAATGTAATGATTTTGAAACATTACGTTTGTTAGTGAAAAAGTTTACTTTTTCCAACGACAATAATTATTTTAACGTTAGACTAAAACTAGAACTTGTCGTATTAAAAAGTAGATATTGTCGTGACGAAATGTAATGATTGTGAAACTTTACGTTTCGTAATGACAATGTTTACAAAAAGATTTGGAATTAAAAAAATCTGCGGAAAAAACTGAAAAATATAGAAACAAAAAACTGAAAAATAAAATATGTAAAAAAAACATCTAAAACAGTAACCTAGAAAGAGAAAACAAAAAATGAATAGTGAACAGTAACCGGAAATAAAAAAAAAAAAAAAAAAAAAAAAAACAAGAGAAACAGTGAACAGTAATGAACAATGTCGCGTGAATAGTGTAGGTTGAAAAGTCAAATATGGTGTGCTATAATATGACAAAAAGTTGGTGTATACAACCGACTCACCAAAACACACCCCACTACAAATCTATATTAATATAAAAAGCGTCTCGTTTTACAAAATTTGATTTGCCTATTTTATCCCTAATATCTATTATTATTATATAAATAAATGAAAACGATTCTATGTAAAGAAAATCCTATGTGGCACCCTCAAATTGCTCAATTCTCATTTATCTAAATTCTCAAATTTTCTGAATATATAATCAATATTTATCATATTTATATTCATATATATCGTATATATTGCATGGAAACAAAATCTTTACAAGATCAATTCTTCAAAATCAATATCTATTATATTTTCAATTAAATTATCCACTTAAACTTCCGATCATATACAAGAATGTTTATCAATTCATTATATTTATTGATTTGGTTTTACAATAACATCTCAATCTTGAAGAATTTACATTTGTTATTCACACAATTATTTCACACAACTAATTTAATTTGACGAGTTACGTTAATTAGTTATTTGAATATATTATTTTATTTTATGAATTTTTTTTTCTTATGTGGTACACTTCTAATCACTTGAATTCTATTTATTTATATTATCCAAATAAAATTCGAACAAAAAAGAGATATCTTCATATATTAATTCTTCATAACAATTCTCATATAAAGTCGACGTGGGGCAATTTCTTTGAGAGTCAAATATATTTTTACCACACATCGATTTTGATAAGTAAGAAAACTTTAAAAATTATCTATAAAAATTGGGCCTAATTAATCGGTTGATCAATAAATAGTTTAATTTTTATTAAAAATTTAATATGACCACTTTTTAAGTCCTATTATATAAAATATTTATTTTCATGCACTTTTAATTCATTTATTTTATTGTCCACAAAAATTAAAATTATGATCAACATGCTGATTCTGATTGGAACCGTGGGGGGTAGACGAGCCGATTCAGTTACGACATTTCAACATAACGAGAAAATTCTGATTTGGAATCGTGAGGTTAGATGGGTCGATTCCAAACCGACGGTTCAACTTTTCATAATCGTGGTTGACGGGAGGATTCCGACCTTGAACCATGGGGGTAGACATGTCGTTTCAATTATGGAAGTTAAACTTAACGGGATTATTCTGACTTAGAACCATGAGGGTGGACGAGTCGTTCCAAACCGACGTTCAACTTTTTCAGAATTGTAGTCAACGGGAGGATTCTGACCTTAAACCATGGGGGTAGACGAACCGATTTCAAACACGCCCATAAAACTCACACAAAGTGTAAAACTTAAAAATAATTAATGGACAATATTTTTATTGTAATTTTACTAAATAATAATTTTCCCATCGATTTTCGACGGACTACACACTAGTATATTGAATTTAAAGATATTAATGTAATAGTATATATTATATTTATTAAAAAATATAATTAATCATTAGCATTAACTTATATATTGAAAAAATAAAGTTTACCTTATTTATAAATTATTCTCTTAAATTATGAGTTAGGATTCATTGAATATTTTATTACGGACTTTAAAAAAATTATACCTTATTTATCAATTACTCTCTTTAATTATGAGCTTGGATTCATCAATTTTTTTTTTCATTGTGAAATTTTAGAGATTCATCAAATTTTCTTTTCATTGTAAAATTTTAGAATAAACGACAGAGCATGAACACCTTCATAACGATCAAGAATATTGTGTTCCGGTCTATGCTTAAAGTTGAGTTCTCTAAGTCACATGCTCTCATGATTAAAATATGTGATTGTATGTGTATTATAATTTGTTAATTATCTTGAGGAATTGTTGCATCCCTGATTTTATTGAATTAGAGAGGGAAGACATCAAACTGGAATTTGTCGTCCTTTGTTCATGTACGTTTCTCAACAATAAGTTTCTAGATTCTGCTTGATCATCTATTTTTCTAAAAAAAAAAAAAAAAAAAGTAACAAGTTTCTAGATCGTAAAATCAAGTTATTAGTTTGAGTGGTGATTGATGCTGCAAGAATTTAGGTTTTGATTGCTAAAAATTGATGTCCAAATTCATATCTGAATTTTCTATGTTAATTTCAGTTCATATTTTAACTATCAATGAAAAAGTTATTAATTCACGCATTCACTATCCTGTAAAACGTTATTGTGGATGGAGGGTGTAGAAAACAAATCGAGAATGCTCTTTGCAATTATATATTTTAGCTATTCTTCAGTTTAAATTCTTATTAGTTAATTATTATATTTGAAATTTTGGAATATCACATAATATTTATTAAAATATGTAATACTCACTTCGTCTCGAGTTTTAATTTATGTGTTCAAATGAAGTAAAAGCTATTAATAATACTATAAAAATAAAATGAACAATAAAAGAATCTCACAAAAAATCTTTATTAAAATCATTCTTTTTACGTGCAAACGTTATTTTTGTTAGTATATAAAGTGTATAATTGAAAAATATTGTAAAATACGAGAAATAAAATACATTGAAGCATACGTAAAGCTTACAAAAGTCATTTTAACTTGGTATTACAAAATATAGATAGATAATCGATCCAATTTATAAACACAATCACATAATGTTCATTAAATATATTATATCAAAGGAATTATCTATTAAACATAGCTCCTCCTCTTTCAAAACAAATAGAATAAATAAATAAAGGCTCCCCTGTCGGCAGATAATTGTGTGACATTGGATTGATCCAATACATTATGTTATAATTACGGGCGTTCCAAAATATTTAGGTAGTGATTGGTACGATAGAATGGAGGATAGAATGAAATGATCATTCCTTCCTTTATTCTATTCATTTGTTTGGTATGTTTTATGAGGAGGAATCGCCATTTCATCGGGATGATCATTTCATTTTTTAATGATTTAGCCATTCCTTAGTCAAACCATGGTATTAATCATTCCTAATACTTATATTTTTATATTTTGACTATTTTACCTCTCATATATTTTATAATTTTTTCAAGTTTACCTCAAAAAATCAAAGAATTATTTCTATCACTTCTAACTTATATACACACACTGCGCGCGCGCACACACACACATACACACACTGCACACATATACACCACTACATACACACAACTACACACATTGCACACACATATATACACACACTGCGCGCGCGCGCGCGCGCACACACACACACTGCATACATATACACACATTGCACACACACACAGATATATATACACACACTGCATACACACACACACGCACTACACACATATACACACACTGCTCACACACACATATATATACACACATTGCACACATATACACATACTGCACACACACACACACACACATATATACACACATTGCACAGATATACACTCACTGCACACACACACACACTACATACACACACATTGTGCACACACACACACATCCACACACTACACATATACATGCATATACATACACTCAACACAAACACACATATATATTTACACACAATGCATTGCACAGATATACACTCACTGCACACACACACACTACATACATATATATTTACATACACACTACATACACACACTCACTGCACACACACACACATATATATTTACATACACACATTGCACAGATATACACTCACTGCACACACACACACACTACATACACACACATTGTGCACACACACACACATCTACACACTACACATATACATGCATATACATACACTCAACACAAACACACATATATATTTACACACATAGCATAAAAAATACCAAATTCAATTTTTTACTTATTCCTCGTGCATACCAAGCATAAGAATCAACTTATTCATTCTATTCCATTCTTAACCTCATTCCATTCTTACCTCATTTCATTCCATCACACCAATAAAGTATTATATAAATGGCTCAATATTGGATTTCATTATGTACATCACGGCTCAATAATGGATTTCATTGTTGTTGCTTATGATTTCTGCGAGAAAATCTGAACGCCAATGTGTGTGAAAAAGGGGCTATCATTTCCCCTCAAGAAATCTATATATTTTCTTGTTTGAGGGGAAAGCATTAGAATCTGGAGATGTAGCGACCTGGCCTTGCGCCCGTACGATTGCTGATGCTCTTCACACGCGTGTGTGCCCTTTTCACTTTAGGACATGATCTTATCCGATATTTTTTTTCTCTCCACTCACAAGGATAGTTCATTTCTCCACTCACTTTAAATATACCAATTTTTTATTAAATTCCGTGCCACAACCTAATAGCCACACTCTCTATGGACGGAAGGAATATAGGTGTAAGATGTTGAAAATAATGGTCTAAAAATCATTATTTATGGCAGTTGATTATTTAATTATGAGAATTAAATAATAGTAGATGATTATTTTACTTGTCGAGTAAATAATCGGAATTATATCATGTTCTTAAAACCATTATTTGGTGAATAAGAAATGATGTATTTGAGTTGTGTGTTGAAGATGAATTTGTTGTCGACAAATTCGTTAATCTTCTTTAAAGGAACGAGTTAGAGCTTGAATCGTGAACAATGGGCATTGAATCGACAATTGGGTTTTTACTTGAATTTGGATTAATTCTTGTAATTAAATGTTAGGCCCATTTGTGTAGAATTTGGGCTCGACCCAATTGTTAATACATAGGCTTAATTGTTTTAATTTTTGGGTCTATTGTGTGTAACACACAAATTGGAATAAATTAAACAAATTCATTTGTTTAATTGATTGAAATCAAAAGTCACACGCCAGATGACTTTAGACATGAAACTGCCATGTGATGATATTGAATTTATTTAAATTGAATTCAATTTTGAAATGTGAAACATCTGTAACAGATTTTTCACGGCTATTGGCATGTTAATGCACATAATGGTGCTTTAATCCTCCCGTGATGGCCTATAAATAGTTGTAGGATCATTCCATTCTTGATACTTCAAAAAAATCTGCACTCTTTCTTTGCATTCTAAAAGTTCATATAGTAAAGCTCAAGTTCTTGATTCTCGTTTAGTTCGTCGGAGCTCGCCGGAATTGTGGTGCTACATTCGTAGAGACGAAGCCATTTTATCTTTGGGGAAGGATCGCCAAATTGAGAGCACTACCGGGGCGAATTTCTTCTTGCGGGCAGAGATTCTATCTCGACTCGGCTACATATCTTTGAGTTTGTTTCTATTTCGTGTAATTTTAGTTTATTGCTTTGTTGTTCTAATCATTTTATTTCTAGTCCATATTTTCCTATTATTTCTGTTGTAAAAGTTTGAACGAGCACCCGGGTTGAGTACAATCGCAAGAAGAAATTCGCCGTTGCTGCCCGTTCGAGCTTGGAGATCAATTTCTAGACTTTTAATATTGACTTAAAAAACTATCGAAACTAATACCTTTGTTGTGAGGATGTCTAGCACCAATGGCTCCACCGCTTCAGCCACCATTGGCTTCACCGCTTCAGCCACCATTGGCTCTACCACCTCTGCCACGATTGGATAACCGTGTCTTCCACGATTGGATCCTCATCTGCCCATCTGTTTGGGCAAACAGGCGGTCAATCTTCCACCATGGCCCCGCTGCAAATGTCAAGGACATTGGGGCTAGCCGAGAAGCCTCCTATTTTCTCGGGCAAAGGCTTCAAGTATTGGCAAGAGAAAATGTTGTTCTACCTCACCACGGTGGGGTTTGCTGGCTTCTTGACTCAAGATAAGCCGGCGACACCAAGCGAAGAGGAGATGAACTTTGAAGTTCGTTCTGGCTTTGATAATTGGTGCCAAGGAGATTACCTTTGTCGTAACACTGTCCTAACATACTTGGATGGTGGTCTCTACAAGGTGTTCCGAATTCACACGACTTCGAAAGAGTTGTGGGAGGCTCTTGGAAAGAAGTACCAAGTTGATGAGGCGAGCACTAAAAAGTTCGTCGTAGCCAAGTGGTTGGACTACAAGATGGTCGATTCTCGACCTGTGATGGAACAAGTGGAAGAGTTTCAAGCTCTTGCACATGATGTTCAAGCCGAAGGGATGCCCTTGGCCGATGCGCTCTCCGTAGCAGTTATGATTGAGAAGTTGCCTCCAAGTTGGAGGGACTTTCAAAGTCACTTGAAGCACAAGCGCTCAGAAATGTCCGTGGAGACCTTGGTGTCAAAGCTTCAAGTAGAGGCTCTTGTGAGGAGTCGTGATCAAAAGGCGAAAGCTCCTATGGAGGGGAAGACCAATTTGACCGAACAAGGTGGTGGTCAGTCTCACAAGCGCCCTCACCCAAATGCTAATTACAAAGGCAAGGGAAAATAAGTTGCTCAACCGTCAAAGTTCAATGGCAATTGCTACAACTGTGACAAACCTGGCCACATGGCTAAAGATTGTAAGAAGTCGAAGAGGAAGAAGGCTAAGAGCAATGTCAACAATGTCGGGAAGGACTTCAACAAGTGGGACAAAGAGGACTTCGTGGCTATGATCACCGAAGTGAATCATGTGGCTACCCCGAAAGCTTGGTTCGTGGACACCGGTGCTACTGTGCACATCTGTGTCGACCAAGACTTGTTCTACGCGTACAAAGAGGTTGATGACAAATCAATCACCGAGGCTAGTGGCCGAACTTCTCAAGTTGTTGGAATTGGCACTGTAGTTCTTCAACTAACCTCGGGCGTGGAGATCACCTTGAAGGATGTGTTGCATGTCCCAACAGTCCGAAAGAATCTAATTTTTGGCATTAGGTTGACTAGAAAAGATTTTGATTTGAACTTTCATGGCGATCATGTTGTAATTCGTAAGTGGGGAAAGACTCTCGGCATGGATTATACATGTGATGATCTTTTCAAACTTAGTGTTAGAGCTTGTAAGCCTCCTAAGGCAGTTGCTAATAAAAATGCTTCTACTTCTGCTTACTTGCTTGAGTGCTCCGATTTATGGCATTGTAGACTTGGACATGTGAATCTAAATGCTATAAAAAGATTAGTAAATATGAATTTACTAAACATAAGCGAATACAATTCACAAGATAAGTGTGAAGTTTGTGTTGAAGCTAAAATGACAAAATTGCCGTTTAAGTCGGTAGAACGGAGCACTACACCTCTAGAGTTAATTCACACCGATTTATGTGACTTAAAATTTGTGCAAACTAGAGGTGGTAAAAAGTATTTTATTACTTTTATAGATGATTGCACAAGATATTGTTATCTTTACTTGTTGAGAAGTAAAGACGAGGCTATTGAAGCGTTCAAAAACTTCAAGAATGAAGCCGAGAATCAACTTGGTTGTCGAATTAAGATTGTTCGAAGTGATAGATGTGGAGAATATGTAGCTCCGTTATAATTCATCAAACGACAGCACCTTATTCACCACAATCAAACGGCGTTACCGAAAGGAAAAATCGAACACTTAAAGAGATGATGAATGTCTTGTTGATTAGTTCGGGATTACCCCAAAACATATGGGAGAAGCTGTTTTAACAGCTAACTATATCTTGAACAAGATTCCTCTCAAAAGGAAAGATGTGACTCCCTATGAGCTATGGAAATGAAGGAAATCTTCGTATAAATACCTTAAAGTGTGGGGGTGTTTAGCTAAGGTTGAAGTGCCTTTACCAAAACAAGTTACAATTGGACCTAAAAACGTAGATTGTATCTTTATTGGTTATGCACTTAATAGCAGTGCATATCATTTCCTAGTGCACAAATCGGAAATACCCGATATACATGTGGGAATAACGATTGAGTCAAAACATGCTATATTCTTTGAGAATATCTATCCTAATAAGGATAAGGTTGTGTCTAACTCTAGTAAAAGAGTTGAAGACGAATCTACAAGTTCTAAACATGTAGACGAAGCTACAAGTTCTAGAGTTGTAGATGAAACCACGAGTTCTAATCCGGTGTTTTATGGACCACCGAATAGGAAAAGACCGAGGTCTAAACCTATGGATGTAGAACCGAGACGTGGAAACCGAGTTAGAAAAGTTAAAATCTATGGACCGGATTACGTTGTCTTAATGTTAGACGACGAATCGGTGACGATCAAAGAAGCCTTATCTGGTTCGGATGCGGCTCTTTGGAAAGAAGCAATTGATATTGAGATTGATTCTATTATGCGGATGCACACTTGGGTGTTAGTGGATCTTCCACCTGGTTGCAAAGCTTTAGGATGTAAGTGGATCCTAAAGAAGAAATACAAGTCTGACGGTACTTGTGACAAATATAAAGCCCGACTTGTAGTTCAAGGTTTTAGACAAAGAGAAGGATATGATTTCTTCGACACCTACTCGTCGGTTACTAGACTTACTTTCATTAGGTTGCTTCTCGCGATTGCTGCTTTGCACAATCTTGAGATTTATCAAATGGATGTTAAGACTGCGTTTCTTAATGGTGAGCTAGAGGAGAAGATCTATATGAAAAATTAATCGAGATCAAATGTATAAACTGTTAGAGGGAATGGGTTTAAAATCTACGAATTAAGGATAATTATAGTGGTAACCCAACCATGATGACTGGAGGATCCCAAGAACTTGGTTCAATGGGAAAACGAAGCTATAGGAGTCCGAGATGTAAACATTCGAACTTACTCATTCTCTGTAGAAAAGTGAGTGTTTGAAAACCTGCACGTGGTGAGGTTATGTCTTTGACTTTTAATGATTCTTGGATACCTCGAAGAGTACAAGTATAGCAGGATACTTGGAATAAGAATCACCTATCTAGTTTTTTTTCTTTTCTTTTGTTTTAAGAGTCGAGCGAGGGGAGCCGAAGGTCTCGGAGCGAGCTAAAAGACATGAATGTTGCCACTACGATTATCTATAAATTGAAATCGGAGCCGAAGGTGGAGCCGAAAAAAAACTGAAATAAAAAAAAAAATTGGAAAAGTCAACGGTCAAATGTTGATCGTTGACCGGTCAACACTGACTGGGTCGGGGTAGCAGGTCAGATCTTGGTCGGGGCAGGTTGGACTCCATCTCCATCGTGGAAACGTCTCCACATGTAGGGATGACAATTATACCTGTGAACTCGATTCCTCGTGGGGATCCGCCTCTAATAGGATGAGTATGGTGATCAATATTTCGGGAGCGGGATGGGGATGGGTATGATCTTCTATACCCGAGTCAGGTTGGGGGCCGGTACGGGTTATAGGTCCCCGCCAACCCGTCCCGAATAATTTTTGTATTTTTAAATAATATTAATATTAGTAATTAACAAAATTTATTAATATGAAAATTCAAATTTATGAGAATCGAAATATCTGATTAAATAGACATATATACATTATTTCCTCTCATCCCCTTTACATAACCCAACTCTCTTTTTTCTTCCATCTATTTCCAACGTGGGACGACTTGTTTCTCTTCATTTATCCTCCCCTCTCACTATTTTTTATCCTACATCGAAAATGGGAGGAAGAGAAGATATGAGTTGGTTTATAAATAAGATTGTCTCCATGCTTTAACTTCACCAACTTTTACTATTTTTTCCTTGATTTTTAGCAAAGAATAACTTCTTAATTATATAAAAGTTTTAAATTTTGAACAATATAAACATCTAAATGGGTCCCTGATGAATACTCTTCCCCTGCTGAATAATCTCTGCTCCGAATCCGTTCCGATTTAAACGAATATGGAGATGGGTATGAGGGTTAAATTTTGAGGCGGATATGGAAATGAGAAAGCAATCCTAACCCCGAACCCACCCCGTTGTCATCCCTATCCACAGGAGACCGATTCTTAATCTTTCACAACTCCTTTGAAATTAGTTACTATTTTGCATTGTGTTACATGAGTTTTGAGAACTACTCTTCCGAATTATTAACCTTCTTGTTGTTGGTCATTTTCCCAATAATACAGACTACTACTATATTGTGTGATTATAACACATTCTTTCCTACATATATTTGTGCAACGATTCAAGGTTATCAACTATAATGGAGTCAGTTCTCTTAAGATAACAACATGATGTCCTCTCCTCAAATAAATTACACTGATTCCAACTCTTGAAAGCGAATTCATGTCTAAATATTAATTTGATGCAAATAAATTTAAATAGATAAAAAATGGTGCAATCAAACTCGACTACAAAAGGGACGTGATCTTTGGAAGTTCGGAATTATTTTTTTGACTTTTTTTCACTTTTATGATGGTCTCTCCACAAGTTGTTTTCGACAATCGCTTAAAAAAAAGAACTTCATTTTATGAATTGTAGGTCCTACGCAAAAACTTATATATGACCCGCCGCACCCCATGCGACCGTGTGTGGAGTGCGTAGGGTGCACACACCTCACCCACGTAAGGCGCGTGGGGTGCACGCGCCTTTTATTATTATTATTATTATTATTATTATTATTATTACTTTTTTTTAATTTTTTTGATAATTTTCAGATTTTTTCTTTTCAAATTTTCAATTTTTTTCCCTTTTTTTTGTTTGACTCTTCTTCTTTAGTCAAGATTCGAGCGAAGGCAGCCGAAAGCCTCAGAGCAAGCCGAAAAAATTCAAATTATTGCCCAACGATTATTCTTATATTAATAATCGGAGCGATCGGAACAGAAGGCTGAGCCGAAAAAAAAAAAAAAACTGAAATCAAAAAAAATTTCAAAAAAAGAAAAAGTAATAATCTTGATCGTGTCAATCCGATCCGGTCGCTGAGTCCATGCTACGTGCCGCATGGGAGTGTTGGTCTAGGTCCTAAAGTAATCGAGCATCAAATAGTCTTGCACAATAATTTATTATATATACTAGTAGTACTTATTTTCCACCCAATTTGGTTATTACTTATTAATCTACTATTATTGCTAATAAAATTTTATAAGAATATACTTTTTACTAGTTTTTATATATGCACATAATTAGACAGCTGACCTTTATTTTTTTAAGATAGACACAGCTAATTTTAAAAATACACTTTTTATAAGTTTGATATATTAACGGAGTTGGTGTTCGTCCGGCTGAGCCGAATACCCGTCCAAGTGCATCATCGTCCACGCCTAATTTCCACGTGATTGAATTTCTTTGAATTTTTATTTGGCCAATGGATTCCGATCCCGCTTACATCATCGGCGATGTCGTTTGCACTTTGACTAACCAACAACCCGTCTCTTTTCTCCTTCTCCCCTTCTCTGTTAACGCTCTCCTCACGATTGGAGGAGCGAGAAAGATAGAGAGAGAAAAATAGCGAATGAGATGATTGAAAGTGATGAAGAAATATCTGCTCCACTGAGTAAGTCAGCTATCTCGACCACCTTATCACTTGCTATTCTTTCAGATTGAATTCTAATACGAAGCCAACTCGAAAATGTGCAGTAGTTCACGGCCAACCATCGGCCTCAGATGCCGGACACGAAGAAAATTCGCCGGTGGAGCAGGTGGCGCTGACCGTGCCGGTGACCGACGACCCGGCGCTGTCCGTGGTCACCTTCCGGATGTGGGTTTTGGGGGCGGCGGCCTGCGTCATGCTCTCCTTCCTCAACCAGTTCTTCTGGTACCGCCGCGAGCCGCTCTCGATCACCGCCATCTCCGCCCAGATCGCCGTGGTGCCCCTCGGCCACCTCATGGCGGCCGCACTCCCGCGGCGGGTCTTCTTCCAGGGGCGGAAGTGGGAGTTCAGCCTTAACCCGGGCAGGTTCAACGTGAAGGAGCACGTGCTTATCACCATCTTCGCCAACTCGGGGGCGGCCAACCCTTACTCGATCCATATTGTCAGCGCCGTCAAGATTTTCTACGGCCGCAAGTTGACTTTTTGGGTGGCGTTGGGGGTCGTTCTCACCACGCAGGTTTTGGGCTTCGGTTGGGCCGGCCTTCTCCGCCGCTTCCTGGTGGAGCCCGCCGCCATGTGGTGGCCGCAAAATCTCGTTCAGGTGTCTCTCTTCAGGTGCGTCGACTCCCCTCTATCTTCTTACTCATTGCTAGCTTATATTGTAGTCGTGTTTAGATTTCATCTAGTTTGAAAATTTTGGCTAACAGAATTGATATTGTCAATTGGTGATTGATAGTTGCAACAAGAAATCCAACTTGATAAAATTGCTTTTATTCTAATTTAGGCTGATGAGTGTTTGGTTATTCCGCATTGCATTCTACATTGGGACTTTCATCATTCAAACTTTTTTAATAACTTACATTTTGGTTTCAAATTATTCTCATTTCGGGTAAAGCATGTAAGCATCTACGATATAAAATGCAGGGCACTTCATGAGAAAGAAGAGAGAGCCAAGGGTGGAGTGACGCGGAATCAGTTCTTCCTCATCGCCTTCATTTGCAGCTTTGCTTATTATGTGTTTCCCGGATATCTCGTCCCAAAGCTTACTTCAATCTCCTGGCTTTGCTGGATATTTTCCTCTTCTATCCTCATTCAACAGCTTGGTTCTGGACTCCATGGTCTCGGACTAGGTGCCATCGGCCTTGATTGGTCCAGCATATCCTCATATCTCGGTAGCCCATTAGCTAGCCCGTGGTTTGCTACTGCTAACATTGCTGTTGGATATATTTTTTGCGTCTATGTAGTTACGCCTATTATGTACGGGCTCAATGTCTTCAGAGCTAGGACCTTTCCCATATTCTCTGATGAGCTCTTCACATCTGAGGGGCAAATCTATAACATCTCAGCCATCATAGATTCAAACTTTCATGTTGACTTGGATGCGTATGAGCGGGAAGGCCGTCTGTATCTCAGCACCTTTTTTGCAACGACCTATGGTTTTAGCTTTGCCTGTCTCACTGCCACCATTGTTCATGTCCTCCTTTTTCACGGCAAGTAAGTCGTATTCATTCTTTAATGATCTTAATTAATGTCATATTTTGGTATATATCATCTTGTATAGCCAAGACAGATGGGCTTTCTTTGTATTGTTGAGAATTCTGTACCTCAAAATTAAGCTAAGAACTCCTTTCTATGTTAAATACTCCATTAAGATTAGCAAAAAAATACTAAGCTGATTGAGATTTTCCTAGAACTCATGTTCTTAGCAATTAGCATTACTTTTGGCTCCAAATTTATACTTTTTATAGTTAGCAATAACTGCTTTATTAGTTTATGCGACTGATAGAATTTGTGCTTAGAGATCTGTGGCTGCTGAGGAAGTCGGTTTTCGAGGATAAGAGTTATGATGTACACACCAAGCTTATGCAAAGCTACAAGAAAGTTCCTGAATGGTGGTTCTTATGTATTCTTGTCTTAAACATCGTGGGCACTTTACTTCTCTGTCATTTTTACAATGATCAACTTCAGTTGCCATGGTGGGGCGTCTTACTAGCTTGTCTTCTTGCCTTCGCCTTCACCCTTCCCGTTGGAGTCATCACTGCCACGACAAACCAAGTGTGCCTCCATCCTCTTCTTGTTTCTTGATTTTGGATGTCTTATAATCGATGTATTGTTATTATTAGTTGCAGTTGTGTGACTAGTTCACTTGTTCCAGATACCAGGATTGAACGTGATCACAGAGTACATTATCGGGTTCCTTTATCCCGGTTATCCAGTGGCCAACATGTGCTTCAAGGTTTATGGCTACATCAGCATGAAACAAGCGTTGGTGTTTCTTCAAGACTTCAAACTCGGACATTACATGAAAATACCACCTAGAACCATGTTCATGGCACAGGTTGCTTGACCCTTTCTTCAACGTTGCTTGTTTTTATCATAATCTTGCTCGTTCATTCTTAATCTACATTGATCAGGTAGTTGGCACTCTGATTTCATCATTAGTGCATCTCGGAACAGCGTGGTGGCTCATGGACACCATCCCCAACATCTGTGACCGGGCAGCACTTCCTCCTAGCAGCCCGTGGACATGCCCGGGCGATCATGTATTCTATGATGCCTCTGTCGTCTGGGGCTTGATCGGACCGCAGAGAATATTTGGAAATCTTGGGTACTACTCTGCTATCAACTGGTCTTTCCTAGTGGGGGCCGTCGCACCCATTTTCGTGTGGGGGGCGACCAAGGCCTTCCCGAGACAGCAATGGCTCAAGCAGGTTTCGGTTCCTGTGATGCTAGTGTCGGTGATCAATATGCCTCCGGCAACTGCTGTGAACTACAACAGTTGGATTATCATAGGCTTTTTGTCCGGCTTCGTTGCATACCGTTACTACCGTGGGTGGTGGAGTCGACACAACTATGTGCTGTCGGGGGCTCTGGATGCCGGATTAGCCTTCATGGGAGTGTTTCTGTATCTGTGTTTAGGTATGGAGCATGTGAGCCTTGAGTGGTGGGGAAGTGTTAGTGATGGATGCCCTCTGGCTTCGTGCCCAACTGCTAAAGGCATTGTTGTTGAGGGATGCCCCATTTTTTGAATTGCTTTTCCCCTATTAAATTAATGCAGAGGATATTGTGTTGTGTTTCAAACTTCATGCTCTTGTAAATCTATGATAGATAAGTGTACGTATTATGTCGTCTGCCTTCGGATGACTTAGTTGGTAGAGCGAGTGAATTTGTAATAGAATCCTACCAATTACCGTGCGATTTGGCTCTTGTATGTATTCTTTGGAGGTTATTTAGAACAAATCCACTTGTATTTTTTGAAGGAAAAGCAGAGTCCTTTTCTTGATGGCCTTATCTTATGTATCAGAAATATTCTCGTAGTTATGTAAGTTATCTATCTAAGCAATAATTGTTTGATAATTAGGTTGGATAATTTTATTACAGAATTATTTTTTGTATTTAACTTCATATTGCTTCATTTCAGCAGAAGTTGAAAGCAAGTACTACTACTTCGTAGTTTTCATAATAATTTGATAGGCACTGGTACCTTATTTATCAGGGTTTATCTTGTATTTGGTACACAATATTTTTTTTAGAGCCCGCATTAAATTCTCAGCCCGGTGTTATTTCCACTGTTTAATCCATATATTTTATCTCTCCCTTCCCCTGCGATATTTTTGTGTGGAGAGCACATTGCACTCTGCTAAAAATCACAAGGACAAACCTACCCTCATCTATTGACTTTTCCATTCCTCACAAACTGATTTCGAGTTTCTCTTCCCCTCACAGATCCATCCTGGCGCTTCTCCTCACAGATCCATCTTCCTTCAACCCAAATTCCACCCCACATTGATCTACAACACAAAATTAATTGGTCCGAGCAAAACTCATCCAGAACTCACCGCTGCCATCTACATTTTTGTGAGTGCAGAAATTTTCCGACGACGAGGTGGAGCCGCCGGCGACGAGCAGGTGATTATTTCCTATCTCATCGACGACATGTGATTATTTCCGATCTCATTGACGGCATGTACAAAAATTCATCTTTTACCCATTATCTTTTTGAAAAATCTAAATTAGGCTGGTCGAATTTATTCTCAGATTTTGAAAAACTCATCCAGTATCTCAGATTCTGAATTTAGTCGACCTTATTCTCAGATTTTGAAAATTTGAATTAGGCTGATTTTAAGACACTTTTGTTATTTAGTTCTATTTATTCAACTAAATAGCTTGTTGCTTTTAATTTTTTATCTTATTTTCTATGTTAATATGGTTTTATCTCTCTATTAAATTATCATGAAAGTAAAGGGGACTTAATTGTGCGAGGTTGGGTTGAGTTTGGACTTGAATCAGTTAAAGAACAAAAAGACCACACTCATTAGTTCATTATTTTGTGTTCATATATTTTACCTTGTTAATGTGGATTAGATCTGTAAGGTATGCAACATGATGTGTGGACTCTTGTGTTTGCTTTGTCAACTTATGCATGATAAATGAGCTCATGATCTTATTTGAGGGTTGATACTCACTTGTATTGGTAATATGTAGAGGTTGCAATATACTTGGTTGTACTTGGAATTACTTGATGAATCTTGGATCATAGATATCAATGACGTGACATTAATGTATTTGAAGTTTTCATGAATGATGCATCTAATTTTGGAAGTCTATTTCTGTTCTCAACAATCGAGAGACAGGCCGCACCCACCACTCTAGTGCTTGGAATAAGCAGATTTAGGACTGACATTGAGGTGATTGTGGACTGTGTTGGTGTTATTCGGAGTTGTGCTTGGGAAGCTTCTGTAGAAGATAGGCTTCAATTTCATATTTTGAATTAATGTGGTATGTAAATTGTGAAACCAACTAAGACAGTGTAATGTTTTGTTTCGCACTCGTATTTTTTCTTTCGAATGCCGACGTTGTGCTCCTTCTCCTCATGTATATATATGATGGTATTTCATGTAACTTTTTAAGTAGGTTAGGGTTAAAAATGGAAAGTGTAAAATTAGTTTAAAGTTTAGTCTAGAATACCAAACACAATATATTCATAATGCTGATTTTTAACTATCCTAACAAACACTTGAGATACTATAAAATAATACCATTTCACCACATTATTTATTGAAAGATTATTTATAAACACTTATCCTATCTAACCTACCGAACAAGCATAAAAACAATTCCAAATATTAGGGGTGTAAAATACCAACTTCTAAAAACTCGAGGCGCAAAATTACAATAACATAGTTTTAGTTTGCTGATCTACATCATCATCAGTTCAAATTCACTGAATAGCAAGAACGACGTCGTTGGACGTAAAGGAACACCAATGATGGAGCCTCATCATCAGTCACGGTCAACGCCAAAGCCGTCGTCTTTGCGGTGGCAAATCCTCCGCCGCGCTCTTCTCCGCCGTCCATCTAATTCCGGTTAATTTATCTATCCATATATAGATTTGAAATCATTCATACGCGCCAAAATCGTTTCGTGTAAGAAAATTCTCGTTAACAAACAAAGAATCTACAGATGATGATTCCAGTGAAAAAATCCGCTTACAAAAAGTATCACGACGATCGAGAAGTGGATTCAATCTAATACCGTGCCATTTGGTGAATGACGGCGGCGAGGATCCGGAATCTTTGCCTAGGAGAGATGTTTGTTTCCGCTACACATTGCCTCTTCCTAATACTCCTGAGCTTTATCTACGGTGAGTTAGGGATATTAAGGTACCCATTATTTTCTACGTGTTAGTTCAATTGGTTGTAGCTTGTGGCTGGTATTGTTGAAATGCTACTTGAATTATGGTTTGTTGCGGTTGTATGACATGTGGCAACATATTTATGCAGCCAGAGATGGGAAGATTTTGTTGATCTCAATGACTTTGAAGTTTGCAATCGATACGACATTGACAATACGGGACTTGTTTGTAAGTAGAATTGTTACTTCTTGATGACTGTGTAGTTGTATCGAGCATAATTTGTCCTCCTGAGCATTCAATCTCTTCTGAATTACACGAATTTGATATCTTCAAATTTATTGAAAAACTATCTTGTTGAGTGCTAACTAAGGTTCCCAGAATTTTATCACGTTGAAACAATCGGTAATATAGAACATCATTTACATTCTTTATATCCAATAGACTTGCGTTTGTGTATCCGAAACGAAATTCTGACGATCACTAGATATCTTTTCAGAGGTAATTTACTGTATGAGCTGTTTCAGTTCTCAATACCTCTGATAATGCAGCTAAAGATAAGAATTCATTTTGTTTCCTTGGCATTGCAACCTTTACGTAATTGCTAGGCTAAGAAAAGTGGCAGGACAATAAGGTCTTGAAGTGTTTTACTATGCCATGATGCCATCATGAAGTTGCTCATACCAATGGAACATCTCGACTGTTTTCTCATTTGTAATTTGACCTGGTATACATCAGATTTCTGAAGAATGTTACCTGCAGTTATTTTATTAGGATGTGAAGCGTATTAGTTAGCAACAATAGTAGTTTATTTTGATTCTGGTCATACTCAAGCTTATTTCAAACTGGAAACTTGTTGAGTTGGCCCACCGTAGAGCATCAACCTGAGTGAGCTTTCCTAAATGGTTGTATTCTGATTCTTGGAAGTTATCTTAGCCTGTGATTTTAATACTCATATCACATTGATTGGCTCGTTCAATTAGATTATCTTGTTCACCCTATTCTGCCTGCAGAGATTTTATCTTGACGAGAATGCCATTGCTAAAAATCACTATTGACCTCGTTGAAAGATGAACTGGTAGCCAATCAGTCTGGGTCCTCTGGGAGTACTGGCATCACAAGTTACGTGAAATCCATGTCAGTCAGTTCATGAGTAGTTGTATTTGTAAGTAGGGTAAGGATGCCATGTACATGGAATGATAATGTAGAACGCTCAAGGTATCGCGATCTAATCATAGAATGTAGGTGACCCAGTTCAGAAATTTGAACATTCCAACTATATAGGCGAATTGTGGCCTGTCTGAACTTAGATATGGTTGATTAGATTTTAGTTCTACTTTCTGGTAGCTAAAAATTTGAAAAGAGGCTCAATTTATTCTTAGTGTTGTGTTGCTCATTTGAAGTTTGAACAATTGACAGAATTGATGGAGGAATGAGATTGAGAACTGAGAGACATGAACAAAGATGTAGACCTTGACCTCTCTCTTACATTCTGCTGTACAGTTTTCAATTGTAATGGTTTCTGGAACAGAATGCCCTTTAATAACGCAGATTTGTTAGCTGTTCCTCAGACATGTCAATTTCTTCTCGCTATCTACATGTTCAGTTTTCTCAGAGGACCTTCTTCAATTTGAGGAGGTGCAATGTTACTTAGTTTACTTTGATGGAAAAGGGTGGAAAAATGTGGATAACTTTCCGGGCAGCCCCTTTTCCATCAATTTCTCACCAATTGTGGAAAATATTAACATGGGGGGAGGGGTGTGATAATATTTTCCAATGGATAAAAGGCATAAAAATGGGGAAGGGGTGGGGGCCAACCATGTGCTATTTTCTTTTCCATCCTAGTAAACATGTGATAAAGAAACATGGAAATGTTAATATTTTCTCATCTTTTCTTATCCATCGTTTTCCAATGGAAATATTTCCATCAAAGTAAATGCACCCTTAGCATACTATAATAGATAATCTATTTTTATTGTTTAGGTGATATGTAAGCAGAATATTGAGCTTATTTATATGATTAACAGAAGAAATTATAATCAACATTTCGTTCCACACATTAGCAACTCCATACAGTAGGTCTATGATGTTAGTAACACACAAATTATGTTGTATTTGGTTCGAAGTGGTAAATAATCAACAAGCCTTTCAGAATTAGAAGTACTTTTGCATGTTTGTATCCAACCATTTTTCACTAACAGTTATATCTCTTCCATTGTTAGACAATTATGATAGAAATCTTTGAATGTTCGATGTATGTTGTCTTCACATGGCAAACAGGGAGTTATTCTAATGTCATTTAAAAGTTCTTGAGGCTTCTTTAAATTTTTAAAAATATGAAAAAATATTATATATTTAGATTGCATATCAATAACAATGAATGCATTAACTGATCACAAAAAAATGATTAGTTTCGTTCAAACTGTAGACTTCTAAATATTTAATACAGTTCAAATGACCTGAAAATTTAGAAAATGGAGTTTTTAGAAACAGATACTTCGAACAAACTAGTCTATGCTATTCAAAGCTTGAGGTGGCTGTACATGTTGATTTTACTGATTTATCTTGATGCCTTAATTTTATCTCCCACTGCATTAATTGTCAGGATTTAGTTAATGAATTACTTGATGGAAAGTTGGGCTTCTTGTCATAGGATTATATTTGGTTTGAGTTTCTAATGACTCTTACTTACATTTGACTCAGACAACTTATTCCAGGGGAATAGTAATTCAAACATCACTAAATGTTTATCACCATTTAATTTCATGTGGAACTTGTAGCTCAAAAACTGAGTGTACCATGTTTGGAAAAGAAACTTGTTTTAAGCTATATTAAACTATCTAAAGTTGTATTCTATCTAAGTTTCCTATAGTTTCTATTCTTCAGGAAAAAGAAATTTGTTTCCTGCTCAAACCACTCTTTCTTCTAAATTGCTAACAAGAGTACATGTTGTGAGGAGGGACACTCATATAATCCTAAATTTTGTTTTTTTAACAGGTCAGTGGCCTTCAGAGGATGTACTTGCCTATTATTGCATGTCACATCTTGATCATTTCAGGTTTATTATAAACTTGATTCATTTGATTGCTAATGCAATTCTGCTGGATTTGTTCTTAATTCATTCTCTATGTTTTTAGGAATAAAAGAGTTATGGAACTTGGATCAGGGTATGGGCTAGCTGGCTTTGTTATTGCTATGGCTGCGGAAGCATTAGAAGTGGTGATATCAGATGGAAACCCCCAAGTTGTTGATTGTATCCTCTTACTTGATTTTATCAAAGATTGGACTTAGATATCTATTTCATGTTTTCTGCTTGCTGGTGTGCAGTATGCAGCATGTTCGTAATGACTGATTGTGCTGCATTTTTCACAATAACGGGCTATGTACTTGTCGAGCTCTTGGCACATAAAATTAAGATAGGAAGCCAGGAAAATAGAGTTCTGAATATTGTTTTAAAGGTTCAGATTGATTGATTTGGTGAGAAGCTTTCAAGACATAAGTGTAATTCAGAAGCATCGCCATGGTTGCGAGCCTGCAATAAGTCTCAGCATCTAAGTGATATCTATTTGTTCGATTACAAATCAAAATAATGATGCAATGTTAACACTCGTGTTTTTTGGTAGAGTAGTATATAGCTTACTGTTGTGTGCTCCCACCAAGGGATCAAAAATGGTACGCTCTGATCATGAACACTTCTAATACATTGTAGGATCATATTTCGGTTGAAATGTAGAAGCTAATCTTATTATTAGCTGGACTAATTTCCTCGACTCCTTAGGTGGTCTGCACATGTTCATAAATTCTTTTCCACATTAGAACAAAAGTTCTTAACAAGCAGATATACAGCGTAACATTGATGTCAATTCTGCTGCACTCGGCAGTACAAAGGTGAAGCCAATGATCATGCACTGGGATCAGCTTGAAGTCTCAGATATCTCTGGAACCTTTGACATCATAGTTGCGAGCGACTGGTAAATGGTCTTTATGAATTGAAATGTCATGAGTTCCATAAAACCATCTGCTTTTCCTGAATTTATTACCCACTAAATTAGTTGTTTTTCTGTGGAAATTGATCTGTGGATGTAGAGCTATGATCACATCTATTGCT
Organism: Schizonepeta tenuifolia; assembly: GCA_029490685.1. Classification (NCBI taxonomy): domain Eukaryota; kingdom Viridiplantae; phylum Streptophyta; class Magnoliopsida; order Lamiales; family Lamiaceae; genus Schizonepeta; species Schizonepeta tenuifolia. The sequence continues at coordinate 3,871,610 of JANLIY010000007.1, forward strand.
CGTGCAAAACAATATGTTGTAAAATTAGGAAATGTTTATAAGCATTGCAGATGAAGGGTGTTGATATGGAATGACTAGATTATAGTAAAGTTAGTTTTCTTGCGAGCGTTATGCTCAAGATTATCTGATTATATATATTAATTATGTTGATACATTTGGGGCACATGCAAGCACTTATCATAGAACTTTTCTTATTAGGTACTAAGCTCATTGTGTTGACTCTAGCTCGTCATTTTGCAGCACTTTTTTCAAGAAATTCCATAAAGGCTTGGCTCGAACAATGAGATGCTTGCTTAAAGAAGATGGTCCCTCTGAAGCCATACTTTTTAGCCCCAGAAGAGGCGATTCGTTGGACAAATTTGTGCTGGAAATTGAGGCTAGTGGGCTGCACTTCACCATCACCGAGACCTACGATGCAGAAATTTGGAGACGGCATAAAAATATAATCAATGGCGATGGCTCCTGGCCTAACTACGAGCCAGATCACTGTTACCCTTTATTGGTCAGCATTACACGGTGAACTTCGTTTGCCGTTTCTTGTCTGCTGATTCTCTTTGATTATTACTACTGCACAGAACCGAACCATCTATTCTTTTCAAAGTTAATGACATAGGAAAGCATTATGAAATCTGAGTAAACTTCTCTCATTCAGTCCTCCATATTTGGTGCAGATTATTTTTAATTATGTTAGTAAGCTAAAGTACCTTAAAGTATCAGTGGATAGAATGGTTCGTTTAAGGGAAGATTATCTATTTAATTTGTATCCCCCATCATATTCATATCCCCATATTTAAAAATATACTCTACTACTATGTGACGTGAGTGCAGGAACTTGAAAAATGCAAAAGATTCCCCCCCGCCCGCCCATTATTCTCTCCAAAAATATCATTTTATTTTATTAGTCTGAAACAATAAGATAGATTCTGGTAAGATGATTAGATGCTTGGATGCTATTAAAAGGTGGCAGTGCGATTCCCTGTGGCTGTGGCTGTGGATCAACTTTATGCTTTTCTATTATTTTCTCTGCCATCGTATAATTTTGTATTTGCACAGTTTTCTAACGACTTAGGATTTTCCTCTTTGAGGTGTGTAATGGCCATTTGATGATCACACATGCACATCCCAACATCATTCTAGTTATTGAATTTGTTTAAAAATAAGACAAAAATTTATGTACGTAGTAACTATCGTCAATATATATAAGGCCATCTTTAAATTACTAATACATATGCAAGAAGCCAAGAATATGGGGAAGAGGTGGAGGTCGTCTCCATCTTTTGATTAGATGATGAAACATCTTAATGTTGTAATCTGATTGTCCCCAAAAAAGGTAAGGGAAAAAAAATAAAAAAATAAAACAAAAAAGGAAAGAGAGAGAGAAACAAATTGTAAAGCGGACCTGCCCAAAAAATTAAAAGGAAATGAAAGAGAGCGTAACTAGACCAACATGTTTGCATAAGAATAAAGAAAACGAGAATTCACAAATAAAACAAATATAAATAAAGGCCTTAAATTCCATTATTTTTATCATGAGATGAACAAGGACTGATATATTTCATGTTTTCTTTTTCGTTGTTCACCCAAATATTAACACCATACGAAGAATCTATTTCAAAACTTCGAAGTATAAACAAGGGTATCTCTCTGGAAATATTCTACAAAAATATACGTTGATGTGATGTTGATGCTGATGTAATAATTCACATCATTTAAGAATTTATATTGCATCAACTAAAAGAAAAGAGAAAATAATTTCTATTAGTCAAAAAAAAAAAAAACAAATCAAATTTCCGTGTGTTTTATAGGAGTAAATTGTTACACTTTCTCTAAATAAATTCGCAGCCAGTCAATAAGAATTTCTTAATTTGAAAATTACTGGTGCGAAGACCAGATTTATGAGAGTTATAAAAAATTGAGATAATTTGTGGTGAGTAACCTGATATATCTATCTATATTAGCTATGGTTAACTAATATTTTACTGTAATATAATTAACCATAATGCTATTCGGTCACACGGTGGCCAGCCACACACGTAGAAAAACAGAAATTTAACTGTAAAAATAGAAATAATCACATTTTCCTCTAGGATTTATGCTTCTCCAATTACGGTATATTTCCATTTTCAAAACCTATATTATCATTTTTAACTTGTGTGACCGGCCACAATATGTACAATTAATTATAAGAGTATTGATATTTGGACAACAGTTATTTGGACAACAGTTGTCCGGACAACGGTGACATATTCGTAATTAAATACTCTTTCAATTTTTTTATAATTAATATAATTAGTGTTTTGTCTATAACACTTTTTCCGACTTAATTGTATGATAATTTCTAATATTAATTAAAATAAATTAATATCATGCACAAATTTTTGAAAATTTGAAATATTAATTAAAATTAAAGATTAACATATAATTAGGTGGGAAAAGGGTATTATAGACAAAACACTAATTATATTAATTATTAACAAAATTGAAAGATTATTTAATTACAAATATTACACCGTTGTCCGGACAACTGTTGTCCAAATGCCTTTATTCTAATTGTAATAGAATAAGAACTAAAAATACAAATAAAAACCTGCTATGTAGTAGAATATTGAAATGGATGCATGACTCAATTGTTCAAAGCAATGTTAAGTCCAGTTATCAAAATATGTATCGCCCAGTTAGCAATTGCAGACCGTTAGTTAAAAAATGAAACAGATTAAAAGGCCACTAATTTTAGTCAAACCCTTTTCAACTTTATCATAATTAAGTTGTAATTAAATCACGTAAAGACGAACTTTAAACAATACTCAAAATCATTATGCTTATCTTCAAAGCAATGATTATTACGAAAACTAAAATAGGAAGAAATTTCGCAATTAGCACTTGCAGCTAAGAGAAAAATGACTAATTTTTACTCGAGGATTATAAAAATGGGGATAAGATTAAAGAAAAGGCAAAGTTATTGGCAGACATACCACCCACCAATATCAATGACCCCTCAAAATGCTTTCACGCATAATTTTACATTAAAGTTTACTCTTTTGGGTCCCATAACAAGTAATTTCCTTAGAATCAAGTAACTATACAAAAATATCCTCCACAAAGCTAAAAAATTTATCCCTTTTCCACATGATTTACTTTCGGATTAACTCACAATGTTCTCCGATATTTTCACTTCTTGTTCTCTTTTGAGTTATATGCACCGTTGCCCTACAAAAAAAAAAAACATTGTTATATGTAGGGATGGGATGTTAATATATATCTAAAATAATATTGATGACATTCAAAATCATATCTTTATACTCCCTCCGTCCCACATTACTTATCTCATTTGCTCCTGGCACGGAGTATAAGAATAAAGAGATTAGATATAAAGGGTGTGGTTAGTGTAGTTAATAAAGTGATATAAAATATTTTTTACTTGATAAAGTGATATAAAGTGTTTTTAACGTGACATAAAGTGATATAAAGTGGTTTTGAAGTGACATAAAGTGAATAAAGTGATTTCTTAATGTTGGGAAATTTAGTAAAGTTTTGATTGATTCCAAAACTAACTGACCCCAACCGAGTAGATGTTGCCATATCCTAATGTTAGTATTTAGGCTCGCTGTTTGAAAAATGTTCAGATTTTATCTTTACAGGACTCCAGCTGAAGACGGCAACATGGCTATACTCGAATAGAACTTCAGATGGGAACTCGGATAGAACATCAGATGTAAGAAAGACAATTGAGCGTTCAAGCCAACTGATCGGATATAGATCATCGGATGAAAGAAAACATCTGAGTAATCAACTGCTTGTCAGATGTGACAATCCACCTGATCAGATGGAACATCAGTTGCAGGATTCAATCTGATAAATCGACAACATGAAGTTCAAGGCAGCTGAGGGTTCAACTGTTCCTCTTCAGACAGAAGGTCAGATGAAGGTAGCGATCAGATGGAATATCAGCTAAAGACCACTCGGATGAAGATCAAACGTCTCAACCGACTAACCAATGTTGAAAGACAAAGGTTGAAATTTGAATTACAAATAGGAAGTCACATGAAGGTTTGACGTTCTGTCATTACCTCATTTGGCCCAACATAAGGTTGTCTCAGAAGGAAAGCAGAAGTTCACAGTTGCCAAATCGGGAAATCTGCAGAGATGAGAGACAAGCCATCGCTTTCACAGAACAGAGATCAACGGCTCTTCCAACGGCTAGTTGATCCTCACCGCCTATAAATAGAGGCATTCATTCATTCATCAAGATAGGAGACAGAAGAGCTAAAGAACGACTTGATACTGCGCACAAGCTAAACTGCAATTATTCTCTTTCTAAGAACATCACCAACTGAGAGTTCGTAGAGAGTTAGAATCTGTCTTGGTGCTTTCGATCTTAGTTTGAGTCTTCCTTTGTTCAAGCTTAGATCCTAACTCACTTCTTTGTTAGAGCTAGTAGTTGGAAAACCCACCCTTATACACATCCCCTAAAAAGGTTGTTAGGATCCTGCTCTTCCCGAAATTGAGTAGAAAGATTGATAAGTACCCGCAAACTTATCTGTACGGTTGCAAAGCCTGCGTAAGCTTTGTGGCAGTTGTCCTAAAGAATTTGGACTGAGTTGTGTGGACTCACAACTCCACTGGACGTAGGAGTTCTCTTATAACTACGTAATTCCTTTGTGCTTTTGTGTTTTCTGTTCAGTTACTTTCTGCATTTCTAACTGTCCATCTAACCAGCACTCAAAACTGCATCTTTACATTTCAACTGATTTGGTTGTTGACCGACCTTGCATCTGAGTGTGAGTTGTTTTATACGAGTTGTTTTTGTATCCACCTCATTCTGCACAGCACCACTCTTCCAGCTGAGTTTTCTTACTCAGTTGTGATTCCAGTTGAGTCCTCTTACTCAGTTGTGGTGTTTTTTCAGGGGGTTGATTTTAAAATTCCTATCTGGTGTATTCCCCCCCCTCCCCATACACTAGAACTCGTATCGGGACCATCACTTAATTATTTCCTTAAATGAAAAGTGAGACAAGTAGAGTGAGACGTCCAAAATAGAAAGTGAGATAAGTAATGTGGGACGGAGGGAGTAGTACATAAGAGCATACTAAATTATCTAAATGGCATGTGTATTGTAAAAGGATGTATTTAGATTTGGTCCCCATTTATTAGCTTTAGAGCACCCACTACAAGGATCGAGCGCCGGTGTCGATCAGCCGCTCGACCTCGGCTCCCTCGACCCCGCGAGGTCGAAGCCGTAGTGGGTGCGGCGATACCGATGGATCGAGCCAGTGGTGTCGATATATCGACGCCGCCTTCGACTTTGTTGTGGTAACGATATGGGGACACGTGGCGTGTCCCCATTGGTCCGGTTTAAATATTTTTTTATTTTTTTATTTTCTGATTAAAAAAATTAACAAAAATTCCAACGGCAACATCACACAAAATTCACTATAAATACCCCTTCATCCCATTTATTCTCCACACCAAAATCCAATCTTCATCCCAATCTCTTTCTTCTTCAATTTCAATCTTCAAATCTAATTTTTTTGTGCAAAAAAAAGAGAGTGAAAACGAGTTCAATTCGTAGTACCAGTAGTATTACGGTTCAAATCCACCGAATCCAAACTCCGAATTCCCCATTCTCCCGATTTCACCCAATACTCCCCGGCTGTCGGGTTTGCACCTTTCTCGCAGTCGCTGGGGTTCTCCTAATTCCCCCCCGTCGACTGGGTTCTCGCAGTCTTCGGGGTTCTCGCAGTCTTCGGGGTTCTCCCAATTCCCCCCGTCTTACGTCTACTCACAGACTTCGGGGTTTCTCAATTCCCCCCGACATCCGGCTTCTTCCAATTCTCCACTCCATCCGGTGGATATCGTGCATTCGACACGCCGCCATCGAAAACAGCTCGAATCAGACGTATCAACCTCAACGACGGCTACGACAATGTTGAGGTGGAGGAAGAGGAAGAGGCGTACGAAGATTCCCAACAAGAGGAATCGGAGGAACGCGAGCCAACACCACCGCCACGCCGCAAGGGGAAAGCTCCCGCCACATCAAGCACGGCCACTTCTCCGGCCAAGGAGAAGGGGAAGGCGAGGCGCAAGGGCAAACAGCCCCCCGCATCAAGCACTGCATCGAAGCCACTGCGAGGTCCTAACTACACACCTGACGATATAGAGTTCCTCGCATGGTGCTACATTGATTTCGGGCTGGACACGGTGACTAGCAACTACCAAACCCAGAATCATTTCTCGACGAAAATATGTGCTCACTTTAACGAGCACATAGCTCCCGCTGGACCGCGCGAAAAGGGTCCAACGAAGTGCGCGTAGGGCCGCGCTAAGAAACAGATCCAGAACTTCGTCGTCATGTACATCAAACTCGAAGACGAACTCGAAAGCGAGCGGAACGACCTCGATCTGTACACGATGGTCGAAGATAGTTACTCCGCCCAGTACGGAAGAAGCTTCCCCTATAGGACATCGTGGGATCTCTTGAAGAATATCCTGAATTTTTCAAACCCGACGACGGCAACAGCTCCAAAGCGGACGAGGATAAATGAAGCCGACGACTATACTTCGTCTGCTAGCGGCAACACATCCACGACATCCGTGAGCGATGCAAACACGATGCAAATTCGTCCCTAAGGAGTGAAAGCTGTCAAGAAGGGGAGGAAGGGCAAGGCGGTGGCGAAGGAGACGGCGATGGCAGAGTTGGCTATCGTAGCCGAAAACTTGAAGGGGGAGAAAAGTGAAAGCAGGGAGAAGTGGGCCTACGATATTTTTACGCGAGACACGACGTATATGACTCTCGGTCAATTGGCGGCGCACCTCAAAGTCTGCGCCAAATTTGCAAAAGAATTTGGGTGCGAGTAGTTGTCCTAATTTTTTTTCTTTGATTATTGTAATTTTATTTTCTTAATTATTGTATTTTTATTTTATTAATTAGTGTATGTTTTATTTTTGTGATTGAATAAAATTATCATTTCTTAATTTTTCAATTTAATTAAGTATGTTTATGTTATTTATTACAAATACAAAAAAAATAACAAAATAAAATCTATTCAATCATTATCAATGATTATAGATTCGGGGTCTTACTCAATCCCACATAGTAGAAATTTTTATTAGGATCTTACTCACCTCCATCAATCATTGAAATTATGCTTCCCGATGATAGATTCGGGGTCTAATTAGATACCCGTAGTGGATGCTCTTAGAGATGGTGGGTTTTTTTCGATCCTTGGACAATTAATTACTGCGATTTTGTTTGGTGTGGAAATAGACATTGTTATCAAGGAATCATGACTATAAGAAAAATGTTATATCAAATGAGAGTGACATACTAAAATCGATTGTTGAAAATATAAATTTGCCTTTACAGATTATATTCCTTATGAAAATTATAGTTTATTGGTAAAATATTGAATTATTTTGAGAAATATCTTTAAGTTACAAATGTCAAAGGAATTCTAATAATTCGTCTATGTATATTAAAAAAGTGACTTCAAAAAGGCGTGACATATATATGTGAAGAAATCCTTTCGTGGATATTGACATATCAAAAATATCTTATGGAAGTACATTGCACATAACATCAATTTTAGAGTTTTCCTTCTTACCTAAATAAGTTGCATTATACGCAATATAATTGTAATAAAACAGAAAAATTGTAATAATCGTTATCGATTTACCTTCATTATTAACATCGAATGTGTGGAAATTGTAGCAACAAGTTAAGCAGAAGTCATAGATAGATCCCTTTTTTGCATTGACATAATAATAACAAAAAATTAATTTGATTTTCAATTTTGACCATATTCATGTTTTTTATAACGGACGTTTGCTAAAGTCTACGTGGAATGAAGCTAAATGACATGAAATTTAAAAGATTTTTATATCACTACTCTTATTCGACAATTAGTTCCAATATTTCACGTAAATTTCAGTTATCAACACGACCATTCTATATGTAAAAGCAGGCTTGATCTAGATTAGAAAACAAAATTAATTCAATATGGAAGTGTGATATTTTATTAAGTTTAGGCAAACTTATTATAGATAGTGATATTAAACTATTATCATCCCATTAGAAAACGCAATCTTCCTTCACATTTTTTTTTATGTCTTGGGAACACGCAACCGTTACTTTCGATGCGCACTGGGTAAACCCTCGTCTCTTATGCAGTAACTTGCAAACCACACAGGGTATGTAAACCACACTTTCCAAGTACAAGTGTGATAGGCTCGATCTATAGAGGCATTTCATGAAGTTGAACCCGAGATCTCTCAGTTTCAGGCGCTCACTTTTTACCACTAGATCATCTCCAAGGGGACCTTCACATTTTATTTTAGATATAAATTGATGTGGTTGGTGCTACAATATCTACAAGTAATGTGCCACTAATATTGTATTTGTAATAATATGTCCGAACAGCATCGCACTTAACTTATATACATAAACATGCGACTCCAAAATGAGTTGATGGCGAGTTTTTGACAGAAATCAATTATTTATGATCACATAAATTTTCATTTGACATTCCACGTAAAACCTCTTTTTGCGGTTATTTCTGTATCGTAAGCTTTTTCAAATGAATCGAAGTGAAAAAATGTTACAATTGAAAATGTACTAGTGAAGCAGCGAGATGTAGTAGAATTAAAGGCAGCAAGAGCAAGGTGGCAGCAGGAGAGAGTCGTGAACTCGAGTGTCCCGTTGCCAAATCTGCTAACCATGACCCATCGGCCAAAATCGCCTCCTGAACCGACCCGCTCCCTGCGTCGGATTCGGGCTGAGAACCCGAACCTGAATTATCCGGCGCACCATCATCATCTGATTTTGCTGACTTTTGGCTGAAAGAAAACAGACATCACATTATTTTAAAAGAGAAGTAAAAAAAGAAAATACTCCCTGCGAGTTAGTTAGCAATAAATAGGGAATTGTGTTGTACCTAGGATGCGAAGGGCAGAAGGTGATGACGTAATCGGCGGCGGTACAAGTGAAGGTGCTGGTGGCATCATCGTACGCGTAGCTGTACGACTTGGGGCACGCGCTCTTGAACGCCTCCGAGTACATCGACGGCTTGCACGTCGCCGGCGATCCGTACTCGCCCTTGCAGCAGTACTCCGGCGTGTTGAAGGCGTCGCACGCGCTGCGGCACGCGCCGCCGTCCGTCCTCAGCTCCGACGGGCACTTCTGGCTGAGGTCCTCCACGCAGCCGGTGGAGAGGCACTGACCCGAGCCGCCGCTGACCTCGACCAGCAGCGGCAGGTTGTAGCCGTCGACGAGGCTGACGTCGTAGAAGTCCATGGAGCCGGAGCCGAGCGTGAACTCGGCGAGCGTGGCGGCGGTGGCGCCAGCGCCGTTGCATTCCAATTGGCCGGAAGCACAGTCGCCGGTGGCGCAGGAGCCGAGGCCGGATTCATCGAAGGTGCAGCCGGTTCGGCCCCAGAAGCGGCCGGACCAGCCGGTCGGGGCCTGGAAGGCGCGCGAACCGGATTTGGGGAGCTCGAATCCTGTGGTCTCCAGTGTTGGGCTGCCTAAAATTGCCGGCCAAATTGTTTGTGAACATTTGTTGACAAATGTAAATGTTGCACTTTTAACTCCTGCATCATCAGAGTATCATTTATTTCTTATCTAATTCTAATACATGTAAACAATAATGATAATTGAATAAAGAATGAAATAAATTCCTTATGTACCTTTGCCTTGGGAAAGGTAGAGAAGAATGATGAAGACAATGTTGAAGGAAGAAGGCATGATGAATGATAATTTAATTAATTTGTTGAATGATAGCAATACCAAACAAATGAATGTTTAATACTACTAGTAGTGAAGTAAGGGGTGGTGGTGCTCCTCCCCTTAATCAATTTGTGAGAGGGAGAGGGAGAGGGAGAGGGAGGGCGGCGACGGCGGAGGAGCAGTGGAGGTTGAGGGAATGAGTGGAGAGGATTGAGTGGGAAGGGAATCTTAATCATCTTGGTTGTGCTCATATTTATATATAAATGTGACACACACTCATAGCGACTGTCCTTTTCCAAGATAAAATGCTTCTACAGTCTACTCCAAATACTAAATACTACTACTGCATCACTAATTTGTTCGGACCCAACAAATTAGGCTTTATTCCAATGATATTTTACTTATAGAATTCATTAATTTGTGGTGTTAATCCCAAGTCCCCCAACTTGCAGCTCAAGCAGACTTGCATCATGATTATAGTAATCATGTAGTGATCACTGATTAGTGTCGTTAAAATCGTATCCAGGAGTAGTATATATTTTTAAATTTTGTAGGATGAATAGACGCAGAAACTTACCTAAACTTTTGATTCAAGCATGAAGAAATTTCTAATATGTTTTACTAATTCAATTCGTATACACTCTTAACATGCATGTCTGTTCAAATAAAGTTTTATCATTTCTCTAATCACTAGTAGTTAAATTTGTTAACCCCCCTAAAAAGTTTTAATTTAAATTTGTTAAGATAGAAAAGAAGTTGCTCCTCAAATTAAAATCCCTGGCTCCCCTAAACACAGTTACACAGAATTGGATCGCTAGTCAGGAGGTAGTGAAATTATATTTTATTTTATCTAATTTGAACATTTATTTTTATCTGATCATGATGATATTGTTGAAGATCGTTCATTCAATGATTAAAATGTTCCCGTTTAGAAAGAAGACCAAAATCTGTTTCAATAAACTTTAGTCAATTGATTACTTTTTTCCTTCGTTTCCTTTTTCTTTCAATAGTTGACAAAAGTTCTGATACACACCTAAAACCAATTGAGATCCTCTATTGCATTTCCGTATTTATCTCCTATTGCATTAATGAGAGAACAACATGTGAAATGACTAAGGATTCAAGATTTAGAGTATATATAGAGAAAATATATTTCCTAAATTTGAACCATTAATTGTGACACGTGTCTTCTCTTATAAATGCAATAGGAGATAAAACACGGATATGGAATAGAGGATCTAATCTAACCTAAAATTTGGGTTTTGTCATTTGTGTGTGTGCATGTCATAAGTTAAACATTAAGGTGTGTTTGGGCAGTCGACAGAGAACTAAAAGTCGGATCTCTTTAGAGTTAGTCAGTGTATCAAGTGACATTGCTCAAGTTCACCTAAGAGCAACTCAAATGGTAAGATACTTTCTCTCTAATCAAGTGATCAAGGGTTCGTATCATGTGTGTGTAAATTAAAAAAATAAAGGTTCACCTAAAAGTCTGGTTTAGTATATTGTGTGATACAATGCAACCTAAATGTTTGCTAGCCTAGGGTATCTTTAGGCAACAAGTCAAAAAAAAAAAAAAAAAATGGAAGAACTAAACAGAGGCCTAATTAATTTCTATACTATGCCAAAATTATTGAGTTATTTAAAAAAAAAGGAAGAAAACATTAATTAATTAACTATCACGGTAGAATCAAAATCTTTGTTATGATCCAGGTTTTGGAAATTTTGAAATAATAAATATAAATATCAGCGGAAAATGTTCAATTTATTGTAACATTCAAAAACTTTCAAGCACAAATTGAGACGTTAATTTTGATATACGGCCACGTCAATGCCACATGATCCTCTCTATTCCATAATTTTTTTCTCATGTGTACAGTCTTTTTTTTTTTTTTTTTAAATTTCAATTGCTTGTACTTTTAGATTACTTTTATAGTATCATAATTATACCTAATAAGCAAGATTTATATTAGTTTTGTAAGTTTTGATTTAGATTGTTGTTATTAATAGTTGACTAGTGAGACGATTCTCCTCCAACCTAGCTTTAGGACAGGGGTTGAATCATGTGGGTGTGATGACTTAAAAAAATTGATTATTCCATATATTGGGCTTATAGTGTTTTATTTCAATTCTTTGGTAATTACAATTTATTACATTGCAGTTTCTATTTGTTATTTATAATTATCATTATTGAAATATAATAAATTTAATATGGTACACAACTAGGACATAAAAAATATGGGATAGAAGATCTCAACTTGGTTGAAGCAGCTAGTGCAAGTTAACAAGGAAAGAAATTAGTCTTATCTTGATATTCTTTTTACACAATCTAGACTTATCTTTTATATCGCGATAGGGAAAAGAAAAAAGTTGTCTAGCAATCTTAAACTTTCTTCATCCTACTTTGTCTTAGCTGTGTCCAAAATATCTGTAGTTAAACAACGAAAGAAAAGAAAAGAAAAAAAAAAGAAAGAAAAAGAAAACGAAAACCAAAAGGATAGTTATAGAGTAACAACTCTGGTACAGACGTCTCAATGGTGGAGATGGGTTTGATCCGACCCGACCCGACCCTGATAAAACCCGGTCAATCCGAGTCAACCATTTCTTTGACTTTTTTTTTCTTTTAGTTTTTTTTGTTTTTTAATTTACAGTTTTTTTTTCCTGCGGAGCCTTCGACTCCAATTTTACGGCTCCGCCTTCGCTTCGATTACTAATATAAAAATAATCGTCGGGCAACAATTTGAATTTTTCGGCTCGCTCCGAGGCCTTTTGCTCCCCTCGCTCCAATCTCGACCAGAAATGAAGCGGTAAACAAAAAAATGAAGAGACAAACAACAAAAAAGAGGGGAAAGAAATCTGGAAATAAAAAAAAAATCTAAAAATTAAAAAAAAGCACGAGGTCCATGCGCAGCGCGTGGATCTCATGTGCGGGTCGAGTCGGCGCGTCGGGTCGGGTCGGGTGCAGAATGTGCACACAAGTTTTGTTCATTAATTATATGAGAAACACTCCTGTGCAGACTTTTGCACCAAGTCTGCACAGAACCCGACCCGACCCGCCACGCGCTGCCCCGACCCGCGCGTGGGCCCCACGCGCCCCAGTTTTTTTTTTTCCAGATTTTTTTTCCCCGTCGGAGCCTTCGGCTCCGATTTTACGGCTCCGCCTTCGCTCCGATTACTAAAATAAGGATAATCGGCGGACAATATTTTGGACTTTTACGGCTCGCTCCGAGGCCTTCGGCTCCCCTCGCTTGCGTCTTGACCATAGAAGAAACGGCAAAAAAAAAAAAAAAACTAGTCAAAGGGGGGTTTGACCGGGTCAAACGGGTCAGGTCGGGCCGGATCGGGTCAAATGGACGGGTATCCTACGGTGGAACAGTTGCACCCAAATTTTTGTCTAATTATACTCATCATCCTGGTAATAGAGAGATAATTAAGTTGGAGCAAATGATATATGGAGCATTTTAAGGAACCATATATTATTGTTATAATAATAATAATAATAATAATAATAATAATAATAATAATAATAATAATAATAATAATAATAATAATGATGGTATAATTTATTATTATTATTATTACAAAAGCCGCTTCTATAGTTATATAATGGTATAATTTATTCTTCACCTATATAAGAATACGTGAGACAAATTTCATGTAAGGATGAAAGATGGAGATTGAATCCGAATATTGATGAACATTTTTAGAGAGTGTGTTGTTAATTATAGGAATGTTAGGATTGGTCTCTCTTATTTTACTAAAGTTTTGCATGCATCATCCACTACAAAAAGGAGGCAAATGCATTCCTTTCCGTAAAGCGCTCGACCAAATATTGGAGCAATCTGAATGTGAAAATGCCATGAACAGAATAACATGATCGTACGTACATGTCAAAATAACAAATTTGAATGGTACATATATAATCTATATCTATATCTATCTATACTTACTATAAAAGAGTGAATTTTTGCAAAATTTGATTTGCCTAATATATCCCCTTGTTATATTTATATTCAGGAGAATAATGTAAATCTATATTTGTTACTTAGAAGATATCCAATAAATATAATTTATAAAAGCCCAATGAAATATATTAAAGAAAAAATTCTAATTATATTAGACTTCTATTTGAAGAAGGATAAGAACAACAAAAAAAAGTAATCATATATGTATAAGAAAAGAAAAAACGCATGTCATGTCTCTGTATCATCATATCATATACTCAAAATCGTTCTTCAAATAAAACCCTATATGATAAATTTAATAAACCCCTATGATATATAATGAAAATAATATATCTATCCATTATATATACGTGTATAATAAATTTATCATATAAACTATTGCAATATATAATACGGTTAAGAAATTTTAATAAATTCTGACGAGGATCGATAATTCATAATTAGAATGAAAAAAATTCAATTAAAATTAATAATTTTCTATTGGAATTAATTAATTCAAATTGGATTAAATTGAATATTGTTGAATCAAATTTGAAAAATTAGAAAAATACAAGGTCTATAAAACATGATGCGAGGTTAGAAATATTGGTGAATGATATCTAAGTATATATACCTTAAAAATGAAAATTTAGTAGGATTGAAATAAGCCAAATTATAATTTGTGGTCCGAACTTTTACCACTTTATGATTTATGACTTAAATTTTAAACTTTGCTGAAAAAACATCATAAACTTTACAAAAACATTTAACTAAGGCATGCCTTTTATTTCGACCGGTAGAGATGGTGTTTGAATATTATTCTATCTTCTATTCGATAAAATGCTCTAATGAAGGAAGAATGTTCAGTATTTGAAAACATAGTGTTAAATATGATCTAATCCATCTCGATATTCACTTTTTTCTTACAATAATTCTGTCATGCATGTCAGAGTAAAACACCTCATAGCTGACATTGAATTATCCACATCACCTCCACCCGTTAGTTTAGTCAATGTTTGAGCGACGAGAAAAATGCTAGCCTTATTTAAACATTATTGTAAAGTTAAGGGTCTTATTCAACAAAGTTAGAGGTACTATATTATTTTGAATTTCAAAAGAATAGAATCAAATCTTAAAAAGTAGTTGGTACCTCTACTAATTAAATATGTTTGCTTTATTGCTATCTTTAACTAAATTGAATATTTCATGTTTGTAAACGGTGTGTATTGAAGAATAATTTATGAGAACAGTTAAGATGGTAAAATAATGAATTAAAAAGTACATTTGTAAATTTTAGAATTGTGCAAACATAATTATAAACATGGAGTAAATCATTTTCTTACTTATTTAATAAATATTTATTTTTAAATTAAATTTTATATTATCATATTTTTAGTCCTAAATAAAAGTCATTTTTTATATATACATATCTCAATTTACAATCACATTTAATTGGAAGGATATGACTATGAAAAGATAAGCTAGAATAAATCAATGTTGGACAAGGCCAATCATAAATGAATGTCTTGTGAAAAAAAGATTTGGTGAAAGATACATTATTAAATATTTAATTTATCAAAATCATACTGACAATACGAAGTGTATTATACTTTTCCCTTTCACCATATTTGGACGTAGCTTATGAAAGCACGGATTTTGGTACATTTGAGGTGAGTGAAGTAAGGTCCCCCATATAGTGAAAGATAGTAATGACCAAGCATGAAAATTCCCAATTTTTATGGACATTCCAAAATGAAATACTATATCAAAATATGATGGATGATGATGTAGTATATACGTGAGGTCATTTATAATTACATACTATGACAAGTATCAAATTAATTTAAGAATATGAATATTATATGGTGGTTGATGTATAGAAAAATGATGAAAATGGAATGGTGATTAAAGAATTTCTTCATAATCTAATGGCATGCATAATTGCTGTTAGGAATTGTCGTTATTCATAGGAATGATGAGTAATTTCATGAGTATGCATTAGTGACTTCTCTCCTCCTCCTTGATGTTACGTAATTTTAATTTTAAGGTAAGAGTAAAGTTTATAATAATGTTGACAAGAACACACATTGGTTGAGATGACACTGGTTTCAAGAATTATGTAAATGATGATATAAATGGAAAATACATGTTCTTTTGGGACGGAAGGAGTTATTATTATTATTATTAATTCAGTAACAAATATTTTAAGAGGGAAATGAATTTTTGAGAAAATTAAAAATAAAAATATACAATTGATGTTCTCCTTTTGTTCATTTTTCATTATTTGTGTACATAATCTTAAAGAATATCATTCCTTATTGACATACTTTATACCAACCTTTAGAGATATTTTTATATTTTCAGTCAATTGAATATTTTAGACTCAATTTTTAATGTTGATGACTTTAGACTCATATTTATATTCATATGGCTTCAATATTATATAAGTACGACTTAATAAATAATTTACTTCCCAAAAATAATGTTTACAAACACACACACACACACACACATTTTAGTTTTCGATGAATATCAATCAATATATGTACATAGTATGTTTGGTGGATGAGTATAATTCACCAATTAAATAAGTAAATTTTTATTACAATAGTTATTTATGGACATTATCTACTTTAAAATTATAATGGAGATTTGAATGATTTTTAACTTTAACAAGTTCAACGAAAATGAGTCTGCAAACTAAATAGAGGTTTGAGTGTATAAAATTCAACAGAAAATATCTTAATTCGTATAGCTCAATTACACCACAGTTTTGTATTAACACCATTATTTTGTTAGTCATTATGTTTTCATTATCAGTTTTTTAATTATTACGTTGTTTAAATCCACAATTAATTAATTGTACGTAGATAATGTCATACATAAGTCACATAGATATTAGTATATAAGCTTTTGATAAAACATCTAATTGTCTTACTTGAAACACAACGTTTATTTCTAAATCAATGTAAAAACAATTATTGGGTCTTAAAAGAGATAATTAAAGGAAAAAATAATGTAATAGTATCGTATGATAAATGAATTATCTTTATAATGTACAAAATAAAAGAAATATTTACAAGGAATGTAAACCACGTGCAACGTAGGTGATTTTCTACTGGTCGCATTAAAAAAGGAAAACTTATTAAATTTTTGAAGAATTTTTAGATACAAAACGTTTCTTGTCTTATAGTATCAAATATATCAAATTAATTAATTTGGAATAAAATAGTAATAGATAATTTGATCATATATTTTATTACAGTTGTTCTTAAATTAGGAATGGAAAACTAAAGGCTTGTTTTGATAAGGGCATGTTTGACAGATGATACAGATTTTATGCTCACAATTATAGCTAAGGTAAAGGGGAAAAGTTCAGAGAATTAAAAAGCACAACTAATGGGGCTGCCAATTAATTAATTACTTTGTTTCACTGCGTTAATACACTTTAATTTATATTTCTTTTATTAATTAGCTTGTTTTCTTCTTAGTATGCTTACATATTGAGACAGTGGCAATACCATAGGTCCATATCTACGTGTTATATAAAATTAAATCGTATTCGAAAATATAAAATTCAAATTGAAGATAAAACTAAAATAGGAAATACATGCAGATAAAATGCTTTGTGTGAGGGCTTTAATCTTAGGATCTCTTGGAGTTGCTTGCTTATGATGTTTATCAGAGACGAAAACCCTAGTGAGTGATCCACGGTTTAGGCACTATGAGAGTAGGTTTAAGTAAAATTTGTAATTGTCCCAAGAAGAGTTAAATCCCTTGTTAATTGGTTGATTGATAAGAGTTTAAGTTTAATTATCCATTGAAATCGAAGTCTTAAGATATCTTTTCCCTTATTGGAATTCTTAATTATTTTTGCTATTTTGTTCTTATCATTATTTGTTTACTTCTAGAATTTCGAAAGTCTACATAGATGAGGAATAATTGAAAGTAATACTTGCTAGAATTAATACAATCTTTGTAAAATACGATCTTACTTCCATGTATTTAATTACACTTGTGTACTTATAGTGTGAAAGAAATTAGTGAACAATCCCTTCTCTCGATATGATGTTTGACCAATTAACACTTTTTTGTCTTTCTTTTAGCTTCCTTTAATTCTTTCCATTCTAATTAATAGTGTACATTATTAACATGTGAAGTCCGGTTGTGCACCAGAAACATAAATTATTACGTAATTAAAATTAATTTTTATCTTTAATTTACTACTTCATCTATCCCACTTATATAGGTTGATTGAAATTTTCATAAAGATTAAAAAAATCTTGAAAAAGCAGTAAACTTTCTAATATGCACATACTTATTCTCTTAATGTACAAAATCCATTAGTCAATCAGAAGGTTGAATAGAGATATATAAAATTTATTAATAAAAACATTAGTACTACCTTTTATGAAAACAAGCTCAGTTGTATATCTGGTCCTGGACATTAGAAAAGAATTAAGCCTGTAAGAATAAAACTGGTTAATACGGCTTTCAAAACAATAATAATTATAACACCCTCCCTTTCATGTATATATGCTTGCTTTTCTTTAACTCAACTCTTTGGTTGACTAAAGAAAATGTATATTCAAAGAATAAATATTAGAAACTTAATATATATAATTTAATTTTTTAATGATTTTGTGAAAGTTCCAAATCGACCAATCTATATTTGGACATTGAATTATGTATTTTGGTCGAAATGAAATTGATGCCAACTACTATATAGTAATTCCAACAGTATTTTTGTGACATCTAGCCACTATATTTATTACAGTAATATTGCGGAATTATTTTATCCTTATTATTACTCAGAAAGTTAGGAATTGCATTAAGTGATTCTTAAGTACGAAGACCTAAACAATTTAATGTTCGGACTTTTAGCTTATTTTTTGTACTGACGTGTGACAATTTCTTTTGTTTGAAAGTAACGTGTGACAATTTCTTAGAAGGTGTATTCAATAGTATATAGAGATACTTTAATGAAAATAAGTAGTTTATCATAAATAAGGTAATATCATTATGCAGTAGTATGGATAAAGAGGAAAAGGAAGCAGCGGGCCACCAGTCATCCCATTTACAGCCCAATTGTTGGGCTTAGAGATATTAACCCTAACTGAAGCTGGGCCCAAAATGCATGTATTTGTAACATTTTGGTTGACAAATCAAATACGCTCTCCGTCCCAGCTTACCAAGTTACTATACATACTTTCCTTTTTTAGCGATTCCAATTTATATTTTCTTTTTAAAGACATGTGTTTTAATTTTTTATCCTTAAAAATTCAATATATTTATCTCTGTAAAATTTCTTCATCTACTAAGAAATTTACAACACATCATAAATGAATCCCTTCATCTACTTAAAATATTTCTGCCAAATATTTATCTACTTTTTCTTAAAACTTGTACACGCCCCTCGCACCATACTAAATAGGGATGAATGGAGTATTATTTTACACTATCATTTTAAAATATAGTTAAAATTATCAAACTTTGCATTTCCGGTCGACTTTTGTTCTCCAATTAAATTGAGTAACATTATTAAAGTGAAACGATATGATCGATTGATCTCGAAAGTTTTACTTTATATGTTCATATATATTCATATATTTCTCCGACAATTTCATGTAACTTGTTTAATACGGATTTTATTGGATCAACTTTAATTTTAGTAAATTATTATATATGAATCTGATTAACGTACAATCCTTAGATTTATGCAATCGACTTTGTAACGTCCACCTTAATAACAATTCTAAAAGCCGAACATCAGATATAAAGGGCGTTATTAGAAATGGTGAAACACCCCACCCCTTGATCATCTGAAAAATCAAGGTTTTCTTGAATAATAGTACTATTAAAACATATTAATTATCTATATATATATATTATGTGTTTGACGTGAGAGATGGACATGAAAGAGACGCTAATCTCTGACATCATTTGTCAAAACGCAGATTATTTTTTTTGGTTTTGTTTTTTTGTCAAAACCCAGATTAAATTTGAGACATCGTTTTCTTATTTTATTTCAGCTATATATGAGGAGAAAGGGTTAAGGAATCGTATATATTCCCTAATAAAAAAAATCATCTTATTAAAGATAAAGAGAGATTTAAATGAAAAAAAAACATTTTTTTATTGGTTTGATGTGAATAAATATTTTTGATCCCAATCAGATTGATCAATCTAGCACTTACCTTGTAGTATTAAATACAAAGTCATATACCCAGTGAGCACTCAAAGTAGTGGTTGCGGGTTCCAACAACATTAAAAAAAATATAGAAGTCATACCTTTATCTAGTGCGCGGCAGCGGGTTCCATGACAAAAAAAAAAATGCAAAGTCATATCATTTTCTTGACTAATTGGATAGTAATAGTATCACAATTTTTTAATGCTTTTTTATATATTTCAAATTTTCAATATTGTACGTACAAAAATGTTTGATTCGCATTTATGTAAATAATACAAATGCGAATATATATATATATATATATATATTTTCCCTACTTCTGAAAAATGCAAAACAGCATATTATTAGAGCTTCGTTAGTTATTTTACTGATCTTAGACCTGCACTTTCACTATCACTCTCAGTTTAACCCATTTATTATTGTTAATGATACAAGATGATCTTTCCATTTTATTGGTGTTCGTAGGATTTAGACCTTTTTCTTTTGTACTATGTATGTCATCATATTTAGCCAAGAAGAAGATGACCACTTCCACTTGCATTGCGAATTCACATATGAACTTCATTAATAGCGCGGATTTATTTATTTGGACAACAGCTTTAAGTAACAAAAATAAAAATAGCCTACACATAGAATGGAAATATTTAACCAGGTTGGATTGTTTTTAAAATGCTTACTTAAACAAGAGAATGAGGTTACACTATAAGAGCGACGCAAATGGATCATCAGTTTCTAATTGATTATGTTTTTATCAACTTACGACATGATTAATTTTCGCCCAACCTTTATATATCTATGTATAATGGTCCGTTGAAACTGCACCACTATATTTCAAAACATGATTATGTTTACATGCAACAAAAGCTAAATTGTTTGATACTGTAGATGGTTAGTCTTCTGGATAAATTATTGGTCTACTAGATGCCTTATCGCCTCATATATATTTCCTCCTTTTCGGCTACACGATAAGTTAATGCTTCAAGATTATTAGAAAAATAAAAAAAATAAAAAAAAGTACGATTATAGTCGTGATGCAATACGTACGTTAATCAGATTTATCTATTTTACAACCAACCCTACAGAGTGGCCGAAAGCCAGTCGTGACAACAGTTGTAAGAAAAATAAGTTTTTTCACAATTCAAGCACTTGTCGAATTATAGTTTCTATATTTTTGACCAGCAAAATGCTAAATAGGATATTATATGTATGTGGCAAAAAGTAGCTTAATGATGGTCAAAATATTAATTTAAATACAATATTGATAAATTAATACTAATATATAGCAAAATTAATACATTTAAAAAAATTTGGTGATCAAAATCAGAAAATCTTGTACGATTTAGTTTTATTTTTTTTCGCTTTGCCTGTAAAAGAATTCAATCTTGGAATAGAAGCATTAACTACACCATAAAATTTTAAATTAATCAAATTACGTGAAAGGTCGCAATGAGCAAGTTGAGGAGCTCAAATCAATCAAGAAACTTTTCAAAGGCATATTATATATTATCCAAAATTGTTCATTTGAAATATATATATATATATTTTCCTCCATGTTCAATTTAAAGAATTATTAGAGTTGTTTTCACCATGTCTCAATTACAGCTGTCAATAAAGTTGAATATATAATTCCTTTCATTTGAGCTAAGTAAAAGGTAAAATGTCTCCTCCTGGCAGCCATGAACTGTGTTTTATTTAATTCAATATCTATAATTAATTAATTTTATCGAATAAAAGTATACAGCCAATGTTGTCCATTAGTATGAATAAAATCTCAATATAAAATTCCGGCGGCAAGATTCACACATGACTCACATCTAAAGTTCGAAACTCTACTAATAGTATACTCTCTCTCATGGTCATGTTTGTTTATGTATATCCTTATTTTTGTTTTATTTTATTTTTTCTTTTAATTTTGTTGTTCTTCATTAACGTTAGTTAGAATTTATTTGTCTTCGATTAGAGTTCGTTAATTATTAATTAGAATTTATTGGTTACAAAACATGGTTTATTTAATACCCCAAATAAAATTGATATTACTTAATTAAAAAAAAAATCGACTTAATCAAAAGTTTACGGATTGCAATAGGGAGTGCCTCATCTATTTATTGTACGACGATCATGAATTCAGCCAACATTAAAATATCTGATGCGTAATGAATTTGGCATGCAACATTTTCCTCTTATGAAATAATTAATGTACATGCCATATCAATAATAGTAATAATAATTACTATAATTATAATCATAATAATACACTAACACATTAATATCGTAAGTAAAGTACCCTAATAAACTATAGTCAGTATTTGATTAATTTTATATCTTCATGATTTTTCTTTTTTTAGTGGTACGTTTGCATAACAATGTTGATGTAATTAATTATGGGACCACAAGCAAGTACTAAATATTCCATACAACCAATAAGAGAAAAAATCAATAAGTGCGACAAATCGAAAGAATTAAATTGTTTTAATTCCCCGTCACTCGTAGTAGGGTTGCAGCCGTGCTATGTGTTCCCGCAAAAAGTTAATTATTGCTTAGTAAAATAAGTAGCAAAACTTAAGAAAAAACTTAAAAAATACACAAGTGGCATACACGAGATGAAATACTATATAATGAAATAAAAGGATCGCATTTGATTAATTACATGTAACGAGGCTAATCACCGTCAGAACGTATACAGAAATCTCAACAGAGAAGAATGTGTGAAGCATCTTCTAATTCTGACAAAATCAACCTCTTTAATTTAAACAATTTTGTTCAATTCTCTTGGTTTAAAATTGCCACAACATACTCACATGACCTCACATCCTCAAATAAGCCCTACAAAAGTTTCATCTACATACCAGAAACGGTAATTTTGCATGTTCGGCTCAATTCCTCATAAAGAATAACCGTATCACGACTAGAGTCAATGAAACCACCGCCATAACTGTAAAATAACCGCTACAACGATCAAACTGCAAGAAAGATATTGCCAAGGGTGATGAACTCCGTTTGTAACTAAGGAGACACTTCCTGGCCCAGCTATTGCCACTCCACTTGCTTTTTTGCTGCACATTCACCACCAATAATTTCCTTATTAATTCATTACTACTAATCAAGTCCAAACAAATCTAGCCCACGCCTTTATAATTTTTTATTCATTTGCTTATTCTACTTGATTGTCTTTACCAGAAGGTTAATCAGTCAATTAATTTATTCAAATAAATTAACATACATCAAAGATTACGCAAACAATCGATTTTGGACGGTGCTGCTTTTCTCAAGAATATATAATCATAATACTAATCGTTTGGGACTCGTCAGCAGAAAAATACTCATAGTATGACATGCATATTCATAACCGCCAAAAATAATAAAAGTGGTGAAAAGAAAGAGAGATTCAAAGCATGCAATTGGGATGGGGTTTGGAAACCGCACATGGCCACAACATAATTAGATGACTACATGGAAAAGTGGAGATGAAATAAAAGGAATTTCCAAAAAGGGATCGACAGAAAGAAATACAAGGATGTTAATTTATTTGTACAATAAGGTATAATTAGCTACTAAACAATTAATTGCACATGTTACGCATCCAATAGTTTCGTCACTTTTCGTTACTATCCGCTTGTAAACCATGTGGCAATGTTTCTTTTACACACATAAATTGCAGGAACAGACTCACGAATTCAATTCTAAATTAAAAGCCCCCTTTTATACAACTTTATGCATTCCCAATGCTTCCATTTCCTATATTTCCGAACTATATATCTATACTTAATTTTACTATTGTGCTACAATTAATTAATTGTACTAGTATATTCTATTGCTAATTTGTATGACATTATATATACTATATATTGTCTTCATTGGAGGACTAATATATTATCATATTATCAATTTCAAAAATTAATACTAGTAATTAATTATATATTTTAATTGGGTGGAATCAACTTGACTTTGTGTATGTAAATTTTCTAAATGAAACATGTGTGTCATTAAAGATGATAGTATCACACAAATTAGCAAATACTAGAAGATGATGTGTCATGTGTGGTTTATTAAAAAAATATACTAGTAATATGTGTGTGTGGACTGGTTTAACAATTATGGTAGTGTAATAGTAGTATTAGAAAAGAAACGTAATGAGAGAGAGAGAGAGAGAAATGAATGAGTTAGTAGTTAGTAGTGGTGGTACCTGGCGGAAGGAGTAGGGCAAAAGGTGAGGATGTAGTCGGCAGAGGCACACGTAAAGGTGCTGGTTGAATCGTCGTAAGCGTAGCTGTAAGCGCGGGGGCACGCATTCTTGAACACCTCCGAATACTGTGTGGGCCCGCAACTCTGCGGTGTTGCGTACGCGCCGCTGCAGCAGTATCTTGGGTCGCCGAACGCCTCGCACGCGCTCCTGCACGCCACCGCCGCGCCCCCGCCCCCGCCCGCCACCTTCAGCTCCGACGGGCACGACTCATTGAGGTCGGCCACGCAGCCCGTGGTCGAGCAGTTCCCGCCCTGCGGGGCCACCATCATGGGCAGGTTGTAGCCGTCGACGAGGCTGACGTCGTAGAAGTCGAGGCCGCCGGAGCCGTTGAGCGTGAACTCGGCCAATGTGGCGGGCGGCTCGGCCCCGCTGCCGGAGCATTCGACGGTGCCGGAGCCGCAGTCGGCGGTGACGCAGGTGAACTTGCCGGTGGCGGAATCCTGAGAGCAGAGGGTCCTGCCCCAAATGCGGCCGGACCAGGAGGCGGGGACGGAGATGGGGAATGAGTCGCCGGAGTTGAGAGCGAATCCGGTGGTGGAGAGCGGCTGGGTGCCGGCGCCGGATAGGATTCCCGGCCAGACCGTGTAGGAGCATTTATTTACTAAGGTGAATGTGGCCGATAATGCGGTCCGAGCTGACATTAATTAAAGCAGAAATAGGTAGATTAGAAGGTGGATGAAAATATGCGAAGAAAACAAACAAATTAATTAAGTGAGAACAAATTATGAATCAAATGAAATATGCACCTGTGAGAGAGAGCATGAGCATGAGAAGGAGAAGCACGAGGGAGAGAGGTAATGTGGCCATTTTATGTTGAAATGGAGATCAAGACTCAAGAGCTAGAGACACAACAAAGATCGATGAGGAAATTATGAGCTAGTAATTACAATTAATATCAATATTGCGTGTGTGGACTGGAGTATGTATGTTTCGTATTTTTTGTTGGCAAGAAAAAAAATGAGAGAATAGTTGGATTAGGAGATCTACTACTTCTTCAATTGACTTATATAGGCGCCCACATCATCTTCTTCATTTTATAATTATCTCATTTTTTATTTCTACTTTATAATCATAACTAAATTACTATTATTGAGAGATATTATTCATGTACAATTTCCAATTCTTCCATTTTTGTTTTTTTTTTTAAAATAGAATTAGCAGCGACACGCAAGTAAAATAACAAAAATTCTCGCAAAGGTCAATAAGCAGCAGATTTTTTACTAAGCGAAGCAAGAAGATGAGATATCTACGTTGAGAACGTGGTTTATAGTTAAAATATATATATTCGAGGTTTAGAGTTTCAATTTCGTTGTTAGGTGACTACTAGGTGTGAGTATTGATTAAATACTAGTTCCTAATTGTTTGATTAAACATACGGGGGGTTTTCTTTTCTCTATTGAAATTCAATAGAGATTTTACTGTCGTTTTTCCGTTGATTGGTGGAGTTGTAGCCTGCTTCTAATTTGAAAATGTAGGTTAATACTTCAATTTACGAGGAAGAAATTGTATTGGGTGTGGAGGCAGGTGAGGCCCAAAGCAAATAGTATATGAGTAATGAGGGGAGACTGTATCACATTCACATGCGGGCCCAACTGTTTGCAACGGTAATAACCATTATATATCCCGCCCGATTAGGATGTATTGTCTTGTCTGCTATGAATTTGTACTAGCCAACCCAACAAATTATATTTCGCCCTTTTTCCTCTTCCCTTTTTTATCAACTTATTACTATCCGTTTACACCAACACGAGTAATTGAGTAATTGATCTCATGTTATAAGTCTAAGCAAATCAATTTTATTTCAACTTTTTTATATTTTTTTTTTGTTGGTAACTGGATTAGTGACGCCATACTTTGATTTTGGCACGTTGTACTTATAACGGTAAATTAAAGCTTGTTAAAGCATTTTAGAAGGAATTGAAGAAGGTTAAAGTCTGCATAAGAGTAAAAATCAAAACAATTAATTCAACCATTCTTTTTTGTTGGCACTTGGCACTTGGCCTTATATGTAATTGGCCAATTGCTTAGAAACCACACAAATAGATAAATGGTACTAGCTGAGTGTGTCGCCTTGGGGTGCACCGGTTTTGTTTGTCAAAAAGAAAGATGGGTCGATGAGGTTGTGCATTGATCACCGAGAGCTTAATAAGCTCACCATCAAGAACAAGTACCCACTGCCAAGGATCGAAGATCTATTCGATCAGCTGAGAGGGGCGGGAGTGTTTTCAAAGATCAATCTTCAATCTGGATACCACCAATTGAAGGTCAAGGAGGCGTGGAAGGCTTGATTTAGAGGAGGTTCGTAGAATATGAACTTGTGATTTTATTCCACACGACACGGATATCACTATCTCTCTTTAATTTCTATTAATTACACAATTTAGAATGTGTTCGCAGTAAGCTTAGCTAGTCAAGTAGTTTGATTGAATTTATTCTAAATTTGACAATCTATTACATTCATAGATCGAGAGAGCTATATATGTACTGTCTAATATCCGATAACATATACAGGGGAAGTTGGATCTTACTTTCACCTAGTGTGCTTCACTATGTAATCCACCGTCCAATTGTATAGTGTATTTCATTTCCTTTCATTTTTTTTGCATTGCTTTTTTTTGTTATAAGTATCTAATTGTGGCCGAGTTAGTGTATGGCCCACTTGCTTCCATTAATTAATCCATCGCCGATGAAGCTTCATTTAGGTGTCGGCCATTGTTGTCTGCAAATTTTATGTTTCTTAAGCTTCGGTCCCTTCTCCATTCTGTTTTTCATTCGTTTTCAATAATTTTCCGAAAGACATGGTATATTTTAGGGTTTCTGTATTATTCTTGTTCAGAAATTAGGGATTAGTCATTTGCTTTTCATTTGTCTCCCACCACCGCCCCAGCTTACTTTCTTTAATGTTTTGTTTGGTTTTAATGGCTCTTCAATCAGTAAAATCAAAAGAAGAAAAAAGAAGAACAACTCAAAATAAGATTGGGGAAAACATGAGATGACGAACAGAATTTTAAGTGAACAAAACCAGATTATAAAAATTTGCAATAGAACTATACAATGTTTAGCAGATAATCCACGAAGTAGTTGTTGGTTGGCATCACCCATATTTGGAGAACTGGGGAGAAGATAACTAAAAATATGGGAAACAAGCAAAAACGACACACTAACTTAACAGTTTCAAATGCAGGGACGGCGAAAGCGGTGAAGTCGGCGACGAGTTTTTGGTGAAAAGGAAAGATCCACGACGATTTCAACGACGACGAACAAGATATGGCGGGAGGAAGAACAAAAGTTTTAATAAAGTGTGTTTAACTCATTTGCCAAACCATGGTTCAAATAATTAAATTATGATTTAATTTGATTAAATTAATTTTGGGGGACACGTGTCTCTAAATACATCCTAGTGGAAGCACACTATGTAAATGCAGCTTCCTATTTGCCCATATACAGTAATAATCACACGCATCGTGTGCATTGGAATTAATTTTGGTGTAGGCAGAATCAACCAAAACAATGGCAATTTGGACATTATCGTGTTAGCTAGGTATTAATGATCTCATAAGTTGGAGCGATTATATTGTGCACGTATGATGTTTGGAACCGGCACAGCATGCAGACATAAATGGGCCAATTTTAGTTCCTCAAATGTAACACGTAGCACAAATTAAATTAAAGCATCATATGTGATTAAAGTTATATGCATGAATGAATTCCTAAATTTGTGCTGCTTCTTGCTTCACTTTTTTTCACAATACTAAAGTTTCGAGCATCGGCCACACATATTAATTCTAATCATTCAACCATATTGCTTTACTTACTTAGTATAGTCCTAATCGTCCTCAAAAAATCCGCCATCTGTCAGCGACAAGTAATTAGTTATCGGACTCATTACTCCAACTTTATGATTATGCGATTATATCGAAAAGGTGATATCTCTATATATTAAACAAAATCATCTATATAAATAAATGAAGATGTGGGGAACATTAACAATGTAAAGCTTAACACGCCTACTCCTAGGATCTTAAGTCTTGACCACAAATTTAGAATGTCGGAGGCTTGCATATTAGGGGCAATTTTATAAGTTTTCTTATTAGCTTTTTGTTACTAACAATTAATTTGAACCTTAAGATGTACAATCAGTTTTCATTTTGAAGAAATAAAAAACAACAACCGAATTATAATGATGCGACTACAAACTTTTACTATATAATAGTAGTATTATGTTTTGCCAGTCAAATGCGTAAACTATTTAATTATGAACAGTTATTAAGCCCTTTTTAGCTGAGGCCCATCAATCATAACTATTTAAGAATGCAAAACAAGATTTGCGAATCCAGAAGATATAGTTTGAGATGAATATAATGCGGTGGTTGGCTTAATTAAAAAAAAAAAAAAAAAAAGGAAGAAATCATTTGAAATTGAATGACAATATATAGTCTAGATACAGTACGAATGCATTTGTGAAGAGAGTTTGAGAAGAAAGAATAGCATGAAATGAATCCAAACATCTCAAAGACGTGGAAAGAGAGTGAGTGGATTTAAAACTTTTGGGCCAAATTAGCATGCTTATGTAGATTCTTAGAATTCGTGGCACTGGCAACAAACAATTTATTCCCATACTAATCAATCACTATGTGTATATTACTTTATCATTTAGTAGTATCAGACGCGGGTCTACATTAGGACTGAGTTGTCTAGTCCAGTGCAAAATTGTGAGTTTTTAACTCATTAAATCTCAATGCTATACTTAAAAAAAAAATTAAATTTTACCGTGTGGGCCTAGCCTAGTTCAAAAACACCTCAACTAACTTTTATTAAATAATTTGCATTACACACAAATATTTGTACAGCTAATTAAATCAAAATATTTAATTTCTTTTAATCGTGACATTTATTTCTTCAAAGAAATTATCTTGTTTATTTGAAGCACTAAATGTGTTAGTAGAAACTTTAGACATAATAATCAAAGTTAATTATAGCTTTTCACCCCTAAAATAAGAAATAAGTTTAATTTTATGTACCATTTGCCTATTAAAGCTAAATATGTTTCTTTTGTTCTAATGCATTAAATTATTTCAACTTTAAATTATGGCCTTAAAAAAATTTGAAGTGTTTACTTATCATTTATCACCCAACCCATTATCAAATCTTGGATCGACCTCTGAATAGTATTATCTTCAACTTATGTCACTTTTTTAGTCATTTTTATTTTCACTTAAATTATAATTTACTAATATTTTTTTTTAAATAACAGAGCGTGTATAATGTTTTCATGCTCTCTATTTTACATAACATCGGATATAGATTAATATTGTCTCACTCAATTCTCATTATTCCAACTCAGAAAAAACAAAATGACGAAATTATGTTATATTTTCATGATAAAGGAAATTAGATAAATATTGATTTTAAATAGTTTTACAGAGATTTGCGCTCTTGGTATTTAATTTATTATTAATATTTATTTTAATGGAGTCATCAATTGGTTTTTATTAGTTCTGAATAAAAATAAAGAATTGTTTGTTTACATGAATTTTATTAATATTGAATTTATAAATTCCAGTATTTTATGTATTTTTCATCAAAATATTTTAATAATTATAATTTAATTATCAGGTTATTAGGGATAAAGATAGATATTAGAAACATATTAATAGATGAATTCATATTAACATATGAATTGTATTCCCTCCGTCCACGAAAAAGACGCATATTTCATTTTGGCACGGGGTTTAATAATTCTGGTGGAGTGTGTTGTGTGTGGAGTAAGTGTCCCACTTACTATACGGAGTAGTTTTTAATTGTCGTTAAAGGGTTTAAATAATGGCTTGTGTTTGAAGTGAGTGTAATAGAGGTCTCATTTGAGTTGAGTGGAGGATTAAACTAAACTAAATTGTGTGGACCAACAATGACAAATGAATGAATAAGTGATAAAGTGGAGGGTAAATGTTAGGAGAAAATTGACCAAAAATAAAACAGGCGTATTTTTCGTGGACAAACGAAAATGACAAAATAGGTGTCTTTTTCGTGGACGGAGGGAGCATGTATTTTATTGGTTTAGATGATTATGATGAGGAAATTAATTATGAATTAGTATCGGCTAGAACCAATAGGTGATCAATTGAATTAATGTATATTTGCATAACCGGTATGCATTGAGGATTGGGTAAATAATCATCATTACGTGAATTCCCCTATGGTTTGGGAAGCCTAGACTGATGAGTACGTAGTGCCCCGATGAGCTGACCGCTGTTGGGAAATGCATAGCTCGTAACTGTGGTGGGATTACCATTGATATATATATGTGGGATCCTTCTACGTACACCAATTCCATCGTGAAAAATACAGAGATGTGTGCCGTTAAACAATAATGGCATAAGCTAGGTGTATAGTGATGTTAGTGCCTTCATAAACATAGACTAGAAGAAGGTTGAGTTACACCAATAAAACAATGACAATACACGCAAGGAAAATTGACATTATATACTTAAGGCATCAGATAGTTACAAACTTACAATCATGATAATATATGTACATATATACTATATAAATATACTAGTAAGTAGCCCGTCGAGACTCGACAGAAAATAATTTTATTTTTATCTATTTAAATATACTTCAAAAATAGTTTGTTTTAGTAAATAATAGTATTTTATTTCACAAAAGTGAGCGAGGGAATAAATACATCCATCTTGCAAACGATAAAACAACCAAACAACAAACCACACTATTATAATTTTGAAAAATTGTCTTTATCTCTCAACGCTTCCCCCACTGTCTCTAGAATTTCTCTTCAAATACTGACTTATATTTAAAAATAATTTTATATCTTATTTAAATTTTTTTATGTTGTTTGCGTTAATTATACATCAAACTTGGTAAAATAAATTATATTTTACATATCTAAATTTGTTTAGAATCTAAATATCTTATTTAGAATTTTTTATGTTGTTTATTAATTATGAATAAAAATAAACCAGATACTCATTCATTATTTATTTTGTAAATCTAAATTTGTTTAGAATTTTTCTACATCTCGATTAAAATAGTGACTTTATTGTACTATATACTTATCACAAACCTGTCGGGTAATAGTACTCAATTAAAATCTGAACACTACAAAATTAATATTAACTAAAATTAGTAAAAAAAAATCTTCTTTTTATGTCTGTTTGAATCGTCTCGTTGGTTTATGATAAATTGTTATCTCTAACTTAGCCAAAGGCTGAGAAAAATATATTTGTATTTTCATTATGTATTTTTCAAATCTAAATTTGTTTAGAATTTTTCAACATCTGGATTAAAATTGTGACTTTATTGTATGTAGCCATTTTAAACCTGTTGGGTAATAGTACTCGATAAAAATCTGTCAAACATGAATTTTCTCATCCTTATAAGCTTAATTGATGTCAATTTGTATTGAGAACTCATGTTTGTAGTGAGTTTTGTACTTAACTATTGTTAATTTGTAAAATATGATGCTCGTTCGTGCTTTGTTTGATTTTTTAGAAAATTGGATTCAAAATTATGCAAATTGAACATGATAAGATAAAAGTACAACTCTGATGGTCCCGAAACGAGTTACTGGTGTATGGGGGGGGGGGAATACACCAGTTAGGATTTTAAAACTTAACCCTTAAAAATTACTTCAACCGAGTAAAACGGACTCAGTTGGAATCTCACAGCTGAGTAAGCAACCTCAGCTGGAAGAGTGAGGCTGTGCGGAATGTGGTGGAAATTAAAACTCGTTAAAGCAACTCACGCTTTTTAGTGCAGGGTTGGTCAAAAACCAAAACAGTTGAATATGCAAAAATGCAGTTTGTATGCTGGTTAGTTTGATCAGATAAGAATGCAATAAGCAACTGAATAAAAATAAACACAGACACACGGGATTTAACGTGGTTCGGAGATAACCCTCCTACGTCCACGGGGAGATGTGAATCCTCACACCTCAGTCCAAGTTCTTCTGGACAGTTCCACACAGCTTACCCGGGCTGTGCAACCGTTGCAATAAGTTTACGGGTACTTATCAACCTTTACAGTTAAGTTTGCGGGTACTTAACAACCTATGTCAAGTTTGCGGGTACTTGACAACCTAGCTACTCAATTACAGGAAGAGTATGATCCTAACAGACACTTTTTAAGGTGTGTATGTGGGTGGATTTTCCAACTACAGCTTGATCACGAATGAGAGCTGGATCTATGGCTTGAACGAATAAACACTCAAACTAAGATCTAAGATAGATTATAACTCTATGAACCCTCAGCTACTAATGTTCTATCACTCTTGAACTCTCAGCTGCTGATGCTCTTAGAATATGATTTTTGCAGATTTTTCTTGCGCTTGTTTTTCTTGTGATTGCACTTCTCTATCTCTTGTCTCGTCTCGTGTGTTCTCTTGTGTGTCTTCCCCTCTGTTCTCCAATGAATGGAAGCCTCTATTTATAGGCGGAGAGTATCAACTAGCCGTTGGAGGAGCTGTTGATCTCTGATCGTTGAAAGCGATGGCTTGTCTCTCATCTCTGCAGACTTTCCCGATATGGCATCTGTGCTCTTCTGCTTTCCTTCTGAGACAGCCTTGTGTTGGGCCAGATGGGGTAATGACTGAACGGTCAAACTCTCATGTGACTTCCTTTTGAAATTCAAATCTTAAACCTTTCTGACAGTCAACCTCGATTAGTTGGTTGAAAATCTTGATCTTTATCTGAGTGGTCTTCAGCTGATGTTCTGACTGAACTGTTGAACTCTCAGCTGACTTTGAACTTCATGATGTTGATCTTCTTGTTTGAGTTCTACAACTGAGGTTCTGAAACTGAACCCTTAGTTGTCTTCCTTGTATTTAGTCAGTTGAGTTTGAAACTTCAGATGACTTCCTTTTCATCTGATGTTCTCTTCCTCTCTACTGTTTCTCATCTGACGAACCCTCAGTTGGTTTCCTTTACAACTGATGTTCTGAAGACTTCCCCCTCATTCCATCTGAACAAATGAACTCTCAGTTGTCTTTCATCATAACTGATGTTCTGTCTGAGTGATGCCTTGTTGCCATCTTCAGCTGGAGACCTGTAAAGATAAAATCTTAACTTTGCTCAAACAGCGAGCCTAACTTCTAACATTAGGTTCTGGCAACATCTACTCGGTTGGGGTCAGTCGGTTTTGGAATTCATCAAAACTTTTACTAATAAATTTCCCAACAAACTCGATAAGAGTTCGTAGGCGAAAACGGATCCAAAATCGGAGTTGAAACGAGAGAGAACGAGCCGATTGAAAATTATTGCGCGCAGACACAGATCGCATGCGGTCTGGCATGGCTGGACCGCATGAGGTGCACTTTTGCTTTAAAAAACGGGATTTTCACGGCCTTTCCATGCGGTATCGCATGCGGTTGTGCATGCGGCCGCATGGCGAGGCGGTTCAGCCCAAAAATCTTCCTACTTCGATTATAATTCCCTTCCTTTTGAGGATTTGTTTCTTACACGTTTTGTCTTAGGTTTTTAGCTATAAATACTCCTTCTATTGTATAGAAAAGGATCATCTTACACCTTATATTATTGTTCTTAGTTTTATTTTCTTTTAGCTTTGCCTTGGAGTTTTGAAGACTTGTTCAAGAGTTCAAGACGAGATTTGTTTCGACTACGGTTTTTCTTATTTAATGTTTATAAATTCCTTTTCTTTTGATTATGTGTTTACTTTAATTATGAGTAGCTAATTTTCTTTTATCCTAGGGTTAGAGAGTAAATGGATAGTTAATCTTTGATTCTTAATCAATTAATCAATTATGACCTTTTCTTCTTTCTTATGTTCTTGAATTGTTTTGCATGCTAGTTGATTGATCACCAATTTAGCATAATTAGTTGTATTGATTCAATAGTCGGGAAATGAGAGTTAATACATGAACTGGAATATAAGACACGCATTACAAAATAACCGAGAGGGGACGAGCCTTGTGTGAGAGCATTAATCTTAAGATCTTTTTGGACTTGCATGCATATGATGTTTGTCGGGAACGAAAACCCTTGCATGTGATCAACGGTTTATTTGCTACGGGAGTAGGTTTAAGCTATCTTGGTGATTGTTCTAAGAAGAGTCAAGTCCCAATGTTAATTGATTGATGATTGAGATTTGAATTTTAATTATCCATTGAAATCGAAGCCTTAGGATACTTTTATCTTATTTGAATCTTTAATTACTTTTGTTTGCTTTTTGTTTGCTCTTTGTTTTCTTAATTAGTTTAATTAGAAACCCAAATTAAAATTCGGAGTCTAAATAGAGTATGATGATTGAAAGTAGTACTTGTTGAGTTATTACAGTTTCTGTGGAATACGACCTTGTTTCTCAGTACACAATTACACCCGTGCACTTGCGGTGTGAAAGAAAATAGCGAACAAAATCTGAATACTACAAAGTTAATATTAACTAAAGTTAGTAAAAATTGTTATTTTTATGTCTATTTGAATCGTCTCGTTGGTTTATGGTAAATTGATATCTCTAATCTTATCCTAAGGCCGTGAAAGATATATTAGATTTTCAAGAATTTTTTTTTTTTTTTTAGCTATCTATTCATACATTAGATTCAGTGTGATATGAGTAGTATTTTCTAGCACGCACTTATCGAGAATTTTAGAAAAATATGAATAAAAGATAAAGGGAATTTCATGTAGATATGTTGATTAAATATATTTATTTAATTTTTGTAGAGATTTTCGATTACAAAATTTCTATTGACCTCTTAAATGCTAATTTTATTGCTTTAAAGTTAATTATTAGAGCTACTTGTAGACTAACTTAAAAAATATTTTTATTTTTCATAATTATTAAACATATAATTTAGAATGAAAATGAGTTATATAATTTTCGTAGAGATTTTCGATTACAAAATTTCTATCGACCTCTTAAATGCTAATTTTGTTGCTTTAAAGTTAATTATTAGAGCTACTTGTAGACTAACTTAAAAAATATTTTTATTTTTCATAATTATTAAACATATAATTAAGAATGAAAATGAGTTATATAATTTGTATTTAGAAATTGAGAATATATATATATATATATATATATATATTAAGAATTAAAATATAATATACAATATTAATATTATGAACTAATAATACACAAAGCTTTAAATAAGTGTGAAGAATAAATATAAAAATAGTAATAACAAATATACATGTGAGGCATGAAAAATTATATAAATATAATAACTAATAACTATATGTTTACTCGTGGAGATAGCACCTCAGTCAGACAACTCATGAAAGTATTTCAGGACTTTTCTGAGGTCTCTAGTCTAAAAGCAAATCAGTCGAAAAGCAATATTTACTTTGAAGGAGTCTCTTCACGAGTTCAGGAAGAAATATTAACTGAGTTTGGCTTAATCAAAGGCGAGCTACCATTTAGATATCTTGGAGTTCCCCTCTCATCGAAGAAGCTCTCTGTAATACAGTGTCAGCCTCTGATAAATATCATCTTAGCCCGAGTGAATTGCTGGTCTTCCAAGCTTCTATCATATGCCGGTCGATTGCAACTAATCAAATCAGTTCTTTTTGGCATGCAATCTTTCTGGTGCCAAGTGTTCTTGATTCCACAGAAGGTCATCAAGATGATTCAAACTGCGAGCTGCCATTTAGATATCTTGGAGTTCCCCTCTCATCGAAGAAGCTCTCTGTAATACAGTGTCAGCCTCTGATAAATAACAT
This sequence comes from Schizonepeta tenuifolia, assembly GCA_029490685.1. Taxonomy (NCBI): domain Eukaryota; kingdom Viridiplantae; phylum Streptophyta; class Magnoliopsida; order Lamiales; family Lamiaceae; genus Schizonepeta; species Schizonepeta tenuifolia. Next base: position 3,907,399 of record JANLIY010000007.1, read on the forward strand.
CTTAGCCCGAGTGAATTGCTGGTCTTCCAAGCTTCTATCATATGCCGGTCGATTGCAACTAATCAAATCAGTTCTTTTTGGCATGCAATCTTTCTGGTGCCAAGTGTTCTTGATTCCACAGAAGGTCATCAAGATGATTCAAACTGCATGTCGTACCTTCTTATGGACAGGAAAAGCTGGCATCTCTAAGCGTGCTTTAGTGGCTTGTGATCAGCTACAACTTCCCAAAGCAGCTGGTGGATGGAATATACTTAATATGAAGATCTGGAATCAAGCTGCAATTTGCAAGCTTTTGTGGTGCCTAGCTCAGAGAAAAGAGAGAATCTGGATCAAATGGATCTACGGATACTACATCAAGAATCAGACACTTACTACAATGCCATTGCCTCAACAAGCTTCTTGGGTGGTTAGGAAAATCATCGCAGCTCGTGAGTATTTACAAGATATTGGAGGTATGGATTTTATGCTACATTCTACTTTCTCCATCAGAGTAATGTATGGAAGACTAAGGGGAGAGGTGACTAAAGTGGGCTGGCAAAAACTTATCTGTTGCAACCCAGCTCCTGCTAAGTGTGTATTTATAGCATGGATGACTGTTCTTGGAAAGTTGGTCACTTGTGACAACTTAGTGAAGATTGGAATGAATGTGGATCCATTGTGTATCTTGTGTGGAAGTGCAGCTGAGGATATAAATCACTTGTTTTTCCACTGTGATTTCTCCAGAGCAGTGTGGAGAAGGCTCAAAGATTGGGAAGGAATAATCAGACCAGACTGCAGCCGTGATGAGGAGAAGGTATTTTTGTCCATGCATTGTCGTTCAAAGTCGGGAAACCAACAGTGGTACAGGATGTTGCTGTCGTTGGCTATCTACTTCGTTGGGAGAGAGTGCAACATGAGGAAATTTCAGGACATTTCTAGTACTGAGGATCAGGTTGTGAGGCACTGTCAATTCCATGCAGCCTTCCGAAGTAGAGCAAACTCAAAACTAGTGCAGTTTTTACGTTAATTTCATAAAATGGTTCTTGTTTCTGTGTTTTGATGTAGTTTGTAGTTTCACCTCTGGTTCAGTTGGTAATAAAAAGTTCTAATTACCAAAAAAAAAAACTATATGTGTTCTATTATGAATTAATAATGTAAAAAAATACGAGAATAAATGAAAATTGGAATGGATCACCGAGAAGTGAGTACCGTTTATTTTCCTATTACTAATTGACTAGTAAGTAGCCCGTTGACTAGAATTTCTTTCCAAAGACCGACTTATATTTAAAAATAGTTTTATCTCTTATTTAGAAGTTGTTATGTTGTTTTGCGTTAATTATACATCAAACTTGGTAAAATAAATTATATTTTACGTATCTAAACTTATAATTATGAATGACAATATATAAACCAAATACTCATTCATTATTTATTTTGCAAATCTAAATTTCTTTAGAATTTTTCTACGTCTCGATTAAAATAGTGACTTTATTGTATATACTCGTCGCAAACCTGTCGGGTAATAGTACTCAATTAAAATCTGAACACTAAAAAGTTAATATTAACTAAAATTAGTAAAAATTTTCTTTTTATGTCTATTTGAATCGTCTTGTTGGTTTCAATAGTCCCGTTGATTTATGATAAAGGCTGAGAAAAATATATTTGCATTTTCATTATAAATTTTTAAATTTAAATTTGTTTAGAATTTTTCAAATTTAAATTGACCGGGCCAGTAATAAGTTGAAAGATTTAGGGATCAAATTTGCTTAATTATATCATCGTTGAAAACAAATTGCTAGTCCTTTGAGTTTTAGCAAATAAAATCAAAGCTAATCATAATTGTCAATCCTTATTCAGTCCAACAATATTTATGTCACGAGCGCATTAATCGTTACATATTTGATACAACTCTTGGGCCAAGCTCAGAGAGAGCTGTAACAAAAGAAAGAGAAGCCCATATCGTGAAAGGCCCAATTGCAACTAGAAGGTCCGCTCGAGAGAAAAAGATTCCAGCTCGGTTGCATGACTATGTGATGAAACGGCCATGAGGACAGCTGGCTCGTATCCACCCTGGTCCCCCCACATTTTCTGTTGGTGTTTTATGTTTTCTGCAAATGTAAGCCCTTGTGGCAGTAGGAATTAAATAGAGAGCACTGTACAAGGTGGTTTAGGAATGAATGAAAATATCCTTTTCCCCTCTATCTTCCTTCTTTAAGCTGGAGTTTGGCTCGCTCAAAGTAGCCTCATTTTGTTCTTTGCTATCATTGGTGCTTTCATTGATTACCCTCTTTCATGACAGAACCCGACATAGACGTTTTGGCCGCTATCAAAAGTCTTGAAGGCTAGATCGCCGCTACCAACTCCACCCTCTCCAACTATATGTCTACAGTTGATTCTCATTTGCTCACTCTCAACGTCACTCAGCCACAACCCCTTCCTCCACCGCCACCGCCGCCGCCCCCTCCCCCCACCACTAGCGTCACTACCTTTCCGTCCTATGAAAATGGAGGTGCCGTGTTTCGACGGTTCTGATCCCTCCGACTGGATCTTCCATGTGGAAGCTTTCTTTGACTATCATCAAACACCGGAGGCACAACGCTTGAAAATTATCTCTTTCCATATGGAAGGTCGCGCCGCCACATGGTTCCAGTGGATGCAATCCAACCACCTTATTTCGACATGGCCAGTCTTCCTTCACAGCGTGCGCCACCGCTTTGGAGGCTCTGTCTATAATGACCCACAGGGCTACTTATCTAAACTCACCCAGAAGTCCACCGTCGGCAAGTTTCAGGCTGAGTTCGAGACCCTCATGAATAAGGTTACTGGCATCTCAGAGTCCCTGCTCGTTAGTTTTTTCATTACTGGGTTAAAAACTGATATTCGTGGGGAACTTTCCTTCTCCAAACCTGCCACTCTTATGGAAGCTTTTGCCTTGGCCCGCGCCCATGAAGCCCGTCTGGAAGAATCCCGTACAGAGCAACGCTGGTCCTCTCGATCTCCGGTGAAGGCGATGCCGGTCTCGTCTTTTTCTCCATCGTCGCCGGCGCCAGTCCGTATTTCTGCCTCGAGTAGTTCGATACCATCGCCTACTTCATCACCATCGCCTAAGTCGACAGCTCAGCCGCTGCTCCCAACGCCTAACCTTCCGATTCATCGTCTCTCGCAGCAGGAGTTACGAGAGAAACGTGAGAAAGGGCTCTGCTATAACTGTGACCAAAAATGGGCTCTTTCCCATCGTTGTCGGAGTCATTTTTACGTCCTTTTTAGGACTGACGACGTCGACAGTGTTGAAGCTACACCACCGGAGGAGGGGGAACAACCGAAATAGCTACCGGATCTGGATGTCTGCGGTGACATTTCAACCCTCAACACTCTTTTGGGTCTGGGTCGCCCTCGTGCCCTCCACCTTTTGGGAACTATACACCGTCAACCGATAAGGGTGCTCGTTGACAGCGGAAGCACTCATAATTTCTTGCAGCCGGCTATCGCCCGTTCACTGAAATTGGACACTCGATCCATTCCTCCATTTCGCGTGTTTGTGGGAAATGGCGATTTTATTGTTTGTGATCGTGTTTGCCCCGGCGTAGAGATTAAGGTTCAAGGTCACACTATCACAATCGATCTTCACCTTTTAAAGATTGCCGGGCCAGCAGTCGTTTTGGGAATTCAGTGGCTACAAACACTGGGTTCTGTCACCCATAATTAAGCTGCTCAAACGATGGAGTTTACCGTGAACGGCGTCACCACCACACTCGTCAGCGATCCGGCGATAGATATGCAGCCTATCTCGTTCTCACAACTACAGGCCGCGGCCCAACATGACGAGGTGGACTATATTTGGGCCATATTTATTAGGCCCATCTCATCCGCTATAGGGCCTGAATTTTTTAATGAATTTGTTGTGCCCGAGTCCACACCTGCTGCCCTACACAATCTCATTCAGCAATATCAACACCTCTTCTCTCCACCAACGGGCCTCCCTCCTCACCGGAGTATTGATCATTGTATCCATCTGAAGCAAAATACGGATCCGGTCAGCATATGGCCGTACCGCTACCCTCAATTCCAGAAGCAAGAAATGGAGAAATTGGTGGAGGAAATGTTAGCACAAGGCACGATTCGGCCAAGTCAGTCACCGTTCTCTTTGCTGGTGCTGCTGGTGCAAAAAAAAGACGGCACATTTCGTTTTTGTGTTGATTATCGAGCGCTTAACGCGGTGACAGTAAGGGATAACTTCCCCATCCCTACCATCGACGAGCTGCTCGATGATTTGGGTCGTGCTCGTCTTTTCACCAAATTGGACCTGCATGCTGGCTACCACCAGATCAGATTACACCACCGTGACATCGCAAAGACGGCTTTCAGAACTGCAGATGGTCATTTTTAGTTTCTAGTTATGCCGTTTGGGCTCTGCAATGCGCCCTCGACTTTCCAAGCCACTATGAACCAACTTTTCGCTCCTTATTTGCATAAATTTGTGGTAGTCTTCTTCGATGATATATTAGTGTATAGCCCTACGATGGAGGATCATGTCGAAAACCTCTCCAAAGTATTTTCATGCCTTCATCAGCAGCAGTTTGTGCTGAAAGCGTCGAAATGTGTGTTTGGACAAACCTCTATTTCCTACCTCAGTCACGTCGTGTCTCAAGGAAATGTTCTCGCTGATCCTGATAAAATCGAAACAATGAAATCTTGGCCTACTCCACGTTCGGTGAAATTGCTTCGCGGCTTTCTTGGTCTCACCGGCTATTACCGGCGATTTGTGTGACATTACGCTGGGATCGCAGCTCCCCTCACTGATTTACTTCGCACTGATGGGTTTTATTGGACGCAGAGGCAGAGCTAGCATTCGAGAAACTGAAGGAAGCCATGTTGACTACTCCCGTGCTCAGCCTTCCGGATTTCTCCATGGAATTCGTGGTTGAGTCAAACGCCTCCGACGTTGGCATTGGAGTCGTGCTCATGCAAATGGGGCACCCTGTGGCGTATTTCAGCAGAAAGCTTTCTCGACGAATGCAATTGGCTTCCACCTACACGAAAGAATTACATGCCATTGTTGAGGCTGTACATAAATGGCGACAATATTTGTTGGGGTGTTTCTTCATAATTCACACTGATCAACAGAGTATTAGGGAGCTCTTTCAACAAACCATTCAAACTCCGGAGCAGCAAAAATACGTACGTAAGTTTCTTGGCTTCCATTTTCGAATTGAGTATCGTGCAGGTAACTCTAATTTAGCTGCCGACGCCTTATCCAAACGCCATGAGAAGCAAGAGAAAGAAACTGGGGCCGAGAAGGAGTCAGCCCAGATCTTCTTGGCAAGAAACACTCCCATAGCTGAGCTCATCACTCAATTAAGGCAAGAAAATGGAAATTGTGCGGATCTCCAAGAGCTTCATCAGCAATATAACACGCACAAGTTGAACTCGGAATACTCCGTGGTTGAAGGCATTCTTCTGTTTAGGCAGAGATACTACATCATCCGCTTTTCTACTCTCATTCCTCGTTTAGTACATGAAGCCCACGCAACGCCGATGGCAGGGCATGGTGGTGTCAAGAGAACCCTTGTGCGACTTGCATCCACTTTCTATTGGCTGAATATGCAGAAGACCGTCAAAGAATTTGAGGTTACATGTCTCATTTGCCAACAAACCAAGTATTTAACTCAGCCGCCCGCCGGATTATTGCAGCCTCTTCCGGTGCCAGAACGCGTTTGGGAGGAAATCACAATGGACTTCATCACTAGATTACCACCAAGTAGAGGATTCACTGTCATTCTAGTAGTTGTGGATATGCTCACTAAATTTGCACATTTTGGTCGTCTTCCCACTTCATTCACCGTTGCCACCACTGCTTCCTTGTTTATGGAAATGGTTGTTCGATTGCATGGCTTCCCGACATCTATCATCTCCGATTGTGATCCCGTCTTCATCAGCGCCTTTTGGCAACATTTGTTTAAGCTCAGCGGCACCACCCTCCGCCACAGCTCAACCTATCACCCTCAAACTGACGGGCAAACGGAGGTCGTCAACCGCGAGTTGGAGCAATACTTACGGGCTTTCACCC